>CM065182.1:2701172-5149167 GCA_033026295.1 Channa striata
TGACGTTATTACTTAAACATCTCGTTACTGTTGATTCTTTACACATTGTAGAATATATTAATATAAAGACTTGAGCAGGAAATTCAGTAGGAGCATAACTGCTCTTCAAATCAAATTAAACACTTTCTTCAAGAGACACACTGGGTTCCTCACATCAGGGGACTCCAGGCCCTGATCCTGTTTTTTATCTATAAAATGTCCCGTTACACAGAATCTTCTGTCTCATCACGAAATGACAAATGGCCTGTTTGTTCCTCAGAGCTGTGGATCATCTCTTCAAATGAGGAACAATCACACAGCAACACCATCAACATGAGCTGCTGCACAATGTTCATCATGTCACTGGTCAAAGGCCCGTCACATGCACATTGCATTTTTTTACTGAAATAATAAATAAGAAGAATAAGTAGTTTGCTTTGATTTGATTTTTCATAGCAGTAGCTTTTATCTCATGTAATACGATTAAACTCACATATGTCATAACATCGAAGGAACAAACTCATCTGAGGGACAGCGCACGTTGCCTGTGTTAGCAACAAAGACAGAGAGGCCAGACTGAGATGGTTTGGACATGTGCAGAGGAGGGACAGTGAATATATTGGTAGAAGGATGTTGGAGATGGAGCTGCCAGGCAAGAGGGCGAGAGGACGACCGAGGAGGAGATATATGGACGTTCTAACAGAGGACATGAGTTTAGCTGGTGTCAGAGAGGAAGATGCCCAGGATAGAGTGAAGTGGAAACGGGCGATTCGCTTTGGTGACCCCTGATGGGGAAAGCCCAAAGAGAAGTAGTAGTAGATGTGATAAAATCAAACTTTCAGCAGAATTTATTATGGAGGCTTTAGTTTAAACCTTGAACTTTAAATTAAGTGTATATTTACAAACCCAGTTCAGAAAATTTAAATGGTGAATATTAGGCTAAAGAAAATCTCCAGTAATTAATTTAGAAAAATCATGTCAAAGATGTGATTTAAGTATATCCACCATAATACACAATCATTTATTAGATGTGATTTGATATTGTGTTTGTGTTGAAGAAACTTCCAGGCCGATGCTGAGGCCCAGATTTTCCTACTTGGCACGTTGCGGATCTTTATTCTCGGTAAGATGCCAACTCTACCCTCAAACTGGCTTTTCCAGGGACTTCAGCGGGTTCTGTTTGAAAAAAATATTTCTCATACTCTAATACTATAATCCAGTTTTCCAGTATCCGATCATATGCTCAGCACCCGCTCAGCGCTCTCACTGGACAGGAGCTGTGCTCTGCACATGCACTTGTGTGCAGCCACACCTGAGTCTGGCTGAGAGGAGATAATGGAAGTAACATGTGTAGCCAAGTTTTAGTAAAAATCCAGGTGTGGATGTGCAGAGCAAAAGTCCTTTGAAAGGAATGAGCTCAAAAGTGATTTCAGCATCAAAAAATAGAAGTGATTGTGAATTACTGATTTGTTTTAGCGCAAATCTGTGTATTTCAGCATACAACAGGATACTGAGCACTTTGTCTCCCCTTTGCAACATTATTTGTCTCCCCCTGGCAACATTATTAGATAACGCTCTGTAAATTTTCACTGCTACGCTGATGACACGCAGTTATATAAATAAATTAATCAAACTACAAGCATGTTTAAAAGACATAAGGGACTGGAAAATTTCCTTCTTCTAAACTCAGATAAAATGAAGTTATTGTATTTGGGCCTAAAAGTCTAAGAAACATGTTTTCTAACCATATCGTTTCTTTAGATGACATAACTCTTGCCCCCAGTAGTACTGCCAAGGAATTTTTGACCAGGATTTGTCATTTACCTCACATATAAAAAAATCTCTAGAACAGCCTTCTTCTACCTAAGAAACATTGCCAAAATTAGGAGCATCCTGTCCCAAAGCGATGCTGAAAAACTGGTTCATGCATTTGTTACTTCTAGATTGGACTATTGTAGTTCTCTACTTTCAGGCTGCCCCAGTAACTCTCTAAAAATCCTTCAATTAATCTAAAATGCTTTAGCAGGATTACTGACTGGGATTGGTAAGAGACATCATATTTCACCTTCATTAGCTTCTCTCCATTGGCTTTCAATTAAATGCAGAATAGAATTTAAAACCCTTCTTCTTACCTATAAAATTTAAACGGTCAACCATCATATCTAAAAGATCTCTTAGTACAATATCATCCTACTAGACCACTTCGGTCCCAAAATGCAGGCCGACTTGTGGTTCCCAGAATTTCCAAAAGTAGAATGGGAGGCAGAGCCTTTAGCCATCAAGCTCCTCTCCTGTGGAACCAGCTCCCAGTCCAGATTCGGGAAGCAGACACCCTCTCTACTTTTAAGACTAGGCTCGAAACCTTCCTCTTTGATAAAGCTTATAGTTGGTTATAGTCATGCTGCTATAGGCTTAGATTGCTGGGGGACTCTGCACTGAGCCACTTTCATCTTCTCTTCATTCTCTCCTCTCACCCCACATCTATAATGTCACCACTTTATGACATTAACTCTGTGTCTTCTTTGTCCCGTAGTCGTCTTTCTCCCTCTCTGTCCCGCTCTCTTTGTCCCTGTCTTCAGGTGTCCCCGGATTTGGCGCTGTGTGTCCTCCAGTGCGCAGCTACTGGTCCTACTAACCAGGCCAATGTTTTGTAGTTGCTCTGTTCTTTTCTCTCTCCACTTTCCACTCAGCCCAACCGGTCAAGGCAGATGTCCACCCACCCTGAGCCTGGTTCTGCTGGAGGTTTCTTCCGGTAAAGAGAGTTTTTCCTCTCCACTGTTGCCTATAGCTGCTCAAGGGGGATTTGTTGGGTTTTTTTCTCTAAATGTTTGAATAGTCTTGACTTTATTATTTAAGTGCCCTGAGATGACCTTGTTGTAAATTGGCGCTATATAAATAAAGTTGAATTGAAAAAAAAAAAAAACCGAAGATCTAATGTTCAAATTCTAAATATGCACAAATCAACGTAATTCCAGGCCATTCAGTTTACATGATCAGGGTATTTTTGAACAGGGTATATTTGTTGGTTTAGGAAGACACAAAAAAATGTATATGTATATATGTAGCACCTGAATGAATGTAATTGAAATTACACTGGATTTATTAAGTAAGTCATTGTTAAACCATAACAGTGGATAGATTTTAAAAATGTATTTGAATAATGAAGTGACAGTAGTACATTGTCACTTTGATATATAATAGAAAACATAATCATCAGAATTATTGAAGGATGTAACTAACGTTCTGCCTGTAAGTCAGTGATCAGGAACATGCGGCTCTTCATGCCGGAGTGTGTGGCTCTGAAAAGAGCCTTTGGGTTTGAGGTGAGGAGCCGTTTACTTGGAGCTGGTGTACTTGGTGACGGCCTTGGTGCCCTCGGACACGGCGTGCTTGGCCAGCTCCCGGGCAGCAGCAGCCTGACGGCGGTCTGGATCTCCTGGAGGTGATGGTGGAGCGCTTGTTGTAGTGCGCCAGACGGGAGGCCTCCCCGGCGATGCGCTCGAAGATGTCGCTCACGAACGAGTTCATGATGCTCATGGCCTTGGAGGAGATGCCGGTGTCGGGGTGGACCTGCTTCAGCACCTTGTACACGTAGATGGCGTAGCTCTCCTTCCTGGTCTTCCTCTTCTTCTTGCCGGTCTTGGTGGCGCTCTTGGACACGGCTTTCTTGGAGCCTTTCTTCGGGGCTTTTGCGGGCTCAGGCATCGTTGCAGATTCTCAAAAACCTTCCACGAATGACTTTAAGCTGGTGGGATGGAGCTTTTATCTTGGCTTCATGCAAACACGACTGTGCCGTCGCTCGCACGGGATTGGATGAGTTCTAAACACCACTGAGCATGCGCAACAGTCGAACGTCCCTCTCCCCCTCCAAAATATTTTTTTATTCTCTGAGATCTTATTTTTTTATGTTATACAACTAGTTCGTGATTATAACTTCTATCTAATTTATCACTGCCTTTATTTACTGTCATCCTGGGGATTACAGGTAGGCTTGGATCTCCCCACACAGACATTTGTTACAGAACCTTCCGTTTTACCATCCAGCTGCTTTACCCATTAAGCTACCAGAATAGAGTAGTTTTGTCATTACATATAGGGAGTACAAAAAAACTGTGGTTGCATTACTCAAAACAATATCGACCAGAAATATAAAACAATACTGTACAGATAAGGAGAGTCGTTTAAAAAGGAAGGAATAAAATAATACAATTAAACTGTTTAAAAGACATCCAAGATACACTTATATACAAAAGCTGACAAGTCTAACCTAACAACTATTCCTGAGTAAAGTGCTCAGTGGAATTGCACATTGTAAGAGGTTTTGTGCGCTCAGTGAATGTTTGCAGTCCGAGTGGCCCAGGGGAAGAAACTGTTTGTTAGTCTGGTAGAGGGAGTCTTTATTTAACTGAATGAACTGTCCAGATGGCAAAAGGTAAAACAAGAGATGGACAGAATGTGCGGGGTGTCATGTGATCGCCTTGATTTTACTGAGGCAGAGTGACCTGGATATGTCCTCCAAGGAGGGCAGCGATGATGTTTTGAGCTGTATTTTGAGCTGTGCTCAGCTATAGAGACTGCATACCACACACCCACACAGTGGGGGGAAATCTTGGGACTATTTAAAGTGCATAATTATCATCCCTGCCTTCTCGCATCCGCATTCAGGGTGTGCTTCCCTTATAACACCGGGTTCAGTGCAGAAGTCTGTGTCCCGCCTTGTTTGTGGCCACTTCCAGGTGATGCGTTTGAGCTGGTGTGTTTGGTGCCTTATAGACCCTGGTGGGTTCAGTGGGGTTTGGACCACTTGGGGCATCAGTGGGGCATCGCCCTTATCTCAATAGTGACAGCTCTTAGAGGGGGTAGCCTATATGAAATAGAACGTTGCGTATCATAACCCCAGATTCTAAAGTATAGGCATAGCCCTCTATGCTGAAGGTTCCACTGCTGTCACCAGAGTCAGCGGAAGTAAAATGCTGGCTTACAGGGAGCAGAACTCAGGGAGTCAACCTGAGGGAGTCAGCCGAGCGGAAAAGAACATCTTCACGATCGTGCACGCACCAGCAGTGACACAGTAGTTCCGTTCTGGTCGACTCAAGCTGCAGCTGTGGTGTGCCACCACTCCTTCCCCATCCACCCCTCCCTGGGAAAGCACTACTAGTTTCAGTGTCCACAATAAAAGGTCATTGGAGGTTGGAGTATGCCAGGAGAAAAGCAGCTGGAAAGCTGCCGTGTAGCCATCAGACCACTCAAACTGACGGCCCTTGGTCAGTCGATAAAGCGGGCTAACAACAGTTGCAAAATCATTTGCAAACCTCGTGTAATAAGAGGCTAGGCCCTGGAAGCTCCTCCGTTCACTTATGATGGTCGGCTGGGGCTACTTTTGCAGCTACCTTTTCTGGATCAGTGGTCACCCCATGTTCATTGACCACGTACCCCAAGATCTGAGCAAACAGCTGTTGGTCGAGTTCAAACTTAACCCAGCCTGGTAAACAGCGACAAAGACCTCGGCTAGGTTACTGAGGGCACCCTCGAAGCCCCGCGCGTGCACCAGTAGGTCATCCAGGTAGACCACACAATAACTAGGCAGAATGTCCTTGAGCACACGCTCCATCAGTCTCTCAAAGGTAGCGGGAGCATTGCACAGTCCAAACACATTACCACAGTCCTTGCACTACGGTAAATGCAGTCTTGGGTCGAGCCAGCTCCACTTGCCACTGCTAATTACCAAACCCTCGTTTTGAGTTAGAGTCGGCACGGACCCGTTTTTAGGTTTTAAATGCATAAATAACCATATAATTTTGTCTATTGCATCAAGGCTTTATGACTTTGTCAGGAACCTCTATTTCAACAAAATAAAACAAAAATGTTTTCACTAAAATATAAAATCTACAGGTTTATACAGGCGAAGCTGAAAGTGGCATCCCTGAGGAAAACCAAGGAAAACGTGTGGTCCTGGATGTGACTATCGAACTGCAGGGTCACAATATCATTGTGACATTTTTTTACCAGCTATGAATTTGGACAAGAACTTCTCAGTAGGAAAGTCACCATGGTGGGCACAGTAAAGAACAATAATCCTAAGCTGCCAGCTGAAATCGTGCAGGTGAAGGACAGGGCTGCACTGTCCACAGAGTTTACTTTTGCAGACACCACCACTGTTGTCTCATATTGTCCAAAATAAACGAAAAAAAAGAATGTGATACTTATGTCTACCCTTCACAAAGATGCAGCTGTGTCATCAGGAAGTGACAAAAAGCCCACAATTATCCTCGACTACAACAAAAACAAAGGAGGCGTGACAACCTGGACAAGCTGACTGTCACCTACACCTGCCAGTGAATGAGCAGGAGATGGCCACTGGTCGTGATTTACAACATCCTTGATGTGTCTGCATATAATTCACTTGTGTTGTGGACCCACATCCTCCAAGGATGGAAGTCAACCCAAATACACAGCTGAAAAAAGAGACTTTTTGAAGTAATTATAAATGAAAAAATAAACAAGACAAATTTATTTCAGAGATGTGTTCTAAATCCCCTCAGTAATTGTCAGGTGACATAACAACCTTTTATTTATTTATCTCATTCTCTTGAGGTTCATTTTACATTGTTTTTTAATTAAAATTGAGGGTATACTGACAAAAAAAGGCCCAGGGGCCCACAACAAGAATATTAAAACCAATGTTTTCATGGATAAGGAAGCTTAACAAGGTAACCAAGAGATGAGAAACAAATTGGATGGTAGATATTTATTTTTAGTGTATTTAACAGGTAATTTAAGACACGGGTCAAAACCAACTTGTTAACATAAGATATGGTAACAGGAAACTAACACAAGAGGAAGGGTCCAGAGCATCATTGAAGCGTGGCAGTGAATACCACCTCTGGTTCTTTCTCATATGGAGAAGGCCCAGACGAACGTGGAAAGGTCTCGTCACGATGGATTTGTTGTAGAGAGACAGGTTGAGAATAGATCTCATTCCACCTATCTTCTTGGATACTAAAAAGTAATAGGAGTAAAAATCCTTGTTTCTTTCGCTTGCTAAAACTCTGGAGATGCCTCCCATCGGAGGTCACGAGCGAAAGGGCTGGGGCGAGGTGTCATGGATGACAGAAAAAACATCATCATCCAAGCCCTGCCACAGAGAGAAACCACTGACAGGTACAGACGGGTGAGAGGTGGGGAGGCCACAGAGAGCAGGTGTGTGTGTGTGTACAGGAGACAAATAAACGCTCGCCACACGTGGAGAGGACACCGACTCCACAGCTGCAAACAGGTGCAAAAGACTCAGAGGACAATCAAGCAAACCGATGGTTAGATCCTCCCTTAATCAGTGGAGTTGTGATTTTTATGAACAATAAATGTTGTAACATGTAACTATTAATAAATAATTATGTTTGTTTGTTAGTTGAACTGCTTTAAATGAAACAATTACATTACCACAATAAATAACTTAAAGAGGTGGGGTTGGATTTTGTGACTTACCTGAAATGTGAATTATGTCCAATTGTACAGTGTGTTGGGATGGATAAATGTTTAATTGCATAACCTTTAAAGTAGGTGAATTATTCCAACTCCAGTAAGAATAATGTAGGTTTATCTACAATCATCTGATGACTCATGTTCTATGATATACTTATAGTTTGCAATATGTCAGTCATCTCCTTCCTGAGATTCCTTTAGGATTTAAAGTTTAAGCGCGACGCCACCAATTTTCTACTTTCTTCCTATGTTCAGTTTAGGGTGTAAATGTATGTTACTGCTTTTAAATGTCCCTTTATGAAAATCTTTCTCTGCTTCTAGCTGAAAAACTCCTCCAGATGACATCACCTGGTGGAGTTTGTCATCATTAGCAGTTCAGATGATGTCATCTGGTAAATTTTTGATAATGCAGGTTGAGCAACTGAAGGGTCCAAGTGATTAGTTCCATCAAGGATGATTTAAAACTTTGTCTTTCATTTCAAATCTAAGTCTACAGCAAAACATTTTTTTAGTCTTTCTGTTTTTATTAATACTTCTGTGTTTTCTTAATCAAGTTAAAGTTCCAAATTGTTATTGGCTATTTATTAATTTCTACTAATGCACTGTAAACTATTGGGCTATAAGTTTACTGGCCTCGACCGATCTGGTATGAAATTGGTATGGATGACTCGCTTGAATGTTCTTGGCAAGATTTATGCCGGATGCCATTCCTGACGCAACCCTCTCTATTTATCCGGGTTTGGGACCAGCACAGAGGACACTGGCTAGAAACCCCTGTGGCTAGATTCCACGTAAACTCATGTGATTTGTATTATTAGGCTAGAAGTGTCTTTTAAAATGCTCCTTTGTACATTAAATTTTACATTGATGAAAATGTTTGTTGTTGTCTGTTTGCCATGTTTTTCCTTTGTAATCATCTCTACTAAATTCATAAGAACTTTGTCAGTGGCCTGGAGCTAAAGTGTTCACCCCCAGAAACACATATTTTACAAGCAAAGACATTTATCAATAAAAGACAAATTGCATCCAAACAGTTGGTGTCTCTGTTATTTGTCTTCACAGTATCAGTGGGAGTTGTTTTTTATTTGTGTAGTTGTTTTGCTTTGTGTTTGTCCAACATGTAACTTCTCAGTTACAAACTTTGAGGAGGCTGCATGTTCAGTTCGACTCTACAGAGGAAACAACAACGATTCCGTTTATTGTAGCTGTGAATTATTATTCATGGAACAAACGTCTTGAAATCATTTAGATTTGAAGAAGCATTTTCTCTTTGTGCTGACTGAAGCTCCGCCCGGTGACGTTCCCGCCCCTGTCCTCTATTACGTCCGTACAGAAGCTGTAAATACCGACTGTCTCCACCGCAGCGGCACATTCGTCCTTTCAAGAACGAAGAAAAGCAAGTGACCATGAGCGGAAGAGGAAAAGGAGGCAAGGGACTCGGCAAAGGAGGCGCCAAGCGTCACCGCAAAGTTCTCCGTGACAACATCCAGGGAATCACCAAACCCGCCATCCGCCGTCTGGCTCGTCGTGGCGGAGTCAAGCGAATCTCCGGCCTCATCTACGAGGAGACTCGCGGCGTGCTCAAGGTTTTCCTGGAGAACGTCATCCGCGATGCCGTCACCTACACCGAGCACGCCAAGAGGAAGACCGTGACCGCCATGGACGTGGTCTACGCCCTCAAGAGACAAGGCCGCACCCTGTACGGCTTCGGAGGTTAAACCTGGTCCACGACAACCCACAAACCCAAAGGCTCTTTTAAGAGCCGCCCACCACATCTGGAGAACAAGTTCCGTTCGTTCATACTCAAAATGAAATTGGTTTAATGTTGAAGCTTTAAGTTCACACATGTTGGTTACGCTGTTCAATAAACCTTTAACTTGCAGTTCTTAAATGTGCTTTATCGTTATATTAATGTGACTAATGAAGAGTAATTGAACTCATCATTTGTTGTACTTTCAACCCAAAAGTAACTTAAAATTAATTTCGACTACAACAAATTATTTTTTTATCAGACAAGTAAAATGAGTAAAGCAGCAAATTAAATAAACGTAATTGTTGCAATGAAAATTAATACTAAGCAGTTTCACTGTCAATCATCAGTTCATAGCTTCCATTCACTTGGTGAAGAGGTGGAAAAAAAATTGCTGTCATATGCAAAGCTTCTAAATCAAGGCCAATTGTGTGGCGCTTGAATTATTTGGTATTGCTTGTGGGACAAATGTGGCTCTGAGGTTTAAATTAATTTGTTTAATCAGCTAACAGAAAAAAGAGGCGGTGAAAAATTCCGAGAAGTTAAAATTACGAAATAGCTGTATTATAACAAAGAAAAGTAAAATCTCAGAGAATAAAAAACTATTTCTATACCGGAGCTGGCTGTGGTCAAAGCCCCACTGGACCCACCGGGATCCATAAGGTACCAAACACACCAGCTCAAATGCGCCACGTGGGGTGGCCACGAACAAGGCGGCACGAAGCCTTCCGCCTTGAACCGTCTGTGAATGAAGAGGGTGAACACACACATTCCCTGAATGCTGCTGCGAGGGGCAGGGACGATCATTGACGCAAAGCACAAGGATGGAGGAGACACTCGAAGCGGAGAGGCTGCGCAGGAACGGCGAGTTAATGCGCGTAATAACACGCCATACGCAGCCAGACGTAGATTACAAAATCCTTTCTCAAATGTTCGCCAGGCGTCTAAGAAAAGGCTTAAACGAAATAATCAATGAAATCCAAACAGGTTTCATGGTCAATCGGCACATAACTTGTAATATTAGACTGATTCTTGATATGCTGGATTAGTCTGATTATATTGATCCAGGTGCCTTAATTTTATTTCTCGATTTTTATAAAGCCTTTGCCACAGTAGAGCATGATTTTTTTTAATCACTTCAAGCATTTGGTTTTGGAAATTCATTGATCTCCAATATTAGATTACTTAACAAAAATATTACTAGTTGTGTTTTAATGTTCCCTCAATACCACAACACAATTTCCAGTCCATAGATCTGTCCGCCAAGGCTGTCCTAGCTCTCCATTTCTCTTTTTACTTGTTGTCGAATTACTGCCTATATATACTTTATGCTGCCATCATTTTCAAGGTCTAACAATATTCGGGAGAGAGATTAGAATAACTCAACTAGCAGACGACACAGTTTTATTCCTAAAAAATAAACATCAAATTAATCAAGCATCAAACCTGGTAAACTCCTTTTCCTTGGCATCTGGATTGATATTGAATTTAGCAAAATGTGAAATTCTAAGTATACATGACACAGATGAAATTTCACTATGCAATATTCCAGTTAAAAAAATTGTTAAATATCTTGGAATCTACATATCCAAAAATCTTTAAAAACGCCAAGAAAAGAACTTCAATCCAAAGACACAAGAAACAAAAATATCTTAAATATGTGGCTGCAAAGAGACTTATCAATGATCGGAGAGCCCTTTTGAGTGAGGCAGATGGAATTTCTAGATTTGTATATCCCACTCTGTCTCTTTCTGTACATCAGAACACCTGTAAGGAAATAAACAAGATATTAATCAATTTTGTTTGGAAAAACAAAAGATATCACCTTAGAATAGAGATCTTGGGAGGCTCGAGGGCAGAAGGTGGCGTGGAGCTGTTGGACTTTGGTGATTTGAATTATACCTTTAAGATAAATGGATAAAGGAGTGTTTAAAAGCTCCAAATTCTCTTTGATATTTCATCCCAGTGAATGTATTTGAAAAAATGGGAGGTCTGCAATTTTTGTTATTGTGTGACTACGATGTAACGAAATTGCCACAAAAACTCTAACTGCAGCAAAATTATGCTTTGTCCATAATTTTTCACCCCATAAAACAATTATTTGGAATAATGAGTACATAACCAGAAAGAATAAATCACTGTATCTACAGAAATGGATAGATAAGAATATAATTTACCTTTCAGACATACAGAGTGAAACGGGTCAACTTCTGAGTTATGAGGAATTTCTAAAATCTCAGTTGTTTCCAGTAACTTTCAAAGAATTTTGAGCGGTTACTAATGCTGTCCCTAGTGCAATATTACAGCTACCAAAATGTTATTATGAACGTCAAACACCAAAAAACTTGAATTCACATTTTGTATTCAGGGCATCGATATTAAAAGTAAGAAATGCACTAATAAACACATCAGAAAATATTTGTATAGTAAAAGGAAAATTTCTCCACCTGGAAAGTGTTTTTGGGGTTCTCACTTTACATATGTTCACTGGAAAAACAGCTGGACCCTACCCCACAAATTTGTTATTAATAATAAAATTTGAGAAGTACATTTTAAGATCCTACATAATATATACCCTACTAATTCTTATATATCACATTCTGTAAACATCAGTACAGCCTGTGAATTGTGTAAAAGTGAAGAAGAAAATATTAAACACCAAATCATTCTGGAGAAAGATGGAATTGCACTTTGCTAATAAAACTACTCACACGATTAAATTGGAACTTAAAGCTTTTATCTTACATTACATGAACAAAAATCAGGAAATACAACATATGGTCAATTTATTCATTTTGATTGTTAAATTTCACATTCACAAATCTAAGTTCTCTAAAACCCTGCCATCATTCGAATCATTTAATATCAAAGTAGATAATTATATTAAATCTGTTAGATTATTACAAAATAAAAAACCCCAGCACACAATTCACATCTATAAAGAAATCTTTAACTAAATGTAAAGTTTCTGTTTCTCTCTTATGCTTAAACAATTGAGAATTTGTTTATTCTATTTGTGATGCTTTTTATATACGAAAATTATTTTGTAAAAAATCTAGCCACAGGGGTTGAAATCTAGCCACAGGGGTTGCAAGCCAGTAACTTCTGTGCCGGTCCCAAGCCCGGATAAATAGAGAGGGTTGCGTCAGGAAGGGCATCCGGCGTAAAATTTTGCCAAGTACAATCATGCGAGTCATCCATACCACTTTCATACCGGATCGGTCGAGGCCCGGGTTAACAACGACCGCCACCGGTGCTGTTAACCTACAGGGTGCCGGTGGAAATTGGACTACTGTTGGTCGAAGAAGGAGAGGAGGCAGAAGGGTGCATGGTCAGAGAGAGAAGGGGAAAGGCAGGAGCTTAGATTTGAGAGTAGGGACTCTTAACGTTGGCACAATGACAGGGAAAGGTAGAGAGCTGGCAGACATGATGGAGAGAAGGAAAGTAGATGTACTGTGTGTGCAAGAGACGAGGTGGAAAGGCAGCAAAGCACGTAGTATTGGAGGAGGATACAAACTGTTCTACCATGGTGTGGATAGGAAGAGAAACGGAGTAGGACTGATCCTGAAGGGGGAGTTTGTGAACAATGTTCTAGAGGTGAAAAGAGTCTCAGACAGGGTGATGAGCCTAAAGCTAGAAATCGAAGGTGTGATGGTGAACATAGTTAGTGGGTATGCTCCACAAGTTGGCTGTGAGTTAGAAGAGAAAGAGAGATTCTGGAGTGAGTTTGATGAGGTTGTAGAGAGTATCCCTAGAGGAGAGAGAGTAGTTGTTGGAGCAGACTTCAATGGGCATGTTGGTGAGGGGAACAGAGGTGATGAGGAGGTAATGGGCAGGTTTGGTGTAAAGGACAGGAATCCAGAAGGACAGATGGTAGTGGACTTTGCTAAGAGGATGGAAATGGCTGTAGTTAACACTTACTTCCAGAAGAGAGAGGAACATAGAGTGACATACAAGAGTGGAGGTAGGAGTACACAGGTGGACTACATCCTATGTAGACGAGGTCATTTGAGAGAGGTTAGTGACTGTAAAGTGGTGGTAGGAGAGAGTGTAGCCAGACAGCACCGCATGGTGGTGTGTAAGATGACTCTGGTGGTCAGGAAGAAGAAGAGAGGAAAGTCAGAAAAGAAGACCAAGTGGTGGAAGCTAAAGAATGAAGAAACTTGTGAGGAATTCAGGCAGAAGTTGAGACAGGCTTTGGGTGGTCAGGAAGAGCTTCCAGATGATTGGGAAACTACAGCAGAGGTAATCAGGGAAATGGGTAGAAAGGTGCTTGGTGTGTCATCTGGTAAGAGGAAAGATGATAAAGACACTTGGTGGTGGAATGAGGAAGTACAGGACTGTATCCAGAGGAAGAGGTTAGCTAAAAGGAAGTGGGATGTAGAAAGGACTGAGGAAAGTAGACAGGAGTAAAAGCAGTGCAGAGTGAAGAGGGAGGTGGCAAAGGCCAAACAGAAAGCTTACGATGAGCTGTATGACAGGTTAGACACGAAGGAAGGAGAGAAGGACTTGTACAGGATAGCCAGACAGAGAGATAGGGATGGGAAAGATGTGCAACAGATAAGGGTGATTAAAGACAGAGATGGAAAGGTGCTAACAAGCCAGGAGAGTGTGCAGAGAAGATGGAAGGAGTATTTTGAGCAGCTGATGAATGAGGAAAATGACAGGGAAAGAAGGGAGGAAGATGTGGATGTTGTGGAGCAGGAAATAGGAGAGATTAGAAAGGATGAGGTGAGGAAGGCTCTGAAAAGGATGAAGAGCGGAAAGGCTGTTGGTCCTGATGACGTACCTGTGGAGGTGTGGAAGTGTCTAGGAGAGACAGCAGTGAAGTTTCTGACAGGTCTGTTTAACAGGATTTTAGAGAGTGAGAAGATGCCTGAGGAATGGAGGAGAAGCGTTCTGGTGCCGATCTTTAAGAACAAGGGTGACACGCAGAACTGTAGCAACTACAGAGGGATAAAGCTGATGAGCCACACAATGAAGCTGTGGGAAAGAGTAGTGGAAGCCAGGCTTAGGAAGGAGGTGGAGATTTGTGAGCAGCAGTATGGTTTCATGCCCGTAAGAGCACCACTGATGCCATTTTCGCTTTGAGGTTGTTGATGGAAAAGTACAGAGATGGTCAGAAGGAGCTGCATTGTGTGTTTGTGGATTTAGAGAAGGCGTATGACAGGGTGCCGAGGGAGGAGCTGTGGTACTGTATGAGGATGTCGGGAGTGGCAGAGAAGTACGTCAGAGTAGTTCAGGACATGTATGAGAGAAGCATGACGGTGGTGAGATGTGCCGTAGGTCAGACAGAGGAGTTCAAGGTGGAGGTGGGACTACACCAAGGATCGGCTTTGAGTCCCTTCTTGTTTGCTATGCTGATGGACAGGTTGACAGACGAGGTCAGACAGAAATCTCCCTGGACAATGATGTTTGCAGATGACATTGTGATTTGCAGTGAGAGTAGAGACCAGGTGGAGGAACAGCTGGAGAGGTGGAGGTTTGCTCTGGAAAGAAGAGGTATGAAAGTCAGTCGTAGTAAGACAGAATACATGTGTGTAAACGAGAGGGATCCAGGTAGAAGTGTGAGGCTACAGGGGGCTGAGGTGAAGAAGGTGCAGGAGTTTAAGTACTTGAGGTCAACAGTTCAGTGTGATGGAGAGTGTGGAAAAGAGGTGAAGAGGCGAGTGCAGGCAGGTTGGAATGGGTGGAGGAAAGTGTCAGGAGTGTTGTGTGACAGAAGAGTGTCAGCAAGACTCAAAGGAAAGGTGTACAGGACAGTGGTGAGACCAGCTCTGCTCTATGGGTTAGAGACAGTAGCAGTGAGAAAGAGACAAGAGGCAGAGATGGAAGCAGCAGAGATGAAGATGTTGAGGTTCTCCTTAGGAGTGACAAGGTTGGACAGAATTAGGAACGAGTTCATCAGAGGGACAGCGCCGTTGCCTGTGTTAGCAACAAAGTCAGAGAGGCCAGATTGAGATGGTTTGGACATGTGCAGAGGAGGGATAGTGATTATATTGGTAGAAGGATGTTGGAGATGGAGCTGCCAGGCAAGAGGGCGAGAGGACGACCAAGGAGGAGATATATGGATGTTCTAACAGAGGACATGAGGTTAGCTGGTGTCAGAGAGGAAGATGCTCAGGATAGAGTAAAGTGGAAAAGGATGATTCGCTGTGGCGACCCCTAATGGGAAAAGCCGAAAGAGTAGTAGTAGTAGTAGATTTTGTAAATGGCATTAATTCTCATAATTCTTCATTTATGTATACATTTTTTGTAATATTTTGTTTCATTTCATTTTAATTTTGTAATCTACTTGTTTTTGTTTATCTATGCTTTGACAATATGTTACATTGATATACATAAAACTATGTATGTAACACAGCTGTTAATAAAAGAAAAAAAAAGAGAGCAGCCAGACAAACCAATAATTAGGAATTATTTGATTTTGCTTGTGGGACAAATGTGGCTCTGACATTTGACTTCATTTGTGGAAACAGCTGACAGAAAATAGATGCAGTTTATTAACGCAGTTAACATTAGAAAAACAGAATCTCACAGAAATACTTTTTTTTTTTGGAGGGGAGGGGGGACTATTGCGCATGCTCAGTGGTGTTTAGAACTCATCCAATCCCGTGCGAGCGACAGCACAGTCGTGTTTGCATGAAGCCAAGATAAAAGCTCCATCCCATCAGCTCCAACTCATTCGTGGAAGGTTTTTGAGAAACTGCAACGATGCCTGAGCCCGCAAAAGCCCCGAAGAAAGGCTCCAAGAAAGCCGTGTCCAAGAGCGCCACCAAGACCGGCAAGAAGAAGAGGAAGACCAGGAAGGAGAGCTACGCCATCTACGTGTACAAGGTGCTGAAGCAGGTCCACCCCGACACCGGCATC
Source organism: Channa striata (assembly GCA_033026295.1). Classification (NCBI taxonomy): domain Eukaryota; kingdom Metazoa; phylum Chordata; class Actinopteri; order Anabantiformes; family Channidae; genus Channa; species Channa striata. The sequence continues at coordinate 2,717,254 of CM065182.1, forward strand.
TCCTCCAAGGCCATGAGCATCATGAACTCGTTCGTGAGCGACATCTTCGAGCGCATCGCCGGGGAGGCCTCCCGTCTGGCGCACTACAACAAGCGCTCCACCATCACCTCCAGGGAGATCCAGACCGCCGTCAGGCTGCTGCTGCCCGGGGAGCTGGCCAAGCACGCCGTGTCCGAGGGCACCAAGGCCGTCACCAAGTACACCAGCTCCAAATAAACGGCTCCTCGCCTCAAACCCAAAGGCTCTTTTAAGAGCCACACACTCCGGCATGAAGAGCCGCATGTTCCTGATCAGTGACCCGTTGCATGTATAATATTGTTGTGGCAGCCGCGGTGGGTTTTAGAGGGAGCTAGAGTTTCTAACCTGGCCAACTGGTGCAGCAGGTCACTGGCAGCTTAACCGGACCGGTAGTGAAGCAAGATCACTTGTGCCCCAAACGACTACACGTGACCTTGGGAGAAGCGAAGAGAGCAGGTCTGTCTTTTATTGGTTATTTCCACAGGAATAACCAGCTTTATTTCACACAGGCAGAAAAGCCAACAACAACTTGAGCCGCTCACCGTGAGGGTCACTCTCACACACAACCCCCTCCCTCACGATGCCGGTCAACACCAGTACACACAAGCACCACATAAAGACATCCAACATTCCCCACAGCCACAATCACTAACACAAGTAAACAAAACTAAAACACACTGAACAGAAACTATTTACACCTCCCATAGTTCTGAGCGGCCGAACCTCTGGCCCACGGGCCGGGTCGCTGCAGTATTATCACAGATGCTCTATATTATATCTTACTGATATTGGACCACTGTCACTAAACTATTCAAATACATTTTTAAAATCTATCCACTGTTATGGTTTAACAATGACTTACTTAATAAATGTAGTGTAATTGTAATTACACAGGATTTAATTAATTCAGGTGCTACATATATATATTTTTTTGTGTCTTCCTAAACCAACAAATATTTCCTCTGTTCAAAAATACCCTGACCATGTAAACTGAATGGCCTGGAATTATGTCGTTTTGTGCATATTTAGAATTTGAACATTACATGTTCCAAGTCTTCAGTATGCAGTTGTATGCTGACACACACGTTTGCGCTAAAACAAATCAATAATTCATAATCACTTCTATTTGTTGATGCTGAAAATCACTTTTGAGCTCATTCCTTTTAAAGGACTTTTGTTCTGCACATCCACACCTGGATTTTTACTAAAACTTAGCTACAGATGTTGTTGTTCTTCCAAAAACTGCTCTCAGCCAGACTCATGTGTGGCCGCACACAAATGCATGTGCAGAGCACAGCTCCTGTCCAGTGAGAGCGCTGAGCATATGATCGGATACAGGAGAATTGGATTATATTATTAAGTCCCTGGAAAAGCCAGTATGAGGGTAGAGTTGGGATCTTACCGAGAATAAAGATCCGCAACGTGCCAAGTAGGAAAATCTGGGCCTCAGCATCGGCCTGGAAGTTTCTTCAACACAAACACAATATCAAATCACATCTAATAAATGATTGTGTATTATGGTGAATATACTTAAATCACATCGTTTGACATGATTTTTTTAAATTAATTACTGGAGATTTTCTTTGGCCTAATATTCACCATTTAAAGTTTCTGAACTGGGTTTGTTAATATACACTTAATTTAAAGTTCAAGGTTTAAACTGAAGCCTCCATAATAAATTCTGCTGAAAGTTTGTTATCACATCTACTACTACTTCTCTTTGGGCTTTCCCCATCAGGGGTCACCACAGCGAATCATCCGTTTCCACCTCACTCTATCCTGGGCATCTTCCTCTCTGACACCAGCTAACCTCATGTCCTCTGTTAGAACGTCCATATATCTCCTCCTTGGTCGTCCTCTCGCCCTCTTGCCTGGCAGCTCCATCTCCAACATCCTTCTACCAATATATTCACTGTCCCTCCTTCGATGTTAAGACATATGTGAGTTTAATCGTATTACATGAGATAAAAGCTACTGCTATGAAAAATCAAATCAAAGCAAACTACTTATTCTTCTTATTTATTATTCTTTCAGTAAAAAAATTGCAATGTGCATGTGATTGGACTTTGACCAGTGAAATGATGAACATTGTGCAGCAGCTCATGTTGATGGTGAATCAGGTTTAGGGCCTGGAGCCCCCAGATGTGAGGAACCCAGACTTAAATTTCCTGCCCAGGTTTTGAAGTATTTACCGTATTTACCAACATGTTCTACAATATATAAAGAATCATCAGTTATGAGGTGAGAAGTTCAATTTCAAGTGTAATTTGATATTTCAGATTTGCTGTGGTTGATGTAAAGAGTGAATTGGTTTTCGATCAGGCCGGTAACAGAGGAGTGTGTCTTTAGTGGAAAGTGACGTGGCTCTGAAAAGAGCCGTTGTGGAGTTTGTGGGTCGGAGTACTTAAGCCCTCTCCCCGCGGATGCGGCGGGCCAGCTGGATGTCTTTGGGCATGATGGTGACCCTCTTGGCGTGGATGGCGCACAGGTTGGTGTCCTCGAACAGACCCACCAGATAAGCCTCGCTGGCCTCCTGCAGAGCCATGACGGCGGAGCTCTGGAAGCGCAGGTCGGTCTTGAAGTCCTGAGCGATCTCGCGGACCAGGCGCTGGAAGGGCAGCTTGCGGATCAGCAGCTCGGTGGATTTCTGGTAGCGACGGATCTCTCGGAGAGCGACGGTGCCGGGCCTGTAACGGTGGGGCTTCTTGACTCCGCCGGTGGCCGGGGCGCTCTTGCGGGCAGCCTTGGTGGCCAGCTGCTTCCTGGGAGCTTTGCCTCCAGTGGACTTACGGGCGGTCTGCTTGGTTCTTGCCATGTCTTCTTCTACTTTCTTCACAAAGGAGAAAAATGTACGACACGCTGCGGCGCGCTGCTCTTAAACCGTGGGACCGGCTGCCACCCGGTGACGCTGCGTCCGAGCTCCGGCTTCTGATTGGTGAGCGGCTCCTGCTGGAGCTCAGCTCCGCCCGAAGGAGCGAGTCCCCGCCTCGGTCTCCGCTGCTTATTGGACAAAGGGTTTTCAAAACCTGCGCCCAAACCCGCAGCGGGCCGCCCTCTGCTGCGCTGCCTCTCAGTGGTTGGTCCGGCACGAACCGTCGCGCCCTCACGGACATAAAAAGGAGGCTGTGGGCTGCTGCAGCATCTTGTTCTGAGTCTGAACACGAGAGAGAAACTCACGATGTCTGGTCGCGGTAAAACCGGAGGCAAAGCCCGAGCCAAGGCAAAGACCCGCTCGTCCCGCGCTGGGCTCCAGTTCCCAGTCGGCCGTGTCCATAGGCTGCTGCGCAAAGGCAACTATGCGGAGCGCGTCGGTGCCGGAGCTCCCGTCTACCTGGCGGCTGTGCTCGAGTATCTGACCGCTGAGATCCTGGAGCTGGCAGGAAACGCCGCCCGCGACAACAAGAAGACCAGGATCATCCCCCGTCACCTGCAGCTGGCCGTGCGCAACGACGAGGAGCTCAACAAGCTGCTCGGCGGAGTCACCATCGCTCAGGGCGGCGTGCTGCCCAACATCCAGGCGGTGCTGCTGCCCAAGAAGACCGAGAAACCCGTCAAGAAGTAAACGGGGACCCGCTACACCGTCCACAACACAACGGCTCTTTTCAGAGCCACGCACCGACAAACTAACGACAAAACTCCTTCACTCACAAATCACACTCACAAAAAAAAAAGAACATTGTCACAATATTGAACATTTGATCAAATCCACTGCAACTGATCCTCCATGAACGTGTCACACTAAAAGTGGATGAAGCTTCACTGACAAAGTCCAACTGATTCCACTTCACACGGCGCAAGTACAACTAATGCACAAATCTAGGATCGATGTTCACATTTACAACTACATCCAAAAAATGCAACATGTGATTTGTGTCTATTATCTACTTATGATCATGTAACCATCAGGGCTTGGAATGAATAAATATTAATACACATACTATAAAATCAAATCCTCTTTCTTTAAGATCTGACTCTGTCCCAACTGAAAGAATCACATTTTATCTGACTACAAAGAGTCAAACTATTATTTTTCTCATCAGATGCACGTTGTGCAAAGAAAACTTATAATCACGACCTGTTTCACTGACTAACATCATAACTGTCTAATGTGTGAATGATTTTGAAATTCATATCCATCATGGCCTAATATCTTTTATTGAACCTCCCTCTTGTTTGGTTCGAATTTTCTCATTATTCCTGTGTAATAACTTATTTCACCTATAACTTCCACATTAATGGGAGGCAGGTTCTGCTCTGAGCTGATGCACATTGTTTTCCAAGGACCAGATGCACCGTGTGTAATGATTGTAGCTTATTTACAACTTTCAAATATGAAATTCAAAAAGTCAATCCACACGTCCTGAAGCTGATGAAGTGTTAATTATTATCATCTTCATACGTTTCATTTGTAACATGATTGTTAGTGTGTTGAACGTGTTTATCTGGTGATTGTGAACATTAGTGATGTTGACATGTGTGTATCCACCGTGTGACAGTGATGTTGGCAAAACGTGAGGACTCGAGCAACAGCTGATGTGTGATTGTTGAGTTGTGTGTGTGTGTGTGACATTGTGTTGTGATGATGTTGCGCAGCGAACAAGGATCGAGCTCTTTGCGGAGGATGTGGTGGCTCTGAAAAGAGCCTTTGTTAGAGTTTGAGGCCGAGCTGCGCTCACTTCTTCTTGGGAGCGGCCTTCTTGGCTTTGGGCTTGGCCGCCTTCTTAGCGGGAGCCTTCTTGGCTGCCGGGGCCTTTTTGGGCGCCTTCTTAGCGGGGCTCTTGGCGACCTTCTTGGCGGGGCTCTTTGCTGCCTTCTTGGGGCTCTTGGCGGCCTTCTTGGCCACCGCTGCGGGCTTCTTGGCCTTCTTGGGGACTTCTTGGCGGCTGCGGGCTTCTTGGCTGCCGCTTTGGGCTTCTTGGCGGCCGCTGGCTTCTTGGAGGCGGCGGCGGCTGCGGGCTTCTTGGCCTTGGGAGCGGCTTTCTTGGCCGGCTTCTTGTCCTTGGGCTCGGCCTTCTTGTTGATCTTGAAGGAGCCGGAGGCTCCGACGCCCTTGGTCTGGATCAGCGTCCCCTTGGTGACCAGGTTCTTGATGGCGGTCTTGACGCGGGCCTTGTTCTTGTCCACGTCGTAGCCGCCGGCAGCCAGAGCCTTCTTGAGGAAGGCGGCGGACACGCCGTTGCGCTCCTTGGACGCGGCCACGGCTTTAACGATGAGCTCGGCCACGCTGGGCCCGCTCTTCTTGGGCTTGCTGGCCGCCTTCTTCTTGACGACTTTGGCCGGCGCGGCGACCGGAGCTGCGGCTGGAGCGACTTCTGCCATTTTGCTGTGTGACTAGTTTTCTCGGACGAGTTTGGAAACGCGCAGCGGAAGCTGCACTTAAACACACCATGAGAACCGTGGAGACTCAAGCGTCCCCGGCTGCTCCGGCTGCTGTGAGCAACGGGACACTTGTGTTTTCTCTGCACCGAGAAAAGCGTCAAAAATCGCCGGTGGAGAAGCGCTGAAGGCCGCAGGTGAAGGGGGCCGAGAGCGGACGTGTGTCCCTTCAGATCCGGATCAGGTGGAGCCCTGATGCTCGCGGCTTTTTGTCTGTGGAGCCTCCAACTGTCACCGATTCCCCGCCGAGAGCAGCGCTGCTCACAGACTTTCTTCACTCATTTCGCTCCTAAATCTCTTTAAAACGGCTCCAAACTTCAGCAAAGGCCGTTTTCTCACCGGACCACACGTTTGTTCAGGGAGCACAAGTGAAACCAAACATGTGTTGGTGATAGTTTTGGACTAAAGGGACGTTATTGTGGTCCCAGCAAACACACTGATCGGGATTATGGCTCAGTGGAGCCGCACTTCCTCCCGGACTGTGGACAGCTGGGAATCATAGTTGATAGATTTTTATGAACAGTAAATGTTGTAACATGTAATTATTAATAAATAAATATGTTTGTTTGTTAGTTTAAGTGGTGTAAATGAAACAATTACATTACCACAATAAATGACTTAAAGAGGTGGGGTTGGATATTGTGACTTACCTGAAATGTGAATTATGTCCAACTGTCCAGTGTGTTGGGATGGATAAATGTTTGTGAATTATTCCAACTCCAGTAAGAATAATGTAGGTTTATCTACAATCATCTGATGACTCACGTTCTATGATATATTTATAGTTTGCAATATGTCAGTCATCTCCCTTCCCTGAGATTCCTTTAGGATTTAAAGTTTAAGGGCGACGCCACCAATTTTCGACTTTCTTGTATGTTCAGTTTAGGGTGTAAATGTATGTTACTGCTTTTAAACGTCCCTTTATGAAAATCTTTCTCTGCTTCTAGCTGAAAAACTCCTCCAGATGACATCACCTGGTGGAGTTTGTCATCATTAGCAGTTCAGATGACGTCATTTGGTAAATTTTTGATAAAGCAGGTTGAGCAATTGAAGGGTCCAAGTGACTAGTTCCATCAAGGAGGATTTCAAACTTTGTCTTTCATTTCAAATCTAAGTCTACAGCAAAACATATTTTTAGTCTTTCTGTTTCAAGTTAAAGTTCCAAATTGTTATTGGCTATTTATTAATTTCTACTTATGCACTGTAAACTATTGGGCTATAAGTTTACAGGAAATTACTTGCTACTACTCTCATTACTTTCACAGCATGTTGCTGTGTGTACATTTCCAGCTCTGTACTGTGACTTCACAGTTACATTAAATTACTGTAAGTTAACAGTGTGTTACTGGGAAACGTTTACTCAGTGTTGCCGTGATATGACAGTATGTTGTTGTAAATATATTAAATAGTTATTTTACAGAAAATGTTTTATGACCTTCCTTTGAGGTCAGCGGGGGATTTTGCCAGGGACTGTCCAGCCCTGACTCCTCAGCCCAGTGCTAAGCCGTTATAGGAAAACGGCTCGGGGATGACGCGGTGAGGGGGCTTCATCCCAGTTACACTCACCTCTCTTAACGTCATTGGACTGTGTCTCATATGTGACATTGCAGGGCAGCCTTGCCATGGCCTAGTGGACACAGGGCCCAGCATTTGCCTACTGGGCCGAGGGGTGTTACCGGGGACTACTGGCCCCCTTCCCAGCCATTGGACCCCCACTTCTACCAAACTTTTAACAGTGACTGGGGCAAGGACAACACTGCCAGGTAGAAAGCTGCTCCCTGTGGTGGTAGCAGGGAGACAGGGAGTGAGCCATTCCAGGAGGAGTTTGAGACAGGGCCATCAACGGCGATGGCTCAACCGGGTGGAGCAGCCTTTCAGGGTGAGCCCTTCAGTGGCGAACAGCTGCAGCAACACCAGGAAGCAGATTTGGTGCTAGCGGTGAGAGGCTGGCTGGAGACTCGACAATGTCCAGACTGGTCAGCGGTGAACGACCCGGAGGCTCAGGCTGAAGCTGCAATACAGTGTTCTCTACAGGCGGTGGCAGGCGCCAGGTGGGGGGTCAGACCACCTGCAACTCCTGGTTCCTTGTGCCCTGCCATCAGAGGTCCTCCAGTGGTGGGGGCCGGCCTCTTTGGGAACTCCAAGACAGTATGTTGGCTGAGACACTACGATAAGTGCGCGGCACAGACAGGCCCTGATGTGAGATGTTCACCAGGTTTGGGATGCCGGATTAGCTGCACAGTGACTAAGGGCGGAACTTTGAGAGCCGGCTATTTGCTGAGTTGTGCCAGCGGCTGGGGGTGAGAAAGACACCGACCACACCACTCCTCCCCCAGAGCGCACAGTGTGTTGGTTCAATTGCACCCTGGTGACCCAGCTTGCTAGTCTGACCAGCCAGCACCAGAGAGACTGGGACCAGCACCTGCCCTTTGTCCTGTGGGCCTACAGGACTGCTGTGCAGGAGTCCAGTTAGTGCACGCCTTCTGCATTGATGTTTGGGAGAGAACTCCGCACGCCAGTGGAATTGGTTATTTTGGCCACACCCAGAGCCGGGTATCAGAGGGGGGCCAGAAGTGGACTACAGCAGGCGGCTTAAGGAGCGCCTTGAGGCGATCCATCGGTTGGAACGATAGTCCCAGGCGGATCCGGCAAAAGCAGGGGTATGACAGCCGGTTCCTCGGGGGTCCTTTTTCTGTGGGTAGACGGGTCTGGATGTACTGTCCGCTGAGGAAGCGGGGGCTCTCACCCAAATTGACCAACCACTGGCTTGGACCGGGGGAGATCATGGACCGGATCTCCGTGGTGGCTTGGTTGGTCCGCGTGCCGGGGCAGGGCAGAAGGGTGGTGCTGCGTAGGGACTGGTTGGCACCTTACCATCCCCTGGCTCCATCCCTGGGGACGGCCCAGAAGAGGGTCCTCTGCCGCCCGCCCGCAGTGCTAACGGGAGTAGTAATAGATTAAGAACAACAATTTACTTTATATTCATCTGTTTTAGCAAAGATGCTTTTGTGTCACAGAGGAGACAGTTTAATACAGATGATAATTAAAGAAAAAACTCTCAAATGACAAGAATAGTAGAATAACTAATTAAATCACCATGTTTCTTTAATTAGTCAGAGGTTAAAGGCCCAGAAAGGAAACATTTTACCTCCTCTGCTGTTTTTAATACCAGGCATCAAAGCGTCTCTCTCATAATTGTGTCCTCAGAGGACAGTGTTTCTGCAGTCAGTCTGTTGTCCTGCAGAAACATTTCATTCATCTTCATGACGCCACAAGCAAGCTCATCTTATTTTTATTATTAGGCTATAACTGTCTTTTAAAATGCTCATTGTTCATTTTTGTACATTAAATTTTAAATTGATGAAAATGTTTGTTGTCGTCTGTTTGCCATGTTTTTCCTTTGTTTTCATCTCTACTAAATTCATAAGAACTTTGTCAGTAGCCTCATTTGTTTTTCAGAATCTTTACACACCGTCAGATCTGTGAAGCTGTTCTGTCTCAGTTTTTTAATTTTCCGTTTGTCTGCACTGACATGGTTTATGATCCACATGTTTTTATGTTTTCACTATCGCTGCTACTTTGCATGTTTGTTCTTTACAAACAGCAGAAGCTGCTGCTGCTTCACTGGAGCTAAAGACATTTATCAATAAAAGACAAACTGCATCCAAACAGTTGGTTTCTCTGTTATTTGTCTTCACAGTATCAGTGGGAGTTGTTTTTATTTGTGTAGTTGTTTTGCTTTGTGTTTGTCTAACATGTAACTTTTCAGTTACAAACTTTGAGGAGGCTGCATGTTCGGTTCGACTCTACAGGGGAAACAACAACGATTCTGTTTATTGTAGATGTGAATTATTATTCATGGAACAAACGTCTTGAAATCATTTAGATTTGAAGAAGCATTTTCTCTTTGTGCTGACTGAAGCTCCGCCCGGTGACGTTCCCGCCCTGTCCTCTATTACGTCCGCACAGAAGCTGTAAATACCGACTGTCTCCACTGCAGCGGCACATTCGTCCTGTCAAGAACGAAGAAAAGCAAGTGACCATGAGCGGAAGAGGAAAAGGAGGCAAGGGACTCGGCAAAGGAGGCGCCAAGCGTCACCGCAAAGTTCTCCGTGACAACATCCAGGAATCACCAAACCCGCCATCCGCCGTCTGGCTCGTCGTGGCGGAGTCAAGCGAATCTCCGGCCTCATCTACGAGGAGACCCGCGGCGTGCTCAAGGTTTTCCTGGAGAACGTCATCCGCGATGCCGTCACCTACACCGAGCACGCTAAGAGGAAGACCGTGACCGCCATGGACGTGGTCTACGCCCTCAAGAGACAAGGCCGCACCCTGTACGGCTTCGGAGGTTAAACCTGGTCCACGACAACCCACAAACCCAAAGGCTCTTTTAAGAGCCGCCCACCACATCTGGAGAACAAGTTCTGTTCGTTCATACTCAAAATTAAATTGGTTTAATGTTGAAACTTGACACATGTTCTGTGGGGTCCCTGTGCGATGGGACAGCCGCTGTTTGCTGAGGGGCTTCCTTTGGGAGTGTTCTCTGTAACGGACAAACGGCGGCTGCGTCTGTCTCACACCTGCACGGTCACATTTTTAGACAGAGCTCATGAAAGTCCTTCTTTAATGGGGAGAACTGACAGACCGAGTTCAATTCCACACTTGGGATGTTGATTCTGATTCTTCCGTCTCCTTAGTGTGGGGTGGAAGGAAAAATCCATTTAATGTAATAACTCTGAATTCAAAGGAGGACGTTCTTAGTTTAGCCTCCGTCTTGTGTTCGGGTCGGAAACGAGCCGTTTTGAGGTTTTTAAATGCAAAAAAAAATAACCAAATACACTCTCAGAAATAGGGGTACGGCAGGAGTCCGTTTCTGTCCCCTAAGGTACGAGCTACACTGACGTCCCCCTTAGGGCTCATTTTTGGACCTCGAGGTACATATGTGTACCTTTTGAGGGCTTAAAGGTTACATATAAGAGTGTGTATATATATATATAGTATTTTAAGAGTATAACTTTTTTTTTTTTTACTTTATGAAATGAAAATATTAAGTTTTATTGTTTCTCTATTTAATTAGGCCATATTTAATAAAAATGTTTTGTACGGATATGAAAACTTGAGTACATATTCAAATGATCATTGACTAGTTATGTGAAAAACAATTAAAAATATGCACTGAAGTGAAAATATATTGAAATAGTACAACTGTAAGGTGTAACTAAAGTAAAAAATAAAAACCTGCTTTTTATAAGAAAATATTCTGGCAATTAAAAAAAAAGCCTTGTATGACAAGGGGGTGGAGCAGAAATTGCATCACCAGCTTGTTACTTTTGATTGGGGAACAGGCTGTCAGTCATGTGTAGTTAGCAGTGATTGGTTGTCTAACTTTGATTTTCATGAGCAGACTGTTCTTCGTCTGGAAGTAAAACAACTCAGACACCAGGCGCTAGCCGGCCCTTCAATGAGGAGCTCCTGGAAAGTTCAGCTGAAGGAGCCTCACAGGTGACTGAAGCTGCAGCCCGGACATTCAGAGGTAAGTTCAAATTTAAACTGGAGTGACACGTCAGTCGACAGAATGCTAGTTTAAAGTTAGCGCGCTAGTTAACGTTAGCGCTAGCTAATTCTAAATGGCACCTCTAGTCCATTTCTTTAAGTTTTTGTCTTCCACTAATGTTACTGTAATATGGCATGTGTCAATACAGTTTTTTGTTTAAGTTTAATATGTAGCATGAATACGTGGCGAAGTTAGGCTAATGTAAAATCGACCTTGTAGTCTGCATGCTTGCTAATTTTAACACGAGCACACATGCACGCTCACCCTGCTAAACGACCGACCTCAACCCGTTTTAATGAAAATAGTTTTTGACCAGTGATTGACAATATGTGGGGGAGGAAATGGTCAATATGTGGGTTTTTCAGGGTTATGCTTGCTTGGGTGGCCATGAACCTAACGTTATTACTCTCATTACAATTTGCTCAGTTTGTCTAGAATTTGTTTCTACAATTAGTCAGTCATGCAGCTTCATCTCTCTCTTTTCATAGGTATCCCACAAATTCTGAATATTTACAAGATGTAAAGACACTGATTCTAAAGCTTCTTCTCCTTGAGAATCTTGACAGAAGTCGTTATGTAAGTGAATGTGCAAAGGTTTTACACAGTATAAAGAGATATTGCAGTTATTCAATATTATGTTCAAATTAAATGTTTGTCATAAAATGATGCTGATAAATGTGCTTGAGCCCTATGTCCTCTTCAGGCAGGAATAATCAGTTTATCACTTTGCAAATAATTGTTTAGTAATTGATATTTCTGTTTTAACTAGCACACATGGCACGTGTCTCTGAGACCTACATTCAAAATGGAGAGTGCACCACTGGTTGACAATGACGTGAGGGATGGTAAGGAGAAGTTTGGCCACAAGAAATTAGAACAATGTTTTAGGACCACAAGAACCTGCAAGGACCAGTGTGGGAAGTGTGTTCAAGGTCAGAGGTGCACACCTTGTCTCCTGCCTCTTGCCTCATGTACTTTTACTTAACAGGATATACGTATAGCTGTAGTTTGAACATTATAATCAAAAGTCTTTGGATCTTGGCCATATCATGCTCTTACGCATGTGCAGTTAAACTTGGATGTGGGCTTAACCCAGAGCGGGATAGATAAAACACAAACCTACATGAAAAAGGCTACTTTGGTTATAGCAGGTTCAAATTATCTGGCTAGTTGTCATTCTGGTAAAACTGTTGTAGTTGAGGGTATTTTTTTCCTAAAGTTAAAAATCAGCTTTGCATTTATGTTTTTGCAATTTCGGAAGGGATTTAATTTAAAAAGAAATATCCTGTATTGTAATTTCCTTTTTTTAGTTTGTCAGTCTTTGCAGTTTTTAGGTCTGTCAAGACTTTGTTTTAACTTCAAAAGGAGTTACACAAGACTGATTATTCCATTTTAAGTCTTATGTGTGTTTGTAACAGTTCTCTCACTCTCTCTCGTTTTCTCTCTCCTTCTGTCTCAATTCCCACAAGGTACCAAGCAATCTTGGTGTGGATCCATCCATGGACACTTGTGAAGGTCTTGCATAGCTGTTACCAGAAGATGCAACCAGATGCCCGGATTGTACAAGACTGTATGCAGCAAACCTTTGCTTGGCAGCAAAAAGAGATTGCAGATGGCCTGAGTGCAGATGACACTTTCAAGAAGTACCCTTTCTTAACAACACCTACCAGAATAAGCTAACTCTATCTTTGCAAAGTCTATGACTTTTGTCTTTAAAGCTATAGTAATTTTTTTACCCATATTGTATTATTAGCTGGTCTATGTGCGTGTGATATACTTTCTAAGTTTGGTCAATTAGTCTACTATAATCTAAGTAGAATGTAGGCTGGTATTAATGAATACTGGCTGAATACCTGAATACTGGCTATATAGTCCCAATGCTAACTGTAAAATTGGTTATGTAAGTTGTTTCCTAAATCCACTTACCAAATTGTAACATCAGTTTTACAAGTGTCGTTTAAAAGACAATGCAAAAGTTTACAATACTTTTACACAGTGTCATCAGAGTTTCTGGATTCAAGAGGCAAAACACTCCAGAACACTGACACATTCTAAGAATAAACCACAATGTAAGCATTATTTGTGTAATGATGTTTCAGTATCAAAGTCATAAAAGTAAATTGCTTGTTATCAAAGTTTCTAAATAGTTTTAAAATGTCATCATTTTGTGGGAGTGGTCAGATTGACACTTGTTAAACAATTTGTGAGTGGAATTAGCTGGTAATTTTTGGGTCACAACAGTTAGTGTTATAACTGTATAAATCGACATCCCAGCAAGAAAAATAACATCACAACAGCCTCAATAAGTGACACGATGCCAAGATTTTGTCAGAAATAATTAACAAAATATTCTCTCACACACCATACGGTAAGGCTGTAAAGTTAATTTGCTTTGTCTTTTCCCTTTGCATAGTGTGATCCTGATACTCCATACCCAACCAAGGCTGGAAAATGGCCTTCTCTAGGAGAGCCAGATCATCTCGGCCTTCTGCATGTACGTTCCTTCAATTGTACATTGCCAAAATGGCTGTGGGTGGTGACCACCCTCTGCCAATAACTGTCACTAGGTAAATAAATCTCCTCTACCGAATCAAACACCCCTCGTCCATACCAGTGCTCTAAATGCGCCAGAAGAATATTCACGGTGAAGAAGTTAGTTCAGCACATCAGAGTTATTCATGCTAATGAAGCGGTTTTTTTTATTACTTGTGGACCTATACACTGCCAGTCAGTGTATCTAGTGATAGTAATCTTTCAGATGATGTGTTTCAGAAACATAGATTTTTGTGTGTGTGTGTGTGTCCTTGCAGTGACTACTATGAAAATGGAAGTGATGATGAGGTTCCCATGTAATAATTCTGATGAGCCTATAAGAGACAAGGTTATTAAAAATGCTTTTTAGTTTGTTTTTTAAGGGGAACTGTAAGGTTTTTATAGCTTACCACTTGCAGAGAAATCCTGAGCTGCAAAATGTATTTATATTCTAACAATTTATTTGAGGCAAAGACTGTTCGATTTAAATGTAGGATAAAACACCATTAATATGACTAAACCTGTCCATTATAAGTTAAGGGACTCTGTATACATATTGTCAGTCCTTACATGTGTTCTAAATCCCATCAGTAATAGTCAGGTGACATAACAACCTTTTATTTATTTATATGATTCTTTTGAGGTTCTTTTGAGGTTCATTTCAAATGAAATCAAGAGTCCTCAGATTTGACAACAGAGATACATCCCCATCGGGGATGTCTGGGAGAGATTGGTGCAGCTCCTTCCACTGATGTTCAACCCAGGACCAGATGTGACAGTGAATGAACGTCTTGTCCCTTTCTGAGGAAAATGCCCCTTCCGGCAATACATACCCAGTAATCCAGAGAAGTACAGCATAAAAATCTGGGCAGCCTGTGATGCAAAAACCAGCTATGCTTGGAATCTACAAGTTTACACAGGCAAAGCTGAAAGTGGTATCCCTGAGGAAAACCAAGGAAAACGTGTGGTCCTGGATGTGACTATCGGACTGCAGGGTCAAAATATCATTGTGACATTTTTTTTTACCAGCTATGACTTTGGACAAGAACTTCTCAGGAGGAAAGTCACCATGGTGGGCACAGTAAAGAAAAATAATCCTAAGCTGCCAGCTGAAATCGTGCAGGTGAAGGACAGGGCTGCACTGTCCACAGAGTTTGCTTTTACAGACACCACCACTGTTGTCTCATATTGTCCAAAATAAACGAAAAAAGAGTGTGATATTTATGTTTACTCTTCACAAAGATGCAGCTGTGTCATCAGGAAGTGACAAAAAGCCCACAATTATCCTCGACTACAACAAAAACAAAGGAGGCGTGACAACCTGGACAAGCTGACTGTCACCTACACCTGCCAGTGAATGAGCAGGAGATGGCCACTGGTCGTGATTTACAACATCCTTGATGTGTCTGCATATAATTCACTTGTGTTGTGGACCCACATCCTCCAAGGATGGAAGTCAACCCAAATACACAGCTGAAAAAGAGACTTTTTTTACCTTTTGAAGTTATTGTATATGGGTCGTACTTGACCCGTAACAGCACAGATGTTACTATAAGTAATATTATTGAAATGAAAAAATAAACACAACAAATTCATTTCAGAGATGTGTTCTAAATCCCGTCAGTAATAGTCATGTGACATAACAACCTTTTATTTATTTATATGATTCTTTTGAGGTTCATTTTACATTGTTTTTAATTGAAATCGAGGGGTATACAGACAAAAAAAAAAAAAAAAAAAAAAGGCCCAGGGGCCCACACCAAAAATATTAAAACCAATATTTTCATGGATAAGGAAGCCTAACAAGATAACTAAGAGATTAGAAACACATTGGATGATAGATAGTTGTTATTTTAGTCTATTTTACAGCTGATTTAAGACACTGTCGTCCCCTCTAATAATGAGACAGGAGGGAGAGACCGAGAGCGCACACAAATCACTCACTCTTTGAGCCGAGGTCAGGGCTGAGAGAAGCGCAGTTTTCAGTGAGACCTGTGATACGGGCCCGAAATCAAGGGGAAATTGTGGATCGAACCGTCCACCTGTGAGAGTGCGTCCCTGTGCCACGGGAGTCTCCATGGTTCGCCTGACAGAAGCTGAATCACTGTCGGGAACCAAGATCCGGTCGTGCGCTCTGGAGCCACTAAAATGACCGACAGTTGCTCCAGAGGAACCGGAGGGAAAGCAGAGAGGAGGGCTCCGGGCCACGGGTGAGGAGAGAAGGCGTCCACTTAAATGCTTCGAAACTTCCAGGACTGTGGAGAGCTCCAGACAGTTTATGTGAGGAGTTGGCGGCTCTCGCCACTTTCCTCCCACAACCTGAGACAGACACACGGACACTCCCCGAACAGAGAGGCGTCTGTGTACACCGACACATGTGACGTCACTGTGCCCAGGGGAATCCCCGATGCGCTGCGTCGTGTCTGGAGGAGGCCATTAGAATCAGATCGTCCAAATAAAACAGGACTCGGATTCCTCTCCTGCGTAACGGCTTCAAGGCTGTTTCCACATATTTGGAAAATGTCCGCGGGGCCAGAAAATAACTGAAAGGCAATATGCGTCCTTTAGGTCGATGGATGTGAACCAGTCGCCTGGACGCACGCATTCCATCGCATGCTTTATTTTGAGCGAGTGGAACGGTCTCGTCACGATGAATTTGTTGGAGAGAGACAGGTCGAGAATGGGTCTGACTCTGCCCGTCTTCTTGGGCACTGAAAAGAAAGCTCCCTAACTCCGTAGTCAGAGCAGCTGCGCCGTCTCCAGGGCTCAGTTGAATGGAGAAGGAGGAGCGGCAGACTGCAGGCTGAAACCCTTTTTATTACTTTGTCCATCCACTCATTCATTGAAAGCTGATTTGTGCCGCTCTGAGTAGCGGTCTGAGAGCAGGCAGGCACACATCTGCGGAGCCGCTGTGGACATGAGTGCCCACTCCGCCGCTGTGTGAGCCGGGTGTCTGCTCTGGCGAGGTGTCCTGGATGACAGAAAAAAACGTCATCATCCAGCCCTGACACGGAGAGAAACCACCACTAACACGTACAGACGGGTGAGAGGGGAGGAGGCCACAGAGAGGACGAGGAGACGAATAAACGCTCGCCACACCTGGAGAGGACACCGACTCCACAGCTGACAACTGGTGTGAGAGTGCAGCGGGGTCATGAGTGTGGGAAACGTGTGTCTCAGCAACAACAGATGCAAAACACTGAAGAATGAAGCAAACCGATGATCAGGAAACGGCTCTTTACCCAGAGGTGGGTGGCTCTTAAAAGAGCCGTTGTTTGTGGCAGTTTCTGTGGACAGACACATGTTGCCCGCATCCCGTCATCGCCGCCTCCGTTTTCGGGGAGGCGCGGAGGGTTGGTTTGGCCGTTTGTGAGACGGTCTCCTCTTGGCGGCGGAATGGTGAGGGGCTGGCTGCGCGACCGTCGGTGGCGGTTGGGATGGACGAGGCGGAGGTGCAGACTGCGAAGCAGAGGCAGCAGAGGCTGAAGGGCGCTGGGGGCGCAGAGACCCGGTAGAGGCTCGGCCCCGTGATGTGAGCCTCGGCACTTGTTTAGCATCTTCAGACGGTCGCTGGAGATGGGTGACAGCTGCCTGGAGGAGCGGCCCAAAGAGCCCATCGGGGCTGATGGGGCCGTCCAGCAGGCCCTTCCTGATCGGATCCGGCAGCTGGGACATGTGGAGCCACATGTTGCGCTGCAGCACCGTCATCCAGGCCATGATCCGTGACTGTGCCACGGCCACTGCGGAGGACAGTGTCAACACAGCTGCCATCGCTTTGCCGATCTCCTCAGCCAGCTCGGCGGGGAGAGTCCCGGGCTGCGCGGCGATGGAGGACACGGAGGAGGAGAGCAGCGAGATGTTGTTGATGGCAGCCGCCGTCTGGGCGGCGCACTGATGTGCGCGGTCTGTGAGGCGGGTGGTAAACTGGTCTTGTGGTGACGGCGGAACTGGCCGGCGTCTCCCAAAGAACGTTGCTTCAGGAAGCAAGAAGGAGGCTAGACTGGGTTCTAGCGGTGGAACGCCAGGAAAGCCCCGCTCCGTCTCTCCGTGCACTCTGGTGAAGGCTTCATAGCGTGCAACCGGCGACTTCAGTTTAGTCGGATTCTCCAGCGCCTCCGAAAGAAAAGGGCGGAGGGCGGGGAATCGCGGCCAGAGAGCGAGACGCCTGGTCTCTTGCTCGTTGCGGTAAATGTCACCAACCATGTCGTTGGGAACAGGGGCCGGTGGCTCAGGAGGAAGTGGAATGGACTTCCTGTCCGCAGCACGCCTGATTATCTCGGGGAGGTCCCGGAGAAGTGCACCGCAGGCACGCAGAGGGCCGGCAGGCAGGGCGGGAGAGTCAGGGAGCCGCTGTGCAGACGGTGCCTCCTGGTCACCTTCAGTCTTCAGATTTTCCAATGGGAAAAGGCGAAAACCAGGAGGAGGGCCGGCGATAGAGGGAGCCGAGTCAGCGGACTCTTGCCCTCTTGCACCGCGCTCACCCGCTGAGCGGGTAGGGTCCGGGATGTCTGGCGCTTCGCCGATGGTGAAGCGTGAGCGTTTTGCCCAGCCAGCATCATCGTCTTTGGCAAAGGCGTCCACTCGCCGCTGCTTCTCCTCCAGGGTCAGACGTGCACAGTAGGGGCACGTGGACCGGCGAGTGAGAGCTAGCCACGCGTGCTTGGGGCCAAGGCATGTCTCGCAGCGGGCGTGGAGGTCATCCGGCAGGATGTAGCCGGTGTTGCAGGACGGACAAGTCGTGGAACCGCCAGTAGAGCGAAGAAAGGAACTTGTCATCTTGTCTTCGAGGTGGCTGCTTCATAAACTGAAGTAAAAACGGGCCGAGTTCAGGTCACGTCAGTGTTTATATACTCTGGGTGCGGACCTGAGGGAGTCAACCCGGCACCTGCGCCGGGCGGGAAAGGAAAGCTTCACGTCTGCGCATGCGCACGGGATAAACCCGATAGCGACAGCTCTTTAAGGGCGAAGCCTATACGAAATAGAACAGTGACTTCCTGTTACTGTGGTCACAGAACCAGAATGAAATACTGTTACATCAGTAATAACTACTGTAGTTGTATTATCCTCTAATTCTGATGCTAATGTTAATGATAATGTACAGAAACTCTATTTTATCTCTGTTTATCGGTTCACGTTTCTCATGGATTTTCCCCGCTCAGCGACACACCCGCCGAGGAACAAACTCTGGAAATTGGCGATTCCATAGTCAGAAACGTGAAGTCAGAGACGCCAGCGGCCTCTAACTTCCTGTCCTATTTGAAACTCCTTTCTAAGGACAAACGCAGAGATACTAAGATTATTATTCATGCAGGAGTTAATGGCGTCACTAAAGCTAATGTTGAAACGATGTGTAAACTTGTGTAACAAGTCTGATCAGAAACGACGCGTATAGCCGCATGTCGTCATTCAACCGCTGGCTGTCCAGCAAACGATGTGGGCTACATAGACAATTTTAAATGTTTTTGGGGAAATCCTAGGCTGACTAGTTGAGCCTGGGACGCAGAGATCCAGTCCACGTCTCTCTGCAGTGTCCTTCCGCCGTCACATCGTCAAAATGTAAATGAACCCTCTCATTGTTTTAGTCACACCCTAGACCTTGTCCTTACAAACGGCATTGAAACTGATCTTGAATATGTTAGTTTAAATGAGTCGACCCCCCCCAAGTCATTTTAACTATCATGTTCCTAGAAGCTCAGGCCGAGGTGGTGGAGTAGCAGCAATCTATCAATCAAGCTTACCAATTAACCCTAGACCTAAACATAGTTATAACTCATTTGAGAATCTTACTCTGAGCCTTTCACACCCAATCTGGAAAACTCAGAATCCACTTCTATTTGTTATTGTGTACCGTCCTCCAGTCCCTTATTCTGAATTTTGGACTGAATTCTCAGATTTTTTAGCCAACTTAGCGCTTAGTGCAGATAAAGTCGTCACAGTGGGCGATTTTAACATTCATGTAGATGCTGACAGTAACTCCCTCAACACAGCATTTACTTCATTAGATTAGATTTAATTGTTTTCTCTCAAAATATAAATGAACCCGCTCATTGTTTTAGTCACACCCTAGACCTTGTCCTTGCACACAGCATTGGAAACTGATCTTTTAACAGTATTTCCTCATAATTTTTGTCTGCCCATTTTCTAATACTATTTGAATTTAATCTAATGGATTTTACAGCAGTTAGAAAAAAAGTTCCTCTTCAGTAGGTGTTTATCTGAAAACACTGTGAACAAATTTAAGGAAATGATTCCTTCATCATTTACTTCAAAACGTACCGATATAACTGAGAGTAGCCTCATTAACTGTACTCCTGTACAAGTTGATTACCTGACTGATAATTATGCAGCATCATTACCTTCCATACTCGATACTATTGCGACTCTAAAAAAGAAGGCAGTAAATCTGAACACGCGATCTCCATGGTAGAGCTCGCAAACTCGCAATTTAAAGCAGCCATCACAAAAACTTGAAAGGAAGTGAATAGAATAGAACTTTATTAATCCCACAGTGGGGAAATTCTTGTGCTTTAGCAGGAACACAGAAGAACACAGAATCTGCACAGAACAATGTGCATTATAGTTTAACTGAAAAGGCAAAAAAATATATACATATTTACATTGGAAAATGTAATAGATGAGTATTGCAACATCCGGTTTATTGCACAATAAATAAGAATAAACAAGTAAAATTGCACATTGTGTGTCACTGCAGCGACACATTGTACAGTCTGATGGCTGCGGGGAGGAATGAGCGATGGTATCGCTCCTTTCTGCACTGTGGGTGTAACAGTCTTGCGCTGATGGAGCTGCTCAGAGCCTCCACGGTGAGGTGCAGGGGGTGGGAGGGGTTATCCACGATGGATGTTGGTTTGTCCATCATCCTTCTGTCCTTCGATGAAGTCCAAAGTGCAGCCCAAGACAGAGCCGGCTCTCTTAATCAGCTTATTAGATCTCTTCCTGTATCTGTCCGTGCTGCTCCCAGCCCAGCACACAACACCATAGAGGACTGCTGAGGCCACCACAGTGTCGTAGAATGTCCGTAACAGCTCCCTGCAAACCCTAAAGCGGGGATGTCAAAGTCAAATTACACAGAGGGCCAAAAAAACCAAACTTGCTAAAGGCGAGGGCCGGACTTGTTCAATGTTTATTAAAAGATACAAACATTTTGTTATGGCTCTGTCAGTACCTTCAATGGAAAACATTTTCAACAGGCAAACAGAAAAAAAGTAAATGTCCTTTAAAAACAAAATATGTTGCTTAATATCAAGATAAATGCACAAATGAAATTGCATGCATTATAAACTGAAACTGAAACTGAAAATGCATTATTGTGTGCTCTGTGATCCTACCAATCACTGCTTTCAAATTGTAAAATGAGGGAAAAAAATGAATCAAATCAGTTGTATTCTCGTGGCTCTTATCTCCAATTTCTCCTGAGTCCATTCAATTGAAAAATTAATCTAAATAAATAAAATACAATAAAATAAAATAAATAATACAAATCTGGCACACAGACAAAACAATACTTCCTTCAAAGAAAAATCACGTCTTGTAGAAAAATATGTCAAAATTTAACAGTTAAATTTTAACTGAAAGTTTGTCCCACAAGCAATGGGGGACTGAACACTGCTCAGAGCAGAGGGAAAGTTTTCTTTCGGCATCTTCGTCTCCCACAGAGTCAGCTTGGTTTTAAACGCCTTCGCTGTGATGACACGCCCCCGTCCCTGCAGCTGCAGATTCATCACATTTCGATGGCTCGTGATCTCGCACCGAAAGGCCATTTCACACAGGAACGTTTCATCTCGGAGCTCTGTTGTGTCTTTCCCCTTGCTTTCCATGAACAGACAGATCGAAACATCTTTGCAGCACCTTTCCTCTTTTCCCTTTCCCACAAGCTGTTCTTTTAGGTTGCTGAAAAGCTGGTCTACACGTTCAGCAACGGTGTTTCTGCTCTGGCTCCCATTTGAAAATAGTTGGCTTTTGTCACAGACAGTTAGTGATAAACTCTCCTCCTGTAAAAGGCCGGGCTGATTTTGCGACCTCTTCTGCCACAGTAAAACTGGTCTTGACAGCAGCCTCGCTTTGTGGTTTGGCATTTTTGAACAGAGCCTGCCTGGACTTAAGACCTCATTTGAATTCTTCCACCTTCTGTGGCCTTTGTTCCGTGTCCATGTTCTTGTCTTTGTTGGCGTGTTCCTGAGACGTTTGATTGTGCCTTCTTAGATTATATTCTTTCATTACAGCCAAACTTTCTACACACAGAAGACACACGGGGTTGCCTTTTACCTCCGTGAACAAGTCCTCTGCCTCCCACCTGGCTTGAAACCCCCTCTTCTCAGCGTCCACCTTCCATTTAGCCATTTTGGAGGAGGGGGGCAGCTGAAAGTTGACCTCTGCTCTGGCTGCTGATGAATCATTAAGCCGCATGCTGCGCTGCAGTGATTTTGCGGGTGACCGTTGCATTGTGGGGAATGTAGTGTTGGTGCGCGCAAAACACCATCGGGCGGCTGTGGCCTGCGGGCCGGTTCCAATAGCAATTAAATATCATCCAGGCTGCCACAGACAATTCATTCGCGATCTGGCCCGCGGGCCTTGACTTTGACATATGTGGTGTAAAGAAAAGGAATCCAGAAGGTGGTGGACTTTGCTAAGAGGATGGAAATTGCTGTAGTCAACACTTACTTCCAGAAGAGAGTGGAACACAGAGTGACATAAAAGAGTGGAGGTAGGAGTACACAGGTGGACTACATTCTATGTAGACGAGGACATTTGAGAGAGGTTAGTGACTGTAAAGTGGTGGTAGGAGAGAGTGTAGCCAGACAGCACCACATGGTGGTGTGTAAGACGACTCTGGTGGTCAGGAAGAAGAAGAGAGGAAATATAGAAAAAAGACCAAGTGGTGGAAGCTAAAGAATGAAGAAAGTACAAGGAATTTAGGCAGAAGTTAAGACAGGCTTTGGGTGGTCAGGAAGAGCTTCCAGATGACTGGGAAACTACAGCAGAGATAATCAGGAAAACAGGTAGGAAGGTGCTTGGTCTGTCATCTGGTAAGAGGAATAAAGATAAAGACACTTGGTGGTGGAATGAGGAAGTACAGGACTGCATCCAGAGGAAGAGGTTGGCTAAACGTAAGTGGGATGTAGAAAGATTGAGGAAAGTAGACAGGAGTAAAAGCAGTGCAGAGTGAAGAGGGAGATGGCAAAGGCCAAACAGAAAGCTTATGAGCTGCATGACAGGTTAGACACGAAGGAAGGAGAGAAGGACTTGTACAGAATAGCCAGACAGAGAGATAGGGATGGGAAAGATGTGCAACAGATAAGGGTGATTAAAGACAGAGATGGAAAGGTGCTAACAAGAGTGTGCAGAGAAGATGGAAGGAGTATTTTGAGGGGCTGATGAATGAGGAAAATGAGAGGACAATAACTGAATTTTAGAGAGTGAGGAGATGCCTGAGGAATGGAGGAGAAGCGTTCTTGTGCCGATCTTTAAGAACAAGGGTGACACCCAGCACCTTAGTAACTACAGAGGGATAAAGCCACACAATGAAGCTGTGGGAAAGAGTAGCAGAAGCAAGGCTTAGGAAGGAGGTGAAGATTTGTGAGCAGCAGTATGGTCTCATGCCCCGTAAGAGCACCACTGATGCCATTTTTGCTTTGAGATTGTTGATGCAAAAGTACAGAGATGGTCAGAAGGAGCTGCAATGTGTCTTTGTGCATTTAGAGAAGGCGTATGACAGGGTGCCGAGGGAGGAGCTGTGGTACTGTATGAGGATGTCGGGAATGGCAGAGAAGTACGTAAGAGTAGTCCAGGACATGTATGAGAGGAGCATGACGGTGGTGAGATGTGCCGTAGGTCAGACAGAGGAGTTCAAGGTGGAGGTGGGACTACACCAAGGATCGGCTTTGACTCCCTTCTTGTTTGCTATGCTGATGGACAGGTTGACAGACGAGGTCAGACAGAAATCTCCCTGGACAATGATGTTTGCAGATGACATTGTGATTTGCAGTGAGAGTAGAGAGCAGGTGGAGGAACAGCTGGAGAGGTGGAGGTTTGCTCTGGAAAGAAGAGGCATGAAAGTCAGTCGTAGTAAGACAGAATACATGTGTGTAAACGAGAGGGAGCAAGGTAGAAGCATGAGGCTACAGGGGGCTGAGGTGAAGAAGGTGCAGGAGTTTAAGTACTTGGGGTCAACAGTTCAGTGTGATGGGGAGTGTGGAAAAGAGGTGAAGAGGCGAGAGCAGGCGGGTTAGAGTGGGTGGAGGAAAGTGTCAGGAGTGTTGTGTAACAGAAGAGTGTCAGCAGAAAAAGAGAAGTAATGTCCATATGTGCAGATTTTTCAACTTTTTAAAATTTTTCAACATTAGACCAATTTCATTTCAAGTTTGAACGAACAGAACTTGTTCTCCAGATGTTGTGGGTGGCCCTTAAAAGAGCCTTTGAGTTTTTCAGTTGTTGTGGACCAGGTTTAACCTCTGAAGCCGTACAGGGTGCGGCCTTGTCTCTTGAGGGCGTAGACCACGTCCATGGCGGTCACGGTCTTCCTCTTGGCGTGCTCGGTGTAGGTGATGGCATCGCAGATGACGTTCTCCAGGAAAGGGGCAACAGTATCGAGTATGGAACGTAATGATGCTGCATAATTATCAGTCAGGTATTCAACTTGTACAGGAGTACAGTTAATGAGGCTACTACTACTACTAACTGCTGTAAAATCCATTAGATTAAATTCAAATAGTATTAGAAAATGGGCAGACAAAAATTATGAGGAAATACTGTTAAAAGATCAGTTTCCAATGCTGTGTGCAAGGACAAGGTCTAGGGTGTGACTAAAACAATGAGCGGGTTCATTTATATTTTGAGAGAAAACAATTAAATCTAATCTAATGAAGTAAATGCTGTGTTGAGGGAGTTACTGTCAGCATCTACATGAATGTTAAAATCGCCCACTGTGACGACTTTATCTGCACTAAGCGCTAAGTTGGCTAAAAAATCTGAGAATTCAGTCCAAAATTCAGAATAAGGGACTGGAGGACGGTACACAATAACAAATAGAAGTGGATTCTGAGTTTTCCAGATTGGGTGTGAAAGGCTCAGAGTAAGATTCTCAAATGAGTTATAACTATGTTTAGGTCTAGGGTTTATTGGTAAGCTTGAGTGATAGATTGCTGCTACTCCACCACCTCGGCCTGAGCTTCTAGGAACATGATAGTTAAAATGACTTGGGGGGGGGTCGACTCATTTAAACTAACATATTCAAGATCAGTTTCAATGCCGTTTGTAAGGACAAGGTCTAGGGTGTGACTAAAACAATGAGAGGGTTCATTTACATTTTGACGATGTGACGGCGGAAGGACACTGCAGAGAGACGTGGACTGGATCTCTGCGTCCCAGGCTCAACTAGTCAGCCTAGGATTTCCCCAAAAACATTTAAAATTGTCTATGTAGCCCACATCGTTTGCTGGACAGCCAGCGGTTGAATGACGACATGCGGCTATACGCGTCGTTTCTGATCAGACTTGTTACACAAGTTTACACATCGTTTCAACATTAGCTTTAGTGACGCCATTAACTCCTGCATGAATAATAATCTTAGTATCTCTGCGTTTGTCCTTAGAAAGGAGTTTCAAATAGGACAGGAAGTTAGAGGCCGCTGGCGTCTCTGACTTCACGTTTCTGACTATGGAATCGCCAATTTCCAGAGTTTGTTCCTCGGCGGGTGTGTCGCTGAGCGGGAAAATCCATGAGAAACGTGAACCGATAAACAGAGATAAAATAGAATTTCTGTACATTATCATTAACATTAGCATCAGAATTAGAGGATAATACAACTACAGTAGTTATTACTGATGTAACAGTATTTCATTCTGGTTCTGTGACCACAGTAACAGGAAGTCACTGTTCTATTTCGTATAGGCTTCGCCCTTAAAGAGCTGTCGCTATCGGGTTTATCCCGTGCGCATGCGCAGACGTGAAGCTTTCCTTTCCCGCCCGGCGCAGGTGCCGGGTTGACTCCCCTCAGGTCCGCACCCAGAGTATATAAACACTGACGTGACCTGAACTCGGCCCGTTTTACTTCAGTTTATGAAGCAGCCACCTCGAAGACAAGATGACAAGTTCCTTTCTTCGCTCTACTGGCGGTTCCACGACTTGTCCGTCCTGCAACACCGGCTACATCCTGCCGGATGACCTCCACGCCCGCTGCGAGACATGCCTTGGCCCCAAGCACGCGTGGCTAGCTCTCACTCGCCGGTCCACGTGCCCCTACTGTGCACGTCTGACCCTGGAGGAGAAGCAGCGGCGAGTGGACGCCTTTGCCAAAGACGATGATGCTGGCTGGGCAAAACGCTCACGCTTCACCATCGGCGAAGCGCCAGACATCCCGGACCCTACCCGCTCAGCGGGTGAGCGCGGTGCAAGAGGGCAAGAGTCCGCTGACTCGGCTCCCTCTATCGCCGGCCCTCCTCCTGGTTTTCCCCTTTTCCCAGTGGAAAATCTGAAGACTGAAGGTGAACAGGAGGCACCGTCTGCACAGCGGCTCCCTGACTCTCCCGCCCTGCCTGCCGGCCCTCTGCGTGCCTGCGGTGCACTTCTCCGGGACCTCCCCGAGATAATCAGGCGTGCTGCGGACAGGAAGTCCATTCCACTTCCTCCTGAGCCACCGGCCCCTGTTCCCAACGACATGGTTGGTGACATTTACCGCAGCGAGCAAGAGACCAGGCGTCTCGCTCTCTGGCCGCGATTCCCCGCCCTCCGCCCTTTTCTTTCGGAGGCGCTGGAGAATCCGACTAAACTGAAGTCGCCGGTTGCACGCTATGAAGCCTTCACCAGAGTGCACGGAGAGACGGAGCGGGGCTTTCCTGGCGTTCCACCGCTAGAACCCAGTCTAGCCTCCTTCTTGCTTCCTGAAGCAACGTTCTTTTTGGGAGACGCCGGCCAGTTCCGCCGTCACCACAAGACCAGTTTACCACCCGCCTCACAGACCGCGCACATCAGTGCGCCGCCCAGACGGCGGCTGCCATCAACAACATCTCGCTGCTCTCCTCCTCCGTGTCCTCCATCGCCGCGCAGCCCGGGACTCTCCCCGCCGAGCTGGCTGAGGAGATCGGCAAAGCGATGGCAGCTGTGTTGACACTGTCCTCCGCAGTGGCCGTGGCACAGTCACGGATCATGGCCTGGATGACGGTGCTGCAGCGCAACATGTGGCTCCACATGTCCCAGCTGCCGGATCCGATCAGGAAGGGCCTGCTGGACGGCCCCATCAGCCCCGATGGGCTCTTTGGGCCGCTCCTCCAGGCAGCTGTCACCCATCTCCAGCGACCGTCTGAAGATGCTAAACAAGTGCCGAGGCTCACATCACGGGGCCGAGCCTCTACCGGGTCTCTGCGCCCCCAGCGCCCTTCAGCCTCTGCTGCCTCTGCTTCGCAGCAGTCTGCACCTCCGCCTCGTCCATCCCAACCGCCACCGACGGTCGCGCAGCCAGCCCTCACCATTCCGCCGCCAAGAGGAGACCGTCTCACAAACGGCCAAACCAACCCTCCGCGCCTCCCCGAAAACGGAGGCGGCGATGACGGGATGCGGGCAACATGTGTCTGTCCACAGAAACTGCCACAAACAACGGCTCTTTTAAGAGCCACCCACCTCTGGGTAAAGAGCCGTTTCCTGATCATCGGTTTGCTTCATTCTTCAGTGTTTTGCATCTGTTGTTGCTGAGACACACGTTTCCCACACTCATGACCCCGCTGCACTCTCACACCAGTTGTCAGCTGTGGAGTCGGTGTCCTCTCCAGGTGTGGCGAGCGTTTATTCGTCTCCTCGTCCTCTCTGTGGCCTCCTCCCCTCTCACCCGTCTGTACGTGTTAGTGGTGGTTTCTCTCCGTGTCAGGGCTGGATGATGACGTTTTTTCTGTCATCCAGGACACCTCGCCAGAGCAGACACCCGGCTCACACAGCGGCGGAGTGGGCACTCATGTCCACAGCGGCTCCGCAGATGTGTGCCTGCCTGCTCTCAGACCGCTACTCAGAGCGGCACAAATCAGCTTTCAATGAATGAGTGGATGGACAAAGTA
Source organism: Channa striata (assembly GCA_033026295.1). Classification (NCBI taxonomy): domain Eukaryota; kingdom Metazoa; phylum Chordata; class Actinopteri; order Anabantiformes; family Channidae; genus Channa; species Channa striata. Next base: position 2,744,797 of record CM065182.1, read on the forward strand.
ATAAAAAGGGTTTCAGCCTGCAGTCTGCCGCTCCTCCTTCTCCATTCAACTGAGCCCTGGAGACGGCGCAGCTGCTCTGACTACGGAGTTAGGGAGCTTTCTTTTCAGTGCCCAAGAAGACGGGCAGAGTCAGACCCATTCTCGACCTGTCTCTCTCCAACAAATTCATCGTGACGAGACCGTTCCACTCGCTCAAAATAAAGCATGTGATGGAATGCGTGCGTCCAGGCGACTGGTTCACATCCATCGACCTAAAGGACGCATATTGCCTTTCAGTTATTTTCTGGCCCCGCGGACATTTTCCAAATATGTGGAAACAGCCTTGAAGCCGTTACGCAGGAGAGGAATCCGAGTCCTGTTTTATTTGGACGATCTGATTCTAATGGCCTCCTCCAGACACGACGCAGCGCATCGGGGATTCCCTGGGCACAGTGACGTCACATGTGTCGGTGTACACAGACGCCTCTCTGTTCGGGGAGTGTCCGTGTGTCTGTCTCAGGTTGTGGGAGGAAAGTGGCGAGAGCCGCCAACTCCTCACATAAACTGTCTGGAGCTCTCCACAGTCCTGGAAGTTTCGAAGCATTTAAGTGGACGCCTTCTCTCCTCACCCGTGGCCCGGAGCCCTCCTCTCTGCTTTCCCTCCGGTTCCTCTGGAGCAACTGTCGGTCATTTTAGTGGCTCCAGAGCGCACGACCGGATCTTGGTTCCCGACAGTGATTCAGCTTCTGTCAGGCGAACCATGGAGACTCCGTGGCACAGGGACGCACTCTCACAGGTGGACGGTTCGATCCACAATTTCCCCTTGATTTCGGGCCCGTATCACAGGTCTCACTGAAAACTGCGCTTCTCTCAGCCCTGACCTCGGCTCAAAGAGTGAGTGATTTGTGTGCGCTCTCGGTCTCTCCCTCCTGTCTCATTATTAGAGGGGACGACAGTGTCTTAAATCAGCTGTAAAATAGACTAAAATAACAACTATCTATCATCCAATGTGTTTCTAATCTCTTAGTTATCTTGTTAGGCTTCCTTATCCATGAAAATATTGGTTTTAATATTTTTGGTGTGGGCCCCTGGGCCTTTTTTTTTTTTTTTTTTTTTTTTTGTCTGTATACCCCTCGATTTCAATTAAAAAACAATGTAAAATGAACCTCAAAAGAATCATATAAATAAATAAAAGGTTGTTATGTCACATGACTATTACTGACGGGATTTAGAACACATCTCTGAAATGAATTTGTTGTGTTTATTTTTTCATTTCAATAATATTACTTATAGTAACATCTGTGCTGTTACGGGTCAAGTACGACCCATATACAATAACTTCAAAAAGGTAAAAAAAAAAGTCTCTTTTTTCAGCTGTGTATTTGGGTTGACTTCCATCCTTGGAGGATGTGGGTCCACAACACAAGTGAATTATATGCAGACACATCAAGGATGTTGTAAATCACGACCAGTGGCCATCTCCTGCTCATTCACTGGCAGGTGTAGGTGACAGTCAGCTTGTCCAGGTTGTCACGCCTCCTTTGTTTTTGTTGTAGTCGAGGATAATTGTGGGCTTTTTGTCACTTCCTGATGACACAGCTGCATCTTTGTGAAGAGTAAACATAAATATCACACTCTTTTTTTCGTTTATTTTGGACAATATGAGACAACAGTGGTGGTGTCTGTAAAAGCAAACTCTGTGGACAGTGCAGCCCTGTCCTTCACCTGCACGATTTCAGCTGGCAGCTTAGGATTATTTTTCTTTACTGTGCCCACCATGGTGACTTTCCTCCTGAGAAGTTCTTGTCCAAAGTCATAGCTGGTAAAAAAATGTCACAATGATATTTTGACCCTGCAGTCCGATAGTCACATCCAGGACCACACGTTTTCCTTGGTTTTCCTCAGGGATACCACTTTCAGCTTTGCCTGTGTAAACTTGTAGATTCCAAGCATAGCTGGTTTTTGCATCACAGGCTGCCCAGATTTTTATGCTGTACTTCTCTGGATTACTGGGTATGTATTGCCGGAAGGGCATTTTCCTCAGAAAGGGACAAGACGTTCATTCACTGTCACATCTGGTCCTGGGTTGAACATCAGTGGAAGGAGCTGCACCAATCTCTCCCAGACATCCCCGATGGGGATGTATCTCTGTTGTCAAATCTGAGGACTCTTGATTTCATTTGAAATGAACCTCAAAAGAACCTCAAAAGAATCATATAAATAAATAAAAGGTTGTTATGTCACCTGACTATTACTGATGGGATTTAGAACACATGTAAGGACTGACAATATGTATACAGAGTCCCTTAACTTATAATGGACAGGTTTAGTCATATTAATGGTGTTTTATCCTACATTTAAATCGAACAGTCTTTGCCTCAAATAAATTGTTAGAATATAAATACATTTTGCAGCTCAGGACTTCTCTGCAAGTGGTAAGCTATAAAAACCTTACAGTTCCCCTTAAAAAACAAACTAAAAAGCATTTTTAATAACCTTGTCTCTTATAGGCTCATCAGAATTATTACATGGGAACCTCATCATCACTTCCATTTTCATAGTAGTCACTGCAAGGACACACACACACAAAAAAAATCTATGTTTCTGAAACACATCATCTGAAAGATTACTATCACTAGATACACTGACTGGCAGTGTATAGGTCCACAAGTAATAAAAAAAAAAAAACGCTTCATTAGCATGAATAACTCTGATGTGCTGAACTAACTTCTTCACCGTGAATATTCTCCTGGCGCATTTAGAGCACTGGTATGGACGAGGGGTGTTTGATTCGGTAGAGGAGATTTATTTACCTAGTGACAGTTATTGGCAGAGGGTGGTCACCACCCACAGCCATTTTGGCAATGTACAATTGAAGGAACGTACATGCAGAAGGCCGAGATGATCTGGCTCTCCTAGAGAAGGCCATTTTCCAGCCTTGGTTGGGTATGGAGTATCAGGATCACACTATGCAAAGGGAAAAGACAAAGCAAATTAACTTTACAGCCTTACCGTATGGTGTGTGAGAGAATATTTTGTTAATTATTTCTGACAAAATCTTGGCATCGTGTCACTTATTGAGGCTGTTGTGATGTTATTTTTCTTGCTGGGATGTCGATTTATACAGTTATAACACTAACTGTTGTGACCCAAAAATTACCAGCTAATTCCACTCACAAATTGTTTAACAAGTGTCAATCTGACCACTCCCACAAAATGATGACATTTTAAAACTATTTAGAAACTTTGATAACAAGCAATTTACTTTTATGACTTTGATACTGAAACATCATTACACAAATAATGCTTACATTGTGGTTTATTCTTAGAATGTGTCAGTGTTCTGGAGTGTTTTGCCTCTTGAATCCAGAAACTCTGATGACACTGTGTAAAAGTATTGTAAACTTTTGCATTGTCTTTTAAACGACACTTGTAAAACTGATGTTACAATTTGGTAAGTGGATTTAGGGAAACAACTTACATAACCAATTTTACAGTTAGCATTGGGACTATATAGCCAGTATTCAGGTATTCAGCCAGTATTCATTAATACCAGCCTACATTCTACTTAGATTATAGTAGACTAATTGACCAAACTTAGAAAGTATATCACACGCACATAGACCAGCTAATAATACAATATGGGTAAAAAAAATTACTATAGCTTTAAAGACAAAAGTCATAGACTTTGCAAAGATAGAGTTAGCTTATTCTGGTAGGTGTTGTTAAGAAAGGGTACTTCTTGAAAGTGTCATCTGCACTCAGGCCATCTGCAATCTCTTTTTGCTGCCAAGCAAAGGTTTGCTGCATACAGTCTTGTACAATCCGGGCATCTGGTTGCATCTTCTGGTAACAGCTATGCAAGACCTTCACAAGTGTCCATGGATGGATCCACACCAAGATTGCTTGGTACCTTGTGGGAATTGAGACAGAAGGAGAGAGAAAACGAGAGAGAGTGAGAGAACTGTTACAAACACACATAAGACTTAAAATGGAATAATCAGTCTTGTGTAACTCCTTTTGAAGTTAAAACAAAGTCTTGACAGACCTAAAAACTGCAAAGACTGACAAACTAAAAAAAGGAAATTACAATACAGGATATTTCTTTTAAATTAAATCCTTCCGAAATTGCAAAAACATAAATGCAAAGCTGATTTTTAACTTTAGGAAAAAAATACCCTCAACTACAACAGTTTTACCAGAATGACAACTAGCCAGATAATTTGAACCTGCTATAACCAAAGTAGCCTTTTTCATGTAGGTTTGTGTTTTATCTATCCCGCTCTGGGTTAAGCCCACATCCAAGTTTAACTGCACATGCGTAAGAGCATGATATGGCCAAGATCCAAAGACTTTTGATTATAATGTTCAAACTACAGCTATACGTATATCCTGTTAAGTAAAAGTACATGAGGCAAGAGGCAGGAGACAAGGTGTGCACCTCTGACCTTGAACACACTTCCCACACTGGTCCTTGCAGGTTCTTGTGGTCCTAAAACATTGTTCTAATTTCTTGTGGCCAAACTTCTCCTTACCATCCCTCACGTCATTGTCAACCAGTGGTGCACTCTCCATTTTGAATGTAGGTCTCAGAGACACGTGCCATGTGTGCTAGTTAAAACAGAAATATCAATTACTAAACAATTATTTGCAAAGTGATAAAAACTGATTATTCCTGCCTGAAGAGGACATAGGGCTCAAGCACATTTATCAGCATCATTTTATGACAAACATTTAATTTGAACATAATATTGAATAACTGCAATATCTCTTTATACTGTGTAAAACCTTTGCACATTCACTTACATAACGACTTCTGTCAAGATTCTCAAGGAGAAGAAGCTTTAGAATCAGTGTCTTTACATCTTGTAAATATTCAGAATTTGTGGGATACCTATGAAAAGAGAGAGATGAAGCTGCATGACTGACTAATTGTAGAAACAAATTCTAGACAAACTGAGCAAATTGTAATGAGAGTAATAACGTTAGGTTCATGGCCACCCAAGCAAGCATAACCCTGAAAAACCCACATATTGACCATTTCCTCCCCACATATTGTCAATCACTGGTCAAAAACTATTTTCATTAAAACGGGTTGAGGTCGGTCGTTTAGCAGGGTGAGCGTGCATGTGTGCTCGTGTTAAAATTAGCAAGCATGCAGACTACAAGGTCGATTTTACATTAGCCTAACTTCGCTACGTATTCATGCTACATATTAAACTTAAACAAAAAACTGTATTGACACATGCCATATTACAGTAACATTAGTGGAAGACAAAAACTTAAAGAAATGGACTAGAGGTGCCATTTAGAATTAGCTAGCGCTAACGTTAACTAGCGCTAACTTTAAACTAGCATTCTGTCGACTGACGTGTCACTCCAGTTTAAATTTGAACTTACCTCTGAATGTCCGGGCTGCAGCTTCAGTCACCTGTGAGGCTCCTTCAGCTGAACTTTCCAGGAGCTCCTCATTGAAGGGCGGCTAGCGCCTGGTGTCTGAGTTGTTTTACTTCCAGACGAAGAACAGTCTGCTCCGCTCTCATGAAAATCAAAGTTAGACAACCAATCACTGCTAACTACACATGACTGACAGCCTGTTCCCCAATCAAAAGTAACAAGCTGGTGATGCAATTTCTGCTCCACCCCCTTGTCATACAAGGCTTTTTTTTTTAATTGCCAGAATATTTTCTTATAAAAAGCAGGTTTTTATTTTTTACTTTAGTTACACCTTACAGTTGTACTATTTCAATATATTTTCACTTCAGTGCATATTTTTAATTGTTTTTCACATAACTAGTCAATGATCATTTGAATATGTACTCAAGTTTTCATATCCGTACAAAACATTATTAAATATGGCCTAATTAAATAGAGAAACAATAAAACTTAATATTTTCATTTCATAAAGTAAAAAAAAAAAAAAAAAGTTATACTCTTAAAATACTATATATATATATATATATATATACACACACTCTTATATGTAACCTTTTAGCCCTCAAAAGGTACACATATGTACCTCGAGGTCCAAAAATGAGCCCTAAGGGGGACGTCAGTGTAGCTCGTACCTTAGGGGACAGAAACGGACTCCTGCCGTACCCCTATTTCTGAGAGTGTATTTGGTTATTTTTTTGCATTTAAAAACCTCAAAACGGCTCGTTTCCGACCCGAACACAAGACGGAGGCTAAACTAAGAACGTCCTCCTTTGAATTCAGAGTTATTACATTAAATGGATTTTTCCTTCCACCCCACACTAAGGAGACGGAAGAATCAGAATCAACATCCCAAGTGTGGAATTGAACTCGGTCTGTCAGTTCTCCCCATTAAAGAAGGACTTTCATGAGCTCTGTCTAAAAATGTGACCGTGCAGGTGTGAGACAGACGCAGCCGCCGTTTGTCCGTTACAGAGAACACTCCCAAAGGAAGCCCCTCAGCAAACAGCGGCTGTCCCATCGCACAGGGACCCCCACAGAACATGTGTCAAGTTTCAACATTAAACCAATTTAATTTTGAGTATGAACGAACAGAACTTGTTCTCCAGATGTGGTGGGCGGCTCTTAAAAGAGCCTTTGGGTTTGTGGGTTGTCGTGGACCAGGTTTAACCTCCGAAGCCGTACAGGGTGCGGCCTTGTCTCTTGAGGGCGTAGACCACGTCCATGGCGGTCACGGTCTTCCTCTTAGCGTGCTCGGTGTAGGTGACGGCATCGCGGATGACGTTCTCCAGGAAAACCTTGAGCACGCCGCGGGTCTCCTCGTAGATGAGGCCGGAGATTCGCTTGACTCCGCCACGACGAGCCAGACGGCGGATGGCGGGTTTGGTGATTCCCTGGATGTTGTCACGGAGAACTTTGCGGTGACGCTTGGCGCCTCCTTTGCCGAGTCCCTTGCCTCCTTTTCCTCTTCCGCTCATGGTCACTTGCTTTTCTTCGTTCTTGAAAGGACGAATGTGCCGCTGCAGTGGAGACAGTCGGTATTTACAGCTTCTGTGCGGACGTAATAGAGGACAGGGGCGGGAACGTCACCGGGCGGAGCTTCAGTCAGCACAAAGAGAAAATGCTTCTTCAAATCTAAATGATTTCAAGACGTTTGTTCCATGAATAATAATTCACATCTACAATAAACAGAATCGTTGTTGTTTCCCCTGTAGAGTCGAACCGAACATGCAGCCTCCTCAAAGTTTGTAACTGAAAAGTTACATGTTAGACAAACACAAAGCAAAACAACTACACAAATAAAAAACAACTCCCACTGATACTGTGAAGACAAATAACAGAGAAACCAACTGTTTGGATGCAGTTTGTCTTTTATTGATAAATGTCTTTAGCTCCAGTGAAGCAGCAGCAGCTTCTGCTGTTTGTAAAGAACAAACATGCAAAGTAGCAGCGATAGTGAAAACATAAAAACATGTGGATCATAAACCATGTCAGTGCAGACAAACGGAAAATTAAAAACTGAGACAGAACAGCTTCACAGATCTGACGGTGTGTAAAGATTCTGAAAAACAAATGAGGCTACTGACAAAGTTCTTATGAATTTAGTAGAGATGAAAACAAAGGAAAAACATGGCAAACAGACGACAACAAACATTTTCATCAATTTAAAATTTAATGTACAAAAATGAACAATGACCATTTTAAAAGACAGTTATAGCCTAATAATAAAAATAAGATGAGCTTGCTTGTGGCGTCATGAAGATGAATGAAATGTTTCTGCAGGACAACAGACTGACTGCAGAAACACTGTCCTCTGAGGACACAATTATGAGAGAGACGCTTTGATGCCTGGTATTAAAAACAGCAGAGGAGGTAAAATGTTTCCTTTCTGGGCCTTTAACCTCTGACTAATTAAAGAAACATGGTGATTTAATTAGTTATTCTACTATTCTTGTCATTTGAGAGTTTTTCTTTAATTATCATCTGTATTAAACTGTCTCCTCTGTGACACAAAAGCATCTTTGCTAAAACAGATGAATATAAAGTAAATTGTTGTTCTTAATCTATTACTACTCCCGTTAGCACTGCGGGCGGGCGGCAGAGGACCCTCTTCTGGGCCGTCCCCAGGGATGGAGCCAGGGGATGGTAAGGTGCCAACCAGTCCCTACGCAGCACCACCCTTCTGCCCTGCCCCGCACGCGGACCAACCAAACCACCACGGAGATCCGGTCCATGATCTCCCCGGTCCAAGCCAGTGGTTGGTCAATTTGGGTGAGAGCCCCGCTTCCTCAGCGGACAGTACATCCAGACCCGTCTACCCACAGAAAAAGGACCCCGAGGAACCGGCTGTCATACCCCTGCTTTTGCCGGATCCGCCTGGGACTATCGTTCCAACCGATGGATCGCCTCAAGGCGCTCCTTAAGCCGCCTGCTGTAGTCCACTTCTGGCCCCCTCTGATACCGGCTCTGGGTGTGGCCAAAATAACCAATTCCACTGGCGTGGGAGTTCTCTCCCAAACATCAATGCAGAAGGCGTGCACTAACTGGACTCCTGCACAGCAGTCCTGTAGGCCCACAGGACAAAGGGCAGGTGCTGGTCCCAGTCTCTCTGGTGCTGGCTGGTCAGACTAGCAAGCTGGGTCACCAGGGTGCAATTGAACCAACCCACTGTGCGCTCTGGGGGGAGGAGTGGTGGGTCGGTGTCTTTCTCACCCCAGCCGCTGGCACAACTCAGCAAATAGCCGGCTCTCAAAGTTCCGCCCTTAGTCACTGTGCAGCTAATCCGGCATCCCAAACCTGGTGAACATCTCACATCAGGGCCTGTCTGTGCCGCGCACTTATCGTGAGTGTCTCAGCCAACATACTGTCTTGGAGTTCCCAAAGAGGCCGGCCCCACCACTGGAGGACCTCTGATGGCAGGGCACAAGGAACCAGGAGTTGCAGGTGGTCTGACCCCCACCTGGCGCCTGCCACCGCCTGTAGAGAACACTGTATTGCAGCTTCAGCCTGAGCCTCCGGGTCGCTCACCGCTGACCAGTCTGGACATTGTCGAGTCTCCAGCCAGCCTCTCACCGCTAGCACCAAATCTGCTTCCTGGTGTTGCTGCAGCTGTTCGCCACTGAAGGGCTCACCCTGAAAGGCTGCTCCACCCGGTTGAGCCATCGCCGTTGATGGCCCTGTCTCAAACTCCTCCTGGAATGGCTCACTCCCTGTCTCCCTGCTACCACCACAGGGAGCAGCTTTCTACCTGGCAGTGTTGTCCTTGCCCCAGTCACTGTTAAAAGTTTGGTAGAAGTGGGGGTCCAATGGCTGGGAAGGGGGCCAGTAGTCCCCGGTAACACCCCTCGGCCCAGTAGGCAAATGCTGGGCCCTGTGTCCACTAGGCCATGGCAAGGCTGCCCTGCAATGTCACATATGAGACACAGTCCAATCACTGTGGGACTCTATTAAGAGAGGTGAGTGTAACTGGGATGAAGCCCCACTGCGTCATCCCCGAGCCGTTTTCCTATAACGGCTTAGCACTGGGCTGAGGAGTCAGGGCTGGACAGTCCCTGGCAAAATCCCCCGCTGACCTCAAAGGAAGGTCATAAAACATTTTCTGTACAATAACTATTTAATATATTTACAACAACATACTGTCATATCACAGCAACACTGAGTAAAACCTTTCCCAGCAACACACTGTTAACTTACAGTAATTTAATGTAACTGTGAAGTCACAGTACAGAGCTGGAAATGTACACACAGCAACATGCTGTGAAAGTAATGAGAGTAGTAGCAAGTAATTTCCTGTAAACTTATAGCCCAATAGTTTACAGTGCATAAGTAGAAATTAATAAATAGCCAATAACAATTTGGAACTTTAACTTGAAACAGAAAGACTAAAAATATGTTTTGCTGTAGACTTAGATTTGAAATGAAAGACAAAGTTTGAAATCCTCCTTGATGGAACTAATCACTTGGACCCTTCAATTGCTCAACCTGCTTTATCAAAAATTTACCAAATGACATCATCTGAACTGCTAATGATGACAAACTCCACCAGGTGATGTCATCTGGAGGAGTTTTTCAGCTAGAAGCAGAGAAAGATTTTCATAAAGGGACGTTTAAAAGCAGTAACATACATTTACACCCTAAACTGAACATACAAGAAAGTAGAAAATTGGTGGCGTCGCCCTTAAACTTTAAATCCTAAAAGAATCTCAGGGAAGGGAGATGACTGACATATTGCAAACTATAAATATATCATAGAACGTGAGTCATCAGATGATTGTAGATAAACCTACATTATTCTTACTGGAGTTGGAATAATTCACAAACATTTATCCATCCCAACACACTGGACAGTTGGACATAATTCACATTTCAGGTAAGTCACAATATCCAACCCCACCTCTTTAAGTCATTTATTGTGGTAATGTAATTGTTTCATTTACACCACTTAAACTAACAAACAAACATATTTATTTATTAATAATTACATGTTACAACATTTACTGTTCATAAAAATCTATCAACTATGATTCCCAGCTGTCCACAGTCCCGGGAGGAAGTGCGGCTCCACTGAGCCATAATCCCGATCAGTGTGTTTGCTGGGACCACAATAACGTCCCTTTAGTCCAAAACTATCACCAACACATGTTTGGTTTCACTTGTGCTCCCTGAACAAACGTGTGGTCCGGTGAGAAAACGGCCTTTGCTGAAGTTTGGAGCCGTTTTAAAGAGATTTAGGAGCGAAATGAGTGAAGAAAGTCTGTGAGCAGCGCTGCTCTCGGCGGGGAATCGGTGACAGTTGGAGGCTCCACAGACAAAAAGCCGCGAGCATCAGGGCTCCACCTGATCCGGATCTGAAGGGACACACGTCCGCTGTCGGCCCCCTTCACCTGCGGCCTTCAGCGCTTCTCCACCGGCGATTTTTGACGCTTTTCTCGGTGCAGAGAAAACACAAGTGTCCCGTTGCTCACAGCAGCCGGAGCAGCCGGGGACGCTTGAGTCTCCACGGTTCTCATGGTGTGTTTAAGTGCAGCTTCCGCTGCGCGTTTCCCCCAAACTCGTCCGAGAAAACTAGTCACACAGCAAAATGGCAGAAGTCGCTCCAGCCGCAGCTCCGGTCGCCGCGCCGGCCAAAGTCGTCAAGAAGAAGGCGGCCAGCAAGCCCAAGAAGAGCGGGCCCAGCGTGGCCGAGCTCATCGTTAAAGCCGTGGCCGCGTCCAAGGAGCGCAACGGCGTGTCCGCCGCCTTCCTCAAGAAGGCTCTGGCTGCCGGCGGCTACGACGTGGACAAGAACAAGGCCCGCGTCAAGACCGCCATCAAGAACCTGGTCACCAAGGGGACGCTGATCCAGACCAAGGGCGTCGGAGCCTCCGGCTCCTTCAAGATCAACAAGAAGGCCGAGCCCAAGGACAAGAAGCCGGCCAAGAAAGCCGCTCCCAAGGCCAAGAAGCCCGCAGCCGCCGCCGCCTCCAAGAAGCCAGCGGCCGCCAAGAAGCCCAAAGCGGCAGCCAAGAAGCCCGCAGCCGCCAAGAAGTCCCCCAAGAAGGCCAAGAAGCCCGCAGCGGTGGCCAAGAAGGCCGCCAAGAGCCCCAAGAAGGCAGCAAAGAGCCCCGCCAAGAAGGTCGCCAAGAGCCCCGCTAAGAAGGCGCCCAAAAAGGCCCCGGCAGCCAAGAAGGCTCCCGCTAAGAAGGCGGCCAAGCCCAAAGCCAAGAAGGCCGCTCCCAAGAAGAAGTGAGCGCAGCTCGGCCTCAAACTCTAACAAAGGCTCTTTTCAGAGCCACCACATCCTCCGCAAAGAGCTCGATCCTTGTTCGCTGCGCAACATCATCACAACACAATGTCACACACACACACACACACACAACTCAACAATCACACATCAGCTGTTGCTCGAGTCCTCACGTTTTGCCAACATCACTGTCACACGGTGGATACACACATGTCAACTTGACAAAACTTCACAATCACCACATAAACACGTTCAACACACTAACAATCATGTTACAAATGAGACGTATGAAGATGATAATAATTAACACTTCATCAGCTTCAGGACGTGTGGATTGACTTTTTGAATTTCATATTTGAAAGTTGTAAATAAGCTACAATCATTACACACGGTGCATCTGGTCCTTGGAAAACAATGTGCATCAGCTCAGAGCAGAACCTGCCTCCCATTAATGTGGAAGTTATAGGTGAAATAAGTTATTACACAGGAATAATGAGAAAATTCGAACCAAACAAGAGGGAGGTTCAATAAAAGATAATAGGCCATGATGGATATGAATTTCAAAATCATTCACACATTAGACAGTTATGTTGTTAGTCAGTGAAACAGGTCGTGATTATAAGTTTTCTTTGCACAACGTGCATCTGATGAGAAAAATAATAGTTTGACACTTTGTAGTCAGATAATAAAATGTGATTCTTTCAGTTGGGACAGAGTCAGATCTTAAAGAAAGAGGATTTGATTTTATAGTATGTGTATTAATATTTATTCATTCCAAGCCCTGATGGTTACATGATCATAAGTAGATAATAGACACAAATCACATGTTGCGTATTTTGGATGTAGTTGTAAATGTGAACATCGATCCTAGATTTGTGCATTAGTTGTACTTGCGCCGTGTGAAGTGGAATCAGTTGGACTTTGTCAGTGAAGCTTCATCCACTTTTAGTGTGACACGTTCATGGAGGATCAGTTGCAGTGGATTTGATCAAATGTTAAATATTGTGACAATGTTCTTTTTTTTGGGAGTGTGATTGAGTGATTTGTGAGTGAAGGAGTTTTGTCGTTAGTTTGTCGGTGCGTGGCTCTGAAAAGAGCCGTTGTGTTGTGGACGTCGCAGCGGGTCCCCGTTTACTTCTTGACGGGTTTCTCGGTCTTCTTGGGCAGCAGCACCGCCTGGATGTTGGGCAGCACGCCGCCCTGAGCGATGGTGACTCCGCCGAGCAGCTTGTTGAGCTCCTCGTCGTTGCGCACGGCCAGCTGCAGGTGACGGGGGATGATCCTGGTCTTCTTGTTGTCGCGGGCGGCGTTTCCTGCCAGCTCCAGGATCTCAGCGGTCAGATACTCGAGCACAGCCGCCAGGTAGACGGGAGCTCCGGCACCGACGCGCTCCGCATAGTTGCCTTTGCGCAGCAGCCTGTGGACACGGCCGACTGGGAACTGGAGCCCAGCGCGGGACGAGCGGGTCTTTGCCTTGGCTCGGGCTTTGCCTCCGGTTTTTCCGCGACCAGACATCGTGAGTTTCTCTCTCGTGTTCAGACTCAGAACAAGATGCTCCAGCAGCCCACAGCCTCCTTTTTATGTCCGTGAGGGCGCGACGGTTCGTGCCGGACCAACCACTGAGAGGCAGCGCAGCAGAGGGCGGCCCGCTGCGGGTTTGGGCGCAGGTTTTGAAAACCCTTTGTCCAATAAGCAGCGGAGGCCGAGGCGGGGACTCGCTCCTTCGGGCGGAGCTGAGCTCCAGCAGGCCGCTCACCAATCAGAAGCCGGAGCTCGGACGCAGCGTCACCGGGTGGCAGCCGGTCCCACGGTTTAAGAGCAGCGCGCCGCAGCGTCTCGTACATTTTTCTCCTTTGTGAAGAAAGTAGAAGAAGACATGGCAAGAACCAAGCAGACCGCCCGTAAGTCCACTGGAGGCAAAGCTCCCAGGAAGCAGCTGGCCACCAAGGCTGCCCGCAAGAGCGCCCCGGCCACCGGCGGAGTCAAGAAGCCCCACCGTTACAGGCCCGGCACCGTCGCTCTCCGAGAGATCCGTCGCTACCAGAAATCCACCGAGCTGCTGATCCGCAAGCTGCCCTTCCAGCGCCTGGTCCGCGAGATCGCTCAGGACTTCAAGACCGACCTGCGCTTCCAGAGCTCCGCCGTCATGGCTCTGCAGGAGGCCAGCGAGGCTTATCTGGTGGGTCTGTTCGAGGACACCAACCTGTGCGCCATCCACGCCAAGAGGGTCACCATCATGCCCAAAGACATCCAGCTGGCCCGCCGCATCCGCGGGGAGAGGGCTTAAGTACTCCGACCCACAAAAACCACAACGGCTCTTTTCAGAGCCACGTCACTTTCCACTAAAGACACACTCCTCTGTTACCAGCCTGATCGAAAACCAATTCACTCTTTACATCAACCATGACGTTATTACTTAAACATCTCGTTACTGTTGATTCTTTACACATTGTAGAATATATTAATATAAAGACTTGAGCAGGAAATTCAGTAGGAGCATAACTGCTCTTCAAATCAAATTAAACACTTTCTTCAAGAGACACACTGGGTTCCTCACATCAGGGGACTCCAGGCTCTGATCCTGTTTTTTATCTATAAAATGTCCCGTTACAAAGAATCTTCTGTCTCATCACGAAATGACAAATGGCCTGTTTGTTCCTCAGAGCTGTGGATCATCTCTTCAAATGAGGAACAATCACACAGCAACACCATCAACATGAGCTGCTGCACAATGTTCATCATTTCACTGGTCAAAGTCCAATCACATGCACATTGCATTTTTTACTGAAATAATAATAAATAAGAATAAGTAGTTTGCTTTGATTTGATTTTTTCATAGCAGTAGCTTTTATCTCATGTAATAAACTCACATTAAACTCACATATGTCTTAACATCAGAGAGGCCAGACTGAGATGGTTTGGAGGAGGGACAGTGAATATATTGGTAGAAGGATGTTGGAGATGGAGCTGCCAGGCAAGAGGGCGAGAGGACGACCAAGGAGGGGATATATGGACGTTCTAACAGAGGACATGAGGTTAGCTGGTGTCAGAGAGGAAGATGCCCAGGATAGAGTGAGGTGGAAAAGGATGATTCGCTGCAGCGACCCCTGATGGGAAAAGCCCAAAGACAAGTAGTAGTAGATGTGATAACATCAAACTTTCAGCAGAATTTATTATGGAGGCTTTAGTTTAAACCTTGACCTTTAAATTAAGTGTATATTAACAAACCCAGTTCAGAAACTTTAAATGGTGAATATTAGGCTAAAGAAAATCTCCAGTAATTAATTTAAAAAATCATGTCAAAGATGTGATTTAAGTATATCCACCATAATACACAATCATTTATTAGATGTGATTTGATATTGTGTTTGTGTTGAAGAAACTTCCAGGCCGATGCTGAGGCCCAGATTTTCCTACTTGGCACATTGCGGATCTTTATTCTCGGTAAGATCCCAACTCTACCCTCATACTGGCTTTTCCAGGGACTTCAGCAGGTTCTGTTTGAAAAAAATATTTCTCATACTCTATAATCCAATTTTCCAGTATCCGATCATATGCTCAGCACTCGCTCAGCGCTCTCACTGGACAGGAGCTGTGCTGTGCAGATGCACTTGTGTGCAGCCACACCTGAGTCTGGCTGAGAGCAGTTTATGGAAGTAACATGTGTAGCCAAGTTTTAGTAAAAATCCAGGTGTGGATGTGCAGAGCAAAAGTCCTTTGAAAGGAATGAGCTCAAAAGTGATTTCAGCATCAAAAAATAGAAGTGATTGTGAATTACTGATTTGTTTTAGCGCAAATCTGTGTATTTCAGCATACAACAGGATACTGAGCACTTTGTCTCCCCTTTGCAACATTATTTGTCTCCCCTGGCAACATTATTAGATAACGCTCTGTAAATTTTCACTGCTACGCTGATGACACGCAGTTATATAAATAAATTAATCAAACTACAAGCATGTT
The DNA here is from genome assembly GCA_033026295.1 of Channa striata. NCBI lineage: Eukaryota > Metazoa > Chordata > Actinopteri > Anabantiformes > Channidae > Channa > Channa striata. The sequence continues at coordinate 2,760,392 of CM065182.1, forward strand.
TAAAAGACATAAGGGACTGGAAAATTTCCTTCTTCTAAACTCAGATAAAATGAAGTTATTGTATTTGGGCCTAAAAGTCTAAGAAACATGTTTTCTAACCATATCGTTTCTTTAGATGACATAACTCTTGCCCCCAGTAGTACTGCCAAGGAATTTTTGACCAGGATTTGTCATTTACCTCACATATAAAAAAATCTCTAGAACAGCCTTCTTCTACCTAAGAAACATTGCCAAAATTAGGAGCATCCTGTCCCAAAGCGATGCTGAAAAACTGGTTCATGCATTTGTTACTTCTAGATTGGACTGTTGTAGTTCTCTACTTTCAGGCTGCCCCAGTAACTCTCTAAAAATCCTTCAATTAATCTAAAATGCTTTAGCAGGATTACTGACTGGGATTGGTAAGAGACATCATATTTCACCTTCATTAGCTTCTCTCCATTGGCTTCAATTAAATGCAGAATAGAATTTAAAACCCTTCTTCTTACCTATAAAGCTTTAAACGGTCAACCATCATATCTAAAAGATCTCTTAGTACAATATCATCCTACTAGACCACTTCGGTCCCAAAATGCAGGCCGACTTGTGGTTCCCAGAATTTCCAAAAGTAGAATGGGAGGCAGAGCCTTTAGCCATCAAGCTCCTCTCCTGTGGAACCAGCTCCCAGTCCAGATTCGGGAAGCAGACACCCTCTCTACTTTTAAGACTAGGCTCAAAACCTTCCTCTTCGATAAAACTTATAGTTGGTTATAGTCATGCTGCTATAGGCTTAGATTGCTGGGGGACTCTGCACTGAGCCACTTTCATCTTCTCTTCATTCTCTCCTCTCACCCCACATCTATAATGTCACCACTTTATGACATTAACTCTGTGTCTTCTTTGTCCCGTAGTCGTCTTTCTCCCTCTCTGTCCCGCTCTCTTTGTCCCCGGATTTGGCGCTGTGTGTACTCCAGTGCGCAGCTACTGGTCCTACTAATCAGGCCAATGTTTTGTAGTTGCTCTGTTCTTTTCTCTCTCCACTTTCCACTCAGCCCAACCGGTCAAGGCAGATGTCCACCCACCCTGAGCCTGGTTCTGCTGGAGGTTTCTTCCGGTAAAGAGAGTTTTTCCTCTCCACTGTTGCCTATAGCTGCTCAAGGGGGATTTGTTGGGTTTTTTTTCCTCTAAATGTTTGAATAGTCTTGACTTTATTATGTAAAGTGCCCTGAGATGACCTTGTTGTAAATTGGCGCTATATAAATAAAGTTGAATTGAAAAAAAAAAAAAAATCAGAAGATCTAATGTTCAAATTCTAAATATGCACAAATCAACGTAATTCCAGGCCATTCAGTTTACCTGGTCAGGGTATTTTTGAACAGGGTATATTTGTTGGTTTAGGAAGACACAAAAAAATTATATATATATATATATATATATATGTAGCACCTGAATGAATGTAATTGAAATTACACTGGATTTATTAAGTAAGTCCTTGTTAAACCATAACAGTGGATAGATTTTAAAAATGTATTTGAATAATGAAGTGACAGTAGTACATTGTCACTTTGATATATAATAGAAAACATAATCATCAGAATTATTGAAGGATGTAACTAACGTTCTGCCTGTAAGTCAGTGATCGTTGGTCACTCTGTGACCCCAGATTCTATGAGTATAGGCGTAGCCCTCTAAGAGCTGTCGCTATTGGGTTCATCCCCGCGCGCATGCGCAGTCCTGAAGATGTTCTGCTCCCAATAAGCCAGCATTTTACTTCAGCTGACTCCAGTGGGAGCAGTGGGGCCCACAGCTTAGAGGGCTACGCCTATACTCATAGAATCTGGGGTCACAGAGTGACCAACGTTCTATTTCGTATAGGCTTCGCCCTCTAAGAGCTGTCGCTATTGGGATAAGGGCGAAGCCGGATGTGGTCAATGCCCCACTGAACCCACCGAGGGCCACAAGGCACCAACACACCAGCTCCGCCCGCGGCGGCCACAACAAGGCTGCACGCAGCTCCCGCATGGAACCCTCCGCGGCTAAGGAGGGTGACAAGGGTGCACACACACAGTCCCTGAATGCTGTTGCGAGGAAGCAGGGACGATCCGTTACGCACTGTAACAGTCCCAAGACCGAGCAAAGCAGAAGGGAACAAGACACCCAAGCGGGCCTCGTGAAGACAGCGCAGGAAAAAACGCACAGCGAGTTTATGCGCACCACAACACGCCAAACGCCGCCAGACTTATGTTGTGAGAGCAGCCAGACGACCGTTACGCACAGTAGCAGTCGAACGCGCAAACAAATAAGTCAGAAGGGAAAGGATGTGTGTGCGTCCGCAGCACACATCAACGTGTCCCAGCCGCCGCGTGAGCGGGCAAACCGCGCACGGTGCCGGCGGAAGTCCGCTGATCGAGGAGCACGCCCAACACAGAGTGAGTCAGGGAGAACTCTGACGTGTCCCTCAGGTAGAAACGGACAAAAGGACACGGGGAAGCCCACGATGCCGCTGCGCAAATGTCGTCCACCGACATCCCATTGAAGAGAGCTGTGGAAGAGGACACAGCTCGCGTGGAGTGCGCACGCATGTTCTGAGGGGGCTCCTTGCCCGCGGACACGTAAGCCTGCGTGATGGCGTCACACAGCCAGTGGGACAGCCGCTGTTTGGTGAGGGGCTTCCCTTGGGAATGCTCCCTGTAATGCACAAACAGCTGCTGCGTCCGTCTGACACCTGCAGTGCGCGCTACATAATGAGATAGCGCACGCACGGGGCAGAGACGATGAAAGTCTTCCTCCATCTCATTCTTGTGGGGAGGAAGGAAAACCCTCCAAAGTAACAACTCTGGATCTGAAGGAGGATGTTATTATTTTAGGCATGAATGCAGGATTCGGCCTCAGAACGGCCAAACTCTCGTCCTCCCTAATTGTGAGACAGGAGGGAGAGACCGAGAGCGCACATAAATCACTCACTCTCTTAGCTGAGGTCAGGGCTAAGAGAAGCGCAGTTTTCAGTGAGAGGAATTTCAGAGAGATCTGCGACAAGGGCTCGAAAGGGGGGTTCCTGAGAGCATGTAAGACCAGCGGCAATTCCCACTGAGGCGTAATAGAACGCGTCACGGGCCGCTGCCGTCTCACTCCTTTTAGAAAGCGCTTAACGAGAGGATGCGCAAAGACAGATCTCTCTCCAAAACCTTCATGGCAGGAGGAAATCGCCGCAGTATAGGTTTTCACCGTGGACAGGGCGAGATTTCTCTCCACCAACAGCTGGAGGAAAGTGAGGATTTGAGAGAGAGGACACGATGCGGGATCCATGTTCCTCTCCAAACACCATCGCTGAAAAGCGGACCATTTCGCTGCGTAAAGGGCCGTTGTCGACGGAGCCCTCGCGCCCTGAATGGTTTGTACAACCGCAGGCGGGAATCCTAAGCGTTCCAAACGCTCCCGCTCAGGGGCCAGGCCCACAGCCGCTGGCCCAGCAAAGGGAAACTGTGGATCGAACCGTCCACCTGTGAAAGTGCATCCCTGCGCCACGGAAGTCTCCATGGTTCGCCTGACAGAAGTTGAACCATCGTCGGGAACCAGGACGCGCTCGTGCGCCTCGGGGCCACTAGAATGACAGACAGTCGTTCCTCCTGAACACGCGCCAGGAGACGCGGAATCAGAGGAACGGGAGGGAAAGCATAAAGGAGTGCTCTGGGCCACGGGTGATGAGAGAAGGCGTCCACACCGAGAGGCGGATGGTCCTGAGCTCTCATGGCAAACCACAGAGGACACTGCGCGTTTTCGCGGGAGGCGAACAGATCGACCTCTGCCTCCCGAATCTGTCCCACAGCAACCGGGCCAGGGAGGGGTTCAACATCCACTCGCCGGCAGAGGCCCCCCCGCGACATCAGGTCTGCCGCCCGGTTCTGTTTCCCGGGATGTAGACCGCCCTGATAGAGCGCAGATGCTCGTGGGCCCACAACAACAGCTGTCTGGCCGTCTCGAGGAGACGGGCAGAGCGCACTCCGCCTTGACGATTGATGTAAGCGGCGCTGTCATGTTGTCCGTTCTCACCATCACGTGTTTGTCTCTCAACAGAGGAGCGAAGTGTTTCAAAACTTCCAGCACTGTGGAGAGCTCCAGACAGTTTATGTGGAGAGTCGGCGGCTCTCGCCACTTTCCCCACAACCTGAGACAGACACATCCCGCCCCACCCGAACAGAGAGGCGTCTGTATACACCGATACGTGTGACGTCACTCTGCCGAGGGGAACCCCTGTCGCCAGAACAGTGGGGTTTTTCCAATACGTCAGATCTGACTGCACGGAGGGAGGGACAGTCACCAAACGTCGTTTGTGACGTATGGGATCGAGGCGGAGACGACCGAACCACCTCTGGATCTTTCTCATATGGAGAAGGCCCAGGCGGACAACCATGTGACTGGCTGACATCATGCCCAGCAGTCGCATCACCGACAGAGCAGTTATTGTCGTGTGAGGTGAAAAGCGCGACAGGAGAGAGAGCAGCGCTCCTCTCCTTGCAGGAGAGAGTGTCGCTGTCATGTTGGGCGAATCCAGATGCACTCCCAGGTAAACGATCGACTGGGAGGGCACAGGAGAGCTTTTGTCCCAGTTTATGGCAAAACCCAACTGGGACAGGTGCTCCAGGAGCTCCGCCGTTTGCAGCGCCGCACTGTCCCTGGAGGAGGCCATTAGAATCAGATCGTCCAAATAAAACAGGATTCTGATTCCCCTCCTGCGCAACGGCTCTAAGGCTGTTTCCACACATTTGGAGAATGTGCGCGGGCCAGAGAATAACCGAAAGGCAAGCGGTTGTATTGATACTGGGCCCCTTGGAAAGAGAAGCGCAGGAATTTCCTGTGTTTTGGGATGATGGGCACATGGAAATACGCGTCTTTCAGGTCGATGGATGTGAACCAGTCGCCTGGACGCACGCATTCCATCACATGCTTTATTGTCAACATGTGGAACGGTCTCTTCACGATGAATTTGTTGAAGAGAGACAGGTCGAGAATGGGTCTCATTCCGCCCGTCTTTTTTTGGGAACCAGGAAGTAACGGGAGTAAAACCCTCGTTTCTTTCGCCTGCTGGGACTCTGGAGATTGCTCTTTTCTCCCGGAGCTCCCGTAACTCTGTCGTCAGAGCAGCTGTCTCTGCCTGGGACGACATCACCGTCTCCAGCACTCCGTTGAATCGAGGAGGAGGAGCGGCAAACTGCAGGGTGTAACCCTTCCTTATCACCTTGTCCATCCACCGCTCATTGAAAGTTGATCTCGCCACTCTGAGTAGCGCTCTGAAAGCGGACGAGCACACGACCGTGGAGCCGCTGTGGTCATGAGTGACAGCCAGTGCAGTGCCCTCTCCGCCGCTGCGTGAGCCGGGTGTCTGCTCCACGCAGCCCATGGGAGGGCACGAGGGAAAGGGCCGGGCGAGGTGTCACGGATGACGGAAAAACGTCATCATCCGAGTCCTGCCATGGAGAGAAACCACCACTAACACGCACAGACGGTTGAGAGGTGGGGAGGCCACAGAGAGGAGGGGTGAGTGGATGGTGAACCGTGTGAACAGGAGACGAATAAACAGATCCGCTCTTCACACGTGCAGAGGATACTGACTCCACAGCTGACACCTGGTAAAAAAGTGCAGCGGGGTCATGAGGCGGCGAAACAGATTCGCTCGCCACACATGTAGAAGACATGGACTCCACAGCTGTCACCTGGTGGAAGAGTGCAGCGGGGTCATGAGGCGGCGGAATGGATCTGCTCGCCACACATGTAGAAGACATGGACTCCACGGCTGTCACCTGGTGGAAGAGTGCAGCGGGGTCATGAGGCGGCGGAATGGATTTGCTCGCCACACATGTAGAAGACATGGACTCTACAGCTGACATCTTGTGAAAGAGTACAGCTGGGTCACGAGAGTGGGAAACGTGTGCCTCAACACCAACAGTTGCGAAACACTCAGAGGAGAATGAAGCAAACTGATGGTCAGAAAACTGCTCTTTACCCAGAGGTGGGTGGCTCTTAAAAGAGCCGTTGTTTGCGGCAGTTTCCGCGGACAGGCGCACGTTTCCCGCATCCCGTCATTGTCGCCCCCGTTTCCGGGGGGGCGCGGCGGGTTGGTTCGGCCATGTGTGAGCCGACCTCTTCTTGGCGAAAGGGGCGGAGGGCGGGGAAGCGCGGCCAGAGAGCGAGACGGCTGGTCTCTTGCTCGCCGCGGTAAATGTCACCAACCATGTCGTTGGGAACGGGGGAAGGTGGTTCAGGAGGCAGGGGAATGGACTTCCTGTCCGCAGCACGCTTGATTATCTCGGGGAGGTCCCGGAGAAGCACCCCGCAGGCGGGCAAGGGGCCGGCAGGCGGGGTGGGAGGGGCAGAGTGCAGCTGTGCTGATGGTGCCTCCTGTTCACCTTCAGACTCCAGGTTTTCCAATGGGAAAAGGGGAGAGCCAGGAGGGAAGCCGGCGATGGAGGGAGCCGAGTCAGGGGACTCCTGCCCTCTTGCGCCGCGCCGCCCCGAGCAGGGAAGGTCCAGGATGTCCAGTGCCTCGTCGATGGTGAAGCGTGAGCGTTTTGCCCAGCCAGCATCGTCGTCGTCGGCACAGTCGTCCTCCAAGAGTGTGACAAAGGCGTCCACTGCCGCTGCTTCTCCGCCGAGTCAGACGTGCACAGTAGGGGCACGTGGACAGCGGAGTGACAGCCAGGCCCGCGTGCTCGGGGCGAGGCATGTCTCGCAGCGGGCATGGAGGTCGTCCGGCAGGATGTAGCCGGTGTTGCAGGACGGACAAATCCTGGAACCGCCAGTAGAGCGAAGAGAGGAGCTTGTCATCTTGTCTTGACTGCTTCAACGCTGAAGTAAAAAGGGGAGCAGAACTCAGGTCACGCAGGTATTATATACCCTGGATGCGGACCTGAGGGAGTCAGCCCGGCACCTGTGCCGGGCGCAAAAGAACATCTTCAGGACTGCGCATGCGCGCGGGGATGAACCCAATAGCGACAGCTCTTAGAGGGCGAAGCCTATACGAAATAGAACAGGAACATGCGGCTCTTCATGCCGGAGTGTGTGGCTCTTAAAAGAGCCTTTGGGTTTGAGGTGAGGAGCCGTTTACTTGGAGCTGGTGTACTTGGTGACGGCCTTGGTGCCCTCGGACACGGCGTGCTTGGCCAGCTCCCCGGGCAGCAGCAGCCTGACGGCGGTCTGGATCTCCCTGGAGGTGATGGTGGAGCGCTTGTTGTAGTGCGCCAGACGGGAGGCCTCCCCGGCGATGCGCTCGAAGATGTCGCTCACGAACGAGTTCATGATGCTCATGGCCTTGGAGGAGATGCCGGTGTCGGGGTGGACCTGCTTCAGCACCTTGTACACGTAGATGGCGTAGCTCTCCTTCCTGGTCTTCCTCTTCTTCTTGCCGGTCTTGGTGGCGCTCTTGGACACGGCTTTCTTGGAGCCTTTCTTCGGGGCTTTTGCGGGCTCAGGCATCGCTGCAGTTTCGGAAAAAAACCTTCCACGAATGACTTTAAACTGGTGGGATGGAGCTTTTTATCTTGGCTTCATGCAAACACGACTGTGCCGTCGCTCGCACGGGATTGGATGAGTTCTAAACACCACTGAGCATGCGCAATAGTCCCCCCTCCCCTCCAAAAAAAAAGTATTTCTGTGAGATTCTGTTTTTCTAATGTTAACTGCGTTAATAAACTGCATCTATTTTCTGTCAGCTGTTTCCACAAATGAAGTCAAATGTCAGAGCCACATTTGTCCCACAAGCAAAATCAAATAATTCCTAATTATTGGTTTGTCTGGCTGCTCTCTTTTTTTTTCTTTTATTAACAGCTGTGTTACATACATAGTTTTATGTATATCAATGTAACATATTGTCAAAGCATAGATAAACAAAAACAAGTAGATTACAAAATTAAAATGAAATGAAACAAAATATTACAAAAAATGTATACATAAATGAAGAATTATGAGAATTAATGCCATTTACAAAATAATTTTCGTATATAAAAAGCATCAAAAATAGAATAAACAAATTCTCAATTGTTTAAGCATAAGAGAGAAACAGAAACTTTACATTTAGTTAAAGATTTCTTTATAGATGTGAATTGTGTGCTGGGGTTTTTTATTTTGTAATAATCTAACAGATTTAATATAATTATCTACTTTGATATTAAATGATTCGAATGATGGCAGGGTTTTAGAGAACTTAGATTTGTGAATGTGAAATTTAACAATCAAAATGAATAAATTGACCATATGTTGTATTTCCTGATTGTTGTTCATGTAATGTAAGATAAAAGCTTTAAGTTCCAATTTAATCGTGTGAGTAGTTTTATTAGCAAAGTGCAATTCCATCTTTCTCCAGAATGATTTGGTGTTTAATATTTTCTTCTTCACTTTTACACAATTCACAGGCTGTACTGATGTTTACAGAATGTGATATATAAGAATTAGTAGGGTATATATTATGTAGGATCTTAAAATGTACTTCTCAAATTTTATTATTAATAACAAATTTGTGGGGTAGGGTCCAGCTGTTTTTCCAGTGAACATATGTAAAGTGAGAACCCCAAAAACACTTTCCAGGTGGAGAAATTTTCCTTTTACTATACAAATATTTTCTGATGTGTTTATTAGTGCATTTCTTACTTTTAATATCGATGCCCTGAATACAAAATGTGAATTTTTTTGATGTTTGACGTTCATAATAACATTTTGGTAGCTGTAATATTGCACTAGGGACAGCATTAGTAACCGCTCGAAATTCTTTGAAAGTTACTGGAAACAACTGAGATTTTAGAAATTCCTCATAACTCAGAAGTTGACCGTTTCACTCTGTATGTCTGAAAGGTAAATTATATTCTTATCTATCCATTTCTGTAGATACAGTGATTTATTCTTTCTGGTTATGTACTCATTATTCCAAATAATTGTTTTATGGGGTGAAAAATTATGGACAAAGCATAATTTTGCTGCAGTTAGAGTTTTTGTGGCAATTTCGTTACATCGTAGTCACACAATAACAAAAATTGCAGACCTCCCATTTTTTCAAATACATTCACTGGGATGAAATATCAAAGAGAATTTGGAGCTTTTAAACACTCCTTTATCCATTTATCTTAAAGGTATAATTCAAATCACCAAAGTCCAACAGCTCCACGCCACCTTCTGCCCTCGAGCCTCCCAAGATCTCTATTCTAAGGTGATGTCTTTTGTTTTTCCAAACAAAATTGATTAATATCTTGTTTATTTCCTTACAGGTGTTCTGATGTACAGAAAGAGACAGAGTGGGATATACAAATCTAGAAATTCCATCTGCCTCACTCAAAAGGGCTCTCCCGATCATTGATAAGTCTCTTTGCAGCCACATATTTAAGATATTTTTTGTTTCTTGTGTCTTTGGATTGAAGTTCTTTTCTTGGCGTTTTTAAAGATTTTTGGATATGTAGATTCCAAGATATTTAACAATTTTTTTAACTGGAATATTGCATAGTGAAATTTCATCTGTGTCATGTATACTTAGAATTTCACATTTTGCTAAATTCAATATCAATCCAGATGCCAAGGAAAAGGAGTTTACCAGGTTTGATGCTTGATTAATTTGATGTTTATTTTTTAGGAATAAAACTGTGTTGTCTGCTAGTTGAGTTATTCTAATCTCTCTCCCGAATATTGTTAGACCTTGAAAATGATGGCAGCATAAAGTATATATAGGCAGTAATTCGACAACAAGTAAAAAGAGAAATGGAGAGCTAGGACAGCCTTGGCGGACAGATCTATGGACTGGAAATTGTGTTGTGGTATTGAGGAACATTAAAACACAACTAGTAATATTTTTGTTAAGTAATCTAATATTGGAGATCAATGAATTTCCAAAACCAAATGCTTGAAGTGATTAAAAAAAATCATGCTCTACTGTGGCAAAGGCTTTATAAAAATCGAGAAATAAAATTAAGGCACCTGGATCAATATAATCAGACTAATCCAGCATATCAAGAATCAGTCTAATATTACAAGTTATGTGCCGATTGACCATGAAACCTGTTTGGGTTTCATTGATTATTTCGTTTAAGCCTTTTCTTAGACGCCTGGCGAACATTTGAGAAAGGATTTTGTAATCTACGTCTGGCTGCGTATGGCGTGTTATTACGCGCATTAACTCGCCGTTCCTGCGCAGCCTCTCCGCTTCGAGTGTCTCCTCCATCCTTGTGCTTTGCGTCAATGATCGTCCCTGCCCCCTCGCAGCAGCATTCAGGGAATGTGTGTGTTCACCCTCTTCATTCACAGACGGTTCAAGGCGGAAGGCTTCGTGCCGCCTTGTTCGTGGCCACCCCACGTGGCGCATTTGAGCTGGTGTGTTTGGTACCTTATGGACCCCGGTGGGTCCAGTGGGGCTTTGACCACAGCCAGCTCCGGTATAGAAATAGTTTTTTATTCTCTGAGATTTTACTTTTCTTTGTTATAATACAGCTATTTCGTAATTTTAACTTCTCGGAATTTTTCACCGCCTCTTTTTTCTGTTAGCTGATTAAACAAATTAATTTAAACCTCAGAGCCACATTTGTCCCACAAGCAATACCAAATAATTCAAGCGCCACACAATTGGCCTTGATTTAGAAGCTTTGCATATGACAGCAATTTTTTTTCCACCTCTTCACCAAGTGAATGGAAGCTATGAACTGATGTTTGACAGTGAAACTGCTTAGTAGTAATTTTCATTGCAACAATTACGTTTATTTAATTTGGTGCTTTACTGATTTTACTTGTCTGATAAAAAATAATTTGTTGTAGTCGAAATTAATTTTAAGTTACTTTTGGGTTGAAAGTACAACAAATGATGAGTTCAATTACTCTTCATTAGTCACATTAATATAACGATAAAGCACATTTAAGAACTGCAAGTTAAAGGTTTATTGAACAGCGTAACCAACATGTGTGAACTTAAAGCTTCAACATTAAACCAATTTAATTTTGAGTATGAACGAACGGAACTTGTTCTCCAGATGTGGTGGGCGGCTCTTAAAAGAGCCTTTGGGTTTGTGGGTTGTCGTGGACCAGGTTTAACCTCCGAAGCCGTACAGGGTGCGGCCTTGTCTCTTGAGGGCGTAGACCACGTCCATGGCGGTCACGGTCTTCCTCTTGGCGTGCTCGGTGTAGGTGACGGCATCGCGGATGACGTTCTCCAGGAAAACCTTGAGCACGCCGCGGGTCTCCTCGTAGATGAGGCCGGAGATTCGCTTGACTCCGCCACGACGAGCCAGACGGCGGATGGCGGGTTTGGTGATTCCCTGGATGTTGTCACGGAGAACTTTGCGGTGACGCTTGGCGCCTCCTTTGCCGAGTCCCTTGCCTCCTTTTCCTCTTCCGCTCATGGTCACTTGCTTTTCTTCGTTCTTGAAAGGACGAATGTGCCGCTGCGGTGGAGACAGTCGGTATTTACAGCTTCTGTGCGGACGTAATAGAGGACAGGGGCGGGAACGTCACCGGGCGGAGCTTCAGTCAGCACAAAGAGAAAATGCTTCTTCAAATCGAAATGATTTCAGGACGTTTGTTCCATGAATAATAATTCACAGCTACAATAAACGGAATCGTTGTTGTTTCCTCTGTAGAGTCGAACCGAACATGCAGCCTCCTCAAAGTTTGGAACTGAGAAATTACATGTTGGACAAACACAAAGCAAAACAACTACACAAATAAAAAACAACTCCCACTGATACTGTGAAGACAAATAACAGAGAAACCAACTGTTTGGATGCAATTTGTCTTTTATTGATAAATGTCTTTGCTTGTAAAATATGTGTTTCTGGGGGTGAACACTTTAGCTCCAGGCCACTGACAAAGTTCTTATGAATTTAGTAGAGATGATTACAAAGGAAAAACATGGCAAACAGACAACAACAAACATTTTCATCAATGTAAAATTTAATGTACAAAGGAGCATTTTAAAAGACACTTCTAGCCTAATAATACAAATCACATGAGTTTACGTGGAATCTAGCCACAGGGGTTTCTAGCCAGTGTCCTCTGTGCTGGTCCCAAACCCGGATAAATAGAGAGGGTTGCGTCAGGAATGGCATCCGGCATAAATCTTGCCAAGAACATTCAAGCGAGTCATCCATACCAATTTCATACCAGATCGGTCGAGGCCAGTAAACTTATAGCCCAATAGTTTACAGTGCATTAGTAGAAATTAATAAATAGCCAATAACAATTTGGAACTTTAACTTGATTAAGAAAACACAGAAGTATTAATAAAAACAGAAAGACTAAAAATATGTTTGCTGTAGACTTAGATTTGAAATGAAAGACAAAGTTTTAAATCATCCTTGATGGAACTAATCACTTGGACCCTTCAGTTGCTCAACCTGCATTATCAAAAATTTACCAGATGACATCATCTGAACTGCTAATGATGACAAACTCCACCAGGTGATGTCATCTGGAGGAGTTTTTCAGCTAGAAGCAGAGAAAGATTTTCATAAAGGGACGTTAAAAAGCATTAACATACATTTACACCCTAAACTGAACATAGGAAGAAAGTAGAAAATTGGTGGCGTCGCGCTTAAACTTTAAATCCTAAAGGAATCTCAGGGAAGGGAGATGACTGACATATTGCAAACTATAAGTATATCATAGAACATGAGTCATCAGATGATTGTAGATAAACCTACATTATTCTTACTGGAGTTGGAATAATTCACCTACTTTAAAGGTTATGCAATTAAACATTTATCCATCCCAACACACTGTACAATTGGACATAATTCACATTTCAGGTAAGTCACAAAATCCAACCCCACCTCTTTAAGTTATTTATTGTGGTAATGTAATTGTTTCATTTAAAGCAGTTCAACTAACAAACAAACATAATTATTTATTAATAGTTACATGTTACAACATTTATTGTTCATAAAAATCACAACTCCACTGATTAAGGGAGGATCTAACCATCGGTTTGCTTGATTGTCCTCTGAGTCTTTTGCACCTGTTTGCAGCTGTGGAGTCGGTGTCCTCTCCACGTGTGGCGAGCGTTTATTTGTCTCCTGTACACACACACACACCTGCTCTCTGTGGCCTCCCACCTCTCACCCGTCTGTACCTGTCAGTGGTTTCTCTCTGTGGCAGGGCTTGGATGATGATGTTTTTCTGTCATCCATGACACCTCGCCCCAGCCCTTTCGCTCGTGACCTCCGATGGGAGGCATCTCCAGAGTTTTAGCAAGCGAAAGAAACAAGGATTTTTACTCCTATTACTTTTTAGTATCCAAGAAGATAGGTGGAATGAGATCTATTCTCAACCTGTCTCTCTACAACAAATCCATCGTGATTTGAGACCTTTCCACGTTCGTCTGGGCCTTCTCCATATGAGAAAGAACCAGAGGTGGTATTCACTGCCACGCTTCAATGATGCTCTGGACCCTTCCTCTTGTGTTAGTTTCCTGTTACCATATCTTATGTTAACAAGTTGGTTTTGACCCGTGTCTTAAATTACCTGTTAAATACACTAAAAATAAATATCTACCATCCAATTTGTTTCTCATCTCTTGGTTACCTTGTTAAGCTTCCTTATCCATGAAAACATTGGTTTTAATATTCTTGTTGTGGGCCCCTGGGCCTTTTTTTCAGTATACCCTCAATTTTAATTAAAAAACAATGTAAAATGAACCTCAAGAGAATGAGATAAATAAATAAAAGGTTGTTATGTCACCTGACAATTACTGAGGGGATTTAGAACACATCTCTGAAATAAATTTGTCTTGTTTATTTTTTCATTTATAATTACTTCAAAAAGTCTCTTTTTTCAGCTGTGTATTTGGGTTGACTTCCATCCTTGGTGGATGTGGGCCCACAACACAAGTGAATTATATGCAGACACATCAAGGATGTTGTAAATCACGACCAGTGGCCATCTCCTGCTCATTCACTGGCAGGTGTAGGTGACAGTCAGCTTGTCCAGGTTGTCACGCCTCCTTTGTTTTTGTTGTAGTCGAGGATAATTGTGGGCTTTTTGTCACTTCCTGATGACACAGCTGCATCTTTGTGAAGGGTAGACATAAGTATCACATTCTTTTTTTTCGTTTATTTTGGACAATATGAGACAACAGTGGTGGTGTCTGTAAAAGCAAACTCTGTGGACAGTGCAGCCCTGTCCTTCACCTGCACGATTTCAGCTGGCAGCTTAGGATTATTTTTCTTTACTGTGCCCACCATGGTGACTTTCCTCCTGAGAAGTTCTTGTCCAAAGTCATAGCTGGTAAAAAAAAATGTCACAATGATATTTTGACCCTGCAGTCCGATAGTCACATCCAGGACCACACGTTTTCCTTGGTTTTCCTCAGGGATACCACTTTCAGCTTCGCCTGTATAAACCTGTAGATTTTATATTTTAGTGAAAACATTTTTGTTTTATTTTGTTGAAATAGAGGTTCCTGACAAAGTCATAAAGCCTTGATGCAATAGACAAAATTATATGGTTATTTATGCATTTAAAACCTAAAAACGGGTCCGTGCCGACTCTAACTCAAAACGAGGGTTTGGTAATTAGCAGTGGCAAGTGGAGCTGGCTCGACCCAAGACTGCATTTACCGTAGTGCAAGGACTGTGGTAATGTGTTTGGACTGTGCAATGCTCCCGCTACCTTTGAGAGACTGATGGAGCGTGTGCTCAAGGACATTCTGCCTAGTTATTGTGTGGTCTACCTGGATGACCTACTGGTGCACGCGCGGGGCTTCGAGGGTGCCCTCAGTAACCTAGCCGAGGTCTTTGTCGCTGTTTACCAGGCTGGGTTAAGTTTGAACTCGACCAACAGCTGTTTGCTCAGATCTTGGGGTACGTGGTCAATGAACATGGGGTGACCACTGATCCAGAAAAGGTAGCTGCAAAAGTAGCCCCAGCCGACCATCATAAGTGAACGGAGGAGCTTCCAGGGCCTAGCCTCTTATTACACGAGGTTTGCAAATGATTTTGCAACTGTTGTTAGTTAGTAGTGCTTTCCCAGGGAGGGGTGGATGGGGAAGGAGTGGTGGCACACCACAGCTGCAGCTTGAGTCGACCAGAACGGAACTACTGTGTCACTGCTGGTGCGTGCACGATCGTGAAGATGTTCTTTTCCGCTCGGCTGACTCCCTCAGGTTGACTCCCTGAGTTCTGCTCCCTGTAAGCCAGCATTTTACTTCCGCTGACTCTGGTGACAGCAGTGGAACCTACAGCATAGAGGGCTATGCCTATACTTTAGAATCTGGGGTTATGATACGCAACGTTCTATTTCATATAG
Source organism: Channa striata (assembly GCA_033026295.1). Lineage (NCBI taxonomy): Eukaryota > Metazoa > Chordata > Actinopteri > Anabantiformes > Channidae > Channa > Channa striata. Next base: position 2,775,632 of record CM065182.1, read on the forward strand.
GCTACCCCCTCTAAGAGCTGTCACTATTGAGATAAGGGCGATGCCCCACTGATGCCCCAAGTGGTCCAAACCCCACTGAACCCACCAGGGTCTATAAGGCACCAAACACACCAGCTCAAACGCATCACCTGGAGTGGCCACAAACAAGGCGGGACACAGACTTCTGCACTGAACCCGGTGTTATAAGGAAGCACACCCTGAATGCGGATGCGAGAAGGCAGGGATGATAATTATGCACTTTAAATAGTCCCAAGATTTCCCCCCACTGTGTGGGTGTGTGGTATGCAGTCTCTATAGCTGAGCACAGCTCAAAATACAGCTCAAAACATCATCGCTGCCCTCCTTGGAGGACATATCCAGGTCACTCTGCCTCAGTAAAATCAAGGCGATCACATGACACCCCGCACATTCTGTCCATCTCTTGTTTTACCTTTTGCCATCTGGACGGTTCATTCAGTTAAATAAAGACTCCCTCTACCAGACTAACAAACAGTTTCTTCCCCTGGGCCACTCGGACTGCAAACATTCACTGAGCGCACAAAACCTCTTACAATGTGCAATTCCACTGAGCACTTTACTCAGGAATAGTTGTTAGGTTAGACTTGTCAGCTTTTGTATATAAGTGTATCTTGGATGTCTTTTAAACAGTTTAATTGTATTATTTTATTCCTTTTTTATTCCTTGATTATTCCTTCCTTTTTAAACGACTCTCCTTATCTGTACAGTATTGTTTTATATTTCTGGTCGATATTGTTTTGAGTAATGCAACCACAGTTTTTTTGTACTCCCTATATGTAATGACAAAACTACTCTATTCTGGTAGCTTAATGGGTAAAGCAGCTGGATGGTAAAACGGAAGGTTCTGTAACAAATGTCTGTGTGGGGAGATCCAAGCCTACCTGTAATCCCCAGGATGACAGTAAATAAAGGCAGTGATAAATTAGATAGAAGTTATAATCACGAACTAGTTGTATAACATAAAAAAATAAGATCTCAGAGAATAAAAAAATATTTTGGAGGGGGAGAGGGACGTTCGACTGTTGCGCATGCTCAGTGGTGTTTAGAACTCATCCAATCCCGTGCGAGCGACGGCACAGTCGTGTTTGCATGAAGCCAAGATAAAAAGCTCCATCCCACCAGTTTAAAGTTATTCGTGGAAGGTTTTTTTCCGAAACTGCAGCGATGCCTGAGCCCGCAAAAGCCCCGAAGAAAGGCTCCAAGAAAGCCGTGTCCAAGAGCGCCACCAAGACCGGCAAGAAGAAGAGGAAGACCAGGAAGGAGAGCTACGCCATCTACGTGTACAAGGTGCTGAAGCAGGTCCACCCCGACACCGGCATCTCCTCCAAGGCCATGAGCATCATGAACTCGTTCGTGAGCGACATCTTCGAGCGCATCGCCGGGGAGGCCTCCCGTCTGGCGCACTACAACAAGCGCTCCACCATCACCTCCAGGGAGATCCAGACCGCCGTCAGGCTGCTGCTGCCCGGGGAGCTGGCCAAGCACGCCGTGTCCGAGGGCACCAAGGCCGTCACCAAGTACACCAGCTCCAAGTAAACGGCTCCTCACCTCAAACCCAAAGGCTCTTTTCAGAGCCACACACTCCGGCATGAAGAGCCGCATGTTCCTGATCACTGACTTACAGGCAGAACGTTAGTTACATCCTTCAAAAATTCTGATGATTATGTTTTCTATTATATATCAAAGTGACAATGGACTACTGTCACTTCATTATTCAAATACATTTTTAAAATCTATCCACTGTTATGGTTTAACAATGACTTACTTAATAAATCCAGTGTAATTTCAATTACGTTCATTCAGGTGCTACATATATATATATATATATTTTTTTTGTGTCTTCCTAAACCAACAAATATACCCTGTTCAAAAATACCCTGACCATGTAAACTGAATGGCCTGGAATTACGTTGATTTGTGCATATTTAGAATTTGAACATTAGATCTTCTGATTTTTTTTTTTTTCAATTCAACTTTATTTATATAGCGCCAATTTACAACAAGGTCATCTCAGGGCACTTTACATAATAAAGTCAAGACTATTCAAACATTTAGAGGAAAAAAAACCCAACAAATCCCCCTTGAGCAGCTATAGGCAACAGTGGAGAGGAAAAACTCTCTTTACCGGAAGAAACCTCCAGCAGAACCAGGCTCAGGGTGGGTGGACATCTGCCTTGACCGGTTGGGCTGAGTGGAAAGTGGAGAGAGAAAAGAACAGAGCAACTACAAAACATTGGCCTGATTAGTAGGACCAGTAGCTGCGCACTGGAGTACACACAGCGCCAAATCCGGGGACACCTGAAGACGGGGACAAAGAGAGCGGGAGAAAGACGACTACGGGACAAAGAAGACACAGAGTTAATGTCATAAAGTGGTGACATTATAGATGTGGGGTGAGAGGAGAGAATGAAGAGAAGATGAAAGTGGCTCAGTGCAGAGTCCCCCAGCAATCTAAGCCTATAGCAGCATGACTATAACCAACTATAAGTTTTATCGAAGAGGAAGGTTTTGAGCCTAGTCTTAAAAGTAGAGAGGGTGTCTGCTTCCCGAATCTGGACTGGGAGCTGGTTCCACAGGAGAGGAGCTTGATGGCTAAAGGCTCTGCCTCCCATTCTACTTTTGGAAATTCTGGGAACCACAAGTCGGCCTGCATTTTGGGACCGAAGTGGTCTAGTAGGATGATATTGTACTAAGAGATCTTGTAGATATGATGGTTGACCGTTTAAAGCTTTATAGGTAAGAAGAAGGGTTTTAAATTCTATTCTGCATTTAATTGGAAGCCAATGGAGAGAAGCTAATGAAGGTGAAATATGATGTCTCTTACCAATCCCAGTCAGTAATCCTGCTAAAGCATTTTAGATTAATTGAAGGATTTTTAGAGAGTTACTGGGGCAGCCTGAAAGTAGAGAACTACAACAGTCCAATCTAGAAGTAACAAATGCATGAACCAGTTTTTCAGCATCGCTTTGGGACAGGATGCTCCTAATTTTGGCAATGTTTCTTAGGTAGAAGAAGGCTGTTCTAGAGATTTTTTTATATGTGAGGTAAATGACAAATCCTGGTCAAAAATTCCTTGGCAGTACTACTGGGGGCAAGAGTTATGTCATCTAAAGAAACGATATGGTTAGAAAACATGTTTCTTAGACTTTTAGGCCCAAATACAATAACTTCATTTTATCTGAGTTTAGAAGAAGGAAATTTTCCAGTCCCTTATGTCTTTTAAACATGCTTGTAGTTTGATTAATTTATTTATATAACTGCGTGTCATCAGCGTAGCAGTGAAAATTTACAGAGCGTTATCTAATAATGTTGCCAGGGGGAGACAAATAATGTTGCAAAGGGGAGACAAAGTGCTCAGTATCCTGTTGTATGCTGAAATACACAGATTTGCGCTAAAACAAATCAGTAATTCACAATCACTTCTATTTTTTGATGCTGAAATCACTTTTGAGCTCATTCCTTTCAAAGGACTTTTGCTCTGCACATCCACACCTGGATTTTTACTAAAACTTGGCTACACATGTTACTTCCATAAACTGCTCTCAGCCAGACTCAGGTGTGGCTGCACACAAGTGCATCTGCACAGCACAGCTCCTGTCCAGTGAGAGCGCTGAGCGAGTGCTGAGCATATGATCGGATACTGGAAAATTGGATTATAGAGTATGAGAAATATTTTTTTCAAACAGAACCTGCTGAAGTCCCTGGAAAAGCCAGTATGAGGGTAGAGTTGGGATCTTACCGAGAATAAAGATCCCTGTGCCAAGTAGGAAAATCTGGGCCTCAGCATCGTGGAAGTTTCTTCAACACAAACACAATATCAAATCACATCTAATAAATGATTGTGTATTATGGTGGATATACTTAAATCACATCTTTGACATGATTTTTTAAATTAATTACTGGAGATTTTCTTTAGCCTAATATTCACCATTTAAAGTTTCTGAACTGGGTTTGTTAATATACACTTAATTTAAAGGTCAAGGTTTAAACTAAAGCCTCCATAATAAATTCTGCTGAAAGTTTGATGTTATCACATCTACTACTACTTGTCTTTGGGCTTTTCCCATCAGGGGTCGCTGCAGCGAATCATCCTTTTCCACCTCACTCTATCCTGGGCATCTTCCTCTCTGACACCAGCTAACCTCATGTCCTCTGTTAGAACGTCCATATATCCCCTCCTTGGTCGTCCTCTCGCCCTCTTGCCTGGCAGCTCCATCTCCAACATCCTTCTACCAATATATTCACTGTCCCTCCTTCGATGTTAAGACATATGTGAGTTTAATCGTATTACATGAGATAAAAGCTACTGCTATGAAAAATCAAATCAAAGCAAACTACTTATTCTTATTTATTATTATTTCAGTAAAAAAATGCAATGTGCATGTGATTGGACTTTGACCAGTGAAATGATGAACATTGTGCAGCAGCTCATGTTGATGGTGTTGCTGTGTGATTGTTCCTCATTTGAAGAGATGATCCACAGCTCTGAGGAACAAACAGGCCATTTGTCATTTCGTGATGAGACAGAAGATTCTTTGTAACGGGACATTTTATAGATAAAAAACAGGATCAGAGCCTGGAGTCCCCTGATGTGAGGAACCCAGTGTGTCTCTTGAAGAAAGTGTTTAATTTGATTTGAAGAGCAGTTATGCTCCTACTGAATTTCCTGCTCAAGTCTTTATATTAATATATTCTACAATGTGTAAAGAACCAACAGTAACGAGATGTTTAAGTAATAACGTCATGGTTGATGTAAAGAGTGAATTGGTTTTCGATCAGGCTGGTAACAGAGGAGTGTGTCTTTAGTGGAAAGTGACGTGGCTCTGAAAAGAGCCGTTGTGGAGTTTGTGGGTCGGACGCTCTAAGCCCTCTCCCCGCGGATGCGGCGGGCCAGCTGGATGTCTTTGGGCATGATGGTGACCCTCTTGGCGTGGATGGCGCACAGGTTGGTGTCCTCGAACAGACCCACCAGATAAGCCTCGCTGGCCTCCTGCAGAGCCATGACGGCGGAGCTCTGGAAGCGCAGGTCGGTCTTGAAGTCCTGAGCGATCTCGCGGACCAGGCGCTGGAAGGGCAGCTTGCGGATCAGCAGCTCGGTGGATTTCTGGTAGCGACGGATCTCTCGGAGAGCGACGGTGCCGGGCCTGTAACGGTGGGGCTTCTTGACTCCGCCGGTGGCCGGGGCGCTCTTGCGGGCAGCCTTGGTGGCCAGCTGCTTCCTGGGAGCTTTGCCTCCAGTGGACTTACGGGCGGTCTGCTTGGTTCTTGCCATGTCTTCTTCTACTTTCTTCACAAAGGAGAAAAATGTACGAGACGCTGCGGCGCGCTGCTCTTAAACCGTGGGACCGGCTGCCACCCGGTGACGCTGCGTCCGAGCTCCGGCTTCTGATTGGTGAGCGGCTCCTGCTGGAGCTCAGCTCCGCCCGAAGGAGCGAGTCCCCGCCTCGGCCTCCGCTGCTTATTGGACAAAGGGTTTTCAAAACCTGCGCCCAAACCCGCAGCGGGCCGCCCTCTGCTGCGCTGCCTCTCAGTGGTTGGTCCGGCACGAACCGTCGCGCCCTCACGGACATAAAAAGGAGGCTGTGGGCTGCTGGAGCATCTTGTTCTGAGTCTGAACACGAGAGAGAAACTCACGATGTCTGGTCGCGGAAAAACCGGAGGCAAAGCCCGAGCCAAGGCAAAGACCCGCTCGTCCCGCGCTGGGCTCCAGTTCCCAGTCGGCCGTGTCCACAGGCTGCTGCGCAAAGGCAACTATGCGGAGCGCGTCGGTGCCGGAGCTCCCGTCTACCTGGCGGCTGTGCTCGAGTATCTGACCGCTGAGATCCTGGAGCTGGCAGGAAACGCCGCCCGCGACAACAAGAAGACCAGGATCATCCCCCGTCACCTGCAGCTGGCCGTGCGCAACGACGAGGAGCTCAACAAGCTGCTCGGCGGAGTCACCATCGCTCAGGGCGGCGTGCTGCCCAACATCCAGGCGGTGCTGCTGCCCAAGAAGACCGAGAAACCCGTCAAGAAGTAAACGGGGACCCGCTGCACCGTCCACAACACAACGGCTCTTTTCAGAGCCACGCACCGACAAACTAACGACAAAACTCCTTCACTCACAAATCACACAATCACACTCACAAAAAAAAGAACATTGTCACAATATTGAACATTTGATCAAATCCACTGCAACTGATCCTCCATGAACGTGTCACACTAAAAGTGGATGAAGCTTCACTGACAAAGTCCAACTGATTCCACTTCACACGGCGCAAGTACAACTAATGCACAAATCTAGGATCGATGTTCACATTTACAACTACATCCAAAAAACGCAACATGTGATTTGTGTCTGATTATGATCATGTAACCATCAGGGCTTGGAATGAATAAATATTAATACACATACTATAAAATCAAATCCTCTTTCTTTAAGATCTGACTCTGTCCCAACTGAAAGAATCACATTTTATTATCTGACTACAAAGTGTCAAACTATTATTTTTCTCATCAGATGCACGTTGTGCAAAGAAAACTTATAATCACGACCTGTTTCACTGACTAACAACATAACTGTCTAATGTGTGAATGATTTTGAAATTCATATCCATCATGGCCTATTATCTTTTATTGAACCTCCCTCTTGTTTGGTTCGAATTTTCTCATTATTCCTGTGTAATAACTTATTTCACCTATAACTTCCACATTAATGGGAGGCAGGTTCTGCTCTGAGCTGATGCACATTGTTTTCCAAGGACCAGATGCACCGTGTGTAATGATTGTAGCTTATTTACAACTTTCAAATATGAAATTCAAAAGTCAATCCACACGTCCTGAAGCTGATGAAGTGTTAATTATTATCATCTTCATACGTCTCATTTGTAACATGATTGTTAGTGTGTTGAACGTGTTTATCTGGTGATTGTGAATTTTTTCATTGACATGTGTATCCACCGTGTGACAGTGATGTTGGCAAAACGTGAGGACTCGAGCAACAGCTGATGTGTGATTGTTGAGTTGTGTGTGTGTGTGTGTGTGTGTGACATTGTGTTGTGATGATGTTGCGCAGCGAACAAGGATCGAGCTCTTTGCGGAGGATGTGGTGGCTCTGAAAAGAGCCTTTGTTAGAGTTTGAGGCCGAGCTGCGCTCACTTCTTCTTGGGAGCGGCCTTCTTGGCTTTGGGCTTGGCCGCCTTCTTAGCGGGAGCCTTCTTGGCTGCCGGGGCCTTTTTGGGCGCCTTCTTAGCGGGGCTCTTGGCGACCTTCTTGGCGGGGCTCTTTGCTGCCTTCTTGGGGCTCTTGGCGGCCTTCTTGGCCACCGCTGCGGGCTTCTTGGCCTTCTTGGGGGACTTCTTGGCGGCTGCGGGCTTCTTGGCTGCCGCTTTGGGCTTCTTGGCGGCCGCCGGCTTCTTGGAGGCGGCGGCGGCGGCTGCGGGCTTCTTGGCCTTGGGAGCGGCTTTCTTGGCCGGCTTCTTGTCCTTGGGCTCGGCCTTCTTGTTGATCTTGAAGGAGCCGGAGGCTCCGACGCCCTTGGTCTGGATCAGCGTCCCCTTGGTGACCAGGTTCTTGATGGCGGTCTTGACGCGGGCCTTGTTCTTGTCCACGTCGTAGCCGCCGGCAGCCAGAGCCTTCTTGAGGAAGGCGGCGGACACGCCGTTGCGCTCCTTGGACGCGGCCACGGCTTTAACGATGAGCTCGGCCACGCTGGGCCCGCTCTTCTTGGGCTTGCTGGCCGCCTTCTTCTTGACGACTTTGGCCGGCGCGGCGACCGGAGCTGCGGCTGGAGCGACTTCTGCCATTTTGCTGTGTGACTAGTTTCCTCGGACGAGTTTGGGGGAAACTCGCAGCGGAAGCTGCACTTAAACACACCATGAGAACCGTGGAGACTCAAGCGTCCCCGGCTGCTCCGGCTGCTGTGAGCAACGGGACACTTGTGTTTTCTCTGCACCGAGAAAAGCGTCAAAAATCGCCGGTGGAGAAGCGCTGAAGGCCGCAGGTGAAGGGGGCCGACAGCGGACGTGTGTCCCTTCAGATCCGGATCAGGTGGAGCCCTGATGCTCGCGGCTTTTTGTCTGTGGAGCCTCCAACTGTCACCGATTCCCCGCCGAGAGCAGCGCTGCTCACAGACTTTCTTCACTCATTTCGCTCCTAAATCTATTTAAAACGGCTCCAAACTTCAGCAAAGGCCGTTTTTCCAGCGGACCACACGTTTGTTCAGGGAGCACAAGTGAAACCAAACATGTGTTGGTGATAGTTTTGGACTAAAGGGACGTTATTGTGGTCCCAGCAAACACACTGATCGGGATTATGGCTCAGTGGAGCCGCACTTCCTCCCGGGACTGTGGACAGCTGGGAATCATAGTTGATAGATTTTTATGAACAGTAAATGTTGTAACATGTAATTATTAATAAATAAATATGTTTGTTTGTTAGTTTAAGTGGTGTAAATGAAACAATTACATTACCACAATAAATGACTTAAAGAGGTGGGGTTGGATATTGTGACTTACCTGAAATGTGAATTATGTCCAACTGTCCAGTGTGTTGGGATGGATAAATGTTTGTGAATTATTCCAACTCCAGTAAGAATAATGTAGGTTTATCTACAATCATCTGATGACTCACGTTCTATGATATATTTATAGTTTGCAATATGTCAGTCATCTCCCTTCCTGAGATTCCTTTAGGATTTAAAGTTTAAGGGCGACGCCACCAATTTTTGACTTTCTTGTATGTTCAGTTTAGGGTGTAAATGTATGTTACTGCTTTTAAACGTCCCTTTATGAAAATCTTTCTCTGCTTCTAGCTGAAAAACTCCTCCAGATGACATCACCTGGTGGAGTTTGTCATCATTAGCAGTTCAGATGACGTCATTTGGTAAATTTTTGATAAAGCAGGTTGAGCAATTGAAGGGTCCAAGTGACTAGTTCCATCAAGGAGGATTTCAAACTTTGTCTTTCATTTCAAATCTAAGTCTACAGCAAAACATATTTTTAGTCTTTCTGTTTCAAGTTAAAGTTCCAAATTGTTATTGGCTATTTATTAATTTCTACTTATGCACTGTAAACTATTGGGCTATAAGTTTACAGGAAATTACTTGCTACTACTCTCATTACTTTCACAGCATGTTGCTGTGTGTACATTTCCAGCTCTGTACTGTGACTTCACAGTTACATTAAATTACTGTAAGTTAACAGTGTGTTACTGGGAAAAGTTTTACTCAGTGTTGCTGTGATATGACAGTATGTTGTTGTAAATATATTAAATAGTTATTTTACAGAAAATGTTTTATGACCTTCCTTTGAGGTCAGCGGGGGATTTTGCCAGGGACTGTCCAGCCCTGACTCCTCAGCCCAGTGCTAAGCCGTTATAGGAAAACGGCTCGGGGATGACGCGGTGAGGGGGCTTCATCCCAGTTACACTCACCTCTCTTAACGTCATTGGACTGTGTCTCATATGTGACATTGCAGGGCAGCCTTGCCATGGCCTAGTGGACACAGGGCCCAGCATTTGCCTACTGGGCCGAGGGGTGTTACCGGGGACTACTGGCCCCCTTCCCAGCCATTGGACCCCCACTTCTACCAAACTTTTAACAGTGACTGGGGCAAGGACAACACTGCCAGGTAGAAAGCTGCTCCCTGTGGTGGTAGCAGGGAGACAGGGAGTGAGCCATTCCAGGAGGAGTTTGAGACAGGGCCATCAACGGCGATGGCTCAACCGGGTGGAGCAGCCTTTCAGGGTGAGCCCTTCAGTGGCGAACAGCTGCAGCAACACCAGGAAGCAGATTTGGTGCTAGCGGTGAGAGGCTGGCTGGAGACTCGACAATGTCCAGACTGGTCAGCGGTGAACGACCGGAGGCTCAGGCTGAAGCTGCAATACAGTGTTCTCTACAGGCGGTGGCAGGCGCCAGGTGGGGGTCAGACCACCTGCAACTCCTGGTTCCTTGTGCCCTGCCATCAGAGGTCCTCCAGTGGTGGGGGCCGGCCTCTTTGGGAACTCCAAGACAGTATGTTGGCTGAGACACTACGATAAGTGCGCGGCACAGACAGGCCCTGATGTGAGATGTTCACCAGGTTTGGGATGCCGGATTAGCTGCACAGTGACTAAGGGCGGAACTTTGAGAGCCGGCTATTTGCTGAGTTGTGCCAGCGGCTGGGGCTGAGAAAGACATCGACCTTACCACTCCTCCCCCAGAGCGCACAGTGGGTTGGTTCAATTGCACCCTGGTGACCCAGCTTGCTAGTCTGACCAGCCAGCACCAGAGAGACTGGGACCAGCACCTGCCCTTTGTCCTGTGGGCCTACAGGACTGCTGTGCAGGAGTCCAGTTAGTGCACGCCTTCTGCATTGATGTTTGGGAGAGAACTCCGCACGCCAGTGGAATTGGTTATTTTGGCCACACCCAGAGCCGGGTATCAGAGGGGGGCCAGAAGTGGACTACAGCAGGCGGCTTAAGGAGCGCCTTGAGGCGATCCATCGGTTGGAACGATAGTCCCAGGCGGATCCGGCAAAAGCAGGGGTATGACAGCCGGTTCCTCGGGGGTCCTTTTTCTGTGGGTAGACGGGTCTGGATGTACTGTCCGCTGAGGAAGCGGGGGCTCTCACCCAAATTGACCAACCACTGGCTTGGACCGGGGGAGATCATGGACCGGATCTCCGTGGTGGTTTGGTTGGTCCGCGTGCCGGGGCAGGGCAGAAGGGTGGTGCTGCGTAGGGACTGGTTGGCACCTTACCATCCCCTGGCTCCATCCCTGGGGACGGCCCAGAAGAGGGTCCTCTGCCGCCCGCCCGCAGTGCTAACGGGAGTAATAATAGATTAAGAACTGAGCCTGGCACTGTGGGTGGAACATCAGAGAGGCCTGCAAGTGCCAAACAGCAACCAGGTCACCTGAGGGACTTTCTGGTGGGGTCTGGGCAGGACTGAAGGTGTTGGGGGCACTAGACCCTTATAGGGTGGGGCTGTGTAGTGACCTGTGGGCCAGAGGCAGGACCGCTAGGGATTGTGGGTAGTGTAAATAGTAAAAGAGACATTTAGTAAGGAGGAACGTGTTAATAGTTTACTTGTGTTTTATAATTAGTGTTTTCTAAAATGTCTTTAATCATATAGTTTCGTGTGAAACTGTGTAGTTGTGTTTACTTATTTTCTTCACTAGTTTTATTATAAATTGTTTAACCCAAGATTACATCCAAGATTTTTTTTATTTATTTATTTTAAAAATTCTAATTAAAATTTATTTCTAGCTGCTTTTAATAATAACAGTTAATTTTGAAAGAGAAATAAAGTGAAATATAAATTAAATTGTTGCAATTTTTTTATGATGTAATAACTTAACAAACGAGAGTTTCATCAAAGGGTCAAGGGTCGTCTGTTTGCCATGTTTTTCCTTTGTAATCATCTCTACTAAATTCATAAGAACTTTGTCAGTGGCCTGGAGCTAAAGTGTTCACCCCCAGAAACACATATTTTACAAGCAAAGACATTTATCAATAAAAGACAAATTGAATAAAAGACAAATTGCATCCAAACTTTTTCTCTGTTATTTGTCTTCACAGTATCAGTGGGAGTTGTTTTTTATTTGTGTAGTTGTTTTGCTTTGTGTTTGTCTAACATGTAACTTCTCAGTTACAAACTTTGAGGAGGCTGCATGTTCAGTTCGACTCTACAGAGGAAACAACAACGATTCTGTTTATTGTAGATGCGAATTATTATTCATGGAACAAACGTCCTGAAATCATTTAGATTTGAAGAAGCATTTTCTCTTTGTGCTGACTGAAGCTCCGCCCGGTGACGTTCCCGCCCCTGTCCTCTATTACGTCCGCACAGAAGCTGTAAATACCGACTGTCTCCACTGCAGCGGCACATTCGTCCTGTCAAGAACGAAGAAAAGCAAGTGACCATGAGCGGAAGAGGAAAAGGAGGCAAGGGACTCGGCAAAGGAGGCGCCAAGCGTCACCGCAAAGTTCTCCGTGACAACATCCAGGGAATCACCAAACCCGCCATCCGCCGTCTGGCTCGTCGTGGCGGAGTCAAGCGAATCTCCGGCCTCATCTACGAGGAGACCCGCGGCGTGCTCAAGGTTTTCCTGGAGAACGTCATCCGCGATGCCGTCACCTACACCGAGCACGCCAAGAGGAAGACCGTGACCGCCATGGACGTGGTCTACGCCCTCAAGAGACAAGGCCGCACCCTGTACGGCTTCGGAGGTTAAACCTGGTCCACGACAACCCACAAACCCAAAGGCTCTTTTAAGAGCCGCCCACCACATCTGGAGAACAAGTTCCGTTCGTTTAAATTCTTAAACAAATTCGTCTAATATTAAGACTGAATTCACACGTATAAAGGCAAAGTTGTTCAGTTGATACAAACATTTTACTTGCAAGTTTTTGTAACGATTATCACTAAAACTTGGGATTAGTTACATACTATTTATTAAAACACCTTAAAGGGAGCTATGAAACATCAAAGTTGGTCTAAAACAAAACCTTTTTTTTGGTTTATCTGGTAAATTTGTATGTGTGACTGTCATGTTTGTCATTTACTTGTGGTAAGTTCATTACATCTGTCTTTAATTGGTTACTTTTACCTATAGCCACTTACAGGTGAGGTCCAGAATGTGAACAAAATTTAAATTAAATTTGCTTCATCAGTTACAAGTAAAGCAGAAAAATGGAATTAAACTAGCTGAAAACTAAATGGTTGCAGTCAAACTAAGTATCTAAGGAAACCACCAGCTGAGTGTTAAAAAACATACTGGCATTAATTTAATTATACAATTTAGGCTTTTTCTGATATTTTCTGATATCTTTAGCTTTAATTTTTCCGTTTTTTTACTTGTAGCTAGGGCTGAGAAGAAGCACTGTTGAACAGAAACCTACCAAGTCACGACGTACAGTCAGTTACCAATATAATACGATAAAAATTGGATGATTGTGCAATTTTCATTAAAACCTTTTTTTCGAGGACAATATGAAATCATTTTTTTAACTGAAAGAACCTGCATTCAACCATTAAACATAACACAATATTATGATCACCGACAACAATGTGCAGTATGATCATTTCAACTGTTTTTATTACACTTAAAGAGAATTCGACAGATTGCTGCTATGTGGCATCAATTTATTGCAGGCGAAACACATTTTTATTAGCACAGTGGTATCACAATATTTAAAACAGTATTGACTCCTATTGAATCAGTATGCCCATTCCTAACAAGATTTGCGATTCTGTTCAAAAGCTTTTCTTACTCTGACAATGCTGGACACTTGGATGATGATTGAAGTCTGTTTTACTTTTACACCACCTTGCAAATGGCAGGAGCAGTCCTCATACAAGTCCTCATGTTAACAGGAATAATTACAAAATAACAATCAAAGAGGAGATGCAGAATGGAATAATTTAAAAACTCAAAACAAAAATTTGTAATCTTTTGTATAAAATAAAGGTTTTTACAAAAGAATGAGGGTTTTGGGATTTTGGGAACAGGATTTTGTATAAAAATATGAACTATTTTCACAAAAGACCATCAACACAGATCAAATGCAGTACTTTAATCTGTACTATTTTATTTGTGCTCAGATAATAAATGCTGTGGGATAATTTTAACTATCACAGATGTCTCAGAGTTCTTATGGTTTAACATTTGACAAAAACAATCTATTACTAGTAAACTGAACATTGCTGTTTGTAACAAATGTTAGCGCAGTAGTTACATGCAGAAAGTCACAGTTAACTGGTTACTCTGACTTTCACCAGGATTTGTTTTCAATTCATGGCCTGTGATGAATTTCAATCTTGTGGAACTCACCCGATGGTCGTTCATTGAGCCATATTTTGTAAAAATGGTGTATTTCATGATCTTTTAAACAAAATACTCTTTTTTTTTGGTCATCATACTACATTTGGTACTTTCTTTGTGAAGTAATTAGCAGCTCCCCCAACCCTATTGTTCAATTAATGAAGTCTCTATTAGTCAAATATATATTGATGCATCTAATAAACTTGAGCATGTTTGTGACATTTAGACCAATTCACCTCAAAATACAAATAAATGATTTCAACTTTATTTACTATTAACTTAAATAATGTTTATTCGTAGCTGTCCACAGTCCCGAGAGGAAGTGCGGCTCCACTGAGCCATAATCCCGATCAGTGTGTTTGCTGGGACCACAATAACGTCCCTTTAGTCCAAAAGTATCACCAACACATGTTTGGTTTTACTTGTGCTCCCTGAACAAACGTGCGGTCTGTTAAACTGTTAAGTGGATTTAACTGTGCCTGGCAATAGACCGATTTCTGATTCTGATATCTTTTGTCGGCTGCCCGAGTAACTCACTAAAAAGCCTTTAATTAATCCAAAATGCTGCAGCAAGATTACTGACTGGGATTGGTAAGAGAGATCATATTTCACCTTCATTAGCTTCTCTCCATTGGCTTCCCATTAAATGTAGAATAGAAATGTAGAAGAACCCTTCTTCTTACCCATAAAGCTCTATCCTACCTCAAAGATTTCCCAGTACCAGATCATTCTAATAGACCACTTTGGTCTCAGAATGCAGGCTTACATATGGTTCCCAGAATTTCCAAAAGTAGAATGGGAGGCAGAGCCTATATAAATAAAGTTGAATTCAATTCAATTTAATTGAATATCTTTCATGAAGGCAACAACTCAACAATCACACATCAGCTGTTGCTGGAGTCCTCACGTTTTTCGCTGCTCAGCTTCCAACATCAGTAATAATAATCATGTTACAAATGAGACGTATGAAGATGATAATAATTAACACTTCATCAGCTTCAGGACGTGTGGATTGACTTTTTGAATTTCATATTTGAAAGTTGTAAATAAGCTACAATCATTACACACGGTGCATCTGGTCCTTGGAAAACAATGTGCATCAGTTCAGAGCAGAACCTGCCTCCCATTAATGTGGAAGTTATAGGTGAAATAAGTTATTACACAGGAATAATGAGAAAATTCGAACCAAACAAGAGGGAGGTTCAATAAAAGATAATAGGCCATGATGGATATGAATTTCAAAATCATTCACACATTAGACAGTTATGTTGTTAGTCAGTGAAACAGGTCGTGATTATAAGTTTTCTTTGCACAACGTGCATCTGATGAGAAAAATAATAGTTTGACTCTTTGTAGTCAGATAATAAAATGTGATTCTTTCAGTTGGGACAGAGTCAGATCTTAAAGAAAGAGGATTTGATTTTATACTGTGTGTATTAATATTTATTCATTCCAAGCCCTGATGGTTACATGATCATAAGTAGATAATAGACACAAATCACATGTTGCGTTTTTGGATGTAGTTGTAAATGTGAACATCGATCCTAGATTTGTGCATTAGTTGTAGTTGCGCCGTGTGAAGTGGAATCAGTTGGACTTTGTCAGTGAAGCTTCATCCACTTTTAGTGTGACACGTTCATGGAGGATCAGTTGCAGTGGATTTGATCAAATGTTAAATATTGTGACAATGTTCTTTTTCTTTGTGAGTGTGATTGTGTGATTTGTGAGTGAAGGAGTTTTGTCGTTAGTTTGTCGGTGCGTGGCTCTGAAAAGAGCCGTTGTGTTGTGGACGTCGCAGCGGGTCCCAGTTTACTTCTTGACGGGTTTCTCGGTCTTCTTGGGCAGCAGCACCGCCTGGATGTTGGGCAGCACGCCGCCCTGAGCGATGGTGACTCCGCCGAGCAGCTTGTTGAGCTCCTCGTCGTTGCGCACGGCCAGCTGCAGGTGGCGGGGGATGATCCTGGTCTTCTTGTTGTCGCGGGCGGCGTTTCCTGCCAGCTCCAGGATCTCAGCGGTCAGATACTCGAGCACAGCCGCCAGGTAGACGGGAGCTCCGGCACCGACGCGCTCCGCATAGTTGCCTTTGCGCAGCAGCCTGTGGACACGGCCGACTGGGAACTGGAGCCCAGCGCGGGACGAGCGGGTCTTTGCCTTGGCTCGGGCTTTGCCTCCGGTTTTTCCGCGACCAGACATCGTGAGTTTCTCTCTCGTGTTCAGACTCAGAACAAGATGCTCCAGCAGCCCACAGCCTCCTTTTTATGTCCGTGAGGGCGCGACGGTTCGTGCCGGACCAACCACTGAGAGGCAGCGCAGCAGGGGGCGGCCCGCTGGGGTTTGGGCGCAGGTTTTGAAAACCCTTTGTCCAATAAGCAGCGGAGACCGAGGCGGGGACTCGCTCCTTCGGGCGGAGCTGAGCTCCAGCAGGAGCCGCTCACCAATCAGAAGCCGGAGCTCGGACGCAGCGTCACCGGGTGGCAGCCGGTCCCACGGTTTAAGAGCAGCGCGCCGCAGCGTCTCGTACATTTTTCTCCTTTGTGAAGAAAGTAGAAGAAGACATGGCAAGAACCAAGCAGACCGCCCGTAAGTCCACTGGAGGCAAAGCTCCCAGGAAGCAGCTGGCCACCAAGGCTGCCCGCAAGAGCGCCCCGGCCACCGGCGGAGTCAAGAAGCCCCACCGTTACAGGCCCGGCACCGTCGCTCTCCGAGAGATCCGTCGCTACCAGAAATCCACCGAGCTGCTGATCCGCAAGCTGCCCTTCCAGCGCCTGGTCCGCGAGATCGCTCAGGACTTCAAGACCGACCTGCGCTTCCAGAGCTCCGCCGTCATGGCTCTGCAGGAGGCCAGCGAGGCTTATCTGGTGGGTCTGTTCGAGGACACCAACCTGTGCGCCATCCACGCCAAGAGGGTCACCATCATGCCCAAAGACATCCAGCTGGCCCGCCGCATCCGCGGGGAGAGGGCTTAAGTACTCCGACCCACAAACTCCACAACGGCTCTTTTCAGAGCCACGTCAAAAACCTGAAGAGTTTTGTTCTACTTATTCATTCGATTTTATTTTTAATTTCTCTTTTATGTCGCTTTCAGACACTTATTTCTTCATACTTGTCTCACTTCTGTCTTTCAAGGCCCATTTTTATTCCCTGGCTTTTAATTTGGCATTAAGACTGTTTGTTTTATTCTTTTGTTTTTATTTTATTTACTATTCATTGTTTTCAGTATTAATTTTTTGGGACTAGCTGTGACAGTCAAGTTATTACTCATCATCTTCCCCACGTGTTTGTAGGTCTGCATGAGATCAGGTAACCAGGCTCGTGGCTGGTCTTCAGGTTCTCCCTCCAGATTTACCCCCCCTCCCCCTCAAACTTGGTCACTTTCCTAATAACTCTTCATTTATACTTCATTTTTTTTCCTTCCGTTGTCACAGCAACATGTTCAGTCAGTCTTTTCGTTTCTCTTCACAGGCAGCAGAGGACGCTGCTGCGTCACTGGAGACACAGACTTGAAAAAGCAGGTGGGGAATTTGATCACAACACAAATGAAGAAACGGACAATAGAACAAACCAATTTAAGAAGCATCAAACATGACATACAATTGCATAGTTCAGCCTGTAGCTTGAATGAATAAACTGACACTGTCCACAAACAGTCTTTGACAGTGTAAATCTGAGCATTGTGCCCTTGTGCAATTCTAAATATAAAAAGCTCATTCTGTACTGTCGGTGCAGACTGCAGTATTGATCCAGGAAGTTTGCACCTTCTGTTTGGTGCAGTCCAAGGACCATGTGACACACACACACACTTTCCATACACAGTGATTTTAAAATCAAATGGCTACCAAAAATGTGCCACTAGCTACAGCTGTAATCACGTGTATTTATTAGGAGCATCCTGTCTCAAAGCGATGCTGAAAAACTAGTTCATGCATTTGTTCCTTCTAGATTGGACGACTGTAATTCTCTACTTTCAGGCTGCCCCAGTAAGGTAAGAGATCATATTTCACCTTCATTAGCTTCTCTCCTTTAGCTTCCCATTAAATGTAGAATAGAATTTGAAACTCTTGTTCGTTCTTATAAAGCTTCATCCTACCTAAAAGATCTTCTAGTACCAGATCATCCACTTTGGTCTCAGAATTCAGGCCTACTTGTGGTTCCCAGAATTCCCAAAAGCAGAATGGGAGGAAGAGCGTTTGTCACACTATTTAATAGAAGATTATCACATCAGCTCACACTTATTGTTCATAAGGAAGTGTTCTACCTTCTGTGGGACAGAGAGACGCCGTAGTACATTTGACCACAGTAGAACGGACAGTGTGATATACATAGAAGAACTGCAAAGTGTGTGTTGAGGGGAGGCCAGGGTAGATGGTTGGGTGTGAAAGGCCAGGACAGGATCCTGCTTCCCAGTTCTTTGTACTTTTGTATTCCACATTTTTCCTAAACCATCAAGCCAGGTTTTGTGTGTGTGTCTGTTTGTCATGAAAATGACCCAAAAAGATTTATCATCACCCCTTTGGCTTAAACTGATCTCCTGGTTCCCTTTGACAAATTAGATTTTTTTCATTGACATTTTAAATTACTTTGGGGGAAAAAAGCTTAGTGTTAGAGTGAAGTGAAATAATCTGTAGACTGTCTTGACTGCAGATTTTTGTCACACAAAATTAAATAAGTAAATAAAATTTGAGTTTCTGGCTGAGCACAAAATCCCAGGTAGTCAGTAAGTAGCTATTTAACAAATTGTGTAGGTCTCAAAATGCAGTCAGTCTATTTCTTTAAATCTCAATTCTATGTTAAATAAATTGCAAACTGATCCACTACAATTATTTCTTGATTTGCTCAACTTCAACTCCAGGAACTGATTTTTTAATGTTTTTATTTTGTATGGTCACTAAATTACTAGACTTACAACCCAGGCCAAAATCACCAAGCAGATTTTGTAGTAGAAGTGTAGTTACAGAACAACACAGCCAATCATTCTGTATATGAGGGATCAGTCCCACTTTAGACGACTGCATTTGAGTCGTCAAGTCCATCAGAGTGAACTTTGAGTAAACACTTTATTTCACATGAATGCGACGAGGAAAACTCACTTTGCTGTGACTGCACTTTTAACGAGCCGTAAACGAGTCAGAGTCAGACAGAAGCAAAGATTTCAGAGGCATCAATAAGGAAATGATTCTTAACAAAAAAGACTCCTGTCTCTTTCTTTTTGTCACTTTTTATTGTTTTAAAATGGATTCAAAGTTCGAAATTGTCTTCATCCCAACATTCAGGTCTTTCACTACTCCCCCGCTCACACACAGATAAAAAGCAACAAAGTCATTAACCAAAGCGTGTAGGCAGTTCCCTGACAGGAAGCAATCGTTTATAATAACAGTTAGAATTCATGCTGGTTTGATGCTGGTAGATGCTTAGTTTGAACATTTACAGCCTTGATTTTAAAGTCATGCAGGGTAACAATTCTAAAATGAGACAAGCAGGTCAAACAGTTTAAGTGAATGTCGACTCATCTTCCTGTGGCATCCACACCTGATACTCGATTAAACGACAGTCGGACATCACAAGGAGACAGAGCTGGGAGTTATCACCTCAAACAAAAAGACACAATTGTCATTAAAATGAAAAACTCAATCACAAAACAGCCGTATGTGTCCCAGCTGGGTGAAACGATTAGTTGTTTGCATTTTTGTTCTCATGTCAAGTGACAAAAACCTAGAGCCACACAAAAAAGCTTCACCTTCCCCTCAGAAACCAAGAGGCAAACGTGCATTTTGAAGCTAAACTCTGTTTCACGCAAAGTTACAGTAAAGGCTGAAATCAAAGGACGAGGAGCTGTTCGGGTGCGGGAGAAAATGCATAGGAAGGAGGGTTTTTTTTCCCTCAGAAATACAATGACATCAAATATTCAAGTGTTTGCTTCCAGAATAAACAATAAAATCATAGTAAATGCCCAAAAATGTTATTGATCAAAACATACAATTAAAGAATTTGATTCAAGGCTCTTAGTCAGTTCATTGACATAACTGATCACGCTAAAATCCCTGTTTGGGAAAATGTTTATAAAATGACAGGATTATTGATCACTGTGGGCGGGAAATCTAACAGAAAAAGTCAAAACACTATGCATCGTGTGATCTTTACAAATCATCAAACTTCTGTGTACTTCTGTGTTTCCCATGAATTATTTCTGCATCATTTCTTTAATGATCGCAACTAAATACTGGGATAAACCAACAATAAAACTGACAGTAACCGTCAAATGATCGGGTGGATTTCAACTTCAAACTGTCCCCACGTCTGCTCTCAAACGATCAAACCGTAGTGAGCTTGATTGACTGGCAGTAGAAAGGCGTTTTACATCTCATCGTTAACAAAAGTCTGACGTTGTCTGTCTGTTTCATAAAGGAAAGACCATCTGTGCTTTACCATCTTGCCACCTGCTCCCGTGCACTTTTTCATTTTGCCTATAAAAAGTGTTAAGGGGAAAATTTCAAAAATATTCAAAACTGATTTTTGATTGTGGCTTCAATGGAGGTTTGTGTTTTAATATGAACCCAGTGTTACACTCGGCAATAGAAACAACAGACGTTTGTGGGGCAATGAGAGTGAAACAGGGATTTTCTATTTTGTGAAGCTGAGAACTCTTATTAACTTTATCTGCTGCACTGATTTAAAGTTAGGTTAGTCACACAAACAGCTGCATGTCTAATTTTAGTCACAAATATGTGTATTTACATTCAGGGTGACATTAGGAACATTGCACAGTAGCTGCACAGCTTCAAACAACACAGGACCAACTTCAGTAAATGGTGCAAGTTCCTTAATAAATCCGCATTATTAGGCCACGTTTGTCCCGGAGTGGACAGTGCTTTGCTCCTACTGTGTCCTTCAAGCAGCATCACACCGTCTCAGTCTTCAGGACTGTCCGCCTGCGCTGGTTTCCATGCAAACAACCTGTCTCACATGTGACAATGCCAGTTCCAGCAGATGCATGTATTACACGTAAACCATAAAAGCTGCACACATGCCATGCAGATCTTATGTTTCTGCTGTTGCTACATTACCCTGGAGTCATTTGTCCAGCTGGTCCACATGCATCAGCGGCAAAGAGTAAAAGCCATAATGCCCTTGAGGCAGACATCTACTGTGATAGTAGGGAAAATGTAACAACAGCGATGCACATGTGGGCCGACTGAAAGTTCCGTTCCCATAGAAGAAAACGCTATAATAGTTTTGTAGCATTTAAAATTAATGGCCCAAGACAAGCTACGGTTTAATATAACTAGTTCTGCTAAAGAAAAAAAAAATTAATTCAATGAGACGAAATCAGCCAATGGAATGTGCTTCATCAATGTCTGCTACTTAGCCTGATGCTAACAGTTATAAAAGGTACAGCTTCTAAATATATTACTTATACAGGATAATGTTGTAGACCCTTCAAAACGTGTTTCTAAAGCCCCTTTCAGATGTGCCCTGGAATCCAGACATAATCCAGATTCCATCCGGAGGGGGTGTATGTGTGAACGCAAACGCCCCGGTGTTTTTCCCTGGACATTAGCTGGATTGGATTGGAACTCCTGTGTGAACAGAGGAGGTAAAACTCCGGGGGATTCACAACGAGAGTGTGAGCGTGTTGACAATGTCATTTTCACGAGACTGCCGCGAATCCAAACACCTGCAGCTGAAGAGCTCGTGCTAATACTGTACATTTACTGCTGACAGTAAATGTAGTTAGACGTAAATTTAGTACATTTGGATTTTGTAAACTGGTAGCGTCGTCCTCCATCGCCATCAAAGAAAACACTGAGCAGCAACAACAACGCTGCAGAAGTGACAGAGTGCCCAACACCAGCCCTTGCCCAATTATACGCATTTCTTCACATCTGTCTCTCGATTTTGGCTGCATGTCTGAAAGCGAAACTCCTGACTACGTCTGGACCTGATCCTCCTGACAACCTCGAGAGTCCATGTCTGGAAGGGGCTTAAGACAGCTGGCATCAAGTGTCTTAGCAAGAACAGACAAAATAGTGCTGCTCGAAGCATCGCCTGCACGTGTCTACATTTACAGTTTTGGAGCGTACTTATACCTAAAACATCTTTATCTCCTTAGAATCAGTTAGTCTGTTAAACATCAGTGGATTGTGTTAGTCAGGACATGCAGTGCCAAACTATGACATGACACAGGTGGACGTAAAAACATGGATATTCATAGCAAATGTAGCAGGGAAGCCCAGTGTTGCTCTGAAAAACTACACAAGCAGCAGATATTCATCTGAGAAACCGAAGGTTTGTAGAAATAAACCTGCTCTGCTACGAGCAGCTGAGCATCTCCCCAAAGGCCGTCGTCCTGTGTATTACTGCTGTAATATTTACACGCTATAAGGATTATAGAAACATTACTGAGGGTGATTTGTTACAGGTTTGACAATGTTAGTGTGTTTTCCTCAGTCTGAAGAGCAGATGCACACGAGTCCACAGAAAACAAGGAAAAAACAAGGAAAAACTGCCACGACAAGTTTGTTCAAAAGCCGGCCAATGCCGCTGAGTTTGAGCTTGCGAAGCATCGAAATCTTAGGGGGCCTTTAACACTGCAAAAACTACAACACCTAATCTGCAGTCCCCCTTGGCCTGAGCCTTTAGGAAGCTGTAGGGTTTTAGTTCTGGGTTCTGCTTTGTGTTTCCAACATTACTCATAAGCACTTCCCAAGGCAACGCAGCTTCTGAATACACAAACCAAACGCTTCTGTCTACTGCAGATTTTTCCACTCTAACCATAGCAAAAAAATGAAATGTTTTACATGTTTTTCTCGATTGCTGAGACTCCCTTTGTGAGCAACTTAACGCAGGCATGACACCTCGTACTGGTTTCCCATCACTGTTTGCCAGCAGGCTCCCTCCTACTCACACCACCTTCTTAACTAGTCTCTTAACTTCTTGATTATTCTTGACTTTATTCTTACGGAGAACAGACTGGGATTTAGAGCTATTTTTTTTCCTTTTTGGGGAAGATAGAATAAGGGTTGCTATTGGAAACCTACCAGCTTAATTATGACTGGATGAATTAAGTTAAACTGGTGGAATGTTCAATGCAACCAATCACTCCAGTAATTCCAATCACTGAACTGTCATGTAAATGTAAAACCTGGTTAATGCGAACGGCAATCTGAAGAAACCTGATTACTGGAGAACGGATGTTCGTCATGTGAAGTTTGGATAACCAATTTTTCAATCGGGTTTTTATTCTTTATGTGCATGTGCATTACAAAACACAGCAGACGGGGAAAGTAGCAGAGTGCACTGTGGTTAGATGAAAACGGGCAGTATGTGGAGCAATGCCTAAGTGAAATACGCAGGTTTCCACCCTGTTTTTGGTGACCGTAGACAGTTGGAAGCTCAGTTCTTCAGAGTTATCCAGGTCAGAAACGCCTGTAGAAATGCACAAGATGCACGACGTGAGAGGAGTGCAGTGGAAACAAAAGCAGAACCTGAGACAACACAAACACTGCAGGCCTTTTCCACAACGGGAACTTCCACTTATTTGTTTATAGCCTCCACGTCTACCACCCGCTTGGAGACAAGTTCAGAACCTCCCCCAAGGAGGTAGTGCAGCCAAGTTCCAACTATTCGCACGTAAGATCAGAGGTGGCGGTTGTTCTCACGGTAAGTCGGATTAATCAACCACAGCAGCACTTCAGAAGTCTGCTGTGGTTGGTTTCAAGGTTTCCAAGTCCGCTTGCTTTTTGTTTTAAACTACAACCTCACATTTGAAAACTTTTTTTTGCATATAATAGTGAGTTAACTTCTGTCAGCCAGCCTGAAAAGATGTTCTGATTCTTTTGAGCTACGTTGTGCAGTGTGGATGCTACTTAATAAAGCCGGTCACAGTAATTAAACTGGTATTTTCGCATAATTTGAGAACATGCAGAATACAAATGCACTTCCTACAACACTCTGCTGACAGAACAAGGATTCATCAGGCCCTGAAAAATGAAGTGGAAAGAAATCAGACTGTGTAAATGAAACAAGTTTGAAAAACTTGACTTTCATATGCACAAGATGAGTAAGTCTGTCTATGTGAACATCACAGTCTGAGTTGGTCCGTGGGATGTTACATAGGCAGCAATGTCCTGCCTGACTCTATCAAAAAGAGAGAAACAACAAAATACTCCCCAGGTCCCTTTAAGACAGCTGAACACTGGAATGTGCGTGTAATGTGAAAGAGCTGTGATTCCAACAAAAGCCAATAAAAGTCAAACATTAAAGTGAACAGTGGACTGACTAATGTCACAGTATATGCGCACATTTAACAGCATTTAAGGCCTTTCTTACAGGTCTAAATGGTTTGGATGTGACAACATTTAGGATCAATGAGGTCCATTTGGCTGATTATCACTTCTTCAGGGTTCAGACTTCGGTTGAGGACGAGGATTAGCACAAGGACCACACTGTTGACTTTGAAAGTTTCAGTAAACCACAAATTCCATACGCTTAATCACTAACATCACATAAGCTCAATTTGGGTTTTCAGGCCCCTTGTTGCCCCTTGTTTTTTGGAGTTTGCATCGTTGTCCTCCCCAGGCTCTGCCGTATTCTCTTTTCATCCCAAGTGAGAAAAGAACCTCAGTGTACGTTTTGGTGTTTGGTGCTTGAATGTGCCTTAGAAAGATGCTGGCCACGAATCGGGACAATGCTTATATATCAGGGGCGGCTTAAGCTGTTTGACACTTTCAGCAAAAGAACAGTTTGCTGTAGACAACGGAGGTAATTTAAAGAAAGATGTAACCAAACTGAAAGTGAGAGATCCTTCATCATGCACCAAAATGATAAGGAGTTTGTGAGATAATGAACTTGCTGCTGGGAGACAACCTCAGACTTATAACAAACACTAACTCCCACATAATCAAATATGAAGGGAGGAAGTCATTTGTTAAGCAAACGTGATTTGTGTTCATTGCGTGAAACCTTTCAAAGACAATGGCGTGGTCCTTTGTGGGACGAGTTTAGGGTTCAGGAAGGAATATTATATATATTATGTGCACTCCAGGCCCACGTATGAGCTGACTGGACTCTGTGTATGTGTGTGCAATGTTTAAACTGGGTGGCAGAGCGATCCGTTTGGTTTGGCAGTGGGTATGACGTTTTCGTGCAGTCCGTCCTCACCGTTACACGTTCTTCATGCAGGGCTCTGCTTTGCATCTTTTGTGCATGTTCATGTGCTTCGCTTCACTGCTTTTCTCAGTCAGTGGTTGTTTAAACCTCCCTCGCCCTGGATGCAGTTCAGCTTGCTGAAACCAGGCAGCGTCACTCGTCCGTGGGTGTAGATGTCACGGTCGGAGCCCTGGTTCATCCGCTTGACCAGGTTCTTCTCGTACAGGAGTGGGTGGTAGGCGCCGAGCGTGCAGGCGGCGTCGTAGAAACGCTGGTAGTAATGGCAGAGCTCAGTTTTCCTCTGAGACGGCAGGAACTCGTAAACGTGCACCACCTCACACAGCGACATCATCAGGATGATGCCTGGGAAGAATATGAAAACAGGTTTTTGAAGACGTCATCAGACTGTTGCCAGTGCAGCTAAACTTTATATTCATGTGTAAATGGTGTGAATCCTCTCACTGTCGTTTAGCCTCGTGTAGCGCGCGCTTTCACAATTATGCTGTGGGAACCTGAGGTAGAGTGAACGCATTAAACAGCTGTTCGCGTACCGAGAAAGCCAGAGGACGGTGGGTTCTTCTGAATGGGTTCGGCCATGTTGTCTTGTATTCGCTGCCAGGCCTGCCACTCAAAGCGAGGATGCAGGATGTAAAACGGCTGCTGAGGGTGAAGCCTCCGGTATCTCTGGTACTGGGTGAAGATGGGGTAGTCTGTCTTGTTGTACCACTGTAGAGAAGACACACACTACTGTTAGAAATGTAAGGGTGTCTGCACGCAGCTGGAAGAGTTGCTTATGACTGACAGTTGGTGGACCGAGAGTCAAAGCTATTCCCTCCAACCTTAACACATTTTGAATATCACAAGACATAAACTTTATTGAGAAACCACATTTAAAAAAAAAAAAAAAACCACCATACTTTAAATAGTGCCAGCTTGCCAAAATATAAATAACTACAGGCTAAATATGCAGCTCGGGTAGCAACAGTGAATTTATGGCCACAATATCAAGTTGACTGCATGTGCGTTTGCATCCCTCGTGATAGATTAATCAAAAATAAACTTTAAATGGTGATGAAGGAACAGTTGTAACAGCCCTATGTGCATTAAATGATAAACGTTTTTGCCACATCAAAATAAGGGGATGCAACCTGTATAATTTAGTGCAAATATCATAGTTTACATAATTCCAGCAGCCACAGTGTTGATGAAACACAGTTTATTCTAGACACTTTCTAGAATAAACTCAACACTTTGGGCTTTGGATGTGAATATCTTCACTTGGGCTGCAGGAAATAATGACATACATATCTGAGTAAATCTGATGATTGAATGTTTTGAGTCATCAGTCTAGATCCAAAGACGAGTCACATTTTGCCACGAACATCACTGAACTTGTCTTAAAGCTGCGTCCTCGTACACAGAGCACGGCAAATCAAAACCGCAAAGTAATGGAGGCACAAAACCGTAACTGTGATGGAAAGAGATGAATGATGTAAATGCAGCCATGTGTAACAGAACACAGAGTGTGTCTGCCTCCACATTTTCCTATGTTTTGCCTTCAGCTAACATGCTAATGTAATCGTGACACAGGCTTTGTTCAGTAACAGGTAGAAAAAGGTGCAGCTTGTTTCATCATCATCACCTGAATGAGGTCAGCAGAGAAGGGGGCGGGGTCCCACGCCACCAGAACACCTGAGCTGTACAGAGAGCTGGACAGGAAACGATGTTCCTCTGACGCCATCACCTGTAAGACCGGTAACCATGAACATACAGACAAAAGCACCAATGTCTGCATGAGCTGATGGGAATAACAGTAATTCAATTACAGTGTCAAACTAGCAGCTCGTTTAATTACACACTCTTCGTCCACAGTTGGTTTATCAGGCCAGTTCATAACCATTTTACCACAGAAATCACCAAACCAGCCATTACACAAGCGTTTCAGCCTGGGCACTAGAGCAGAGCAGAGCAGACGTTGGTTGCTCTCACTGCCACGTTTTACATCTAAAATAAAACAGGAAACCGCTCGGTTTGTCTGGTAGACGAGGACAGGGTTCTGAAAAAGTTAGTGCTGTTAGTTTGTTCTCCGCAGACTAGGGATGCACCAATACCACTTACTAAGTTTTGTCTAATCATCCGCTCTTCACATGCACAGTGGCATTTTGTTTCAGCACAAACGGCATCAAAAAGTGATAATCACTGGGTTGTCGGCTCAAAGTTGTTGAGTGGATTCAGCAAACTGCAGAATATTCACTCACTGGCGGCTTTGTTTAAAGTAAAGAGGCATCGACATGTCCGTTAGATAACTTTCAGTTTGAGCCACTGTACTGCTTACTGTAACGCTGGTATCGATATCGCATCCTTAATGAGAGCGTAGTTTGTCATGTCAAAAATAAAAATTCCTAAAACACAGACGGAAAATGTCAAGTAGCAATCACGAGGCCTTGATTTGTAAAAAAAAAGCAGCATCTGCGTTAAAACAGTACAAGTTTTCATTCAGTGCTTTCCTATCGTGCATGTGAGAATAAAAATAGTTCAAAAGCAGCATGAGTGTTGGGCCGTTACTACAGCAACCAGCTTGGTGTCACATGTGCTGTGAAACAAATGACCCTCTAGTTTCACAGTCTTCCTGTGGTGTGCGGTGTGACACTTTCAGGCAGAAACACAAAGCAACAAAACACCACAGCCTCTGCATTCTCTGGTTTTATCCAACGTGTGTCATGAAAACTGTAAAATCTCACCAGCAACGGACTGATGTCATTATGTCAGAGCTGCTACAATCCAATATTTCAATAGTTTTTGGTTCATTCATTTATTCTTTGCGACAGTGCAAATAAGCAAAATCCAATGGATTTTCATATTTGCTTAAATGACATTTGTAGTCATGTTTGCAAAATATTTAATATGACACAGCTAATTTTTCAGTCTGATTAATCATTTGGCTAAAGCAAAACAATCCAAAGTTGCGTTACACGTTACAGTCGCAGGACTTTACACATTTCATGACAAACCACTTTGCTTCATTAAACCAGGCACAGGCAGCTTCAGGGTCACTTCCTTCTTCCATGCTCTTATTTAAAGACTTATTTGACACAGTCAGTGTGAGACGGTGGCGTGTTGTGCTGAGTTTGGCCTGTCTACAGACATTTATTGCGCAGCAGCGCACACGGCTACAGCACAAACACCAGGACTAATGGACGAATGGTTTATTTTTAGACATAAACTAATGGATTCATTGTAAAATGTGCCTTCAAACAGGATCGTCAACTATTCTTAGACTGTCACTGTGTGATGCTACAGCACGAGGAGTTTAGAAATAAAACATCAGAACAGCTTCAACATTTACGTCTATTACCATTAATAAGTTTATCCCTCCCTCCAAAGAAAGTCAGGTACTTTTAGTTTCATACTTTAAGTCAAAAGTTAAATCTTAGTACTTATTTTTACTTAAGTAGAAATGTCCCTGGGTACTACTTTTTTATTTAAGGACTTTTTTGTTTGTGCATTGGTGCTTTTACTTAGGGAAAGTTTTGAGGACTTCATCTACCACTGATAATGACAAATGTTGGCGGCTTATTTACCAAGAAAGTGTCTATATTGGCACTTTTGGATCAGTGAAACTTTAACATCCTATCTGGAGCTGAGGAAGTATCACGGGTGTGACCGTACGGGGAAATGAGACTCTGACTGCTTAGAACGCAGACACAGCTAAACAGAAGTCATGAGTGATATAGGGGAACACCATCTGCTCAAACACAGAGCCCATGCAGAACTGGAAAAGAAAAGCGGATGCAAGACCCAAAAGGGTGACAGGGTAACGACCTGCTCAGAGGCTCCTTAAACTTCAGGAGCATACAGTGAAATTATTTTAATATATATCTGAGCCAAAGATGCTCAGTAGTTTGTAATCATGGTCAACCTGCTTATCCAGAGCTTCCTCCAGATGACATCATCTGATCCCTTAATGATGAAAAACTCCTCTGGGTGATGCCATCTGGAATTTTTATAGCTAGAAGCAGAGAAATGCTTGAATGGTAAAAGCATTCATGTACATTTACACCCTAAACTGAAGGCAAGTTGAACATTTTCAAAGTTGCCCTTTTAAATCACATCAATGGGCCTCACTTTATCCTTTAAATAACACAAATGGGATTTATTTTTTATTCCATGCTGGAGCTGTGTGATGTAATATGCTCAGTGGACATGTATAACCTTAAATTTGAGTTGTTTTTACATAGTTAAAATTTCCTTTAACAAATTTTGTCTATAAACATTTGATCTGTGTTTCAGTCATAGGGGTGAACTTATGGAACAATAAGTATGGATGAATTAAAAACATCCCACTGATTTTCAGAAGATGTTTAAAATAAAGCGTTGATTAAGTATAACTAGTATAATATTGTACCTAGAGGCAACAAGTCTTGCTTGCGAACTACTAGATATACAGTATTTACTTATTCTATTTGTTATTTGGGATATTCTGTAAAGTGATTACAGAGGGGCGGGGCTATAAATAAGCTAAATAAATCCTTATGAGTGAATTAATTTAAAAGGCAGCTATTGTAATGCATTGACAAAGCGCACGTTGTGGGGCTGTCTGCTCCCTGTACCCAGGTTTGCACTTTACCTGCGAGTTGATGAGCCGGATCGTGGTCTTAAGTCCGACGTCTTTCTCGTAGCCATTGGTCGGTGCAGCGTTGAACCGCAGCACAGCATCATGAGAATCTGTAGTTTAGTAGGCGACAACATTTTTAGAAGAAATGAAACCTCGTGAACTCTGTCTGAATCGCGGAGAAACAAAAACACCAGGTGTTTCCTTTTCAGTGCTTCCTTAAATATGTCAAACTTTTAGTTGAGAATCTTGGTTTCAGTCAGAAATGTCATTTACAAGTAATAATTCATTTGAGCGATAAATGTTTTTAATGGTTGGCAGAACTTAGCTCATGTTGGTGTTGACAAGTAAGATGCCTGAATTATAATAATAAAGTTATAATAATGGCTAATTATAATATATAAAATTGTGACTAATGAAACTTGAAGATCTGGTTGAGTTACAAACATAATTAGTTAAAAAAAAAAAAAAGAAAAAAATCAGTTAAGGATTTTTTAAAAGCTCCATCTGGTTTTCGAACGCTGTCATTGAAAGGTAAAGCTGGGGAAACATGCGGAGCATTTTGGAGTGAGGAAACATTTAATCTATGGAAAAGTCATATTACATTTTTATTCTCCTTTGACAGATGAAGAACTTCCTCTTGTGGGGTGATATTCTTCATGCTCTATTGTTTAGAATAGAAAAAAAACGCCCATCTTGTCCTTAGACAGTTGTTATCCGTGTAAAATCTCTCACCTATCTCTTTGCCGAGTTTAGAGCCATGCAGCGACCCCGCAGACGCTACGACGGCACAGCTCTTGTACGGCCCGAGATCAGACGTCAGCTGCTTCGATGGCAGCTGGGTGGCCCAGAGCATCGATGAGAAGGGCTGGAGGTCAGGGGTCAAAGTCGTGACCTCTACCTTTTCTTTGAGCTGGCAAAGGAGCTGAGGACCGCTCCGCTTTGTCTCGTTGGACACACCGATAATACTGGGCACCTTGACGCCATATTTATTCATGGCCTGATGGAAACATAAGAATTTTGACAGATGCGTAAACTTTTTCAGCACTGAGGAAGAACAACAATCATTTTTAGTCAACAGTGGTTAAGATGCAGACTGCATAACATTACAAGAGACAAAATTAGAGGGTAAGAAGTTAGAAAGCATGAGCTTATCAAACCTCTACAACTGAATCTTGTCTTGAGGTAAGTGGCTCCAGGCGACATTAGCTGCTACTAACATACGGCTGAATATTCCACCAAACTGTTGCTGGTTAAGCTGCACTGTGAATAATGGAAAAGTTGGTTTTGCCTTTTACTTCAGAAGTTGAAGACAGGCATGATTTAGAAGACACGTGGCAGGACTGCAAACAGCTTTTCCATAGGTCCCTCCACTAAGTGTCATCTGCACGCCACTGCCGTTTCTAATTGGCTTTTTATAAGTACAGATGTGAACGACAAGTCGGCAGCAAGGATTTGCAGGTTGTAGTAGAAAGAGAAAATAAACGTGATAAAACGTTATTTCTATCACTGTCTGTTAAATTCAGACAATGACAGACTGTGACAGTTGACAGGATTCTCAATATTCGAATGCCGCTCAGCAGAAATGAGTCGACCACATAATGTCTCTCACCTGGTAATTGGACACCACCTTCCTCAGTCTGCTTCCCAGCATTAAAAAAGACATCTCTTCATTCCACACCTTTCCCAAACGCTCCGTGTCTCCCATTTTGCCACTCAGCTCCCCCTTGCGCCGGCCTCCAAACAGCGTCTCCAGTGCACGTTTGAAGGGACGCGGCAGAATTTGAGTTAAAAACCCAAGGGATTCCCCCTGTCTCGACCTCTGCTTGGACATGTCCCCAGCTTGGGTTCGGTTTGGAGAGGAGAGGACAGGTATTGGATGGTGGGGGTCACCTGGGATGACACCCGGGAGCTTCTGAGGGTCAGTGTAGACCGGCTTGGGTCCACCTCGCAGCACCTGTGTTATGTAGAGGGACAAGTCTCGTGGGTCAAGCGTAGGTCATAGAAAGACGAAGCTAAGTTGCCAAAGGTTCGCTGCCACACGTTTTTGAGTTGCTCATAACGACTTATTTTGAAGTTACAAAAAGGGAATTAACCTGAGCCTCTCTCAGTAAATGGTTGGAAATTCTAACCACTCTCTTCTTTCTTTTAATACTTACAAGAGACTTATGGTACATTTAGCACTGATTATAAAAAATAAGAGAACGACACCTCAACTTAAAGATTTAAAGCCATTTTGACTTTTACAGTGATAATCCACTGATCACTGAGTTTATTAAAAAAAAGAAGTAGTAAAATATGCTGATAATTTTCAGATGAAACCCAAGTGCATTTAAAGTTGCACCAGTTAAAAGCAAAGTTAGTAATTTTGAAGATATAATCCTAGAAAAGTAGTAGCAGTAAAGATGTATAACCTTAGGAATTTATAGCGACTCACAACGCTTTAATATTTACAGTGAGCACAGTTGGAATGAACAAACCTTCCAGTTCAGCAGTGTTCGCTGCTGGCGAAAAACCAGCCAACGTTATTTGAGAAGATTCAATGTCGGTTCGTGATTGTGGACAATACAATTAATTTAGAACATGACCAAATTTATCATTTAAATAATTAATCATGTACAAATCTGTAGCCATTAGGTTTCTGTGAATCATCTGTTAACTAGCTGGTCACTTCAAGTACCCAGTGACACATTTTTGTCCTGAACCCCCTACGTACCTTTGTGACAGAGTGTGCACGAGGCTGAGCCCGGGTCCGCGCCCGGACCCCAAAGATGGCGTCTGTGACGGGCACGCTGTTTTCAGCACACAGGGCGTATAGCAGAGCCATCGAAACGCAAAAGAAAGCCATGCAGAGCGCTCCGCGCCGAGCCCGACGCCGCAGACGCCAAAGAAGGCTGACTCTGTCCATCGCCGCTCCGGGGATCTGCAGGGAAAGAACACGTTCATCCAAATGGAGAATGTAAAAAGAACAGGTTCGATCAAGTCGTAAATCAGCTTTTCATGTTGACCTGTTTCAATGTTATCCTCACAGCCTAATCGGACAATATGATCAAAACATATCTTAGTTATTCATTTATTTAAACAAAACTTGAAACTGCAAAATAGCCTGAAATCACTTGCCGACACCATTTCATAAAAGGGGAAGCTCTTGCTTCAGCTTTTAGCGCTTGCCTCTTAGCGTGATTGAAATTCTTTTGTTGTCTATATTCATTAACCCTTCTACAGTGGCTGCTTCATTCAACACAAGATGAAATGAACCAAAAAAAGACACAAACAGCTTTTTGCAGTTGAGTTTCTCACTGGGGCTCTGCTTGTTATGCTGGGAGTGACTGAGTGAACCAACAAAGAAGAATAAAGCCAAGCGAGCATGCCATCACAGCCTGGGGTAAAACCACGGAGGAGGAGGAGGAGGAGGAGGAGGAGGAGGGGGCGGAGGAAGGCTCGATTCATTAGACGACAGGCCAGATGGAAAAGAGGAGGGAAAGTCGGGAGAGAGATGCCTGAAGAAAATGGGAGAAAGAGAGAAATCGTGAAGAAAAACGCTGAGGCTTACGGAGGAGGTGCAGTATGGGAGCAGAACTCTGCCCTTCATCCCACTTCACAACCACAACGAGCAAGGCGCACACGTCCACCTCACAGGCTGCTTCAAAACCAGATTTTGCTCC
Organism: Channa striata; assembly: GCA_033026295.1. Classification (NCBI taxonomy): domain Eukaryota; kingdom Metazoa; phylum Chordata; class Actinopteri; order Anabantiformes; family Channidae; genus Channa; species Channa striata. The sequence continues at coordinate 2,808,855 of CM065182.1, forward strand.
ATGAGTCTCAGATGGGATTTGAAGACCAATTCACGTTCGCCCTCTGACACACAGAGACACTATGGACACCCACGTACTTCTATTCGCACTACAGTTGGGAACATGTGCACGAATAGTCTCCACACAGGCTCGCTGCAAAACCTGATGGCAGCAGCGGGAAGAAGAACTGCTCCTTTGTCTGAACAGCTTTGAAAAATGAAAATCAAACACTGAGCGCAGAAGCTTCAGGGACATTTAAAGAAGTCAAACCTTTAAAACCCGCGCGTAGTCGACATCCACCTCACAGACGTAAGAGGTGACAAAAATTTAGGATCCGTTCCTATTATGCACTAGAAATCACCAATATCCAATATTTGTAGAGGACAAAAGCGAATATAGAGATAAAAGGACTGGAAGGAACGTATTACTAAGCACTTTTGTAGGAAACTGCACAATTTGACTGTTCCACACATTACATTGGCATTAAAGGCGGGACGGCAGGCGCAACGGAGAGCAGGTTGGCCTTCTGGTTAGTCACATGTGAAGGTTTTGAAAGGTTGTGCGTTCAAGTCCAACCAGAGTTGAGCTTTAGGAGTTGGAGACAGTAAAAGGATAAAAGCATCTGCCAAATGACTAAATGCAATGGGAGCAGATTGCTCACAGTGTTTAGTGTTGGACTTGTGCCTGATTTGGCTTAGTCCCCAACGGCATTCATGGGGGAACTGGATGCAGGTCACATGAGCCTGATTTATAGTCCTGCATCGACTCTAACTTTAATCTTAATAACGGTAAAGGAGGAGAGGAGAGCTCTGTAGGATCTGTTGATCAGGTGACAGAGAACAGGCAGACATAAAGAGGCTCAGGCTGCCTATAAGAAGAGGATCGACCTTTTTTTTTTTTTTTTTAACAGCAGCGCCCAGACACGCATGTGGCGAGGCATCCAGAATGTTACAAACTACAGGGGAAATCAGCAAACGCCCACCAACAGTGATCGTACAGTCACACAGAAGGTGAGGAGAGTCTTCAGCTCGGTGAATGCGAGGGCGGGGGCCTGAAGTCAGATGCTTCATCACCCGTCTAAACGATCGCCCCGCGTGTTATTGGAAAACGCTTTGAAGGACTGGTCTTCTAGTACATAAAATCCTCCATAACCCTTCACCTTGAGCTACACCTTTAATTGTGTTAAAGTGGTTGTTCCCTTGTTCCCCCACGAAAAACCACAACAGAACTTTCTCGGTCTGTAATAAATCACAGATTTAGATTCAGCTTGATTTGATTTGATTTGTAGTTTAATTCTTTTGTGAAGATCCTGAACATTCGGTGGAAACTCTGTGGCTGTGCTTGCTGGAAACTCTTGCACCCACTTTTGTTCTGAGTCTCTGTGCTGGGGGCTTGAGAGGAGGAGCGTTCGTTGACTGCTCTGCATACTGATAGACTCCCCCCCCCCCCTTTACTGCACGGCTGAATGCTTTGGAACTGTGAACCTTGTTTTGTGTGTTTGAGTTCTTGCTACAGACTGTTTAACTGAGAGCGGATCTTCCTCTCCTCAGAGGAGGCCTGCAGCCCCAGAGTGGGTTTCAATCGGATGAAATTATTATTCATTTATTTTTCACAAGTGTTGTGCGGTGTAAGACTCTACCTATTATCCTGGAGGAAACTGTTGTAGTAACGTGGGCATGTTGTGCCATTTGCACAATAACAATAATAATAATAATAATAATAATAATAATAATCTATGATAAAATAGAAACTGATGCAACAGGGAGGAAACATCTCACTGGGTCTGGTCCAGATTGGTTCCTGCTGTGCCAGCACGCCACAAACTGGACACTGGGCTGAACATTTACAGGCTGGTAATGTACAAGCCAAACACTAGTTTCCTGTAATTGATCCACGAGGCCTTAATAAATGATTCCTTTAAAACATGCATAAATTCATACATTCACATAAGTCTGTAGATAAACTTCCACATCTCACCTACTCCCTAATCTGTCTTTAATATGACTAAATTACAACCTCAGGCCTCCATTTATATCTAACTAGTTGAGTCCATTAGGGCGTACTGTATTGTATGTATGTGTTCACAGACAAAGTATTTTTATGTTACAGTAGCTGCAGGTGAAAACGTACAATGTTTTATAATATGATTACTGATAAGATGGAAGAGGTTTCAATGCAGTGCAGAGGCTTTTGGGGGAAACAGACACTTCCACTTTGCCTAAACTGCGAAAAGAAAATATTTATTTAGCTATGATGATATGAGAAGAAAAAGCAGGAAAAAAAAAAAAAAAAATCACATCTAAGAAAGTTAAACCCATCAAATACTGCTGCTGCTCTAGATTGGTCAGCCAGTATTTTTCAGGAATACAATCTGTAGCTGCAACTCTTATTTAGGTACGTTTCATGCCCCTAAGTAAAGCTACGGAAAGGAAAAGGAGAACAAATTAAAGAAGAAAATAAATGCGGATCTGTTGCAGGAAGCCTTATATCGAAGCCACTGGGTCTCTATCATCTCAGGCCTCCGTGAGCTAACGCCTCAGGCTTTTGTAAAGTGGCTTTTCTGCAGAAACGTGTCTGAATCGACTTTTAAACGATCACAGCTGCTGCTCCTTCAGCTGCGGACTCCCAGCATGGTCACCGGAGGATATGACGCCCAGCGGCTTCTCGAAATAAAAGAGTGAAGAAATGAATGAGTGAATGTAACACCCGCATTACTGCAGCGAGCTTCAGGCTGATTTAGGATGTCACCCTAAATCCCCAGCACACGGCCAGACAGAGGTGTGTCTGATTGTGTGTTTCTTTGGTTTGCGCTGGTGCAGTGTGTGTGTGTGTGTGTGTGTGTGTGTGTGTGTGTGTGTGTGTGTTAGTGTTAATCCGGCCGCGCAGAATGGGAGGGAGTTAGATGATTATGAATGTGTCAGCAGCAGCAAAGCTCTGCATCAAACGACCCTCGACACACCAGAGGACACAGAGGTTTGAATGTCGGCCAAAAACCAACAGACAGTCAAGTCGTAGCAAGACATGCACTGAGCAATCTGCAAAACTGTAGATGAAGCACCTCCCTCATTTTTTAAACAGAAGCTCATAAAAAAAAAAAAGGATTAAATATGTTGTAGGCGTAAAATTACAGCAGAAGAGATGGCACTTTGGAGCTCAGATGCAAAAAGCGATGAAGGATATAGAAACAGATTTACTGTAGAACAATTTCAGTCATTACATTAGTGACTGACAACTTTGTTTCTTGTCCTGCATTTTCAATATTTGCGCATACATCTTCTAAGCATTTTGACAAAGCTGATAACACTGTAGTTGTGTCACGATCTTCTTTTCATCCGTTATGAGGTTTGTGGAAAGGTTCATTTCATTGTTCTCGCACAGTGTCCGTGTCTGCAGAGCAGTGAGTGATTCAGAAACTGGATTCGGTCCCATTCTGACTGAATTACCCTTCAATGCGTTCAGCTTGAGAACAGAAACTTCATCTTTTAGAACGTCAATACAGTGAGATTTCAGTGGCAAATATCTAGACAAAGATGTACGTGGTCAATTGGAGACATTAACCTGAGCGGAGTTTCTGTGCTGGCCCTGAGATGGATTAGAGACCTGTCACGGGTGGACACCGGGAACCTGAACAGGAAAAGCAGTTACAGATAATGGACGGAAGGACAACACTGAACGAAGTTTTTACATGGGAAACACACAATTAATTTGTCATTCATATTGCTGCACACACATAAAAGTACAGTTATCCTTTGCCATTGTGTTCATTTCTGTGCCATGAAAGCAAACATACAATAAGCTCGTTCTATTCCACAGTAGAAGTACTGCCACCAGCAACTCGTTCCATTAGCAGCACATTTGTTAGTGCACAAATTTTGAGCAGCATATTTTAACATTGGTAACAGACAGTGCTACCGGTGAATTCTAATATTTTTACATGGTGTAAAGTATGTCAGATTCCTGAGACATGCACACAATCCACTCGGACCTCATCATTGTTAGGATGTTAGTAAGTCTACTAGCACAGCACCACACGCCTACTTCTCTCTGTCGGGAAGTACATTTGCAGAGAGGTGTATCAAGGAGAAGGGGATGAAATTATAAGAGTCAAATATTGAAAAAATATGACAGAGTTACATGATGGGAGAGTTGAAACGGTGCGTTTCCTTTGGAGGGACGATGTCAAAAAACTCAAACGAACAAAAAAAACAAGTTAAGCTGCAACAGCCTGAGCAGTGGATGCTGTGTCCGCTCTGATACCAACGGTGCAAAAATATAATAAAAAGACAAAGAAGGAAACGGAGGAAAAAGCCCATCTGACCTGTCAGCCTAAGATCACAGTTATTAGTAGAAATGATGACAACCACCCAGAGGGAAATTGTTGCAGAAATGCAGGATGATTATTTAGGGCACTGAGGTTTTATAGATGAATAATTAGAAACTATTTCAAGAACAAATGAAAACAAAGGGGGCATCAATCTCCTGGTTATTTAAAACATTTGGCTAATTTTGGCATTAGTAAATTATAAGTTTCAGATATTGTCCATTAAAGCCTTAATTTAACATTGTGTTTTAAATACAGTTTTAAAAGTACAAATAAATCCAGGTACTGTTGATAAATCCCGGATTTGTGCAGAAATGATTCGTATGCTCGGTGTGATTTGTCATCATCGAAGGGTATTGCATATTTTGTTTTAAGCTCCTTTACAGTATGAAAAACCACATGTCAAAAATATATTTTTCCATCACAGGCACTGACAAAATTGCCACTGCACTGAGTCATTTCCTTCTACGCTTGCAAGGTCGCCTCTTTGTTTTTCACACTCACAGACAGCTCCTCCTCAGCGTGAATGGAGACGGGTAACCCTGCTCTCCTCACATACAGCAGTTCTGGTTTCTGTTACAACAGAAACACAATTTTTGGAAATGAGCAATATTATGAGACTCAATCAATGAGAATCAATCTACCACACAGCCGCTCAGGTCTTTGTCTTCTCGAACCGCATTGAACAAGAACCCACAAAATGCATCAGTGAGAAATAACGTAAGCTCCCTGATTGATTAGATGGGTGGACCTCACGGAAAATCCTTCAGAAGTTAAAATCCCTGCACGGCATCTCAGCATTCAGGTCCTCTCATCAAAAACATATCAGCTACATCGTGCAACAAGTACAAACTAAAGATCTGATCTGAGCAAAGCTTCTCAGCAGGGTTAACAGTATATGAAAGCTGCTCTGGTGTCTTTGTAGTGCCACACGAGGGGAAAACTGTGTTGAGGCTTAAAATCAGCTTCACAGTTTGCGTCACACATCGACTCTGTGTGTTGTGCTGCTCCACAAAAACAGACAAAATCAAATCTGACAACAAACTAACTCTCATTTCCAAGGCAATGTCTTCTTCTTACCTCCAGCTGACGACTGATAACAAATGTTCTTTCTCCTACTGACTTTTTCCCTTGTTAATCGTTTGCAACCTTTGTTTTAATGTAGAAGACAAGTCTAACAACGAGTCCGGTGAACATATGAACACTGAAAGTCCTCCTCTTTACGCTGGCCCGTTAAATACGCCAATGAACCAAAACGTTTTGTTAATAGGGTCAATAAAGGCATCGGTTGTTTGAATTAGACAAAAATGGGAGAATATTTACCCAGCAAATGTCCTGTCTGTGTAAGAATCTTCACTACAGCTCCGCAGAGAAAGACGAAAAAACTGTTTTGTAATAACATAACTCGTACTTGATTTTCTTAGATACTCGGATTATTAACTCATATTATGCTAAAAAAAATGTGCATCCTTTAAAGTAAGAACATGTACAGTAAGGACTTAATGTGTGTGACTGAAGCACACGCCAGGCTGCAGGCTGTGTTTTACTCTTTACTAACTATGTTTGCTTTGCTACGAAACGTGAACGTTCCTTTTTGTGTTCCCTAAATGTCCTTGCAGCTGATCTCTGCCGTGTGGCGAGCAGTGATGACGGTACCTTGTAGCCCATGGTGTTGTACCGCACGCTGCGTTGCTGCTGTTGCTTAGAGACGAGCTGCTGCCTTCAGGTTTCTCCTCATCGCCTCTGTGGTCAGAGAGATAAATATACACACACCGTCAAGCCTCCTGCACGACATGCTGCACGCACACACACAGATAAAAACTTGTTCATAAAACTGGCAGAAGTAAAACTCTGCACTTTAAATTCACTACGACTCCTACGTACAAACTGCTCCGTCTTCCAGTGTTTGTGCACAGTCACTCTCGGCAAAATTAACATTCACCGACACGTTTAAGTAAATTGAGCATATTTATCTTTTTTAAAAATATATAATGTGATTTCCTGACATTCTTCGTGGCGGCAGCACTTCTTTGTTTTCTTTTTAGAAATACTTTTCAGATCTGCACAGTTATACCCAGGTGTACTCGCTGTTCAACCAAGCGTTATCTTTGTCATTGTTCACGTACTTTCGTCTGGAGGATTTAGAAGGTTAGCCCCAGACTCAGGCCTAATTATCCACAAACTATGAATACAGTATATATTTTAGTATTTCATGTTTTAAATTATGATACAATTGTCATCATCTCTCTTTGATAAAGTTCAGTGTATAACTGTAGATTGAGACAGCACATTTCTATATTTTATAGCTAAAATCATCATTTGAAAATAAACTGAAAGCCTTTAAAATTGTTTTAATTATATTCATAATTCTATTTGACTGGTTCAAGATTCTGAACATTTTAAAATCTCTACATTTTTCTCATTTGTCATCTCAACATGTTTTGTCTGACTAACACCAAACCCAAAAATATTCAGCTTAAAATTATATTTTACAAAGAAATGTATCAAATTCAATATGGAACACCTTTAAGTCGGTCGACTGATTACCAGCTATGTTAACGTCATATCAGGTTTTGTGAAACAGCGCATCGGTTTTTCACTATTGTTCTGCCATATTATTGCAATAACTGAATCGGCTAAATACTTAATATTTAGCCGATTCAATTATAAGAAAATAAGGAAAGTAAAGATGGGAAATTGAAAACAGAGAAAGACATGAATTAAAGAGTTGGGAACTTTTAAAAAGTCGGGAAAATGAAAGGTAAACAAACATGTAAATGTGGAAATGAGAAATGATAAAAATATATTACTGTAGGTGACACAGTGCAATGAATGAATCACACCTACAGTAACTGTTACTATCGTTGATGCCGTGACTAATCTGCATTTTCAAACAAACACTCTTACAAAGGTGCGTTTATTAACTCAGGCCACAGTGCAAAAAGAAATGCTTCAAAAAGGACATTGTTCTGCTGAATTATACAGCAGCGCTGCACTGGGAGACGCAGCAATTTAAAACAATCAAAGGACTGACAATAAAACGATAAAACGTCAATCAAGAAAGCCGCTGACTTATCTTTATGATGTCACTGTAACTGTACATTATTATTCAGTCCCATCAAAAGTTTTAATTTTGTTCTAACTTCAGATAAATCTGATTTTAATTTTGATATATGATTCAAGTACTTTCCCAGTTGGTCAACAGAGAATTGAAGAGGACACGCTAATGAATAACAACGGGCTGAAAAGCAAAGTGTGCGGCTAAAGGAGGATTTTTTAACAGCCTGGCAACCCAAACATTTGTTTCTTATATCTGACCTGTGAGGTGTTCGTACATGATGAATTCCACTCATGCACTTAAACGAGTGTGCAGATTAATTTACTCTTCTCCTGAGTCACCTGCTCATTTATCTGTAACTGTCCCAAATATGGATCAATTACAAAGTCGGGAACCCATTCATATTCTACTGGATATGCTGAATGTCTTCGTCCTCCATTACGGTTCAGTAATCCGGTTACATTTCCACTCAGACATAGAGGCGCTGCTCTGAATTTAAATATACTGCTGTGCATTATTGATTAATGTTGTTATGTGGTTTTTTTCTGCTTTTTTATATAGTTTATTTTAATGTGACGTTTTTTTAATGTTGAGCTGTAATTGAGGTCTTTCTATAACGGGTCAGGTTGATGCTCCTGCACAACTCTGACTTTATTCCTAATGTGTATATGTGAGTATATGTATGACTACATGCATTTTGTTCTTTTCCATTTTTAATTTTAGATCAGTACATTAGGTAAAAGAGTCTGTGGACATATCACACAGTGTTTTAATATTACAGTAGCTGTATGTGCAAATGTACATTTACGTGATACAACACTTCCACGAACCATAGGGTCAGTGGTTCGATCTCCGCTCCCTGTGTCGGACTGTCTTTGCGCAAGACGCTGAACCGCAAGTTGCTGTCGGTGGATCAGATGGGCACCGTGCATGGCAGCCATCGTGTGTGTGTCTGTGTGTGTGTCTGTGTGTGTGTGTGTGTGAAGCTCCACGGTAAAGCGCTATATGAGCGGCCATTTAGCATTGAAGCGGGCATTTTATTCACCGTTTGCCATCCTCAGATTTGTGTTGCACAGAATGCACCTTGCACATGCGTGTTTCTGAATTACAGTAAATAATAACGAGCAAATAGTGAATACACACATACTGTCGGAGCTATTCCTGCACTTACGGTACGTGAATATTATAAATAGATCACAATGAAACTGCTGCTGCGCACGCGACCCAAACCCAGACACACACAAACACATAATGACTAGGATGGAGAGGTCACGTGTTTCGCCTCCTCCTTCCCGCTGACCTGTGTTCAGTGATGCTCCTCCGGCGCCTCTACGATGCCGAGCGGCCTGTTCCCGCCGCCATGTTCCCGCTGTGCGCCGTCCGTGTGCGCGTCTGCTCCGAGGCCGCCGCCAGACTCGGCATTTTGCAAGTGACCGCGAAGATTTACGCTGCAGCAGGAGCGACGGTCAATTAGGAGAGTCCCCGCCCCCCCCAAAAAATGCGTTTCCGCGGAGGTTTTCAAAATAAGAGCTGCGAGATCTTGGTGATTCGCAGGGGCTCATTGCAGATGTAGTGCGAGTAACACAAGCGACAGGAACTTCAGTGTTTCTATTTGATGTCACTGCAGTTCAATAGGAGGCATCATGCTTACTACTCCATTAAATTTATCTGAAATGCCTTAGTTACTACAAATGCAGATTTGTAGTGCACAATATAATCAACTTGTAGAGGCAGCGTCACGCTGCCCGGTGGTCCAAAAATTATCCCCCCAGAGAGCGATGTATTATTTTTAAAAAAAAAGTTGCAGATTTATAGAGCTTCCGTGTTCCACAGCACAGCTGATGACAATAGTTCTACAGATCACTGAGCACAGTGAGATAAACGGTGTGCATCCACTGCTGAACACTGGCCTAGTGCTGCTCAAGTCAATTTCTAACAAATGCTACTGAAATTAAAGGTCATTTTTAATTAATAATGGATCTGTAAAATGTTGCACTAGTATAACGGAATTGTTATAGTCCAGAGAGAGGCCACAAGTCTCTGCAATTCTAAATGAGTTTACATTAACACACATAAAAAAGCTACTGATTTTAGATTCTTGATAAACTGAGTGTTATTCAAAATTATGCAATTTCAAAATTATTATGCAAAATTTATGAGTTTAATCTTCTCCTATGTTGTTACATTAAAAGATAAGAGGCTTTAATTTCACAGTATCCAATAAATAAGACCTCACTGCCCATGTAGAAGTACTTACTACATTTTCTTGCATGCAGTTTCCGAGTGCACACTTTGTTTTAAAGCGTGTGAGAAGTGATTTACTTTGAAAAGATAATCACCTCATATCCGGTGCTCCTGTTTTCATCTTATAAATTGACATGTTTCTGCAGCATGAGAGTCACGCAATGTCTCTGCAGAGAAGGAGGGAAGATGAAAAAACAGCAAAATGCATCCCGTAGGTACGACCGAGACAATCTGTGATCTGATCAGTTCTATTTCTGTTTGATTGTAGAGGACAAATTCACATGTTGTAGCACTGCAGGAAATAACTGAGAAAACAACAATTTATTAATATAGCCAAAAGACTAATTTCCACAGTATTGTGTAAATAGCTGTGATCATTATAACTGAGATATTTTTTTTAGACATTTAACAGGAAAGTACAATACATGTCAGAAAAATGAAAAATAAGTGAAATGAACAGCTGAACATGTACTACAAAACATGCAGAATTCAACTCTAAGATAGCAAGATATGATTCATGCATTATATTATGTGTCATTAATTGTTTATATAATGACTCAAAAGAGGAGGCATAATTTACAACAAGAACAAGAAAACAGTAGTTCCCTGACCGGGAATCGAACCCGGGCCGCGGCGGTGAGAGCGCCGAATCCTAACCACTAGACCACCAGGGACTGCGACAAATGAAACTTTCGACTGTATATGATGTATGTATGCCAAAATATATTGAGAAAATGTATCCATTTTTCGGTAACGTTCTAACAGGAAGTTTACGTATGTTAGCTAGTTAACATTTAGCTACCGCTAACATATACGGTCACTTTCACTTGCCGTCAGCGTTAAGCTAGTTATTAAACTACTGCTAGTTAGGTCGCTCGTACTTCTGTCATTTCACCACAGCCAAACTTCTGCTGCCGGTAAGTTAACGATTATTTTTCATCGAAGTTCTTATCGTTATTCCGGAGTTAAAGGCGACCTTCTTGCCTGAACCCCTTTGCTAATGGTGTTAGCTGGATAACTCAGCTAACGTCAGCTAAGATTAGCGTTAGCCAGGCTTGACATTACATAGGACATAATCTTTCACTATGTGATTCTATGGTTGCTGGCGTTGAATATTTCGTACTTACTAACTTACTGGCTAATACTACTACTATTATTATTATTATTATTATTATTCATAAGGGTAGTAATGGCTATCGCCAGAACGACCTCGTGGCGCAACGGTAGCGCGTCTGACTCCAGATCAGAAGGTTGCGTGTTCAAATCACGTCGGGGTCATTGTTTTTCGGGAAATCTAATAGATTGCTGAAGAACCGCCAATGAATATTAATATGTAGCGCCGTTACGCATTGTAGAGTTGTCAGAGGTTTTATCTCTTGAAATACTACATCTGAATACATTAAACTCACATCTGCATTAATATCGGAAAAATTTTGAGTTGAACAGACAAAGTCAGACTGTCCCTGTCCCCATTGGTTCAAATATAATATAAAATATGATGTTGCAACTGCAAATAATAATCTGACAATGGAAAAAAACACAGCCGTCCCCAGTCTCCCCTAAAAAATGAAACATGAGGCAGAGGCAAGACAATATTTTGTTTTATTACTGTAATCATTTATGATGCAAATAAATAAGAAGAAAGGTTCTGAAAGCTGCATGCTCAGAAAATCGTTTACCAAATATGAAGATACAGATGTTGTTTCCCCAACTTCTCAGAATTTCAAACATTTGCTTTAAATGTGTCATTATGTCGAGAAAATGAACTTCCTTTCCTTATAATGTAGTTATAGTTGCTTAGGCTAAAAGAGGACAGAACCACAAGTAAGAAAGGAGGCCTAAACATAAAGATACATTTAAAAAATGATGTGTAAATTACACGGTGACGTTGAAAATGTGGCCATATGACAGTTCGGAATCTGAGTTTAGATATCAATCAGCAAAACTGATCTGCAGTTTGGACTTTTTTGGTTTTGAATGAAAATCTGTACAAATAGAGTTTTTGTGTTAGACAAGCTCAGTGTGTAGAATGTGTTGTTGTTTTCGAAATGACAACCAGATGGCACCAAAAGAAAAAAATGGTTTTTAAATTTGGTTGGTGCTGGGAAGAAAATGGTCTGTGTCTCTCATCTTTTCAACAAATCCCATGAAGGAAAACTCAAACAGTAAATATTGCCTGATATATGTTATTCCTCTGTTCCATAGAGCTTTTTGAAAAACTAGTAAAATATAAAAATTTGGGGGGGTAAATACTGTGAGAGTCGAAGGGTCAGGAATATTGATATAATTTGAATTTGATGCCAGTAAGAAACCTCATTCTTTAAATCCCCAAAACACCATGTATTGGCTATTATCCACACTATATATGGTAATGCATGTAATGAGAATTATTATAAACTCCTCCTCTGTTAGGCTTGTGTTTGAACGTGAGTTATGAAGAGAGGGGCCCACAGGCCACTGCAGTGATGCTGTTAGGAGCTGCTGGAGCTGCTCCGTGACTTGTGGATGCTGACTTTCTTGCAGGTGTTGTCGGTGCAGCGCTCCAGGATGAGCTCTGGACTAGGTCGGGGAGGGATGACCGGAGCCTCCTTCTTCGCTTCGCTCTCTGAACTGGAGCCAGACATCTCAGGGATGTTATCTGTTCATTTGAAATGAGAACAGTTATGCCTCGTTGTTTTGCCTGTGTTTTTAATTTTAAAAAATCATTTATTGTTACCTTCATTCGTCCTCTCCCTCAGCGGGGACTTTGTCGAGTTCTGCGAGCTCCTGTGCGGCTCTGCCAGGCGGCCGCCTTTCTGCTGCAGGTACCGCCGGCTGTTCCTGCGGTAGGCGTCCTGGCTGAGCCTCTGACGAGACTTGCTGTGGATGCTCCTGGCGTTTCGGATGGTGGATCTGAGAACAAGAAAGGACGTGAAGACATCCACAGGTTAGTAGAAGTTGGTGTTGACCTTCAGTTTGAGCAAAAGTTGCATTTGTTGACATTGTCTATATGTTCCTCCCATGTTCACAGTTGTTTTTCTTTTTTTTTTTTTATTTAAACATGACGACATTTAGTAAAATTAATGTTTTAACTGCACTGTGATCTGAAAACATCTGTGGCTCATACACAAGTAAACCCACACTGAGAATAATAATATTCTGTTGATGATGTATGAAGATTTAATGTTTGTGAACTCTCAGTGCTGCTTCTTTGAAAGTGAAATCTTTTCAGCAAAATCCCTGCGGTTATTGTATATGAATGGTCAGTTGTTTCGCCTAAATGCAATCTGGTCTTTTCAAGGATGGATGCTAAACCAAAAATATTATTTAGATTAAAGTCGTAGTGATGAATTACCAAGGTTGGATGAATTTGATTTATCTTCTGTCTCATAGGATTATTGCAGCACTTTGGGACATTAATTTGTAAAAGATGCTTTATAATAACATATATTCTGATTATGACTGAATTTCAGAATGAAAAGTGTTTGATTAGACTAGAAACCGAATGGACTGAATTGTGGTGGTGCAACAGAGTTGGAAAGACGCTTCCCTTAAACTGGAAGTGAAACAAGCCAAAAGCAGAGTGGCAAACGAAGTTGTCACAGTGGAAGAGTTTTATTTTTAAAGACGATATTACCGAAAAGTCTTCCTTTAGAAACATCGTACATTATTAATTATTTCCTAAACTGTGATAAATTGCTCTTTTTAGTCTGGGTGACATCATATATTTTAAGTTCTAACGTTTAATAACTTACGAATCCCTTTTTTTATATTTGTTCTGTGTAACTGTAACTTACCTGCGAGGTGGTGGTTTCTTTCCCTGCAGATTTTTCTTCTCTGCCTCATATTTCTCTCTTTTGCCGCCCTTCTGCAGGAACATAGCAGGGAAATAACCGGTCTCTTCTCCTTTCCTGTGCAAAACAGCAATATACATCTAAATTAACTCAAAATATTCATGGGAACTCTATGAATAGGTTAGTAAAGTTCATTTGAATGAACGTGGACGTTCGGAGTTAAAGTCATAACAGAACCAGCACCATGTTTGACAGATGAGACGATATGTTCCTTTTTTCTCTACACCTTCCTCCTTTAATGATGTGGTAGAGGGATGACTTTGTTTCATCAGTCTACAGATCTCTGCTTCAGAACCATCTGCCGATGTTTGTGACTGTTTGTGTAACCTGCCCCTTCAGTTTGTTCAGGCTGACATCCTCTGATGAAAGGTGCACGCCTGCATCCTGCAGAGTATTCTCGGCTTGCTGTGAAATCATGCATGCCTATTCAGTCCCCATGCAAATGATTTCCAGATTATTCACAAGACTCAAGACAATGTTTACAACTGTTGATTGCAGCAAACTGCCTTTCATTTCTGTGTGATACATTTCTCCTTTATTTTATTTTTCACTTGCATGATGAAATCTTTCTGTTGATAGACAGCTCCACCTGAAATTAGTTGAAACTAAATAGTCCAGGCTGTATGTGAAATATCTTAATTAATAAATAAATACGACAAGGACTAAAAGGTGGTTTGTGTGTGTGTGTGTGTAGATCATACCTGACAACCCACCAGCCGTCTAGCAGCTTGTGAATGACCTCAGCGGTTTCACCCATATCCAAAGAGATCTCGTCCTCCTGCTCCGCCTTGTAGGCATTAATGGTGACATACAACTCTCCTGCAGGGAAACACAACACTATGAAACCATTTCCAAAACATAAAAAACATGCGACACAGCACGTCAAACAAGCCTCACAACGTCAGACCGTAACTTGCCTTCATAATTTGGCTCAGCATCCTCTGCCTCGTCTGGTCTGTCCAGAGGCTCCAAGTAGGACGCAGGAACCCAGCCATGTTTGGACTCACACTGGCAGAACCACCAACCTAAATACAACACAAACAAACACAGAACATTTTGATTATATTTATCACAGCAAAAGTAGAAGTCAAAGCAACTGACTGTAATTTTGCATATTTGCATTTATAGAAACGCAACTATCATTCACATTTCAACATTTTCTAGTTTAGCAAAATATATGCTTTTGTTTGCCCTTAAAGAGCTTAAAGATTCATAAAATCATTTTGTCTGGCACATTTGGTGTCTTTAAATTTAGAATAAACTTCTGTCGTCTGGGTTTAAAATACATTTAGATGAAGATTTTGCAGTTACTGGCCCTCAGACACTCAACTCACCATTCTGACTTTTCTCCACAATTTCCACCAGGTCACCAGTGTACAGATTGAGCTCATGTTTCGACGTCTTCTCGAAGTCTGCGATCACTCTGTAGGTATCCAGTATGATGGGCCCAGAGATCTCTGCGAGGTAAAACACAGTCGTGTCTACTGATTTCAGAAAACACCTGCAGGAAACTGATGTGGCACTTTCATTCTCAGCTTTGATTTGTCTGTAGCCCTAGTGACTTTGATAAAACGATTCTTACCTGATGCATTGTCTCTGATCAACTCCCTGGATGCAACAAATGTTTCATTTCTTTTTAGTCTGCAGAAAAAAATACGCACATATGTATTTATATATAAACATATAACTAACCAAAGCTCCATCTTATCTAAGCTAACACATCAGTGTTGGTTGAAGTAGAAGTGTGTCTGATGTACTGACGTGTTTGGGGCAGGTGGGTTTTCATCCTCAGATCGAACCTTGAAGAACTCAGTGAGGTGTTTGCAGCGAGAGATATGAGGAGGCAGGTTGATAAGCGATTCGCAGTATTCGGCCAGCGTGAGCTTTCTGGTTTCTATGGACCTCTGGGTGTCCACCCATCGGGGTGCTGAGAACACAAAAACACAAACCCATCAGCAAAGCCTAGGAGACCAGTCAGAGGCCTAAAGTATGTCTCTGAGGAAGAAGAATAGCATAGTTAAAATGAAACCGCTGTAGGACGTTCAGTTACGAGAGATCAACTCCAAGACTTTTCATTCACTTATTTGAACACATATCTTGACAAAGGTTGAGTATCTATTTCTAGCCATGACTGCATTCAATCATTCGTCGGCAATGTGCGACAAAAAATAGCAACGCAATAAACATTTCACATAAATACAAACAAGCATTAAAACATTGAACATTAGTTTAGTGATTTGCAGGATGACACTTGGGTCCCTGATTACAGAAAGGGGCTCGGAACTTCCTTTGCCATCCGCTGGGACATTTCTTGCTATTTCACATCTCTTTTCTCTCCGGCAGCGCCTCCACTCAGGGTGCGTACGTGACTTTGAACAGGAAGAAATTTCCACACCTGTACAGGTGGGCTGCCGTTGCATCTGCTCAGCTTCTCCTTCTCCACATCGCAACAAGTGTGTGGTAATTGAGGTTTCACAAGGAGAATGTGTAAAGATTTGAGTTCTGTTTTCAAGTGAATGTGCCATGAACATCTGAACAGGAACATAAAATTAAAATGGCTGTTTTTCATGCCCTCATATACTCTATTTTATAGGATTTCTAATCAAACAGTTATGCCGCCCCTAAAAATAATGAAAGTGTTTTATACACTGCCAGATGATAAGGGCACATTTACTGGACTTGAGTACAAGTTTTTAGGTAGTTTTTTGTAGATACAGAATATAAATATAAAAAAATGACCTTTTTAAAATCAAAGTAGCTCCACCCTACACCTGTAACATCACTGATGTTAATTGTATGCACATTAACGTCGTTTTACTTTTATTTTCAGTGGAAAATCTCATTACTTCCTCCCCAACAGCTAGTATGTTTTTTGACTTCACTGTGGGTAATTAGTATCCAATGGGCATTAGCAAACCAGTGACATATTTTATATTATTTATAGATCGTTGGTATTTTTGTACTGCTGTCTTTAATATGCATAGTAGTTTCTAGTTCTTCTTTTCTAGTTGTAAACTCAGCTTGCAGCTGCCAAAAGACACATTTTGACACACTGGTTGCAGCCTTGTTGATCAGTTGCGTCAACAAGTTAAAAGGAGAAGTGGGCCAACATACGTGTGTCTGATAACCGCCGGTGCTTCCTGAAATACTACAGCACACCGAAGGCTTTTTGCAGAAAAGATAAACTTGATGATAAATCTTTATATTACCTCATTTGCCAAACACTCAACTGAATTATCTTTTAATCTGATAAAGATCGACAAAGAATCAGTCTGACCTCGTCTCTCTGGAGCTCACTAAGCAAAAGAGTCACCTACAAACAAAAGTGTGTCAACCCACACTCAAACAGGCAGTTCAAACCGAGGACAAGTTGTCACAGTTTTTACCTGGTAACGAAGGAATGATTCTGTCCTTCTTTTCTATTTGTCCGGCCTCAATGGGAAACATCTCTTTCAGGGATTTCTGCCACCAAAACAAAAAACACAAAGCAGCATTTTGGTTGTTTTAGCTTCAGGTTTTGCAGGTGATGATAACGAAGCAAAGCTGCACAAGTCAACAGGGCTTTTATTTTGTAGTGCGGGGAACTCACATGGAACGTGTGGATTTCAGGATACGTCCTGTAGATCATCTTCTCTGAGAGGTCGCTCCATTTCACCATCATCATGTACACCTGGCGAGGAAGGTTTCCATCAGGTACACTTCAACACAACAAGACTAATTTCACAGATATTTTCCATTATTGTAGCTAAAACTTAATATCTTGTGAGGTTTTTAATTACAACTATAACTAGCAGTTTGTGGAGTTAATGCTTTGAGCCTTACATAGTGCTTACTCGGGAAGTCCCGTTTATCGTAGCCCAGCAGCTCCACATGCCTGACGTAAATCTTCTCCATGCTGAAATCCAGCTGACTGACAGAGTCCAAATGAGGTTGAAGCTGCAGAGAGGAGGCTTATATCCTGCAGGGGTGTGTGTGTGTGTGTGTGTGCAGTCTGTCATCTTGTCGTACCACAAGAATTAGTTCCCCTTTGTGAAGCTTTGAAAGTCATGTAAATTTATCACAGACAGGCAGAAAAAAAACAGGAAATACAGTCTTTTCAGTTAACAGGACCGATTTAATGTCATTACTCTGATAACTGTAAATACATAGGTCAAAATGAGCATTAATTATAAAATCAAGAATAGCAGTATTCTTATTATTATAATTAACTGCTACAAAAAACTGGCAAAATGTGATATAAATGCTAAAAGCTTGTTATTGCCCATATTGTCCCTTTTTGTTTTCTGTCAGTCTTTGGCCAGTGTGACTATGTCTTTACATTCTGTTTCGAGAAATGGTGAGATGTCGTGTAAAATGTTAGTTAATACAGAATACATTAATCTTATTATTCTTTGGAACCTAAATATTAAATAGTAAATAGTTCAAGGTCATAACATCTGAGGTTGTAACTGTTCCACCCTGGCTTCATTACAGATGCAGTGATAATACGTCTCATGGTCCTCGCCGTTTTAGCACGGAGCACTCAACATTCATAATTTCCAAACTGAATTTCAATTTTTCAGTGATTTCCTCTTCAGCTCTGTTTTAGTGAGGTTGGTGCTTCTGGCCCTTATTTTAATTTAAATGACCACAAGTACAATACAACTGATCATTTTCCTGTCAAAATGAGGCAGCATGACTTGGTGGATAGAAGTTCTCTCTGACCTCAAAGCAGGAAAACTTGAAGAGCTTTTGCAAATTGGAATTACCCTCAGAAATGTTGTTCAGTTGTCCAATGTTGATTTTATCCCACATGTAAACACAGACTCCATCATTTTACATAGAACTCTTTTTTTGTATTTCTATAGCAACGCTTTATTTTTACATTATTGTTTTATGTCACTAGTGTGGGATTTCAGAGGGGCTTTCAGCTAAACTTGTGATTTCCAAAACTTTTGCAACAGGCAAAGAGGAACAAAAACACTCATGGGTGAACTTCCTCCACTCTAGCCTTGTATTGCATAGAGAGAGAGTGATTTTTAAAAAACTAAATCTGTGAAATACCTACTTTTAGTTTACATTTTGATATTTAGTTTTCAGATCAAGGCAATAAATGATGAATCGGTTATATGAAGAAATTATATAATGAAGTGTTTAAAACATTTCCTGTGTGTTTTATGTTTTTAGGTGAAGCAGATGACTTTGTTTCTCTGCTCATGACTGGGCCAGAGTCATATTACTGTCACTGAGGAGGCAGCTATGACTCAGAAAATGTGAGATTACTTTACTAGAAACATACACAGCAGCCGTGGGGGTTCTTCAGTCTCCTTAACATTGTACATGCTCTATAAAATGTGGCCTTAGGTCAGACAGAAAAATACAATATTAAAAAAATACATAGTGAAGTCAGCTGACAAACACACAACGACATGGCAGTTTATAAAACTTTGTGTACTTTTACCACCTTGGCCCACTTCTCCTTTTAAGTTGTACGCAACTGATCAACAAGGCTGCAACCAGTGTGTCTAAACACAAACATGCTGAGTAGCGCAGTTATAGTATTTATATTTTTCATGCTACACACATATGTGCTTATGTAGACAAAAAATATCACCTCCCCGTCGGGGAATCGAACCCCGGTCTTCCGCGTGACAGGCGGAGATACTGTCCACTATACTAACGAGGACTGGCAATTTAATGGGCTCATGTGACGTAGTTAAAACATCATCACCTTTCCTCTGCGGACGTCATATTTTTACGGCCGCTAGTCTGCGCTGTGTTTCTGGATGCGGACGGTGCGCGTTAACATTAATATTTCTTAGTGTGGGGCTGATATTCAAACTTTCTGATCCTCCACTTTCCATTGTCAGCTAAAAACTAACTGACTGACGACAGGACACGTGTGTCCCTCTGAGCTGGTCAGAGGAAATGTCCTCCCTCTGCTCCGTCAGGGAGGACGGGAAGCCTCAGACATGCCGAAGAAGATGCTGCGCCTCAGTCGCAGGGAAATGCTGCATTTTCATTGGCTGTCACGCGGACTGGCGTTCGGCTGAACATATGTAACATAATCAAATATCAGAAATCTCCCCCAGGCCTTTAGTCTAGTTGCACTTTAGTCGCTTGTTCGCGCTGTGGGCTGGGCGCTCCAGGCAGAGGGGGCGTGTCTGGTCCGGGGTTCGAACCCAAGACCTTCTTGCTGTCGCTACGTTCTAACGTTAGTGGTGCGTTTTTCACGATGCTTTGACACTGGCTCCCGTTGGCTAGTTCATGCTAACCTCCGTGGATGCTATAACATGTGTAATGTTAGCCGGCCTCCGCTTTAGCTGCAGCTGGTTGGCTAACGTGTTTTCTTGTATCATCACGTGGTTTTCCAGGGATCAGACGTGTCTTTGGTTTTCTGATTCGTTGCAATCACTCAGTATTTCCTGTCTTTTCATCTCCCTTTCTGATGCCCTTTAACCTCGTGTGCACATGTCCCTGGTTGATGTTTAACCCCACCCCGTTTAAATGGCCGCTGACCTCCAGCTCACTGACTCTTCTCTGAGCCGAAATGGCCTTAAGTGGTAAAAGCGCAGTGGTGACTGGAGCAGCGATGGGGATCGGAAAAGCCATGAGCGAGATCCTGCTGCAAAACGGGGCCAAGGTAAAAGTGTGTGTGTGTGAGAGAGAGAGAGAGTAAGTGTGTGTGTGCGTGTGTGAGAGAGAGAGAGAGTGTGAGAGAGAGAGAGAGAGAGAGTGTGTGTGTTTGCAGCATTACGCAACAGCTTCGTTCAATATTCCTATTTTATGATTTTTTTAAATGGACATCAGGACATCAGAGTCTTCACAATAAATTAAAACAAATCTGGGTTAGTTACAATAACGTGAAAGACCTTTATGTTTTTGCAGTAAATCTTTTTAAACCTTTAGCTAAATACACCGTGTTTGGTGAGGGCCAGAATATTAGAACCACCTCCTAACACAATGTTTCTCCAACAACACTTTCTTCTCGACAACTGAGAAATTATAACCTTGTAAGAGTAAAACTCATGGCAAAGTTACCGTATTGGATCATGTTAGATTGTACAGGTGTACCTAATAAAGTGGCCAGTGTGTATATGAGTTATAGTGGGTATCTGTAAACTTATAAAAGTGATAAATCAACTTCCTTTTAAATAGTATAGTGAGAGATGGAAAGTACTGTGTGTCTAGACACTGACTCACTGCCTGAGTCCAGCCTGAAATCTTTGTTCTTCTTTATTTCCACAGGATTTTGCATTGCTATGCTGGTTTTAATTCAGTCCAGTTGTTTTATTAGTTACTTCTCAGATTTTAACTTTTTAGAATTGTGTGAAAACATTAAATACACATGAAACCTTTTAAAAAATACAATAGAATCGAAGTAAGATTAAATCAGTGTTTTCATTTATAAATCAGCATTTAAAACATTGTAAACTTGTCCGGTGGTTGAATTTAATTAACCATCCAAAATCTCTACATACAAATAAACCTCAATGTGCTCAACAGTAATTTGTTTTTCCTTCTCTCTACTGTCAAGCATCTCAGACTGACCAAAGTATATGAACTATGAATAAAAAAATGTAAATATATAAAATATATACGTCTACTTTGAAAAGCCACATCAGTAAAATAATATGTATTATTCAGAGGGAGTATTTTACTGCATAAATATATTGGCTTCGATTCTGCCATTGCTTGTGTACTTGATGTTGAGTGAGATCTGGTTACTTTAGTTCAGATTGTGAGTATTTAGATGTATATAGCTTGTGTCGGCAGTTTGTAGGTGTCGATTCACTGAAGCAAAGTCCAGCCAGCGTAGATGTGGCAATAAAAGTCAGTAAATACAGACAAATTGAGTCGTACACTTTGGTCTGACTCTCTGGAATCAGTCCAAACATGCAGCCGTGAAATGTATGGCGATGTTGACCTGGCCACAGCTCTGTCTTTACAGGTGGTGCTCCTGGACATGAATGAAGCTGCTGGCAAGAGTTTGCAGGAAGCTCTCAGCAAACAGTATGGACAAGACAGAACTCTGTTCTTGATCTGTAACGTCGAGTCAGAGGAGCAGATGAAAGGTGACACACACACACACATTATTAAAATATTTATGCTTCTGCTTCTGATTTAAGCAGTGCCAACATGTTTACACATCTACAACATCTGTGCAAAGCAACATGATATCGTTAAAGATACATTTTAATGAAGCAGGTGTAGAGAAAGACCTCAAGACCCTCGCTGATCTGATGAAAGCTGCCATTCTGACTCAGCACTGAAACGACAGTTGACAGCACGCAGAGGAAGAGGTTAAAAACCAGACAGCTATGGGAGGATTTGGCTCATGGAGATTGTGGCAGGACGTACTGGGTTACTAGAAACGAAACGTGCTCAGCCAGCTGATTGAGTTTGAAAGTGGAGAGGGAGAAACAAGATGAATGTTCACAGGAGAATGTTTTCCTGATTGAAGTTTTATGTCCAACACGTTCAAAATCAAATAAATGTTCTGCAGCTGCCTGACCTGGCCTCGATGTGGATTGAAGAGTTAACTGCCATTTTCTGCTCTTAAGCTGCCTTTCAGAAAACTGTAGAAACCTTTGGAGGCATCGACATCCTGTGCAACAATGCTGGCATGTTGAACGAGAGCGAGTGGGAGAAAACTGTCTCTGTAAACCTGGTAAGAATTCAGCGTCTTGACGTCCAGGCTAAAGTCTTCATGCACAAACACCTTCTCCTAATATTTCTGTGTTGTAGCTGGGTGTTATCAGGGGGACGTACGTGGCCCTGCAGCACATGAACAAGTTGACTGGAGGTCGGGGAGGGGTCATCGTCAACACAGCATCTTTGGCAGGTACAGCCCACAATGCACAGTCATCTCTTGTGTATATGCACAATATATTATGCAAGATATTTGTATTACTTGGTCTTCAACAAATCCCCAAGGTTGGAGTTATAAGGTCAGACAACCAGTTTTGCATTAAGCAAAGGAAGGGTTGTAGAGCTGCAGTGATGTGTCTGCAGCAACAAAAAGGTTATGAACCTCATCTGTTCTCCGTCATTGACGGCAACGTCAGGTCACTCCTCAACAAAATGGACAAGTCCCACTATCACAAGCAAGAGCTTCAACAAATGCCATCAATGTTCACATATCAAACGCTCATGACTTTATTTTAACCCTGATGCTGACGGATATAATCCACATCCAACAGGCCTCGGCCCTCTACCAAGCTGTCCTGTGTATACGGCCACCAAGCACGCTGTTGTTGGCTTCACCCGAGCCATGGCGGTAAGAAAGCTCAGTCACGCTAAAGAATTTCATCGTGCCTTGTAGTAGCTGAAGCCGAACTGTGTGTGTGTGTGTGTGTGTGTGTGTGTGTGTTTTACCAGGGTGCTTCTGCTGCTTCAGGCTATGGGATCCGGTTCAATGCTCTTTGCCCAGGTTTTGTCCAAACCGACCTGTTATCCAACATTTTAGCCAGACTTGGACCATTTTCCCACCTGGAAGCTCTAACCCAAACATTCATGGACAAAGGGGTGATAAAGTAAGTTTTCTTTCGTGTGCTTTGTTCAAATTTTCAACATTTTTCATCTTATTGTGGCCATTTTTATATATATATATTAATACACGTGTCAAATTTAGCCAGAAGACTTTATTTTGCAAAACAATCCTCGGACACGTTGAGAATTTTTATTTAAGCACAAAAATACAGACTGTCATGTTGCACCTCCATCTTGTTCAAACCAAACACTAGAGGGAATTTCACTTTTTAAGTACACGAAGGCTATGACCTGTAGTTTAACTAAATAATTAGGTTAGCTGCACGCAGTTTCTAGATATATATACAGTGGCTGTATAACAGGATTGCTTGACATATGATCATTGCAATCTACAAACTTCACCGTTTACCTTTTACACACTCAGGTTAAACAGGGCTCCATGAACTCTGCACCAGTCAGCCACAACCTTAAAGTGTTCTGGATGTAGAATGATGGATGAGAAGATCAGAGATCTTAGGCTAGTGTCAATTTATAATTTAAAATTAAAGTATAAATATTGTTGAGGTATCTGAGCTACAACCAGAATTTTTCCAGCGTGGACACAACCTCATGATGAGTACACATATTCATTTGTCCACGAGTCCAGGATTCCATCACTGGATTCAGTTTGTCTAACTAAGCACGAGGGATTTAGAGGAAACAATGGCTACTTCAATCCATCCCAGTTTAAAATGATTTATAGCGCCGTCGTTGGCCATTTCATCGTGTCATGCTGTAATGACATGACTGTGCCATGTTTGTTTCAGTACGTCCGACGTAGCCAAGTGCCTCCTCGAGCTGGTGACAGACGAAACGAAGAATGGAGAGGCCCTGATCGTGAAATCGGATTTAAAGATGTATATGCCATTTCCTACAGAACCGAAAACCCCCAAGTAAATGACAAACCCCAACTGGTTCCTGTAGTTAAAACCATTTCAGTGTGCATTAGATATTCAATTCTAGTGCATGAAATCATACTTCACACTCGTACCGTCAATTTAGTGCGAGGTAGTCCGGATGAGCAGATACTGATTGAATATTGATTTGTAATAATCAGTTTAATCTTACCATCATCATGATGATGATTATATCCTGTTAAACTGGTTTCCCTTAGCAATTTAAAACAATTAGTTCAATAAGCAAAATAAAATATTAAAACCTCTGCATCTCTCAACTGAAAATCACTTTATAAGACATTTTCAAAAGCATTAAAAACCTGCTAATATTGATGGCGTCATGTTAATCATACCCATTCACAGTGTCTATACAGACCCACATATTTTCCCGTTAATCAGTTTGACTGATAGAGGAACAAAGGTGCATTTGTGCTTAGACAAGGGAACCTTACATCTCCTTCTAGAGATAATCTGGTACTCAGAGTTCAACACGACGGCACTCGGGTGACCTGAATCCTGACGACCTGCTCAAAGTTCCCGGTTACCCTGTGCAGTTATTATAATGTTCTCCAAATCGTTCATTACATTGGAAGAAGAAGCCACTGCTGTTCTGATTATTTACCTCAGGACAAGACTTTTTGGAAAGTGAAATAATAACTGACTTTGTCAAAGTTTTGGCGCTGTGTGGAACATCTACAGAGAGCTGAAAAGGTCTGTGAGAGGCTGGTGAGAGTCCTCAGAGGAAAAGCACATATTCTGTCCAAGCCCGTCGCCCTATTGATTTGCATAGTTTTAAAAACCTTAGTTACAACGCATGGGTCTGATGAGTCCCACAGTTTGTTAATGCAAAATGCCAATAATTTTTCCTTCACTCTGTCCTTATATTGTTTCTGTGCAGTTCTCAATAAGATGATTAACGTCCTTCATACTACAGGACTGAAGGCT
Source organism: Channa striata (assembly GCA_033026295.1). Taxonomy (NCBI): domain Eukaryota; kingdom Metazoa; phylum Chordata; class Actinopteri; order Anabantiformes; family Channidae; genus Channa; species Channa striata. The sequence goes on from CM065182.1 coordinate 2,833,641, forward strand.
ACAACGTTCCCCAAATCTGTGGGACACTTTGTTTTCTTTTGTCACGTACAGTTTATTATTTGAATTTGTGAGGAATTTTGAAATCAAACAGAAAGAAATATACATGCCAGTTGACTCTGTGACCATGTCAATGTCTGTATCTTGGTAGAAGACGTCGAATCTGTGCAAAGAAAACACCCTCGTAGTGTTTCAGTGTTTCCTCAGACCATATACTTACAATCTGGGTCACTACAAGACTCATAAAGTGGCCTGAAGATAGGACGTGAGTGGCCCAGCTCTAGCTGAGGAGAATGCATATTTAGTGTTAACAATTAATAAGGATGTTGTTATTCCTCATCTTCTACTCAAAGTACTGATAAAAAAAACAGGCAGGAATCCATCCACAGAACAATGTTTAAAATGCCATAAAATCAGGTGGACACAGTTTGTAATTTGATTTCTTGTTGTTCCAAGACGCTGCCTCTGTAAGTCCAGGATTGGTCCTGAGGTTGGGACTGGACAAAGGTTTCGCCCTGTCAAGAGCTACTGCATTGAAGGGAAAGTGATATACTGTTTTCCTTGCTTGAGGATCATGAGCACGTCTCCGTTCTTTGTCTCGTCCATCACCAGCTCAAGGACAGATTCAGCAACCTCAGACACGCTGAAAGGAAAAGGCGCAGAGACATCAATTAACATGCACGGACGCACCGTCTTTATCATGGTCTTTAGCAGGTACAAAAGGATGGTGAAGAACAAACAGAGGAAATTATTTAGCAAAACGAAGAGATTTTGTGAAGGATAGCTCAGACTCACGTTAGCAGCCCTGTGTTTTCCATCATTTGGTTGGTCGCATCATCCAGATGGGAGAACTGTCCCAGTTTGGATTTGATGTTAGTGATAAGGTCAGTCTGAACAAAATGTGGGCAAATGGCGTTGCAACGAACACCATATCCTGACACAGCAGAAGCGGCCTAGTCAAAGACACAAACACGGGCTTCAGCTCTTCACGAGAACAAGCAGGAAAAGGTAAAAGTCTCATTATTATTTCTTAAAGCTGGATCAGCTGAATCTTTGTTCTTTGACAGGTGCGTGAAGCTCTGCGACCACATTGTCTAACGTTAGAATGAGTAGCAGTGCGGCCATGAGCCCTCAACACGCTGCAACCCAAGAACAAACTACACACAGACGGACATTTGGAGTAGAGAAAACACAGGAAAGCGTAACGCTTATTTCTCACTTTTGTCATATGAGACACTTTCTTACCGCCATGGCTCGGGTGAAGCCGACCACACCGTGCTTGGTGGCTGTGTAGACAGGGCAGCTCACCAGTGGGCCGAGGCCTGAAGAATGTCCATAACTTTAGTCAATATTAGGCTTAAAATATAAGGCAACAGTAACGAGGCAAAATTCTTTCCTGCATATTGTCTTGTTGAAGCAATTTGCCTAATAAAGAGATTTTGTACTAATGGTTTACAGAGATGTGGCCAAAGTTTTACCAAAAGGCCTGCAAACGATAGTGGCTGGTCACTGGGGCACTGAGGCCCCAACGTCCTTCCGTTATTCAGAGAAGACAATCGAATATGTAAAATCAGTAAACTACATGCAGCTGAGTGAAAGAATGAATGAACGGAGAGAATGTTAACGGCTTATCGGGGAGGCGCCGCCTCATTTTTAACCCGTCTAAGGTCCGACAGAAAATTTTATGAACATAAAGTGCCTCATTTTTAACCTTTCCCCGTCATTCAAGGTCCGACAGAAAATTTTATGAAAAACTGTACGTGCCTCAAATAAGAAACCGTCTGAGGCAATCTGAGTTTTTGCACGCAGTCATATTTTATTTTCAATTCTACCAAAATATGTATCTCTATACCTATGTGCAAATCTGAGTGTTTGCACGCAGTCATATTTTATTTTCAATTCTACCAAAATATGTATCTCTATACCCACACAGATGAATCCAAACAAGCACTTGTTGATTATAAGCGTTACCTGCCATGGATGCTGTGTTGACGACGACCCCTCCCCGACCTCCAGTCAACTTGTTCATGTGCTGCAGGGCCACGTACGTCCCCCGGACAACACCCAGCTACAACACACAATCAATAGGATTTATTTCGGTTGAGGTCATTTAAAGCTGCAACTTCCCTGCTCTGCTGCACAGTGACGATAAATTAGAATCTACTTCATTAGTGTGTTGAAGTAGTTAAAACAATTTAGAAGTTGACAGTGCTGTTCTGTAAGTCGAAGTCAAAGACGGGCTTTGGCAGCTTTGACAGTTTCACTGTTACCAAATCATTTCTTCTTGCTGAGAGAGACGCTGCTGTGGTGTAAACAGCAGTTGATGAATCACTGCAAAGACTTTGCTCTTTTCAGTCTCACCAGGTTTACAGAGACAGTTTTCTCCCACTCGCTCTCGTTCAAGATGCCAGCGTTGTTGCACAGGATGTCGATTCCTCCGAAGGTGTCCACGGTTTTCTGAAAGGCAGCTTGAAAGCCGAGAAAAATGGGGACTTATCAATTTACAACCAGGTTATGTTTAATCTATCTGCAGAATATTCAAGCGTGGCATCATAAAAACAACCGTTTGAAACTCCAGTTGGTTATAAGAGCAGACGTGACCTGACAACAGCAGTTACCTGCCCTGTGACAAATATAAGCAGACAAAAACGTGGCGGCAATTCGTTTTTTGTTAGTACATTGAGGTGTTTTTCCATCTTTCTTCAGAAAGTTCACTTCTAATTAATCTGGGGGTGTGGTAGTTACACCCTGGCCCAGGGTGAAACAAGGACGCAACACCTCCCATCCTAGCACCCACAACCTCCGAAAACAAATGTCAGCCCTTGAGAGTTATTGCTTGCATGTCTTTGAATTGGAAAAAAATGACTTTGGGTTGGGTCCAGCAATATAAGAAACAAAACATAACTGATTCGAAGACTCTATACATAACTAAACACCCAAAATATACAATGAACTTGTCTAAACTCCCAAAGGAAAACACATGAACGGAAACATACTTCAAACCTAACAGGCTAACCCCAATCCTACAGAGGGCCTCCCACATCTTAGGGCTACAAATAGAACGTTCTTTAACACAACATGTTAAATCGAAACCGTTCCACCAATGACGTCAGCGAGGGAGAGGAGAGTCTGGCTCTCAAAACCCGCTGATCAAACGGCTGCAAGCAGTCAGCTCCTGAAACCACACAGGTAAACGTAGCTGCCAGCCAATGAACAGTGTGCAAAACAGACATCACAGCACAAATACCACAGCGATCCACCCCCCCGAATTAATTCATCACTGACTTTACCTGAGTTCGAGAATTTTAACTGATCTGTACAAAAGTTTATCTATCGGCAGAAATCATGAGTCAATATGGACCACGAAAAGCTCCTCTGTCTGTGTGAGACCTTGGGAGGACATTTTTAAACAGATGTGAAGATTTCAGGTCAAAGACAGAATTGGCTCATGTTCCGGTGTGTGTATGTAGCCGTTTTACCCTTGATCTGCTCCTCTGACTCCACATTACAGCGGAGGAACAAAGCCTTGTCTTCTCCGTACTGTTTAGTGACGTCTTCGACTACAGCCTTTCCTGCCGCGTCATTTACATCCAGTAGGACCACCTGTCCAGGGGAAAGACCATCAGATATACAATGCAGCTGCAATGAATCCTTGACTTTGTGAAGGTCATGAAATGTCATTTTTGAAGCTGTAGCTGCTTCACATATAAACTCCAGACAGTGTCGGGAGAAATCAGAAACAGTGCTTCATTAGTAGCACGTATAATAAACCTCTAAGATTATCGATACGTTTGAAGGGGAAATTGTGAAGGCCTACAGCCCCAGGCTAAGGGGTTGGGACATTTTGTTTTTCTGCTGTACACTGAAAACATTTTTGTTTAGCAGGTGGCCGTGAATGAATTATAAATCCCCTTTTTGCAGGCGTTTCTTGCAGCCTGCTCCAGTTGGTTCAATGCATGTTGATTTGGGTTAAAGGCTGGAGATTGACCTCTACGCATTTTTCATCTCCCTGTTGTTCACACAATTACTTCAAATCTCAGTAAAGGGCAGAAATTAGGGCCAAAAATATAAAAACCCCGAAAAAAAAACAGATCAGATTGATCAGCTTCATGTGTTGTGTTCAGGAAGAAACAGTCCAGCAGCTGCAACTTCTGCTTCGATTCGTTTAGGTTGACACTGACTTCCCCTTTTCCCCTCACCTTTTTTTCCAATGCGTGTACGTAACGTTTGCACAGATGTTCTCCCATGTGTATTCATAAGAAGAGAAGAAACTTTACCGTGGCACTGTTTTGTAGAAGTGTCCTCGCTATTGCTTCTCCTATTCCCACTGCTGCTCCAGTTACCACCGCGATTTTACCATCCAAAGCCATTTTAGGTGATGTCAGCCGGAGCATCCAGCAGATGAAAGAAAAGAATGTCCCGTGTAGAGCGATGCTAGCTTCTAAAGTAAAACTGTGCCCACGGCCAAATACCCGGCGTGTCACAGCAGGTGGGTGAGGAAACAGCGTAGTTCACTTTATTTAAAGTAGCCGCATCACACCTCAGGTTTCCCTGCAGAAAGACGGTGAAATCACTTTTCAACGGCCCTGAATTCTGTTTGGACAGTTACAAATTTGACATTCTTAAGGCTTTGTGCTGCAGCCATGGATGAATTACAGACATGACTGGGCAACAGCATAGTGATGAGACAGAGCCGTAGCTTTCCTATGAAGGGATTCTTGGTGATAAACCACAGGCAGCATTCACATGCACCTTAGTAACCAGGACACTCTGAGAAATCTGTCTCGGGTAACCTGAGGAACCCATGTCGCTGGAAATCCACATATACATGCAGCAGCGGACTAACCTGATTTTCCTTCACCTCTGGATTATTTTGGAGCCTGGCTCACAGATTTTAGCTGCACAGTGACAGAAAACGCTGCTTTTCTATCTCTTATTTTTATGTGTGTGTGTGTGTTCATGTTGAAGCAGATTTACAATCCAGCAGGAGAAAAGGGAGAAAAACGACAAACACAGCTGATCCACAACGGGAGGTGTCTGAATTTTAAAAAATCCAGTGGGTGTAATGACTTCCGTAGACTTCTACAAGGTACGTTGTGTTAGTTTATTCTGTCTGACTTCAGGCAAACTTAGTTTTAAAAGTGAGGTCGAGTTGCCCCGTTAATGATCTGACCTTTCACTCAGCTGTGTCCCGGTCTGCAGCTGTTTGTTACGCTCGTGGACAGATGGAGAAAACAGGTTCAAAATTGGTTACGTGTATCAGTGGTGGAAAGAATCTGCGTTCTCTGACAGAAATCTAAACGAAGTTTCAACAAAATCAGCAAGAAGCCCAAGAAAGTTTCACTTACACAAAATGGACAACAGTGCTGTTGTTGACCTCAGTTTTCAGGAGGCAAACCAATATCCACGCGCTATCTTTAAATTAAACTTCAACAATGCTAATATTTGCAAGGTTTTGCATGATTTCGTTTGAGTTTTTTTGTGTGTCTTTTAATGATTTATTGGTTTATAATATAGGAAATGACTGACAGTAAAAAACAGACATTTTTTGGCAATCATACCTAATGTAGTGTAGAAATAAACAGCTAAACCAAGAGCTGCACAACATGAGCAATTTCACTAATGACAAACCATAATTGCACGAAGCTTTAATAAAATAAAATGACCAGATATGTTTGGACACATTTACCAGTTTAAAAGTGACACCCTATGATCAATACACAAAATGACACTTTGAGGGTTGCAAAGACAGTGATAGTAATCTAATCGTTCACATGTTTAAAACTGACATTTTGAGGGACATACTGTTTTAAATTTACTGTGGCAGCCAACGCGCCAATGATAAATAAGTATTTGATAAATTCAAACTAATATGCAGTAGTTACAAATGAATGAAGAGCAGGAGAACATGCAAAATATGAATAATCAAAAAAATCATGGAAAAAGCCAAAAGCTGTGACCTTACATCCTATTTGAGCAGAAGCACTGATCAACATTTAATCTGTAGGACTCAGTTCTGGGGTTAGTACTAGGGATGTCCCGATGCCAATACCAGTAGCAGGTATGAGGTCCGATACTAGTAAAACTTATCCGATACCATGTTCACTCCCACAGGTAGAACAATGCTTTAGAGCTGTTTTAAGAAAGCTGACAAAATGCAAGTTCTGCTCTGCTGAAGTCTTAATAACAGAAATGCTGGTTTGTTTTGGCAGAACGTGCGAGAATTCATCTTCCTGCAGGATTTGTTGTTTTTCGACTTCAAATCTTCTAGTCAAGGTGTGTGTGCATATTCCAAACTGTCAAAACTAAAAACCTGTGAAAACAGGTTTAGTTGTAAACTGCCCAGTCTTTGAAAGTCTTAGTGAAGTTATGAGTGTCCTGGGACTATTTGGACCAGCAGTGTCTGCCAGACTGATAAAGGTTTTGCTGTTCAGCAACTCATACTAGAAGCACAAAAGTCTGGGGGAAAAGTGGTATCAGGACATCCCTAGTACAATGGTCTCTCACTGCCAGGAGCTCCTACATTGATGGAAAGGTCACGTAGTGCTTTCCTTTGGAGAAAATCATCAGAGCCTCTCCATTCTTCGTTTCGTCCGTCACCATCTCGAGGACGGACTCAGCTACGTCAGACACACTGAGACAAAAGGACAAAGAGACAACTCATACAGACGGTGTCATTCAGCACGTTTTTGCAGATTTTTGTGAAGCTCAGTTAACTTTAACAAGAAGACACAAGCAGAGACTCACTTTAACGTCCCAGCTTTGCTTATCATCTGTTCGATCACATCAGCAAGGTGGGAGAACTGTCCCATTTTGGAGTTGGGATCAGAGAGGAACTCAGTTTGGACGAAACTTGGGCAAATGACGTTGAATCGAATTCCATATCCTGATGCAGCAGAAGCCCCCTAGTAAAAGACACAGACAGTGAGGCGGAAGCAGTTGGTGTAAAACCCAGAGACCGACGTGATTTATTTTCTCTTTTACATTCAAATCAAAAACAAATCAAAGCGTGTTTATACAGCGCCTTGACCAACGTGCTTTAGAGTAAAAATAATATCTAAAATGTATAAAATACAGATACGCAATTAAGACCAATAATCTACTGAACCACTAATAAATGCTTCAAGTAGTACAAGGAAATAAAACTTCTTGCAACCAATTTAAAACTAATACATTAATAAAATTATCGAGCTACCCATTCGAAATGCAAAACGTCCTTTTACAACACTGTAAAACACAAGCCAACCAACAAATAGAAATGTGTAAATAAATAAATCGCAGTTGTAATAGGAGACTGTTGCAAGCAGTAGGTGCTACTACAGCGAGTCGTCCCATCTCCTGTGTCTGGTGGGGGGCCACTAGGCTCCGCTCCTAGGACCCCAGTGATCTGGATTGCCTACGTGGCTTTAGGAGGTCGGATAAATAAGGTGGAGTGAGACTTCTCAGTGCCGTAAAAAATCAATCCTGGATTTGAGTCAGTGGAGAGAGAATGAAACTGGGGAAATATGTGTGAGTGTTTGTTAGGAAACGTGCTGCAGCTGCAGACGAGCGAATGACGGTTTTGAAAGGCTGCTGTCTAATGTGGAGGCGTGAGCTGATAAATGCATGAACTTTTCTAACTGCCCTCCACTCAAATCTGGCTTAACCTTGGACAGAAATCCAAGCTGGACTTGCCTGGACTTGATTTTCCAGGCTTAGACTGCTGTCCAGAAAGACCCCAAGATCCCTCACAGGTTAGTGGGGAAATTGGGGTCACATCAGTAGAAATGCTTTTACCAAATGGAATTTATTATCAAATTATCTTTATTTTTTTTTGATTCACACGATCACACAGTTCTGAAAACTGTGTCACTAAATCTTTGTGAATCTTTAGACTGACGACCACAGTGGCCCTGAAAGCTCCACGTGGTGCCACTGAAAAAAACAGATGCAAATTAGAAAAACAAACGATCTGACGACACTGCAAGAAACTAGACGGAACGTTAATGTGTACAGCAGGAAACTGTGATGTTTCTTGGGGGCACAGTAAAGCGACGGACACAACTGGGACACGCATGTTGCTGCTGTGGTGCTGCTGAAGTTGAGTGAACTCACACTCGAAGCAGCTCTCAACAGCAGCCTTTTCCTGCCCACAGATTATTGCCAAAACTAGGAGAATATGGAAGAAAGATCTACGTCAAACTCTCAAATGTCAACTTTAACAAAAGTGACAAACACTTCACCTTCACGCTGACACCTGTTTGCCTGTATTTGATTTGCCACATTTCCTGATCACATGGGTGTCGTCTGTGTCGTTGGACTCTACAGGCAGAGCTCACCTTGAAATTAAAACTTCCACATATGAGCTCGATATGTGGAAGCTCATCAAGGTGACACACGGGTTTGGAATTTCTACCGCAAACACGAGTTATGGTTAGACGGCAACCAGAACTGTTGGTCTGACTGTCCTGTTTGTGTGTCATTTCCACACCTACATACATACACAACCAGCAAAGCTAATTAATTCAGTGGATTATCTTGAATAAAATCTATATTTTGCGTCCTTACTCATAAGAAAAACTTCCTCACCGCCATTGCTCGGGTGAAGCCCACCACTCCGTGTTTGGTGGCTGTGTAGACTGGACAGGTTATTAGAGGCCCGAGACCTGAGGAATGCAGGTTATGTAAGTTAATATTAGGGTAAAAAAAATTAACTGGCAGCACAAATTTTACACACATGGTCACTACAGGTTTACATAGATGGGGCAGAAATATGAGATATTTTGACACTTAAACTGCATATTAATCCACGTCGCCAGCCTCCATCTGATGCTTTCATACTAATTCTAAAAGCTCACATCTCGGACAGAATGCAAAGTTCAAACATTCAATGTTGCACGTAAGATTTGTGCTCCTGCAAAAAAAGCTAATACTGTGTTTCTCAACATTGTTCAATAATTGGGAATTAAATGTGGCTAAACAGCACAGCGTGTCATTTTTTGCCTTTACCTGCCATGGACGCCGTGTTGACGACGACCCCTCCCCGACCTCCAGACAACTTGTTCATGTGCTGCAGGGCCACGTACGTCCCCCTGATAACGCCCAGCTACAACAGCAGATGAAAACTGTTTACTTTATAAATATGAACCGGCAGGACAGTGAAGTGAAGGTAGAAAACAACTGCACCTGACGTCTTTCACTTCATCATTACAGCCTGGATTTTTTAACTGTACTTATTAATTAAAGCATATTGTAACGTCAGAAGCTCCTCACTTTAACTGTCAGGTTCCCAAATAATTTCCGTTTAAAAAACAGAATATGTTTTTTAAACGTGTCACGTGTTGCTCTTTCTGTCTCACCAGGTTTATCGAGACGCTTTTCTCCCACTCGTTCTCGTTCAAGATGCCAGCGTTGTTGCACAGGATGTCGATTCCTCCGAAGGTATCCACAGTTTTCTCGAAGGCAGCTTGAACGCAGGAAACAAGTTAAGCTCTTCTTCTTCTTAAATGTTTGAAGGATGGCATCATGAAAACAATCACACGCTTAACTAATCTGTAACTCCATGATCCACCAGCTGATACTTTCACCGACACCGTCAGCAATTAAACAACAATGTACGACTTTGTACGTGTATGTTTTTACCTTTGAGCTGTTCCTCTGACTCGACGTTACAGCTGAGGAACAAAGTCCTGTCTTGTCCGTACTGTTTACTGAGGTTTTCAACTAAAGTTTTTGCTGCACTTTCGTTCACATCCAAGAGGACTACCTGTACAGGTGAAAGAGCATCAGTTTTTTTAAAGCTACACCTCAAACTCAAGGCCCTGCGATAAATTATAACTAAAATTTTAAAAAACTAGTTAGTCAGAATAGAAGTGGATCAAGCACAGAACCCTGGGGGACACCACAGACAACAGCGAGCCAGTTACAGCTGAGTCTGTAATTATCTGTCTTTTCCAATAGATAAATAATAAAAACCTTCGCTTCAGCAGCACATGTATCCAAATCAATACAAGTAATACGTGTTATCCAGACAAAACAGGATTTTAGTTAACGTGCCTATTACAGTGCTATGGAACTATGCTCTTTTCTAAAACCGGACCGAATATCAGACAGATAATGGGTCCAGAGTAAAAAACCACAAAAGTGATGCAAAAAAAGTTTATGAAACAAAGCAAGAAAAAACAGACACAAGATCAAGACGAAAACAGAGTTTCAGTGACTTTGCTTCGACTGAAAGTAACTGAAATTAAAGGGGGTCTTTCCCCCCTCCCATGATCCGCCCATGATCTCGGACGGTTAATGTCCTGTGATTTTACGGAATTTGTGCCAAATCTGATTGCAGACGTGTGTGTGTGTGTGTGTGTGTGTGTGTGTTCACAGCCTTTTTAAAACGTCATTCCCATCATGACAATAACTCCTCCGGATGTTACCTTGGCTCCGTTGTGGAGAAGCTTCTCCGTTATCGCTTGTCCGATCCCCATTGCTGCTCCCGTCACCACCGCGGTTTTACCGCTCAACGCCATTTCGGCAGCTCGGCACGAGCTCGGGAGGAAAGTCCGCTGGAGGCTCCGCGCAGACACAGGCAAAGAATCCGACGACGGCGGTTTCCGGCCAGCACCGCCCACGGAGACATGCTCAGCGTGTCCGGACAGGCTGCGGATGTGGGGCCCAGAAGTGTCTGTTTAATTAGACCGACAACTGAGGCGGACGGTGGACGGAACTTTGAGCTGACGAAACAAACGGAAACGCGTTTGTGTTGTGAAATGATCCGGAGTAAACGGAAACTTTTTTTTATTCATTGTCATTTATGTTTGAGGAACACGAACTTTTATTAGAATCCAGTCTGGTTCCTGTGACTGAGGAGTTCCCAGGAACCAAAGCCCCGTGAAGGTTAAAAACAGGCCAATTCATCCAGCGGTTAGTGGACAGAGTGACATCCGCCACGGTTGTCATGGTTACGGCCCAGATGCCTGTTATGACATACGTCACTTTAATCAAAACTGTAAATACACTTAACGCCTTCTCAGTGTGTGTGTGTGTGTGTGTGTGTGTGCGGAGTCATAGTGACTTGAAATGAGCGGAGGGAGCTTAAATGAATTTGGATAAAGTCTCTGACGTAACACACACAATAAATAAGTGTAATAAATCGTGTAGAATACTGGTAAATGTGTTTATTATATTCAAACCTCCTTCCAGGAAGTTACTTCCTGTATGTCTCAGGCTGCCCTGGACTTGGACGTGAATGAGATGACCGTGAGATAATTATGAGATCTTAAATACTACTGCAACTCACAGTTTATCAAACCTAACAAATTAATATTAGGCGGGAAATCCCTGTTGCAGTGACATACCCGAGGGACTTTTAGCAGGATGCGTTTCAAAATATTGAGTTATAACGAATAAATTAACCACGTGACTTCTCCAATGATCGTTGCAATCTGCTGCATCACCACCAGGTGTCATCATTTAAACTGTCCTCCACGTCTACACCAACCAGCCACAACATTAAAACGGGTCCCGATGCAGAACGATGGCTGAGGAGATCAGAGATGTTAAGCTGCTGCCAATACTCAGTTCAAACAGAGTTATAAATAATTTTCCTTTAGGATCGGTGCACATATTTTTACTTTCTCAAAAAATCAGATACCTGCCTGTAGTATTTTACTTGCACTTTAAACCTGATTTGATTGATCAAACCTGTCAATCAAATCAATCAATCATGAGTCAATCCCTGTTTTACGGTGAATCAGAAGCGAATGCTCGTGTGGCTGCACCCGTCTATTTCCTGTTGCTGCCTATCTGCACTCTGAAGCTAAATATCATTGTTTTGGTAACGTGGTAAGTGTAGACAGAATGCTTTCAAAGGTTTTTCTTTACATTTACAGAACACATGAGGAAGGTAATTTTTTTTTTATTGGTAACCACAATGTGAATAGATGATGAAGATGTGGAGTTTGGTGAAATTGATTTCCAGAAATCAACAACAATCTAAGAGACTTCTGCTTTTAATCTAACATCCAAATTCTCTCCTAATACAAGCTACAAAATAAAACCTTTGACAGAACCTTTGCTTGCATTAAACCTTCATGCCTCTGTCCCTGTAAGAGGAAAGCGAGTTCTTTTACATCTTAACCAACAGCAAGTTTTTCAAAGTGGAACTAAAACTCTCACGAGACTCTTGATAGGATTCACGGCCATGACCACTGAATAACAAAACCACATAGTGACCAGAATTTTAAAGAAATCATAAAACTACTAATGAACAAATAAATGTAAGAAGAGTGTTTAAAAAAAAAAGTTACATAAACTGAGAGACCAGGCATTGAGTGTATGGATGCACACTGGATCGTGTGTGTGGGTTTGTGGTTATTTTGCACAGAAAGGAAGACACAAAATCTGCCTCTGTAGTCCTGAGGTTGGACCCACTACCAAGATCTAATCTAGTGAAGGGAAAGTCATATACTGTTTTCCACGATTGAGGATCAGGAGGATCTCTCCGTTCTTTGTCTCGTCCATCACCAGCTCAAGGACAGATTCAGCAACCTCAGACACGCTGAAAGGAAAAGGCGCAGAGACATCAATTAACATGCACGGACGCACCGTCTTTATCATGGTCTTTAGCAGGTACAAAAGGTTAGTAGTAAACTTAGACTCACGTTAACATCTCCGTGCCTTCTATTTGCTTGACTTTATCACTCAAATGGTAAAACTGTCCTACTTGGTATTTGGTGTTGGAGACAAGGTCAGTCTGTACAGAACTTGGGCAAATAGCGTTGCACCGAATACCATATCCTGAGGCAGTACAGGCAGCCTGGGAAATGTCCATGTCGAACAAGCAGGAAAAGGGAAAAGCCCCGAGATTATTTCTTCTCTCAGTTCATTATATTCACACATTAAATCTGCAACCAAAGAAAATACATGGGCGTCAAAAAGATGTGGCCTTACCGCTATGGCCCGAGTGAAGCCGACCACACCGTGCTTACTGGCCGTGTAGACGGGGCAGCTCATTAGAGGGCGAAGACCTGAAAAATTTGGACAACATCAAAATTCCTTCCTTCATGATCAGTTGTTGAGGCAGCACGTTTCTTAATAACATGATCGTGTTGAGACACGTCAGCGTCTGTTCAGTTCTCAGTGCTGAGACTTTGTACTAATGACAAAAGTAGTGCACACACTGATCATTTGGAGCACAATGAATCATCCAAAATCCTTATGGAACGTGGGATAATAGCTGCACTGAACCATCTACGTCTGGTCTTTGGGGATTGGTGAATTTATTGCAAACTGATTGTGTTGTACGCTCTGTCATTTTGAACTTCGATATGCATAATAAATCCTTTTACCTGCCCTGGACGCCGTGTTGACGATGACCCCTCCGCGACCTCCAGTCAACTTGTTCATGTGCTGCAGGGCCAGGTAAGTCCCCTTGACGACACCCAGCTACAACACAGAATCAGAGCTGTTTATTTGGCTGAACAGGACCAGGACAGGACGTCTGTTTTCCAGTCACGTGTTGCTCTTTCTGTCTCACCAGGTTTATCGAGAGGCTTTTCTCCCACTCGCTCTCGTTCAAGATGCCAGCGTTGTTGCACAGGATGTCGATTCCGCCAAAGGTGTCCACAGTTTTCTTGAAGGCAGCTTGAATGCAGGAAAATCGTCACAAACTAGTTAAGATCTTCCTCCTACATGTTTCACTCAGACAACCTGTGTTGTGGGGTGTGACTTGAAAAATTACTCGCTACACTAATCTGTAAGTGAATGGTTCACCCCCTGGTCAGTTCGAGACAAAATGTCCCCATGTTTGTGGACTTCGTGGTATCAGTACAGACATAGACTGACTGCAGGTATTGGCTGCGATTGGGACCGATTCGTTTCAGGTGTTTATTCCAGGAAACTGTTGTGTATGTGTCCACTCAGCTGTCCATCTGTTGTATGGGCGTATTTATAAGGACCAGTTTGAGCTTCAGACTTTGAAAGGAAATTTTAAAAGGTGACTTTTCCATGACGTCAGTGATTGACCTAAACAAATGTGTCCATGTAGGTTTTACCTTTGATCTGCTCTTCTGACTCAACGTTGCAACAGAGGAACAAAGTCCTGTCCTGTCCATACTGTTTTTTGAGGTCTTCCATCAAAGTCTTTGCTGCACTTTCATTCACATCCAAGAGGACTACCTGTACAGGCGAAAGACAATCACATATGCACAATAAAATCTGTATTGATATGACTGAGTACAATGATACTAGTGCTCTGCAGAGGAGCAGGTCTAGGGAGCTTGTGTCTCTTTGACAGACACACTATGGATGCATTACCAAACCAAACTACTGGGCAGAGACCCAGGAGTTCAGGAGGCACATGGCCAGAGCCTCTGAAGTTACTGTTCATATTTGGTCTTAAAAAAAAAAGCTCAGACAAAAGATGCAAACAACTCAAACTAACTAAAGACCATCCAAAAGTTGAACAAACGACTGAAAAGAGACACAAAAATAGAGTTTGGCAGCTCATTCCACCACCGTGGGATCACTGAGCTGAAGAGTTTTCCTTGGTGTCTTCTGTGTGGCGCTGGGACTACCAGACGTCGTTCGCTGGCCGAGCGCAGCGGACGGGAGGGGCTGTAGACCTGAATGAATGAGTTTAAGTAAGCCGGAGCTGTTGAGTTGATCAGTCTGTGGGCAAGAGACAGAGCTTTGAACTTAATCCTAGCAGCTACAGGAAGCCAGTGCAGAGATCTGAAGAGCGGAGTGACGTAAGTCCTTTTTTGGCTGGTTAAAGATGAGGCGTGCTGTTGCATTTTGGATCATCTGCCGGGGTTTGGTCGTGCATGCCGCTAACCCCATCAACAGCGCGTTGCAGTAATCTAGACGAGATATGATCAGTGCCTGCATGATGAGTTGAGTCGTGTACTCAGAGAGGTAGAGTCTGATCTTTATGATGTTGTGGAGAGCAAATCTACACGACCTAGAGACTGAGGCGTTGTGTTCCGTGAAGCTCAGTTGGTCGTCAAAGATGACCCCCAGATTTCTGGCCGATTTAGCGGGGACAGTCACTTCAGATCCAATGTTGATGCTGATGTTGTGCTGTGTCAAAGGTTTGCCTGGGAAGACTAGAACCTCAGTCTTGGAGATGTTGAGCTGAAGATGTCTTTCTCTCATTCAAGCAGAAATGTCAGAGAGACAGGCAGAGATGCTTGTCGAGACAGTGGAGTCGTCTGGTGGAAAGGACAGGAAGAGCTATTGAACTATCTATTGGATGGACGTGTTCCACATGTCCAGCATAAGAAACGCATCAGTATAGTTGCACCTGGAACGTGTTGTTCTTTCAGCATCACAATGACGCGTATCCCAAAAAGACATAAAAGGAAAGTGAATGAGAAAACTGTTTTTTTTAAATAAAGATAAAAATCTTCTTCTTCTTCCAAAATTAAAATAAGGCTGTGCAAACTGAAGCAGGAAGTGGCTCTGCAATTCTGTGACTAATACAGTAGAAATGTGGGGTTCCTAACGGTTAAAGGGGTCATTTCTCACCAGCATGCCATTTTTATGGCTCATGAGGAGCAGTGTTGATCAAGTACTTCATGTGAAGGCGGAAGCAGAGACTTCTCTCTCGCACCATGAGAAAACAAGCTTTGTTATGCTGAGAGAAGGATATGATAATGCTGGAATCACGAGATAATGGCTTACATCTCGGTGTTGTAACACCACCTTTTAAAAGTCAAAATGTCAACCACCTTCTGACTCGTGCACATGCTCAAACTTCCCTGTAAGCTGTCGCAAGACACTTTACCTTGGCACCGTTTTGTAGAAGCTTCTCTGTTATGGCTTGTCCAATTCCTTTTGCTGCTCCAGTCACTACCGCGGTTTTACCACTCAAAGCCATTTCAGCAGCTCGCCACAAGCCCAGGAGGACGTCAGGTGGAGCAAATGTTCCGAAAGGGCAGGTGGTGCTGCTTTTAAACAAACACCTCCCACAGTGACATGCCCAGAGTGTCAGAGCAGGCAGGAAACATCACTCCACCTGTACCGAGACAGACAAGGTGGGAGAGGATGTTTTTCTAATTCCACCAACAAATCAGGAGCAATGCAGAGGAAATATAGAAGTGACACACACACACAGATGCAGTTTGTGAAATAATCCTTTACTACTTTAAGTAAAAAAATGTATTTATTTGCACCCAAATAAAAAAGGTTTCAAATGGTTTTTGGTTCCAACCAGCCAATCACAACAGCTGGTAAGTAAAACTGACGGTCCGACATGAGAGGACAGTCGCTGATTGGCTTGGAATTCAATCATTAGCATAACAACTATGGTGAGACTAATACTGATGGTGGAAAACTACTGTAATAAACACCAAGTATCTGTAACTTGTAAAATGAAAATGTTGCTGTCACCGTTAAACACCAACCGTCTCAGATTATAACCGCCCTCACATTTAGGTAACTCCGCATTCAGAGGCAAGTGAAATTCAAATACTATGGTCTGCGTTTAACAACCATTAATTTGTCTCCTAGCCACAACAGAGTCTCACCGATACATTTTTACTTTTTTTTATGATAAAATCATATTTCTTTGTAGAGTTGTGCACAGTGTGTTAACAATCTTTAATTTCAGGTAAACAGATTTCACCATAACGTCATGAAACATTTACCCAATTAACTGCATCTGTCCTGATGCCAAACTTATATTTAGTTTTACTGGTTTTCCCGGCATGATCTGCAGCTCTCAGTCACATATAAATTAAAATCTTGCCCAAAAAAACAACCTGAAATCAGCTATTTAACAATGAATAACCATCCAGAACACAGGCAGTACCTGCAGATTTCTGTGCACCTGTCAGAGTGTCAGTGCGGGGCCCATCTGCCATTTACTGTTATATCTGTAACAATGAAACGTCCATAAATAAATCAGAATATTTTTTTAAGCAATATGTCTTTTCTTTTCCTATTAAAATAGTTTTTTTAAGTCACAGTGTCACAGCATGTCATTTCATTTACATGAAATAGAAGGATGGAACAACACTCCTGCATTTATCTTATTAGGTGTTATTGAAAGGCCCCTTACACTTATTACATTTACATTTAGTCATTTAGTCACACTTAGTCATGTGTGTGGTTTAAGCTGCAAAGTACAAGTCTTCAGGTTTTTGGATCAGTTAGCTCGATAAAGCGAAGGTGTAAAGTCAGTGTCAGATTCATATTCATGTCCAAAAATCTCAATGAACTGAAGCAATTTTATAATGTGGAAATGACCATTTCGTTATTGCTGCTAAAGGGGATTTACAGGCCCCCTGAATAACGGGGGCCCACATTCTTTTCATTTTTGCTGTATATTTTTAAAACATTGGCAAAGTATGATGTTATGATTATAACAGCCGTCGACGTAATATAAAACGCTGCAGCTTTATTGGATTTCTGTTGGATTGAGCTGATGTCGAATAATTCCACAGATCGCGTTGATGTAATGACCACATTCCCACAGAGCGAAACACTGACCTCCCCACTCACTTGTTGCTCAGGCCCATTTCTAACAACAAAAAGCAACACAAACACTTGTTTCCTTGACAACTATTTTGGGTCAAATTTTAAAGGCAATTTTTCGTTGGTGATTAATTTACCTAACTTACCGAGACACGGCACCACTGTAGGAAAAACAACCGGCTTAGTCATTGGCTTGTACATGTCTGAGTCTTAACTCCAATATTAAACCATTACTGGCTTAACACTGTAAACAATTACTAAACAACTCAAGAACACTAGAACAGCGGTGTCAGAGGTCACTACACATCTCAAGAGAACAGTCTGTGCCACGGTCTCCTGGGTTTTTCGCACAACGTTGCTGCGAGCGTTTGGTTCCCTCGGCTGGCTTAGACGTCTCCCGCACAGCTGTCTCATGTTCTACGGGGTTTGAAACAAGACTCCCATTTTTGTCAAAGCCCAACCACCTCCTGTGATTGAGGATGATCAGATGATTATGTCCTGTATGTAGTTTGTCTCCGTGTTTAAAATTTGAGTTATGACGCCTTGCGCTGCGCTCACACGCAGGAAACGGGCCCAGTGTGCGGATCTGTCCTACACACTGACTGTGTGGACACTCACTGTTATTTAACGTTTCATGTCATGTCAGCTTGCACATAGTTAAGACAACACTGCAGGCAATATACACTCACTACCACTTTATTAGGTACACCTGTACATTCTAATACAATCCAATACAGCAGCTCTGCCATGAATTCAAATTTTACAAAGTTCTAATCTGTCGGTTTTGAAGTTGGAACTCTCATAAAGGTGATAATTTGAATATGTGTTTATGACTGAGGTCAAAGTGGTTGGTGGAGTTGTACTGGAGGGCATTATAAGAAGAAATGGTTCTAATGTTTTGGCCACAATGTTTAAAATAAATTTTGGGGCCAAAATATTAGAAGCACCTCCACTTGTAATGCCGTCCAGTATTAGTCCACTAACCACTTTGACCTCAGTCATAAACACATTAGAAAGTGGCCAGTGAGTGTTTAATGCACAAGCTTTCTGATTTTCCTGTGTATCTACAACGACTGAACATAGAGGAGAAGCTTTATGCTGCTGATTTACATTCCCGGAGTTGTACAACCAACAAAGAGAAATCGCTGTGCAGCGGCTTGTCTCCAAGGCCGTTCCTCAGGTTAGTCACGTTACTCATTATTCGTTGTTACATTTTTAGCAGCATAGCTAATGAACACACAGCGACCCGGGACTAAAGCTACAAATGCACAATATTTAGTGTAGTTTATTTTTACCTACTGTGTCAGAAGTGTTTTTTTAAATGAAGTTTTATGGTTTCGTAAGCTGTAATATCCATATTCATCACGTGTCTTGGTTATGTTTGTACATGTAGGGGAGGAGAAACCCTCCCAAGTCTGTGTCACCGCTGCAAGTCCTAACCTGGAGAGGACGACATGTTCCAGAAGAATCCTAGATTCTCAATTTTATTATGTGAGCAACATCTCTGGATGAGCCAAGCCCCACACACACACTCCTGTCACTGTGCTTCTAAATTTACCACACAGATTATGAAATATTTGTGACAAACCCTGAAATTAAAGCAAATTGTTTACACTTTAAGCATATGTTTGTTTCATTTTATGTCCATCGTGGTGGTGTAAAGAACCAAAAGGGTCTGGAAAATTCAAATACTTGGACCTGACATGGTGTGTTGGTTATAACTTATATTTAATGACGGGGTTTTTGAAAACACAACAACAATGAGAATTAAACGTGACTGTGTGTTATTGTAAACGATGGTCGACCTGACATGGTGCCACGGTGTCAGATGGACACTACAGGCTTCTTGGAGTCTGGCTGCAGCCTCCCTGGAAGAGCTGCTGCTCCCAAAACGCTGAAGATGTTCTCCATCAGGTCACCTGAAATTACACCATTAGTGTTATTGACATAAAAACTCCAGCTAACGACTCTGTATTGTTATACTGATGTTGTGTTTATGCAGTTACAGTAAGTTGAAATATGTGTTCAGCTGGCAGATTGTTACAGTACTTGGCAGATACACGTAGTTAATGCAGCAAACATATTTCCCCATGAAGTTGTTCACGTTCAGATTTTTTTATGTTTTTGTAATTCTCAGCAGTTTCAGATGCTTGATCACTTGTTGGCATGACCGTATAATTCATGGTAGTTTTAGGTTGGTTGTTAAAAACATAACGGGACTAACCTGGGATAAGGACACAGGCTGCTGTGTGATCTCCTTCCGCCTCCAGCTTCTCCTCCACGTTCCCTGCTCATGCTAATGCTAACGCTAAACTAGCAGCGTGTGCGCGTTCTCGTCGGCCTTTGGCCCGCCCCTCCCCCGTTACGTGATTGCTCAATGCAGCGTGAATCCTATTGGTTGGGGAATTTGATGGGGTCATCTCGGGTTCTTCGCCCGAAAATCCGACGGAAGAGCAGAAGTTTCGTAAGATGAAGGCGAGGAGGGTTTGAGAGTGAGCACAGGAAATGTGAGAGCAGTGTGAGCAGAGTCAAAACACTTTGAGTCCGTAAAATCAGAGTTTGCTCTCAAATTAAAACTGCGCCCTTGAATTAAGGGCGGCCTTTGGTCTGATCTGGCATCCTGGAGTTTAAATAAACTGGGCTATGACGTCACAGGCTGGCTGGTCACTATCGACGCGTCATCACACCAGATTACTGCAGATTTCAACTTGCAAACGATTTTGACTTCCAATCAAAAATCAAATTTTTGATCTCACAGCTGCTTTTTTATTATAATTGACCTGGCAAAGTTCTACACGAACGCTTAGAACTGCCAGCTTTATGAAATGACGTTATATTTGTGTCAGACTTCAGGTTTGAATATGTGGCCGCTAGATGGAGGCACAGTGTCGTTTTAGCTCATGAATTACATTTATCAGCACGTGACAGCTTAACCGAGAATTACTAACTATGTTTTAGTGGTAAAACAAATGATCCACAGAAAGGGACAAGCATAAAACAATACTCAAATTACTTTTCATACTGTAGTATTTTATACCCCCTCCTGATAGTCCATCCTGCTCTGACTGGGAGAGACTGGCTGTGCACTGGTATTTCACACTGGCTTTACTTCATGAATTTTGGGAGCGGATTGAAATAATAAAGAAGACATCGAGTAAACTGTTGATTCACTGATCAGTTGTGTTCTGATAGCTCCTGGATTGCCTCATATCCACATGTCGCAGCTGAGAATCATGGGTTTTCTGATGTGTTGGATTTGGTTTGTAAACCCTTTGTGTGTCCTCCTTCCTGCAGAGCTTCATGGTGAATGTACTGAAGGTTTACAGCTGCACTGAACCTGCGTGTTAGGACTTTTGCAGAGTGTGTTCAAAATGCTTGAAGGTTGACATGTTTCTGTTCTTTGACAAGGCTGAGCAGGCTCCTGTAGTGAAGGACATGTTGTCAAATTTGTCACAACCACGAGAAATGTGCCTGGAACTTTAACAACAGATCTGACACATGACGGTGCTGCCAAACATGTTTAATATCGTCTGCGAGGTTAACACGACTTCTATTTAATGTAATGTAAATACTTGACTTTCTGAGAGAAGGCCGTTGTCTTCATCCTGCAGCTCAAAAACCCAAAGACATCCCTGGAGCCGTCTTCCACACATGACGAATGTGATACAGTTCAACAGATTTCCATCATAATTTTTATTATTATGAAATTGGGGTCTTGCTGCAAAATAACTACTTCTAATTTTGGTATTTTAACCAAGTTTTGCAAAACTTTAATATGCCGTACCTTGACTTGTCACTAAAGTAAAACAATCTCTGGGAACAGACCCATAACTTCATATTTTGTGGAGCATCATATGTTCCTTCCTGTGGTCGAGTCTTTCCCAGCTGTGCTGCAGATTAATGCCCCCAGCTGCTACTAGGTGGAGGGGAAAGTTGCCACATGGTGACTTCTTGCCTGTTTCACTCTGTTTTACGTCATAGTTTCTCAGATTCAGCACGTTTGAACACGTGGACTTTTACCCTGATAGGATCAGCTGTTACATGGTTAACTGTGCACGTTTAACAATTTTTGCTTCTGCTTTTTAATTTCCTTTTGGATACTTTATTATGTTTGTGATGAGCACTTATTTTAAAGATTTTAATGACTAAATATTCAGAAATAATCTTTTGAAAGAACAATTCATTTTAAAACATAGTAAACACACGTGAAAGTCTGTTATATGAACAACTATTGTTATTATCTACACTTGGGTAAATCTTCAATTGTTTTTATGATGTCAGCAGCTTGTAACTGAAGTAGAAACAGAAATAAGGTGAACCAGTGGTGAAGTGGTTTGCACAGCTAGGTCATGTGTCTGAACCCAGTGACACTGTCCCCTGTGCCTGCACTGGCTGCCTTCATCAGATTAGGTTGATAGGTGGCTCTGAATGGCTTGTAGGTGTGAATGTGAATTGTGCCTTTGCATTGTCCTTTTGTATTCCACCTCCTGCCCAGTGGCAGTACAGGTCCAGCAACAGGATAAGCTGTTTACATATGGGTGGATAGAAATCCAAATGTTACTGTATTCAAAATGGCACATGGTCATTTTAAATGAAATCTGCTTCAAAAAGTACTTTTTATCTAAGCTCCTGAAGAGACATATAGTGTAAATAGATGAGAAGCATAAAAACTCCAAAAAAGACTTTCGAAGTACTTCAATACAAGTAGAAGCAGTGTCTCCCACTGTGGCCCTTCACACACTCATGTACTGCAGTTTGGTAGCGTGTCGGACATAGCAACTAAAGGAGCAAACACCTTTTCCACACAAACCACATTTATCCTGATCTAAATTTTAAGAGAGATACAGTTTAAAAAGAATTGTGGTGGAGTAAAAGTATTTAAATTTATCTGAAATGTGTTTGAGTCAAAGCAGTCAAAGTTAAAGTACCTGAAAAAGCAAGTAAAGTTTGAACTCATCACTTGTGAACAGAGCGACCTTTTGATACAAATTATCAAATGGTTATGAAAAAAAAACTCCATCTAACTCTGTGCACTCACCCCCTGGGTCCACAAAGACCCCCCCCCCCCTCAAAGTGTCTCTTGCTTACGGGGCAAATCCACCATTTAACGGCTTTCAGCTGTGATTTGCTGACCAGCTGCTGACTTGTGTTTTCATCCTGGTGGCCCATTGCCATTTCACTGGTGATTACACTGCTAAAGAGCTCCAGAAAAGTGGACAATGCCAGAGAGCTTTACATGTCACCAGTGTCATCGGCCGCAAAGAATGGGCCGCTGCCGCTGAATGAAATATCAGCCTGTTTACAGTGAGGGGCCACCGCGGGCAGGAGGGGAGGGTGTGTGTCTGCATGTCGGTACCTACAGGAGACTGTGGCTGCAGAGGCTTTGGTGTGTGTTCGAGATAATGTGACAGACAGAGGAGGGTGTGACGCTGACACACCTCACCGCTCACACATTCAGATGTGTTTGTGTGTCCCTGAAGGAGACACAGGGGCTCTTTTAGTTACACAAAAAGACAACCCGGTGTGTCTGCAACGATGAGATTGACGCACACAAACCACCACACTGAGCTACTTAACAGCCTGTGCTGCAGACACACACAGGTGATAACAAAAGTCAAATTTGTTGCGTAAGCCAAACACACAAAGGTGACAAGCACAGACAGCTTCTCTCTGGAGTGTTTAACTGTGATAAAGTTTGTGTTTTAAACATTGTTCCTCATTTTTACATGTGTTTCTGCTATTAAACTGAAATACTTTGACTCTAAAGTCTGCACCACACTTGATTGCCTTTGACTTCCTAATGTAAAGGGGCAGTTAGACCAATGTGGCAAAATACATTGATATGACTTGTATGTGTAACCTAGATGTAAAATAAGCAAAAGCAAAATCCTGAAATTAACATCGTTTTCATTTGTTTAATCTGTATTACACCTGATGAGTGAAAATGAAACAGTGAATTCTGATTAAATACACATTCAAATAAAAACAACAGCCAAACAAGGACTTAGATTTACATGTTTAAAAAGAACCCATTAATCCAAAAGGGAGTCATATTTCACCCTCCCCTGCATCCTGAACACTGTCTGAATCAGAGAGACAAATTTTTATGTGTGCATGACGTGACAGCTGTGTGGTGGTGTTGATGATGTTATTATGGATGGAGCCAAACAGTAGCCAGATGGGGACCAAAAAAAAAAGAGAGATGGAGAGAGAACAGGGGGATTAGAAGGTATTGTCACCACAGGTTGGACGCTGATGTGTCATGATTTGTTTTTATGTGCAGCCATAAACACAATTCCATTAAAAACCACTGCAGCGATTGTCTGTTGAGGTATATTGGAAAATAATGAAAAGGTTGGACAAGCATTCCTCAGTTTGTGGATCTCCCGTTTGGACTGTGTGCACTTTGAACACACAAAACAAATCCATGGCAGGATAAATGTGAGGCTTAAGACCTCCCGTCCCTCTTATCTGAACCCGTCGCCTTCTGTTTGAGTCCAACCTGACAGCAAGTTCATACAAAGACACAAAGTGTCATCTTTTCTCCATCGGAGGATCGATGCTCAGTCTTCTTTTTTTTTCGTAAAAGCCACATTGTGTAACAACTCAGTTCAATACAACTTTATTTAAATGGCACCAGTTCACAAGATACTGATTGTCAGACCACAGTCATTGTGCTAAAGATACGGGGCACTAGCTGTTTTTCCTGCGAGTCGGGTTTTAGCGTGTCCTTGATTTTGACTGTAAATAAAACCTTAGTCCAGGAATGGCCCATCCAAATGCTAATACAGCCTGAAAACATGAAGATTCCGTTGGCGAGTTAGAATAATGCTAGTATTTAAATAAACTGAACTCCAAACGACTTCATAAATTTTAATAGTGGTTATTTGGGATCCAGCAGCTTAAAAAAATCAGAAGTGAACAAGTTCAGAAATGCGAATGTCGCCTTACAAAGTCTTTAGAGCTGGACCTTTAAAGAGGGGTGTCATTCGGCTTGACATCACATTTGACAGTTTTCTGTCCCTCGATGTCTGGTGGTCATGTGACTAAAGCGTGAGTAACAGCCAGAGGCTTTGCAGCAGCCAAAGGAGGGCGGCCGATCCAGTCTTGTCCACCACACCCCATTCAGTGGGGGATTATAGTCATTATCTATGGGGTACGGGGGAGTTTGGTGCTGCCACAGGATAAAGCGGCTTTTGCTTTGTGTCGTCCAGCACTGCAACGAGAAGATCCCGGCAGATTAATGCAACAGTCCCATTTACAAATGCACTTACGTTTGGTTGATTTTGAAATGTGAACATTAATGTGAGGAGGTGGAAACAGATTTGATACGGATTAACGAAGAGTATGTTCTTTAAATAACAGGCTACAGTGAACAGCACATTATATTTGTAGACATGCACGCACCATAAAATGTGCTGTGAAGGCAGAGTGCCAGTACTGACGAGTGCTGACCTTTCTCCCTGGTCTACTCATGAGTCAGCACCACTTGTTGGAGCAGCGCAGGTGTGAGGAAGATTTGTAGGTGTGTGAAAATAAAATAAAATGTTGTTTTCTGTCTGTCGTCTGTTTTCTCTACGGTTTCTCCTCTTCGACTCCCCTGACATACCTGTCATTCTGGCCCAGAGGAGCAGCAGCCACTGCTACGCCCTTCATGATAATAATGTTGGCATTTAGAGGATGCTTTGTGAGAAAGTACGTGCAGGCCACAATCAGCATATTTCAGGCATTAGTCATACACACCTGAGGAATCCAGAAATTGATGCTTTAACACTGATGTCTGTCCTCAGACTGGATCCTGTAAATGACACTTGCAGAGTGCTGTCTTTGCCTTGGTTCCCTTCTTGAGAAGTGGTTTGGAGATGTCTACTCATCCTCTGAAACCACGACAAGAGTTCGGTATCGGTAATAAAGCTGCTTCAAAGCTTGATGTATTGATCTTTAGGTGGTTTGATCACTTTTGCTAAGTCTGCACTGCCCCCTTAGAAAGCTTTAATTTGAATAGATTCACATTTCACCTTCACCACTCACATCAGATCAATCACGTTTTCCGTGTTTATACATCACCAGAATTGATGGATTGATGTGATTGATGGACCTCCTCATCAGAATACATGCCTGACGTGTTTAAAGTAAATAAACCAAGTATACGCCTCTAAAACGACTCGGGTATGGAGTTCATGGTCAAGCAGCCTTCGCCCATTTTGTAAGTTAAAATATTTCTGTTTATGCTTTTGCTTTCTAATGTCACTCAACTTTTTGAAAGATCAAGCTGCCTGGTGCATGAAATGTGCAGTACAGTATAAATAAATCTGCTTTCCCTTTGGTCTAGCTTCAGTCTTTGCTCCGAATAACAATTGTGACACTTTCACTTTTGTTCACCTGCATAAACAAGCAGCTGATGAGTCGATTACATCGACCTTACTGTCATTTAAATGAGCTTCAGAGGATCACAAGGAGATCTGAGCTTTTATTATCAGTGTTACCAATGTTGCACCAGCCGACTTGTCTGACATGCTTCCAGTGTATGGATCAGTCCGTGCTCTCCGATCATCTGACTCAAGTCTTGTAACTGTTCCAAAGTGCAGGACAAAAGGTTTTGGTGAAGCAGCTTTTAGTGTATGTGCTTCGATGGGATGGAACAGTCTGAGGATCTCAGCACTACAGCAACTACAACTCTGAACGTTTTTAGTCTGGAGTTTGATTCAAACATCGGATGTGTGCATGTGACTACTAGGTGACAGGTGTAGTGTACAGGAACACGTACTGTGGCGAATACAGGCTGGAAATCCCAAGTCAAAATGGGACACCCCTCCAAAGTGGGCTGAGAACGGCAAAGCTAAGATTCTGTGGGACTTCCAGATACAGACTGACAAACGGGTAATGGCCAATCAAACCGACAGAGTAGCTGAAAGCTGTGGTGGTGGATGTGGCAAAATAAGAAGGAAAAAGTGGCACAAGTGCTTCCTGTGGTGATAGAAACACTGTGACCCCCAAACTGGGAGAGTGGCTCCAGCAGATTCCAGGAAAATATTCTCAAGATCTCTGTCCAGAACAGTCTATTAACCCTCCTGTCGTGTTCGGGTCAAATCTGACCGATTTACAAGTTAAAACACTCATAAATATTGTTTTTTAAATCTGATTGCCTCAAGACCCCATGATATCCTCCACACTATGTACTTGAACATATAAAAATGATGATCACCTCTTTCGTTGAAGTTTGAGTGTTTTAATCAACCTTGTTACATCTGTGGTGTTCCTGGTCAAAAGTGACCGCCATAGGAAATGAATGGGTTTCCAGTCTAAATTCATCCATCAGACAGAAAACATCCACATACACATCACCCAAACTCCCTCACACACACACATTTCAGACTGAACAATGTCTTTTGCTGGTACACATCTCTTTCCCGCATTTATGTGCTGATCTTCCCACGTGAACCAACTTCCTGATGAAACAATGGACCCTATTTTCACACAGACTGGACAGGTGTCTGTTATGTGAACCCATCTCTTTCCCAGGCTTTTGTGCCTATCCTCCACGTTAATCACACCATTCCAGACTTATCAGTGTATGACTTTCACACAGACTCCATATATATAGCTTGATGTTTGCCTTGCACTCCTTTTACTGAGGCGACTGACCAACCGGTTCTCTGTGGAAGAGATTCTGGTCCAGGGTTTTGAACATGATGAAGAGGGCACTGAAATTCAACCAGAGACAGGGGAAGATGTGGAAGACAACACAGATTTTGATCCAGACTTTGAGGAGACTGACCAGTCAACAGATGGAGAGAGAGAGGCACCTGAAGAGTCCAAGAGTGGACAATTGCTCTGGTCTTCATCCCCCCAGGACAGAGGAAGTAGAGCGAAAGTGGAAAATATCATAAAGATGACACCAGGGCCAAGACGATACGTGACATCTCGTGTGGAGACATCAAGTCCAACTTCCAACTCTTTTTACCAGGGTCCATTGAGAGAATTCCACTGCAGATGACAAACCTGAAGGGGAAGCGGGGACAGATGGAGAAAAATCGACCTGGTACACCTCCAAGCCTACATAAGTAAGCCATCAACCCAACCTGGAATCAGAGGAAGAGTTTCAAGAGACTTGTGCACATTCTCTGCAAACCAGCCTCTGCCAGTCTGGTCAGGAGTGTGCAAGCCCAGGCCCCAGATCTCTGTGTCTTTAGAGGCATCAAAACAAGCCTGAGATGCTGCAAATTTGATGCCTATGATTGCAAGGCCCAGTCTGAACTGAGTGTCACATGCCGCTCATGTGCATGAATTCACGCCCCCCCCCCCCACACACACACAAATATACACACACACAACTTGTTGAGTTTGGTCTTTGTTTTCCATTTATTTTTTACATTACATGTTTATTTTGTAATACGGTTTTTATGCATATTTGTATTTTCACTGTTATTTTATGTCAAATTCTATAAATTCAAGCTAAACACTACTGTGAGACATAGTTCACAGCTAAAGAATGTTAATTTAAAAATTTGGTGGTTTTTGTGCTAATTTAAGAGCAGTTAAAACAGACCGGTCAATTTTGACCGGGAACACTAAAGTAAGGGGCAGGAGACGAACACGACAGGAGGGTTAATAATATTGTTATATTGTATTTTAAATAGTCTTGTTTTGTGGGCATTATTATCACTGTTCTGACTGTTTTTAATCTTTTGTTGTCTTTGCTTGGTTGATTTTTATCAACTTTTAATCATCTCCAAAGCACTTTCAATTGCACTAATCTGTACCAAAGGTGCTGTATAAATAAAGCTTTAAGTGATTTGATTTGATTGATTGATTGATTAAATTTGGTTTCTGATGAAGTGCAGATTTTATTTAATCGCTCAGTCCTTTAACTTATTGGTAATTTGGGTGGAGATTAAGAAAACACGAGCTCTGTGTTGGTTTTTTTCATTGTGTCGTTGTACAGCTCAACCCCTTGAGTTCCCCCCGCCACACACACACACACACACACACACACACACACTTGAACTGTTATATAATCAACCACACGCTTTAACGTTGAACATGTGGGTTTTTACCTCAGACAGACACGACACGGACAAATAGTGGAACTCTGGGTCTGTTAATCTGAAGGTACAAAGCTTTGATGTTTTTTTAAAGAGGAAAAAAGAAACGAAAGCAAACCGACGTGAGTGGAAAAGTGGACTCAGCGTGGACGCACACGCGCAGCTGCGGCACGGACACGTGTGTTGTGCGTAAAGGGCGGTGGAGACGGGCTGAGGTGCATGTTCCCACCTTCTTCTAGAGTTTATGTGAAACCAAACAACACCAGAACCGTGGATCTGGGACCCACGGACGTCCCATCGTATCCGTGCAGGGGGGGTTTGGGCTGTACAGTCCCGGAAAACGGGCTGTTTCGTGACGCTATGTCATGATCTCACGGTGACTTGCATCTAAACGACTCAAACTGTTAAACCTGAGCTCCGCGATGCGTTCGCGGTCATGGGGGAAAGTGACTCTCTTAAAGATATAACAGACTTTATCACGAGTAATAGAACTGCGGCTAAAATGTGAGTGAGTATTCGTGAAATAAATGTACGAAAATGACGAGTAGCGAGTTCAAAGTAGGAAGTAGAACCTGGAGAACAGGAAACTGAAATAGGCAATGGAGCATTTAAAGCAGTAGATTAAATATATCTTCATATTAAAGTGTACAGTTTAACAGCTTATCCACACTGTATTAAAATATGTGCTCAAATGAACATTGAAACAAGTGATCATGTTGTAATTATTTATCCAGTTAAAACAGGGCTTCATGGAATCACTGCAATGACTAAATCTACGGTTCTCTTTCTGCGCAAAATAAGAAGTAAAATACTACTTTGAGATAGTAGAGAGCTTAAGTTTGTCTGGTATCTCCTAACTTAAGGCTGGTATCTCTAGGACCGGTGTCATTTTAGAGCCAAATATTTATTTGTCACATTCTCACTTGACTGATGGGAGGATGTGACTATTTGCCTATAAAACACATTTAAAACCATTTTTACAAAAGCTAAACACAAAGACGAAACGTATTTGAGGCCAGTATGACCAGTAATGAATTGTTACTTTGAGCACAACATACTCCAGAAGTCTCGACTGGAGTCCAGACTTTTGACCTCCTCACAGACTGTACATATCCTGAGAGGTCTCAGTAATTGGACGCACTTGAAAGCATCATGACGACCTGACCCAGACGCGCGCTCCCGTCTGTACGTGCCTACGCCCCCTCTACGCTGTACGTGCGCGCACCCTTGTATCGCGTGGTGGGGATCATCCATATTGCTGCTAGTGGACGAGATAAGGTTGTAATCCTGAGAGGTCGTCCGAGACGTTTCTTACTTTTAATCCATATTTTAAATCCAGCGCGGACCGCTCTGCGTCTTGGACCGAAGCTCGTTAGGTCTGGGGGCGACAGAGGAGCGGCACACTCCGCCGAACAACTTCGGGTTTCCTTGAAATTAAAGGCGAACTCGGACCGGGGGAGGGACGAGGACTGGTAATCCTGAGGGGGGAAGAAAGACGGTGGTGGGGAAATGGCCACTCAGGTGGAGCCTCTCCTGCCCGGCAACCCGCTTGCTAAGGCGGAGGAGCACGGCAAAGTGATCCGCGGTGAGCCGGAGTTGGAGGAGGGCGACGGGGCCAAGCGGCAGACGGGTGTCGCCGAGCACGGGAGCAGCAGCAGCAGCGGCGGCGGCGGCGGCAGCAGCAGCAGCAGCAGCAGCAGCAGCAGTAGCGGCGGCAGCAGCCCCGGGCAGGGAGGGACCCCCGCTAGGGAGGAGCAGAGCTGCAAACCGGCCACAGAGGAGAGCAAACGGGGCAGTGACAGCGAGGACAAGCAAAGCGAGGAGGGTGTTAAAGGCGGCAGCGGCAGCAAAAAGGAGTTTACTGAAGCTCCCCCGCCCAAGGTGAACCCGTGGACCAGGAAAATGAACGCAGTGACCGTGGTCAGCGTGAACGGGCAGGCACACCACGGTTCGTACCCTCCTTGTGTTGAATTGTGTGGCTGTCACGCTTGTGTGTCGGTGTGTGTGCGTCCAGGTGCGGCCACGCCAGCAGCTGTCACCGGGGTCAGGCAGCATTTATGGAGCTGAAACAGCCCAGCCATCCGCGGCTGCGGTCGCCCTCTTGTTGCTCCCTGAAAGCTGGTTATATTTGGAGTCACGGCCCCTCCACCCTCCGTCAGATGGAGGCTATTCCTGGAGATCAGGGTGGCGGAGTGGACCCACGGGGGGCTGCTGGCACAATGGCTCCCACCCAGACAAAGCTGAAACCCTCCACAGTGCCCCCCATAGCATTTCGGCTACTTGTTGTCTGCATGAATCAGCCTTTAGCGGTTGTTGAGCCGCTTTAAACAAACACGCAGTGATCGACGTGTTTCAAGGCGAAACCGTGTTTCTCCTTTTAATCACATTCTGAACAATTTAAGGTGCAGTGGGGGGATCCAGGTCCCCCCACCCCCCAACGGATGAAAGCCATGCTTTTCCTGCATGTTCTGTGCCTTTTATGGGCAGGTTGTGTTGCAGTGCAGTGGTTGTGAAACAAATCACACCACAAAAACTAGTTTTTCTGTGTAGTAAGTTGGAACATGTGCGTGTTTCTGTGCGTCTGTGGCGGGGAAGAACCTCTAAATGACATCTGTGCTGCAGCACATGCGGGCTGCGTAAAGTTGGAGACCGTGAGTTTAACTTGAGCGTCCCCCATGTTTAGCTTAATCACTCCTGTGCGTCCAATCCCATGTCAACCAGTCAGCCAAGCCTTAGCTGACACGCCGTGCTTGCCAAATATCTAAACCGGCGTTTACTACTGTTTGTTTGGGAGCCAAGTGTCGCCACACAGCCACGCCAGACCTCCATGAGACATCCGCCCATGTCTGTCCTTGCATTAGTGTGCAGAAAAACAGCTCGGTTGTGTAGCTGCTTAGCCGGCTAACAATAGCAGCACACGGTCTCGCCTCGGCCTAGCGCGTCGCTGAGCCCTTCCCATTCAGTTGCTAGCTTAGCCCCCAGGTTGCTATTTTGCACTTCCAATCGCCGTATGATTAACGTGGCAGCTTTATAGCGGTTCCACTATCGGCTGTCGACCCCGATGCGCCATCAAACCTGAAACACCTGCTCATTTTAATCCTTAAACGGAGCAGGTTTGTTATGAGACATCACGTGTTCACTCCACGTGTTCCCCGAGAGAAAGGCATGGCTGTTGGCTAGCTAGGCTGCTAGCTCGACCGCTAACTGGCGAAATTCGCCGGCTTCGCGCAAACTTGGCAAGGCAGATGTAGCTTGAGTTGTTGTGACAGTGTGCGGTTGTTACGTGGCTGATAACCCGGTTGTCATGTCGCCAGCATGTGTTGTCGGCGCTAAC
Organism: Channa striata; assembly: GCA_033026295.1. Taxonomy (NCBI): domain Eukaryota; kingdom Metazoa; phylum Chordata; class Actinopteri; order Anabantiformes; family Channidae; genus Channa; species Channa striata. The sequence continues at coordinate 2,865,468 of CM065182.1, forward strand.
CCGGCTCGTGGCTGCTCGTCCGCCCAGCTGGCTGCACGTAGCATTTAAGCTAGCAGGCACAGTCATCATGGCTTCTGCGCTAACGAAAACGTATGTGGTTAAAAGTCGCTGCTTTATCGTTGGGATTGCAGCCGGGCGGCTCTTAAATTATGATAAGGGATGTGTTTTTCTGGGATATTGGTCGGGGATGCGGCCTCTCTCTGTAAATCCAACTGTGGATTGCTGTTGCTCGGCCATGTGTGTTTTTAGCTGGACACTTGTTTTGCAGGTCGTCGTCGTCGATCGGGGCTGCAGCCTGTCAGCCGTTTGTCTCGTCTTTGTGTTTGCAGTGCTGAGGCGTGTGATGCAGATTCCAGGGTGAATGTTGTCCCCTGGCTCTGGATAAGTCTGGGTGGAGAGGTAGAGATAAGCAGCCAGCAGTCCCCTGCCCTCTGACGTGATCAGATGCACACTGTACGTCAAATGTTGATGCGTGCTCACAAAGTTGCATCTTACGTAGTTTAAGACTAACTTCAATCCGTCCTCAATGTGAGATTTGGGTAGTTTATAAACAGAAAAGGCCACGTTGCCATCTCTAAGGTCTGTGAAGCTCTGTTTGACTGACTGACTACACTACAGCTCGATTAAACTCTTGTATAACGATCTGGCTTTTGCGTGTGTTTGGTCCTATTCACTGTCCATCATATCTGTCCTTATAATCACTGTCCGTCATATCTGTCCTTATAATCACTGTCCGTCATATCTGTCCTTATAATCACTAAGTAATTTCCCTGTGGTGTTTAGATTCACTTTCGCAGTGATTAACATCCGTCCTACTTGGAAAGTTGCTTTGTGCACTTTCCACCACTTCCTCTGCAGATTCCCCATGTAGACAGTGGGGACACCAGTCAGATTTTGAATTTATATGCCAAAAAAACATTTGAAGCATTGCAGTCTGAATATTGCTCACTGTAAAATGTCATTTTTTTAATGTGAGAAGCATTAATTGCTCAGCCTTATTTATGACTGACCGCTGGCTGATTTAGGACCAAACACAGGAGTAAAGTAGAGGATGCTGGAAAAAAAAGACTTTAGTTTGACTGCATGAGAAAAATAATGCCCACAATAATCATTCAAATTCTCTTACTGCCAACGAAGATATCAATATAATTAGTATAATTGAGAGACATGGAATATTAAATGGGCTTTCAATGATTATCGTTGAAAACTGTATTGTTTATTTTGCCAATTCATTACTCAAATAAGTTTCTTAACTTGACCTTTATTACATTATATACAAATATGCGTGAAAGTGTAGTCTGAGTGTTGACTCAAGGGTAGCAACGCTCAAATGTTTTACCATTTTAAATGATCCAAACATGGGGGAGCTTGGTCTTTTTAGTTCAACCCAAAAGTCAACAGTCGAGCCTTTTTGACAGGTAGAACTCACTCTAATCAGTCATGTGTATTCAGTGTGTCCTTGAACATGATCCAGGACTCCTGTCCTGATAAGAACACCAGCTGTAAGACTGAAAATGTATTTCCACGGCGCAGACAGATTTGTTTTAGGATCACAGTGGGAGGATGTTACTGTGTGTGACTTTAATTTGTGGCAGGAGAAGGGTGGATCTGGATCCACAGCAGGCAGCACATTTTCACAATTGCCTCAGACGTGTAGCTACAGGCTGATGTTACTGTTAATTATCTGGGGAGATCATCTTTTAACCACAAGGATACAGTGACAAGGTCCACTCTAGCTTGCTTTTGTTGTCACTGAACTAACTGGCTTTGCACGCTGCCAAACTGTTACCTTGAACTATTTTTTACCCCTAAAAGAATTCAGTGTGCTGCGTGAATGTGTCACTTCTATTTTAAAAAAGATGAGTCTGCCTTTTTTTTTTTTTTTTTTTTTTTTTCCCAAGTGAATTGGACTTGGACCCCAAAATTTAAAACGTTTAATATTAATATACACACATGTTTATATTTCTAACGTGACAGCCTAATCTTAAGTTGTAAGTTTTGTTTCAAAATTATAAATTATCTGTGTGTGTACGCGCGCACCCACACAGACACGTACAGTGATCGGTTTGAGGTATATGAAGTGATAAATAGTACAGCCGTTTTTAAAGACCATATTCTTCTTGCTGGTGTGAATAAAGCAGACAGACACACGGTCCTGCAGCAAATGGCAGCACTGCCAGTTTAATGCATGTAAATGTAAGGTCACATTCACACTTTAGCATTTAGTTCATATGTAGGAACCTCAGTTTAACACATGCAAATGCAGAACGCTCTGTGTGAAACCTCAGCCAGAAAAGAACTGTTGAATAATTAAATGAGAGACCCCCCGGCTTTTATTGACCATTACTAATAAACTTCATGAGAGAGTTTAGTGTGTGTGTATACACATACAGTTTAGTGTGTTACTGTGGACCAAAAACACGTTACTTTGTGTGAATGGCTTCTTGCAATGCCAAACCAGGTTTTGACTCTGGAGGACTTTCACTCCTGTCTTGCCTTTGTGCCCTTTTGAAAATGTTGTTCTCTTTCAGTGTGTTTACATGCACTTTAGTAACCAGGTTACAGTCAGCTTTCTTGGAAAGGCAGATTTCTGTGTGTCATGTGAACAGGAAAGCTGGTTTCTGAATTTGGGGCATGATATTAAAGAAATCTGACTTTTCCCTAGCGAAAACTTATTTCTATGCATGGGAAACCAGGTTTCTCACATCTCTTTTCCAACAGAGCATTTGCATATGAAACTGTAGTGGATTCATGAGGATTTTGCTGTCCAGCGACTAATACTTCAGGAAAAACTGTTTAGTACTTGCATCACTACTCTGTCTTGCAGAGTCCTCAAATGCAAGTACTTGGACTCTGAGAAAAGGTTGTATCGGGACAGACAGATTTCCATTAACCAGGTTTAAACATCGCACAAAGTGCGTTTAAACATCGTTCCCTGATAACATGAGCTGGTTTCTCTGAGTAACCTGCTTTCTTAAGTACACGTCAACACTTTCTTTGTTTTGGCCGCTGAGAGACGAACCCCCGCCTGCCGTCGTCAGACACATCACGGTTGTTTGAAATGGGGCTTCAGAAGGCGCTGGGACACAACAAAGGTCATGAACCTAGGAAGCGTGGGGATGTGTGAAGAAGTAAGGGGGAGCTGAGTGGATGTTTTCTGTGTCCACCTCTCACGGGTCATCCTGTAGAAGTGAGGTTGTGAAGGTGGACTTTAACACATTTACTGTCCCAGACTTTTACTTTGATGCTGTGTATCGTAGTAACTTTACATTTGTTGGTTGCTGGTATTCTTCCACCTCACTCTGGTGAAAACTGTTTTTTTGAAACACGATATTAGGAACTAAATATCGTTGTGTGTTCAAGGCAAAAACTTTCACCCAAAGGGTTATTGTGGGCTGCTGTGGTCAGTACACACTTTGCTTCTTCCACAGCCAGCACAAACTCATCGAAACAAAAGGACAGTATGTAATTTTGCTTTTAAGTGGTAGTAAAGACTTTTGGCTGAAAAGGTTGGTTGATTGATTGATTGATTGATTGATCACCAGATAATTAATTAAAATAATTGTTTACCTCCTGTTTTTATTTTTAATTTGGGCTATTTGCTGCTTTTCTCTTTTGAAATAATTAAAAACGTTTTAAAATATAACATTTAAATTTGTCATCTTATGTTGTGATGTTGTTCACTATTTTCTGGCACATTATAGATAAAATCAGCTTAGTGACAGAACCATACCACTTCGTATGACAGAACACCAAACGTATTATAAGAAGCACACATACATGTACATTTAGTCATTTGTCAGACACTTTTATCTACAGCGACTTACTAGCGGGGTAGGAGAAAACATCAAAGCAAAGTGCTATTAGAAGAAGTGTTTCTGTTTCAGGAGACGTAAATATAAAAAAAAGCAGAAAGGAACTTTTTTTTTTTTTAAGCACATAGGAAAATGCAGAAGAGTTATGTTTTCAGCTGTTTTTTGACTATCGGGAACGAAAAAGCAGAATTAGCCCTTACAAACCATTAACAGTAAAATACAGTAGGTTTTCCAAATAGGTTTTCATATCAATATATATACATTATTAGAAGAAAACCACTTGCAGCTTGAATTAGCGAATATCAAAAGTCACAAGCAGATTAACCCAGACTGGTAATGCTACGTCACACGTCCCTTCAGTTGCACACATTATTTCAGCCGTTTCAGATGAGCTCTTGTCCTGCATCGTCCAAGCTTGAGATGCTTTATCAGCTCAGGCTTGTGTCTGCGCTCGGTGATAGCGGAGACTTTGCAGTACTGTTTGTTCAGGGTGTGGACAGTTTACATCTAGGATGTGTCCAGTTAGTGCAGCAGAACATTTTTACCGGTAAATGGCCTCAGCATGTGTCTGCCGGGAATTAGTTCTTTTTTAAGGAAAAATGTGTTTGTTTTTTTTAAAGAATGGCATCTGACAGTGAAATGGATTTAACTTTCTAGGAAATCTTAAAACCATGTCACATGAAGTAAAGAGAGCCAGAGAAGAAAAGACAACTCTTACTTCTAAATGCCAGAACCCCATCTTAGTTTGGCTTCATGTCCTGCCTCCAGGCAGGCCACACACTCGAGCGTTTTCTCCACACCAGCTCTTCCTGCTGCAGGGAGATGTTAGTTTAATCGGTGAGAACAGCAGAGAGCTGCAGCCTCAACTTTTGCCTTTTTTCTACTGGTACATTTAACTCGCCAAGCTGTGTGGCTTCTTCTGGGGCTGCACGGCAGAGGATGAAGCTGCTGTGATTCCTCCCCCTCCAGACATTTGCCAAGCTGTGTGTGTTGGACACATTCTGTATCGTCATTCAAAACTGTTAATCCAGCATTCGCACCAGTTTCTCACCACATCTGTGCAGCTGCACAAATTCGGATTTAAATATTTCACTTGCGCTTTTTCCTTAAATCTTTATAAAACTGTTTTTTTAGTCAAACGTAGGTCACTGTGTCACTTGGGAGACTCTGTTCAGAGTATGTACCGTTATCTCTTTCTTTAACAACCGATGCATCTCCTCTTTCTCAGTTTTACCTTCATTTTAAAGTGTGGCCTCTAGAACAACTATAAACAGATTAAATTACTGACAATGATGGACAACACACGGAACAAACTGGTGCTTGTAGAGCCAAACCTGGCTGTAGCGATACCCCATATCTCAAGTATGACAGCTCTGCGGTTACTATGAAAAGAAGCAGTGGTGTTTTTGGGTGGTACAAAAAAACCCTCGGGCTTATAGTGAACATCACGATCATTCTCCTGTCTTCTTTCAAGGGATGCTTAACACTGCAGTCAAAATTTGATCCAACGGAGTGAGATGTCATTTCCTGTCGCAGTCTGTGGTTTGTGGGTCCCCGTTTCATGTAATAGTAACATCAATGGAAGTTTTTTTTGTCAGGGTGTGTGCCTGCAAAACATTTCTAACAAGAAGAGCTCTTACTGCCTAACAAGTTTAGACCAGGGATGGAAAACTAACCGTGTACACCAACATACGATGCCCAAATTTGAGGATCTGGCTCACTTGTGTTAAGCCAGTGCAGAGTACATTTTTGGGATGCACGCAGATGTTTTTGCTGGGTCTACTTCCTCACTGTCACGTGGCTCTGGAAAACATGAATTGACCTGAAGTCCATTGACCTGCATTGTTGTGGTCCTGCTTTGTGGTCAGGTTCTGTCAGTTTACTAGAGAGAGTGCTCTCTAAAAGCCTGTAACCAGTTTAGTAGATAACTGCATCTCTGTGGTTATGCTTTTATTGTGGAGCAGCTACAGGAAACAGTGTGGCGCTCATGTTTAGAGCTTCCTCAATGATGCTGTTCTGCAGTTTCATGGAGTCTAAGAACACGTGGGGTCTCCCTACCTTTAGAACAGGCTGGATGTCTTACAGGGCTATAAATCAAAGAATGCACATGTGAATCGCAAAAGTTAAAAGATAAAAAATACATAGTGATTTAGGCCAATGCCACAAAATGAGTTGAGCTGACTCCCAGTGTCCTGTGTATATTTAATGCAGGTTTTGCCCCTATATCTGCCGGGAAAAGTTGATTTAAAAAAAAAAAAACAGCAAACCGCACAAATTTATATTTGAGAAATGCATTTTTTTCCTGCTGTTACATCAGTTTTATTAATGACACAGGTTAAAGTGTTGAGTCATTTAACATCAAACAGATTCCACAACAGTTGTGGCTCATAGCAGGACTGGAAGCAGTGTTTTAAGCCAGAACTCCCAAACACACCTAAATTGCAGAAAACATCCCCGTTAGATTTAAGGCTTTAAATTTAGGGTTACAGGTAAGCTTGGGTGAGCTCAGTTAAGCCCAGTCACTCTGCTGTTAAGTGACCTTGGCTTAAAGTGCTGGAGTGTGTGTGTGTGTGTGTGTGTGTGTGCAGGGAGACGCCTCGTGGCCCTCTGCTGTCTGAGCTTTCTTCTGTGCAAGACGTGACCTCACTGATCATGTGACCCTGGCAAGAGTATTTGACATTCATGTGTGTTTGTGTGTGTGTGTGAGTCACACCGTGGCTGTTGTTTCCTCCATATTTGGTTCTTGAAGCCGGGCTTCCCTCGTCTGTCGTCACTCCACTCTTCTCTGCATTGTGTGAGATCATCAGAGTGTAAGCACCTCACAGCTACAACTGCAGATTTAGTTTCACACTGATTAGATGTTATGTGAGATTTTGTCTGGGAGAATTGAACATTGTTAAAGTGATTATTACATCTCCTTAAGCACTTGCAGATTCTAATGTCTTAAAGCATTGAACTTGAAAATTTCATTTTTAAGGATTTGCTTAAAAACCTCACTGACTGATTAAAGACAAGTGTGACGTTTAACTATCAAACTCACTACCTTTTATTCAGTTTGATGCATTGTATTGTGCCTCTTCTGCCCAGCTACAAAGGCGTTTGAATTTCCTAGTTGCTGACAGAAACCAGGTTAGATGGATTAACCAGGGACACTTTCACGTGCACTATAGTAACCGGGTTACCGTAAACAAGCAACAGATTGGCACAAATTCTTTGAAAAGAAGGTGTGATCTCGCTTTCATCGCCACTGTCTGCAGTCTTTTCTTATGCACATGTAGACTTCTGAAAGGCTGATTAGAACCCAGGTTTCAGGTGCTCCTGGCAGAGAAATCTGCATTCTCTACAATAAATCGAGTTTCCCTGAACCCCACCTCCTATTATGTGAGCCACGTTTAGTCGTTCACACGACTAGGAAATCTACTCACTCAGGAAAGCTAATTGTGATTGTAAGTGGATTAGTTTAGTGCATGCAAATGCAGTGAGTGTCTGTCCCAGGGGCCCAGGTTGTGTGGGGTGGGGGGCCTACATCAGGATCCACCCCATAACTGGAGACGTTAATATCATGGGCATCATTGTCATATATTTAAGCTAAGTGCTGTTGACAATGTGAACTGGAGTAAAAGTCAAGAAATTAACGCACCTAATAATTACTGTACGAGCTGTAGTGTGTGAAGTATTACAATAACATGGCCTTAACTTTGTGGCAAACGAGGCAGAAACTTGGACACTAAATGACACCTTACATCCTTTTTCAGTGCTTTTTGAGAATGGAGGTTTATTAAATTCTTTGATTCAGACAGATACTGAAATACATTTTTAAAAAAAGTGTTTCTCAGTCAGACCGGAGCTTCTGCGGGTGTTTTTGCTGAAATCGTCACGTGAGGAAGTTGTCAGGGTGCTGCTGCTCTTTCTCCTCCTTAACTCATCTCAGTAGGTGGGAAATCCCAGAATCAAGCACCGTCCCAAAGAAGTAAAACATTCAAATGCCATTCGGTCTCAGAATGACGTTACAATACGTTTGGACTAACCAAAAAGTCCCTGCATCTGGCTGAACACTGGGCCCGTTTCCCAAGACTACCATCGGAGACTGCAGCCTACGTGGCACAAAGTTTATTTATAGCTTTCACCAGCTCTGCCCTGGAGCTTTGGAGCAGGTATTGTCACTTGTGTGTGCGCTGTGGCACCCATGGGAATTTTGTCTTTGGACTCCACCTGAGTGGAGCTGTGCTATTTGTTGTGAGACCCTGAGGATAATCTGCAGATGCTGGTTAGTTTTAATCTAGATTAGCAAGTGACTAAAAAGTGAGTTTGTAAAATGATCAGATGCGGAGCCTGTAACGCTGAATAAATTAAGGAAACTGCACGGGAGAGGCACAGAGACATGTAAGGGTTAATGTGAACTGGTGGGGGTTGATGGTGGGGGTGGCGGCTAATGTTAATGGTAGCCTCTGGCAATCTGGCGAGCACAGCAACAACTGCCTCTGAGTGCAGCGAAGGAAAGGCGAAGGGAGTAAACACCGAGGGGGAGGAAGAGGACGGAGAAATGAGAGTGGATTGTGCGGAGAGGGGAGGAACTGACAGAGCGGCCAGGCTGTGTTGGATAAACTGATGATTAGGGGAAAGCAGTTGAAGGATGAATGCAAGGTTTGGCTTCGTAAAAACAGACATTGACAGTTTGTTTAAAGCTTAGAAGACGCCAGAACACAGCACGGTGGTGCAGACAGGATTCTGCAACTCCGGAAAGTTAATCCATCTGTGGCAACAGTTTCGTTTTGGGTGTTGTCGTTCCTAAGGTAAGCAGCATAAATCCGTTCACGTTACGGAGTGGTTCACTTGAAAAAGACCTGACTGGCCGTACGCCGGCCTGCTCGATGACATCTTGTTGAACGACGTTAAACCGTATGCAGTTGTTTTCCTCGTTTGGTCCCATGTGTGAAATCAAGTGTGTTGTTGCTTTATCCACGTCTAAACTCTGAACGCGTCCTCAGCTTCAGGTGTTACTGTAAAGATTTTGGACTCCCGTGAAGGGGAAGTGGGCCCTTCTCATTAATTTGAATTGCGGCGTGATACTCACGAACATTCACCTGGTTGCAACTGCTACAAAAACTGTAGATATGGCTTAAATTTGAGTTATCGCTATACCAAGTAATAATTTGCTCAGTTATTGTTTGAGATGTAGCAGGGTTTTTCCGTAGACTTTTGTTTCTAGTCCTTCACAAGCTTTTGTTACTTTGAATTTATGTCCCACTGAGAAAATTAAGAGAAAATGATTTACTGTGCAAATACAAAAAAGTAATATTATCAGTATTGATGATAATAATAACATAACTATTTAAGCATTTCTTAATAATTCTATATTTGTAATTATAAGTAAACTATTTAAATCTATATTTGTCAAATTACGTTGTTTGTACAAAATGAGCAATATTATTATGTAACAAGTAAGAGGGAGATCTGTACACAAGCTCTGTCATACGCAAGTAGCTGCTGCCGAAATCTAATTTTCAAAATAATGAAATATAATGAAAACCTTTCTTTACTGATGTTGCAGCATCATATGGAGACACAATTTTTTTCTTGCTTGTTCACGGTTTAACTTTTTCTGAAATGTGATGTCATGGACGCTTTCTTTGGCCATGGAGGTCAACAGACATTTTCCAATTCATCGTTTTATATTTTGCACGTTGGCCTTGTGTCCAAGAAGGTGTTACATTTACTTTTTTTTTTTTTTTTTTGACGTGGACTTAAACACTGTGTTTTACCTTTATCTTCTCCTTTTACTCCTGTCGGTGTCAAAGTTCAATAAAGTTTACACTCGTTTAGTCTATATATAAAGTATCTGTGTCCTCAACTTGCTCTACACAACATTACAAAGACGTGTTACAAAGTGCCGGCTCCATTAAATTCTTTTTATTCAGTTTTGACTTGCGGCATGAAGCTGGTTTAAAGTGTCTGTCCTGACCTAAGCAGGACTTGGTGTGTTAGTACTTTGCTTTCGTATGTCAGGGCGGATTTCGGGTACAGCTGGTCCATCTCAATCTAACCATTTTATGTTTGTTCGGATTGGATCAGGTGGGCAGAGGTCATGAGGTTTTATTTGACACGGTTTATTTTTTAGAAATGAGGATGGTATTTTGTCGGAGTTGTTGCAGTTTTCGCAGATCTTAAAGATGTTTGTGTGACCAAGCGCGCAAGATTTTATATTTTTTGATATAAATGTTCCTTTGTTTCCCGGTAGAGCTGCAAATATAGAAATATCTTTTTGTTTACATGTAATCATCTGGATTAGTGTTTCCTCTTTCATGTGAATCTGTGCTAGGTGAAACAGATCTATATGTTCATGCATAAACAGCACAATCTTGAGCAATGCTGTTGTTCCTTTACCCATTTCTTGTCTGCACTTGTTCTGTCTCTGTCAGAATAGTGGGTCTCTGCTATATCATGTTTACTGCTGTTTCTAGTCTACAACTAAATTTTTCTCCAGCTTGTAGATTTATTGTGGATAAATTCCTTTTATCTTGCTTCCTAATTGTAGATGGAGGGTCGGCTACATAAGTTAGTTTTAAACATCATGTATAAACTCACTTTCAGAAGTCAAACTATTTTTCTAAAAAGAAACTCATCCACTGCAGTGCTTAAGAACATAGAACGGTCATGGGATAATCTTTATATTCAAAAGGAAATCGTATAATAAATTGTTGTGATGTGACTGCTTGAGAAGCAGCAGTTTGGCACAAGTCCTGGTCCTAGGCGGGCTCTCTCCTCTGACCTTAAACCATCATCTGATATCCCCTGAACACTGAGTGGCCCTGTGAGTGATGCCTACATTCCTGTAGTGGAGGAATCATTGTTGCTCAGCTGATCAGGAAGACGTGCTGGAGTTCGACAGACTTTCTGTTCATCACTGAACAACCACTGATTGTGCACCACTTGCCGTAGTTAGCCGATTATTAAATTTGACAAGATGCAAATTGATGCAGCAGACAATTTTAAGGAAGCAGAAATAAGTCAGGTTTAAGTTGTTAGCGTTTGTTAGTTTCCCCAGAAACATAACGACACACTTTACAGGAAATAATGTTAATGTGGTCTTTGTTGTGGATGTTCTCACATTCTTTTTTTTTTTTTAACCTCGGATTGAAAGCAGCTGAGCTTCATGTCTCATGTTTTCACAAACTGATTTTAAAAACTTGTAGAATGTACAGTGATACACAGGCTGGGATGAGGATTTGTGGTTCTCAATAACATCAGAGCTGATTTACTGTAACCAAAGTCGTAACAGATCATCCTCTTAGGACCAAGAATATTTGCAACAAATTATGTGTTAGACAAAAAACAAAAACCTTTATTCACTGCATGTACTGAATCATAAAAGAAACTCCAAGTCACATATTTGAAGTCTTCACTTTAAAAACATCCTGGAACTGAGAGAACTTACCTGACCGAGTCATCATGACGAGACTAAAAGATTCAATTAAACGAGACTGTTTCGTGATTTGTCCCACTTCCCGTGAAAGAAAATCGGAGGGAATTGGCAGTGTGGCCACTGATCTGATCGGGAGTCACATTGTAAATCTGCCTCCCAGTTTTTGTGTTTCTCTGTTCGACATTCTCTGTCATGGACTGTTATCAGCTAAATCATATTCATCACTGCAGCTCATGCTTTGTGTTCAAACCAATTAAAATAAAATGAATAAGTAATACATAGTTGAATTCATGCCGATTACGTCACTTAATTTAAGTTGTGCTGGAGTTTTTGTGACAGGCTGGTGATCAGTTGTTCAGCTGCAGGTCCAGACAAATCCAGACACAGGACCAGAATTCAGTGCGAAGCAAAGGGTCAGAATAAATGAGATTTTAACATTTCGTTTGTAATATAAAATATTCTTCTAACGTGATGTAGGTTTCCGCCACAGGAAACTCCTAGTGAGCTGTATTTAAACCTTATCCCTTCGGTTCTGCTGTGTTTTTCTACACTCTTCCACCGCTTCATGTTATCGAATTACCATTAACGAGAGACATTTTGGCGCATATTTCTGCTAAAATAATAATCAATGATGTTACAGATTGTAGCTTCAAGTGATGATCATACAGGGTTTCTTGTTAGATTTTATCTCTTCTCTTTAATCGTTCCTCACACTTTATACTTCCGAGAAAAACCTCCCACAAAGCTTCTGTAGAAAATCACTGGAGGACACATGACTGTGACACAGCACACACAAAATTAAGCAAAGGTCAAAACTGTAGCATCTAAGCTTGAGCTTTACCATGTTTCGTGGCATAAAATTGACCAGAGTTTTAAAGAAATCATGCAAGGTGATGTCTGAAATTATCACACATCCATGCTGGGGATACAGAAAGGACACAGAACCGCTTGCAGTTACTAATTTCGCTGTTAATAATTTAGCTTATAGCTTCAGAAAAGTATAGTTTGGATGTTCTGTGCTTTGTGGAGATGGGTATGTGTAGTTTTTATCATATTTCATGTGCTGGGACGTGGCGAAAGGTCACAAACAATTTGCAGGTAAAATTATTTGATGCAACACGAAGGTGACAGAGCACTTCCTGTGACATTCCAAAATTCTTTGTACCTACATTTGAACTCAATGTCTTTGAATGATCGAGGGCGCTGTTATATGGCAAAAAAATATCTTTTCAGTGTTTTGTAGAAATCGTGATTTATTTTTTCAATCCTTTTTTCTGACTACATGAACTCGAAAAAGCGTCACTTTGAAAGAACAGCTGTAATATCAGGAGCAGATGTCTATCAATAAGAAAAGGTAATGCTACAGCTTCTATATGGAAAGTGTTTTCCTATTTATTTATGTGAACATAAAGGCAAGCGAAGAAAGGAGCTGAGATGTCGGTCAGTTCCATTTGACTGCCTTTCTCTACCTTTATTTCACCGTCTTCACCTGCGCCAGCCGCCATTACTCCTGCCTGTTGACTAGCAACGTCGTCTCTACAAAAATGGAGCCCGCTGACGTCTCTGTTAGTGACCCCAGAGTCATCCTGGCGCTACTGTTTCAGTGACAACGGAGAGTAGTTTTGATTTTTCAAAAACAAAAATCATATCTCTATCGTCCAGCCCTGGAATGAACTAAAGCTGAGGTAAAAATGATCGAGCAAGAGCCAAACCGTTAAAATCTAAATCCTCTTGTTGAGCAAATCTGTGTTAGTGCTCAGGAAACAGGTCTGTGTCTAGATGAGCTAAGAAGAGAATTTGTCCTGTACCTGCTTCTTTTCCCAGGATTCTGTCTTCATCTGTGCCTTTGCAGCCATCTGCTGACGTGACCTCTGGACCCTAAAGACATTTTCACGTAGAAACTCTGGACTGTCTCTGAGTTCGTCTGTTGTTCCACACATGTAAAAGTACAGACGCGTTGTCGCCTGGGGAGAAGCTTCAGTTCGTCATACCTTTTCTTTTTTTTTCTTTTGTAGAGCACAGTTTAAAAATTAAAAAATAGAATATCTGCCGGTTCAAAGCAGAAGTAAAGGCTGTGAAGGGTGATAGAAACACGATCAACATGTCCACACGCTTGCTGACAATACACTGCTCTGTCCACACACAGGCTCAGTCAGATATTACTCAGGCCCCGCAGGATAAAGCCCAGTTAACATCTGGGCCGTCTGCGTGAGACATTGGCGTTCTTGGATCCAGCTCCTCCGGGTAAAATCTAGGAAATTTCAGGCTCGCAGAGCATGTGTGAATGTAGCTTACGCAGTTATGCGTTGATGATGTGCTTTCACTTATCTCTCGACCTTTTGAACCACGTGAAAGCAACGTCCTAATCACATGTGTTTTTTGGCTTCTTAATTGAGCCCTTTTTTAAAAATGCTGTATACAATAGGACTAGTGTAAATACATAAGTTAATATTTCCCAGTTCTGGTTTCTATCTCGTTCACTTGATTAGTCAGTGCTAATCATAACATCCTGCCCAGAAAGTTACTTTCTTATTCTCATATTCATATTCTCAATCCATCTAAAGCATATTTCTTTACCCTGACCTGTTCACATGAAATCCTTTTTACTTTGGATGTTGTTTTGTTAGCGATTCCAAAATCTAACAGACTTAATTTACTGTGACTTTAAGTAGCAGATGTTTTGAATTTATCTTTCACCAAGTGGCACAATCTTTTCTTAATGGCTGTTACAGAGCCTGTGTGTCTTATATAGATCTTGTAGCTTTTATGAATTTATAGGTTTATATGATAAACATTGATGCGAGTGGGTGAAAACTTTATCAGCCACAGACATTCCTGAATCTCGTGGTCATAACACATACAAACACATGTACGTTAAGTTGCTTGCAGTTAAACTGTGGTTGCTGCTGCTCTTCGTGTTGTTGGTGATGTCGTCTGTCAAAGGATTTTATTCCCTTCTCGCTTTCTCTCTCTGGCTCGGTCTCTCGACACGGTCTTCCTTAAGGAGCGTTGGATTTGGCTCTTTGCTGTTGCTGGCTCTGTGAGGTCCCTGTGAGATGCTTTCACCCCACACGCCAAGTAGCAGCCACTCCCACTGTAGGACAAATTGTGCCAGTTACATCAGTTGTATGAGCTTGACTAACTGCTTTGCTCGGTTGTTTAATGAACATTCATGACCAGGTCTGACTAGGATTCCTCATTACCGCTTGATTTGACGAGGAACGCTACATTTTCCGTTCAGTTATGTATAGATCTTCCATAGCCTGGAAGAAACAGTCAGATATTACTTTTGCGAATGACGACAGATCTAAAGGTTCTGCATGGCTGAGCACATCTGCACGTATCTGTCGTCAGGGTTTATGAATCTTACAGATCTTTATTCACATGTATTGACATATTCTAAGCTGATTTCAATTTCTCTTGTTTGGATAAATGGAGTTCTGGCTTATTTCTATAATTTAATGCAAAAACTATTTGTCACTACACAAGTTAATCAACAACAAATTAGATTAGATTTTTGATTTTGAAGACCTCAGCTTTGAGTGTTTTTAAAAATCTTGCGTTCTTTTAACATATCAACTCTCTTCGCTCCTTCTTACCCCACCGTGAGCTCCACATGTGAACGTACAGACAAACCACTAGGACACACTCTTATTCTCAAACACACACTTTCTCTTCCAGTATGTGGTTACATCAATGACAGGGCAGAAGAATGAGGGTTGTTTTTGCCTCAGTTTATCTGGAAACGATGGCACAGCTACATATTAACCAGAGGAGGCCTGGGGGAAAAAGGCAGATGGTTTATCCAGAGTCTACCTGCGACAGGTAGATGAGAAAAGTAATGGAGAAGTTCATTAAAACAGACGCTACCGGCACATAAATAAACTGAGGCAACGAATTCAGCATGTGCGCAAAACTGAGGCAGTAATAACATGTTTTTGATGTGGAGTTGACATTTGTGAATTAGTTGTTTGTTTTTTTTTTGCTTCATTCTCCACATTTTGCTGTAGCCTAATGGTTTTTAAATGGTTTGTGTTGCAGTGTGCAGAGCTGGTTGTAACGTTGACCAACTCGTCTCATTTGTTTCCGCAGAGTCGACCGGCCCGGCCAAGGTGGTGAGAGCAGGGAACCCTGCCAAAGCCAGGCGTGGAGGAAAGGTAATGATCTGCATCCATTTTTTTTGGTGGGGGGGAGCCTTTTTCAGAGTAAATATAACGGTCTCGTTGCACATTACATCGCGTATGCAGCTAGACAGCAAACCTTGTACAGATCACTTTCGTTAGACGCCGCGGTGCAGGTAAGTGCAGTCAGTGAGCCTGCGTTTCTGTTTTGCCTCAGGCAGCGTGTGGAGTCCTCCCCTCACACTTTTGGAATGCAAATGTGAGTTCCTGGTGAGCCAATGGCTCCACACATAAAGCAGACAAGCTCCTCTCAGAGTGTTTCATTCACAACTTGATGGCAGGCGATTGTTCTGCTGGAGTGCTCCTGGGTCGTAAACCACACCTTGACACTAAACGGCTGGTAACAGGAGACAGAATTATATGAGCGACCCGGTGATGGCCACATGCATGTTAGACTATGTTATCATCAAAGTACTGGTGAAGGTTTGCGACCTGTGCAGACGTGCCCGGATCATGATGTGCATACGAGCTTTTTGTCCGTCAATCTAAAGGTTTGGTTTTTTGTATTTCAACACACAATTATTTCTTGCTCGTTCATGCTGTAAACTCGAGGGGGGGGTTACCTTTTTTTGTTTTTTGGATGCTCGTTCTCACTCAGCTTTGTTTCTGTCCCCTCCCCTTAATTGTCGCCCAGGTTGGAGATTTTGGCGACACCAACAGCTGGCCGACTCCAGGGGAGATCGCCACTAAAGACATGCAGGTAGGTGCTACTGCACGAGTTATTGGCTTATGGGTGTATGGAGAACACAAGATAATAAGAGGGCAGTGTCTGTTGACCACGAGTATGTGGAGTCAGCCGGATGTCCACACATGCACCAGTATAACATGCATTTTATTCAACGTGTAATTCATTATAGGACTTGTACTTTAATACTTTTGAAAGTAGATTTATTTTTAAGTTGTGTTATTCATTTATTACATTATAAAGTAGCTTTTTAAAAGGTTTTGGTCAGTTGCTCATGTTCACAGTGCCTCATGTGTCCTGAGTACTGATTATAAACCTTGAGAATTAACCAGAAAGTCACAGTGAGGTGACGCAGAACACGGAAGCCGCATTTAGTTTAAACTGATCCTTTGATTTGACTGGATCTGTCGACAGGGCATGTAGTTTAACAGACCCTGAGCGGAGGTTTTCAGCCACACCTCCCTCACTGTGTGTTGCTGGATCAGGAAGACGAGAACAAGCGAGGAATAAATAGACGCAGCTCAACCACGCTCTGCGAGAGCGCTGCCGGCTGACATCCAAACCACATGGGGTTAATGTGCGTGTGCTCCTGCAACCTTCAGTTAGCAGGGAAGAAAAGTGTGAAATAATTTTGACAATGGCAGTTTGACAATCAACGTACATGGCTTTTGATTGTGTAGCCGTCTCCAAGTCATAATGACTCATCAAAAATATGGAAACATTTTTACAGGAAGAAAATGATGCATATTTTGTTCGAAAGACAAAAATGGCATTTCACGTTATTTGGCGTATAATTAAGGACACAGGACACACTGTTGAAAGTTGAATGTGTATTTAAGTGAGCAGAAAACGGGAATCGTGCCTGGGTCTGCCGAAAGTCCTCAGGAACGTCGTCGCAAAGGCCGAAAAAGTGCATCACAACAACCTCCACGTTTGTCACATGACAAACACTCGCCCTAAAAGCATTTTTCCCACGGATGATCATTGGACAAAGGATCTGCTGTAAAATGGTTAAGATGAAGAAATGTAAACGAGATAATCTTCTTCAGTAAATCAAAGATAGAGGAGGATGTTTTAAAAGCCTTTATTTATTGGGCCGTGTTCGTTAAAACGCCGACTGGTTTCGACATCGCTGGTTCCTCGTCTGGAGGCAGAAACAATAAAACCGATCGTTTACGCCTGGTACTTTTCATAGATAACACATTGGATGTTACAATAGTGCAACACAGTCTATAAAACTACCACAATTACTTCCAGACATGAACGCCCAGAATGTTGGGATTCAATTTTTATTTTATTTATTTTTTATTTATTGTAGACCACTGTCAAAAGCAAGAATCTGGCACCATCTTGTAATTTGATATCCCCCTTCTTCTTTAGATTCCTTTCCTTCGGCATGTCGTGGAACTGGGTGTCACAATACTCAAATTGTATTTTTGACACGTTTGTCGGGGTTTGTCTGACATTTGATATTAGGAAAAAGTAGGTAGAGGCAGCGAAGAATGTGACAACAGAGTCGACAACATGCCTTGTTTTTAAAAAGAGCATCTCCGTAGTTTCAGGTCACATGTTGTATTCAGCGAGCAGCTCACGTTTCCTGCTCCAGTTTCTGTAGTGAGCGTGTGTCGTTTTCTACAATAGATATTTTAGTGGTTGCGGCTGTAATTACACAGCAGCTAAACGGTATGTGCACCGTTTCTCGGGGCCCGACTCTGTGTTCTCTGCACTGCGTCTCTTTTTGTTTTTTAATTGTTAGGGTTAGTCCAGCTCACCACCCCACAGCCTGACCTCTTGGACGTCGTGGAGAAGAAACAAAAGATGGCTCCACTTAAACCTAGTATCAGACAGAAAGCTCAGGACAAACAATGGGCGTTAGTGATCGCTAGTCGAGGCACATTTACGGCTCACGTGTTCTTATCCAGGCCGGTTGACTGATAGCGCTGCTTCTCTCCCCGTACCACATGACCGCAAGTTCACAAGAAAATGTTCTTGACTCACGTCGCAAGGTTTGTCGTTTCTCCTAACAAAAGAGCGTTAAAGGGGTTTGACAAGTGGGTGTATCTGGTAAGAGAGTCATGAATTGGCAACACGGAAAAGGATGTAAGCGTAGTATTCTTAAGTCTCATCTGGCTTTTGGCGTGAAAACAAAAACGGGAGATGGTCGTCTCGTCCCTGTACGCAGCCGCCATACAGACCCCCCGACCCCTCCCATTCCCTCCAGCTGTTTCTCCTATGGGGGACACGTTTAATTTGTGTGTTCTTACAACGCTGACAGTAGCCGCTTACCCCTCACACCCACTTTCTATTTCTGATCCCTGGATGGTGTGTCACCGTGAGAGCGACCCTAGTCACCTCCTATTTTAGGCAGCATGAAGGAGAGCGTGCACGCCCCCGGAGCAGGAACATGTGGGTCACGCCACCAGAGCCAGGAATAAATGGTGGATCCAGTGTCAGGAGGGTTGGGAGGGGTGAAGGTAAAGGATGAAGGCTTAGGCCTAGGTAGGGATGTCCTTTTAGGGTCCCCCCCCCCCCCCTTTTTTTTTAATAAACCAACTCAGGATCTGAGCTGCTGCTATTCTTAGTGGGCTGAGCACAGTGTCCCCCACCTAACATTAAAAACTCCAGCACCAGGCTCCACAGATTATTCACGCTTGGACGTGGACCCTGAAATGTGAGAGAGGGGGTGTGTAATTGCAGAGTTGTGCTTTACAGTTTGGCGCAGTGGATAAAATTTAGCTTACAGTCGTCTGAGGCGACAGTTCTGCAACTTGAATGAAGTGACACTTGTCTTCTCGTTTTACCATGTGCAGAAATGAAAAGGTGCTTTTTTTTTATTTCACAGGTCAAATACAATTCAGTGGTGTTTTTAATTGTTCATTAAAGCACCAGAAACATCAATTTATTTGCCCCCCATTGATTAATTTGCAGCAGGAATCTACTTTAGACAAAAACTAGTAGGATGACCGTTTTAATTTTTATCCAGCTCGTACCAGCTTCTCAAATTCTGTTATAAATTTTGGCTAAAAGGATTAATCATAGTGGGGGGAGAAAAATTATTTTGATAATGTCTCGTTAGTTTTTCAATTTCTCTCTTTCTGCTCTTTCATGAGCAAAATAAACGTTGTTGGGGTTTTTGGTGGACATGATATTTTACATAAACCATGGGAAATTCTTCTAAATTGCCACCAAAATCACCTAGGACTCATTTGTGAACTGATTAGATTTTTGTTGCTCAAAGGTCACGGTGAGCTTTTTATTTTTTGCATATTTTCTGTCATTTAATAGACTAGACGTTGATTAACAAAGTAATAAAAATTATACTTTCAGCTTCTTGGCACAGTTCTTGCAGACTTGAAGATATTGGTTTGCAGTAGTAGACATGTGAAAAACCAAACTGCACTGAAGCATGAAACCAAACACCTTTCCTTCCCTAAAACCACTTGAAAAAAGTCAGGTCCAGCTTTATGGTTTTTTGTTCTTTTGGCGCAGGAAGAAGGGTCGTGTGTGTTGCTGTTTTTTTGCTTCTTGTCCAGTAGAACGTCTGTGCCCAGTGTTTTGGCGGTTGACTTTATAACTGCAGCAATTTTTCATTGCATAAATTACGGAAACATGATATACAACGGTTCATTTTTCACTGGAGCATCCTCATGAACTCAACATTACTGTCCATGGATGATAGTCTACGTCTTTATTGATTTAGGAAACACCTTTACCCCTCAACCCTGATGACCTTCAAACAAAGTTTGACTGTACCGTTCCATCATGCCACACGCTAAAAATAATCGCAAATTTTTCCTCAGGACTATAAAGAATTAAAGAATGCCTGCCTTGATTGTAATGGCACAGCATTTGCCTTTCATTGATGTGTGTAGTTTGTAAAACCCAGAGGCAGCTCAGTAAACCGTAGATGCAGCAGATGCTTCTTATTATCCAGAGCTCGTGCATCATTCGCTTGATGACTTCAGTGTCTGATTGGCAACAGTAGAAACTGTAACGCCTTCATATTGTTTGGGCTGAGCAGCAGAACACAAAAGAGCTTGTAAAAAAATGTTTTAATCTATTTAACTGCTGGGCCATGTTGGATCCACTGATGAGCTGGTCCAAGACTTTAGAAATTCACTTTAGTCTCATAATGTCCCCAAACACTGACATCTGAACTCATTATCATTTTCTGTTTAGCAATAGCCCATGCTGTACATTCTCTACATACTGTTTCTGTGTGTGTTTGTGTGTGTGTGTGTGTGTGTGTGTGCACATCATGCTCCACCTCATTGTCTTCTCTAAACTGCTCTTCCCTCCCTCTGTTCAGATCGAGGCAGTGGCACGGACCGTGTCCTGCCCGCCGACTGTCAGGCAGGTCAGAGACTCTTGGAGATCCAGTGTAAGTTCAACCTGCAGCCCATGAAACCTGCGGCCTGCCTACCTGCTAACACTGACCCGCTGTATCTGATCATGGTGGTTCTGCATGTAATGAAGGCGGCTGCACACTTTTCAACCACACAGGGTTTTCAAGGCACTTCACTCTGAAAACAACTGTTAATTATTTAATCAATGATGAAAAGTTAGTGTGCTGCGCCTTCATTACAGTTTTTATGCATATTGTTGCCATGATGAGATTTTGTTGTGCATTCTTGGTCTACTAATAATAATTTAAACATCTGAACAGACTGAAACGCTAATTCCTCCGCTGTGTGAGAAAATGTTACAGTAATGATGATAGTCTGGTATCTCCTTCAAAAGGCAATTTTTCTCCAGACATCTGTGAAGTCCCTGGTGGGTGTGAATGTCATACTGTATTGGGCCTTCTTCATTTACCCCACTTCCTGTTTCATCGTTCATAGCTTTCCGCTGCAGGTTACAATACATACAAGCAAATTTATTGCAGTGCCGATAAACAACCTACTCCCCATTTCTCAAATTTGAGAATGTGTCCACATTTTTGAGTTGGTCACAAGACCACGGTCATCAGTGATATCCAGGTAAAAAGACAACCAACTACTGTATGCTGCAGCAGAAGTATAGCCTGATGACTTTATGATAAAGTCATCATTAAAGCTGAAAGATAATGCAAGTTATTAGTTCATTAACTTTATTTAGGTGTATTGGACAGCGTACTTTGACCACTGTCGAAAACACTAACAATAACCACTGAAACCACAGAATACCAAACCTTCATCTCTGATTTTAGTCTAAGCACCGTTTAAAGAACAACACTACTGTGGAAAACAGTATTGCTCTTTCCGTAATGGCAGTATCACACCTGAATAAACCCATAGTGAACATAACTTAATCCTACTTCAGAATGATAAAGATTTGTAGCAAATAGATGAAACTAGTATTATTAATGTTCATCCGCAGAATTGGAAGTTACATAAAATAAGGGGATGTGCTGCCTAGCCTTCTGGGGATAAAAATACAAACACTTTGAGTTATATTTGAATCTTTTTGCTTCTTTCTAAATTAATCTCAATTTAATCAGTCCTTCTGAGTTTCTGTTGCTTTATAAATGTTAATTCACATAATTTCAAGGCATTCTCTTTTTGTCGTTGTTCTTTTGTGACACTTGACATTGTTAAAGTGCATGTTTGGTTTGAGTGTGTGTGAGCGCGATAGAACACAATGTTTGGAGCGTGAAATGGATCTTGCATCTGCTTTGTTGAAGTAAGACAAACTCTTTGCATCACTTCTGTGCAAAACCCCTCAGGAGTGTCACACGGTGCAGACGTGTGTGGCTGATAGTTGAGCTGCCGTAGCACAGAGCAGCAGCTTTTTGATTTGACTAAACTCCGATATCAGCTCTGTTAGCAGAGATAAGCAGAAAAGGCCACTGGATGTATGTTGGACCGGCCTGTGTCCGTTAGAGCTTAGGTTCATCTGAGGGACGGCGGTAGTAGTTGTGTTGCTCTGCTGCAGTCCCACATTTAAATGTCACTGAATAAACGATAGGATAATGAGAATTCTAAACCTCATGCAAACTCGGCTTTGTTTTGGTCACTTTTATTGCGACCATGAAAAGGTGGTCATAGTAAAAGGGATTAAAAAAAAAAAGAAATGAAATACAAAACTTGAAACTGATTTATCTCACTTTTGGTTTTTTGTTTTACTTTTTATATAGTTTACATTAATTTCACCTATTACCAGCGTCGTCCGTATGTGTACAGAGTATGAATAATTAAAAACTTCCCCCTGCGTTCCATATATTAATATCTCTCTACACTCTATACTGTCCCTGAACACATCGCAGGCAGAGTGCAGAGCTGCAGCAACCTGTACACAGACAAATATGAACTTCGCTTATAGCAAGAAAAAAAGTCATTTACATCCCAACATCCATCTTGGATTGACAGTTCTGAGAACTTTCCAATCAGTTTAGTTTGTCAGTTGGCATCTTTTTTGGAAGAAATTTCATGCAAAAAATAACTTCTCCTTAGGAAATACCTTTTAAGCAAGAAGCTATTTTAGAAAAAGAAAAGCAAACTTTAATACCACCTGCATACAGACAGAAACTCCAGCAATAACCACAGGACACTAGTTAAAAATCAGTTGCTCGCAGACTCAAATTATTCCGCCCTTAAAACTGCCCCACACTTCCCACCCAGCCCATAGTTACTTTGTCAGGATCTTGCAATTTGCAATTACAATGTATGTTTTCAATTAATCAATTTATCACTCAACTTCTGAAAGTTAAGACGCCTGTAAAGTGTCTTAAACGTATGTTTACTGGCTGTGTACATCATATCAAGATGGATGATGGATGATGACCACAATGGATCATAAAATGATCCAAAACCACGATAAAGACAAAAAAACTCCCAAAAAAGAGAATACTCTCTTTAGCCGAGGCCTTTTAGCTGGTCATGGCTCAGGGTGGGTCCCAGTTTATTATTGCCTGACTGTATCCTGTGCACATTTTAATCCAAAAATATGGTGTGGAGCATGTTTGGACCCCAGGTTCAAGTTTGCAGCATTAGAAAATAACTTTTTTTTTATCCGCTAACTTATTCTCCCGTTTACATGTATTTAATAGTGTGGACTATGATGTTCCTCAATGTTTCCCTTTTTTCCTGCTCTTAACTAAATGTGCACGTTCTTGGACATTTCTTCTCCAGGCTCCAAAGACCACGACAGCCAAGAAGGAGTCAAAGGAGAAGAGGGAGAGCAACGAGGAGAGCAAGGAGAACCTGAAGGCCAAGTCAGACGACTCAGGAGAGGAGAAGAACGGGCCCAAGAAGAAAGGTGAATATGCCATAAAGCAAACGTTGGCGTTTGTTTTGGGCAACTGCCGTGACCTTTTCACTGGCACCGTGCTCAGAGCAGAGTCTGATGGTAACAGCAAAGCTCAGTGTGTTTCAGCCACAAAACAATTCAAAGAATATATTAAGTATTATCCCTTTGTCCAAATCGTTTGGCTCATTCAATGAATTTATTTTAGTCCTGGAATTTGTCAAGAAAAACTCCAGCTAACACTTCTGAGCCTCATTTTCCTCATTTTTCTGTTTGGGTTTTTTATAAGCAGCTTAGTCAGGCATAAAAAAATGTAGTGTATTAATTCTAATGATTTGGCCACTGAACCTAATAATCCTGAGCTAAAATGAAATAAAATGGAACATTTCAGGTAAATCACATAAGTATAAATATAAGTACTATATGAAGTAATAGTAATATATGAAAGTACCTGGAAGTTATGCAGCTGTCGTTCACTGCTAATTAAACGTGCAAAGCTTTATTACTGCAAATGCCCAAAGTTTCCCAGTTCATTGTTTAGTCTTTAATCAGATGAAGGCAAAAAATGCGGACACCCTTGTCTTGTGCTCATGTTAGTAAATTTTTTCAAATGTAAAATACAAAATTCCTTCTCCACAGCAGATGCCTGAGTAGAACTTTGTCATGGCTGACTGCTAATTAGGCAGCAGTAAAAAACCTTAGATCCACACCAGCCAATCAGTGAGCGTCTGTTTTTTGACCGTGACGAGTGTGAGAACTGAGAACTTGGACGCGACTTTAGTTTGTTTGTTTAGAAAGTATCTAAAAAATAAGTATCAGCACTGCAGTGAGATCCATTTACTGATCCAATATAGTTTTTATAGTTGGTTTTTAATTCACGGTGACTTAAAAATAGGCACAAAAAAAAAACCACGTGGCACTTAGAGGTTAGACTTTAAAAGCAAAGTCTCATCTGAGGAAATGTTTAGTTTTTTATATGCTAAATAGGAAAGAATATCCCTGCACAATAATCATTTTCCAGTTTCTGGTTGATTGAACTCTCCTGACCCAGGTAATAATCCTCGTAGGCAGCGCAGGACTAGTTGGAAAAGAAGCGGAGCAGTTTTTTGCTTTGTCTGGACGTCGAGTGTGTTACATACGCAGGGCCTGGGATGCTGGTTGTCAGCAGAAGGATGTTGAGATGGGAATCTGCCGTTAAGGTGCAGCTGGCTACTGGAAGCCAGAGATATTTGCTTGTATTAGACTGTACAGGTACATAATAAAGTGGCAAGTTAGCTGCCGATGCAAAAGGGCAACAAAGTCGCGTGTGCAGTGACTATAAGCACATTCCTTCAAAGTGGTTTAGC
This sequence comes from Channa striata, assembly GCA_033026295.1. Classification (NCBI taxonomy): domain Eukaryota; kingdom Metazoa; phylum Chordata; class Actinopteri; order Anabantiformes; family Channidae; genus Channa; species Channa striata. The sequence goes on from CM065182.1 coordinate 2,890,142, forward strand.
TGCTGACGTGCTGTAGAAGTGATGAGCTCTTCATGTCTCTTCTCCGACTCAACATCTGTGGAGAGAACTTCCACAACTCTGATCTCAGCATCAAAGCAAAGAAACGGAGCACATCCAGCCCTAAAAGCATCGACCCCTGAATTTTTCGACGTGGCCTGATGTTCAGACAGATGTGGAGGGTGATTTCCCCCCGTGTCTGTTTAATTTGAGGATATTGGAGCTGTCGTCGCCTCGGTGTCACCTGCAGGTCCTACTTATTCCTTGTATTCCCTCCCTCGTGTTTAACCTCCGCCCCTCCCCCTCACTCTATCCCGCTCTGTCAGCACATAGACACAGGCCACGTCACTGAACAGCGCTCGTCGTTTCCTCTCATCTTTCACACACTGACCCCAAACATCCACAAACTTACTCACGACCAGATGTTGTGGAGAGCTGGTCACTGACTCCCTCTGCTGGGCCCACGGAGCTACTGCAGCTCACTTTTTTAAACCTCGGAACTTTTTAATGACTGTTGCACATTTACAACCTCTGGAACTCTAATAAATTGTCTCTTCTTGAAGGTTCTGATATTCAGTTTTTTTTTACTGATTAACCTGTACTTGCTCAGAACTTTAGTATTTGATAATTGTAAGATGATATTTAAGATTTCTTATAAAGGCTTAAACCTGAGTAGCACAGGCTCATGAGTCAGTGCTGTAGGTGGAGCATTTCATTAATCAGACTTTTATAAGCCAATTTTCAATTAATACCAAAATTTTAAGTTTATTAAAATTGCGTATTGGCATTTTGGCTATGAATTTTATTAGATATGACAAAGGTGTCAAAAGGGCTTTAATAGTGATTGGCCACAGATCACAGTAATGTTGCAGAAGCATTAAAACAAACTTGTCATGAACGGATTTCAAGAACGCATGTATGAATCAGCATTTTCTTTACTAACTCTGTTGCCTCTTTTTCATTACAAGCAGGAAGCAAGCAGAAGTGGGTTCCCCTGATGATTGAGGTGAAGTCCGAGGGTCCCAGGGAGCGCTCTGCCTCCAGGAACAACAGCAGGCAGAACGAAAACCCCCGTCTGCCCCCCAACGCCAGGAACGACCTCAGAGGTCAGTCTGTGGGCCGGCGGACGTTCAGGTTACTTAATGTGACGTCGGGACGATACGTTCTTACTGAGCTGGCTTTTAGCTGATTGAGACTGTGTGTGTGACTCAGCAGCAGGATGTGGAGAAATGTGACTGTGCTATTACTGATATGCTACTTCTGCTTTGACTTGGAAATGAAAAATGATGTTGGGCGCACGACTACAACAAGTTCTGTAATTTAAAATCCAAAAAAACTAGAAGTTCGGTTTTGTTCCCGTGATGCACTGCGGTCATGCCTTTATGCTGATTTGAGCGCTGTTGGATCCTCCGCAGACTGGCACAGTCAAAAGTACGAGCGCGAGTGGCGTGACGACCACGACGAGGTGTCGAGCGTGAAGAGCGAGGGGGCACCGTTCCGTGGAGGGTTCAGAGGTCGCGGCCGCGGCAGAGGAAGAGGCCGTGGACGAGGCAGAGGTAGTGGGAGAGGTACGTTCACTATTCTCACACACCGACATTTTATAGACCGACAAACCCGATTTTCACTGAGATTCGGACTGCAGATGTACTGACCTCCTTGTGTCGTCTCTGACTGAACATCTGTGGAAAAACGTTCAGAATTCTGGTTTTAAACCCCCCCCCGAAAAAAAATAACCCAATGAAGCCTGTTTGTGCTTGAACACACCTGAGCTGCTGCTGTACTGCTGCACACTAAACCTTCAGTATTGACACGACATTTTCTTCAAGTGAAACTTGAGCGTTAAGGAGCTGTTGCATTTCCATCTAGAAGAATTTGATATGACACTGAACGTTTTTGTCGTGGATTAAGTCTCAGTTTCAGAACTGTCACACCCCTTCTGAACGCCAACGTGGAAGTTCATAGCGCCTCCTTTTTTGGTTCAAGCTAGCCTGTCAGAACCGTTTCAGTCACTTGAACAAGTGAACACTAATTTTCATTGTAAAAACGTCCCACCTTATTTCAAGGGGCCCTCAGTAAAATAAAAGCCCTAATTTTGGTGTAATATAGCTTCTTTTGTGAGCACTCTGTGGCGTTTTCCTTTTGCTCTATTTCACACCCCGTTTTTGCACATGCACAGAGTGAGACAGTCAAAAAACCCGTCTTTAACTGTCCTGGTTTTTCAACTTGGATGAAGACCTAAAGAGAGGAATTACTTTACTGACACGATCGACCCCTCAGCGAACACGAGAATGACCGTGTTTGCCCGACTAAAGTTCACTCCTTCCTTAATGCTTCTCCCAGTGTGGAACAGTTTGACTTCACCTGACAAAATCCAACCTCTTTTACCAAAAAAGAAAAACACGCTTTGGTGATGCTGTGGCTGCCTCTGCCATCCAGCTGGGGGTTCGGTGACCCTGGTCGCCACCGTAGCTGAAAAACAACAGAACGTGTTGGCTGAAGCCGGTTTCCCTGAAGTCCTGTTGGTTTTGGCAGGACTCTGCCTCTCTTCTCTCCCACTGTCGTTCCCTGTTTTCCTACACATTGTCCTTCCTTCCTCTCTCCCTCTTCACGCTTCATGTCCCTCTTCTTGTTTGTTTTTCAGTCCACAGTCTGAGGTTAAGCAGCAGTAGCTTTTTTAACTTTTTATGAGACGGTCTCGTTGACTTTCAGCACCACCGAGGAGATGGTCACAGCAACAGCTGGCAGATGAACTTTGTGTATTTACTCAGCTCATGTATTTGCTCCTACTCGGCACATTCAAACAGTCGCGTGGAAACTAAATAAGAATTAAATTGGTCTAAATCTCTCTGAATAAATCCATCCGTCCAATTAACAGACAATCTTTGTCCTGTCCAGGTCACTACGACTACCACTACGGCTACAAGTTCTACGAAACGAAAGAATACGGCCAGAAGTTCAGCAACACGGTGACCTACTACTACGACAACATGAGCAGCAACGACCTTTACTCTGTCGACCAGGACCTGCTGAAGGACTACATCAAGAGACAGATGTGAGTTTAAGAGCAAAGGAGGCGTCTCTGCATTTCAAGTTTGTCCTGGGATCCAACCTGCAGACATGCTGTAGAAGTGATGAGCATTTCATGTCTCTTCTCTGACTCAGAATCAGTGGGGAAAACTTTCACAACTCTGATCTCAGCACTGATGTGTAAAGAAAAGCAAAATATTTTAACCGAGCAAATACGAGCCACTGTGTGATGAATTTTCATTTTTTCAAATAAATGGTTGTTTCAGTTTAGAATTTTAATGACTTCGGTTTTAAATGAAAGGTGGAGTTTTTGTCATTTGTTCCAGTTCTCTATCAAGGTCTTTTTGTAGATGCCTTGAAAAATACACTTTTTACGCATCATTTTAAATATTACTTTAAATCAAATCTGTAATCAGTTACTAGAATGTTTAAAGAATAACTTCAGTCATTTTCTAAATGACGTACTGTTACTAAACCAACACAGAATTTCTTTCATTCGCAGTTAATTTATGTAATAATTTGTCTGTCTTAGACCTCGTGAACTGATGAAAAACAGATCATCTAGACACCCCGCTCCAAACGTTTGCAACTTTCTAATTTTAAAAAGTTGCACCAAGTGCTGGGAATCGCCCTAACTTTGTCCACACATGCCGATTTCCAGTGGAATTATTGCAGTAAAAATCATATCTCAGCACTTTACACATAAAGGTCAGGAACTTGGAGAACGCTCAGCTGGGCCAACTCTGATTAGAAGCTTTATCATAAACTTTAAATGGAAAGTTATTTAAGCATCTACGCATCTCCTCAAAATTCTGCTCTTCGCCCCACCAGGAAGCGGTTGCAGTGAAACTGAGAGAGCCCAACAGTTTGCCTCGTGTGCACTCGTTGCTCTCAGTTTAAATCTATTTTTGGGGGCTCAGAGATGTTGAAATCCACTGCAGTCTGTTTTTGATTAGTGGTTCCTCAGAAATTCTTTGGATACAACTGACACAGCTGAACGTGTGTGTGTGTGTGTGTGTGTTTCCACGGTTTTCTTTTCCCTCCCAGCTGTGTTCACTCTCTCTCTGTCCCCCAAATGTGCGCTGCTTATTTCTCTGCTGTCTGTCCTTTGTCTCCCCTGTTAGCGGCAGAGAAAACACATGTTCCGACGGCTGATTTGTCCGTACGTACTGGATCATATTGACACTCATTTCTCTGCTCCTTCCTAGTGAGTACTACTTCAGCTTGGACAACCTGGAGCGTGACTTCTTCCTGCGGAGAAAGATGGACCAGGAGGGCTTCTTGCCCATCGGACTCATCGCCAGTTTCCACAGAGTCCAGGCCCTCACCACTGACGTCAGCCTCATTCTGGAAGTAAGCGCTTCTCTCCCAGCGACACAGACTCTCCTCGTCAGGGGAGACCGACTGTGAAGGAAAACATGAGTGAATATGAGGATGGTGATGTGGTTTGGAGCCAGAACTGGTGTCAGAACAAGAGTTTGTGTTGGTTATAGCTCCAACACGACAGAATGCAGATTAAAAATTAATCGACCCCTCCTCTCTCACGTCAGGCTTTGAAGGACAGCAAAGAAGTGGAGCTGATAGACATGAAGATCCGTCGAAAGGTGGACCCGGAGAAGTGGCCGCTGCCGGGCCTGACCGTACCGAACCACACCCACACCGACTTCTCCCAGCTCATCAACTGCCCGGAGTTTGTCCCGCGGCAACTGACAGAGGAGCCCACAGGTGAGCGCACTGATCTGCTGAGGAGCGATTAAAGGATCAGGTGGTCCGCATCGTCCAGGAAACACAAATATATCTGTTTGAGATATTTTAATGCACTGGCAGATTAGAAAGTGTTAAATGCCTGATAGGCCTGAGTGTTTGAGCCGTCTCGCATTGTAGGTTTCCACAGTAGTAACTGCGACGCTCTGTCTGCTGCAGGGTCTCCCAGGGCGTCCACGCCGGTGCAGCAGACAAGACTGAATCCGACATCTCCAACCTAAAGACGATGCCCAAGGGCCTCTCCGCCAGCCTCCCAGACCTGGACTCGGAGTCCTGGATCGAGGTCAAGAAAAGGCCCAGACCCTCCCCAGCCAGACCAAAGGTCAGTGCAGAGCAGGTGAAGTTCAGAGAGCGACCGTGAACTTCAGCAACATTTACAGCTCGTTTTTAGTAGGCGGGAAGTGTCTGAACACGTCGCTCATCGTGACCCCGCCAGGTCGCCTCTTGCCAGCAGAAGCTTTAATATGAAGGGAACTCATTAAAATTTTTTTAAATGGAAACAACTTTGATGATCTTTTGAATTTTAAAACGTGAACTTTACTTTCTCTACTATAAATTGTGAAATATAAAAATTTGGGGCTGTTAATTACCGAATAGGCTATTTTACTACATCACCCTGGACTGTTGGAAAAAGATCCTTTTTTTCCCAACAGGTTGATTGATTGATTGTGAAAAAAGCAGAATTGGAAATGATTCAGTCACAATGCAAGTAGATATCAAACATTGTTCATGTGGGACCATAAAATTTCATCTTCACGGCACATTTAGCTTCAAATTTTTTTGCCTAGGGCAGAATCCGTTTCTCTCCTCCTCACTCAGACTTTGCTGACCATTGCTCCATTCATTTAGTTTTTATCCCATCTCCTCCTCCTCCTCCTCCTCCCTGCTCCTCTGTACTCTGTCGGTTGACTGATTTAGGCCCCCTCATTGCAGCAGCAGAAGGAAAAGGACGACTCCATCCGCTCCCCTTTGCCTCAGCCTGGCTCTTCCCCCACAGCTGCTACCTCAGGAAATAAGGTGAGTTTGAACTAATCGTCTTTGCTTTGTCACAAAAGACGTGAAGTTTGCGAGGTCTCCTTCTACAGATTTAAGTGCGGGATTTACTCCTCCGTTAATGAATCATCGAGGTTTACATACTTCACCTTGGACGCTTATTTGATCTTTCCTATATTTTAAACTATCAAAAATGGAGAACAGCCAAAACAAGCTGTACCTATTAAATGTAGTGTGTCACTTTTTAGTAATTTTTCTTTGTTGTGCTTTCATATTTCATGCAGAACTGTTCAGTTTATCAACTAGTTGTTCTTAATTTCTGTTTTGACTTGGACTCTGATCAGGACGGAGCGGAGCAGGATGAACCGGAGGAGCTGGACTTCATGTTCGACGAAGAGATGGAGCAGATGGACGGACGCCGCAACACCTTCACCGACTGGTCGGACGAGGACTCGGACGGCGAGATCGCTGACCACGACCTTAACAAGATCCTGATTGTGACCCAGACGCCGCCCTACCTGAGGAAGCACCCGGGCGGCGATCGCACGGGACACCACGTATCGCGCGCCAAACTGACCAGCGAGCTGGCCAAGGTGATTAATGACGGGCTCTTCTACTACGAGCAGGACCTGTGGGACGACACGTACGAGCCCGAGTACGCAACCATCAAGGTGAGGCCGTTTGTCCTGGTTGACTTCGTATACATGTAACCTGCTGTAGTTATCACTTACAATAAGAGGTAAATATGGAACATTAATAAGTCTATATTTTTCAGTGTTATAGATAAATGTGTTTAGACACGGAGACAGATGTCGTGTGAGCCATCGTTATGTAACAGTCGGTCACTAGGTGACAGGAAAGCAGATTTCTGTTAAACGGGAAAACTGGTTTCCCCAAAACGGATCTGGGCTTAGAGAACCGTGATTCTCCTCCTGGAGAATTTCCCTGCCTTGTTAAACTGTACAGGGTTTTATCTTTTTACCCCACGGTGTTTTGACGCGTTTCCGTGGAGCCTTTACGTGGTCTGAGGAAAACCCGGCGGAATAAGCCCGCCTGTAGTGACTCCCATCTTCTGACAGCTTCCACACACTGTGTTGTCCTGTCGAAGGTGTTTCTGCCCGAAGCCAGATCACAAGCGGCTTCATTCTTCTTCAGTTAGAGCTGGAAACCCGACACAGAACCGACCGGTTTTGTTTTCATTGCCGCCCCATTGTAGCATTGTTTCCTCACTGTTCAGTTGTGTGTGGGACCTTCACGTGCTCTCCGGCACACGCCCAGCAGCGTGTGGAACAGGGCACGCTGGTTTTTAAATAGCCCCCCCGGGCGTGGCCCCGGCCTGAGGGGGAGACGGGCTGCAGGGGGAGGCAAAGATGGACACTCCGAGATCTGAGGAGGCTCGGTGGAGTGTGAGTCACGCGTGGTGATCAGTCAATAACTGTTTTTGTCGTTTCTCATGTGAATTTCTCAGATGGGGGCTATCGGAAGCTCTTTGTGTTGATGTGGCGCAGCTCGTTTGTGAACTTGTCAGGTGTCAGACATGAGGTTGAAACGAGTGTTTTTGGCCGGACGATTATGTGCTGCCACATGTTTTAATATCTCAGGTGTTTTTATTTTTCTTTCAGTTTGTAGCCGTGTTTTCAGATGATAAGCAGTTAGTCTGTAAAATTATGTTTCAATAGCAAAGTTCGACCATTCGTTGGTTTTTGAAATGCCGACAAACCTTTCAAAAGTTTGCTTGTGTTTTTTTTTTTTTTTTTTGTCATTTATCCAAATCACTGACAGCCTGCCGACATTTGCCTTTTTATCCCAGTAACATTCAGTCGTCTTCCTTTCACAGCAAGAGGTGGAGAACTTCAAGAAGGTCCACCTGATCAGCCGCGAGCAGTTTGACTGCCTGACGCCCGAACCCCCTGTCGACCCCAACCAGGAAGTCCCGCCAGGCCCACCACGACCCCAGCAGAGTAAGGACACTTCAAACACTTCATGCATTTTCCCAGTGAACTTTAATGGGGGCAGGATCCCATTAACTGTTGTTACTGAGGTATTTTTATTTTGAAGTAAGATGGTTTGTTACGGATGTAATGATTTAGGCGGCGCCCTGCTCTCCGCAACTCTAGTCCGCCATCAATGATGAACCATGTTGTGATCTTCGATGAGTTTTATTTCAAGATTGCTGACACTAAAGTGAAGCTGTTATCTGCTCAGTCCCCACAGACGCTTTGGCAAACAAACTCTTCGGCGCCCCTGAGCCCTCTTCAACGGCTCGCTCGCTCCCGACTACAGTGCCTGACTCGCCCAACTACCGCAGTGCCAGGACGCCCCGCACGCCTCGCACCCCTCACCGGAAGGACCCGACCATGACGCCGCGCTTCTACCCAGTGGTGAAGGAAAGTCGACCAGTCGATGCCAAGGTGAGACGCCTTAAATCTTTTGGATGTTGGTCACTTTTACGGTTAGGAGGTGAAACTTGACATGGTCCCTGTCAATTTTCAGACGCCCCGCAAGAGGAAGACCCGACACAGCTCCAACCCGCCCCTGGAGTGCCACGTCGGCTGGGTGATGGACTCCAGAGAACATCGATCCCGTACCGCCTCCGTCAGGTGAGACTCGCTGCCCTTCAAACCGTAATCAAAACTCTCGTGTGTAAAACCAAGACTCGTTTTTCATTTAAAGAAACGCTTTGGTCAGAGGGAGACGTCTGTTGATCAGTTCTTACCTGTTCGATTTCAAGGTTTGGAAGATGTGACTGATTTGGAAAATGAAAACTCTGTAACAGAAGCAGTTAAAATGATGTGCTTGTATTTCTCTCTCAGCTCTAATGCCAGCCCATCAGAGGTCACCCCTGCCCTGAGCAACATCGGCTGCACGCCTCAGTCCCTCCCCAAGTTTCAGCACCCGTCGCACGAGCTGCTTAAGGAGAACGGCTTCACGCAACACGTTTACCACAAGTACCGCCGGCGCTGCCTAAATGGTACACGCTCGTCTTCTTACTGCAACAGCTACGACCCTGCTCCTCTGGACCAACAATCCATCCGTCCCTCTGTCTTGTGCGTTTGAAATAACCCTGTCCACTTTGTCTCGCTCCTCTCAACCAATTGCAGAGCGAAAGCGTCTGGGAATCGGCCAATCGCAGGAGATGAACACGCTCTTCCGTTTCTGGTCGTTTTTCCTGCGGGATCACTTCAACAGGAAGATGTACGAGGAGTTCAGACAGCTCGGGGTTGAAGACGGGAAGGAAGGATACAGGTAAGAAACCCGACTTTACGTTTCCTGATTGTCAAAATTTAAAGACTGAGTGAACAGAATCATTTATAGTGAATTGTAAGTGATTCTGTTTATCCGGTCGGGAGATCCAGTGTCAATTCAACCGATGTGTCCTTTTCTACCATGCAGGTACGGCTTGGAGTGCCTGTTCAGGTACTACAGCTATGGTCTGGAGAAGAAATTCAGACCGGACATCTTTAAAGACTTCCAGGAGGAGACTGTCAGAGACTACGAGGCTGGTGAGTAGAGGAGAAGAAATGTATTCACGCAAATATCATCCCCGCTCCCGAGTTTTTTGGAGGGGGAAACCTAACTTTGTGCCGGACTCCTGTCCACAGGCCAGTTGTATGGACTGGAGAAGTTCTGGGCCTTCCTCAAATACTCCAAAGTCAAGCTGTTGGACATCGACCCCAAGCTGCAGGAGTATCTGAGCAAGTTTAAACGTTTGGAAGATTTCAGAATTGATGTAAGTGGAATTTTCTTATTGAAGGTAAAAAATAACAACCGTTGGGATTTGAATTTAAAAAGCAGCTCAGGTTTCCTTTTTATTTGGCTTATGTTGGTTTAAACGTTGCCCACTGTGAAGACTTTCATTTGTGTGTTTGTACTCTCCTAAAATTGTTCGTCATTCTGGTTCCAGCCACCCATGGAGGACGGAGGCCGTAGAAGACACTCGTCCAGCGGGGACGGTCGCCGACGACACCCCTCCCAGACCTCCGGCCGGCCACACAGCCAGGCCGGCTCAGGCCCCGGCCCCGCTCCTGCCGCCCAGGGGCCCGCAACCAAGGATGATGCCAAACAACCCACCAGCCAGAGAGCCCCCGCCGCCACTGCTGACCCCACGCCAGATGCCAAAACACTGAAGTAACTCCACAGACACGACGGCCCGCATGGATCCACTTAACCACATCTGCAAGTCGGCGGTTCTCTCTTCACCACAGGAGGGGGGGCACCCAGCTCGTTATTCACGCATGAGAATCTTTTTCTTTTCCTAGGACAGCGTTTGAGAAATGAGCAAGAAAATAGTTAATGTGGCTCAGTTTATCGATTAGGTTTTTGTCTTAAGGAGGCAAAGGACGGACAAGGCGTCGCACATTTCTTTATACACTATCGTCAGTCCACATGCTGGTGGGTTTAAGTGATTCACTACCTTGGATTAATTTTAATTTTTTTTCATGTCCCCAAACCCGGCCCCCCCAAAAAAGAAACCTAGACCCTTCTTTGTCACTGTGCTGCTGGATGAAAGATATTTGATTCTTTGCCCCAATCTCAGTTGAATAATTCTAATTTCTTCAGCATGTGGTTGGACTGTAACCTTGACGGAACCCCCCCCCCCCGTTAGCGGCTTGCTGGGGGCCGCGCTGCCCTAACACCCAACCGGACCAAAGTGGCTTGAACCGAGCGACTGCCGTTTCCATCTGCAGAGCCCCGGCTGCTCTCACCTGAGCGACTAGACATTAGAGACATTTGATTTAATTTATGGCTGGACGCTGAGGGGAAAATGACACAAAGAACCAAATGACAAAAAGAGGAAAGAAAAAACTTGCACCGCCCCCTCAGCATGGACGCGATCATTGAAAGTTGCCTTATTTTAATGGTTTTACTGCTTGTGCCCGCCACCTTATTGTTGATTGTACAGCATTGAGATCACCCGTGTGTCCCGTCACCGTCTCCTGCAGAGGCCAGAAGGTGAACGCTGTGTCTGCCAGACTGTTTTCTGCCCCCTTCACCCCCCTCCATCGCCTTTACTGAGCTGTCTTCCAAGTGTTATTCAGTCTGTTACAAGTCCAGTAATTCATCCCTGTGTTTGCAAGTTGTAGATTTTTGTGCTGAAACAACCCGATGGACGTTTGTCGCCTATTTCCCGCTCCCAGACAAAAAAAATAAAAAACACTTACGTGGACAGGAGAGCTGACGAAGGAGAACCCCTGCAGATCTCCCTTTGGGTGCTTTCTGACTTTCTCTGTGCCCCTCCACCCTCCCACTCAGACGAGCTGCGTCCATCCGTTCATCCCGTTTCCCATCCGACCATCAGTGACGCTACAGGACTGGAATCATCAATCTGGATTACTTGAAGAAGCGATGTTAATGAGGAGGAGCTGTTGAGCTCTGTCGCAGGTGCTCTGGGAGGAGATGCCAGCGAGGCTCAGACGTTTGGTCTCTGACTTTACCGTAGAACTCGAAGTTTGAGGCTGACGGGGGCCTCGGGGCGCTCGCTGCCTCTTCCTGTTTTCACACATATGTACGTACACACACACACACACACACACGGTTCCAGGCATGGACACTGACGCAGGTACAGATGTAGCAGCGCGCGCAAACCCGATAAACACCGCTTGATTTTTCTTTTTGCCTCGTTGTGGACTGGATGGTCCCGTTCAGTCATCTTCCTACAGTCCGTGTGGATATTTAAACCTCTGTCCAACTCGAGTACTGACGATATCAAACAGAAGAGGAATTCTGTTGTTTGTCCTCCACTAATGTAAATGTGAATTTGACAGATGAAGAGAAAGGATTACGGCTCCCTGCTACTTATTTTATTCTTTATAGAACAGATAACATTTGCCTTACAATTGTATGTACTCTAACCTTTTTTTTATGGTCTCATGATTTTCTTTTAACGCTTTTTAATTTCAATTTGCAGTGTTTCTAGCGTTGATGTTACGATGGAAGAGGGGTTCGTGTCAGGCCGTTTAAACAGCTGTAGATCTCAGAAACGGGAACATAACAAAAGGGAAAGTTGACATCAGGGCATCAACAGAAAATCAGCGCAAAACCTCTTAAGTTTACAGTGTTTCATGTTGAAATCAGTTAATTTGCTCAGAGCAGCGTTTCCAACTACAAACTATTGATACGAGGCAAACTGAAACTGTTCAGTTGAATTAAGCGAGAACTTGAGTCTTAATACGCACGAGAACATCCAGATGTCGACGAGACGACCCATTTTCCGTTAAACTGCAGTGAACATCTTCAAATGCTTTTGAGGAGAATCCTGACATTTTAGATGGAACTGTGTTGGACACCTGTGCCTGTTGATTTTATTTAATTCTTTTAAAGTTTAGGCCCTTTAGTGTGAAAGTCATTCAGCTTCATTTTCCAGCTGAGTGTGAATTGTTTTTTTCAGGTCTTCAGGGAGATTTGGATGTTTGAGACTTAACAGTTGATGCATCAACGTGTTTACTGGAGGTTTAAACGAAATAAATACATAATACAAGAGCTATACATATTTAGAAAAGAAGCTCCACGAATTTTCCCAAACCAGTGAAAGCCTTTCACGTGGGCATGTGGCTGCCACTGGGGGCAGCACCTCCTGGGACAGTCCCTTCCTCTGATGTGATCGTCACCTGGCACCGGACAGTTGGGGATTTCGGGCGTTTCGGGAGTTTTCTGCCTTCTATCAGCTTAGACGTGCTGCTAGCTGTCCAAATAGACTGTGGGGGGCGCCGCAGCCTCCGCCTGTCAGCTTTACAGACATGGCTGGATACTGGAGAATGACGGATGTGGGGAAGAAGCAGAAAACGTGAAAGAACCCAGCTGGGTTTCGTGATGTTGGTCAAAGGATTATGGCTGGTGAAAATGTCTGGTGACTGGAAAAAGGACACAATTCCATAAAGCCATATGAATAAGAAATAACTGTATATGAACCATTTAAAAACGTTCATTACATTACAATATCTTAGGCTTGTCATGAGGAAAAAAAGATGAAAACGAGGAAAAAAGGAACAAAAAAATATATATAAAACGGAAAAATGTAAAATACTTGAATGAGATCCTGTATTATAACATTTAATATTCATAATATCTGCTTTGTAGGCTGATGTGATTCGCTGTTAGTGTTATTTGTAATTTGTAGTAATTACGCTTTCCTTTAATAAAGAAAAAAAAACACAAAACGGACAAAAAAACCTCAAACACACAGACTGCCGAGTCGTTATTTCTGTGAGGAATGAACAAATGATGTGCGACACTTTTTAAAAGTTTGTCCTTACTAATTTTGAGTAAATAAAAGAAAATGAATCAGACTTTTAAAAAATATTTTATTACCACTAATGTATAAATCACAGTAGGAAAATTACATAACATCTCCTTACATACATTCATTTGATATAAACATTGGAGGTTTCCTGGAATAAACAAACTTTCAGCTGTTTTTACCAGAAATTTGCTTTAAATTGACTCACGAGTTCTGTGCTTGTGCATTAAAAAAGGTGAGCTGAACTTCAGGCAGCTTGATAAATCTGATCCGTCCAGCTTTTCCTCAGTGGAAATGCAAACAATTTTCCCCAAAACAACACACACCCTAAAGAAGGTTCCTGCAAAAAGTGCCAGGAATTGTCCAGTAGAAATGCACCTTTGATGTCAATTTTGGAACATATTTCTGGTAAATGAATTCAAAAAGTGTCAAATACTGTGGCTTTAAGTGCAGCATGAATGAAAAGTGCAAATGTCTGAGCATCAAGTGAACTCTGAAGTGGTCAGTGTTAACAGACGTTATCGCTGATGTTTTAACTTGTGTTAAATCAAAGAAATGAACGAGTTAGTGGAATGTGGGAGATAATCCGACCTGGTAAAGAAAATGTATTTTTCACCATCATAATGGGTATTTTGAAATTCAGTAGTTCTTCAGGAATCTCTGCATTTAAAGTGCTTCAGTATCCCCACAAACGAGGGACAGAAGAAAAACTGAGTAATTCGTTTGTTGGATTGACAGTGTTCGTAGTTTACTAGTTATAGAAAACAATCTTAAATCTGGTCAACAAAATACGAGAGTCGTCCTCAAGTTTTATTACCTCCAATTCGAAATTTAAAATTCAAAATCCTGAAAACTTTAAAGCGAATGCAAACGTCTATGGCTGGAAAAGGGAAAAAAAACAATTTTCACTTAACGCAAATTGACTCTGATTTACTATATTTAAGTTTTCATCACGTATCATTTGGCTCCCATAGATATTTACTCATAATACAGTTACGATAAAGTGGACCCAAGCTCGTGCCTGCCGTCCCATTACAACAACCTTCCCAGCTCTCACAAGAGGTGATCGGGACAAACCAGGTCAGATTTTAAAATGGCCTCAAACCTGCTTCACATTGACAATAACTACGTGGACAAAGATGAATTAAAGCTTTTGACCACATGTTTGAAACTGATCACCAGGTTTTACCTTCTGAAATTACCAAAATCTAACAGCTATTTAAGACTGACTGAAAATGTTGTGGCCATAAACTCGAAAAGGCGGGAGTATGAGGTTAGAGGTCACGTCCTGTCACTGGCCCTTCTTGGGTGAGTCGGGGATGCTCTCGTTGAGCGGCGTGAAACTAGTGAGCAGGACGTGACGTTCACACTGCTTGGTCTGCCTGAATTTGCTGTCGGTGCCGTGGAGCCGGTCCAGAACGCCGAAGACCCCGTAACACTGGTTGAACCTGGAACACGTGAATAAGACGTGAGTAAAACCACCACGTTTCTACCAACAAGAATTTCCAAGGTACGTTAATTAAAAGTCGCATAACGAAATACTGCTCCTCCTTTCTCCCATTATTACAAACTCATGCCAAGATCAAAAGTGACAACTGCTTTTTTTGCTCCGCCAGTCTCCAAGTCCCAAAACGCACAATTTACGATGTTTGCCAAAGATATAACCGCTCAGTTAAATATGATAAATGACTTTAAATTACTTTTAATGATTTTAAAAAACAAATATTTTCATCTATAAATTTCTGAGAGATGGATTAACACACTGGCCTGGATCATTTTGTTTTAACATCAAATCTATAAAAAGTCCTTTGACAAGAAGTGGCGTTTCGAATATCTTCCCAAACAAAGCCACATAGAAAATGTGGATGTACTGTCATCGACAGAGTCAGAGCCCCCCAGGATGTGGTGATGTTGCTGCCGTAGCAACTGACACAAACGGACGATGGACAGGACCCAACCCTGTTGTCCCCTGTTGTCCATGACAAGTGTTAAACAAGCGTTGTTGGTGGCAGAAGGCGTGATGGAGGCGTGATCGTTCGCATGACAAACTGTTACTGAGAACAATTAAAGCAATGATTCAAATTGTTCCTTCACTCAGTACATTACTAAAGAAAACAAACTATAAATATATATTTGCTTTTTTTACGTGCTTATTGCCAAAAAAAGAGTGAACATGCATTGTTTTGTTTTGTCTTTTTCAGGAATTGCAAGCTAAAATGATTCAGAATTAGTCTCTCTATGTGGAAGATGTTAAGTTAACTCGCCTGAGGTGGTGGAAGTCGTGGAACTCCGGTGAGGGCAGGAAGGGGAGGTGGTATCCGCAGTGGGAGATGTTGGTGCTGACCAAAGCCAGGCAGTACCAGAAGCTGGTGGTGGTCAGGTGGGAGCCCAGGAGCACGGGCCCGATTATCACCGGCAGCGTGTTGGAGATCTAACGGCAACAAAGAAGAACAAACAGGCTGAGAAACCCGACTCGCCAGCGCACGTCGGCTGCAGACGGTCACAGCGAGTCCAGATGCTTTTTATTTGCTGTAAGACGTGGTCTTCACATGAACCAACTGAGGCAGTTCGGTGGGATCTCCCCCCTGCCTGCGGAGTCAGAGACGATCCAAACAGGAAGAAAGAATGTGACGGGAATCTTTTACCACATGCTCCAGAGGATGAGCGTAGATGGAGACGACGCCAATGGGAGCGGTCCACTCGTGGTGCTGTTTGTGGAAATGCTTGTAGAGGTTGGGATGGTGAAACAGCCTGAGAGAGAACCACACAGTCAGCACATAATGTTTCACATCCACCATCTCACTTCAGCATGTGCTTGTAAACCAATTACCTAAATGTTATTCTAGATATCAGAAATAGGAATCATATTTCTATGGGACATTTAGCACAAGCAACACTCACACTGGTTGAGAGAATTCTGGCCTGCATGCTAGCTGATGATGAAGTCTGACACCCCATTTGAGAAGAGTTTGTCATCATTCATCTGACTTCGAATCATAACTTTTAATTGTGTGTGTGGAAAATAGCAACGGAAGACGGCTGCATTGGATCAGCGTTCGAGTTTGTTTTCTAGTCGCAGCTCGGTGACAGTGCAGTGGAAGGTTTAGTGATTTTGCACTGACTACACAGACACTTATGAGGACAAATTAACGGTCTCTACCTGTGCGTGTAATAAAAGAGAATTTCCTCCAATATGGAGAAAACGGCCATTTCGGTCAGTGCCCAGTGGAAGGTGGGCAGCACGGGCCCACAGGGGTTCCCTCTCCACCTCATTATGGAGTAAGCTGCCACCACCATGGGCCCGGAGATGAATATCTGGTTGAAGAGGACACACCTCACCGCCTGGCGAAGTTTCGCTGGATCCACCTGCGGCACGAGGGAGCAGACAGAAAGAGGTGAGAACACGGCAGCATTTCTGCCTCCCTGATCGTGATTGTATTTTACATTTTTTACATTTATCCAAATTTTAGTTTTGAACTGCTGTTGTGTGTGTTGTGTTCTGCACAGAATAACACTTAGGCTCAGTGTCTGTAACTCGCAGTTTGTAAATGATTTTCTTGACTATAAGCAAACAGATCAAAGCTTCCTATGACGTGTGGGCTCCACTTTATCTGTCGGTTTGGTCATAAACACACGGACGTGTCTCGACCTTTGTGGAAGTTAATGCACGTGTACACGATGAACTGCACATCTGTGGAGTGATGTGCATGTTTACAGCGCGAACACACAGCCTTTCCTTTCAAACGTTTCAGTAAAACGATGAGCAGCCTCGGTGCGTGTCCTCACGGTTTACGCTGCGTGATATTGATGTAACAATGTCCCATGATGCAACACTAGCTGAACACTGATGGCTGGCATGTACAAAGGAGCACGTGTTCAGGTCTTTAGGTTTAATTCGTGTCCACATGTAAATGAGAAGTCTGATTTCTGACAATCACTTAGAAAAATCATTAACAATAACAGATTTGAAATTAGATCCCTTTAAATATTTGCAATTAAATGGCTTCCAAATAATTTTTGTTTCTTTTAGAACACTGACTTTTGTTTGAGGTTTTTAGCATCTGCTTTTAACCTTCGTGCTGTGCTACAAAACATTTAGCGGTGTAGAGGTAGAAATGTGAGAAAAACAAATGAGAAAAATCTTTCTATTAATTCATAACATTAATATTTAAACACATAATTTGTAGCCCAAAAATGTCCTTAATTACTTCGGCCTCGTCAAATCGCAGCTCGTTAAATTGATTATCACAGTAAGAAAAACCAACCGCCGCCTGTAAATTACCAGAAACAACATTCATCCACAAACGCATTGTGTGCAAAAAAGGGAAAGAAATCAATCAGTCAATAAATAAAAAAAATAATAAAAATACAAAACAAGGATGTCATCTCCACCATGTGAGGAGATCGATGACCCCAATCACTGAATTAAAGCTATAAACTGAACTGACCTATCAACTACACAACCAGTGTTGCGCAACTTTAATTGTTGCTGCACATCCCGTCTTTGTTTATGATTAATATAGCTAAAGTTCAGACGGTCACTCGCGGACAATGAACTGAAGTGTCTCTGCTTAGAATAACGAGCCGTAAGCCTCAGACACGTCCATCTCACTCCGTGTCCAACGACACCTGTTGTCCAAACACGGCGAGAGGACTTTGGTCAGAGCAGCGCCACAGAAAATCACCAACGCTCATGGACGGTTTGTGTCCACTCACAAACACGGGACTGAGTCCGGATAACATTTCAACAATATTCGATTGTTTTGATATGTACGGGAAAAGGAATGTTTATGAATTATGAGTTAACAAAGAAATCAAATGTGAAATAAATAAAAGTGCAAGCGTCAAATGATACAACTAGGAAATGCAAGGAAATAAACAGATCTAGAATAAAGCATTGGTAGCAACATTTTAGGTCGAATTCAGATGCATTTTTATTTCATTCGCTCACTTTGATTCTTACTGTCCACTGAAAAATCATTTAGCGAGAATAAACGTGTTGCCAACTAAGAGAATTTGTGTTTTTAAATGAAAAGATCAAGTTTGTTTTCATTCATTCACACGCAGTCCAGGGTCTGGTCCATCCAAGTGATACGAAGGTGAGCTGATAATATGGATTTATTATCCTGCTCCACTTATAAAATGCCATAAAACTGTATTGAAGCTGTTAACTCAGCACAGTTGTGATTTCGAGGTTATTGTCCTTGGGTCTGTTGGTTGTACGAGCAGAGGTCAAAGTGCTGGGATCCGTATTAACGCGGACAGTGCGACTGGAGAACACAGACAAAGAATAAATACAGATGTTCCAGGTCAGAAGCCTACCGGGTTATTCTTGTCCACCTGGATGCGGTAGCGAGTGATGAAGGAGGGTTTACCGGTGGTGTCAACCAATAGCAGCAGACCATTCGTCACCCAGAACGCCAGAGTGGGAATCAACATTGTCCCTGTGGAGAAAAACAAGGCCACGGTCATCGAGGGACAGCACCAGAACCGCTGGCCTGTACCTGAAGATTTCGTAATTTGAACCAGAACAAGCAGCAGCAGCCTTTTCATATTCAAAGTCAGTCCACAAAGTCAATAGGTCATAAAAAAGATTTGGATATATTTTGATCATGTCCTTGAAACTTATGTTTGTTAATTCTGATGTCTGTCCTCTATGCTTATCGATTATTGCTGCAACCATCAAGTTAGAGTTTATTGCACTTCGTTACTTGTGCACGATCCTTTATCACTCCGCTCTCTTCTGCGTGTGCTTCGATAATCATTTCTTCTCACGTGAAAAAAAACAGCCGCATCTCAGCTCGACTGCAGAGCCCCATCGTTCAGAAGACAAAGTCTTGATTTTGTCTCAGGGGAGAATCAATATATTTACATATATTTTAGAGTGCTACTTTATTTTGGTTGTATCCAATTCCTCTGTTGTCCCAAAAAATTGAGCTATAAACAAAAATAACCGACTGTTTCTTACCCAAGTAGAACAAAGCAGTATCGTGCCCTTCAAATTCCAAGTACAGCTTGGTCCACAACTTCTGCCAAAAGTCTCCTGAAGCTCCCCAGAATTTCTGAAGATGCCTGTACAAGCAGAAATTAAACCAAGTTTATTACAGTACATGTTTCTGTCCATCCACCATCTACTCAGCTGAACCTGGGAGCAAGTTGAGCTAAAAACTGTCGGAAACACTAAACACGGTTTCTTTATCACAAAAATATTAAAATCCAGGCTACTTCTTTCTCCGTCGTCAGCTCTCAAAGATTTCGGGGGCTTTCAAATTTGCCGGGCTTTCATTTCTGAGCTTGGATAGATTTGCAAAAGTTAATTGGCAGTAGAAACCAGCTAATAAAGCCTGATTAAAAAAAAATTGGACCTTGAAGTACCTACAGTAGCAACCACCTAACGACGCCTTAGCAACTGCCCAGAAACACTTAGCGTGAGAACTGTTCATTTTTCCAGCAGGTTAGACTCTGAACACTGTCTCACACAGCCAACAAAAAAACCTGAACTCCACAGAAGCCTGCGGGCACAAACTTTACCAACCTGAATGACTAGCTCAACATCATTTTTGGTTCTTTAATGTCCCTGATTGCGAGAACTGTCTTCTCACATCCAATCACCTGACCTTCTACCACGTCTACTTTTGTAGTTTCCCCTGCTACATTATAGAGATAATGTGTTTTATATGCATTTTATCATTTGGAACTTTTACACAGTTCAAAGACACGCGTTAGGTTAACTGGTGTTTGTGCTGTTAGGTTTAAATGACTGTCTGCGTATGTTTCTCTGGGTTGACTCCAAGCCAGACCTGTCCAGGCTGGAGTGTAACGTTCTCAGTGTCACATTAGTTGTGCACTGTGGTATTAACATAATAACTTGCGGTTCATCTCACGTTCACTTCAGGACAAACCACGGCTTTGTTGCAAGGTAACACGTAAGGAGATCTCACCATGTCAGAGAGTTGCCGAATGCAGCCAGGAAAAAGATTCCAGATCCGATGACAACCGCAGCTTTCTTCACGGAGTCCCACACTCCTCCGGAGCCCTCCTGTGCCGAGAGAAAGCAAACACTGTGCATAAAGCTCTGTGTAACTCTGGAGAACTGCCCGGTCTCATGATGTTCAGTTACGTCAGCGTTTCCCACAGAAACGTCTCTGAGGCAGCACTGAACGGAACTGTGGCCGATTCCGTTATAGGTGAAACAATAGCATAATCAAACAGAAAACATTTGGAGGAGCTTATGTTTCCATGAGGGTAACGCATTTAGCACCGTGGAACCACAAATCAAGAGAAACCGAACTCTGCAACGGTGGACAACCACAGTTAAATAACATACGCAGCTTTTTTTTTTTTCTTTAGTATTATATTAGTACTGATTACCTACACAACAGGCCTATAATCATTAATGTTGAGAGTACATTAGCAGGAATAAATACAGTAGAAAGACTTCGATGTGAAAGTAAAGGTACGTGGTTTTTCCCCCCTCCATCACTAAATTTACAAATGTATCCAGCAAAGACATGGTGCATTCAGTAAAAGCTCAATGTGAGCCAGCCCTGCAAATTGGATCAGTTCACCGAGTGGGAATTAAGTCCAAGGATTGATGTCACATTCACCAGAGTTCTGAAAATGCCAGCTTTTACGCCAGCTGCCCTTGGCTGAGCCATGGCAACAGTGGGAGCGACGATTAGAAAATGTCGCGCTGATCTCACGTCTTTGCGGCTTGTTGACTTTACTCGAGCCACAAAGACACTGATGCAATTAGGAGACGCCATCTTACAATGAAACACACAGATTCACTCTGGTGAGGAGATTTTGTTTACTACAATCTAATCTCTATAATGAAGTCAGCAAACGTTCATTCTGAAATATACAAACACACAGTGACTGCGTGTGTGTTCGTGAATGTTTGATTCAATAATAAAGTAACAACTATAAAAAGGCATTAATTTGGGATTGCTTAGGATTTCAGTATTAGAGCTGAGAACATTAACTGGGTTCAGTATCAACCTCCACCTGAAGAAAGAGCATCAGTAATCCAACAATAAAAGCAATGAGATAAGAAAAAAAATGAAAAAGATATTAGATTATGTAAAAGGGTTTAACTCGTGTTGCAATCAACCACAGCGTCGCTGTGTTCAGCTGTAATATTGCCGTGTTATTACCTGTCGGCTGCTGCGGCTCGCTGTGTCGGCTCCCCCCATTTCTGTAAAAACCACATTAACAACACGTCAACATCTATTTTTTTAAATGTTTGAAACCGGCCCACAAACGTATATTCATAAAAAGGTACATAAAATCAGCTTTTTTTTCCCCATCTTTCCATGGTATAATAGTTATGAATTCAGCGTAGCCTGATGCAAAATTCACAGCTGCAGGATTACACGTAATCCCATTACATGGAAGACCCGCATCTGCTCTGTTCCTTTCTTTATAGGAGAAACATTCTCGATATTAATAAGGACAAAGCTCTTTGTCTCAATATTTTTTAGATCAACAAATTTGCATGTGAAATTGTGAAAATGTCCATCCCAAGTTTCCACAGTCCACACTGACTTTGTGTTGACGTAGTTCAACACTCAAAATTACTGCATATTCATTTTCTGTGCGTTAATTCTAAGGATTTTATATCAAAGGAAAAAATATTACAGTTGGTGCTAATTAGTTGAATAGTACATTTTATTTGATTTTGATAGTAGCTTTTTTAAATCAGCATGGAACTACAAGGTCAACTTTCAATTTATTTATGACAAATGAAAGTTAATTTGCTTTTATCCTTTTCCTAAAACGGATTGTTCTTTTAGATACTAATTAATTATTAGAGGAATAATTCAGTTCATGATTAATAGTAATTAATGAAAATTTTTGTTTAACTGTTGTTAGCAGACACGTATGGATTAAATTTTGTCCTGTGCCCTTCATTCCATTATTAAATATCTGCTGTTGTATTTGGAGAAAAACTGCATGAAACTCACTGACTTTCTATTGCCGGATCCCACCTGCCTCACAGCTACAGCTGCCAACGGAAAAACCGGCTCCACCGACACGCTGACAAGCCGAACCGAAGCCGGCTCCACCGACCCGGTACCGGGCGGACAAACGAACCCACTCACCTCTGGCTCTGGTCTCCGCCGTCATGACTCCGTCCGGTTCCTGCCCCGCATCGGTCCACGAGCTCACAACAACAACACTTTATTGACATCGCTGAGCGGCCTGTGATTGGCGGATTCTCGGTCAGCTGACTCAACTCTGACCCAGAAGTAGAGGCCAGTGTAGCTGTTTTTTCCCGTCCAGCTCGCAGGGATCCAGGTGAGGGTTGACAGGCAGCGCGGAAGGACACGGCACGTACCCAGTCCAGGAACTACTTCACTGCTAAAATTAGGATTTTAAAGAAATCTCAGGCATGAAAACCATTAAAAATATCCTTCTGTCCCAAGTGAATATAAATACTTAAGTATATTTTTTATGCTTTATTACTTTTTTAAATGTTTAAAATAAGTTCCTATAATTGAAATGTATTTCATTTACTAAAAGCTGAACTTAAAGGAACTGAACGGATATTAAACATACTTCTTTTGGGTCTAGTTGGAGCAGTACATGTAACTGAATAACAATAAACGTCCCTCTAAATTTCTCCCTACTTCTAGCAGAACAATGCCTCCAGATGACATCACTTGGAGGAACGTTAAGTTCGGATTATGTCGTCTTGTCCGCCTGCTTGCACAGCTCCTTCAGATGACGTCATCTGAACCCTAATAATGAAAAGATTTCAGGTAGAAGAGGAGAAATATTTTAATACAGTGAAGTCAGAGGGAAGTTTAAAACTATCATAATGTACATTTACAGCAACAGAGGGCAAGTTAAAAATCAGTGAAGTTCCCCTTTAATATACTTAAGGTATATTTTTTAAATACGTTTATGTGTATCAAAGCAGTACACAAGCGTTAAAATATATAAGTATATTTTTTCAAATTTCTTTTATCCTTTCCATGAAGTTAGGTGGACAGTTGTGTGCAGAGCTCCCTGACACACACGCAGTCTGTCTGCTGCCGCAACATGTGCCTCCACTATCACTCAATATTATTGTACAGGAGGTCAGTCCACCCTCATAAAGTTAACAAATTAATTACTTAAATAAACCTTGAGAGAAAATGTAATATGCTTTAATGCACTCAGCGCCTACACTTATCAACACTTATCTACATTGCTGCTGTAATTGCCGTAACAATTTTTATGACATGTGCTTAAAGTAATGGAGTCTGTTTGGCATTTTCTACAAAGTATCTTTGGTTCATTATTTTACATTCTGACAGTGTCATGTCAAAGCACCTAAATATTAATAATGTTCTACCTGCTGCATCTGTAACCATATAGCATCTATACCTGCTGCATCTGTAACCTATAGTCTGCTGTTTTATGACAGTATTGTTGTTTATTCAGTCCAAACAGATATTTTTATTGTATTTTATTGAGGTCTGGATGTTCAATTCTGTTTTGGGATAGTCCGAAAGACTGTGTGACTCATTTTGATTCTGATAACTCAGTGTGTGTACGTGCAGATGTTACACATCCAATTTGATCCGTGGTCATAAGATTTATGGTTAAACAGTTGGCATAACTGTAGTTTATCAAATAATGAGAGTAGCAGTTTATTTTAATATGCAGTATTTTAATTTAATTTTTCTTTTATACCATACCAATCTTTCTGTCCCCTCTCATGGTTGGCAGTGAGAGAGGACAGGAAACTGGGGCTTTTGTTCCACAGTCATCGTCTTTCGTCCTGTTTATTTCAGCCCTGCATGAGTTGACTTTAATTTCATGTACTTTTTAAAAAATGCTGCCAAAACAAGATCTAGGACAAAGAAAATCCCACTATACACCAATCAGGCATAACATTATGACCACCTGTGCAATTTAATGCAATTTAATACTGTGTCCAAGTCATTCATTTTAAATAGGGTGGCCAAAACATTAGAACCACCTCCTCTTGTAATGCACTCCAGCATTATCACATTTCTGAAAAATATTAAATATTCTTAACTTGTATAAGTAGAATTAATGGCAGAGCTGCTGTACTGGATGCCATATATTGTTATGGCTGAGCGGTGTAATTTACATTTGTTTTGTATTTTAACGAGATGATAACTGTGATATTTTTAACCACACAGACACCTGTGCCTGTTCTCAGATGGTCGGAGCTGCATAAAATGGTGCTTTTCTTCTTTCTGTTTTTGATGGCGTGGCTCACATCTGACATCTGGTGTGAAGCTGCTTCCACTGCATCGGTGGGCTGCCGGCTTTTCTGTCGCATGTGGTTTCCGACCAGAGGGGTCCGCAGACTTAAAGAAATCATGACCTATTTCGTAAGTGAGATGTTTGTGGTTTTAATTTCATAACTCCACTTCACTAATGTTTGTGATCACTGCAGGAGCTGTGGGATTTATAGTAACACACAATTTGACATCTTTGGTTTTTTATTTTATTATTTAGTTAGTTATTTGATGAGATACATGAGCTTCATCTTCATTTCTTTGTGATCATGATATTTAGTTTAGAATAAAATATGCTGTGTTTACATTTTTCCAGCTGTTTAGCTTGAAAATGTTGACTTCACCAATTTGGAACTTGCCTCCTAAGACTCAAACTTGCGAAATATTTGTATATAATTAGTAAGAAACATCCTTTGTTTCCAACACATATTAAACTATCCTTATGCTTTTCGGTAAAAGGACTCACTTCAGATGATTTCACCTAGTTGCTCATGAATATCATGGTCAACCTGCTCTGAAAATAATACAGGGAAGTTTAATGCCATTAAAATACGTGTACTCCTTAAAATAGAACTAAACGAAGCATGTGGAAAATTAAAGCTGATATCTGATAATGTTTGAAGAGTCGACTTTTTTGACCCTGGCTGAAGTTAAACACTATGCTTTTTTCCTTTAATGAAAATTCAAAACCTCAGGAGAGTATGAAGTTATAAAAACATTTTCCAGGGCAGCCTGGTGGTGGAGTGGTTCGTGCTGCTGCATCACAGCTGTGGCCTTTCTGTTTGGACTTTGCGTGTTTTCCCGTTCATGCAGGAGTTTCCTCCCACCGTCCAACATGCTTGTTGCGTGAACTCGTGTGAGATGTGCGTTAGGTGTGACTGTGATTGTGAATGCATGTCTCTCTGTGTAAGTCTCTCTGTGGTGGCAATGACAGTTAGGAAACGCTCCAGCCCCCCCACGACTGTAAACAGGAAGCAGTTAAGATAATGGATGGACAAACTATTTACTTTAAGAAAAACAGGCTACTTGCCTTCCTCTCTTCAAAGATTCCAGATGGATATCAGTACTCGCATTGTGAATTGTGGTTTTATTACACACTGCGCCTGTCAAGCTTTGACAGGCTATTTCAGCGTAGCTCCTTTTCTTTGACCTCTGACCTTTCCAGCATATTTGTTGGATCTCTTTTTTCCTGTTTCGTTATTTTAAGGTAAAATTCTTCTTTTTTTTTTTAGCAATACATCATCAATTGCAGATTTTATGTATTTATTTTTTACCAACACTGCTTTGGACCCTTTGGACCACACAAACACACACATATAGTACTAACATTAAGGTGGAATCATACTGGAATTTGTCTCTCATACATGCATGACACACATTTGCAGCTCAATGGTCCAGTCGTTTTGAGAGAGAGGTGGAAGGGAAACTGTGACTGTTTACAGGAAGTAAAAGCATAAAAGCAGCAGAGGAGATTTGGCTGTAGTGAGCTTGAGTTCAGCGACGGAGCTTAACGTCAGGGAAATTCATGTTCCATCTTGATGAACGGCTGTTGTTAGGCCGTGTTAGTCCTGAAGATTACGTTCATTATTAAAAGCCTACACATACTGCGTTGTGTAAATATATTGTGTGTTTTGCTGTACACTTGTTCTCTGATGGATACGCCCTCGTACAATGGGCACACAGGCTTTACGGTTCACATACGTGTTCCTCCCGCGTGAACTACAAAACACCGGGGCAACTCTGGAGAGGAAATAACAGCTTCTCACTGAACAACATGGAAACAGTAGGTCTACGAGTAACTGCTTCACAAGGATGATGAAATAAACGTTCGTGCAATTAGCAGTTTACATTTTTCAGTCTGGCCGTGCGGTGAGTCTTCGTGGACACATATATTTTTGACTGACCCTGACCTTTAGGGTCTTCTCAGGCAAAGTTCACATCATGGAAACAGTGACCAGTGCACAAAATCCTCCACAGTGCAAAGCATCACTTGGCTTCAGCCACACACATTTCGGTGTGACTGCACCTTAACAACAGTTTATTGTTCTACACACCTGTTGACTATTGCAGAGGAACAGGAATTGACAAGGACGTGATCAAAAGGAAGCAATTCACACCTCAACCTGTTCTGCCTCACATCATATTTTTCATACAACTGTTCACGTTGGCCAAGAGTAAAAACTTTTTTGCGCAGTTACAACATAATTTTATAATCACATTGCTTCCACTCAGAAAACGACTGGCTACAGTCGGTCACGTTATGCACTGAAATGTTTTTAGCTGTAATTTAGCAGTTATGATTACATGCTTTCTGTGTGTCCGTACCCATGATGTCATTTTCCCCAGGCGGTTTCTGTTGTGATCCAATTGAGCGTGTGCCAAAAAAGTAACTCAGCCGCTTATTTCCTACATCAGCTGACGCTGTTTACATGCAGCTCTTATGCTTAAACTTTATGTCTTTAACTTTTTCACCTGCTTCAAACATTAAAAAAAAGGATTGTGTCGTGTTGCTTCTACTGTCTGGAGTTGCAATCACGTGTGGTCGTGAGCACTTTTCCATCCACGGTCCGTGTCCGTCTCTGGACATGGACATGTGGAGGCCAGCAGTTCCTAAATGTCAGCTGAACGTTCTGTATGTCCCCGGTCCGTCCAGTGTCATATTACTACATCCTTTGGCTCCCGTTAGCTCGGCTCGGCTCGGCCCATTGGCGAGCCTCTGCCAACCAGCCAATCAGAACAGAGGGAGCTGAGGATGATGGTGGCCAAGAGGAACTGAAGAACAAAACGGTCCAAACCGAGCTGAGTAGAAGCACAACACAAAAATTCTGCCCGGCTCTTTGTTTCAGCCCGGTGACACAGTTCTGCCCTGACAGCTCCGGTTGTTTTATCGTCGCCTTCCCACCGAAGCCAACGTCAGGTGGCACATCTGACGGAGGTGGAGCCGGCGCCCGCATTCGGTAGGACCGGCCCTGGCTTCGCCACAGTCCGTGACAAGCTGATAATGAGGCAGAACCGGTTCCGTCCGCCTCTCGGCTCGAACCACGTGCTCCACCGGACGAAGGTGTAAAGGGTTAAAGATCCTCCGAGCCGCACGTTCGCCAGGTCGCTGCGTCGCTCCGCGGGCTCTGGCTCGCTGTGGATTGTGGGAGTCGAGGACGCTGCCCAGGCTCGTTACCGGAGACATTTTCCGCTCTGCCCCGTTTGTAAGTAGCTCGCCGGCCTCACGCGGCGGGCTCGCTGCTCGCTCAGCGGGCCGAACCGCGTTAGCGGAACCGAGCCACGAACGTTGCCATTTCGCGTTTTTCGCTGGCGCGGAGGCCGAGAGCGGAGACCGACGGGCAGGGAGGGGAAGGGGGAGGAGGCGCGGGCAGCCGCCGCCGCCGCCGCCGCCGCGGCTCCAGCGGGGCTGCTTCCTCCCGATTCTCGCGGACTTGTACCGGGGGAAATGGCTCTTGTTGTCCCGCGGCTCGCTGTCCGCCATTAGCTCAGCGTCCGGGTGCGTGGACGGAGCGAACGCACCTGGGAGCGACCCCCGGCGGACTGTCGACATGCGGAAATGGTTGGGAACAAACGCCCAGTGTGGCGGACAAATCCACCTCCACCTGGTCCGGAGCGGGGAACGGCGGAAACCGACGCCGAGGCGGCCGCGGTTCAGCCGCCGCCTGGGGGGACACGGTCCGGCCTGCGGCGGGGGCGAATCGCTTGTCGCGCTGCTAATTGGCGTCTGCAGCCGGTACAAGGCGACCACAGTCCAGCCACAGACATGTACGAGCTGTGGCATCAGCGGGAATATGTGGAGTTCAAACGCACACGTCATGTTTGCATAATAACTCCCATGGTGTCGAGTTGCTGTATGAATTTGTTATTAATAAAATATCCGCGGCGGTGCTGACAGGCGGCAGATGGCTCCTACAGCCCGGGTGACATTTCCGCTGCCCTTTGGCTTCAGGGCGATCGGAACAAAATGTGGATCATGGTGAATGATTAGAACTATAAGGCCACGTTTCCTCCGTCAACAGCAATAAAAAAATACTTACTGTTATGTTTGACATTCTTTGTTTTCCGTCAAACCCTGTGGCTCATTTCTATTCAGTGTTTATGGCTGTTGCCAGAGGCTACAGTCAATATTTATGAGTTTGTTCACAGGGAAATATCCAATTATAATCCAAAGGGACCAACCCACCAGGACATTAATATCATTTATTGTGAGATGTAAACTGATGATCCACAGGAAGCTTTAGTTCCACGAAAACACGCTGAAACCTGCTCAAAGCAAATATTGGAACAGACAAGTTTATGGTTGTGTGACTGTACAGCAGATTTAATGTCTCAGAATCTATGAAACCATCACAAATGAAATGTACATTTGTATTTTGGGGGTATTTCATTCAGGAATCACATTTAAATGTTTTAAAACTGGAAATGATGGAACCTGTTAAGTGTGTTTTCTGTTCTGTATGTTTCCAAATGCAGTTTGTTAAAGGCTTGTGGTTCCCTGCAGATCTTGACACTGGTAGCGCTCTCAGCACCATGTCCAGTCGAGGAGGAAAGAAGAAGTCGACGAAGACGTCCCGGTCCACCAAGGCCGGGGTCATCTTCCCTGTGGGGCGCATGCTGCGTTACATCAAGAGGGGCCTTCCCAAGTATCGCATCGGGGTGGGAGCACCCGTCTACCTGGCTGCCGTGCTCGAGTATCTCACCGGTGAGTTATGTTGTTTTTCAGAAGAGACTTCGGAAAGTACTGGAATTCATATTTAAAGTTGTAGGGCAATTTTATACAGTTATTTCAGGTGTTTCTTTAAGACTTTTTAATAATATGGAATATTACATCTGTGGTCTTGTACTGCTGCAGTTTATTCCTTAAATTAGAGCGCTGACACGGTGGATTAAAATTCATCTGAGAGCATTAGAAACTTTATGTTCACAAACGGACAAGACGGGATTTATCAAAAATAACTAAACAAAATAATTACTAGTATTTTATTACATTTGGGCTTTGGAAGTTCCCCCCCACATTATAATAGCAGCAACACAAATAACATTTTTATATTTAGTTTTATCTACTCAAAAATTGTGCAAACACATTATCTTTAGGTGGCAACTGACAGTTGGTGGATATTAATGAATGCAGCACATTTACTTTGGGAATATTGGTCCATGATATTTGCTCAAAATATATGTTATTATGTTGACTCTGTAGTAAGTTTGCTGTTTTGTTTTTGTCCCTGTGCAGCGGAGATCCTGGAGTTGGCAGGTAATGCCGCCAGAGACAACAAGAAAGGTCGCGTCACACCTCGGCACATCCTTCTCGCCATCGCCAACGATGAGGAATTAAATCAGGTCAGTTTCAGCTCCCATGGAAACGTGACATTACGTCTAATTACTGTAGTTGTCAACTACATTTTACCTCCTGCAACAAATGTCTAGTTTGATTCCCGATGCTGTCAGCTCTGCACGGTCACTTAACCTTGTGTACGTTGTCCACCTGTCTCAGTTGCTGAAAGGTGTGACCATCGCAGCAGGTGGAGTCCTGCCCAACATCCACCCAGAGCTGCTGGCCAAGAAGAGAGGAGCTAAGGGCAAACTTGAGACCCCCGTCTCACCCGCCCCCGAGAAGAAACCCAAGTCAGCCAAGAAAACGGCAGCAAAGAAGATGAGTGGGAAAAAAGGAGGAGGAAGGGCTAAGGTAGGACGCCAGGTTGTGTGTCTGAGGCCATTTCAGGAAGTACAAAGTGTGTCACGTATCATTGCTGAACACTGTTGATTGTCGTTTTAGTTGCTTAGCAGCATCAGAAACATTCAATTATTTGTGTTCAAACACTTAGGTTGGTGTTGGTTTGCTAAATTATTTGTGTGCGTGCAATGAGGGTTTAAAGAACGATTGCTTATACAAGTTGAGCAGGACGCACAATGGCAAAATGTGTATTAGTGTGTAGTATGAGAACAAGGTAGTTTAAGCTGGTAGAGAAACAGGAAATGGCTTTTTAAAACTTTTATTTTCAGTGCAAATTGTTGCGTTATTCAGTATTAATGAAGATTTGATGGAAACATCTGATTGACAGCTCTTTATCACGCTGGGAAATTACATTCGATAATTGTAATTCAAAAGATCCTTTCGCCTTCTGCACAGCTTATGATGTTTGATGTATGAGCACATTTTAAATGGATAGAGAACATTTTTTTTTGTCCATTGGTGCCCACTCGCTCAACCACAAGGATTTCAGATCCTTTGCTGTGAGCAGGTGCCTCCCGTTCGCTTTAATCATGCCAGTTACAAAATACTGAGGGTCAGAACACTCGCACTAAACGTGTTTCCACGTGGCAGTTGACAGCTGGTTTAAAACTAGTGGGCTCAGTTGAAATCATTTTTGTGATACAGACATATTTTTCTGACAGTTGCAATAAGTTGCGCATCAAAACGTGAATCCATTTACCCTGCTGTCAAGCGGCAACGAGAAGGAAATGAAAAGTGTTTAGACTCAGAGATTATTAAATAGTTACAATGATTTTAAAAACCTATGTATGTTTACTTTTTTGCCCACACAAAATCAATCAGTGCATCGATAAAGGCCGATAAGTGGAGTTGGTATCAATAAAGTCTTGTCCGTTCCAGTCCCATTTTTATTTTGTCGTTATAGATTAATTTTTATGGGTGACATTGAACTAAAATTGAATAAAATTAAATCTACATGTGTACACGATGGGAAAATATGAGAATTAGCTTTTTGCCGAGTCCCAGCAGCTGTCATAAAGCAGATAATTCTAGTGATAATTCTGTTTATTACTGAGGTCAAAGTGGGTAAAAGTCTACTGGAGGGCAATGACCTCAGTAATAAACAGAGAGCAGAATCATCTCCTTTCTGACAGTTTCAATTTAAAAATAAAAAGCACTATTGGATTGCTGGTGTCACAATGTTCTGGCTGATCGGTGTATATGTGCATCCTGTGGCGTCAACAGAAGCAGAGTGAAGTGAGCAAGGCGGCGTCGGCGGACAGCACCACAGAGGGATCTCCAGCCGACAGCTTCACCGTGCTCTCCACCAAGAGCCTGTTCCTGGGTCAAAAGGTCAGTCAGCACAGAATTGCAGGTGTAAGTTAAATGTGTCGCATGTGAAGAGCTTTGTCGCGCTAAAATTTGGCTTTTCAAAGTTCAAACGTCCAAGAAACATTGTGTCTTTTTCCGTCATGTGTGATCTTATCTCAGAGCAGATCTAAACTATCGATCTAAACCTAGATCTGTCAAATCGGCCCTGAGGATAAACAGTTGTTTGTGTCTTTGAGATTCTTACAGATATGATCAGAAACAAAACAAGAAGTAATTTCAGCTGCAAATGAATCAAAGATGATGTGATATTGTTTTGTGTCAGTCATCCAGCCTTTCCCAAAGAAAGAAATGTTATGTTCCGTATAAGTTTTGTACTTCCCAACAGGTTTGCTTTAAATCCTCAGACTTGATTAGGACCGTTAGTGCTTCACTGTAACCTGAACCATGAGTGTTGTTGTGTTTGTCTCAGGTCTGTTAGATTCTTTCCCGTTTTACCTCTTTTTATTGAGGTGACGCGTGGAAGTAAATTTTCCTGAAACTTCTTTCCAAGCCCTGTTTTTTTAAATGTTTGTTTTAAATGTTCAACATCGAGATCAGACGCTTACAATAATCGATTTGACGCATCAACACAGTGTGTAACAGAAGGAGTCGAGAATGATGCAAGAATATCGCTGGTTTCTTTATTCCTCATTTTCAATTGGAATAACAGTCTGTGGACTTTTGATTTGTTTAGTTAAAAAATTATAAATGATGTTCTGAGTGTGGGCTTAAACTCGGACAGGTCTTTTTAAGAGGTCACATCTTGGTGGGTTGTAAAAGTTAACTCAAGTTTGACTTGTGGCTTCCCCGTTATATCATTTGCACGTGTTTTATAATCCATGAAGTCTTTATTACACAGTTCAATTGCAAAAACGCACTTGTGGGAAATTTACTTCCAGAGCTTAACTGCTGCTGATGACTCTGCATGCTTTTATTTTGAAACTGATTTATTATTTGGTATTAATGAACTTGTAGAAGCACACACATTTCATCAGTAGTAAATCAGAGATGGATTCTGCTCATTTCAATTGGCTGGCATCCTTTACTGAAAGCAGAAGGACTTCCTGTTTGGGATTCTTGTGTTAACCTATAACTGAGCCTCACATGATGAAAATAGGGTCTAAAATCCAAAAATGAAAAGGCGTTCTGTTCATTTTAAAGGCTTTATTAAAAATTGAGCACAAAACTGAATGTGGTAATGGTGTTTGTCATTATACTGTTGATTGTCTCAGCACCCGACTGTGGAGCTGACCAAAGATTCCTGCGGCTGCTGCTGATCATTAATCAAACGACAGCAGTTAACCTCCTACTGATTAAGATAATGAACCCACGAACAGAAAAGTGTGTTTCTGCTTTAAAGACCTAATTATTGTAACTGCACTTTTTTTCTGCTTGAGCATTTCCCTTTGTGTTTTAAGCCTCCGTTTCTGTTCTGTTATCTTGCATTTAAATCCTTGTTGGTGAACTGCGGGTCTGTATAACTGATGACAAATGAATCGGACGGGGCCTGATGGCATGTGTCTTTTGACATTCTTAACAATCAGAGGGATACCGTGACATTTCAGACTTTTTAGTTTCAGAAGATCTTCTCCTTTAAAGCCGCAAAGCTTTAAAACTAAGCTTTTTACAAAAAACGGATGATTCATATCCAATAAGTAAAGCGATGGGGGTTTTTGTGGTTGTGTCGATTGTCACAAACTAATTTTTGATTAATGACAATCAGTATTGTTTCAGATAGCACTTAATTTAGATGGCGAGACTGACATTTTTGACTGATGTGGCTAGTGTGAGATTAGGATATCGTTACTGAATGGCTGCTCTGGGTCTAACCGTCAGCGTGAAAGGCTCATATTCATTTGGCTCAACCGAAAATAGTGGCACAAGTGTGGTGCTTCAAGGCCTCGTGCTCTCCGGGTTTTTGTCCGGCTTCATGGCAGCTCTCATTTTGTTCATTTTCTTCTTCAGAGGAGAAAAATGGAGCCATTAGAGGTTCCTCTCGTATGTCTAAAGGACGACTGTGTCATCTATCTTTTTTAGCAAATCTCAGACAAACAAATGAGGCAAAATAAAAAACTTAAATGAGGCTGAAATGAGAATCTTTATTTAGTCCTTTTTAAGCAGTAAAATGTTCCTGTGTGACAGCAGAAATTAGTTCAAACAGCGTATCCACCACGTTGGCAGGTTACTTTACCCTCTTGATGATGCCATATGTTGGAGATTCTCAAATATGGCCATAATTTTCAGGCTTTCCTTTTTATATGTTCAATTATTTATCACCTGTTAATGACAGTTGGAGAAAGTGCTGATCCAAGTTCTGTTTGGAATCTTCTAACGACAGTAATTAGCCGTTAATTGGTTTGCAGTGTTTTTTTTTGGTCATTGCCTGCACTCCCAGCGTGCGCTCGTAAATAATAGACTGTTTATTAACAGCCAGAGTTATCAGTTATCACACATATGCAAAAGGAGGGTTTGAGTGTAGTTTCTCATGTACCAACAAAAAGCAGACATTTAATTAAAGCATGAAACAACAACTGTTTTTTCCAAAAAATGAAAACCATCGTAACACAAATGTGACATAATCTTAAACAAACATTGTTACACTAGTAGCAATAACTTGTGTTCAGGGTTTTCAGCAGAAAGTCATGGTATCCCTTCGAGTTCTGGTGTGGATCTGGTGTTAATGGCTTTGCTTCCTCCCCTCTTCCTCCTTTGCTCTCCCTCCTGCATGCCTCACCCCCCCACGCTCCCTCCCTCTGCAGCTCAACCTTATCCACAGCGAGGTCAGTAACTTGGCTGGCTTTGACGTGGAGGGGGTCATCAACCCCACCAATGCTGAACTTGAACTTAAAGATGATCTAGGTGAGCTCCCCAGCCTTCCTCAGCCCCGCGGTTCCTCTGGTGGAGGGTTTGAGATTTGAAAAAATAAAATCCTTGAATGATCACTTTGGCAACTTCACCTAAATGAAATGCTGTGTGAGTTCAGTGAGGTTTCAGACCTCTTTTCACTAAGCTTCAGCTCATTCTCTGGGTAAATGTCTTACACAGTTTGCCACAAATTAAACATGCAGTTTCTTTATTTATATTTCCATTGAATTCCATTTGCAGTATATTTCATACAGCATAAACATCTTTAGGTCTTTAGCTCATGCAGCAATGAGCAGGAGTTTTGTACGGCGGCCCTGAGAGCGCACCGCCCTGCAAATAGACAGAACACAAGCAAATTAAAAGAACAACTTCATCAATTTGACAACATGGGCGCAACATTAAGAAAGGTGCAGCAAAAGCCACAACGCAACCAAACGGCGAAACGCACTGCAAAAAGCGACCACACACCGAAGTGTTTCCGGAGGCGACTAAAAGTATGTGTACGAATCGAAGTGTCCATTAGTTTTTAGTGTCCCCTGGAAACACCGATATGACGATGGGCTATAAAGGTTCCCCACAATGGTGGTGTGGCTTTTTGCAGCACCATTCTCAAAGCTGCGCCAGTTTTGGCAAATCGATGAAGTTGTTTTTTTAAATTGGCTCGCGTTTTGTCCATGTGCATGTGTTTTTCTTGATTTGCAGTGCGGCGAGCTCTCAGGGCCACCACAGTTTTGTGCCAAAGACCCTCTTTACCTAAATACATATTTCATATGTTGCATTTCACACAAAATTTGGACTTGGAAAAAGTGTCTTTAGTACATCCACCTTTTAATACAGTAATCATGTCGATTTGATGTGAAACATCTAAACATCTTATTAAGACATAACAACATTTACTCCTAAAGAAATCTCATTGATTTCTTCAGCACTTTTTTTTTTTTTTTAAAGGGCTCCAGTCCAGTTACAGGATGACACATAACTGTCAGGGAAGCTTTAGGTAGTTAGTTGATGTAAAATGACAAATTTCTCTATATTATGTCTTTAAATCAAAAATACGTTTCTATCATTCCCTGTCATATCTTATGGGACTGAATGATTTTCTGCCTCCAGTATTTTTAATAAGTCTAGGACATGTTTGTACTGTCCATTGACCCGTTGAGGAAAACTTGTGAAAGCGTTAAATGTCTGTAACCGACTTCTCGCGATTGCTTTGTGGTGCATTCACGAGAAGTTGCGTACGGCCCTTAAAGTTGAAATGAAGTTGGACATAATTGGAAAATCATAACATAAAATGGTTTCTTAGGGAAGTTTCTGTGGAGACATTCAAGGATTTGTATCACAGCTCCTCAGCTGCTGCTTGCTCTTCCTGTTGTGTACGTGTGTTGGTGTTCGCTCCAGGCTGTGCGCCTTTCACATGGCTGTCAGGCCTTTTCTAATGCTAGCCATCAGTTCGCTTTCACGGACGTGATTGGCCTGAGATCAAACACCTATTGAACGAAGAAAAGCCGACATAAAGCTCTTAGTTCTTCGCTGCAGCCTGACTGTAAGGTCGTTCGCCTGGAGTGTGATCATAAAAGCCTTTGCTCGGTTTAATGAGCCGAGAATATCAGGACGACACAATTAGACAGAATCTAAAACTAAAACACAGCCCTTCGTTCAATCCTGTGTGCTGTATGTAAGTGTGAGCTAATCAGTTTGGATAGATGCATATTATGCTCTTTTTAATAATTCTGCCTAAATGTGTAGTCCTGCTTCCTACTAACATAATGTGACCCACCGTTTCCTCTGTGGCCTCCTTGTATCCTCTGATATCCTTAACCAGTAAGGATTGTGCTCACTTCTTCTTCTTTTTTCTTTTCATTCCTTTTTTCTTTTTTCTTTTTTTTTTTTTTTACTCTTTGTCCCATCTTGTCGCAGCGGATCACTCACTGTGTTTTTACCATCATATTGTTTGCCTGTTATTTGTTGTCTGTAGTTGCAAGTTGTCCAGGCTGACATTTCCAGCGTGGAGAGCGACGCTGTCGTTCACCCGACCAACTCCTCCCTCTATACAGGTGGTGAAGTAGGTAAAGGAACCATTGACACCACCGAGACCATGACCGCTTGTCTGTTCTCTCTCTGTGCATACTCCAGATAGCTTGCACTGCAGTCTGTGGACACACGGCACAGCAGCAGCACAGTTCTTTTCCTGCTCCGTGTTTGGAGAGATGCTCGACACTGAAAACCACCTTTTTAATGCACCGTCACTGCCTGTCGTTCCCATTTGTTAATCCATTGTGTACGCTGACTGAAACAATTACACTTTACTATAAGTGAATATTAATGTGCAGAGCCTTGAAATGTCCCACCAGGGACGGTTTGACATTTGAATCTCGTTATAGGTAAATCTGACAAGGAGCATTTAAGTAACACAGTCAGAACCGTCACAGAACTGACACAGAAGACCTGCTGAATGTGGACAGTAAGAAAAGACTCACTTTGCAGTTTATTAATAAAAAGCTGTTGGTTTGAATCTCAGATGTCAGAGATTCCCGCAGAACTGTCCTCACAACCAGGTGCTGTTTGAATGAAGTCAACAGGATAACCTGGAAAGTCGGCATAAGCTGCGAGTCCTTGTGTCTAAAGGCGCCTCCTGTGCAACGCAAAACATCATCTTTGATGTATGCAGACTGTGCAGTGCCGTCGGCTCGTAGGCTTGATGCAGGTTAATGTACAAGAACTGTGTGTGGTGATCCACGCATAGTTGTAGTGGCATTTATGCACGTGGAGCAAATTCCAAAGACGAGAAAGACAGAAGGTTAATTTCACGTTCTTCTGTCGTTGTGATGTGGTCTTTTTTTTTTTTTTTTCCACTGACACACACTACGTGCACAAACTAGAGCTTAAAACATCTAAAGTGTTCATCATAGTAGAAATATCTGCTAAATTGTGTAACCTGAGCACCATATGTTTCCTGTTTGCTTCATCCTTTTCCAGTGATGCAGAAAAGACAGTTATGCGTCCCAATAATCCAAGTACTGTAAATTACCCACGAGATGTAGTGTTGACAGAAATATGATCTACAGCACAGTCGTGCATGCACAGATCTGTACTTTGAGTGAAATCCTGGAACGGTGCTGCTGCTTGCTGTTGCTTTGTTCCTCTTGACTGAGATGTTGATGATCTGGGACTCACTTTACTTCCTGTAGCCTTCATCCCCTCGACTCTGCTGTCAACTTTGCCGCTTTAAATGTTTATAACTGAGATATTAATTTACTGAGGTCTCAAATTAAAACTAGTGAGGAAGGATCATTCATACTGAGTGAATCAGTGTTTAAATATTTCATATTTCACAACTTTATAACAGGCTACATTAATCGTACTTTATCTCATTGGTGTTTTAATGACATTGCAGCCAAAATGTTCACTCCAGCTCCTGAATTGATTGAATCACCTCTCTCCTCCCTTTCTTTGTGGCTTTAGCTCTGAGCAAATCTGAAATGGTCTGATGTGGAATGGCTTCATTTATCCGTCTATACCAGCAGGGAAAGGAAGGGTTGACTTTGTTTCTCCAATCATCTCATTACTTCTAGATTCAGCTCCAGACTTGAGCTTCTGTTGCTCCCTGTTGTCGATTCTAACTTTACCTCAGAACGACTCGTTTGAACAATGGCAGATTTGAATCTTTTCACTTCATCTATGTCACTTTTCTCCACTTTTACAAATTAGCTAAACAGCAAATTGTGCAGCGTGAGAGATGTGAGCTCAGGGATTCAGACACAGGTGAAGTGATTGACAGCACTGTCTGCCTGCTTTACCCGTCTGTGTGTCTTTATGTCTGCCTGTCTGTGTGCATGACACCACCAGCACCACCTCCTCCTCTTTCCTGCTCTCCACCCGCCCGTCCATCAGCACTATGTGAGGATGTATTCACCCCAGTCCTCTCTCCCTTCACAGGTTCTGCTCTGGAGAAAAAGGGAGGGAAGGAGTTCACTGAAGCGCTGCAGGAGCTGAAGAAGAAGAACGGTCCTCTGGAGGTGGCTGGCGGTAAGTGCACAGAGCAGAACCGCATTCAGCTCATTTGTCTCTTTCACTTGAAGAGCATGAAAAGTAGGTTTGATTTAAACAATATAACTGCCAGTTAAATTACATTAAATTGAATTTAATTTTTATTTAATTACATTAAATAACTGTGTTTTAAATTTCCGATGCATTAATTGTGCTTATAAAACGTGACCGTGATGGATCTTTGGTTCTGTACAGTAGTTTTATACTAGTTAGACTGCCCATCCTAACCCCCATCCACTGTTAGAGGAGTGTTGGAACTGGACGTCCTCTCGAACAGCAGTGGCAGGATAAATCGTATTTCCACATTGCACATCAGGAACAGTTTGAGGAACTTGACAGAGAGTTCAGGCTGATGCTCTGGTCTCTAAACCCCGCAGATCAAAAACGGATTGAGCATCTGAGGCTGGAAGTCAACTCCAACTCAGAACTTACAGGACTTAAAAGATCCGCTCAGCCGTTCTGGTGCCAAACGGGTCATTTTGTAGAGTCTGTACCTCAGCAGGTCAGGGCTGTTTCACCAGCACTCAGAAAACACGGACAAATGGTCTAAATGTTTTGGGTCACGAGTTTTAGATAGTTTCTTCTTGTTGAGTTGATTATTGTGTTTTTCATTTTTGGCTACAACTCGTTTGTTTCTGTTTTATTTTGGCAATCTGCGTCAGACATGTCGTGACGTCCTTCCCACGTCCCCTCGAAAAGGTTTAAAAACTGCACGTCGATTCACTCAAGCACCTCCCCGTCTCCCGCGGCAGCGACGCCGGTGTCCAGTAAATGTCTCTCACAGAGCTGGGTCCTGTTGGCGTCTCATTTTTCTTGATTTACAACTGCTGTCTGCTCCTTCCAGTTTGTCTCCATTCTTCCATGTCACTGTCTAGTTACTACTCACCACCGTTTATACTCAATTTGCATCCTTTTAGACTTTCCAGTAAGCTTTTAGGCTCTTTATCCAATCCTATGCATGACCGCAGCGAGCACGCAGTTCAGGACCCACACGATGGAGCCACGTTTTAACATTAACTGTTAAATTCAAATGTTGGATCTCACATTAAAATAGCCGAGAAGGCATTTTAAATGGAGTGTGACTTGACATTCAGTCGTCTGGACCGTAACGCAAAGATTTGACAGTTAATGCTGTCGTTTTCTTAATGATGCCAGAGATTCTTTTAGCTTCCACTGAACCAAGAGCCAGTGGCTCCTTTTAATGTGCCACAAATTAAATTAAGTGTAGAAACAGTCAGTGATGTTTTTGTCATGAACATGATGAAAGGCATTTGGCACATAATATCTGTTCTTGGCAAATTGTCGTCTGAAACTACAGGCATTAGTCCTCGGAGGGCCGTATTGTTTGAGTCCTCGCAGATCATTTTATCTTCCAGCTCATTTGTCTCCACTTCTTCTCTCCGTCCGTCTCTTATTCTTCCTCCATCTGTCTCGCTCATTATTCATCACTCACACTCACTTTTTCAAACTCTTCCGCACCCTCACCACCGCCCTCTCTCACATTCAGCCAAGTTAGCTCAGCATCCTAATCCCGATCTCTGCGTGGAGCTCGTAAATAGATTACCACGTGACTGAACGCCGAGCCAGCAGAGCCTGTCCAGGATCCTGGAGATCTGGATCAGCCAAATGGTCAAATATTTATTTTGTTCATCTTGATTTTTGCCATCAAACTTCAAAAACCAGTTATTCACCAAGATGAGTTCATATTATTTAATAAAAAGGAAAACTGTTTGAATTCTGGATTTGTAATTCACTGAAATTTGTGAGAGTCATCAGTGAAATCAAAAGCAAAGGTCTTAAAAGAAACATTAGAGTTGAATGAGTCAAGTGCTGAATTATGTGCTTCATTTAATTTAATTTAATTGGATTGCTGGTATTTGTACCATTTTATAATCAGTGTTACACGCCTGGTAAACAAAATCTCATGCTCCTGTTTTGATACAAGCACGGTAATTAGGACGTGTTCATATTTATGAAAGCTTGACTTAATTTCTTCATTGGCATTTTTGTGTTTTTTTTTTTATGCTCAGTTACACCATGAGGCTTTAAAACATAGAATCAATCAATTAGTTGATCAGTGATCGGCTGTAGATGTAATGTTTGGAAATATTGTGGAGCAGCTCAGCCTCTCTTTAAAGAAAATAAAAAATTACGATTCATTTAAAAAGCTGGTATGATGGAAAACAACAATTTGATAAAGACTGTTGGGTGGATTAGGTGCCGCTGTGCTGTTAAATTCCTGATCTATTCTGGAGATGAAAAACTGAAACCGTCCCTGAGCACAAGGCCTCAGATCTATGCCGAGGACCACGCAGATTATAAACACGATCAGGCATAACTTTACTGTATGACCCTGTACAGTCTAATATGATCCAATACAGCAGCTCTGCCATGAAATGTACGTTTACCAGGTTATAATCACTTTTTGATAATTCTACTGTTTGTTATTTAGGTCAACGTGTGTAGTGGAGTCATGGAGTGCATTATAAGGAGAGGTGGTCCTAATGTTGTGCCTGATCGTGTGAAAGTCTGTAGGCAGAGTTTGCATCCGGGTGAAGATCACGTCAGGACGTTTCAAAGGATCTTTAGGAATTAACGATCTGATGAACTTTCACAACAGCCACAGCAGGGAGCCTTGTTTCTGTTACTCAACAGAAGAAATGCTAAAGCTAAGCTAACTGACTCTGGCTATGTTGAGATGTTTCACACAGAAAGATCGCATCTAATTTTCCCATCGTATTTCCAGTTGGGCAAAAGCACGTTCTTCACAATCAGGATCAGTTTATAAAATCACTGCACATGAATATAAAACCCTCTGAGGCCGAACCTCCAACCAATTAGAATAGAGGTTAATAAATGTGTTTTTATGTTAATAGCCTTTGAATGTAATTTTGTAAAGATGAGTTTAGATAAAATCTAAACTGTTGGTGAATAAAATGACTCGCACATTTAATAAACACTGAATATTTATAAAATGAGTCAATAGGAATATCACCTCACAGCTGTGCGTCTCTGTGAACTAGTCACATTAAAGTCTACATGACGTTTGTCCAGATTCATATTCTAATGAGTTAAGTTCAGGTTTTAGTGACAGATTCAGTGATATTTGACGTTATGAGTTAATGAGAAAAGACCTGATTTCAGAGTCTGAATTATCCATTGTAGCTTTGAGACCTAAAACTGTGAATGTTTTGGCACAAAAAAAAAGATTCTCGCTGCAACGTGAGGAATCTTTCAAAACAGCCTGGCGTCTTTTCCTTCATTTTACATAAAAAAAGTTAAAGTGAACTGCCGCAGACGTGAGGCGTAATTAGCAAAGAGCACCACAGCGTTACTGTTTGAATAGTTTGACAGAAGACGGCCCGTGTGTCGTACACGAACTCCCCACACGTGAGACCCTTTTCCACCTTCTTGAACCAAGTTGAACTTTGCAGGCGATCACGAAAGCCGTGATCTTCATGGTCCAGAGCTTTTACCTCACACGTGCAGTGTTTCTGGCTCTCTCCTTCCTGTGTGAAGTCTCTCCATCCTCTCTGCGTGCCATCTAGAAGTCAAACCTTTTGAAGCTCTTTAGGGTTTTTATAAACCTTGAGAATGAGGCAGATTTTTAACGTGGCGTGCAGAAAGACGGCACATTAACTTGTTCGCTGCTGGTTAACTACACAAGACTCACATTTTTTTGCAGAGCATGATGCTCCGATGTCGAACCTAATGGTTTAAGAAAAGTGCCGATAACCGTAAAAGTGGCAGCTGTGATTGACATGACTCCACGTTTATTCAGTTTTTCAGTCGTTATTATGCAGGTAAATGTTCTGTTAATGGCGTTTTAGAATAATTGCAATGTTAAAACTTTAAGTTGTGCTTTGCTGCATGTCCTAATTTAATTTAGGGCCGACACGAATCAAGTATTTTATCTCCAGTAAATTTTTTTACTTTTTCTTGCCTTTTTAAGACACGCAAGCAGTTGTTAACACTTTCTGAAGCCCGATTTAGTACTTTCCCCACTATTATATCAGGCTAACTTGAACATCTTCAGAGTTTGAAGATTATCCCATCCTGCCTTTGTGGGCCTGTACTCGTTCTGGTACTCACAAAAATTCTCAGATTGTGCTAAATACGAACTTAATCTGTGCAGGTGGGCAGAGGTTGAAGAATTTCTGTGGTTTAGAGCTGGGTTAAGAAAATTGACGAGGACCAAAAAAAGCTGAATACAAAGATCTAGTCATACTCTTGTTTCTCAAGAATTATAAAAAAAAAACGTTTAATATTTCCGGCTGACATCAGAAACAATGAGGGTTCTATACAGTAAGTAGAAGGTTTGCTGTTATTCGCTGCCATTGTTTTAATCCTGCTGCTCGGTTTTAATCTGCCTTTACTCTCTCGTCTCGTCACCTTACAAAGTTCTCCTTCGTCTCTTCGCTCCATCCCTCAGCTGTGTTGACTGCCGGCTTCGGTCTGCCTGCTAAGTACGTCATCCACTGCAACAGTCCGGGCTGGGGCTCCGACAAGTGTGAGGAATTGCTGGACAAGACGGTGAAAAACTGCCTGGCACTGGCCGACGAGAAG
Source organism: Channa striata (assembly GCA_033026295.1). Classification (NCBI taxonomy): domain Eukaryota; kingdom Metazoa; phylum Chordata; class Actinopteri; order Anabantiformes; family Channidae; genus Channa; species Channa striata. The sequence continues at coordinate 2,932,983 of CM065182.1, forward strand.
AAACTGAAGTCTGTCGCTTTCCCCTCTATTGGTAGTGGAAGGTAAGAACACTGAGGACATGCGGGTGAAACCCTTTTCTCCAAATTCAAGCTATGCATAACACTGCCCGTTAAATATTTGGATGAATGTACAGACCACATTTCTAGAAAGGTCAGAATGCCGTGTGCAGTGTTTTCCAAATCATTTGTAACGTAATGGAACATAAACATATAAAATGTTCAAATTGACAAATGTGGTTTTTACACTTGAAATAATTAAAATTGATGCCAACAACACATTTAAGAAAGTCTAGTTTACATCATTTCTTCTGAATCTAGCCACAGGGGCTGGGCCGGTCCCAAGCCCGGATAAATAGAGAGGGTCAGGAAGGGCATCTGGCGTAAAACTTGCCAAGTTCAATCCATGAGAGTCATCCATACCACTTTCATACCGGATCGGTCGAGGCCCGGGTTAACAACGACCTCCACCGGTGCTGTTAACCTACAGGGTGCCGATGGAAATTGGACTACTGTTGGTCAGAGAAGGAGAGGAGGCAGAAGGGTTTGTGGTCAGAGAGAGAAGAGGAAAGGCAGGAGCTTAGATCTGAGAGTAGGGACTGTTAACGTTGGAACAATGACAGGGAAAGGTAGAGAGCTGGCAGACATGATGGAGAGATGAAGGTAGATGTACTGTGTGTGCAGGAGACGAGGTGGGAGGGCAGCAAAGAACGTAGTATTGGAGGAGGATACAAACTGTTGGTGTGGATAGGAAGAGTCTCAGACAGGGTGATGAGCCTAAAGCTAGAAATCGAAGGGGTGATGGTGAACATAGTCAGTGGGTATGCTCCACATGTTGGCTGGGAGTTAGAAAAGAAAGAGATTCTGGAATGAGTTTGATGAGGTCGTAGAGAGTATCCCCAGAGGAGAGAGAGTAGTTGTTGGAGCAGACTTCAATGGTCATGTTGGTGAGGGGAACAGAGGTGATGAGGAGGTGATGGGCAGGTTTGGTGTTAAGGAAAGGAATCCAGAAGGACAGATGGTAGTGGACTTTGCTAAGAGGATGGAAATTGCTGTAGTCAACACCTACTTACAGAAGAGAGAGGAACACAGAGTGACATACAAGAGTGGAGGTAGGAGGACACAGGTGGACTACATCCTATGTAGACGAGGTCATTTGAGAGAGGTTAGTGACTGTAAAGTGGTGGTAGGAGAGAGTGTAGCCAGACAGCACCGCATGGTGGTGTGTAAGATGACTCTGGTGGTCAGGAAGAAGAAGAGAGGAAAGACAGAAAAGAAGAAATAGGGATGGGAAAGATGTGCAACAGATAAGGGTGATTAAAGACAGAGATGGAAAGGTGCTAACAAGCCAGGAGAGTGTGCAGAGAAGATGGAAGGAGTATTTTGAGGAGCTGATGAATGAGGAAAAGTACAGGGAAAGAAGGGAGGAAGATGTGGATGTTGTGGAGCAGGAAATAGCAGAGATTAGAAAGGATGAGGTGAGGAAGGCTCTGAAAAGGATGAAGAGCGGAAAAGCTGTTGGTCCTGATGACGTACCTGTGGAAGTGTCTAGGAGAGACAGCAGTGGAGTTTCTTAACAGGATTTTAGAGAGTGAGAAGATTCCTGAGCAATGGAGGAGGAACGTTCTGGTGCTGATCTTTAAGAACAAGGGTGACACGCAGAACTGTAGCAACTACAGAGGGATAAAGCTGATGAGCCACACAATGAAGCTGTGGGAAAGAGTAGTGGAAGCCAGGCTTAGGAAGGAGGTGGAGATTTGTGAGCAGCAGTATGGTTTCATGCCCCTTAAGAGCATCACTGATGCCATTTTCGCGTTGAGGTTGATGATGGAAAAGTACAGAGATGGTCAGAAGGAGCTGCATTGTGTCTTTGTGGATTTAGAGAAGGCGTATGACAGGGTGCTTGTGGTACTGGATTGTCGGAGAGAGAAGTACGTCAGAGTAGTTCAGGACATGTATGAGAGGGTGCTGACAGAGGGAGGAGCTGTGTTTGCAATGCTGATGGACAGGTTGACAGATGAGGTCAGACAGAAATCTCCTGGTTGATGTTTGCAGATGACATTGTGATTTGCAGTGAGAGTAGAGAGCAGGTGGAGGAACAGCTGGAGAGGTGGAGGTTTGCTCTGGAAAGAAGAGGCATAGTTCAGGACAGAATACATGTGTGTAAATGAGAGGGATCAGGTAGAAGTGTGAGGTTACAGGGGCTGGTGAAGAAGGTGCAGGAGTTTAAGGAGGTCAACAGTTCAGTGTGATGGGGAGTTCAAAATAGATGAAGAGGCGGTGCAGGCGGGTTGGAGTGGGTGGAGGAAAGTGTCAGGAGTGTTGTGTGACAGAAAAGTGTCAGGAAGACTCAAAGGAAAGGTGTACAGGACAGTGGTGAGTCCCTTCTTGTTTGACAGTATGCTGGAAGCAGCAGAGATGAAGATGCTGGACAGGTTGACAGATGAGGTCATCAGAGGGACAGAAACGTTGACTGTGTCCCCAACAAAGTGACAACTGAGATGGTTTGGACATGAGAGGAGGGATAGTGACATTTGTGATGTTGGAGATGGAGCTGCCAGGCAAGAGGGCAGAGTAAAGATTATGGACGTCCAGATATTGTCAGAGAGGAAGATGCTGATATGAGTGGAAACGGATTTTAGCTCCTCAAAAGCCGAAAGAGAAGTTTTTTATATCATTTCTTCTTTTGACGACATTGTAAGCATTTAGGAACTGTGGAGGCAAATAGCTTTAATTTAAAAAGCAAAAATTCTCCCAATATTCACTGATATAGATTTTAGCTCCTCAATATTTTGGGTTGGTGACGGGTTCTGGACTGCGGGCAGGTCACTTTAGCACCTCGACCCTTTTTACTACTGAGCCATACTGTTGCACCAGGCGCAGAATGTGGTCTGGCTTTGTGTTTCTGAAGTAAGCAAGATCTTCCCTGAGAAAGATTTTGTCTGGATCCTGTCACCGGCCAGTTTATTCAGTGCATCTGTTCAACTGCTTGTTAAAAAAGTAAAATCATCTGAGACTGGTTTCTCGAACATGACCGTGAGTTCACTTTTCACAAATCAGCCTCCACAGTCCCCAGATCGCAGTACATTTGGAATGTGGTTGGACAAAAGCAAAATGGGTTCAGATGCGACACTAGCAAGGTGTACTTAATAAAGTGGCCCGGGATTGTATGGGTGTGTTACAAACCGCTCGGTATTGGCCAGTAATTCTCTTCCTTTATAACACCACGTGCCGGGGTTTGCTGACCTCCAACCAGAAGATGACAGGTTAATAAGAAGTGACCGGTCTTACCAACATCCAACATTTCACTAACTGTGTGTGTTTTTTCTCTCAGGAATGGTTTCCCGAAGCAAACGGCGGCCCAGCTGATTCTCAAAGCCATCTCCAGCTACTTCGTGGCCACCATGTCTTCCACCATCAAGACAGTCTACTTTGTGCTGTTCGACAGCGAGAGCATCGGGATCTACGTGCAGGAAATGGCCAAGCTGGAGACGAGCTAAAGGAGTTTTGCAAATTGTCCCCAGCCCCCCTTTTTTTTTCCTGCAAGGAAACAGGAAGGTTCATTGGCGATTTGCTAAATACGAAGAGAAGAAGGAAAAAGGAAGAATCTTTTTAAAGGCCGGGAACTTGTTTTTGCATTATGGTTGTATTTTTCTTATATTGTTTTTAATTTCTTATTTACTTGCCAGCTCTGGTGTTTAAATGTTAGAGAGCACTGTTCAGTCTGCGGTCTTTTAATACAAGCAGTGCCACACAAAACAGATTCAGCAAGTGAGACGACTCACTTCGAGAGTTAATTTTCATTATATAAAAAAAAAATATATCACAGATAGCTACACCTCAAGTACAAGGCTTCCAGAGAAGTCCGATAAATACGGGTTAATGCATGTAATGGCAGTAAAGATAATAAAGACAGCTATTGTTTTTCGTTCAGCTCAAACACACATTTAATTCCGTGTATGTTTTGGTAGAAGTTCAGCATTTTGGAACATCTCTGTTGTTGATAGTACTGTATTATGAAAAGGTGACGCCTAAAGAAAAGTTCAGTTTGCTCTGCTTTGGTCTTCAAGAGACTAATTTGCGAGAATTATGGAATGAGTTTCTGTTTCTGTGTTGTTGTGTGTTGCAAATTCCCTCTTTTTGCCCGTGATTCCACAGGCACAGATGCTTTGTTAGTGTGCTGCAGAGACCTCACAAATGAATTGAATTGTAAATGCCCATATATTATATACTCTTGGTACTGGCTTCTTGACTTTATGCTGTAAACCCATCAACTTTTGGATGTTGTTTACAGTAAAAACAAAACTTTATGATATAAAATAGAATTGGAGAGCGAAGGTTTTTGCAGGGCACCTGGTTTATATTGTGTGTTCATATCAGTGTTTATATAGATGGGGTATTTGTGAAATGTTATAGTAACATATTTGACTGTAACATAGATTTTTATTTACTATTTTAATTTCCATGTGGATTCTAAAAAGGCGCAGGCGATTTAAAAGAACGATGTTTGAGACGTGGGTTTTTTTTGTGTGTGTGTTTTGTCTTTAAGTCATTAAACGCGTGTCGTCATTCTTTCTGGAAATTGAGGCTCTTCTGCTGTTGATTTCGGTTTCCCTCGGTCATTCAGCTGCCACTAGATGGCTCCCTGTAATCACGGATCGAATTCTTCAGCCATCTCAGCCATTTTCTGTGCAGCAGCAGGCCTCTATACCGGGACGCTGGTCGATTTGACATGATTGGAATTGGGAGTGGACATTTAAAGAACATGGAACCTGACTGCGCTGCTGCATTTGGACTTTTCAAAAGCCTAACTTTCTTATGGAAAAGAAATATGTAAAATGCTTTCTAAAGAGTTGCTACAATTGATGATTCTACAGTAGGTCTGTACACACTCCGATAATAAAATATCTTCAAAACTGCATCTGCCTCTTGTAACATTACGTCACACGTTTCATTCTGAAAATGTCATTGTTCCCTGTGGATGTAAAAATAAGTCGCCTCCCCATCGAATTAAAGGAGACTCGTTTCAGTTTTGCGGAATAAATGGAGGAGGACCTGCTACATTTATGGCTGGACTGATGGGACTTGTCTCAGAGGTTTCAGTGTGATGACTTTCGGACTGGCTGTAATTTCTCCGTTATGGCTCACAGGGGCCTAATGTCCAATTACAACTATTTTAAACGATAATGATGATGATGATACTCAATTGTTATGTCCCCATTGATAACCCGTCCAATTCTGACCTCTTTGCTTAACACCTCCCACATCTGAACCCGTTTTTTAATGCTACGCAGATGAAACAAGATCAAGATCTCTCGTACCAGAAAAGCAAATAATAAAGAATCTCTTAGAAAATAAAAAAAAAATCTACAAAATATCAATCAACGAAAGATTTGACTTTGTAAAAAACCTGAATCTAAAATCCTGAACCTAACCATTTGTGGTGACACAGTACGACCACTGCCATTTTACCTCTGCAGGAAAAAATGCCTGTCGAAACCGGAATGTTAAAATACCAATTTTACTTCACTGTAGCTGCTTTAGTCGTTTCAGTCGGCCAAATAATGAGACGTGCAGCCTGCGAGTCCTATAAGTCAGCAATGTGCTAGTTCAGTGGTACAAAACAGATTTGTTGTTTGGAAGCAAAGTTTAATTTTATATCATACTGTACAAACCTTTATCTTGAATTTTGGTGTCAAGACACTTTTTTTACAACTACAGTTCTAGCATTATTAGCATTAAATTATTAGTTCAAGGTTTATTTCGACGATGGTACGGCAACTCATTTTGATTCATAAAAAAATATATATATTTTTTCACCCAAAGTTGTTTAGATTTTCTAAATCCATCTTTACTAACAGACCAGATTCCCTTTGTCTTGTTCTTTCAGCATGTTCAGAAACTATCACCATCAGATTATTCATAAGCCCCTTATGTGATTGCCTGGGAGGTGTGGCCTCCACATTCACCCCAGCCAATAGGAACACAATCTAATTAATAACACATATTCTCTTACCTTGTGAACAGAGTAAAGGCTCAAAGATGTCTGCTACAACAATCACTCCTCAAACTGTTTGTGCTGTTGCTCTCCGACGCTGTGGACACGGAGGAAGAAGAAAGCAAACGTCAGAACTTCACAGCATTAGAATGTGAACATTGTACAGTTCTGCTCCCTTTTTGGTCTTTAGAATTAGTTTATCATTGAAAGACGGTAGAGAAGGAAGTGCTCAGGTCCTTGTACCGACCGACTAAGGAACCAGTTGCCAACAGGGAGGCACGTGCGACACGATCCTCAGCAAGCACGAATCCACTTTAACGCAGCTTGATCTGAACGTGAAGAACCTGCTGTTACACAACTGAGACTTTAACAGGGGGTTTTGGAAGAGGGGAAGGGGCCCAGTTTCCCTTACGAAATCTCTGTCATTTGTCAAACGTAGCTGTTGGTAGCTAGCCTAGCTTTAGCACAAACTCCATATTGTATTCGTTCAACTGGGCTTGTCCTCGTGATTCTGAAGTCACAATCTGGTGTGAAATCACAGTGGGACCAGTTTCAACATTGGCTTTTTCCAGTCAGGAGATTCCTACTTAAAATAACTTAGAAACACTGTGGACAGAGAGTTCAGTAACTTCACAACCTCAGAACTGATTTTCAAAATATTCCATAATAACATAAATACTTACCAAAGACAGATAATCAGTGGAGAAGCCGTGAAGTGTCTTTTTATGTATGTGGTTGAGTTATTCGTGGTTGATGGTGGCTCTGTTCACCATGTAGGCGGCCCGGCTAATGAACAGAGTCCAGGCCTTAGTCCTGGCCCAGGGCTACACGCTGGCAGGCTAGAGGGGAGAACACGGAGTCAGATGGGGGTCAGTTTCCCAGCCATACAGGGAGGCTGGGACCTGAGACCTCCTCTGAGGGCGCCCATCTAATGTCTAATCCCCAGGAAATACAGGCAGGTTTCACCCCCCCCACACACTTTCTACCCCTCCCTCGTTTTTCCCCTCCATCCCATCATCCTACCATCCATTCCTCTCCTGCTTCATCTTGCAGGCGGAAAAGCCCCATAAATTCAAAGCATCTGTACGGGCAAGGGCCAATCCGAGGGCCGCCTTTCCCAGAGCCCGCGCAGATGAAATTTTACTCTTTGCACGAAGAAACACAGGGAGGGGGGGGGCAGAAAAAATAGAAAATAAAGTAAAGCAAACAGCGGGGGAAGATCAAGGAGGAGAGGAGCTGAGGGGTAAGGAGCTGGTCATCGGAGATGTGTTCATAAGAAGAAAGTAATTTCTTCATGTTCTTCACGGTCGTGACTCCTGACTGGAGGCCGATAAGAGCAGGCTGCTTCCAACTGCTACCGAGTTCCTGCTGTAGGTGCCGGCACCGAGAAACAAACGGCCAACGAACCTGAAATTAAAAGCTCATCGTGTTTTTTGCTTCAGAAAACTGACACCAAAGTGCGATTGAGTAACAGAAAACTGCTACACTCACTAAAACGTCATTAAACAGGATAATGTTGTAGGCATCACTATTGTCAACTGAATAAAAGGAAAAACACAGCCGAGGATTATTTTAAAAGAAAAAGCTCATTTGAATACGTGTTTAGAGTTTCCCAGTATTTTTCCCGTGTCAATTGAATAGTTCAGTTCTACAACCGTGACCTCACTGTGGGAAACCGGTGCACCCAACTGCTCTCCATGTGCCAGCAAGTTAATGAAATCGTCCCAAACCCTCTGCGGTGGCGCTGGCTTTCTGGCGGAGCAGGAAATAAAGCTTCAGTGAAGTATATTTGTGAGCGCGTTTGCAGTTTTAAACAGTAGCTTTTGGTCATGTTTGGTCAGAGCCGGGTTTCATGTGGTCCGGGGCAAAGTCGCGGGGAGAAATTCGATAATGTCCAGGAACTCAAGAGGTGGATTTACACATGAGCCAGAAATAAAAGTGGATCCAACCTCATGTGATCCAAATTGGTTATTTTGAGAAACCGTGGAATCTGGGTTTAAAGTTAACCAACAAGAACGAGTCTCTTAGGGGGTAAATTTCTTTAGGGAACCAGATGAAGAGCTTTGATTGTGACAGAAAAGCGACACACTGGAAGCTTTTGTTTTGAAGAAGCTTCCTCACGTTCCTATTTTTCACTTTCCTCGTGTCCACAGCTGCCTGCCGACATGGCGTCATGGCTGAATCTCGTCTGAATCCAAATTAAAACTAGCACACGTTTGACTGGATCTGCAGAAGGAGCAGTCAGACCAAAAATGGAAAACAAGTCCCAGTGTCAACGGGTTCCGCGGTGTAAAGAACCATCCCACCTAAAAGACGTTCTGCAGCATTAACAAGTCAGTTGTTGGCCCTCAACAAATCACTACACTAAATGTTGAATTTGGCTGATTGCGTTGCAAAAAGCCACAACTGCATTCACTTATATTTTTTTATCTTTCATCTGGTTTTCTTCCCCGAAAGCCAGATTCTTAAGTGACGGGGCTCCACGTATCTTCGTCAACAGTTTTACACTGCGATTTCTGAGTGAATCTAAATCCGATGGCGTTTCCGTAAAGCAGCAGAAAAAATGAGGTCAGATCAAAGATCTGAGCGGTCCCACTTCGGATGAAGCTACGTTTGTTTTATTTAAAAAATATGAAGTCATCTTTTTAAACTCACCTTCCAGCTCTTCTCTTTTTATGAAACCCATCGTTCAGTATTTATAAAAGTGTTCACCCTAATTTTCAACCATTCCAACTTTGATCGTTGTTGCTCGTGTCTTTTGCTCTTGGCCTTAAAGGATCGGCTGAGGTTGTGGCCACGGCAAACAGCTGTTAAAGTTAGGCAACAAAAACGTGCTAAACAGGGCTATAATCCATATGTTTAACATAACACACTATGAAGTGTGATATGTGGGAGGCTCAATCCTTCTGAAAAATCGGCGTCTCCAGAGAATTTAGTGAAGTTCAACTCTTTGTTTATCTGCAGCAACTCTTTTACATTGACCAAAGTTGAGTTGTAAATGTAAAATTTAAATAATGTGGTAGAAAAATCAACTAAGGCTCCACCTGTTTCAGGTTGAATGATATGTTCTATGCTGTTGCTAGTGTATGTATTCTTTTTTCATCTTTTCTGTTGAAACATGCTTTACATTCTACACGAAAACATTCGGATTATTCTAACAATGGTAGTTGTTGTTTTCAAAAGGTCAAAAGGTCAGTGAGAAAACGTGAAAGCTACCGTGTGCGTGCTTTTGTTTTCCTCACGACATGGAGGACGGGCTACTTTATGCACCAGCACTGACGCAAATGTCGAGGTGTAGAAATGTGAGGCTGCTTTTTATACCCGTCCACCGGCCTGACCCCCGTGCCCAGAGAGCAGACTCCAAAGTGCCTGGATGTGAAGTAATGCTGAATAATCCAGCGTGTGGACAGGTTACTAAACACGAAGCTCGGCCGTGCTCCTGTGGCCTACCGCGAGCCGGTGTCCCTTAATCCCATGATCCGCAACCATTAAACAAGGCTGAAGAAAGGATATCCAACATCTACCAAACAGCGAGAGTGAGTGCCACCCGTCTCCGCAGTGTCACCTTCAGGCCACAAGGCCTCGCTGAGCTGCAGCGTCAGGAGATTAATAAGTCTGGGTGAGGAAGTCCAGGGCCTGGGACATTCGCCTGCCACCTCGAAAGGGTTAAGTCGGATCCAAGGCCGGCCACATCACGCTGTTGGGCCATTTAGTGCAGGAAACTTGATAGTGTGGTGCCTTTTGATGGCCTGATTCCCAGGCTTAGGAGAATAAATTAAATGGAATCCCAGCTAAGGCCTCAGCTGGATCGGCAGGGCAGACTGATTTAGGATTTTCATCTGGGGAGCTTTTCCCTCCCTTCCTGCTCTCCTCCTCCACACACACCCCCTCTCCATCCACCAGCCGTCACCTCTGCCCCACTAGGGAAATGGCGAATATGGTTTAAAATATGGCTTTTTTTGTGGCAATAACGAAGCCTCAGAGTAGCTGTCAGTCACAGTGAAGAGTCGGAAGAGGAGACAGGAGGTGTAGCTGCTGCTGCTGCGGGGAGGGAAATCAGAAGACAGGGATGGACGAGTAACACCCGCTGGCTCAAGAGTCTGAGGCTCCGAATATTTCGTCCTGAGCCATCAGCGCAGTGTGAAGGGTTTTAAGTAGGGCCACCGAGGGTGGCGAAGCTGGAATATGTGATCAGACTGCTGATTAGTGAGTCCGTGTCTCTGGTGTCTGTGCACAGTCCATTCTCATTCCCAACGCGTCGACGAGAACTTTGTGCTGACTTGATTTACGTCAATGATCTGCATTTCTTGATGCAACGCACATGGTTCCTATAATGGCGACATATGTGTGTGTCACTGTTGGCATTTTGTATTTATGTCATTTGTCTTGTGACTTAACTTACCCTGAGGTTTGTGGTGTCTAACCCCAACCCACGATCTCTCTTGATGTCGTGTCACAGTGAAGATGTTCTCCCTCCTAATGCGGTGTCTGTGTGTACATAAAGTCGTCCCCGCAGCTTCCAATAAAACCAGTGGTACCATGATGATTAGGAAAGGACGTGAAGAGCGACACAGTTTGATGCCATAGGAAGTGCCAATGTGGCACCAATCAGAGGTGTGTCCGGTTACCGGGCTACACGTGCACGTTGTGAAGCTGCACAATGTGGTAGTCCTGCAAAATGTAACAAGATTTAACACATTAAGTTTAGTTTATTGTTATTTTAGTATGGGTTGATTTGCTGGATAGCCTTCAGCAGGCAGAGGAAGTTACAATTCTTAACACTTCTTTTTTAACCATTCAGCACTGATACTCTGTTACGGAATAATGTATTAAATTACTGCTAAAAGATGCGTCTGTTTCGTAAAAGTGGGAACAACACAGCGTATTTACTGGGTTTGGAGACTCTTCACACACTGTCACTGAAAAATGCTGATGCTTGTCAGAGCACATCTGTGCTGAAGAACAAGCCAACAACAGAAATTAAGTGTAGAAAGAAAAAAGAAACTTGCTGATTGAGCTTTAACGTGCAGAAATCCTGTAATAGAGCATCAGTGCAGGGCTCACTGACCAGCGAATGTTTTACACTAAAATAAATTGGCATGAATCACTTTTGCATGAACACAATGGTCAGAAAACGTTTGCGGCACAGATCACATCCTGTATGAATATTTATTCTCCAGGATGTGATTTTTCTGGCACACAGACCGTGTATTGAAAGTCCTGCATAACGTGGCTTTCAATAGAGGAATTAGCATTATTGTCCAAACCCGACACGTCCGATTATGAATTTAAATGAGTCATCTGTCCGTGTAAAATCAGTCTGGGGACGGAGATCCGAGGCTGGATCTCTGGCTCCGTCTTCTCCCCCTCTCACTCCGTCTGTCAGCGGCAGACAAACACGGCCTGTTCGCTCTTCCTGTATGATACATGAGCAGCGGTGGGTGGTCGCTGCAATGTCTTCATCCGCCGTTTGGTGAGCAGTCAAACCGGAACAGGACTTCATCACGGTGGAAGAAAGGAAAACCACTTTTGTCCACTGAGGACAGCGAGTCAGGGGGAAAAAAGCAAAAAAATAACTTGCTGACACTGTGTATGAAGGTTTTGCATTGTGATGGCCCACCGTTCGTTTTGTGAGAGCGGACTCCTTCCTCGTTGCAAACATTAGTCAATTTTGTAACATCATCTCTTTCTTTACAGATAATGTTTATGACCAAAGTGTTTTCCAAATATGCAAAATCGGTCACATGTTTTTCCAGGTTCTTCTTGGACATGCAGCTGAAGATTTTGGTCCAGAAATGAAAGACAAATGAAAAGTGCGTGAGGTTTTTCGCAACAATCTGCTCCAAAGCACCTGATGGCTGATTCCAAATAAACTCTTAATTACAGTCTGAAGCCTATAAACTGGAGTAAATATTAATACACAGATAAGACAAACGTGCCTTTACCTATGCGATGTATAGGCAAAAATTCATACATCGTAAAAGTGCGATGCTCAAGATATGAAAAATCCAATGATTTTCACACCACACAGCACAATAACTTACTCTAATGCATCGTAGTGATGAAAATGTTGTGTCTGATTATTAGCATCCTGCTAGCTAAGCTAACGAGTTGGCTTCCGGACACATTAGCTCTCTGCTAACTTAGTTAGCCAAGTTAATTCCGGTTAAATGTCACAGTAAACAAAGAAAACGATGTGATACCAGTTTATTCAACTGTCTCTTCACCACAATTACAGCTACGCTAGCAGCATTTAGCTAGACCCCGCTGGCCGGGGCCCCCCCAGTGGCCTGGGACCCCCCCAGTGGCCGGGGCACCTCTGAGCAGAAGACTCTCCACAGGAGACCGGAGTTCGATTCTATTATGAACGAGTAAGGAACCAGTGAACTGAAGCAGAATCACTAAATTTCACGTTTGTTTAGTGCCAAACCCTGAACAACCTGCAACGTTCGCTCAGTTTATCTGAGTGAATAAAAAAACTAAGCGATGGGAGAATTTCTTTCAGCAGAAATTAAAATTACAATTTGATCTACATTCAGGTAAAAACTTGTTTCGTGATGCTGTGAAGACTGATGAGTCTCGAGACCATTGATATTTTAGGCTTTGGAATGAGGAACATAGTGTAAAATCTTAAGGGCAAAGTTACATGTGTGCAGCTGTGATGCGTTACCTGGCAACAACATCGCTTGGTGTGATTCACAGGCGCAAACACACTCCCGACCACACACACACTCGTCACAGATTCTAGGCACAACTTATTCAGTGAAATGTAAATGATGGTTTATGTTTATTGTCTTACTGGGAATGTTGTTGTTTTGGGGGAAAACTGATGATGATGATATTTGTTGCAGCCACATCAGTATTAAAATTATAAAACAAACATAATTAGTGATACAGTTTACTGAAAACCGAAAGCTCTAACGGGATGTAAATGTGTCTCTTAAAGACAGTAAAGCTGTTAACTTGGAGCCACGTTACTCCTCTGGTGGGACCAGGACAACGGGTCAGGTAACGCATCGCTGGACAGCGGTACGCTGCATTTATTGGTCCTGCCATTGTCTCGGGTTTATACTGAGGTTGTGCTGGACTCAAACATCTCCGACTACACATATTCACACACATTTTGTATGCACGGAAAAAAGCTCCTTCCTGCACACATGTCTTTGTCTGCAGGGTTAATGTATGCGCCAGATCAAAGGGTCAGGTCCAGGAGATAAACTCTAGCCCTGCAGGGTCCAGCCCCCTCCCTCTGCAGATCTGCAAATCATTAAGCTCAAGGTGATCCACGGCAGCTCCCCGAGTGGCCCCAGAGGATCTGGGGCCAGATAGAGGAGGATTTGTCCGAACCGTTAGTGTCGACCCAGCTGCCACTCACGTTGACGCTCCTCTGTCGCTCAGCTTTGAGCCTCGGCCTGCTCAGCAGCAGACATGAGAGCCACTCAAGACACCCCCAGAGATAAAAGACACTTCAGCCCTGACAGGGCGGATCTGGCTGAAAACACAGCGCGCACATTATGCTCTCTGCTGGCTTTGTGTGAGGGATCTCCAAGAAGGAATCCTTTTGAAAAGGCCAAATATTCAGCCGGTTGAATGTCTGGAGGCTTTATTGGGCAGAAAATTTTGAATGGGAAGCAAAAAAGAAAAGGGCCGTGCTTGTTCCTGCTTGATTTGGAATACACTTCTAACAATGTCGACAAGGGCGGATGAATGGGCACATGTGTCATCGCTGCTGACATGCTAAATGAAGGGTATCAAAGCGTGGAGCTTTGGCATGAAGGGAGGGCGAGGAGGAGAGGAGGAGAGGGAGACGAGAAGAAAGGAGCGTAGGCGAGAGAACAGCCGAAAAGAAAGTGACAGAGTTTACAAGGGAAAGTAGTAAAAGGTGCGTTTGGGAGGCGCCAGCAGGTGGGCAGCCTCTCGACCGACAGGCCCCGAAAACGTCCTGATGTTTTCTACAGACGCCGCGTTTCCTCATGGCTGCGATACCTGTGAGGGGCGGAGGGAGGTCGGCCTGCGGCTAATTGGGATCCCAACCTTCTCCACAGGAGCGAGGGGGATCTCACCTCAGTGAGGGAGACAGGTGACGCCAGCACCCCCCCCCACCTCAGAAAAGAGGAAGATAGCAGGAGGAAGGGTTGAGGGTGCACCTCGGGGCGAGCTTTGGCGTGGTGACTCAGGTTCTTCTGTGTGTGTGTGAATGCTGCCTTACCTGTGTGTGTGTGTGTGTGTGTGTGTGTGTGTGTGTGTGTGTGTGTGTGTGTGTGTGTGTGTGTGTTCATGCGTTTACATGTGAGGGCCTGCTCACTTTCAACACAGGGAGGTGAGTGTGTGTTTTGTGTCCGACTGTTCGGCTCATTCCAGGTATTCAGCAGGGTGTGTAACAGGGTGTGACGGCTGCATTAAACACTGACAGCACTGAAATACTGTTTCTAAAGGTCTCTGAGGTCAAATGTCATTCCTGCTGCTGCTCGTGCTTTGATGAAATACACCGAGCTCCTCTGACACGTCTATTAATAGTTTCAGTGGCAACAAGCACATAATTACAGGTAGAATTTTTAGGTATTTTTACATTAAATGACTTTACTTTTCTACAATCAGATTATCGACATAAAAAATTATCACATTATGTTAAAAGCCTGGTGTGAACGAAGCTGTAAAACAGTTTGTAAAGTGCGTCTAATTATTTAATTGTGAAGATTTGTGCACAAACACTGTTTGACATTAATAAAGTGAGCTCCATCTTTACCAACTGTAACAATAACGTATAATTCAATAACTCATGAAGACTATTTTGGAGCCAACACCAAGTAACATTTTGAAAACACGACTTTTACATGCAACTCATTTTATGTTAACGATACTTTCACATGAAGTTATATTGGGAATTTTGCGTTTTACTACACATTTGCTTCAGAACTTACAGTGAGGAGAATTCATGCTCGTCCACAGACATTCTTTATTTCATAAGGATCCAGCAGAGGACAGTTAATCTCTAATCTAATGCTAATGCTGGTTTAAATTGCAGGTAATAGTTTGAAGTACATGTGCTCATTTGTGATTTTATTTAGTTAGATGCCAACAAAGTTTTACTATTCAAAGGTAAAATTTTACCAAAGAGATAATAATTAATACCTCAAATTTACACTAGTTTACGCTGCTGTTGATATTTTAATAGACTTCTGTTACCAAATGCAGTTGCTCTGAAAACTGTTTAACGAAGCACCAAATTAATCCAAAATTGAGAAATTATATTGTAATTCTTTAATATGTTAAATGACATTTCCAGTAAAGTTGGGACATTTTATAAAATATTTTTGAATTTTTGTTTTCTAAAAAATTACAAAACATTAAACTTGCAAATCACTTTTTGATTAGAACTTTTTTGATTATAAATAGCACAAAGAAAGTATGTTTCAGAAAAGGGGCTTGTTTTCCACGATGTTTCATTACATCTTCACTTTCTGTTATTTTCAGTCAAATACACATTTGAAACCATTTGTAAATAACTTTTATTAACTAACTATTTAACTTTTATTAACTAATAACTTTTTAAATTTTACATTTTGACAAAATTTGTGAATGAGTTTATTAATTACAGCCATGTTTCCAACAAAGTATTACCCGATATTTGTGTGCTAATGACAAAATCAATGAAATGTATGAAGATATTACATTTAAATATTACATAAACAATGTTTTCATATTAAATTTCATGTTGACGTTTATTCAGTTCTGTTTCTACGCACTAAAATAATTCTTCTGACGGGGGAATATTATCCAAATCTGGGCAGCATTTGCAGATTTCATCTATGTGCGTTTGGTCGGGGTTAGGCTGGTGTTAATTTCAAACACTGGGTGTGACCCTAAATCCCGACAGGCCGCTCGGAGACACGCAGCCCCAGAGACGCCTCCGTCCTCGGCCAGCTGATTTCCTGAAACACCAGAGGCCGGGAGTCAGATGGCAACAGATGGAGAGATGGAGATAAAAGGCGGCAGCAGCGCATTAGCTTTTCCAGTTGCATCACCGTTCTCCATGGCAACCATGTCAGCATCACAGATCCATTAGTGAAATGGCTTTTATTTCCACAGTCACCCAGATAACATGTTGCGCTCATGTATTAAACACTAAATTAGTCAAAGTGATCACAGAAACTATGAAATGTGCAGATATGACCCAGTCGTATCTCGTCACGTTGTGTAAGTCTGCAAGCTGCATGAAGCGAATCAGTTTTCTGACTTAAAATGTCGACAAAATGTTTATGTCAGCGCGCACACCGCAGCCCCACGTGGTTTAGAGTCACACAAACCCTGGATTGTCAATCAAGGTAACAGAAGGTGATCGAGCGATTATAATTTAAATATAACTACAGTTAGTTTTAGAGAGGATGAGTTGCAGTGTGAGTGTTGCTAGTAGTAACCAGAATCAACATCCCGTCTCCCATCAACTCAGAGCTGACACCAACTAACTGGACTTCATCTTCCAAGCTGAAGTTAGGACGCAGGTGTCACCCAGCTTCTCTAAACATTTCATTAGCAGATGATTATTCCACCGAGATTAATAACAAAGAGCAGCAAGGCAAGAAGACGTTTCTGACCAGGCTAATGTAAAACACACCACACATCGTATAAGACCCTAATGAGGAGACAAACTTAAAACAATCGCTGTGGGTAAAACGCCACCAACTTAAAAAATCTGGAAATGTGGATTTCATGAAGTTGTAGATGGATTCACGAAACTGCCAACCAAAATAAAAAATAAGTCTGGAAATGTTTGGATTTATATTTTTGTAACAGGTGACAGATGATGGGGGGGAATAAAACCTACTGCATTTGTCATTTTCAGGATCTGTGTCAGATAGTAAAACAGTTAGTATTTACATTAATATGAGTTTTTGCATTTACATAGTGGCATAGAAGAAGAAGGAGCATCTTCATGTTCAAAATCAGAATAAAGTGTTTGTAAATGAACGTTATATTTTTGTAACAGGTTAAATTAGATGATGGGGGAATAAATTGTCCATTTTTTTCTGGGACATTAACATGAGCATGTATTTTTATGTATTTATTAATCATTATTTGATTTGTATCTGTTTTATTTAGTTTTTAACACAAATTTGAAGTAAAAAGGATTCTTTATTTCTGAGCAGTACAAGGTTCCAGGCAGAGAAGAGCGGCCTGTGGTTTCTGCTAAAAAGTGACAATATTCCATCGGTGTTAAATCAAGTTCCCGTCATGATTTTGCGCCACAGACCAGCTGTTTTTGTGGGTAAATAACACCTGTTTGTGATCAGGGAGGGGGCGAGGCAGCCTGTGCTTCATCTTTATGATCTTACGCCATCAGCAAAGTGCCCAAATGAGCACGAACACCATGGAAAAGATATTATTGGCCGGGAAACGCCGTTGGATTTATCTGCACATGGACCAAATCAGAGAGGCCGTCGGAGCAGTAATGGACTTCATCTGGGTCCAAAGCCGTTAAATGTGGCACCTACACATTCCAGTCCAGAGTCTAGTGGCAGTGCGGGACACCGGAGCGTGGACTGTGGGATGGAGACAACCATCTGTGGACGTGAGCCGGACTGCATGGCCGTCACCTCCACGCCGGCGTAAAACCACATTCAAGCCTGGTGTTTGGCCATTTTGTCTGTAACTGCTCACGTTCGTGCTTTTTGGGCATTTTGTGTCTGTTTTTAGTTGTTTTAAGTTTGAGTGTTTCCTGTTTATGGGCATTTTTCTGTGATACGTGTCTGTTCATGGTTGTTTTTTGTCTATTTTTAGGCCATCGTTCTGTCTCATTCAGCATTCTGTGTCAGTTTCGTGTCTTGATGGGCGTTTTGTGTTTGCTTGCAGTAATTGTTAGAAAATTTATTACCATTATGTTTCGGGGATTGTAGTCTCTATTTATGTGTCATTTTGTGGACATTTTGTGATTATTTCTAGTTGCTTTCTGTCCAATTTGTGTCAATTTATGGGCATTCTGTGTATTCCTAAGAACCACCTCCTGCTGTTTTTACACTAATTCAGATTTTCTCTCGCAGATAATTAAACTAGTTTAAAAGCTGCAGAACATTAAAGACTTGACGTTCTTTTGGATCGAGCTCTAAATCCAACACTTCCCCCCTGATGCAATAGAATCTCTCGTTGTACAAGTTATTGAAAAGTCATCACCGTCCCTCCATCAGAACAGAGACGGATGGAGCCAACCTGGTGGTCTGTGGGTGGAGGCAAGGCTGGAAAATGAGTGTGTGGATATGTTAACATGTACCTGTGCGCATATGTGTGTATTTTTACAGAAGGGTGAGTGTGTGAGGTTGAGTCACGCTGTCGTTTTGCGCTTGCTCAGGCCACACATGCTCGTCTTTGTGTTTTGGGTGTCAGGGTCTTCTCAACGCTTTAAGCCTTTTCCTTTTGTAGCATCAGAAAGACAGTGGGACCTTAGGCTTTAACCCACCCAACACACACACACACACACACACACAGCGCCGAGTGTGTGCAGAGCTCAGCAGGCCGGTCTGGGTGTCACCTCTCCCTCCTTTGAGTTCAAAGTCCAGCACAACAATGAGACACAATTAGGAGCTTACAGAAGGATCTGGGCTGGGTTAACAGATGGAAGAGTGCACGCCGACCCTGTGTGTGTGTGTGTGTGTGTGTGTGTGTGTGTGTGTGTGTGTCAGTCTTTGTTGTCTTGTTTTTTTTGTCAGAAAAGTGCCTTAAAGAGGAAATAATTACATTAACGATGATAATTATCTTTGACAAAGTCTTGGAAAACTCCTCGCCACTTTCCATTAAGGTAATTACTCTTAGACAAACCTGGTGGTCCAGGAGGAAATGGAAAATTAATTTGATAATCAGGCAAACTATCTTTAACATCGAGAGCGTGTTTGTAGAATCATGTTGTGGAGAAGCAGTGAAAAGGGAAACATTAGTAAATGACAAAATTATTTTTGTTTCAAGCTTTAGATGGAACAACGGAACCAAATATTAACAACCACAGAAGGGTTTAAGAATTTTGTTTAAATCAAATATATTGAAATAAATTAAAAACATTTACTAAACAACAAAAAAAAAACAGTTCTAATTAATTTTGGAAGAGTGGTTCTTATTTAATAAAAATATGTGTTAAACTACATATAACTGAGACGGCACTTTAACTACATTTCCTGTATATTCCCAGAGTGATTCGTGTAGTTGAACTACTTTTGTTGTGTAGTTAAATACTGAAACTACAAACTAGGTGTTTTAGGTGATATATTTTAATTATAACTTCATATCATGTGACATTGTTGATTGGATAATTCAAGTAATTTAGCAGTAAACCAATGAAGTATGTTTGCTGTATTCTTAGTTCCTCCGATATGAAGAAATTAGTATCAGCCTCTCCAACCCTTATTACACTTTGCTGTACTGAAGTTCAGACTGCAACTAATGAATTTATAAATTATTGAATATTATTGTTACTATTTCGTATTAACTAATCAACTGTTTAGTCCATGTCCGAAAATACGTTTTAAAAATGCCCTTGAGAGCTCAGCGCACTAGAAGTTGACGAACCTTAAAATTAGTGGCAGCAAATGGTAAATGATGATCCTGGTGATTAAACCATCGACTAATTAACGACCCGACTCCATGTAGTTCACAGTTATTAAAACTGAATTTGCACACACAGTCAAAGCTGCACTCATACACGTCCACCCCTCCACCCACTGAGGACACTGTCCATCGTGTCCCCTCTGTCTGCGTCCCAGTCTTTGTGTGCACCCAGTGTAACTGGAGACCAGTCTAGACTGGCTGGCTACTGGCTTTAATCCTCAGAAACATGCAGCTGAATCAATCTGAAACCAGAGAGCTGCCTGCCGTCGCCCCTGTTAGCAGCCCGACAACCCAAACGCTCGCTGCTTAGGACAAACAGACAAATAACAGACATTTGCCCTGGAACGGGAGCTCACGTCACTGCTCTCAGATCAGCCTCGTGTGCTGTAGGTTGGATACATGAAGACGATTGGGGGGCGAGACAAAGACAAGTGAAAAAAGAGAAAAACCCGAAGGCACCGACATAAAGACTGTAAATATACATTGTCCTGGTTCACACACCTGAAGGCGGGCAAAGACTGTCACAGACCGGACTGTTTTCTCCAACTATCACACAGTTCTAGTCAGTAAATCGGGGTGGTTCTGGAGGTTCTGGAGGCAGACACCCCCGCCCGATCTCAGGAGCGTGGTGAATTCTCACATGTTCTCCTCCCAAAACAAACATGGAGGCTCGTCAACTGAGCCAGACTGGCACCGACCAGAACCAACTAGGCCCGTCAGTCAGTGGTCCGAATCGAAGAGCTGGATCGGCTGAAAAGCCTCCAACGGGGTCCGACTGGCGCATGACCCTGAAAAAAGTGGGCGGACAAATAGTCCGTGAGGGCCTGACATCAGTGTGTCACAGCCTTTTAAAAAGGCTTCAAATAGTCTTATTAAAGTCCTGAGCTCCAAGTTTTAGTCTTTGAAAAGTGACTTTGGTTATATTTTCATTGACACATGTGATATCTGACAAAACTTGCGGTTTGCTTTCACAAATTAAAGTACATCAAACGTCAGCAGATCAGGAAACAATTGGAATTATGATCAGTTATTGACGTATGATCTGTGGAACCACTTAAAATGGTTCAATGTTCAGGCAGGCACATATGTCAACGTTGAAAGAGCTTCAAGCATATCTTCAATAAATCTGACAATAAGGCGTGTTAACTGATGTTTTCCGTCTTGTATCTGGACATCAGATTAAAAAAAAAAGAAGCACATATTGCTTGAATAAAAGGTTGAAAGTCTCTGTGACTTCACAAACTGTGCTGTTCTCTCAAACTGAGCCGTGGTGGAGGAAGTATTCAGCTCGTCCACGTAGAGATAAAAACGCAGCTCTGCCATGAGACTCTGCTCGGCCCAGGCCTCCCTCTCCCTGCTCCAAACCAGCTCTGCTTCACTCTTCACGCTCCACACCGGTATCAAACCACGGTCGATTACATTATTCAAGCAGAGTAAAACCAGAGACATTGACAGAAGACAAGTCATGGAGCGTATTTCTACAATATGATTAAAACTGTAACTTTATTTACTTATACGGTTTTATCAAAATACTAATTTTCAAGATGGTGAGGAAATCATTTGAAAACTAGCTAAAAGTCACCAAAACTTGTCCTGGTGACTGATAATATTTCATTATTGATAATCAGCTGTTACTGTACAAGCAGCTTCTTACTGTTGTCATTCAGTTGTAGCCCATAAGCATTTTTATTACCAGCTGCAACTAATGACACTAAACTTCTATTTGTTTGCATCACTATTTGGTTCCCGGACACCTCGTGGGTCATTAGTGTGTCCACTTCAAACCTGTAAATATGCCTGAAACATAACCCGGCGATATACGACTGAGTGGTGTCATGTTTGGGAGACGTTTGCGACTTATCACAGTTAATTTTTCCTCATGAAACTCAATCAGTAGAAAAAACTCAAACTGATCATCGTCATGATGAGCAGAAACAGATGGCAAGGAGACGGCTGATGATCAGAGACGACGTCAGCATCGCTTCCACCCTCAGATCATCTTTACTTTCCGTCTCATTCTCCGACGTGACACTAAAGGACGATGGGAGGCGGAGGCGGCGAGCGGAGGATGGGAGCAGATGGTATGACGCCCAGACGCGGCGGAGAGACTCCACGCGCTTGACGAATCTGAGGAACATCAGTCTGTAACTGAAGCCTCTGAAGAAAACTGTACGACAAGAATGAATCTTTAATAGGAACAAAACAGGCACATTTAGGTAAGGATTGAGGATTTAAAGACGGGAGAGGGTGTGTTTTTTCAAGTGCAGGGCATTAACCCTCCTCAAACTTTTAATTTAAGGAATTTATTGCCAAAGCAAAGACGAACTCTGGTCTTATTTGTCCTAAAATGTATCCTGGCACTGTAAGGTGACAGGAGAACAGCTGCAACGGTTTCCAACTTCCAAATGATCAAAACATAGAATAAACGCTGAGATACTTTTTTGCATCCTCAGGGTCAAAGTGAGACAATCTTCCTGTAAATAAGATCCTGCAGCAGAAAACGATGAACAGAGTGTCATGTTGGCACCTTTGCAATTTAGTACAATCCCGTCTCCCAAAGATTACAATCCTATTCCACTAAACAGGAGACACGATTACATTTCGTAGCCGATGTAATGACTTAATCATTTTTTGAGGCAACATATTTTTTAATTAATGAAAGAGTATTTTCAGTGAGGGACAGGGGGCCAGGCGGGACTGCAAACCAAAGACCCAAGTTTGGTTCTTGAGTTCTGTGTCTTTTTAGGTTCAGGCAAGAAAACCACTGATGTTAGGGTTAAAGAAAAACTGTAGATGTGTTCAAAAGCAATAAAACACCTATATATATTAAATGACTTATATTTTCCTGTATTACACCAGCTGCCACACCACAGCATCACATACCGAAAATGGATATTCTGCTGCAAGATTGGATATTTTGGCGCGTAAAAATACGTTTACTTATGTGTTAACTATCAACGTGACTTGCAACTCCCCGTTTACATTACATAGTTGTATTAAGTTTCAGGAAACACAATGTGACTGAAACATAAAAACATAATCATATTTGCAGTTTAGCTGTAAAGCAACAGAAGAATTTCTAGATGCCAGCCACTTTTTTCACGCCATTGTAAGAGACGGCAGACATTAAGATGGCGCTAGGCCCCAAAGCGCGCAGTTTCAAAGGCTGCCTGCTGGCATGGGGGCGCTGTTTCAACCAATTATAAACCGCATGTACAGGAATTGTTGCATGTGCATCTGACAAAGTTTTAGAGTTAATGCTACCACTAACTTGATTCCTAAAAGCTGCATATTGTGGCTTTAATCAATACATGTATCTGTGTCTGCGACCCCTAAATATTATAATAGTAATAAAATATAGTATTCGGACTTATATGAATACACTAGGTGACTTTCTCAGGAAAAACACGTGGGTTTTACAGAACTGAATCGCGGCGTTAAAGTGAGATTAAAGTTTACCTGATAATTGGATTTCCACCTCCAGTCACACGCTGGCTTATGGAATTAATCAACAACAGAGCTGCTACTGTGGCAAAAATGAGAAAATGACCAAAAGCTGAGAAGGACGGATCCGATCTGCACCGGCCATGTGATCCAGATGCTTGTTTGTTCATGACAATGACTGTGGGCTCATCCAAGCATCAGGGGATGAAGCGGGGAAACAGGAAAACACTAAACGGGCCCCGGGTTATTCCAGAACTTTAAATCCTGCTCGTTTTCATGCAGGGGAAACACACGGTGCACACAGTGACTTCCCTCCTCCCTCAGAACTCATCGTGGCCTCAGAGGATTGAGCTGTGTTTACACTATGACACCATTTCCCCCTCTCGCGTCAGCCGGCCTGATTTAGCTGAGGACAGCTTATTTTTCACTGTGTATTCTCCGCCAGCAGAATGGCTCCATCTCTTTCCCCGAGCGGAGATGAAAGCGTCGAGCTCAGACGTGTATATTTGACGGAGGAGGACTGGGAAAGGGGAGGCTCGACCACTCAGAGCCTGTCAAGATAAACCAACGCTGCTTTCCTCCTCGACCTCCCATCCATCGTTTTTTCACAAATTAAAACATGGGGCGAAAAAATGTTTGTAACCCAGTTTTTTAAATTGACACATGCAATTACTGATAATTAATGATTTTTATTTTTACTCTATATTTTCACATCAGTGGAAATAGTTTTATTGGATTTTATCACATTTTCTTAATTACACAGTTTTTTTGGTTGTTTTTGTTCTGGATGCATTGGTATCACTGTATTACCCTCATTTGTTTGGCTTTTATCAACCTTTAAATCAATTTGAATTAATTTATGTAAACCAAAGGTGCATATAAATAACGTTTGATAACGCTGACCTGGTAATTTATAAAATACATTACATGTTTTTGTGCTTGTTGTGCATAGAAATTAAATGCAGCAGCTTTATATTAGTTACAAAACATGACATTGGGGAAATGATGGTCTAATTGTGCCCTGCTGCTGCCCAGAAGAGAGAGAGTGTGTGTGTGTGTGTGTGTGTGTGTGTGGGGGGGGGGTTGCTAATGGCTGAAGGTGTTTCAGATCATCTCCAGGTTCCACAGGAAACAGAAGTGAAGACAAATCAGCTGCTGACAGATCATCTGAGGATTCAGTTAACGCGAGTGTGACTGTCTTACTGCAACAAACTGTCAGAGTGAGCGCACACACACACACACACACACACTCTTCTGCTGAACACCGATGGTCTCACACACTGTGGGCGCGTCACAGGGCCGAGGGCCGGGTCAAGTGCTGGAGTGGAAACAAACACTTCAGCTGAGGAGACCCGGCTGATAAGAGCTGAACGGAGCTCAGGGTAAATCTGTGGCGCAGTGCTCTGCAGATCAGTGCATGTATTATTGAGCAGATATCTGATAGGTCTGCGGCACCGCGCCGTCATAACCCAACCCACGGTTTGTCAACGCTCAACAGTGGGTTGTGCACAGGGTGACTGATCAGGAGACAACCTCCACACAACCGCTGTTTAGGAAACTACAGCAGCATTTTCTTCTGAAAGGGCCTTTCATCAATAATCACGCCAGTGAACGTGTGCAAACGAGGCACAAGTTTGAAAGAAATGACCAACATTTTTGAAACTGAAGCCACATTAGCCTGCCAGTGTGTTACAAGAGCTGATTTTTGGAGCTAAAGTCACAACATATCCATCAAAAAGGTGATCAAGTATTAACGCGTGCTCATTTGTGGTTTAGCTTAGCAAAGAAGAACTGAGGCAAACAGCGACGAGCTCGCCGGCTCTACACTGTGATTCCTGAAGCCTCGGCATTTTCAGTGTCTATTGAGTTTTACCAACTCTTAAAACTAAATACACGTTCCATTTCCGTGCGAATGGAAGGATGATGAATTAGCAGCTATTTGACGTCGATCAGTAACAGAGTTATTTTGCAACAAATGCAGCATTAAACTAAAATCTGCTTTAATGAAACTGAAAGAAAAGACTGATTTAGCATCAGAGCCCCTCGAATGAATAAAGGGGATCCAAGTTTAGCAGCAGAAAGTAATTTTGGTTAAAATAATTAGTTCCTTGAGGTTGGTGTTGAAAAAAATATTAACAAACATGTCGATGGGCAGCACGGTGGTTGAGTGTTTAGTACTGCCAGCTAGAAGGTCCCTGGTTTGAATCCCAGTGTCCTCCCACACTCCAAAGGCATGTATGTAGGTTAACTGGTGACTCACGAGTGTGAACGGTTGTCTCTCTGTGTGTGTTTGTCCCGATAGACTGGAGACCTGTTCAAGGTGTAAGACTAAAACATGGGACACGTTTGGGGTCATGCATGACAGTAGACTGTGTGCAGGTATGTTCACCATCTCTCATTATCCTTTCCAAATTAGTGCCAAACACGACGCGGAGGCCAAAAGTAAATTTGGACCCACGATGGGGTCAAGTTGTTGCTGCACATGCATGTGTGCGCCAAATGTCTTAGCGTCCGTTGCAGGTCCTCGAGAGCAGCCGCCCCCTCTTATCCCTGCGCTACCCGCTGCTGATTACCTGGATCAGGTGCGTTCAAAGCCTTTATAAGGTGTATTTTTAAAATCCATTTTGCTTTAAACCACCTAAACACTAATACGTTTCCACATCTTGCTTTGAAAGAGGAAAACTCTGCCGTAATGACATTTAATGACTCTCCCAGAGAGAGAGCGCCTTACTAAATGAATCCAAATCAGGGTCCCCCCCAAATCACACACCAGAACCGTCTCATTGGGAAATTGCACTGTTTGTAATTAATGCCCAATTAAACTCGACATGGTCGCCCCAAATCCCCTGTAAGGTAACAGATTACTCCGCACAGCTGGTCCACATTGGCAGTTCTGAGGCGGCCTCTAGAGTTACCTTGTTAAGGTGCATTCCCTTCCTCAATGACAGTATTTATGAGATTTGTTTCATCCCTCTCGGCCCCTGACGGGCCCACGGACGGAGAGGCATAGTGGGAAGCTTTCAAGACGTACATTCGACTCCAGCACAATAATCACTGACACTTAGTAATCACACACACACATGCACAGGAGGAAGGAATGTGGGGAATCCGTCTGCAGATGTGTATTAACGTCTTATTGACAACACATGACTTCTGGAGGCTGGGCGTTCAGTTTGTGCCGCATCGGTGAAACGCGGTGACGGAGCTTGTGCCGCGGTGGGCTGCGTGCCGGTCCGCAGTCTGTCGGGTTTCTGAGACGTTTCTGACATCTAACTGGGGGGACTGAGCTGTGTGGAGCAGGTGTCGGTTCTGTCCTGGACCCTTCTCCACGAGCAAACGGAGCGCGTGGTTGGCGCCAACATGTCGGCTGCACGCTGTAAAACGACTGCATGCCAA
The DNA here is from genome assembly GCA_033026295.1 of Channa striata. Lineage (NCBI taxonomy): Eukaryota > Metazoa > Chordata > Actinopteri > Anabantiformes > Channidae > Channa > Channa striata. Next base: position 2,959,407 of record CM065182.1, read on the forward strand.
CAAATGGCTACTGTGCTTATTGGTGGAACCAGTGAAGAGTAATCGCGATCTCTTTATTTGCAGGAAATGACATACCAATATAAGTCTAATATCATATAAATGATGATAATTTTGAGAATTTTCTGCATACCGCCCAACTCTAGCTTCCATTAATGGTTAGTGTAATCATCTTTGTCCTCTGACCAACACAAACTTGGTTAGGCCTCGCCTGTTCTGAACGCTGTATGCATGGATTACGTTCGATATAAACTGTAATTAACGCTACCCAACAACACTGAATATGAGCCTTTACCTTATGAGAACGTATGAGATTTGTTCAACAAAGCTTTACATGTCCCGCTTTAGTCGAGGTTTCCACAACAGTACTTTAAAAAGGCATATAGATATAATTCATTTTAACATTTGCTGTTGTTAGTTTTACCATAAAACTAAAAGTAAAAAGACCCTAAAATCACCTTCAATTAAAAAAGGTTCAGCGCTGTTCTTCCTTTCACACGAGCCCCCCCCCACCCCAGGATCTACCTGCATTCACCTGCTGTCTGAGGACATTCCAGCGTGGCGTTTTATATGCTTACCTGCATCCTTGTGTTTGTTGAGGGGTCTGGGGTCCTGTTGACTCTTGGTGAATGGTTACCCGCTGCTGTTGTGTTGCAACGGGAACTGTAGAACCCCAACGATCCCGAACCTGCGCAGTTATCAGAGAGAAAATCAGTCAATTCACGACGGCGGGTGGGGGGTCAATTACTGAGCGCGTGATCGTGTCGGGGGAGACGTTACATATGTTGGGTATTCATCAGTGTAATGACCTGCATGTCAAGGAAATGGCTCTTTAATCATTAATCCCGTGTGGACAAAAAGTTTGTGTGTGGACATTCATCACATGAGGAGCTGTGTCACTCTCTGGAGGAGAGTCCAAACATTTCTACCTGTTGGCAGACGGCGTTTTCTCTCACCACGGCCTGGAACCTGCTCTCGTGTTTGGGCGGTGATGAAGCGCCGCGTGTTTGCTTGTCATGAAAGATACAACAAGCCCTGAATTTTCTAAACCAACAATCCCACAGTCTGCCCGCAGCCGCAGCCTGCTGAGAAACGCAGTCAGGTCAACGAGCTTCGATCTGTTGATGTGCCAGTGGATCAAATCATCGGAGATATCAGAATTTATATTGAGTCCTACTCGCTTCCTAGACTAAATGCATTTGGACTGAACCTTCCACAAAAATTAGTTGCAACAGTTTTAAACAGCAAAAATGTGCAAAATGCTCAGTAGATTTAATCTGTCGATCCAAAAATTTAAGCACATTTTATCCCACTTTGTTAAAAGGATGAGACGGGATTATTTAGCATTAAGCTCGAAGCAAAACTTTTTTTTTTGCTAATACATTTGCTTTTGTTGCCAGCATAACATTCGGAAAATTAAACCTTAATTTACATTTACAAAATTAAATACGCGTCGAAAAAAACATGTTGTATGAAAGGGGGTTGCATAAAAAGTTGAAGTTTTTGAATAAACTATCATTTCAACGAGTAAAGGTTGGACAGGACAGCAATGTCTCTGGGTTTTCCCTCTGTATCACTGCCTTTACACAAAGGTGAGCAGATCACAGGATGCCGTCTGTCAGCTGGACTGCCGCGTCTCCGCCCGTCACCTCCCCGGGGTGTTAAAATGAAACTGACGTGGGTGACGAGTCGGTGTGACATGTGTGGCGTCAGGGGGAGAGGGCGCTCCGGGCGTCCGGCTGCTGCCTGAGAGCGTCAGTACTGGAGTTCTGTGTCACCTCTGGGATGTTGTAATGAGTCCGTACGCCAACAAAGACAAGGATCTGATCTAATCTGATGGGTTTAATGGTGTGTGAGTGAATCCTCTGACTGTCTACGGGATCATGTCACAGTGATTCCAAGCATTTACACTAACACTGATAATGGGATTTTGAAGCCAACACCACACAACGTCCTTAAAACAACCATATGAAAAGCTGTGGGGCCGAGCATGCGGCTGCACTGATGCGTTAAACTAAACGTCTGCACAACAATGACGGTGATGAGGTTTGCAGGTTTGTCACAACAGCAGGAGACACATGCGAGTTCACGTTGAACGGGGAACCATCAAAAAGGCCGCGGGACGTCGTTTGTGGTGGGCAGCTCTGGTTGAACCACCGTTTACCGAATTGGGCACGTTGAACTGACGTCAGCCCCGTTGGTGAAAGAGGCGCCACTGACTCGCCAACCAGCTGAGCCAGATCCACGACATTGGAAGTCGTCACATGAATCCTAAATGGTTACATCAGGTTTATTGACTTTCATAAAACACATGTACCCACTGTGGTATGTTCAAGTGGCCCGTTCCCCAGTTGGTCGTCTCAGCAGATGTGTCACGGTCCACAGTGTCCACAGCCTCACACTGGTTCTTGTATCGTATTTTCTTTCTAGTAGAAGTTTGTCTTAATGATTAGATTCATCTAATCCTCATGTAGAGTCACTGCTTTGACATGCGCATAAGTTACATTTTCCGCTCTACATTTGGAGACACACACGTTAATATAGATTTAATAAACTGAAGGAAAATTACCTACACTGGTTATTTCCTGAGTCGTCAACACGGAAAACTGTGGGAGATCCTGAACCTGTGAAGCTGAAGCAGACGCAGCTGAGCTCTGCACAATTTAATCCCGACTGCTCACGACAACCCATGCGAATGTCAGGAAAATCAATCTTCTTTTCCATCTACGTTTAATGAATAACATTTGCTAAATAGCACGAAATGTAACGTACTGAAACCCACGGGGATGTTTTGCAGATTTGTACCCGACTAGAGGAAAAAGAATCTAAACTCTGGCCTAGTGGAGGTGCTGTTTGGAAAGGTAAGCGCCACCTGAGGGATTAGAAACTGGCCTGAGCCTAATGTAGCGTCAGTGCATGTAAGAGTTGATCTTTTTAATCTATAGATCACTGATGCAGTCAGTGTTTTCTTAGCTGATTATTTAGAGACCTACAGTGTTTTTTAGAGGCAGCGACTGGATCTGAACTAAAGAGGAGCAGTGATGAAAATCCTCACACAGGCTTCAGGAGTTGGTCTGGATTTCAGAGGATCTTTAAGGTCAAAAGAGTTGAAGAGCGACAAAATGCGAAACCAGCCGTTTATTTAGCATCTTAGGTGGCGTCACAGCTACGATTTGTTCTTAAACGGGAACCGTACGGTCACCCGCCAGCTTACCCTGCTTAATTACCCGCTATGAAATCAATATTCCCCAAATATGTCTCTGACATGTTGTAATGACAAGATGAGCTTGTAGCAGTTGTGTAACACGGCGGCTTCCCACTGCTGTCTCCGTCTGACAGGACGGATTTGTGAGTTACTGTGTTCCAGAGTCTTAGTGAGGGCGGGAATATTGTTCTTATCTGATCTGCATGTTAAGATGGAGGAAACGACGCTGCATCGGCGGCTGCTCGTGTAAACCACGGGGGTCGCAGCTCACGCTCGGCGCAGGCTGGGAACTACTTTTAAATTTGTGCTAAAGCGCGTTTGAAAACTCACCTTCGGCGGCTCGAGCGAGACGACAGATTTCACAGAGAAAATAAAAAGGCCTAAGAGACACAAAAAGCAGCGAGTTCATAGTCGGAATGAATTAAACGTGTCCGAGCCTGAGCAGATAGTTCTTGATAAATGAGGACTTTTAACCCTCTTGCTAAACTGAGTCGTGTGTGTTTTGCAAATCCTTTTAATTCTTTGTTTCACTTTGTTTCAGACGACGATTGCATCACAGAACAATACACGGCATTCAGGCCGCAACTGCACAGCGCCTGAAAATTACCGTTTACGCCGAGGTTAATTGATCTTTAAACTAATTAAAGTTTGTAGGAGACAAAAGAGCAGAGTTTCACATCTTTCACTGCACAGATCAAACCTTCTCAGACAGAACCCGCATTGATTGAGCTTTATCCCCCAGATCTTTCAAGTGGCATTTCCTTCCCCCCCCGGAATAGTTGCACTCTGTGCTCCTGTGTGAATGTGGCTTTCAAACAGCACAGTCAGCTGGTACAGGTCTGTGCACGGCATCAGACCTGTGTGAAAAAGTGCTCTCCGTGCTCCCGCTGAGCACCAGCGACCCGTCGCATGTCGTCAGCCGGAGGAGGCTTTTATCTGCCTGATACCGTGTTTTACTGAGCACAGTTGGAAGGATCAGCTGCTAATGGCAACGTCATTACTCCAAGAACAAACAGACGAGGTTTATGTCATCACCCGGCAGAAACTTCACCGTGACTAAAACGGCTTTCAAACGGGTCATCGTCATCAGGCAGTTGTTTGCCGGGGTTTTTACCCAGACGCAGTACAAATCAACGAATCGACAGTGAGGCAACTCAGCAGCCACGGTAACGAGAGTCAGAGTCATCTGTTTTGTCTGCCTCAGCGACGCGAGCAAGGTCACGCCATCAGGAGGAAGAGGAGGGTGTGAAGGCCCGGCCTCCTCCCTCCTCATCCCTCGTTAGTTAGGAATTTGTTTACCCTCCGTCTAGAGCCGTGACCTGTAATGGACCACGAAGCCCTCTGGTCAACATGGGATTACCCAAGAGCCTCTCCTCAGGGCGATGGCCCCCACACACACACACACACACACACACACACACACAGGCCGTGAGCTCCACTGATAACACCCACTGCTAATGGCAATTAGCCCATTAGATCCTTGTTAATGCCCAATGACTTGGAGATAGTTTGGGTAAATGAGTCTGGGAGGATTACGTTTACGTGTCCTATCTCTCTCTGCCTCGTTGTCCTCTCTGCGTCTATGGTGCAGATATGAAATCCCTGTTCAAACAGCAGCAAATGACCATTTCCTCATAGTTTGCCAGCAGCGGTGCGGTCGATGAGCAGTTTGAAATTTATGACATCTTTAGAAATGAATGAGCCACATGCAGAAAGAAGCGCTGAGTGACTCTGTCGTGAGATGAAGCAGCAGTTTCTCGAACGGTTTGAAAACCGGGTGCAGCAGCGAGTCAAGTCAGTGTTAAACTGAGATCAGAGTTAATTAGGAATGAGCTCAGACCTCTGATTTACACTGTGTGCAGGTGGCTCGTAATGTAAATGTCCATTTTAAACTTGAAATCGCCATTTAGCCGTCTCAGTACACGAACAGCGATCGCACTGCTCAACACCAGGAGCCAGACTCGCATCTAACCCAAGCACTTAGGATTAAATGGCGACCTTTACATTTTGTTGCCTGTGTGCACGGTCCCTCCACCTCAGGCTCCATTAGAGGACTTTGTGTTAATCCTGCAGGGATTCTGTCGTCCCCACGCCGCCTCAGGGCCCCCGTTTGTGGGGGATAGGACGGCGCAGGGATGGTATGAAGCCTTGGAGGGAAGCCCAAACATTGCAAAAGAAAAAAAAACTCACTCGCCTCTTTTTTTTTTTTTTTTTTTTTTATCTGCATCCCTTCTGTGAGCAAAGACAACACACACATACCTGTTTGATGAATGGGAGTTTCTGCCCGGTTTACTCTGCAGTGAAAACGCCTTGGAGTGACTCATTCTGCACACAAATAGATGAAGAAGAAAAGACAAAAAAAAACAGCATGTAAATGTGCAGACGGGGGGTGCGTTATGTTCTTTGGCAGAAAGGCCGCTTTTTAAATTTTGGCCGTAAAAACGTCTGCGTAGACTTTGGGAACAACACGGCATTGTTAGCTGGGAAACAGGCTTTGAGCTGATGCGGTTTGGCCTGAAGAACAGCAGAGGTGTGAGGCTTTTGTGCAGTTATTCCCCCACCGTCAGCCCGCGTCTGTGCTCCTCCTCGCTCATAACTTTGACAGCCAGCAGTCCACCTCTGGATAAGTGCTCTCTGTGTAATTGCGCCCTACAGTAACAGCAACAGTGCAGTTCGGGGCCCAAAACGAGAGCCATAAACTTTTAATTAATTCAACACCAAACCAAATCACCCAGGACTGCTGTGCTGCATCGTACTGACTTTCCAAAGGTTTGTGTGATCGACCAACGCGTTATTTAACGGGCCACTGCCCCAGTTCTACTGCAACAATAGTAACAAGTATTTGCCTGCATATTATATAAAATAATATAGGAAATCCTACCTAAATTCTGTTTAAAGTGATAAAAATAAAAGTACGTATTGAACATAAAGGTCTTTTTCTCTCTGTCTCTCTCACTTACTCACTGCCCAGTTTATTAGGAACATCTGTACAATCTAATATAATCCAATACAGCAGCTCTGTCAAACAATGGAATTATTTCATTTTTTTTCTTTGTGATTATAATTTCACATCACTTTTTAAGCATGAAACTGTCAGAAAGGTCCACAGTATACTGAAAATGATTACTATTTTTGATATTGTCAATTTGACTTTTGATCAAAACTCAACAGCATTGTCCACCTTTTCATCTGCATTCATTTGACAGTTTTTTAAGACGGATGTTCTTGTTTTTTTGAGCTGCATTTTAAAGGGAAACAACCTGGGATTCAAGTTTACTTTGTGCTGCTGCATTCCAACCCCATGTGGAAAAAAGACCCCTAATCATTCTGACTTTTGATAATATAGAGTTTCTAATGATAAACATAGTAGAATGAGGTTTTTACCCGCCTCGAATCCCTTCCACCCGACAATGTGGGTCAACAAAGACCAAACCCATAGTAGAAACACATAGACATTTTCCCACAGTTTCAACACAAACACACATAAATTATATGATTGGAAAAGCAGATTTAGGGCAGAGCTGCCTAAATCTGCATTTTCCAATATGTAATTTATCATTTTTGTTGTGTGTGTGAAAATGTCACAAAGTCTGACTATGTGTTTGGTCTTTGAAACAAGAGCTGGTTAGGAAGGGATTGTCAGCACGGGTAAAACCTGAAATGACCCATTCTAGCCCTACAGAGTGGAACTGATTAATTAGAAACTTTTTTCAAAAGTCAAGAATGATTAGGGGCCTGGTGGACATGGGGTTGGAATGCAGCAAAATGCAGCTCATTGGAAAAACAAGCTGCGTCTTAAACAAAGAGTAAATAGATGCAGATGAAAAGGTGGGAAGAACATCCGTGGCAGGAAAAACTGTCAAATGAATGTGTGGAACCCAAAGGGACAATGCTGTTGAGTTTTGATCAAAAGTCAAATTGACAATATCAAAAATAGTAATCATGCCAAGTGATGTATTGTGTAAGTCACAAAGAAAAAAAGCCTGAAATGAATTCAGTGTTTGACGGTTTCCGACGCTGCTGCACTCACAGAGCAGCAGTGGAAATTAAAGGTTCGGAGGCTAAAATGCAGCGTTGAAAGGCAGAAACTGACGCCATTAAACCAAATCTGAGGAGGGAAAACGGTTTTCGAGCGTCTGAGCCGCCGTGGGCGCCGCTCTGTTTGCCAAGGGACTGGGCCGTTGTTAGGACACATAGTCGCTCTCTGTCAACACGATTCTGCGTAATGACCCTCATTATTTAGCGACCGCCATGACTGCACCTGCAGAGGTGTGATGTGTGGGGTTCCCCCCCTCCCTCCCTCTCGCTCCGGTGACACAGAGTTTCACCGGGCGTCACACTGGAGGAGAATCCAGGGCATGAAACATGCTAAGGCAACAACGGCTAAGCAGGGATCTGTGCGACGCTTTGAAGTGCTTTTCAGCAGGAGATTATCGACGGGAGGAGGCGGCCGAAAATTGACCGCAGTTTTAGACAGCGACGCGTAAAAAGGTTCAACGGCGCAGAAACTAAAGAAATTAATGTCAAGACATTATTATTGTTATAAGTTTAGTGCAAGAATCCAAACCAACATGAGTTTATCTCTCTGAGATTAAATAGATTTGACAGATTTATGTAGTTTATTATTACAGTTTCCCATTTACGTAAACTCATGCTCACGCTCAGGCTGAAATTCACTGACTAATTTCATTTGCAAAATTAAATTAAATGGAACATCACACACATGCAGCTAAAGCAAGTGTTTCTTTGAGTGAGTCCAAACACGCACAGAGTACAGTGACACGTGCTTCTTGTCCAGGGACACTTTAACATGTTACCAGGACGAATCAGGAATCAAACCACTGACCCCATAATTCATAGACAACTGCTCCACCAACTGAGCCACACCGGCCCGACAGCCTTGATTCAGCTTTGTCGAGTAGTTTGATTTCTTTAACCCTGCTGCCCTCTCCACATTTCTGAGCCGATTTTTTAAAAAAAAAAACACATTCAGAATAGAGATAATTCGGACACTCAATATGGCACAGTTTGTATTTCAGTCAATAAGGACACAATAAACCGACATTATGATGCTTGTGTCTTTGCTTGCAGAAACCACATATCTGGATAAGGGCCGTTTGCTGACTGAAAGAATTGTGCTTTAGAGATTCTTAATTTCATGACCGGTTTCTGTGAGTTATGAACAGCTTTCAAACCGCGCCGCCCCAAATTCAGGCAGGTTTCTGTTGAAGCCGAACTCCGAGCTCAACCAAAATTGAGTCAAACTATTGCTCGAACACTCAAAACCACAGGATTCAAACTGTTGCGGTTAGATTTCCCCAAAGTCATGTTACATTACGCGTTACCGGTTGTAAGAGCAACAACAGAAGTTGAGTTGTTTCAACTTGAACTCATAATCTGATCCACTTTGTAAATGTCCTGTTTTTTCGTGACCACCCCAGCCCTCCTCAGACAAACGAAGGTCAAAATACTGTGGGACCTGTAAGATGTCGCCAAACAGCAACACGTTTGTGTCGGCTGTCTTTGGCGGCCGGTACTGACAACCCATTCTGTCATTTCACAGGGTCATTTTACTTTTGTTTGACCCAGAAAATTCAATGTTTCAGTTTTTATAAAGTTCGGAAAAAACGTGTTAAAGCAAAATTCTTTAACACATGCACGAAAAAAAATAGACTGCAGCTGTGCAGAAGGTGAAGGTGAAGCAGTGGACATAAGCCTCTTTGAAAAGCCAACCAAGCGTTCATTTGAACATCACGCTGCACGTATTCTGCATTTGTACCAGAGGGACCACAACAGTCCAACGGAGTTTGGCTCCGTGAGTCACTGACGCCACATGCAGCCAGCAGAGTTTAAAGGTCAAAGCCTGGGCACCGTGGTCAGAGTCCACGGTGTAATATCTCTGTGCAGGCATGTTGGTTTCGGGCCTGATGTGACCGCGCGGTGATGGAGAGCACCGCACGGCCGAGATGCTCGTCTGAGCAGGTCTGAAGTGCAGAGCGCGCTTTGATGTGAGCCTAATATGGCTTGTAAAAAGGGGGATCCTGCACTTTGAAGTGTTGCCTGATGCTGTCCAGACACAAGTGTGTGTGTGTGTGTGTGTGTGTGTGTGTGTGTGTGTCATCTCAGAGTTATAAAAAGTGATGTAAACATTGAGAGAGGCCTGGAGACAGAGGGAGAGGTCTGGTAGGAGAAAATACACCAGCGACAGAGCAGCTTGGTCTATTGGTTTGAAATAGTTATTATTTTGTCCTAATAAAGGTCGAAGGCAGCCGACTGGAAACGGCGGGAAAACACACTCAGCGGTAATGAGTGTAAATCAGAAAATGATGAGATGGCGCCTCGTGTCAGGAAGAAACAGATCAGCGATCATTCGTCAGAATATTTACTGCAACAAACACAGTGGGACAAGCGTTTTCAACAGCTCTTAAAACAAAGACGATCACGCGTCCTGCAGATGTTGCTCAGGAATATTTGGTGAGCAGGTGAAAGACGTCGATATTATGTCAGTGTGACAGAAGCCTCAGCACCGATTCTCACGTTAGCCCGAAAGGAAGCACATTACATTACACTCAATGGAAAAAATCATATGTCACACAACAAGACTGCATTGGGCACGGAGACATGCCTTGGTTTTGGATCCAGTGTGCGTGTAAATTAATGCCATTAAACGTTCGTCTGACTTCCTTATATTAAAATATCTGCATTTCTAGCTGAAAAACGCCTCCCAGTGACATCACTTGGAAGATCCTTTGGTTCAGATTACGTCATCCTGTTGCTCACACCACAGAGTTTGTGATCATGGTCGACGTCCTCCACATGAAATCATCGGACCTACGAATGAGGAAAAATTCCTCCGGGTGATGTCACCTGGAGAAGTTTCTCACCTAGAAACAGAGGAATCTTTTATTTTAGGGAAGTCAGAGGGACGTTTAAATCCATTCACACCCCAAATTAAAACCATGGAAAAGCAACTTGAGCACTGGTGAAGTCGTCCCAAAGACACTCACTTCTCAAAGCGTTGACCAGTACTTGCCCTTCTCACCAAACCGTGAACCACAAGGATTCGTGTTCAGATTCATGTGCAGCTTGTTGTTTATTGTAATTTGATGATGATTAATACCTGCAGCCCTGTGCAGGGAGACAGAACTGGGCTGATCAGAGTGGAACGAGCCTCACGCTGGTGTCACAGCTGCTCATACACCTTTAAATCTTAGTTCCTAGTTCGTGTGATGCGTTTTTAGACTAACTTTAAGATTAAAAGTAAAAGTTTCAACATTAACAAATGTTAAATAATATCATAAATGGCTGCTACTTGTTATATGTCGGCCTACAAGCTCTTCAACAGTTTTTATAAGTTATTCCACAGACTGAATGAGGGTTAAACAAACCTTTCCTTTCACTGTGTAATCAGTTCCAACAAAGATAAAGAGCTGTTACGACAGACATAAAACCCCCTGAGATCTTCAGATTACACAGAACAATGGGAGCAGCACGACCTCTGCAACGTTCTTCAAACGTCTGCGTGTTATGCACAAGACATTAGACTTTATCCAAAAGAAAAGGGTTAAAAACTCAATAAGACGAGTCTTTAGGCCGATCCTTCATGCGGGACACGGTGAGAGATGTGTGTTTTATCTCGGGGTGTGTGTGTGTGTGTGTGTGTGTTGTTGGAGCTGGGGGTTGGAGTGTACGGATGATGGCGGCAAGAGGTCAGGGCCAGTGCATCTAAGTCTTCTGCTGATTGTTATGAAGGGCCGTGTGTCAGCGTCCATCCCGGCACTTTATAACGCCGGGCCTTTCCCTGCGCCTCTCCTGCAAAAGGCTCTAATGCATTCTCTTTGACCCCGCTGGTGTAAATCAAATATCTGGCCTCAGATCTTGTCGAGCTTCACAGTGTGTGTGTGTGTGTGTGTGTGTGGTTGTGTGTGTGTGTGTGGGAAAGACAGCAGGCATAGTAGGAGCTGGGTGAGCATGAAAGACAGTAAGAATAACAAGAGTAGATAGAAAAGCAACAAAGACGAGGAAACGATGTCATACAAATGGATGTGATCAACGTAAACATGATGCTGCGTTATATTCTACAAAATCACCTAAAGGTCCCCAGCGACTTTTAGGGGCCAGGCCACATTTGCACAAAGATGAATAAAGGTGATTTTGCAATGTTTTTTAATGGAAAGTTTTCGTTGCAACATTTGTAACGAATGGAATTGCAGTAGATTACCTGATTTATTAATTTTAAATAAAATATGTAAATACTGATCATTTCGTGGTCACATGGAGGCAGTAGAAACAAGTTAAGGATCCAGTGAAATTCACCTTTCACACTGATATTATTGTGTGTAAATATTTGTTATAATTGTTTTATTCACACATCCAGCACTTATCAATCATTTTGAGTGTTTTCATCTAATGTCTGCAAACTGAACGTGTTCTTCTTCCTCTTTGTCCTGCTTTGGTCTCCACCAACCCTCGAGCAAAACGTCGCACACTTCAGCTGCTAAACGTTCCGCCGTGGTCAGCAGCAAGTCAACAAGTCGTAACATTCCCGGTCTCATCTTACTCTGCAACGTATTAATCGTGTAAATTTTGTTCGTTGCAGTGCACATTTGTCATATCTGCACGACGGATGTTGTCCACAGGGGGCAGTGTTGAGCACAGCAAACCACAATTTACTGACTAGAATAAAACATGAAGCTCAGAGTGTTTTTAACTATGGGATCAAATTACTTCTTAAAACAGGAAGAGAACACGACGTGTGTATTTTTTCAACTCGTTTCCTTCCTGTTACATGGCTATGACCAATCGGCTCCTCCGACGCAGCTCAGCGTTGAGGTTCGGGCCCTTTGTGAGTCTCTGCGATCTACAGCTGTCAACAGTTTTCACAGCACATGTCTGCAGAGACACACTCGCTAACTACACATACGCTAACGGAGGATAGCGCCTTATGTAGCCCGCACTGATTTGGAGCGTAGCTTGCGCATGTTGTCAGAAATAAGAAAAACAAATTATTGTTTGTTTTTGTCGTCATATCAAAATTATCCTCTTCCATTGTTGCCATGACTTTTGTTTATGTTGTCGAAAAGCTGAAGTTCATGGAAATCTGCGAACGAAACGAGGCCGACAGCAGGTGTACGTGTAACCTAAGATTAACTTCTTATGAATCTCAGACCTCTGAGCCTTTGATATCAGCATTGCTTCATTTATACAGACATTCTTTGGCTCCTCCCAGTGTATTTTTTATTTTATTTTAAGATAAGATTTTCCTGATAAAACAAAGTTATATAAAAATAATCTGTTACTAAATTATTATAAACATATTGATAATAGGTGATTGAAAGGTGCACTGCAGACATTTGCATGAGTTCAGTTCCTGCCTCAGTAAATGAACTGAGGATGACACACTGTCACACACCAAAGGATCGTGACCTCAAACATCAAATCTCTGAAATATCAAAATCAAACTGCTGGTAACCACGTTGTTCATTCAAATGCTCAAAACTTTACAATAAAGCGTCTTCAGGCCCCCGGTTAAAGATTAGACACAGATTCACATGTGCAGCTGCAGAATTAAAAAGCAGCGTCTCTAACACAGACAGTCTCCGCTTGTCTCTTAAAACTTGGACGACTTATTCAGCTTCTGTCCAAATCTGACATCTGGTTCTGTCAAACTATGTGATTGACTTTTAATGTGGCCAAACTGAACTTTTTTTTTTACTTTTTAAAAACCATTCAACACCAAATCAATCCATAAATATTTCATGCGGCCACATCAGTGTATCCAGCTCACAGACTCTGGATGGGGACAGCGGGGGAAAGGCTTCTCCCACCTGAGGTTGGCAGCAGACGCTGCTTGACTTTCTGAGTCAGGAAACAAACTCTACGTCGCTGAAAATAAGAAATAAAATCAAACACGTCGGGCTGTGTGAGGCCTCGTGCTGAAACACTGCTGCAGCAGGAAGGTACATGTGAACCCGTCACAACAACGCGGATACAAAAAAAACATATTCATACTCCGAATAAAATCAACCTTTCCTGTGTGGACGCTTTCCAAATCATTATGTCTGTGATTGCCAGAAACTCTGCTTTCAACATTCCCATGTAGCTCTTGACCCCTGACAGCCTTAAATTATTAACATTCCCATATGGGCTTAAACCCTCTGATCGCTGCTCGCAGCTACATTTTTTCATGTGTTTTTCATATAACCCCGAGAATTGACGCAGGAGATAAATATCTTATTTCTAATTCACGGCCTGTGTGTGTGCTTTTGTGCGTCTTCCTGTTTATCTGCCCTGAAAACATCTTCATCATTGTCGTCATGAACTATATTTTACTGTTTTTGGGAACCTGGTGCCAAAACGCATCATCGGAGCCCGAGTGTTTCCTCAGTGAGAGCCTGGGGTCAACAGGGGGCAGCAGTCTGCCTCTGTCCGCCCTGCCGACTGGGACTGTGTCTGCTGCTGCTTTCTGACAGCAAGCTACACAATGGATTATGAACGAGCTCCCATTCATCACAATTAATCAGTGAGCCAAACCCATTAACTGTCAGACGAGGGGCGAGTTTGTCTCGGTAAGAATGACGAACTACTCGCCTGTTCGAGCGCCTCGGACGGCCTCGGCTGCTCCACAAAAAGTATCTTCAATCTTTGCACAAATATTGAACTGAAGCTGCTTAATGATGAATCCAGATCTTAGTAAAAAGGAGTAAGTACGATTCCCACGTCCAGTTTTGATGCACTTGTCATTTTATGCTTCTTTTCATTGTCGAACTCTGTGACCTTTAAGAGGTAAATACAGCAGTTTTTCACAGCTACACATATTTGAAAGTTTTCAGCTTTGCTTCTGTGGCTTTAGTTTAGTATGAAATTATTTCCCTGCTTCTATCTGAGAAACTCCTCCAGATGACATCACCGGAGGAGCTTTCCATCATTAGGGCTTCAGATAATGTCATCTGAAGGAGTTTTGGAAAAGCAGGTTCACCAGCATCATAGACTTCATGGTGTGAGCAACGAGGTGACATAATCCGAACTGAAGGTTCCTCCACGTGAAGTCATCTGGAGGCATTTTGTTTTTAGCTGGAAATAGATATTTTAATATAGGGAAATCAGAGGGAAGTTTTATTGCATTCAGCTACGTGTCCTACTCAACGCTGAACCAAAAGAAGCAAGTTCAGTACCAGTGCAGGCGTCCTGTAAGTTTCCACATTAAACTACATGTGTCAGTACACAAATTCATTCAAAAAGAGCTCTAAGCAAATCAGCTACAATATGACAATTAGTTATAATATTCAAAAATGGGCACTTGAATGCACGAGCCGGTAAAATGTGAGCACAGCTTCTTGAAAACTCTTGTGCATGAGTGCTAAATATTGAGGTGAAGGCCCCAACGCTGCTGCCAAACCCCGTGTAAAACTTTATTTAAATGAACAATGAGCGCGCTGCCATTCACCAAACGCTCCTGAGCCAGAGCAGTACGCGAGCTACATATTTCCATACTAGCGTGGGAGTTGTGCTGCAGGTGTCGATGGGAAAACATTTTCATACCAGTTTGCATGCTGCAGCGTCTGACCATTCTCACTCTCAGCACACACTGTTCAAACAGGCCACGCAGCAAAACACGATCGCGGTCAACAGGCCGCTGATAACGGTTGTAGAAATGTAAACATCAGCCCTGCAGGGTCAGCAGTGCGTCCGAGTGACCCCGCTTCAAAGTCGCCCTCGCACCAGAACAAACTCTTCGTTTCTGTTTTCTCGCCTCCTCACTTTCTAACCTTTCCACAACAAACACCACGTTATGATTTTGCGAGTCTGGTAGATCAAGCTGGGTTTTGCCGGCAGCTGTGCGGTGGTTGCGGGGTTGCCAAACCAAACAGAGGGGGGGCTCCCGGAGTCACCTCTGCCCAAACATACACCTAATCCTCCCCGCGGCGGCCAGATCGCAACTCTCCAGTGCTCAAAGACAAAGAGAGTTTAAAAATAGAGGAGGGGACAAAGGTCAAATCTACAGAGGGATTTAAGGCCTTATCGTTATCACGGAACAGCAGAGCCGAGCTGCAGCCCTGAGAAAGTGCCTCTGTGTCCACCCAGACTGGAGGCAGGACGGGAGGCCTCAGCGTGGCTAACGGCAGGCCCAGAGCTGCACGGCGCATAAACGATCGATTCAAAAGGTCCAAACTGGGAATTTTCTGACTTACATGTTTATTTAACTCACGGTAGCTGCTGAACTTTTACAGCATCAGACAATGAGCATCAGAGGTTGATCGATTGAGATCTACTGTGAGCTGACAGAGGAGTCAGAGTTTGTGCATTTCTGGCTTCGGCTGTCGGTGCACAAACGTGAATGTATCTCATCTGAATTTCACCTTCATCCCGGCTCATGACCGAACTGTGGCACCACGCAGGGTGAAAAAGGTCACAGCCGGACTAGGAGTTTTCATATCACAGGGTTCACATTCACAATTAGCTGCAGTCAGACGCTAGTTTGAAGATTTGACATTCACAGTTTCTTTGCTCGGACTAAAAGGCTTCCAGTAGATAAAAAATGCTCCAACCGACTGCAATAATACGATGTTAGATGATAAGACATTTATGCATCCGCAAGAAGAAATTTCCATGAACCAACATAAACATAAAATCCCAAGGTGGATTTTTTCGCTTTTGCCCCTTTTTAAAACACACATCTGTAATAACTGTCGTGTGTAACTAGTGAGCAGATCATTTGAGGCTGTGTGATGTGTTAAATGTCTTTGCCCTTTAGGTTTTTAATAGAAAACACACGCAAACATAATTATTGATTTACTACTGGTTGTTGTGTTTATCTTGCAAAAGTTTTCATAACTGATGATTATGTCAGTAAAAAAATTATTTGAAGCAGGATGGATTTTGATTTCTACACCTTTGTCCACATTTTATTATAAATATGCGGTATATTGATATAATGGTTAGATGGTAATTTAAGGCCTCAGCTCTGCAGAAATAAAAAAACTTTAGAAAAAGCACAGAACATTAAATGGAGACAAAATGTCCTTTTTCAGTCTAGAATTTGAATTTTTGCCACAACATTTCCTCTGAGAAACAAACTACAGAGGAAATAATTCATGAGAACTGGATTTTATAATTTCATAATGTGCATAAACTGATTTATGCTGGAGCAAGAAAATCTTTTGTAAAAACAAGCTTTTAATCTCACATTTTGTATTAATTGTGACATTTTGTTTTTTTTTTTTGGCCTGTATATTTACACTTAAAAGTGGCAAAATGAAGTTTTTCCAAATTATTTTTTCACTTATAGAAAAGGCTCAGAAACACACTCACAAAACCATAGTTTGACATAAACTGTGCTACATAGAATATTTAAATTATCGTTTAGGCAGAGAGACAGAGACAACACACGTCATTTAAGAATCAGAAGAACAAATAAGCAACAAGAGGAAAACTGAGGATGAGGATCCATCACTGTGGCCGGTGGATATTTGATGTTTAGTAAAACAAACACGACAAATGCTCACGATCTCGTGTGTGTGTGTGTGTGTGTGTTTGAGCTTCATGTCATCGTCTGTGTGAAGAGCTGGTGAGCTAAAGCCGTATCAGCTAATGTCAGTCAGGGGAGGGGGCTCAAACAGTGGCTCGGGACCCACAGGAGACTCCAAACTCCTGGTGGACAGACATCAGAGCGAGAAATATTCAGAAAATGGGCCTCAGTGCATCCAAATCCAGCTATATTAGTATTACTAAAGATTTAAATAAAGAACAAAGGTGCAGAAAAGCTGCTCCGACCATCATCGGACTCTAACATTTGAAGTATTTTTAATTTGATTATCATTCTGCATAATTAGATCACGTTTAGCTTTGGTGCTTGTTGAGCGAGGGAACAAAAATGTGCAGAAAATGTGACAGAGCTGCAACAATCACGAGGCTGCTGCTGGTTTTCTCCATGGCTGGATCATCACTGGCCTAAATGAGTGGGGCTCGCTACATTTCAGAGCATTATATTTACTCTCTCCCTCGCAGGCAGGTTATGTTGCTGGAAAAAACAGAAAAACATGAATTTTCTTGCATCAATCAGAGCTCGTTTCCATCCCGATGACAGTGAAATCCCTCGCTGCTCCACAGCTTTGCTCCAACAAGTGAAGGAATTTGATTATAACTGTCTGGTTTTGTAACCGACTCGGCTGAAGTGACCACAGTTTTATTAAATCAGAATCTATTGACGTGCTTTTTTTTTTTAATGAAAGGCACAGCAGACCAGTGCTAATTCTGCTGGGCTTTAGCTGCACCATGAGCAGTTAGCGGCTGTTTTATTATCACCTTGTTGTAGCTCAGTGTGTGTACGTACTCTGTATACAGGCTTATTACTGACATGAAAGTGCTTAAGCTGTGTGAGGGAAGGAGGGTGTTTCAGAGGCTTGATAAAAAAAAAGAGAGAGAGAATCTCGGAGGCTTTATTGTTAGCTGTTGGCCACAAAGCTGGAGTCAGGGATGCTTTAAAAGAAAAACTCCAAAGCTGACCTTTAGGCCTCAATCAAAACCAGACCCAAGGAGGGGAGAAGAATTTACTGCCTTTTGTAAAAGGAAAACGGGTGGGAGTGGCTCGGTGAGGGAACCAGCAGCAGAAAACTATAAGTCAGGTGAGCTACAGGAAGTTTGAAATTCTTATTTTCAATTGTTTTATTTATTTTGTGTTTCTGAGCAGCACATCCACTTTAATTCATTTTATTCCTTTTTACAGTAATTAAAATTTAGGAAACAACAGTGTTTAATTTAGAACATGTCTTTGTGTGTCTCCATTAATAAATTCCACCCGCAGCCTGTTAATTGTGTGATTTTATGGCGCGAGGCAACAAGTTCATTTTTCCACTTTGGCACAAACAAAACGCGACGCAGAAAACAGCCGACACCTCATGAGACAATTACCATGAATGAAAACAGGTTTTAATAAACGTACTTAAATCAGACTTTAACTTCCACTTCCGCTTGTCCAATTCCTGTTAAAGCCGTGACGCGAAAAATGACGTTTTTATCAAAAACTAATTTTCACAAGCGGCCTGTTAAAATGTCAGTGCTAAGAATAAACGTAGGTTCATGTTTTTAAAAAATGAAAAAAGCTAAAGGTGGATAAATCTTGAAAACCAGACAAATGAGGAAATTAATTAAAATTAAATTAGACACTTTTTGGTTTATTTAACACATTTTTACTGCTGTGTAGAAAACAACAAAATGTGAAATTAATTTTTAAACTAAAGAGTTTAGAAGCAAAACTGTTTTTTTAATGGAAAAAATCGATATTTTTTAAATAATATTGTCACTTCATAAAATTTAATGTATTTTAAAATTTAAATATATTAAATTAAATTCGGCGCATTTTTCCACAGCGAGGGCGTCGCGTTTTCCATTTATTAAAAACTAAAACAAGACATTTGGTTCCTTTTGTTCGCCTGGAAATGACGGCGATTAAAACGAGAAGCCAGAAAAAGAAGATGTGTTTAAAAAGTGAACAAATATCATAAGTGATCAGCTCATCTAACAGGAGCCAGACGAGGCAGAAAACGTCACCTGATCTGATTGACGCAGATCGATTTCCAGCCTCCAGACCCGCGTCTCCAGCCGAGGACCACGGACAGACATGACTCATCCCACGGCGTGTGTGTGTGTGTGTGTGAAATATTTATGTTTACTAAATAAAAGGGAATAATTAGAAAACATTAGTTACAGTTAAAACTGAATATTGTTGCATGTTTGAATTGAGTCCCAATATCTATTTCCTGCATCTGCTTGTGTCCATAAATTATTTCACTTTTAGTGATTTACGAATTAATCACAATAAGGCCGAGCTCATATTTGACCCTATAAAACTCTTCATAAAAGGACAAAACTTTCACAGTTCGTTTTTTTATAAATATAAATAATTCGAAACATGATGTCATAGGATGTTGTTAAAGATTGTCACTAAACTCAAGGGCTTCACAAATGCACACAGAGCACGAGGAATAACAATAATACTAATAATAATAATAATAACTTAGGGGATGTTTTATGGAGTTTAAACCTTTGCTGAAGCCTCTTAACAATGCACAGGAACAGCAGTTTGTTATTGAGCCTGGCGGGCTGGTCTGAGAGCCATCCAACACACACACACACACACACACACACACTGAAGTGCTGCCGGCCTCCGCGTAGTGAAGCTCGTGGAGCAGATGTGGGGCCAGAGCTGCAGGGCCTCGGGCCTTGGAGCCATTTGTCGCATTAAAGCCTGGATCCTTTATACACTGTAATTAATTAACAATTAAAGAAGCAATTATGGATTAATTCAGCTCAGATGTCTGAACATTTTGAGATTATCTGTGTTTGTTCATGTGTGATAAAACACACACCAGAGATGTGCAAAGAGCTTCACGTGTCGAGCTGGAATATGTCTTTCAAAGATTGTTTGTGTATTTTAACACGTCCACCTCTTTATGTCAGCGTATAAAAATCAAACCCTCGACGCATAAATCCTCATATTTACTTGTGTCAGGACCCACCCGGGCTTTTCTGGTGTCTGTATCTGCGGGATTTGCGGCGCTGCCAAAGCCCCACAGGTTTTAGATTGGGATTCGGAGGCACATTGGTGCACAAAACAAACGAACCCGTGTGAGTTTAAACGCTCAGATGGAAGAAAAGCTGATGAATAAATAGAGAAAAGTGCAGAAATGTGAGACTCGTGTCATTTTGTTCACACACACAATGAGCAGCAAGTGTTGGACTGTCTCCGTCCCACCGACCGACTGTCGGTGTGTGTCGGGCTCAGGTACGTGTGTGTGTTTGGGGGGGGTAGGTGGGGGTCACAGCTGCTGCAGGGGGGTACAGCAGCTAATGCAGCCAATTAAAGCCTAATCCAGTGACGAAGCTTTGTCTCAGGGAGATAACGGCCGCGCTAATGACGCGGGAGTGGCGGGGATCAGCCCGGCGGAGCTGGGGGCCTGGAGAGACGAGGGGGGGCTTCGTCACGGCATCACGTCCCATCACATGCTGCTCCATTACTGCAGGCTGATTTTTTTTTTTTTAAAGCCGACACCTGAAAACTGGTTTGCGTCCACGTGCAGAACATTTGAAGGACTTTAGAAAAGGGTTTTGAGGGGCCGGTGTCCCGCAGACCCCAACACCCCGCATCGACACTCACTGTCATTATTTACTCAACATTTTATATTACAGCTAAATTATTTTCCATAATCCGAGCACATACATTAACGTGGATGAGTGTGAGCACAGTGTGCGTCAAAGACGTTCTTAGAACTGTGACAAAGACTTTTTTTAAAATTTATATTTATGTATTTCAATATCTGTGGCTTTTAGTCCCATCAACGAGCTAATCCCGTACTCTTAACACGAGGTCATACTGTCAACAGGCATAATTTCCAGTGTCCTTGCTGAGATAGTTGCAAAATAAAGAAATGTTTGCAGAAGCAACAAGCAGCACCGAGGAAAATAAAGATCCAGGTATTAAAGCTTCACTTCATTTCTGGGAAAAACGGTGGGCGTCCACTTTAAGCCCAACAAAATGCATGCTGGGAAAGTCCTAAATAAGAACATAATCGTACCTGTAATAAAATACATACTATAAATTTATAGTTACTGTAATTTTATTAAATACAATATATTTAGATTGTAGCTATCAAAAAGGAGTGTTTTGTCTAAAGTATATTCTCAGAAAAGTTACAATGAATAAAATCAGCTTCATATGAAAGTTTAAATACTTCATTTTTTTGACCCAACCTTGACACAAAAAATGAATCAGTTTTAATTGCTTCTTTTCCTGTTTTCCGGCTTCAGGACTGTGTGTGTGTGTGTGTGTGTGTGTACATATACGTGCGCCACCACTTTGTCCCTGTGTTTCAAACAGGAGAGGACAGCCTGTGTTTAAGTCTTACTACAGCGTCTGCAGCCTGAGTAAAGAAAACCCCTCAAAAAACCGGAGTGGAATCTCCCTTTAAACGTGTAACACAAGCTCAGTAATCATCCCTCCAAGTGCTTACAGGCACAGCACTGTACAATCAACGGAAATTTGTAAGGACGGAAAGCCCTGGCAGGGCCCGGGCTCCTGAGATCATGTCTGTTTTATTGAGGGATAAATGTTGCCATTGACATTGTGGAGGTGTGGGGGGGTTGGAGCGGAGCGTGGACGTCCCATCTGTAATTGGCTGCATTAGCATCATCATTGCTGTACGCCCTGCCCTCCCTCTCCGACTGTCTCCTGTGACTGGATTGGCTGCATCGACATTCCAGCGTAATTTACAAGCTACCTCAGGGAGGTTTTTTGGGGTTTTTTTTCACTTTTCTTTTCTCCCCCGGCTTCTTTTTTGATGCCAGGGCCTAACAAGCACCAGTGTGTGTGTCTGCTCCCACAGTGTGCCAATACAAAGAGGCTGAGAGCAGTGGAAGATTTGATTGAAACCACGGGAGAGAAGAAGACATATTTATACAACGTTTGAAGGAGAGAGAGGGGGGGGGGGGCACCAGCTTTACATCGAAAACGCTGTTGGAAAAGCTGCACTTTAGACCAAGTTCACCTGAATAAAGGAAAACAACAGGAAGTGGCATTTAAATCATGACATCATCGCAGAAAGATCTAACAGCATGATTTCTGCAAAATAATGTTAAAAAACTATAAACCGTATTAACAGAGACGCAAATTAGGCTTGTTTTTGTGCAGGAGACTATTGCATGTGCAGGATCTCTGCCAAATCTAGATGTTACGACACATGAGGGACATTATTCAGAGTCAACCTCTAAATGTTGCCCAGTAAAATGTGCTTTGGCTTATAAACAGGCCAGAATCAACAGGATCAGGTGGTGTCGAGCAAGATGGACACAGACGGGGCCACAATGGTGCAGGAGCAAAATAATTTTAGTGACACTGAGCAGGTGGCTTCTCATTGTTTATGAAAACTATAAGTCACTGGCGATGTGCAGTTGGAGACAAGTTGTGTTACTTTGTTGGAGTAGTGTAACAAAGTGGAGCCTCTTTCCACACAAAGTGCAACACACATGACAGGAGGATGATGACATTATTATATATGTGCACAATGAAAACATGATTCTCAGATTCTCAGTGTTGATAATCTTGTGAACAGAGAGAAAACATGACAATGACCCTAAAAAGGAAAAAAAAAATCGAAATCACAGTCTTTGAGAGTCTGTCACCTATGAGCTCTATGGGAAACGGACTAAAATTAAAAACACACACACGTCTGCAGCGACACACAGGAAGAGTTTAAAGCAGCACAGTCTGTCTCCGAGACTTTCAGACACTCCAGTCCACTACATGCACAACAGGGAACTGAAACCCCCCCACCTCCCCCGTAACCCCCCCACTAACCTCAGACACAGGAAGAAAAAAAAGAGCAAGGCTTTGAGGATCTTTTTTCCCCTGCAGCCCAGCTATCTGTAATCCCTGCACGGGAATCTAGACAGTGAGGGGGGGAGGGGCCCCCGTGGTGTGCCCCCCCACAGGAGCAGGGGCCTAATTGGGGCCCTCGACGCCTCAGCCGGGGCTCTCAGCCGGGCTCCATTTCAGACAGAGCAAAAGGACAAAACCGATCCAAATAAACCCAATCAGTCATAACCAGCCCGATGATCATCATGACGACCAGGGAAAAATATGTAAATCCATCAAAACTTACAGAACTGTTGAAATGTGAGCTAACTGCTCATTTTAGCATTTCTCACAGGTGAAGCTGAGGCTGATGGTTCACAAAACTTCACTTCAATCCGCTTGAAGTTGTGATGTCGTGTAAAATCGCGGTTTTGTGCAGGAGGGACGTGAAGATTCTTTCAAAAACTTATAAACTGACACTTTTTGTCTCGGAGAAAGTGAAGTTAGTCTCAGCTCTAATCTCAGGTCTCAGCTTCACGACTGCACTTAAACGTTCTCGTGATTTTTATATTCATAGTTGTCTGAACCCTTCATTTAAAATTATTAAATGCAGGATTTAAAACCTGCAGAACATCCGATGGTTTAAGTCTCCTTCAATCTCCTTCAATATTGTTAGTTCATAACAAATATTTTTAATCATTACTGTTGAAATAATAGAGTTTGGTATTTACAGACAAATGGTAGAAATGTGGCACCTCAATCTTTCAACATAATAAATTTGTCATCTTCAGGACCACGAGGTGTGGACCTCTAAAGTCTTGACCATAAGATCAGGAGAGTTAAAATTGTTCTCTCCACCGTGTTTGGCCACAACCTCATCATTTGTGCATCGTTCCTCGATGACGTGCAAAGATTCACTGTTCACCGAAAACAGACGCGGCAGATCTTTAGTAGAAGTTGTTTGTTACGTGCTCTGCCAACGTCAGATGATACTGGCACTGACAGTTTCTCTGCATGAAATTTGCTCTTTTTTTACAGAACAACACAAACACTCAGTGTGTCGACCTGTGGTCACCACGGCAACAACAAGAGTATTCCTATTTGCAGCACATGCCACATTCATGGAGCAGATCTTTGAGTTAAATACAACGCACGTTTAATATTTAATCCCTTAAAACAAACACTCCGTCTTGTCTGGCAGACGAACTGAGAACCGACACAGTAAAAGCCCGAGTGTCACCAGCGGCTCCATGTCTGAGGGGCCGTTGGTTCTCTGCAAAGCAGCTGCACCAAGTGAAAGCTTGTTGTGTTCGGGGTGCGCGTCGTATTTGGCGGCACATCACGGGGACTGTGCAGAATAATGAGGTCCCGTGAAAACAAACACATCAGGGCACCACTCCGGATCGAACCGCGTGGGTTCTGGAAGCGTCGGCTGGCTGCCATTAACTGCAACAGGAAAATCAAAACCTTAAGAAATGACACATGAGGGACAAACAACAGATGT
The DNA here is from genome assembly GCA_033026295.1 of Channa striata. Taxonomy (NCBI): domain Eukaryota; kingdom Metazoa; phylum Chordata; class Actinopteri; order Anabantiformes; family Channidae; genus Channa; species Channa striata. The sequence continues at coordinate 2,983,461 of CM065182.1, forward strand.
GGCTAAAAGCAGAAAGTTATTGTTGTTGGTTGCATAAAGGATTGAGGACATTGGCCACAAGGGAATATCACAGGACTGAGGCCGACTGAGAAAACCATAAACAAGCTTTTTTACTCTCATCACATTTAATGTTCAGTGTGGTTCAGACCTGATTTCACAACCTGCCGAGTGTGTGTGTGTGTGTGTGTGTGTGTGTGTGTGTGTGTGTGTGTGTGTGTGTGTGACAGATGGCTCTCAGATCGACAATCACCACCGTGAATCAGCATCCACCTAATACAGGATTGAATAACAGATGATTAACCTCTCATATTCTCATAACTTATCTCTCATGTTCCTGACATTAATTCAGTCCAAGGTGTCAAGAGCAAAAACTAAATTAGTTGAACAACTTAATTTTTATCCCACAATGTAAAAGTATTGATGTTGACTGATATTGGTCGTTATCAAAGAATCAGTCAACAGAAACCATCTTTCCTCCAGCTACAACCAGCTGCAAATACCTTTCCAAGCAATTCTGAACATTAAGCAGGAGATGAGGATTATTTTCTGTATTAGTCACAGTAAAAATGATAATGTCTCAATCATTGGTTTGGGTTTGGAGTTTAGTTTGAAGCAACAACAAACTCTTGCAGAGGTAACAGAAGTACATAGTTATTATGTAAAAATATTAAATAAGTATTTGCCTGAAGAAACAGAACTCTGTTTAACTGTTAACATACTGTTTACCAGCTGCTTCCTCATCATCATCATCATCATCATCATCATCATCATCATCATCCAATCATGCAAAACCCACGTTATATGTCATGGGGGGGGTACACGTCAAACACCTGCCCACTGTTACACTGGCATCGGACACGAGCCGTTTTTGTGGAGAGCAGAGGCGACTGTAGAAGCAGGAGAAGGAGTCGGGCAGAGAGGACGGCAGGACGAGTCCGGGAGATTAGATGTGGGGGGTGAAGGCTGTAATTGGCTGCCTGGAGAGGATTAACCCGTCTGCCTGCAGTCTCTCCCTTCTACCTTAAACAATCCACGATATACCTGCGTTACTGTGGCAACTGCCCTCTGTGCCTTCAATCTTCTCCCCTCCTCCTCCTCCTCCTCCTCCTCCCCTCCTCCTCCTGCTCCTCCTCCTCCTCCTCCTCCCCTCCCCCCCTCCCCTCCTCCTCCTCCTCCTCCTCCTCCTCCTCCTCCTCCTCCTCCTCCTCCTCCTCCTCCTCCTCCTCCTCCTCCTCCTCCTCCTCCTCCTCCTCCCTCGTGGCATTTCTTGACTTGTCCTGTGTTTGCCTTGGTTCTCCTCACGGCTTTACCCCTGCTCGCTGCCTCCCATCCCCTCCCTTCAACGTAAACGATTAATTAGGCAAGAAGCTGGCAGCATTGTGTACCTGTACAGGTAAGAGGAACAGCGGCTACTGTGTGCTACATTAACATCGGAGTTTCCTGACTCCCTCACCGCAAACACTGTAATTAAAAGGCAGGGAAGGGCATCCCCTTCCTTTCATCTCCGGATTTAAGTTTGACTGACGCTTTGAGACTTCACACACACACACACACACACACACACACACACACACACACACACACACACACTCTCTGTACTTGTGAGAACACTCATTGACATAATACAATCCCTAGCCCCTTACCCCAACCTCAACCATCACAACTGAATATCAAACCCTGAGCAAAACCTGATTCTAACCCGGACCATAAAACCCGGTCTCGACCCTTGTTGTGTGCAGTTGTGTGGACCAGCTAAAATGTCCTCACAACACTGGCACTGGAACTAAATTTGTCCACAGAAGACCCCCAGGAGGCAAGCAGGAACTAGTTTGTGTGAGAAACCACAACCAACCAGACACAGTGAAACAGACAAACAGTCCTGTGAACTTAAGGAGCGTTCGCGACGTTCCCACCATATCTGTGTATGACAACACACAAAAGCACAGGAAATAACAGCCAGACTACACACACCTTCATCCTGTGTTCTGTCTGTACAAACACTTGATTGAGAATAGTGAGATTAATAAATGAATGGTTTGTGCAATAACAATAAAAACTCTGACAATAGCGCTGCCAGGTATGAGGATGAGCAAAGATCATAATTACACATTTCATACTTGTAGATGATCCAGAAGTGGCCTGACAGGGAACATTTGTCATATCTGTTCACATGTGTTCATGACAGTGGTGCTGCAGCTTCAGAATGACAAAATGTGTCAGGTGTTGATGGACGCTGTTGCCCATAAAGTTGGAATAATTGTTTTTTTAGACACATTCCCCTTTTTTTTTATAGTGGATTCATTTTCGCTGTGATATGTTTGGAGAATATTGGTTCAATCAATTTTTGAGAACATATAGACTTTATCAAGAATAAATCTCACATTAATAATTTTATTCCAACTTTATGGGCAGCAGTGTATAATCTCATTTGCAGTATATTAATAATGTAAAAGTATTACAATGAGGATCATAATTTGAGAGCATCATTTTATTAAACCATGTTCATGTGCTACGACTGTCTGATTAAACCCAACGAATCCATTTGTGGGATTCTCACATTAAAACTACAACAACTGTAATGTTTTAGACAATGAATGACGACTTTCTCAAAACCCTCCATCACGTATGGAATTACCCGACCGTTTCTCATTCCCGAGGTGTCAAAAACCTTTAACTGGAATTCATGATGCTTTAACATTTGATGCCTAAAGCAAGGACGTAAAATATATGAAGTGAAAGCGTCTCACAGGAGGTGGATGGTACAAGACTTTGGACTTTTCCACAGGAAACCACGGTTCGACTCTAGTGCCAGAGTCTGAGATGTGGGTCGCTTTACTGATGATCCCGACACAAAGTGGTTCACGTGGTTACTACAGAAAAAAGCACGTGTGGTTTTGTCCCTTTTCGTAGCCTTTTATTCTTGTGTAATTTGTCTTCTCATTTAACCTTACCCTCCCCAACCGTTGATGCTGCTTAAGGCAACGTCACCCTGTAGGGGTTTTCCATTTCCTTCGGGGTTTTCTTTGTATGTAAAGCTGTTCCTGTTGTGTCAAGAGCTGACACTAAAGTGCACCTGTATTGTCAGTACCGGCATCAGATGATACGCCAATGGACATACAAACGGACGTACGGACATACGTACAATCCCTTAAAATGTTTGCATCTTCTATACTAAAGGAACCTCCCAACAATAAGCTCCTGTATTTTTTAATACAAAGGAATGTATAGAAGATTTTACTTCTTTCTACTTCTTGTTCCTCGCAAAGCTGACAGATCAGATCCTGTTCTCCAATACCAACACACAAGCAACGGTCTCGGTAAAATGTTGCATCTTGGCTGGTCACACAGATCTTTGCCTTTTAGGCAGATTATATTTCACAGAGTTTCGTTTCCTAATTAAGCTACAATGTACGTTCAGTTTTGGTTTTTGAAAAATTGCAATTGTCCACTTGTCTTTGACCAACTTAAAAACACTTTCTTCAATCAAACCAACATTGACTCTTTTTTTGAACGTATGCTTTTTGAAATAAAAAGTGCAAATATTCCGCCCATCAGAATTTTCCTAGACATTCCGTTATCATTCATACAAATCACTCTAGTCCGCAGCTTAAAGCCTTTTATGTTTAGCAGCCTATTTAAATACTGGACCTCCTACTGCAAGTCATGACGCTTTGCACTGCTTCAGCGAGGACGTTCGCTTTTCTGTCGTGCTAATGGGAGCAGCTAAAGCCGCGCAGTGGTGACTGACAACAACCCACCCATGAACCTCATGACTGATGTTGGATCAACTAAAGAGGCTGCTGATGATCCATGAAAGTCAGGCTTACTGCGCTTGAGTCTTAGTCATAACTCGGCCTCTTTTCTCTTTCGTTAAGCGACACGTCTTACACACCTGTACAGTGTGTGTGGCAACTGGGATTCTCTTTTTGCTGATGTTATGTGTGAAAATGCAGAACCCCTCTGAAAGTACCGGAAGGGCAAAGCTCATTTGTTTGCGTTTGCCGGAGACGTTTGTGGTCAGGGGTCAAAAGGTGGATATGAGACACGTGCAGAACTGGAGCTTTCGTCTGAATTCATTAAATAAATTAAAAGACTAAAAGAAATGAAACAACGTGCTCATGACTGAGTCAGATTTAATGCAGTTATTGCAAACAAATCATTTCGCAAAGATTAAGGTTTATTCACTTTGAAACTGTTAACCGTATCTACTTAAGCTTTAATTTTTGACACAAAAACAAATTAGCCTTGCTGTTTCAATACTTTTGGAAGGGACAGTATATGTAGTCAAATTCATGCTACATCTCACCAAAATATGTTTTTCAGCAAAAAACAAACACAAAAATCCAAATGTTCCCTTCTCTTTATCTTTAGATGTTTTAAAAATTACTTCCTAGGTGTGATATTGTCATAATGTAAATGTGATCTCCTATTATTTTTATCATACAGCTCCACATGCTTTAACACATGGTACAGAGAAATGCGTTACTTATTTTCACATGCCCGTGATGCATTTTATTTCATTTTTTCTCCCTGTGTTTCACTCTTAGTGGCTGTAATTTACAGGGCACACATGCAAATACAGCTGCAGAACAAAGACCAAAACCAAAGGACAGGACGTCTGTGGCCGAAGCTCGTTGAAGCTGCCACACATTGTTACAGAGACATGCAGCAGAGCCACATGCCCAACGACCAACCCAGGGATTATACCTCCACTGCATCCGTCTATCCCATCTCACACGCCGCCTTCGGGACGTGGTACTGAACAAATCAATACGCAGCCAGATCATTAACCAATATCTCGATCCTTTGCCTGCCTCCTGTGTTTCCTGTAGGAGATTACAAATTACCAAGTTTGTGTATGATTTTGCTTGGCTGCTTACGGTTTGGTTTTCCTGTGTATAACCAGATGTGGTTCACATCACCAGGCCCGACTGTAGCTTGAGTTTTAAAGTCACACTCACTCACGCATGAGCGCTTGCCTGGAAGGAGTCGTTGTCTGTGGCGATGCAGGAGGCAAAAGACCAACTAAACCACCCGACCGCCTCCTTAATTAATGGACAACATGTGAAAAGGCCAAAGTGTGTTTACTGCTGCATTTTCTAAAGGCAAAGCTGGATGGAGTTGGGCCATAGGTTTTAAAAAAAATAATAATGCAACGCAGCACAGTAAGGTCACTATTCAAATCCCCCGGTAACTGGTGACTCCAAATTGCCAGTAGGTGTGAATGTGAGTTTGAATGGTTGTTTATCTGTGATGGTCCTGACACAAACTGGAGACCTGTTGGGGGAACCCCGCGTCTCGCCCAACAACAGTTGACAGACACTGTTCTGATCAGATATTTTGATTGAACAACACTTTGTTGGTGAGATCTTACCGATACGGCTGCATGTCTGTATCACCATTTTTCTACAAAACCACATTTGCTATTGAATTTACTTGTATATCAAATTATCTTCTAGAAGATCAAATCATGGAACGCAATTCTGAAAACACTATAAATCTCTTTAACAAGCAACTCCCTGCAGACAGCACAAAGACTCAACACACAAAAAACAGGGGAATGAGCTCTAATGTCTTCAATTCACTTACTGGAAACACTTGATTGAACTTGATCAGTTACCGATGGCCCAGATTCACATGTTTGCACAAACAAATTTGCAGAATTCTACATTTTCACCATAAATAAAGCTGAAGGTGTATTTTTTTGTTGCAAGATTTGTTTAATCAGGCTCTAGTTTCGTAGGAAAATACGATCAAATTTCAAGTCATTTTTATGCACAACCACAGAAAAGGGTTTGCACAGTTTCAAGCACATAACGTCAAATAATGTGCAATAAGGTAAATAAAGCTTCTAAGAATGAAGATGAAACAGAGAGAAATGCAAATTAATTAAATGCAATAACTCCATGATAATTTAAAAACATTTTACTCAATTCAGTTCCTGATTTATGGGGATGTGGTAAGATCGAGATCAGTCGATAACTGAAAGACATACAAGCCGTCAAATGGCCGAATGGCAAACCACAAATTCTATCAACTAATGTGGCAACAAACAGTGACTTTGAACAAGAAAACAGCCGAGTAAACAGTCGTCCAGAGTCAGCAGACAGACAAACAGTCAGTCTGCTCAACAGACAACAAACCAAAGCATCAATCATACTGTCAAATTATCAACTAGCCAACACACCAACCAAACAACCACCTGGAGCAGAGGCGCTCAAACCAGGCGGCCACACCTTGAGGTTTGGCAGCGTGTGGCCTTAGACAGAAACCACCACACCGTGTTTGTCATTACAGCGCCACAATGTACAATCAAGTGACGAAGATTAACGATGTGCCGGCCCGGGGAGATTAAGCCTTTGTTTACTCCAGGAAAAGGCCATCCGTGAAGTGCCAAGCCAAGCTCAAACAGTACAGTACCGGCCTACCTGTGTGTGTGTGTGTGGGGGGGATCCACCCCGGTGCAGAAAAAACTGAATAAAGAATCTTTCTGTATTCGGACGGAGCGCGTCCAAGCCTGGATTGTGTATTTATAATGTAAAACAGCTGTACAGTCATCCTTAAATCTGTTTGCACTGTGGTCCAACCGTGCACACGTGCGGAAACGCCAAGAAATGTGAAGTTACGAGTCTAAATAAAAAATGTTCTGCAATCGATGACAAGGAGCATTTGTATATCGCACGAGCGCCTGCTGTGGATCGACCAGTCTGAGCAGTAACACGGTGCTTTTGTCGCGCCGTTCATGGGCAATCCAAACACACAACGGCATCAAGAACCTGCAGTTGCGTCAGCATCTCCCTTTTAGATAATGACTCACTTGTCTTTTTAGCGTTTCTGTGGATCCACAAACTGTCAGATTACGATCGACTCATCACCCTCGTCTAATGAGAGCGTGTTCTGCTTGAGGAGCTTCAGTAGGGCCAGGCCTGCCCGGCTTCGACAGAGAAAACAAACACATCCTGTGTGATCTCTCGCGCCTGGTTAACATTACTGACATGTCGTATTTCACACAACCACCGAGTCGCTTTTCCTCCCCCAGCACATGTGGAACACAGCAAAGCATGAGACGCAAACTTTTGATAACAGTGCTGATGCTGAGTCCCTGTCCTGCCTCGCCCTGTGGGACAGGTGAGGTCTTGCAAGGACAGTCCAGGTTGCTTTGTCCCTTTGGCGTCCTGTTGTCAGGGAGAACCGTGAGAGGTCGGGTCGTACAAAAGGTGCAGACGAGCGACCCGACAGTCATGAGCTGAGAATGATGGAAGAAATCACCACAATGTAATTCAGAAGCGAATGCAGTTTCAGACCGTAAAAAAACTGTCCGTGTCCTTTGCGTTTGCAGGTCGTTTGACCAACACTTGCAGCCACAGTAGAAGAAGAGGAGAAAGGTACACAGGTAATGTAGTTAAAGGCAGGAAGGATTTTTATGATCTCATCATTAACAACCGAGGTCCCGTAAGGTTTTATTTAATTTACGCTTTGAATCTGGACACCGGACTCCTGACCTTTCAACATGTAAAACACCATTAGAACAAACGTGACCTTTTAAAGCACCGAATCAAAGTCAGTTCACAACCACAGAACAATCCCAGGCAGACCCAAACAAGCAAGATGACACGCTGAAATAATCAAAAGCCAACGAGCTCAATCAGCAAAGAGCAACTGTTGGAAGTTCCACAGTGTCTCTTATAGTCAAGATATACCTGCTGTTTAAGTATTTGTCACTGCTCACGTACGTCCTCGTGTAGTTTGTGCACATCTGGAAGTTTCAACAGCGTGATCGGGTCTTTTTCCATCCACGTCCACCAATCGGTGAGTTTAATAGCTATACCTGTACAATCCAACACGGCAGCTCTACCACAGATTCTAGTTTTACAAGGTTTTAAAGCTCGAACTGTCAGACACTGACAGTCCCCGTGGGTCACCTTCTGGTGGAGAGGTTTTAGATGCTGCTCACCGAACAGAACTGGCATCAATGCTCAGATATTATTCCATTAACCAATCAGAGAAGACAAAGCTCATCACGTTTGGGTGCAAAAGAAAACACCGTGCGACTCTATGAGACACTTTTACTCAAGTATTCAGTTAGTATCTGCCAATCTGGACGGGTTTATGTTGTTTCTTAAGCTACCTCTATCTTAATTCCCCCAAGTTACAAATGGTTGCTTTATTAATATTTCAGATCACTGCAATGTAAACGTATTCTCCTGTGCCCTGCAGGATGAAACTTATCAGAGCGATGCATAAAAATTAATTACACTTATAATAGTCACAGTTGTACATTTTTATCCACTAGAGACTAAAGTTTCAGGCTCATTAGAGCTTAGTCAGATCTCATTAGGCTAAAAAAACAGTATTCCCATACACATGGTGGGGTTTTCATGTCAGAATTAAAAATTGATGCATCAATCATGTGTATAATTATCTGTGTTCTTATTATTGACATTCTACTACAAATCCAGCCGAAGCGCGTTGTAATGGAAATGAAAACTCTCATTGTATCTACAAGTTCTCATCAAACGTTACCAAACACTTCATCAGTAACGCTCGGCGTAACCTGTCCGCGGGTTTTCATGTTCTGGATGAGAGCTAGTGTTTGTTAACGCTGCCGCTGCTAGCAGAGGCCCACCAGCTCAGCGCCGCCGCAGGTCGGATCATGTCGGACTCACCGTGGGTGGGATGCATCGCTATGGAAACGTGAGAGAACACATTCTGCTTTCTGCGGTCTCGACGTCGCATTCAGCCAGACTAAATGTAACCCTGTGAAGAAAGGTCTATCAAAGAGCCACACCAGTGTTGCGGTGGTCTTTGCCCTGCCTTTCTTTTTCTGATGTCAGAGATGTACAATTATAATTTAGTGTGACACACGTCAGCATTTCTTCCAGTTGTTGCAGCCACTAACACAGTTCATACGGTTTTTCCATCCATCCATTATCTGTAACTGCGTATCCCGCTTGGAGTGATGGAGGGTGAGAGTCGGGGGAGACCCCAGACAGGTCTCCAGTCTCTCTTGGGGTCAACACTGAGAGACCTACACCGACAGACAACCACCAACACTCACATTTACACCTACTGACCAGTCAAGAGTCACCAGTTCACCGAACCTGCATCTCTCTGGACTTTGGGAGGCAACTCACAAGCACGTGGAGAAACGCAAACTCATCAGTGTTTTCCGCAGTTTTTATTAACTACCATCACGGATACGTCGGCCCGGCCTCACGTTCAGATGAAGATAATCACTAACACATCAGCAGAGACCCATCCTGCAACTTTTTTACGCTAAACTGTCACATATTACTTGTTTTGGTTTTACGCCTCGATTTCCTTGACGAACAGCTTCACCTGCTGTGGCCGTATTTGCCCCCGTGTCCTCTACACCACAGCTAATCCATGGACACGCCAGAGATCCCTTTATGCATTCTCCATGAGTGGAGGTCTGCGGCTCTGAGTGCAGGCAGCCTAACTGCCCCCCCTGAGACGGGCCTAAACAAGGGAGTCTGAGCCTGTCAATTACCCCCAGGAGCCAGTACACCAAAGCATGTCGGATGCTGCTAACAGACACATGCACACACCCATTTGTGCATGTTGGCAGAGGGTAGTGGCATCATGGATATGTATGACACACACACACACACACACACACACAGCTGTGATTTCCCCAGGTGGCAGCTCTAAGCCTGCAGGGGGATTTGTCGGGTCCTTGTTTAACACAGATGTCAAAACGAGAGCGGCGCGGCGCAGTGGGAGGAGGATGCTGATTTCTGACAGAGATGTTCATCACACGCTGCTTTTGATTGACAGGGGCACAAGCTCTCAGTTTAACCCTCCGTGTCAGATGAAACGTCTCCTGAATGATCAAGTGCTAACACAACTCAATTTAAGCAGCCGTTCATCTTCAAGAGGATTCGTGGGGTTGGAGCTTTGAATTTGCCACGACATTGTGCGTATTTGGAAAGTCGGCTGCAGTACGTGCCGGAGTGTGTTTTCAGATGAGCGTACAACGATAAAATACTTCAGAGAGCAACTCAACAAAGATAATTTGCAAATTTGTAAAGTTATCGTTGAGTGTTTTGGATTCAGTTTTACTCTGTGGTTATTTCAGAGACGTCTGTCTGTATCGATCCAGTCGACTGCAGACGGATTTAGTTCATAAACATGTTCCTTCCATTATCTGGTGATGTCTGATGACGGCCGATAACATTGTTGAGTACTACTTTACTAACACTGATGCAACAGGTCAGGCAGCAAATTTATTTTTTCAACCAAATATTTCAGGTTGAAGCATAAATTCATCAGGAGCTGCAGCCACAGCCGCTGTATGTCCAGACCAAAATCTGTTCTGTTATTGTCATTTCTTGATGCCACATGTACAGTAGCTGTTTTCAAAAGGTAATTTTGTTTCCACTGTGAAAAATAAGTTGTCACCACAAATATTTCAGTGTAGTTTCTGTTGTTGTTTGAGATGATTTTATTCAAATAACTTTTTTGACTTTGCTGTTAAATCATGCCATGACCAAACGCAGCAGCGATAGCCAATCGTGTTCCGGCTTTACTGTCAGTAAATGCCCATGAAAACTATTTTATCAACCGCTAGAATAAAATGGTTTAGATTTTGAAAAGTTTACTGAAAAACATTTATAAAGGCTTATTGGCCAAGGCAGAGAATGTGAAGCTGACGTGTTAACCGTTGGGGGACGCAGCCGCCATCTTGTGAGATTTCAGTTGTTGGTGAGTTAGAGGTTTTAACTGTTTTTAACTGAAAAGTGTTGCCACACTCAGTCAGGGCTGCTGCCACGTAGGAAATTCTCTCATTCCCTCCCATGCAAGGCACAAGCCGGGAATTGAACTGCTGACACTGCGATTGATTAAAGACGGCCGTACTGTGCCTGCTGGTCCACAGCCGTCCCCCCCGTAGAGGGGGGCTGGCTCACCCTTGAATTACGCCTGTACTAGATTTGGCAGATCCTACTCGAAGCCTCTGGTGAACCGTTGGCCTGTCTTGACATCTCCCACAAGTTTATAACTATCTAACCAACTTTTTGGCCAAACGAAAGATATGCACATAATTATTTCTAAATAGGATTCACTCTTGTGTTTAACTGGGGGCGTCTTGGGTTAAAATTGTTTCCACTCAAAAGTACAAGGAAACTAACTTTGCTCCCATAAGCTAAATTAAGTGAAAGCAACTAAATGTGTTGGTTTAGTAACAAACCTGTGAACTGCTTGGGGGAAACTTTCGGACCCGTTACCTACCAAGCCTGAAGTGCTGCTCCACCTTAATGAACTCCTCAGTGTCTCGAGCGTAGGACATATGAGAAATGTGAAAACTTAGATGTAATCTCTCCTGAACCTGTCTGCTGTCTTCTGGTTACGTTGCAAACAAACGGCGCATGAAAGACTGAAAAAAAAAACGCTCTCTCCCTCAGGAGAGGAAGACAACCCGGACGATGATTGGCAGCAGCTTAACAAACCACCTGTCCGAGAGATCGACAACACACACAAACATGCAAACAAACAGCAGAATCTGTCCTGTTCTGTGCCTCCACAAATGAGGCCGAAAGAGCAGAACGTCTTTAACTCGCTGCTGCCCATCCAAATTGGTGTGAAAGCAGAAAGAGCAAGAAAAGCAGCATAACAGTGGAATAAAATGTGTGGGAAATTATGCAGAGGCAAACAGCGAGTGTTGCTCAACGAGGAGGAGGAGGACGAGGAGGAAGAGGAGATGTGATGACATCAGACTTAAAGCCCAGAGATCGGGCTTGTTAGCACAAAGCTCTATTAGGTTCACCTCCCGTGCTCGGCCCACTCCGCTTTGTCCTCCTCACCTCTCCTGCCAGACCCAAATTGGCCTCCAGGACTCCACCTGACTCCCCTCCCAGCCTGCAGCGCTCATGTATATGCATCTCAAATCCCCCCTAGACATGGGCAGATAGGCAGGCCAGGCGTAGCACCGGGTTCACCTAACAAAAGCAATTTGGTATGATAGGCTGTTTGGGTCCAAGTACCCCGTGTGTTCCCCCTCAGCTGTTTTAATCAGAACAAGGTAGCGGGAAAGAGAGGGCTCGGAGGCGCCCGACGGCACCTTTCCTCCCGGCCATTATCCTGCGGAGGGTGAATGTGGTTGTTAGAGACAGACGTGACAGCCCGTCTTCTGGACGAGTCAATTAATGGTAAGTGGAACTTTTATAAGGTTGAAAGATGCACAGAGACATATGTTTTCAGGGAAATTACAGGACAGGTCTGACACCGGAGAAGTGGAAATGTGTGTCAAGTGGGACATTGTTAAAGGGAAAGTTTGACATTTGTTATTGCAAGTCTTTAAAACCTTCTGGACAAGAAAAGTGATCTCACTGTAGAAATAAACATGTGTCCTCTGGTTCGGCTAAAGGACTTTTTCCTCGCTTGTGGACTTGCACAACAACTCATCTTGCCATTAACTGATATCAACACAGACCCCAAAACAATAAGAGCTCAAGAACACTTCTGGTTCATTTGAAAATGTCAAAATCTACTCAGGAGCGACCAGAAAAACTGATAAGCGCCATTCAGGCCAACAAAACACATTTTCCTGCAAAGTTATCACACCGGCAAATGGTACGTTGGCGGTCTTGAGGTAAACAAGAAGAAATCCACCAGGAAAGATTGTTTGCATTCATGCAATAGTCCAGTGAGGTTCGTTGCCAGAGGACGTCACATCTCTTTGCATAAAAAAGTTGAACCTCATTCCCAGTGGCAAGCAGGGACCACAAACAGTGCTACGGTCATGTTTACATCAGTATATTTGTATTAAAATTTTAATTGTAAAAGATTTAATCAGGTGGCAGTTTCAGAACCATCAGAACACGCCCCAGATCTTCCTGTCCAATTTTGACTGAGCCTACTGTGTCCATCAGCTGCCAGGCGATAGTGATGTAGCGATGTGTTTTCTTAAGATTTAGAAATGAAGTTTGGTCAATCTATTCAGAACCTAAAACGATAGGCTGCAGCTGTCGTGTACTGAGGTGAAAATGTGAAATACCTTCGCTAGAAGCAGCGGTAGGGTTTGTCCATTCCGGGCTACTGTACAAACATGGCGGCACTTGTAAAAACACAACAGTCGTTGTGTTTCTTTAGCTTAGAATGAAGCTTTCACACTTGTTAGTTTTGGTTTTCTTTAACATCCAAAGTGTTACACACACGATTTAGCATCTTAGCAAGGACTCACTGATTTCTTGTATTTACTGTAAATTCCCAAAAACCAACATGGCAGCCAAAGCTAATTCCCTTAGCGATCCCTATTGGCAGCAAATGGGAAAGATGACACATGTGATGTGAGGTTTAGCCTGAAGGCTGCCTGTAAGCAAACCTACATGTTACATCAAAATACATTTCCATATATGTTTGTCATATCTGTGCAATATACAAACTATAATTTGCTGATAACTACTTGACCACTCTTGACAATTTGTTGTTACTTCCTTGTTCGCGCATCACTGGGCTCACAGTTCCACAGAGTGAGAGTTGGAAGAGTTAGGAAGTGTGCAAGGCGACTCCCAGCGAGCCTCGGCCACCCGTAGACATCCACGTGTACCTTCAGAAAAATTCCAACTTTAATCATTTGTGTTTATCGTTTGTCTTTCACATTTGATTTGACTCTTACGGTCGCTGGGCCGCTGCCAAACTGGAAATCCCAGACACGAGGTTAGTTTGAAAATGTTAGAGTCAGACGACCCGTTTGATGTTGAACGATGTGTCATTCGCTTGGCTGATTTAGGTGAACACAGAACAAAATACCAGCTGGGGAAACAAAAGAAGAAAAATACACTTTCCACTTATCAAAAACTAAAACAAACTGTCATAAACTAAGGCAGACGTGGCCAAGATTCAACTTCACAAAGACGGTAAATGTTTTGATATGTGATTAATCCACAGGTGTCGATTCCACTTGGTGTAAGCTGTCACCAGTTATCGTGTTTCACGTCTTTTTAGCTTGAGGCTGCTTTAGTACAAAAAATATTGACAGACAACCTCCAAATGTGCAGTTTATGGAGTTCCAAAGCTACAAAATCAATCGTTGTGTGACTTTCACCTGAGCTCGCTTGGGAGCTCCAAATATAAAGATATAAACCCATCAATTACGCTTCACGCGCTCTGTCCTGTAAGGACGTGTCCAGTGCACTACTGTCCACATTACGCATCATCCTCTGCAGTGGTAAACAGGTTTAGCAATAAGCTGAAGAGGCATTTTGTTAAACACACACAGTCCTACCGTGGAAAGTAAATGCAACACCAACAAGTCATAACACCTGGAAACCTACAGCCACACGGGATGTCATGTGTGACCTTTAGAACAAACTTGGCATGAGCTGTGAATGTGCTACGGTTGTGGCTGACAGACACATGACTCATAAAGCAGTGCAATAGACAAATTTGGGCCATGCACGTCCAGTAGAGCTGAACACAACACACGGAACTGGCTCAAACCACATTTTATATAACAACAGGGGAGTTTTTTTAATGGCTGATGGACCGAACCAACTCTCTACCCGTATACCGTAAATATATTTAATTATAACAAGGACACCACATTATTCTTTTTGGATTGGATGCCACTGTTTGTTTAGGATGATCCTCTATATCTTTTCGCCTCATTGCCACAAGGCTGTTGCAGCAACAGCTATCGATTAATCGGCCGTGAAATCTAAAATAGGTCGTGACCAGAATTCCTTCCTTTTCTCGCAGTCACCACTCCCTGTCTGGTGTACACTAAGCACTTTTCTCAATACAAGCAGTAAATTGGCCAAACGCGGAGCATTGCATCGTGGGTTAGAACGTAATGTACATGCAATGAAAATAACTAAATTGAAACAACCTAATTTTTATTAACAGGCTCTTAGCTAGTTTTAATTACAACTGGACTGTAAACAGCAGAGGGTTAAAGTTAATTGTGTAATTCACCAGGAGGTTCAATTTTGGCTCCTTTTTTGCTTTAAATAAATGATCCCCCTGGAAGCTGTAAGGAGGCTGACTGCCGAACGTATGCAGATGACACGACCATCTATGTGACAGTAGAAAAACCTCATTGGGCTGTGGGATATGATAGAAATCAATGTTGACTAAAATGAAACTGAGAAAGTGAATAAATTCAAATATATAGGCTGAGCTCAAAAAGACTGAGGTGAAGCGGAAAACCGTCTCCCATCCTGCAACGCACAGTTCAAAGGCGGCGTCTGTGTAGCTTTTAATTCTTTTACATATATTCAAGTCCAAGAGCTACGCAACTCTCCAGACACCCTAAAACCACTACACAATTGTTTGAAACCACCAAATTTCTCAAGGTATTTTCCAAATCCACAGACTCCAAAGAATCTGGTTGGTTATGGAAGAATATTTATATGATACATTTCTTGGGGTATGTAAAAAAAGAAAAATAGAAATGTCATTGGTTTTCAACCAAGGAAAATATTTATTTTTATTTAGATTCATCTTTTTAGCCATCTTGTGTTTTCTGCAGCCACCATCCATCCACTATTGTCCACAGTCAGGTTGCGGTGGCAGCAGATTTAGTGACGTTTTCCAGACGTCCCCCCCCGAGGATCATTAAATCAAATGCTAATATTGAAATGTATAATTACTGTAAAACTCACTCTCTACAAAAAGAACCTTGTCGTGTGACCCGTCCCACCCTTCTGCTCCCCCCATCAAATCAATCTGCTTCTGTCTGTCTAGCAGATCTGACGTGGACTAATTTCCACAGCACACATATGGACCATGCAGACCTCAGGGAAACGTTGGCCTGCAAACTAAACTAACCGGCTTCCTGTTTCTTCTGTGAAGCTTTTTATTTTTAAGCTATAATTGCATCTTCCTTCAGGCGGCAACTAACTGACAAAAGATCATTTACTGTCTCCCTTAATGGCCGTGTCACGATGACTCACTCAGGTGTGTTGTTATTTCCGTAGCTTAAAAAGAAAGTTCAAAGTCAAGAGCTGCGCTCTGTGCGAGCACATGCATGTCCTCCTATAGTCAATGTAGTTTTTCCCTGTGCTTGTGAACGTATGTCAGTGTGGGTGATCTAAAGTCATCTTCCCACCTGTTTACATATTACTGCATCATTTCTGCTCGTGTGCATGCTTGCACACATGTTCCTCGTCCATGTGTGCGGTTGTGTGCGTGCCACTGTCACGCCGGTGACTGACAGGTCACCCTGCAGGGCATTTTGTCAGGTCGAGAAAGGAAACGCAGACAGCGGAGAGAGACAGTGAAGAAGACTGGAGGGAGGATCTGCTCCGCGATAATTACGCCTCATCTCCACCACTTAACCTCGACAAGATGTAGATCGAAATCGCTCACTCTGCAGGAAGTATTTTCTGAGAGGTAATGATGGTTAAGAGTAAATAATGTCAGGAGATTGACACGCTGTTCCAAAGGAGCTTTAAGACTGGCTAAGATGTAAAAGTTATCAATAAACTTTATTCCCTGTATGTATATGTTGTAAATTGTTAATAAATACACATTTTATGTAAAATCAGCTTGAACTCTGGCCGTGTGAGTTCAGCAGCATTAAAGGCAGGACGAGATAATGGTGTGGGTGACTTCAGGTGCACCTGCTCTTTTGGTTCATTTAGCCGCGGGGTGAGTTGGAGTATAATAAATCAGAGGATGTGGTGATTAATATATAATGAATATTATATTACGAAACAGTTGTGCCATTCATGGAGTCACAACAGCCGCTCAGAAAATGAAGCGAACCGTTGCCAGGATGGTGCCAAGCATCCGAATCTGACCACACAGCATCAGCTAAAGACAGGTGGCGTGTGTTTTTGGTGAACTGGTGGACGTCAGTGATGATAAAATAATGTCGATTAAGTGTTTGATGCTGTGGAATCATAAGTAAAGCAGAGGATGCCGTTTTATCAGCACAGGTGTGAAGAAGCTTTATGGGGCGATCCTGCAGCCAATCTGCCGAGAAATGACAAATGATTTTCCAGTTTTAATAACAAGCTTTGCATTTCATGCCTTTATCGCTTATTCAACGTCTTATTAACATTTGTGCACAACTGCTCAAAGTATTTAGTTTGTTCTCGTTGAGAAAATTCACCTAATCGTTGCAGTAATAGACTTTTGAGAAGTCTCTTCTTGTTGTGCTTTGTTTCCCTTTCGGCATCCATTAAAAGCGGCTGGATCTTACATGCCCATCTTCATGGTGCCAGATTATTGCACAAAGCTCTCCCAACCAAGCCAGCTCTCATTATCCTCTACTGACTTGTGCAGGATATCAGCTCTGCTCGTTACATCTGTGCAACTTGTAGTTTAGCATGTGCAGCTCAGTATAATATTCCTTAAACATGCACCGGAGCTTTATGAATTTAATTTACTTTCGTAATGCAAACCCAGTGAGGGTGTGAAATATCCCGTTACAATCGAAATTATGCAGGCTGCCGGGCAAATAATGATTATTTTCTTCTTTAATGGGATAGAGCTAGTTTTGCTTTGACATGTCAAAGGCGAGAAAACTAGATGGTGGCTGATTAAGGAAAACCACAAGCAAGAGATGTTACAGTGATTAGAGGTTGTAAATCTTTGCAGTCTGGACAGAGTGATGAAGACATTCAGCCGCAGAGGAACTGAACACGGAAATGTCTGCGCCTATCAGAGTGGTTTGGTTTTTTTTAATTTTTGACGACATATAGGGCACGTTTAGATAATTTACTAAGATTTTATGCCATGACAAAGTTGGTCTTAATGGAAACATACGTAACATTAACTGTAGCCTCTGACTGAGCCTGTTGGTTGCCAAGTTTTCCTGCTTTCCAAAATGTCTGCAAATGTTTGCACCCAGACCGAGACTCACGAAACTTCATAAAAATAATGCACTAGCGAACTGGAGTCGGCATCTTTTATAAAATAATTTCCTATGCTCTCGTATTTTCCTCCCAATCGTCCCTTAACTGACGTGGTGTAAGGATACTGAAGTCGTGCTTTGGTTTGTCGTGAATGGAGTTAATTCCGAAGCAAATTTGGCAAATTTGGACTTTGCAGATTATTACTGCAGTTTGTGCAGTTGTTTCCTATAGAGACAGAATTAGTTTTATCTCGCCAACATAGATTGTGTTTGTTTTAATCGATGTTCTTGTGATGGGTGAAAGTGATCCACAGACTCTCCCCGTTTGACAGATACTGAACGGAGCCGGTTAATAGTGATGAAAAAGGACATAAATCCCGTGTTTGCAGACTGCAGAGACGGCTGCAACATTTCCAACTAACATATGCACATATGATTCCCAGGAGAGATTCCAATATTTGAGTTCTGATTAAATCCCCTCAATCAATTTCCCTTAATAAGTCTGTGTAAGCTGGTTTATACATATCCATGTGTGTTTCATCATTCAGTGTTAAATTCTGATTGGCTGTTACCACAGTAGATCATATCGCTCTGCCTGAGCTCAGGAGAGCACAAAGTGGCTAATTGTTGTCTTGAACTTGCTGTAGATTTGATCCATTAAAACCCGTTCAGGGACACTGTGAAAAGCAGGAAGCTCGATCAGAGGCACAAATGTTCCTCAAGTTTCTGTTCAGACCAGCTTGAAAAATCCCAAACTATTTCTTGAAGGAGAATCTAAATAGGTTGCAGCCAATATTTTTGTTACAGTAATCTCCCAAGATTGATTCAAAAAGGCCCATTTTAATCTCTCCTTGACTCACCTCTGGGCCTGAATCCAGATTTAGAAACACTGCAGAACCCTTCAACGCTCAACTGCGATTTAACAAATTATTAAGAACATCTTTGCAATATTGAGTCGTAGCCTCTTTGCAGTTCCCATCCAAATCTTCTTAGGACTCAGAAATCCTTTTGTAAACTTTATTTTCAGAGTCCTTCTCTTCATGCTGGAAGAGGATTTAACAGGTGAAATCAATAGGAAATAAGGGCTTTCACCTGGATTTCAGGGGGTCTTTTGATTTCATGAGAACAGCGTGTTGTTTTGTGCTCCGTATGGATACAACAAGTAAGCTCTGTGTGTGTGTGTGTGCCTGTGTGTGTGTGAGTGTGTGTGTGTGTCTGTGTGTGTGTGTGTGTGCCTGTGCCTGTGTGCGCTTGTGTGTGTGTGTGTGTGTGTGTGTGAGAGTGTGTGTGTGAGTGTGAGTGTGTGTCTGTGTGCCTGTGTGTGTGTGTGTGTGCCTGTGCCTGTTTGCGCTTGTGTGTGTGTGTGTGTGTGTGTGTGTGTGTGTGGCAGCAGCTGAGCCTTCCAGTGTAGAGTGTGTGAACAGTGCACTTTGTTTTGACTGGTGCCATGAGAGAATGGCTGCTCTGCCAGTGAGGCAGTACATGTGTGTTGACGGAGGCCGGTGAAGAGTGTCAGTCTTGCGTCACGCCAGCGCCCTGCCTCGACTGTTGTAACTACAGCTTTTCAAATGCCTCTCTGACACTTTGACACTTCAATTGTGACGGGAAAGGGTGAGAGAGAGTGTGTGAACGCGTGAGAGCGTGTGAGTCTGTGAGGTCACTTTCTTTGAATGGATGCACGGTGTGTCATCGTGGGCTCTGTCCGCTGCAGTGTGTGTCTGTGCGTTTCCAACCCGTCCTGGTGACAAACAGGCGAAGCATGTGACTCGAGGCTGTGATGTCACAGGGACAACTCCATTGTCTGGCTGCCATTCGAAGGCGCTGAACTCGTACAAAATGGTTTGGAAAGTTCCTGTTCGTTGGTGTTGGGGCTACAGATGAGGACGGCTGATACGACGTGATTCGTTTGATGTCGCTCTTACTCCTAAATCCTGCCGTTTTGTAAAGCATCTAGTTAAAACGACAATGTACAACTTTCAGGAAACAGGGTGGAGGTACCACACAGTTAGCCGTCAAAAAGGATTTAACCTAATTCTAATGCACATTCAGCGGGTACAAATGTTCAACACGTCCATGTTCTCAATTAAACTGAATTTGTATTCAGTTAATCAAGAGGGGAAGCAAAATCTCTTTGCACCCATGTAACTTGTATTTTATTTTTTTAATCCTCAACCATGTTTGTTTATTCTGATGATAACTGAACATTTAATCTAGTTGCATGTGCATCGTTTTAAGTTTGCATCCTTTTATTTTGAATTATTTTGATTTACTTTCTCAGTGTTGCGTGCTCTTGTACATTATCTATACGATGCAAAGCAGAAACAATTTAGGACATGTTTTGTTTTGGGGGCATATTTCAACCAGAATCTATATGTGAGATAAAAGAAATTTACTGTACGGTAAAATTAGTCTGTTTGTGGCCAGCTCATCAGGATGTGAGCAACAGCAAAGTTACTTTTACTGCCTGAATGTTGATCTGAATTCCACACTTGAGTCGACTTACTACAAGTATAAAATCATGTAATAACACACTGTCTCATACTGAACATCGTCAGTGAGATGATAAGTGAGAGATGCTTCACGCATGATAAACGATTTGACGTAGTATGGATGTGTCAATGCATAGAGGAAACGAGATACAACGAACTTATCTGGACAGTTGATGACTGTTCAGCTTTCAGCTTATGTTCAGAAAGGAAACAAATGCAAATTATTAAACAAAGAAATATTAAAATCATCCTATAGTTTTTTTTAAACAGATTTTAACATAATAAACCAGCAGTGGTCCTGTCTGTGAGAGAGACCGCTCTGATTAGCTGTTCAGCAAATCAGTGCAGGAGAAGAGGCCAACATCTGTCAACATCTGGACGGCCGCTTACAACTCCGCAGACATACTGTCATACTACAAGTCATCGCTGAGTGAGTGGTGTGAAATTTGTGAGGTGATGCGGCTTCGTTTACGGTTTGTGAATTTATAGTCGTCTGCTTCCACTTCCTCCTAAAAGCAGCTAGAAACTGTCATTTTACTGCAAAGCTTGTGAATCCAGAACCTGATTTCAGTCACTTTCTTTTGTAAGGAAGAACAACGCAGCTCTGTGGCACAGACAAATACTAAACTTAGGTCATTCATTGTTGGTTTTAGTCTTTGACAAAAAATTTGGAAAACCAAAATATCAGCCCTCTGCTGTCAAAGCCAACTTTGTCCCTGTGCACTTTGTCTATGCCACCTTTTTTCAATCATAATTACTACGGCTCCAAGCAGATAAATACGTCAGTACCTTACTAATTCCAAGGGAAACTGCAGGGATCCAACAGCTTATGCAGACAAGAAAAATCACACAAGCACATACTAAAGCAGCCAAACCTAAAAATGAAACGCGCAAAAATACAATAGAAAAAGAAGCTGGAGAGCAGCAAAGACCAAATGTCAGAGCTGAGGTGGCGAACACCAACAGCCGGAATAATCAATATAAAACCGCACACAGATGAGCTGAAGCATGAGCCATAAAGGTCATAGAGGTAATTTATTGCATCATGTGACAGGATGATTTACAGCATTAATCCCGCAGCCAGGATCGATGAGCCGACATAAGTCCGGCATCATCACTGTTCTTTTAAACGATGCAGATTTTGCAGAGCTTCATTTCCTTCACCACTTGTTGCACAACAATAAAAAAAATATGAATCCAAACAATTTGGGCTAAACACTAATTATTCTATAAGCTCTTGGAATCTAGACAAAAAAAGCCTAATCATAACCTAGTTTCATCTATCCATTGATCTAAAAATCCATCATCTAATTAAAAACTAAAAAGCAGCTCAGTGTTGGTACAGTTGCATTTAGGGAAACAGTGATAATATATCATCTCAGGCACTTCTAAGGGTGGGCTGTATTTACGATACGCTCATAATACCCCATCATCAAGTCCCTTTGTACTGGAGGCTCACAGGATTAGAACAGGCAGTTTGAGTGAGACACATTTACAGGTGTAAGCTCAGGCTTTTGTCTGCAGTGTGTGTGTGTGTGTGTGTGTGTGTGTGTGTGTGTGAAGGCTGCAGATACAATGACTGTGTGTTTTAAACACACAGCCTGGACCTCGAGCTGAGCAGCGACGACACCAAAATGACCAGTTATCTCCCCACACGGGGGTTAGAAGGAATCAACCCAGGACACGGATGTGAACTTTGGTCCGTGACGCGCCGCGTCACAAATTGGCAGAACGACTTTCTGGACCAAACAGGAAGAGACGCGGCCGTGTCTCCGGGTCTGGAAGCCAAATCTCAGCACGTACCGCGGGTTCACAAACGCAGGTCGAATCTCAAGCAGCGCAGAGGCAGGATTACGGCCACGCTGCGTCGGATCCAGACGGTGCCCACTTTAACCCCACCCCGTCCTCTCCTCTCCTGTACCTGCGTTCACCTCCCTCACTCGCACTGACCACGGTGGCTCCTAACACACCAAATGAGGGGCCACTTAGGCGCCTGCATTAGGCCCAGATAGCAGTGAGGACTTAGAGTAAGTCCACAGTAAGACTTTGCTTTCTCACCACCTCCTTCCATCTCTGTTTGCTCTTTAAAGACTTTACCAGTTCTTCAGCATCTCTGTCCTGACCCCCCCCCCTTCCTGAAATTCTTTGTCTCCTCTTCCTCCTCTCAGGTTAAGGCTTAGGAGGGGCTCACGTGGGGTCTGCTTGTACTGACGTCTGAATAATTCAGGTGGGACTTTGCCTTGAATGTGGTCACAACAGCAGCATTGCTTAAACACCTGCATCCTCCGTGGGTTTACACCACGTCATTATTTTACAGCATGTTTCAATTTGTTAATAAGAGGCAGGAGAAGAAAATAAAGTTTACAAACAGACAGCAACAGTAGATTTACTATAATCACAACGTAATCTACAAATATATTTTCCAGCATCAGTCATCGAGTGGCACAAAACATATTCAATCTGAGGTGTTATCAAATGTGAAAATGATTTCCAGTAATAGTAAATGCAACATTTACACCCTGATAAATGTTGCTCATTTCTTTATCTGTGTGGTAAACTATCACCCTATATATTTTATGCCGTTTTTATTAATCAAATACATGTTATTTTTATTATAAATTGTTGTGTGTTTGAAAAGAAACTTTTTGGAATTTCATTGCAGCCTGTGTACAATGACAATAAAGTTCATTAATTCAAACTTTCGCCCATCACCATATTATTAGAATATTAATTCACCGCATGCAGGCAATGAGTTTAAAATGTGCAGTGGTGGAGATAATTTTTAAAGACTTCAATAATACATTTAACAAAATGTTTCTCTGGAATAAAGACAGAGCGAGATGTCTGGCTGATGGCGGATTTGCAATTTCTAATTTTGGAAAATGGGTTTTTACAACACAGACAAATCAAGCTAATCCAGGTTGGAGGCTGATGGATTCCAGGTGAAGTGGAACTTCATTGGTGATGTTGTGTCTGTAAAGTGAAGTCATCCTGTTACCATTTAACACACAGCTGGCAGATTTTTGGGTACGAATACAATGTACAATATTTGTGTCTGAAATGTATTGAAGTAACAATAAATAGTCATGGAAAGTCCAACTACATTGACTTGGTACAAAGCGCAACTTAAATTTACACTCAGTCGTTTGTGCAAGATGAAAGTCAACACTGAGGATCGGCCATAAAAACGGTACAATTTCAAATAAGCTGCAAAACAAGCTGCAAAGGCCAGTTAAAGAGAAATAGGTCAAACTCTCTGTTGCCCAGAAGCGGAAGCGTAGCTCATAAACTTGCAGACATCGTCACACTGTTTTCTGACCTCATGGAAGACGTCCACAGCTTTGCTCCACACAATTGCATAACTTTTTTACATTTCTACAGGAAATAAACACATGTTTACAACCCAGTGGCGGGGTCAGGCTGTCTGGGGGGGGGGCTACAAACGGCCCCTTTTGGGCCTGTTGTCACTGAACAGGCTGCATCGCATTCATGCGCCTCAGTGGGAGGTTGATGACGCTTGGGTTCGTCTTGGAGGCACGTTTGCAGTCTTCGTTTATCCTCGTCATCAGCAAAGGGGCACGTTACAACCTGCACACGCGTCTCGATAATACGCATTAACCTGGATCTGTTCTTCGCTTTTTCTACACCTTCGTATGTTAAACTGTTTTATAGGCCGTAATTTCTGTTTCTATCAGAGCACCTCTAACTCTGTGCCCCACAGGGTTACAACCTGGCACATTTCTCTTTAATCACATGCAATTTTGTCTTTAGGAAAGAAAACCAACTCACGGCTTTCAAAAGCCTGCAGCACGCACATCAAAGGGCGACGAGAAGACACTGGGAAAGGGAGCGCTAACGATGCAGGCATGTAATTGGTTTTAATTACGCACTATGTGTAACAGCAACCATCTCCTACAGCCTGACAAACTGCCAGAGCTGGCAGAAGAAATCAGAGAACGACCTCGAAATGAAGTTCAGGTTCAGGGGACGTTTCAAATTTGACTGACGCGGATCACAGCGACTCTCAACAACAGAGGAGTTATTCTTCCCCACATGACACGCTCAACCCTCAAAGTGCTTAAAATGCTCCAAACTATCAAGCTTTCCTTGTTTTAGTTTTCATTCCAAACTAAAGCCTTCGGGTTTGACCGTCTTCGATACGTGGACACACAGTCGCTGTCCAGTCCAACCTGCTGGTGTCGCCTTCATCACTGCACATCATCCTCGTGTGCCACCACCGCTAACGGGACAACTTTGACACCTGCTCCTGATGTGTGTTTGTCCCTTAAATATTTGTGATATATTTCAAATTTATGTTTATGTAAGTGGACGTGGGTTGATGATGGCAACACACAAGACTTTTCAACTTGTGGTCAGCATCAATAATCACATAGTTCAAACAGTCTGTCATTTTTAAATGTGCAGGATGTAAACAACCAAAAGAGCTGCGCATTAAAAACTAACGGCAGACCCGATCCATCACATTTTTCATTTCAGCTCTTATTATTTTTTATTTACAAGTCAATTTCTTTCCTAAATTGGTAAAAAGTAAATAACCTCAATTGTACTTGAGTAAATGTATTAACTTTTCATCCCTGTTCATATTCTCACACAGGTTAATGCAACACAAAGTACGTGAGCGGTGCTCCCACACACTTTTGAAAGTGGTTTAACATGAGCAGGTGACATCAAAATGCCCCAAATACTTCACCCTCCATCGTTTCTGCAGCCACACGTGCACAAAAGTGCAAAAGCAGACTTCAAGTGCCCTCTTCCACCGCCGACTTGGGCGGATTTTTCTGATTCTGTCAAGGTTTTGTGGGGTGCAAAGTACAGCTTTGATGCCACCATATATCTTCCTGAGCTCTCTGGCTCCACTCTGGCCTCAGCTGCCTTCAGGTTTGGGTTAAAGCACCACCAAATGTCTAATTTAGGGCCAGGCTTATGGAAATTGGACTTAATATACTGCTTTCCCCTTTCTCCCCTATAGTACCTCAACAGTCCTTCGGAGCTGGGACGTAAGTCGCCAATAAAAGGTGTTTGGCTGAGACCAGGGCTGAAAAATGTGAAACTGAAACAACATGTGATGCAACATCTGGGTTCAGGACAAATTAGGATGCAGATGAAACCGTAACAATGCTCACGGTTGTGAAAAGGCTTTGATATAACTAAAGGTGTCATCTAGATCGGAGGAATGCCCGAGCACTTGGAATTTGATATGAAAAAGTGCAAGAATAGTGTTTCTGAGAGAATAGTGTGTAAATGTTATCGCTCTGTGTGCACAGCTGGGTTTCAGTTTATCGAGTTTGCACTAGTGGCCGCAGCACGAGGAAGTCGCACCAGCACATAATCTTAAAAAAAAAAAAAAAGCAGGTTAGAAAGTCTAGTAAAGTTAAACTTGAACACAGGGACACTGCGTCTTTTCTGGACAGAAACTGAAAACGTTGAAAAGTCACGTCTTCGTGTCCGTGGAGACTTTGTTTTTCAGACATGCTTCTTTATGTTTTTTTAAGGAAGTCGTCAAAGAGCTGAAAACCTTGCAAACACATTTACCTTTCCTCAGCCCCAGCAGCCTTTACGGAGACACAAAGCATCACTATAAAACCCTGTTTCAAGCAAATCTATTCTGCCGCTCGCCGCAGTCCAGTTATGCAGAGGACGACCTTTTGTATACAGCGGAAACCGATACAGGCAAATGCTTCGCTTTGCATTAACTCGCCTTAACAAAACATGTGCACAAGGCCAACGCTCTCCGCTCATCCTCGCCCTCCCTCCACATTTGAATAAAAATTCACCTTGACGCTGAACGAACAAGGGGGAGGGAAAGGATCCCAGAAATGTAAGCCCATCTCTCTTTGATATCCCCGCCAATTTATTCCGCCTGTCTGTCAGCACCGCCATCCATCTGTAACATGAACATAATGATGAAGCTGTCTCTCATTTGGCAGCTGTGGCCGCTTGTCAGGAGCCAACCAACTTCTTTGCATGCAACGCGGACATCCCAGCCTACGTCGCGGCGGGCCAGTCTTCACATTAAGCAGGTCGAGCTGGTTGGAGACAATCAGCAGTGGAGGTGTGGAGCTAGTTGTAGCAGTAGGAAGGGGAGGGGTGAGCATGAATTATTCCAACTGTGACTACGAGCAGCATTGGCATCTGCATATAACAAAGCAATGAGACAAGCTTCCGAGAAAGGAAGGCCGCAACACAGGAGGGCAAAAAGCAGCAGGAGGCATGACCTCCTGAAACAAAACATTAGAGAAGGCGACACATCCTGTAGGCTCATAAAACACCGGCGAGACCGACAAAAGAGAGCCACAGTTCAGCACGGCTAATGGTGAATACACCCGGAGGAAGACGAAGTGCACACCTACTGTAGCAACGTCCCTGAGAACCAGCACCACATCCGCGTGCGCTGACATCAATCACACCGCGGGAGTAATAGGATACTTTCTCTGGCTGCGCAGCAGCAAGTGTGACCTTATGTTAACCTGTATTTATTTAGACAAGTCTCTCACCGCCCTGTGCTGATATTTGAGACACACACACACACACACACACACACACAGCATTATTAGCCTCAATATAACTAACAATCTTGCTAAGCAGCTGCACACTCACATTTTGTTTCAAGGGCTCGAGAGGAGACACATTGACTCTCTTCTCCCAAAGCTAAAGACACAAACACGTTGCAGATAAACGTTGTCTCGTCTGTCCGGCCGAGGCTTCTCCCAGAGAGACGCTGGTGCCTTATTTGAGCGATGATACTCGAGGTGGAAGTGGTGACCGATGGACTCAAACCATCAACCAGAGGAGGCAGGATATGGATGATCTGAAGATACCTGATCCACAAACTCCACCCTGGACGAAATACTGTCCCGTGAACTGTCTGGATGACACAGTTGCTTCAGAGACATGCACTATTATGAATATTAGGGCAAGAGGGCCCACACACATCATTTATGCACAGTTAAACATCACTCATGTCTTTATATTTTAGATGATCTAAAATAAAAGTCCAGTATGTGGTAGATTGACAGACTGTACATTTGTGCACATTTGTGTTGAAGGTGGAAGCAACAGGAAATGTGAAGATCTGTGCATTGGTAATAAAAAAGAAATTTGGATTTAGCATGTCCATGTTTTTGGTATAAATAATAAACCCGGTAACCTGTCCAAGGTGTCCCTCACTTGCTGCCCACTGATGTGTGGATAGAAATAACAATATTTGTATTATTAGTTAAAATTTTTATTATCACCATTGTTGTTGTTATTTATTATTTATTATTATTACTATTATAATGGATAATAATCCAAGCTAAATAATCTAAGGTATTCATTGTAGTATGTCGCTGGGAATTCAATAATTTCAACCTTATTTTGGTGTTTAGAAAAATAAAAGTGTTACATTCAATGACTGTGTCCTTTGGATGGTGGATGTCACGCAGTCAGGTTGAAGCTGACCTACAGGCCTGAACGGGCTGATTCTAATCAGTTCATCTCTGAATCCAAGTGGATGTAAAGTCAGTCTGATTCTAATCAGTTCATCTCTGAATCCAAGTGGATGTAAAGTCAGTCTGATTCTAATCAGTTCATCTCTGAATCCAAGTGGATGTAAAGTCAGTCTGATTCTAATCAGTTCATCTCTGAATCCAAGTGGATGTAAAGTCAGTCTGATTCTAATCAGTTCATCTCTGAATCCAAGTGGATGTAAAGTCAGTCTGATTCTAATCAGTTCTTCTGCAAATCCAAGTGGATGTAAAGTCAGTGTGTCTACATGTTCCTGTGAAGTGGCCGTGATGAGAACGGGACAGATGCGGGGTCACTATGGCCTTAACCTTTGTCCTTTAAACATCCAAATCTAATCAGTTCATCCTTGAGTCCAAGTGGATGGTAATGCCAAAGTATTATTTTTTCACATGGATGTTCATCTGATGAACGCCCTGTTATGCCAAAGTCCTGAAACCAGACACATTCCCAGTATAAAAGGGTTTTCCCAGTATGGTCTGGACTTGACTCATTCAGCACACAGCTCAGCATCTGACATTGTTCGTGTTAAACAGCAGCCGGATTTCAACCTCAACACTGGAAGCTGTTAAAGCAGCAAAGATAACGTCTACTAACAAGAATCCATAGGTGTAAGGGTTTCATGACCACAAACGAAAAAAAAAGAACAAACACAACAAAAGAACAATGTGGAGCCGTAATAGATGTGGGAATCAGGGAGAGAATTCCACCATGAACAGACATGGCGGAAAGAGATGTGCTGAGGAGAAGAAAACAAGAGAGACGGGGGGAGAAATCAGAGTTTAAAGGAAGGGATGACCAGCAAGACTCAAAATCAGAGAGAAAAATCCAAATAGGCCGATGACAGATGAAATAAAGAGCAAACAAAACAGGAAAAAAGTCACAAAAAGGCAGAGAAAATAAGATAAAAGGTTAAGAAGTGAGACGGCTGAAGACAAAGAGAGACGGGATTAAGAGACGAGAGCAGGAGAGGGCAGAAAAAGTTGCAAAAGCAATAGAAACGAGAGACAGAGGGAAAGATCACAAGGGAGTGACACAGATAGACGAGGGTGGGGAGACGAGGCGGAGGAGGAGGAGGAGGTTCAAATAAAAAAAATAAAAAAAGAAACACGCTAAGCCAGCCAGGAGGAGAGTGCCAGCTGTGTTTATCTGACCTTTGACCTCACGGCCACTCCAATCTCCACAAGACCTCAGTCTGACTAGCAGGCGCGCACAAACACACACATACCTCAGTGCAGCACGGCTGCAAACAGGGGATTACCGCGGCACTACTTTACCTGATTAAAACGGAGCAAAGGTGACACCCACCGAGCGGGCAGGAAGCACATTTGTGTGAGCGGGAGAACACACCTGGAGGAAGAGTGACCCACCCTCCATCTGATTAACCGCAAGGCCAGGAAGCCCATTCGCTCGCACTTCTGCTTCGAGTGAATTTGTGGAATATTCGGCAATTAAGGCTTTTGTAAGATGGAAAACTACAGCAACTGTTGTTAAAACCAGCCTACTGAGGCTCATACAGACGATTAGTTTTACAGAAAGAATATTTTCAGGAGACAGAGCTGCAAAACTTGTCCGACACGTTCCTTAATTTTTTGTTTGAGTCCTGTTTGTTTAAACCCGTCTCAGGAAATCACTTCTGCAAAAATGAAATAGATATCTGTGAGCCGAGAGGCTTTCATTTTCAATCTGCCACAACATTAATACCACCTGGTAATTATAAGCTTGGACAAGGTTCAGCACGGGATTAATGCAACGCTGGCTGTGATTGACAGGTGTCACAACCCACGCTGCATCAAAGCTGGCTGTGTAACCTCAAGCCAGAGTAAAAGTCAGCGATGTATTCGGGGCAACGGGATTTTTCCATACCTGGAATGTAGAAGCATGTCGTCTGGTGGTGTGTCGTCTTTATTCTACAGTCTACAGCGCAAATGGATTAATGTGCATCAGGTCTTTTGCATCACGTGCTGATGCTCAGGGTCCCGGTGTGTGTCCAGTGTGGTGCAACAGAAACGCAGACGCTTCAATTTTCGACACATAAAACACAGGACTTTTCCACAGGAAAGCAGGTTTTGACTCGACTGCAAGATATTTCATGTTTAAATAATTATCATAACACGTCGCACATGGTTACTATAGTTAAGTGCTATAGAGCTACTGCGGAGGAAAAAAACATAACAGTTTTCATAGACTGAGCGGCTTATAGCATCTGGTCATCTGAGTTATGTCATGCGAAAAAAAAATAATTTAATAAATCTGTGGCGTGCCCCTTTAATGTTTCCAGTCAGCAGAAAATCTTTGTAAAAGAAACTCACCTGTCAAAATAAAATATTCAGCACGTAAGCAAAGAAGGTATTTACTGAGCCCTTAATTAGATGCCGTTAGTTTGAGGACGCCTGATAGGCCCCATGGCCTCCCTGCCAACAAACTGACTCTCTCTCTCCATCGCTTCCTGTGAAATATGTCCAGCTGGATTTAACTTCCTATGGCTCAACACTCAGCTCGCCAACCCAGGAGAGAGAAAGAAAGAGGAGCAGCTGGTTTTACACACGAACGGATGGATGGATGGGGGAAGGAAAGAGGAGATAGAGAGAAACGGAAGATGGAGAAAAAAATGACGGAGACAACGAAGAGATTTACTGATGTGGGAAAGTGGATGATCCCACTAACTTTGCTGTACTTTGCGATCTACTAGGTCATTGGTCTCACACAACCAACGGGACTGTTTGCTGAAACGGCGCCTCCCTGCGCGGAGGCCGGCACCTGTTGAAACTGCACCAAAGCGTCGCACACTGTTGCCAAAATGGCGGCGAGCGTCGAAAACACTGGATCCAAACTGTGCAAACAGCAGTTTGATTAGTCCCACAGACATCAGGCTTAGGTTAGAGTGAGGTACTAAATAAACACGGCTTGGTGTGAAAATATCGTGGTTTTGCTTCAACTCGCAGATTTGACACGCCGGTCGTGTCACGTGACTCGTGAAGCAACAAGCTGTTTTTCCACAATGAACTCAGACTCCTGTCTCCTGGGGGAACGTCCTCTGTTTGTGAACCCAACCAACCACGGACAACGTTTGCCTCCAATCATCAGCTCACTACAGCCACATTATGCTGATAATACACAACCTACTAATCTACACAGTGCAGGCATTCAACATTTTTATGTTATATTTATTTTTAATAATCTCCGGACGGAGAGCAAAGCCGAGCAAAACGCTGAATAGCAAGATGAATACAAAAGTAATGTAGTTTTTTTTGCAAAGTTGCATATTGAAAAAAAAGTGCTGTGCATTTGAGTGTGTTACTGATTCTCATATACGGAAATTAAAAAAAAACACACTGAGCATGAATAAAAAAAAAAAAAAAAAAACTGCTGATCTTTATCCAGGGTTTTACTGGGACAGTTTAGTGGCGCAAACTGCACATGACGTCTTGGTCGTGTAGTTTGTTTTCGGGTTCTTTGAAAGCTTCCAAAAAGGCCCAGAGACAGAAACAGAAAATATTCATTAGCGCTGCCGATGCTGAGAAATCAACACACGAAAGCAAAGGATGAAGATAAGTGGCTGAAACATGTCGGCAACAGATTCTGGGCTCAGTGCTGCTCGTCAGACAGCAGAACAAGCGAGTCTGTTTGTTTTAACTGAACATTGTTAGTGCTTCCAACAACAGCCATCATTGTTCAATCAGGGGGGGTTTGGGGGGTGGGGGGGGGATCAGCACTCATCAGCACCGGTTCCAAGAGCAGAGACATGGCAGCTTCGCCCACACAGTCGTGAGTTAAAGAAAAGGCCGAGATCTCCAGGATTACGCTCATCCTCCGTCACCACAGATGGGAACGCTCACTAAACATTCGGAGTCTACCGGGATCTTTCACATCGTTTAATCACACCTATACTTAGCATATTAATTTGGCATTTGGGGATTAGGTGAGTCAACTACAGTGGCAACTGTTAATTTCTGTGATAGATCGCGCTCTCCGGGTTTTAGCACACCCGTCCCAGGAATGAGTCACAGCCTTCTACTTCTCAGACTGAGACAAAGAGAGATTACGGGGGCTTACCTACCGCCACACAGGTAGACACTCCGTCAAACACACATTCATGACACACCAGGACACACACCGGCAGACAGCGGCCAAAGCTTTAAGACACACACAATTAAACACGAGCACCAGAGGCATGAAAATGAATCCAGCGCTTTTGCAATTACTTTAAGCTGCCGCTCACCAAAAAAATAAACCAAGTGCAAATCTGCTGTTTCGCTGGGTAAGTTTAAGGAGCTAATCAGCCCGTTAGAAAACAGCCTTTTCTGTCACTAACACGAGAATATATCTGCGGACTGTCGTCACAGAGGTTTTGCAACTGCTCGTGAGTGGGTTTTGTGCGGTTTTTCGTGTTTCAGAATCTGTGCGTTTCTCAATCACTGCGGTAAAGCAACAGCACTGAAGCAAATATGACCGTCATAAACTGGTTGTGTAATTGGAAATACGCAGAAAAAAAAAAGTACAAAATCCTGTAATCTGTGAATTCATTCACATCTCACCGTGACGTAAGAGTTCACAGCGTCGCCCTCATTGATGAGCTTTTGATGCTTTTTTTGTAATAGGTCAGTATTGTTTTAATAAGTCGTCGATTCGCTGCAGTTTTTTTAATAAGCACAAATGCAGCATCACGAAGGACCCAACAGTCTGTGTTTATTGTAATGCCCATTTTTCTCCTGATGCATTTTTCTCCTCCACTCATCTCTTCCATCCAATTTTAGATTTATAATTCCATATTGTTTTTGCTCTGTGAGTCATTACAAACTTCCTAAGACTGAAAGAGCATTAATTTTAAGTCTCATTGTAGTCGTTTTGAGTCTAGTCTCTGTCATACTTTTGTACAAACTTATGTCCCAAAAGAATTTGGCTTTCAACCGTTAGTTTTATTATTATTGATGTTATTATTAATGTTAATAAAGAACATTATAGCTATTATTTAAATACTTTTTTGTATATTAAATTAACATATTTGGACTGTAAATCAGTGAAAGTTGCTTATTTGAGGTTGCTGAAACTCAGGACAGACAGAAAAATTATTTGAATGCACTTTTTACCGGCACAAAAAAAACAACCAGCAAAACCTGATGATCTATTACGATGCCCAATCAGTTCATCCGTCGTTGCTCTTAAGTTGTATCCCAGAGTTCGACAGGTGCAGGCACTTTGATTTGAGATTAGTGCGATTTTGTAAAAGAGCTTTAAAGCGTCTTGAGACGATTAAAGTGTTTCGGTGCCTTTGTTGCTCCGATGCCGGTTTACATCCGGAGGAAACGCCGACTCCTTCCTGGTAAGTTGGCATGAAAACGCTCTCAATGAAAGGCCACTGATAAATTATACAAAACAGTTCCAAAGATACTGGATTTAATTCAGCTTTATATTATGTTTTACTTGTTATTCTGAGCATAAAATAATGGCTGTAAAAGTTATATCTCATAGATCAACTATTTAAAACAAACTGACCATAGAAACAGCAGTTTCACCCACAAACGAAAAATATTATAAACCCAACGTCCCTCCCAACCACATCTGGACGCCGTCCCCGCCATGGTTTAGTTTGTCATTATATGATGCAATTACAGAACGTCATGGGACAACAGGTGCTCATTTACAGTCTCTGAATATCCCAAACTTTGACCTCCAAATGTTCGTGGCCTCCATCGTTTTCCAACCACCTGTTGGATGTTATGACAGAAACTTCACCATCCACACCGCAGGGCACACAACCCCAAATATGTTGGAGCTTTTGTTGAAAACCGTTGGCGAAAATTCGACGTGCCCATTGTGTTTGCGTGACACTGTACACTGCAGCTACAGTAGGCCCACGGACGGCTCCATAATAAATGCGCTTGTTACAATGACAGTGCTCAAGTTACAACACACACATACCCCAACGTACACAGACAAAGAGACACACACACACACACACCCCCTGCGCATACACACAAATACACACCCCCTAACCCTAAACCCAATTCCACAGCAGTCCAACATTGATCTGCTGCTCCTGAAAACAAATTAGTCACACATATTTGCATTTGTACACAAACCCGCCCAGCAACAAGCGTACGAGGCGTTCAGGGTCACACACACACACACACACGTATGCGTGCATGCATACATGTATGAACCCACTCACATTACACACGTGCGCAGCTCCGCGCACACACTCACACAAACACGTGAGGACGTCTCGGCGAATACACGTGAAGACGAACACACCAGCGCGCGCGCGCACACTCCTGCACAACACAAACACACACCTACGCTACACTGGTGGTCCTGCTTGGAGAACAGCTAAAGCTCGGAGTCTTTTGTCTCTTGTGGGAGGCCCAGACAAAAGCAACAACCTGACAGGTAAACAAGCCGTCGTGTTTGGGCAGACCTACCTGAGAAAGGCTCTCACCCTTCTCAGCGTTGCCCGACACACCCTCCTCCCACCTCTCTCCCACCGTCACCGGCTCCCACCTGAACCTTTTACTTCCCCCTTGTTTCTACGTGCGTCTTCCCAAGCTCCTGTTTCTGTCGGCCGACATTTCATTTGGCTCTTTCTTTGCAAAATCCAAATTAGAGTGGGGGTAAAACGTTGTCACCTGACGAACGTTCGTGCTGTAAATGTACATAATGCTACAGATGTGTTGAAAATGTGCTACTTACCAGTTCGCCATCTTAAAGCCAAGACCAATAACTGATATTAGTGATCCAGAATAACAGGTTTGGGTTACATAGTTCAATCTGATTAGTACCATTGTTATACTGCAGCCGTGCAGAACTGTTTGTCTATGTCACCATCGTGCAGCAGTCATAATATGTAGATTTAGCAGCTATAGCTTTAGCTTGATAATCTTAGAATATGATCCATAATGATACTGCGAGTGGTGGTTTTCAACGTCAACTCAGGATTTTAGGAAGGGATTACATTCTTCTTCGTTTCCAAATAAATTCAGCGTATGATTGCCCTTTGCACTTTTAAACAGCATCCACGAAATTAATACTAAGCATGGAAGGTATTCGTTAAACAAGACTTAGCTTTTCAAATGCAAAGAATTATAACCTAAAGGAATAAGAACAACCCCAAATATTAAAATTATCTATTCTACATGGTCTTCAGTTAAATGAATTAGATTTTTCAAAATGTTACAATCATAAAGCAGCAAGAACTACTTACATTTTGAAAAACCGTCCCAAAAACATACTTAAATACCTGTGTTACACCTCAAGGCTTAATATCAGGGTCTCAGGGATTCCTGAGATATTAAACATCTATGTTTTGTTCATAGTGCCATCGTTAGTATGTCCACACATTATTCCTTCTGTATTTAACAGCACAGCAAGCAGGGTTCACGTATCCTCAAAGTCTGCGCTGCCTGACATTAGTAAGAAATATAAAGGGGGCACGTACTAACGAGATATCTGAAGTTACAGGTCTAATTTTAGTTACACTTTCACTTCAGCACTTTACCCTTAAAGGATGTAAAAAAAAAAAATCAAGACATGTTTCACAACACATAAAAAAAGCAATGTTAATATTTTTGTCCTGGCTGGCTCGCTACACAGCCAAAGCCAAATATAAATCAAAGAGGTGAATAAATAATGCAGATGATTTAATGTCTCTTAAAATCAGAGTCTGTTTTATCAACATCACGAAGACACAATGATGCACCTCCAGACCCCAGGGTACGATATTTAAAAAGTTGCTTCAACGGTTTTCCCACCCAAGAACAACATTTTCACCGCAAGGGTGAATATGCGGAATCGTTTGCCAGCAGCTTTAGTCCAGAAACAGCGGCATCACATTTCCATATTGGTCAATATGTTTCCATTACAATAGGTTTCAAAATGCACATTTGTCAGTTCTGGCAAGGAAACTGCAAAATGTATCATCCGTATTAACAAATATTGGCCAATCCCAAAATATCAACGCATTAGGCCCGTGACACTTGGTTTGATATGTTTTATAATTCTCCCTCACACACAGCTATCCTAAGTGCACAGCGCTGCATGCACACAGAAGAAGCAAATCCCTGCCAACTTCAGGCTTTCCAAACAATTCAAAACATTTGGGAATTAAGACTCGCAGCATAAGACAAGAGTCTAACAAAAGCCACCCACACCTGCTTTATCACTGGAGTGTGTTTCTACTGTTTTTCCTCCAGCTAAACATTGGCAACTAGTTTGTTCATTCTGCACAGCAGATGTCAGATGGTGGAAGATCACGGCCACAGGGAAAGAGATGGAGGACGGAGGGACGGAATGGACGAGGAGCGCAAACAAAAGACCTTCCTACCAGCTTAAGCACTTTTCTCTTCTCTTCTCACTGGGTGACTTTAAAAAGACATAAAACGTTCAACATTCAAAGATGAATTCATAAACAATAAAACACACACTTGGCTACTAGTTTTCTTTTAAGAATCGTGGCTCATGTTGGAGAGATAAGTCCTATTAGAGACTAGAACGACTTTCTTTTGTAACCATCATTATGTGTTGGAACGTTGCATATAGCTGAATACAGCGCATGACCAAACTTGATTTAAAGGAAAATGATGTGGGAACAAAAGCGGATTTCCTCATGGAGTTGAGGGCCCATTCGAAAAAATTAAATGGTAAGAATTATATAATTGCATTTACTATTCTCAGTTCATAGGAATTTAAATCAGCTCAAACGAGTGGCTGTTTTTGTTTCTTGCAATATAAAATGTATATAAAATTTGGTTTACTATAATATTCACCGCTGAAAAGTCAAATTAGTAGTAAACACTGCAAGGAAGAAAAGGTTTAGTTGCAGCCCCTAACATCTGTGTTTCACTTTCTGGATATTAGAAATTAAATTCATGCAGATTTTTTTCAAGCTGATAAGTCAGTTTTTCACCGTTCTCTTCGAACAATTAAACTTGAACAGTCCTGAACATTTTAGATTTCTGCGGAAAATTTATTTCTTAGTAAAATACTTGTTTTGTATTTAAATATTTTCAAGCATATACTTCATTTAAACAATACTTTTTATATAGACTAGAATTATGTCTTTACAGTTGTACAGCTGTAACACTGGAAGGTCATTGGTTTTTGCTTTTTAATGCTAAAACATTATTATGACATTGGACAGAGGAAAAGCAGCAGCAGAAGAGTTGAGCGATGTGATGCACGTGAAGCCGCGTGAATGTGTTTGCATGTGCTACTGTGGGAAAACACTTTCCTGACTGAGCATAACCAGAGTCCCAGCAGTTCATCCTCCTCCTCCCCCTAACCTCGTCTGCCGGGTCAGGCTACTCCGTGTGTGTGTGTGTGTGTGTGTGTGTGTGTACCTGTGTTAATCCATACCTGTGCCTGCACGAAGAAGACGCATTAGAGAGGAAACAAGTTGCAAAATCTTCATACCAAAAGGCAAAATATTTCTGAATTCGGTTGCCACACATTGTGTGCAACCCTTGACAGACCGGGAACGGGCCCCCACTACTTTGTTTTTGCTCTTCAGTCTGTTTTCACTTTACAAATTTGTTTTGTGACGTTTCGCATCTTTTACGAATCGCATCCTTTCTGCGATTTATTTTGTGTATTTCCGGTCGTTTTGTGCATGTTTTTCCCTGTTCTGTATGTTCTGCGTCCATTTGATCAGTTGCGTATGTTTTTGTACATTTTGTGACTATTTTTTATCGTGTCTGGTTCTGAATGCTTTGCATCCTTTGGTCCTTTTGGTGTCTATATTTGGTCATTTTGGGCAAAGTTTGGAGGTTTTACATTTTTGGGGCCTTTGTGTCCATTTCTGGAAATCCTTGCATCGTTTTGGTCGCTTTATGGGTTTTTGGTTGTTTTTGGTCATGTTGAACATCTTTGCAATAGTTTCAGATCATTTTTGAGACTGTTTGCATTTTACGATGCTGCTGTGTGTCTTTCAACTCATTTTCTGTCTTATTACTGAGATCGTTTACCCAAAAAGTACAAACCGTAACTTCGGAGGCTTTGGCCCATGGGCCTGCTCAACAATTTGTCCATTATCAGTGTGTGATGAAGGTTTTGTCCTTCAAAAGAAAAAGTGGAGATTATCTGTGCTCCACAACAATCAGTTTTTGGCAAAATTACACTGCAGCCTAATAAGAGCTTTTCAGAGCAGAGATTAAAGATCTTGTGATTTGGTAAACGTGAAAGGTTTTCTTCCAAACAAATGTTGCTGCTTTTAGACGCAGCTCCAGGTCTCTGTGCACTTTTATTGTTCCTCCTAACGACAGCGTTTGTGCAGTTTTTATCAGAAAGCAGAACGTGAGAAGGAGCTGAAGTGCCTCATGCTAAAGACTCGTGTACAGCTTTAGAGCAGCAGACACGGTTTTATCTGACAATCAAGATAAAACTGCCAGGCCGAGTTCACTGCTGCAGCTTTTCCCACTCTCCATTCCCATACCTGGATCATGTGGAATTCCCAGAGAAGGGCAGTAAATTGTCCAGCGGGGCGATGTTTTCCTCTCCCTCCTGAATACCTTTCATTCTGAGAAAGAGAGACAAGAGGTATGTTGAATTTCACCTACATGTCCTTTCTGAAAAACACATACATCACTTCTTTTTTTTTTTTTTTTAAATAAAGGATGTGAGCCTGAGGTGGAGCAGAGTGTGTGTGTGTGTGTGCGTGTGTGTGCATGTAAATATGTACTTGTGTGTTCAGTCCATGACTTTCTCAGGTCTGACAACGTACAGTACGCAGTGAATGGGGAGAGCTGGCTGCTTTGTGAGAAATGAAATACGTGGTTGACCTTTTGTTGACGGACAAACACGGCTGAGGTTCCAGAGCAAATATGTGGAAGAGGCTCATTCAACCTCAGTGGTTTCTCTCGATCAATACGGGACGTTTACTCGCCACAGACAAGTTCAGACCTTGCCAAAAATGTGTCACCTCCGTTAGCCAAAGTGCAGGATGCTGTTCTGATGCATTAACCTTTCAGAAAGGCCTGAAACACACAGGTGGTTTCATAAAGCGCCGCCGTGGTCGATTCGAGGCAGGTTGTCAGCTCCCTGGAAGCCCGAGGTGTAAGTCAATGCACCGTTTGCATCCATTATTGCATCGGAGACCCACTTTTCACCTGGTTCATGACGTGCAAACCCCGTCTTTTTCTCTGTAATGTCACTAACAAACTGCTGAACTAAAGGCCACATGTTTGCAGGTTTTTCCATCTGCATTACTCAAGTGATAATGCAGCGAACCCTAAAACGTGGAACCTCCTTAATGAGCCGCACTGGACAAAGTGTGCATTTGTCAAAACGTCGGCACTGGTGAGGACTCCAGCGATGTCCCGCAAGTTGCGTGTTTATTCGCTCTAGGAAGTAAAAAGTCGGGTTTTCCGCATGGTTTCCATTTTTGTGCACACGACAGGGAGCCATGGTCCTGCAGCTTCACCCACTAACTGCTGGAGTCCCCTGGGTCTGTGTTGTGCATCTACTCAAAGAGCAAACGGTTTACATTTCTCACCGTGCCACAGAACAGTCACTGCGGTGACAGAGGCCTGGAAATAAATGGCTATATTTGGAAGAGCTAAGGTGTCGTGCATTAAACAGACTGTGGCCTGTGAGCTAATTTCACTTTACGTTCAATGGAGTGCCGTCAGAATGACACGTCATTATTTGCCCAGTGACTAGAAAATGAACAAAAGTTTGTGAGTCTTTCACGTTTCAGCAAAATCATCTTCACAAATTAAAAGAAAATTCAAATAAGAACAAATAAAATACTATAGGACATAAATGAACTAAAATCACATTTATAACTTTTTCTTCTTGCACCTCCTGGACAAAAACGTTTCAGCTTAACGTGCGCGATGAAGATGATGGTCACGACTTGTAAGTTGAACCAGGTTGTAAAGGTGGCAGCGTGTAGATGAGTGTCAGTGTTCAGCCTCTGTGAGGTTGACTGCGTTTGGCATTTACTGACGAGTGGTTCCATGTGCAGTAGAATCAAATATCTTTGGGAAAATGCACAAAAATGATAAGCCATTCCCAGGTTACAGCACCATGTTCAAACAGAATTACTGGGACTTGAAGATTTTCTCACTGCGTTAAAATGTACGTAACTTCAACGGGAGACCAACTTGGGATATAAACCTCAAAGAAGTTGGAGGCTTCTGAACGCGTGTAAAGACATGTGACGCAGTGCGTGGTGAGAACCGTACGTGTGCTTTGTTTGCCATCTGTGCGTGTCTTGCTCTGGAACTAGCTGTGAGTTGCAGCCACCGCAGCAGGCTAACAGGCATCACGTACTCTTTATTTAGCAGCAGCTCTGCGGCAGACAGAGCGTTTCTGGTCCGTGGAGTTTGAAAAGGTGCTTTGCAGCAGCTCGGCCGACTTGCGGTGCCGCCACGGGCACCTGTAGAACAGGAACCACAAAAATTCCGTTGCCGAGTATAAATAGGCTCAAAGCCGTGGCGTGAGGCCTGCTGCGGAGAGCCAGCTCGAAACTGCAGCGATCCATACGTGTGCGGGTGCTCGTGCTGTGACGACAAACAGCTGCACATGGACATGGGAGGATGTTTAGAAGTGTTTACACTCTGCGGCCTGGTTCCCCTGAGCAGGCAGGTACACCGACAGGCAGGGAGGCTGCGGCAGCTCCTTAATCATCCCCGGGCCCCCTCCTTTTTGTTTCTCTTCTGACAGTCCTTCGCTCTTGTGTGACGGCCCGCACCGCCGCCCCGGCCTGCTCACCTTTTCAGGCTTCCTGAAGCGAGACTACTAATGTGCCTGTTGCTCTGCTCGCCGCCTCACCGGCCCGCCCTGAGCTCCAGCCTCCCGTGACAGCGCAGGGCGCTCACTTTGTCTCTCATGTTTGTCCAAAATTGTTTCAATATGTATTTTTGGGAACGGTAATGTTTGCATAATAAATCTTTGTGTCAGGCGAATACAAAGAGCGCCATAGGTCGAAACCTGGGTGGATCGGATTGGAGACGCTCGCTCTCTTTCCCTCGTTTACTCGCCACTCTCCTTTCAGCCCGGTTGTTTTCGCTGCCTGCTGTCAGGAGGTTTATACAGACATGTATCAGCCCAGTGACGAGGCCGGTTCCTCGGAGAAGCAGCTTCACATGCCCAGTTAGAGCAAGGTGCTGTTCCCGCGTGCCAAAAACAGCTTCTCTGGCATTACGTCCACATATTTTACCTTGGGAACCTGTTGATCAAGCCAAAGGATTTTTATACACACTGTGGGCAGGGGCCTGGTGAAGTCGAGTGAAGAGACATTGTGGGAGGTGGGGGGGTGTAACCGATCACAAATGACGGAGGGAAATGGAGCCGCAGCAGCTGATGCGGGTCACCAACACAGACCGTAGCCAGGGAACAAGAACAAGATCCTCGCTGGCCGCGATGTTCAGTCACGATGACCTATAACTCAGCGATACTGCAACACGCTCGGAAAAGGACATTTAGGGTTTTTCCTGTTCGTCTCCTTCAGTTGATACAAGCTAAATTTTAATGATTGCATGAACATAAGTGGAGGAATGAATGAATGAATGAATTCTGAACATCAATTAATGTAAAAATTGAACACAGTAGGTTGGTAGGTGACCTTTACAAGTGTTACTTGCTGATCTTTGCCAGAGTCCTTGTTTTCTCCACTAAACTGAAGATTTTTGCTGCCTTGTACCTCACTCTGGATAAGTGGAGTTTGGATTCGTAAGTCGCTTTGGATAAAAGCATCTGCGAAATGACTAAATGCAAATGTAAAGTGGCTGACGACGGTAGCTTCTTATTTAAAGATTTCACCAATGTTCAACTATAGGGGGTCAGAGGCAAGTTTAATGGCATTTCATGTACATGTACTAGAAGAACCAGAACCAAAAGAAGTAAGTTAAACATCAGTGAAGGCGCCTTCTAACAGAAGGAACGACAGAAGGAACCAACACGAAGCGAGTTGAAGCAGCATCAGTGATTCTGATCCTATGTGAAGAAGGGTTGGAAGCAGCTACATTCCTAAATTCTGCCACTGTAAAACATGGAAGCTGCCCTTTCAGTTTCCAGTGCCATGGGGTGCAATCCCAACAGAAGCTTCCAGGCCTGGACAATCACACTCACATGAGAGGTCAGGGACAAACGGTCAGATATTTCCTTCAGCAGAAGGTAGAAACCAAAACAGAGCAAAACAGAATGAATATTGGTCCTAATGGTTCCTGGAAAGAAAGGGAGGCCTTACCAACCAAGGATAAAGTTGCTTCATTACTTTTGTCCTAACATGTAATGTCAGCGTTGGGTTTTCTGGAGGAAGCATCTGTTGTTGCAGGTTTATCATCAGAAAGGCAGGTATGGAGGACAAAAAAAAAAAAAAACTGAAAATGCTCATGTGAAGAACCTCATAGCTTCATGGAGTTTTTGTGCTAAAAGCCAAACAGCCAAAATCCTCCTGAAATCAGAGCAGTCACATGACCTCCAGGTTTTTTTTGGTCCCCCCTCACCAGTGACAGAAGCAGACTGGGGGGGGGGGGGTACAGTACAGTGATTTTAGTGGGACAGCGCAGGGCAACGCTATCCCAAACACAGCAGAGTGCTATAAGCCTTCGCCATAAATCTCCGAGCTCACAGAGCCACAGCCAAGCTTGTCCAGTGCTGTGTGCTGCTCCAGAGGCCAGAATCCAGATGTTGGAGAAAGACAGTAAATAAAACAATCTATCAAAAGTGAAGGAGGAGGGGGGAAAAAAAGACTTTTTTTGAGACTGGCTTTCATGCAACTGATATTGAAATAACTGATTATCAGTGAAGATGTATGGGACACACAGCACCAACCCAGCATGTCGGACACAAACTGCCACAGTGTGAAATCTGTACTTTAATCCCATTTGGGACAACACAGATATTATAGCAGCATGTCCTCTGCGCAGCTCAAGGTGTTTCTGAATACAAAACAGGCCTGTTCCTCTGGATTAGTTTTTATCATTTATAGATGCAGGTGGATTGAAGGGATAAACAGATATGGAAAGCTCATTGTGGATAAATAGCAGTGGCTTATAATCTTAGCATGCAGAGCATAGTGATGGTTTATTATTTAAGACCTTTGCCTCTGGACGTGAACTCCTGCTGGCCTGGGACTGAACCCTGCAGGACCGATCTGTATCCTGTGCCCCTGCTGAACCAAACATGACCCAGACGCCGGCAAAAGTCGGAGTTTTGCTGCCGTGCCGGAGGAGGAGGAGCGTGCTGCAGCATTTAAAGATGGTAGTGAGGGTGAAAACACGCGAGCCAACAGATTCACTGATCCTGCCCCAATGAACTTCCAGTGCCACGCTGGAGGAACTGCCAGGAGGTGGATTAAAACGCCCTGTCTGCACTGCGAGCCTCTGCCATTCCTGGTTCAGAATAAACTGATCCGACTGGTCAGGCTGACTGAGGAATGGAAGCAGTTTAAAGACGTTGTGTTACTGGATTGTACGATTGTGGGCATTGAGGTTTTATAAAAGACGCCGTCACTGATATTTCACTTGTTTCTTTTGCTGCTCGTGTGGGTAGCATGTGGAAATAAATGCCACCATTCTTCCCTCTGACTTTTTGAGTTGTTGAGTTAGAAGCAGAGAAATATTTTATATATAACAAAGGGGAGTCAGAGGAAAGTTTAAAATCGTTGATGTATTTACAACCTGAACTAAAGCCGTAGAAAGCAAGTTAAAAATTGGTGAAGTCGCCCTTTAAACAGCTGCCTGCTGCTGCCACACACAGCACGACCTGATGCAGTGTTGGTTCTGAGTTCAATAATATTTATTATTCTCATTAAAATCTCAAACCAGTCCGAGCTGACAGTCTGGGGCTTTTTTATCTTTGGAGACTTTTCTTGTACCAGACAAACACAAATATCACCTTTATAACTTCATGTTTGGGGGAATTTCATTGACTCCGCTAGAAATTAAGTGTAAATGAGGGCGACAACAATGTTGGGTTTTTTTTTTTTACATGCTGCAAATCGATGAATTATTTTAGAAGTCTCTCTTCAGGTCGTGGGTGAGTTACTGCACAGGCCTGCAGGGCAGAGGCCCAGACGTCGGGGTTCATATTTCTTGTAGCAAAGCACCAAGTTAGAAAGACAAAATGACAAAGATCTGTCAAAACTACAAGACAATGCAAAAGGACAGAACAGTGACCTGAAACGGACCAAAAGAGGCACAAATTTACCAAAAACTGACTAAATAGGCACAAACTGACTCAAAACAAACAAAAAACAAAAGGTTGGAGTGGGCTTCTGTCTGTGCCCAGGGGCCTAGTTTCTTACAATCTGTCAAAATATAAAAGCAAAAAAAAAAATCCTCAAGTCAAAGAGATGAGCTCAGTTCAAGTGTGCTGATGTCTGAAGGTTGCTGGTGGTCGATCGTAGGAAATACTTCAGCCAGCATTAGGTTTACGCTCCGATGAAAAACTGGAAGCTGGACGTCCGATTCTCATCAGCACTAAAGCCAAAGAGGCCCATTGAGTTTGTGTAAAGTGGGGGGGGAAAAGATGATGCCTCCTCTTGAAATGATCTATGGACCAGACCTGTTTACACTGGTAATCTCCGAGCGCTGCGTAATCAAAACATCACTAATTTCACTGCCGATTGGAAACTGTGACATCTGCGTTTAGCACACTTCAAGGATGGAGGGGACTGCTTGGCAGAGGGGGGAAAAACTCAACTGG
Organism: Channa striata; assembly: GCA_033026295.1. Lineage (NCBI taxonomy): Eukaryota > Metazoa > Chordata > Actinopteri > Anabantiformes > Channidae > Channa > Channa striata. Next base: position 3,027,942 of record CM065182.1, read on the forward strand.
GGAGGAACTATTCTTCATAATCGCCCCAGTGATGAGAGGGTGACTTCATCCCGGTCCGCTCACATGTTTAGAAGAGGATAGATGTCCATAGTAGTGGAAACTTCATGCACTAAATACCCCTGCATGGCTGGCTGGGTGTGTGTGTGTGTGTGTGTGTGTCGCAGGCTGGTCGGGTGGGTGTTTGGCTTGTTGACATGCAGGCAGGCTCTCCAGCTCTGCTGCTCCGAGTTACACACACACACACACACACACAAGTCTGCAACGTTACAAAATGCTTTCCATCCTGTGGAGCTGCCCCAACGTCAAGCTCCCAAAAGCCTCCTGATTGATTCTACAGAGTCTGGATGACACACGCTTCAAAAGCACTTCTCTGCTCTTTGCTCAGCGGAAACAGGCCTTACACACTAATGCCACCAGCTCTGCTGCTTTATTATGATTGTCCTGGATGGGGGAGCTCGCTGCTCGGAGGACTACAGGGAAGAGAAAAATAAGTCATCCAGATTTTTTTTTTTTTTTAAAAAAGAGCCAGTTCTGCAGTGAGCTCCATACAGAAGCACACACACACACACAGAGGACTTGGCAAAGTGTGCGCTTTAAAAGTGTCCTGCAAGCACACACTGACACATTCAGCCTCCTGCAAACTCTCCCACACCCTGCGATGGGGCGTGAGCGTGTTTTTCTTTCTTTTTTTTTCCAGCCTGCATCAGCCCTTCTGTTGTTTAGAAATAACTATTTACGCTGCAGAGGTGACCATCAGACAGCTCCTGACCACAGACACACACCTCCTCCTCCTCCTCCTCCTCTTCCCCCTTCACACACACAAATGGGCTAAATAATCCCTCCATCTATTTACACAGGAGAGATGAGGCCACGGCCTCACCTTCAGGGTACTACTTAACTCCTCGAGTCACTAGTTGAGTAATCACAGCATTCTCCTACCTGCCTGCCTACTGCCTAATTACAGCCTGAGTGTGTGAGTGTGTAAGACTCATTATTTAGCAATGCAGGCCTCACAGGTAGACAATTACAGACTGATAGTGCCCATTATTACTGCTCTGTGGATACAGTTGCATGCAAACGAGCTGGGGTCAGTATGTGGAGGAGAACTGGACGAGCCCATGTTTGCTTTGTGGCTCCCACAGCTGCAAATGGAGGCGCATTCATATGAATTTGCATCCAAACGTTTCACGAAAACAGATTATCACTGACTTTGGCTATTTGACATGAAATCAAAGTGAAGCTCTGAATGCGCGTTTACGCGCCTGCAAGTGTCCAACCTGCGCAGATGTGAGGCCTGAGCGAAGCGTCACTGACTTTTACATGTGGGTTAATGTGCAGCACAAATGTTTATTATATGTAGAAATACCGTGATGAGTTTGATTCAGAGAAAATCTGGTGAGCTCCTGAGAAAGAAAAGAAAGAGCTGACGTGAGACTACGTGGAAAAAAAAAGCTTTGGTGTCTCCGAGAGGCACCATGAGAAGGAGGTCTGTCCGTGTCCAGGAGGGAGGCCTGCAGCTCCGCTTTAATCCCTCCGGGATCCCTCTCTCAGAGCCGGGCTTTGCTTCGTGCGCAGCTCTTGGCCGAGTTAAAAAGGAAAGTGTAAGGGTGGGACAAATTTCACACTTTCTCTCGGGTCTCAGGCCAAAAGGAGAAGGCGATTTTAAACCAAGTATGTGGAGCTGGAAATATGTTCCCACACAGACGCTGTGTTGGCTGAGCAAACTGTGTTTTTGTCTCGCAGGACAAATGTGGAGGCTCCTGATAAATGGGGAAAAATATTTCTCAGGTTATTGAAATTAGATTGGATAAATGCCTCATTTTGACTTCACGTTTTTTTTTTTATTATTATTATTATTATTAAGTGTTAACAGTGGCTCCGTGGCTTAAATCTAATCTCGGGCTCCGCTACCTGTGGCCTCCTACTTTTGCGTCTTTGGGCCTTTTGTCTGTTCAGACAACAGCGCTGCACTTTCTGCAGCTCTGACCTGAATTGTCGATATATTTGCTGAAGCTAAAGGAGGTATTAAGTGTTTTGTGTCTGGTTTCCATTTTGTCTTTTTACACTTTAGCTCCCCGCCGCTGCAGCTCAAACACAAAGGCCTGAATATTTTCATTTTTCTATTTAAAAAAAATATAAAGTTAATATTTGGAAAAATGAATATAAAATGTCCAACTTCACTTGAGCTACAGCGTACTTCTACACAATTAAAATGTTTTGAGCATTTAAGATTTAAAAAAATTTGTATTAATTCCAGAGGGAAATTAATTTGCCTTGAACCACAACAACAGAACAAATATGTAAAGTGAATAAAATGCTGGACACTGAGGAATGAATGAACGGACGGTGATGGCAAAAGCACAAAGGTCAAACGATGATTATCCAAAGAAAACGCTGCGTAAAGCTGCATATAAACATTAGAATATGAACAAGTGTTTAAATAATCATCTGTTAAGTGATAATGTTCAGACAGCTCATGTTTGCAGAAACAATTACTGTCGAGAAGACAAACAGTGGTGCCCGCAGCCAAACGACAGTAAGTGAGGTCAATTAGAAACGCGCGTTTTCGTATTTGTCTGGAAAAGCACAACAATTAAATGCGGCAGAATGATTTTGGATTTTGTTTAACCTGCGAGACATTAAATTGTTTTTTAAAAATCGAAAAAAAACATGTTTTAAGATTCTACATGAAACAATTACACACAGTGTTAATTCACTGACACAGCGCACAAATAGAACAATAACAAGAAAAATTAAGCCTCAGCGTTTCTTATTTGAGCCATTTTCTTCACAGCTCGCACGTAAGCTGAAAATAGCAGGAACACGCACCATCTTACACATATTATGAGCTTATTATAAACTCATATTATATTGGTATGAGTCTTATTATCAGTAAATTAAAAATGGAGTAAAATTTTATTTTTTCCTGCTATTTGCACATTTACGGGGAGAAAAGGATGAAAATAAAAGTTAAGGTTACGTGAAACAGAGTGAGGAGATATTCTGGGATAATGATAAGAGGAGAAAAGCGCCGAGTGACGTCACATGAGCAGGATAATCATGATGAAGATGAGGAATTCAATAAGAATTTGTTTTCAATGACTGATACGGAGCAAGAGAAGAAGATGTGCCGAAGATGAGTGACACGGAGGTGCTGGTGGCAGCGAGGGGGGGGCGTTTATTGCGGTGCTGTGACGTCATCGCGAGGCGTGCAGCAGAGCGCTGGCGAAGAAAACCCAAGGCTGCGCCGCAGAGACGCAACCAAAGCTTTGAGTACCGCGGACGCAGCGTTTACGCGCAGCCGACGCACACAGTGGATTTACGGAACACTTGCATGGGGAAACTTTGAGGCTTTATTTCTTTTTATTTCCTGTCATCTGCCCCTGCTGGGAACCAACTGGTGAGTAAAACACATGCACCGTGTGTCGGGTCACTGGATCTTTGCTGGGGGAATTGGTCAGAAGGCTGGATGCCGTCCCGCCACTGGCCGATTTACGCTTCAAATGTTGCAAAGATGAGTGCACATTTTATAAAGTAAAAAAATGGTGAAGATTAGGGGTCGATAAGTGCTGGATCAGAGCCCAGGATCTCCTGCTCGCTCTCAGCTAATGAGGGTCAGGGTCTGTGTGATGACCGTAGAGAGGCCGAGCAGTGAGCGGATGGACTGAGCTTTACGCACGGCAGCGACTGCTCGAATTAAACGTCCCGCATCAGTAGAATCAGTGTCTGAGCATCACTGTGAGCTGCAGACGCTGCAGTGAGCTGCACAAATTCAAGTGCAGTGACGTTTAAAATGAACCAAATCAGTAAATACAAACGTGTAGATGTGGGCGCGCGGTGAACAGAAAACAAAATAGTGAAGATTTACTGAAGACATAAAAACAGCAAAGGGATTCCTGTGGATAAGGAGTGTGTGTGTGTGTGTGTGTGTGTGTGTTATCATGGCGAAGGTAAACATTTTAAATAATGTCTTAGATGTTGCTTGATGCCCGACATACCATAAATATCTGTCCTCACCATTTACCAAATCACCATTTGGTAAATGACATTGGCTGTAATTTTGCTTCATAATTGTGTTTATTTTTAATATGATGTTTCAAATTTTCATTGCCTTGATTTTTTTAAATGTGTGCTAAAATTTATCCAGCCACATCAATACACGGTTATTAGATTTATTGATTTTAATAACTCTATAATTAAAGTGTGAGAATTCCGATAAGGACTCAAACACGAGTGAGTGTCCTCTGCTGAAGCCAAATTGGACATACATTACAACAATTTATTTTAAGAGGAAATCAATGCAGGGATTATTTTTTAAGCATCTAACAAGCAACAAAATTTCTCCTGACGCAACTTTGTGTTTGTTTTTCAGGTAACTGGAATGGAACTGAATCTGTCGAAGAATGTTATTTCTTGTGGGGACTCAGGTACAACTCGTTCTCTGCTCAGTGACACTGTTTAACTGCCTTTGATGGAATTAGTGTTTTGTTTACTTTGATCGTTTGCCGTCCGCTGCAGAAATTATGGAGATTTATGAAAAACAAAAAGGCCGCTGTTGTGTCGGTTTGGAGTAACGTCAAAACTTGTTGGTAAATGGCACAACACAAGGGGTTTGTGTGTGTGTGTGTGTGTGTGTGTGTGTTTGCATGCGTCTGCTTTGAGGCCCAGTATGTGTGATATACGTGGGTGCATTAAATCGCGGGGGCATCTGCGAAAATATCAGATAATGTCATGCAAATGGAAGTGTGCGGAAATCAAATGAAAGCAGAGTGAACCAAAGTTTTCAACAATGAAAGCTGCAGTGGACTTACAGCCAGTCTGCTTTGATTCCTGTGTCTGGTTTCTGATCATTTCCTGGTAACGTGTTTGCCTTTCAAAAGTGGAGAAACACAAAGTAACAAAAGTCTCTTCAGAACAGAGATTAGATCCGAATATAAAACGCGTTTCTGTTCGGGAAAGAATCACAACAGAAAGGGGGAATATCCGGGGTTTCAGACATTTAAATGCGGATAAGACACACTGGTACTTTTCTGTAAAGAGATTCTTTACAAAGAAACATTTTCTAATATTAGACTGATTGAGCTGCTAAACAATGCGACAGTGACACGTATTTTAAAGACGAGCTGTTTGAAGGAAGCGCCGATATTTGTGCTGGATTTCTTTTTTTTTTAAACTCCAAAACGTATTTTTTGACAATTAAGTTTTTTTTTAAACATGTTTTTACAAGTTTCTTTAAAGCAGCGGGGCTCAGTAAACCTGGTGAATTAGACATGAGATTCTTAACGAAATTCGCCCATTTCTGGCATTTTTACCGATTTCTCACTGAGGGTGTTTGTCTTGTGACTGGCTTTTTTTTTTTTTTTTTTTTTTTTTTTTGGAGCTGCAGCCCCTCTTTGTTGGTTGTCAGGCTCCAGGTTAAACAGACCTTGGACTAAGCAGGGAAAGCATCACCACAGCAATAATCAGCTCTGTCCTTCTCCAGTTACGCACAGAGTCCAGTTACATCTCCCCGGCTGCCTCGCCTTTTGACTCTGCTCCCCGGCTTTCATTTTCTACATGCCTCGTTGTTTGGCCCCTGTACTTAGCTCTATATTTTGCTTGCTCGCTTTTGCAGTTAGGAAAAACACACGGAGGCTGCATTTTGTGGGCGTCTGGTGTGTAATGAACGAGGTTCGTCGAGTTTATTTTCACTTCTTGGAGGGAAAATTAGGAGTGTTTGCACTGTCACTGGCCTTTAACCTGTCCTGCCGGATGGAAAGGCTTTTTAAATCATCCATCACAGTAAAGTGCCCTAAAGAGCAGGGCAGGGTAGAGCAGAAGCGGAGCGGGGCGCAGGCGGAGAAGCGGCCGGGCAGGTTGGGTATTTAGATTTACCCGACCATCTATCAGGCGGTAAGATTTGCTGGAGGACAGAGGAAGGTAGAATCACAGCAAGTCCTCCACGGAAAATCTCCATGTGCTGTAAATCCCATAATATTCCCGTGTGATCATTATCTACTGCAGTGATGCTGCTGCTGTAATATTAATTGCAAGATTAATTGAACGACGCTGTGATTCCTGGATTTTTCCCCCCTTATTTTCCAGTAGTTTATGATTTAGGTTGGAGTCACGTGACTGGGGTTCTGTATCCCCCATTTTCCTCCAGCTCACAGCTGTGAACGTATTTCACGTCGTTGTACTCACTGACCTCTGCAACTAACGAACTACCGCGCAGCCTTTACGATCTGCATAGTAAAGAGCATCTGATGACTCTACGGGAAAGCGGGTCTTCGGGGTCACTAGTTACAAAATGCATCATCTGCTGCTCCTCCGCATGCTCACGGGTTTTCTGCACACACACACAAAAAAAAACCTAATCCGTTTTTGTAGGCATCCAAGGAAGTGTGTGAGCAGGTAGGAGCCACAGGCTATTGTGCCCAAAAGTACTCCGGCAGGCTGCATGTGAGAGTCGGACTCAGCGGATCATGAGGCGCGTTGGAGCAGGAATCTGGTTAAATTAAAATACAAAAATTACAAAAAAATCTTGTCTAATGGTTAATTCAATTTCTACATATTCAGATACTTTTCATAAAAGTATTTCACGAGGCTCCGTCTTCTTGAGAGCACGCGCAGAGCAGACAGAGACAGAACAAGTCTAAATGGGAAAAGGGCAGAGTGTTCCAGTCGGACCGGGGTCTCATGTCAGAAGTCACTGTCGTACAAAGGCACAAAATGCTCAAGACTGGCGCCGGTGACAGTCCCGAGTGTCGGACGGTGATGGTCTGAGCTGCTGCCGTGAGATGACGCATGTGCGTGGATGCAGGCCGACGTACAGCCAAACAGTTGGACAAATTGTCTCTCTGTGCAACAAGGACAAAGACAGTATCACGTATTGAACCAAGAAAATCCATCTGTAAATGAATCAGGTCTTTGCGTTTGTGCGTAATTGCGCAGACATTTTGACCGTGGCCGCTTTTTAGCCAGTTTCTCTCCAGAGATTAATTGAAGGCTGTGTTTGCACTGAAATTAATTGTATATTCAACAAAAACGTCGATTTAACGACGACACAAATCTGAATTCATTGTTTGGTGTTTGCTTTGCTTTTGGAAATAAGAAATCCGATTTAACATCCAGTCTGGAAATTTTGAAGGACGTCTGCGCACGCACATCGCACCACAGTGAGCTTAGAGGTCGAATATGAGAATATGGACCAAAATACTTTAAATAAGACAATAAACATCTTTTAAAATATATAAAGTCACTCTTCCTATTGGTGTAAAGTCAAATTAAAGCCTATTTTCCTCACAAAAAGTGCGCCAGGGCTATTAATACTTTACAGGAACGTATCAAGTCCTGGAGTCTCACTGACCTTCATATTTGAGTTGTTTGACCAGCAGGAGCCGCTGCGTTTTCTTGACAAAAATATAAGTATATACTTTATTTAAAAGCGTCCAATGTGCTGCTGCTGCGTTACTGTGAGAAGCAAAGCCAACATCTGGATGAAGCTCCGGTTTGGGGCGCAGGTATGTGACTGTCCACAGGGGCCAGACTTCACGTTCGCAGCGCAGAGACGCGATGCAACAGCCGACAAAGTCTAATCCGAGCAGAAACCAGCGTGAAATTCCAACATCTGACTTAAATTGTTTGATTTTCACATTCTGCCCCGACTTTATCTAACGTGTTCCACGGGGCTTGATTTGATTTAGATTCCGCATCGTCTGCATGCTTTCAGTCTCGGCACAGTGAAGAACGTTCGGGGATGCGCCCGCGGGCCAACGCCGGCTGCCATTTCTGCGTCAGCGCCAAACAAACGGACTCGAGGCAAATGTGTCGACATCAGGAGCCACATCACGTTAACGGACCATCAACCATGATGGAATTTGCGCTCAGTGGTTGGAAACGGGACTGTTGGAGGCAGTCAGTTGTTTGAGTTGAAAACACGCTTTGGTAAAGTTTGGTGATAAACCGGTGGCTGTTTGGGGAACGTGCGTCTGCTCCTGCTGTCAACACATTGTTACTCCCCGTTTATTTGGCCCCGCTACAGAAAACCTCCGTGAGCTGATAGTGAGCTTTGATACCCTGCCTTCTATTAGTCCTGATTGTGGAGTTGTCCCACTGAGCTGATAGTGTCACACTTGTCACTTGATAGCGCGGTGTGTGCCATTCATTCATACGCACAATAATCTTCATAGCCTGCAGTTTTCACAGGGCAGGCCCGTGTCAGATGGCAAATGTTTATTCAGCTCAGTACATATCCGAGATATACGTGGTGAGGGAGTGTGTGTGTATAAGCGCACCCAGCTGCGTCGCGCTGGACACTTTTCAAACATGCCTGCACGAATAAAAAGGCCGATTTTATTCCCGAGGAGCAAAGCGTCGCATTGCGCGTTCCCGACACCTGGGGGAAAAAGGGAACAAGTGAACGCTGCAAAAAGTGTTTCCCATTATCCGGTGAACGCACCGTCAGGCTCGTTGCTCAGATGGGTCATTTCTGTTTTTTCCCTCCCGCCTAAATGTGATTGAAGACGTTTGCCGATTTGCATGGAACAAAGACGAACGTCTGCTTCATTTGCCTAATGGCACATTTTTCATCTTTTTAGCTCGACCACAGATTAATCATCTTGTTTGGGTGGATTTTTTTTCTTGCAGCGGACAGGATTAGTGGGTGGGGCTCTCGTGTTGTCGAGGTTAAACGTAGCAGATGGGTGGGTCCCGTGTGTGGGTTGGAGAGCCGGAGCTTCCTCTCGGTCACAGCCAGCAGAAGCTTTTCACTGCGGCGGCTTGAAGGAGAGCGCACTGGGCCGGGAAAGGGACACTGCGTGACTCTGCTTCCTCCGAGGCTTTTTCTCCCCCCACCACCCACCCTCCTCCTCCTGGAACACCAACACTTGTGGAATCTCTCCCTGCGCGGTGTGTCCTCTCATGTCGTGGTGTGTGTGTGGCAGCGGGCGGACTGTTTGTAGCGTGGCCGTTGCGGAAAGCTTTGTGCACCCCAGGATTCACCCACTTCCCTCTTTGTACGCATCCTTCTCTTCAAGGTGGGATGAATTTGGACAGAATCACAGAGGCAGTGAGAGCACCGCCGCCCCGCGACGTGGCCCCCGCGTTTCATTTACCGAGAACTTCAACCAGCAGCCGAGAAACGTTAGAGAACTCAAGCAGCGAGTCTTCAGACACAGAGTTGGCAGGTACACAGTCCGAGTGCTTTCAGCCACTCCATTCCTTCTCCTGAGTGCAATAACTGTTTATTTTTGGTCTCCATAAGCGCGTTTACAGATGCATGGAAAGCAGGCAGTGTTTTAGATGTCTTTTATGTCCCGGTGTTTGCTTATTCTCACTGCAATGACAGTTTATTTCCGTGTGCTGCGGCGCAACATGCTCACACATACAGTCCATCAACACGCAGCAGTGAACTTTAGTTTGATCTCGTCCTGCTTTACAGTTTAGTGTCCATAAATATTCCCAACTAGGGGAAATAGTCCCGTTCTGGTGCAGTTACACCCCATTTTTTGTTTATTGCGCTGGCTGAACCAAACACTTGGCAGGATCCTGAGGTCTGTCAGGGAAAAATGTGCAGAACAGCCTGGCCTGCTGTCAATAAATGCATTAAAACAAACTATAAATATTGGGCCTATCCACCAATCTAAACTGAAAGCCAGAAGGTCTGTGCTAACAATTCTTGGAGAGGCTTTTTGTTCCCTCACTTTGCCACATTTTTAGGAAAACAAAAAGCTCTTCTGTCTTATTTCATACTAATAAATAGCACAATTGCGAGTGAATGTCAATTTATGTGTAATGCCCTCTGTTAAAATTGGTTAACTGCAACTGAAGAATCTCGAGTTGTTCTTAAGTCTTGGCAGCCTCTCAAGTGACTATTCCTTTTTTTGTGATTCACCGTTGCACGTGTTGACCCCCTAAGTTTAATGAGACAATCTTGTTAGGACACGAATACAAGCCGGCGGACGAGCGATAAGAGCGGGCCGAGCTTTTTGGGCAGGAAACCGAGGCAGAAAGTGTGTTTGACAGAACTGATAGAAAACTCAGATGTGTTTGTAAATATTTGGATTTAATTTGTCACTTCTCCCCTTGGACTTATTTTTTATGGAGAACTTTGTAAATAATTTATTTACAGTTTTGGCTGTGCTTATTTCTTGCCGACAGGTCTGTTCGGTTATTGACCTCTTTTTTTTTGTTGCGCGCTGCTGCGCTTATTTCCAGTCTTTAATCGTTTAGCAGTTACGGTGCAAATACTGACTTGTTAGATGCAAAAGAGTGTCTTGTTTACATGCTATTCAAAGCGACGTTCCAGAATAAAGTCATTTCCCTGCGATTTATTATCCACAGAAAAGGAGAGGAGCACTGAACACAGGAGCGATGACGGGAACGCCGACGACCCCAAGAAGAAGAAGCAGCGGCGGCAGCGGACTCACTTCACCAGCCAGCAGCTGCAGGAGCTGGAAGCCACTTTCCAGAGGAACCGCTACCCGGACATGAGCACCAGGGAGGAGATCGCAGTGTGGACCAACCTGACCGAGGCCAGAGTGCGGGTAAGGTGCCAGCAGGCAGACCGCCGTCTGCGCGTAAAGTGCGTGCGTAAAAACACGACTTGACAAATTAGGTTGTTGGGGAATTTTTGAGCAATTGTCTACATAAATGAGGAAAGAAAAATGGGCAAATGAGTCACTTTAAATATTAAAATTATAAACCAAATAAAACAAAGACATACACTGACCGAAGAGAGGAGATAAATTATTAAAATAAAATCAGAAACGACGTAATATCACGGTTATAGAGTGTGTGACAGGCCTGCAGAATTCATAATAAATTATAACATTTTTAATGCAAAATGTACTTTATGATCTAACACGTCCAAGACGAACATGTACATCCCGATATTATGTGGGACATCTGGGTTTGCTTTCTGCTGTGCTCTTACTACAGGAAAATACGAAAATCCAAATTGCTCACTGACCTAAAACCCAAACTAAAAGCGGGACATTTTCTAAAAACGTCACCGTGACCAGATTAAATTGCAGCCACGCGTGACTGTCAGCTACAGTGCATCCAAAAAGCAAGTCCATTATTCAAACATGTCGGTAATTCAACACGACGCACGTTTTCTTGCACAATGTTGGAAACGGCGCGTAGTTTAAAAACTCAACTCCAGGTTATTATTTCATGGTAAAAACTGAGCAGGGACCCCGAGCTGTCTGGGAAATGACGCCTGCTGATGGAGCCAATGGTTTCACGTGTGTCTGACTACATCATCCTCACCAATCCGGAGCCGTATTTCTCCCTCCCTGCTCACGTCGCCAAATCTACCTGAAGCTGTGTAATGAATAGAAACAGCATGTGGTTCTATTTATTCTGGGGGAGGGAGGGGGGGCAGCAGCAGCAGGACGGCGCATTTAACAAGTTGGAAATAAAAATATTTGAACAAAACCTTATTTAAACAATTTCAATCGTCAGACATATATGGATTCTTAGCTTTAAAAAAAATAGGAGAGCAGACACACAAAGTCCCCAAACAAGATGTAAACACGATTCAGTTTTCATACACAGGTATTAATTCTGGCTGCCGTTTTCCTCTGGAAAGAAAATAGTAGATGCCAGAAACGTGTGTTAAACACTAAACAATTACAGTTGGTTTTCATTTACAGCAACTGGCGCCTGGCGGCCCGTCCTTGCAGAATCCACCGTCTCAAATTGCATCAAAAATGCGCGCAGCTATTTAAAGTGCAAGAGGGGAAAACGTCAAAAGTCTGAGAACAAGTTCAGAGTGTTGAGTCCTTTCTAGAGCCAAAGAGGGGGGCTGGGGGGGTCTAACAGTGCAGCCTTTTATTTGAGATGATACAAACACAACATTGTTAAAAGTGAATGGAAATAAAAAGGAGAAGGTTTCTGACCCACATCTGAGCGTCTGATAATCGCATGTTTTGACACTCGAGTGCTTGGATTTGACCTTTTAATGACGCCTGACACGCACCGCGCGGACACTGCGTGACGTGTGCAGCTTCCTTTTGTTTCATTGCCTCTAATGACTTATTGGCTCGTTAACATGTCATTTAAAACCAGAGCTGCATTTTCCTGTTTGTCTTTTGCTCGCTCCAGGAAACTGAAGCCTCACGGGAGCCGAGGCAGTGGCCGTGAAACGCGGCCCGACTCTGTCCCGTCGCCCATGACTTTGTGGACAATTTGTCCGCAGCACCCTGTCCCCCTCCGCGGCTATAAATAGCCCCGGAGGGCCCGCGTGACGAGGCCACTTGTAAACAGTTTCTACCATGAATTAAAAATGACTCGCAGAGTGCCGACGGACGGCGGCTTTGTCAGGCTTCGATAGGACGTGAGCATTTCCAGAGGAGCGTTTCTCATTCATTTACGGTCAAGTTTGACTGCTGCTGTAAACGTGCTGGTTTTATTTTGAAAGTCTGACCTACATACTAAACGAAGGCAGCGTCAGTGCTTCTTAATAAAGATTAGACCCCACAAAGCAATAAAGAAAAAAATTAAACCAATAATAATTCAACATGGACAGGATTGCCACTGTTATGATTTTTTTTTAATTTATATTCCTGCGAATATTTACATTTGATCACCACCACGGTCCCACTGTAAATAAATTAAATTGCTGAGTGTTTACAAAGGACTTTAATTCGACATTTCCTAGCGCACACCGCTGTTTAAAATTCGTTAATTGTGGACAAAAGTTGACCACTTGTTTAAATAACTAAACACTGAGGTTTTTTAAATGGCCTGTTATTGAAAGTCAACTGCACCGTGACACCTACGCGTCGTGTTCACATTAAAAGATTATTTTTACTGAGTGAACTTGAAGTTTACGTCCGAAATCAGGGCTCTGCTGAAATGGATTTGATTAGGAAATAACCGTCAGGACCAAATCCAGCAAAAAAAAAAAAAACCGACGACGCGCTGAAAAAGATAAAATTAATGTTACACACGGGGAATAATAATAAATATTTTATTATTATTATTTTATAAATGAAAACTGATTAATTATTTTTTTTGATTTTGCAGCAGAGGTAAAATATTTGTCCCCGAACACTATGAAAAAACAAACAGCGCATGTAAACGTGTTATTATGTTTATTATCATTTTAGTTATTATTCTTCTATTGTCTGGGGTGATTTGTGTCGCTCGCTCACACTCCAGGCGTCCCCGCCGCTCACGTCCTCTGTACCCTGTGTCCCTCATCCAGGTGTGGTTCAAAAACCGCCGGGCAAAGTGGAGGAAGCGGGAGCGGAACCAGCAGATGGACCTGTGTAAGAACAGCTACCTGCCGCAGTTCAGCGGCCTCATGCAGCCCTACGACGACATGTACCCGGCCTACACCTACAACAACTGGACCAACAAGGGCCTCGCCCCGGCGCCGCTCTCCACCAAGAACTTCACCTTCTTCAACTCCATGAGCCCCCTCACCTCGCAGTCCATGTTCTCGGCGCCCAACTCCATCTCCTCCATGACCATGGCGTCCGGCATGGGCCACTCCGCCGTGCCGGGCATGCCCACCCCGGGTCTGAACAACATCAGCAACCTGAACGGGATCGGAACCTCCAGCATCAACTCGGCCATGTCGTCGTCCGCGTGCCCGTACGGGCCTCCCGGCTCCCCGTACAGCGTTTACCGGGACACTTGCAACTCCAGCTTGGCCACGCTCAGACTCAAATCCAAACAGCACCCGACGTTTGGATACAGCGGCCTGCAGAGCCCCGGCTCGAGCCTGAACGCCTGTCAGTACAACAGCTGACGGGAGCAAAGCGGGGCCTGAGTCTTGCAAGTCAAATGAAATGTGTGTGTCACGGACGGACCCGGTGTCGGAGCTGAGAGGCCACCTGCGGACGGCGCAGAGCAAAGACGACTCAACTGGATTATGCGGGTTATGTGTGTTTACCAATGAACTTGCACAGCAATTTAAATGTCCAGGTCTTTTGGATTTTTTTTTTTAAATGATGAAGACATGTTACATTGACGCATTGTACATACATAAATGTAAATATATATACAAGCCTAACATGAAACAGACGACGGGATTTTTGTTTTTTCGCTTTTTTGCGCGCTCGCTCGCTTTTGAAGACTGGCTGGGGGCTTCCTCGACCAAAACACGGATTTGCAAGAAATGAAAGTGTCGAGCACATCGGCGAGACTCGGTGAGGAGGAAAAAGAAGAGGAAGTCCAGCTTGTCGTGTACATATTTTATACCGCTTCTGTGTGCTTTCCCTTTCCACCGGCCTGTCAGTGACTCTCACGCCGCTTCACCTTTTCTTTGCTGAAACCCGCATGTTTAACTAGAGTTCAACGTGTTTTGTACGATAATGTAAGACTTTGCAGAAGTGCGTTCATTAACCTAAACTGTATACAACAAGGTGATTCAAAGTCCTCATGTCTTTATGGTAACATGTTTGTTTGAATAAACGTCAGGAGAAGAGGTTTATGTCCAGCATGTTTTAGAGGAGTCTTTGTTTAACCAGGCAAGCCGCAGTGGTCCCGTTTTGCCTCAAGAGGGACGAAGTCAATGACTCAATATCCGCAGCCTATTGATCCACTCGGTTTGAACAGATTTTAAAAAAGGACAATTATCATCAAGCCTTTAACCACAACATTTATTTCCTTTTCTAATTTTGGCGCTTCCCTTTGATTTTTGCCTTTTACGCATCAAATTATTTCTATTACGCAGAGGTCCAACTCATCTGAAGTTACATTTTACAAACTTCCAGACCTTAATATCTACATTACTGGGAACTAGAATTGTCTTAAGCCTAACTTATTATGGGCTATTGCTCAGCGCAGAAAACAGTCCCACGTGCGCCTCTTGTGCGTTTTAATATTATTATCATTATTATTAATATATATATTTTATTTTATTTATGAAAACGCAGATTATTCCTACGTTGTTCGCTCTTGTCACCACAATAAAATAAATCAACTGAGGTCTGACAGACGCCCACACACGTCTGTGCTTCTAAACCTCTTCAAAGAACATGCTGTACCTGCCTTTATGCGTCCTAACCGCAGAGGAGAGTCACATGACGGGAACCAAAAAATAAAAACAAAAAAACATGAATGAAAATCCTATAGGGATGAAAATGTCGTTCACTGCAGCAGCAGGAAATGCCAAAGTTTAAACGCAGATTCCACCGTCTCGTTAATCAGCGGGCTCTCAAAAATCGCTCAATCAGCGCCATATCTTGTTTTCCCGACACCTGCAGAAATCTCCATATCTATATTACTCACTAATGGACTGATTTTGGCGCAGCAGCCGTGATTGTGAGCTTCACCTGATAGTGGCTGTGAAGGGAGGATGTTAGGATTAGAGAGGCGACGCTTTAATAAACCATCACATGTAAAACAGTCTAATGACTAATAAAAGCGCCTGTGATACCGGAAGAATTATTACATGCTTTATATGATAGTGTTGCGGTGGCGTTTGGAGGCAGCACTTCTCCAAAGTAAACCAGGCCCGGGGACTTGAACATGTGCGTCTCCATCCTCCAGCTCATCAGGACTGATGGAATTTACAGGGTCTGCGGCGCTTCAGCGTTTTGCTCCTTCACATGGATCCGACATTTTACTCATTTATCTTCCCGTTCTATTATATTTACTTTTGACTTTAGTCCGTCTTGACCTCGTGGTGGCCTTTTCATAATTATACTCCTACATTACACCTCAGTGTCATTCTCGATGTCAGGGTTTTTTTTTTTTAATCATGGTTTATACTTTGCCAGTGACACGAAGAGTGAGTTCATTTTCACACACGTGCCTGATATTTTCCTGTGATTATTCAGAGCTGGCAACTGGCTTTCTGGCACTACACCATGAGGTAGAAGTACACAAGCCTAATACAGAAATCAAAAGACATGCCTAAAAATTAATCACCGGTTGAGCTAATGAGCACATAATATAAAAAGGTACTAAAAACTCTCCACTAAAAAAAGCTTTTTATTGAACTTGATGTTGAACATTTCTGACTTGCATTATGGGAAAGAACATTTACACAAATTAAAATTTAAATCTCTACATTTTAAAATGCCCAAGCTGATTTTAACCACCTTATGTCCTGATAAATTAAGTATTAAGTTGTTTTTTCCCCCCTAAAAATCGTAAAAACTACAGCAGTAAAACCTGAGGCAGTTAAGTAAAAGTACAATATTTCCTTCTGAACTGTAAAACAATATTGAAAGACTCCAGTAAAGTTTAAGCACCTTACAATAGAACTTTATTATCCTTTATTATTCTGAACTCTGCACATTTGAGTAGTACACATTTCAGTACTCTCGCAGTTATTCATTTAATATTATATTTATGTTTGCACTGCATCTGATAAAATATAGGTCATATTTTCAGAAAGTGCTTCCTCATATTCTTAGGTCATCTGACCATAGGGTTTTTATATTTTACTATAACACCTATAGTCTGTCGCATCCTCACATCTGCGTGGCTATGACGACTCCATGATATTGAATTTTAACATGCACGAGTCTCAAAGTCAGGTGAATTTGGTGATTTCATCTTGTTCAATTTTATCTCCACATACTGGCTGTAAAAAGTTGGATTTTAGCAGCTATATTCATCCAGCTCGTCCATAATATTCCTTAATATTTGAACTTTACTCGTGTTGTTTGTTGAAACTCAGTGGCTTTTAGGTAAATTTCTCGGATATATTTCCTGACCAGATTTCACAGATCGTGGAGATTCTGCTAAAGTCATTGTAATATTTTTTTAATCATAAGCACTATAGTTTTTAAATAACCTCCGTCAATATTTCAAATACGTCAGTGTTGTGTGTCGTAAATTTAACATTTGATTGTGTTTGGGGGTGAACTCATCTCCTATAATTTAATGTCCAAATTATGTTCTATTAGCAGGAGCCTTTGACACTTTGACTTTATGACTTTATGTTGTGCTGATTGTATGTGGCAAAGTTTGAATCTATAACCTGCAGTGGCTCTGACACGCTGTTGGAGATGAAATCATATTTGTCCTCATCAGTTCATCAGTTCGTGAAGCTGTTTTAGTTTCTTCCCTCAGAACAAGTCGCAACAGTAACAGCAGAAGCGCGCGGCGGCAAATTCTTTGCCTGGGCGGGGCGGGCGGGGGTTGGTGGGGGCAGGCGGGGTTTACCCAGGGCGGGCATGCGCGCTGGCTGTGAACGCAGCAGGCCGCTTTGATTCGGAAATGTTTGACTGGGGGTTGGGGGGCGGGGGGCGTGATGGCGTGAAGCCATAAATACCCGCGTCCGCTCGGGCAGGAGGGCGTGCACGCGCCTGAGGCTCGGGGGCAAAGTTCAACGCACCGATTTGTAGCAGGTCAATATTTGGAGCCTGGGTAGGAATTCCCCACATGCCCCGGACTATTACAAAGTATTTATCATTTACTCAGGGATTTATGCAAGGGTTGCATTTATTAAAGAGTTTGAAATATTTAAAAATATATTGGCTTTAAAGAAAAATGCTGCACTAGAAACACACAGAATGAAGAACTTGGGTCAGATTTTAAGATTATTATTGATGCATTATGTTCTTCTCTTTAGTGTTGGAGCCCATTAACTGGGCTGATAGTGGATTTCACCGCCAGTCACGGCCCAGTAACTGTCAGCTGTCTTTGTGTAAGTCATAAGATTCTACAGAGTAACTGAAGTTATTTTAAAGATAAATCGAAAATGGGGGAGTAAAGTCCGATATTTAAGAATAATTATCTCAAACTTGTACTTGTAGGCAGTACTTGAGTAAATATACTTAGTTACTTACTAAAATCTAGCATGAACACACACACACCACAAGAAAAATCATAATTATTGCAAGTGATTAAGGGAAAAATGTAAAATATTTCAAGGTCCCATATTTCAAATTTGAAGTCTTGCTGCTTTTACAGGACTGAAAAGTTGGTATTTTTACATTTAGTCATTTTATCTTTAGTTGTAAAGCTATATAACAATCTCAGACTGGATAGCTGGTTGTCTGAGACTTTATTGGCAAAACCTTTATGGATCAAGTAGATAAACAGCAGGTTAATCTTTAATACAATACGTAAACCAGTCATAAAATTTAGGGTGGAGAAATAAACTGTTCTAACATTAATTTCTATTCAGACGTCTTCAGACTCAACCAGCAAACTTTGGCTTTAAATGCATCGTGTTTACTTTTGTGCTTGTATTTGAATGTGGAAATATTTCTGGCTTTTCATGAGGCCCTTTAAAAACATAACTGGCTCCTAGTGGCCACGCTGAAGTGCTGAGACAAGTCCGGATGCCCAGTCAGGGGCGAAGCAGGCAACTAGTCCACCAAAAGTCTCAAGAAGGCACCGGTGTGTCAGCGGATTGGGTCGATATGCCGGGCTTGTCGTGCTCAATCAAATTACCACAAACTAAGAGACTCCCAGCACAAGGGGCCCGGTGCCGTTTCACAGCAGAGCAGGAGGATGGTGAAGCTGGGTCCCTGAAGTGGGACAGGGTCCCACAGAACACTGTGGTGGTGAGTCAGGAGCAGCTGCTCAGGTTTTTATTTATTCATCCTTTAATTATTATTTTTGCCTTGGGGCCCATTAAGAGGAGAATAACAAAGCAGATGTACACACGACATAATAAATATAATAAAACAAGCTAGTGCACTACTATCTTTTTAATAACAATAATACCCTCTGGTCTATTTCTTTTAGGTACGTTTTTACATTTAACAACAATAAAGCAAAAAACGATTACTAGAGACAGATGCTACAAGTGTGTGTTTTCTTTTCCCCATTTTCTCCCAGTAGTGAGAGAACACGATTAAAAGGCAAGCGGGGACTTGAAGACGGTGCTCACCACCACCAACAAAACACCAAACGAGGGAATATCCGTTGGACAAATGTGTTCTATAAAACACGTCCTTTTGGGTTTTCCTTTAACTGCTCACATCTGTAGAATCAGAATTGTGTATTTGTGGCTTATTGTATGAATGTAGGCTTGTTCTTTCTGGGGGTTGGAGAGCTTCTATATCAGGATTAGCATCAGGCCTAAAAATCTGCCACAAAAAAAAAAAAAACACTTTTGTAGTCTAGGTAAATAGTCATTGCTGCACTATTTTATCAGATATCTGATAAACAAAACTACACGTTAAGGGTAATTCATTTAATGGATCATTAAAATATTATGGTGAAAATAGTGGACGTTACACATTTAGCTTCTTTCATAAATGAGCCGAAGATGTAAATGCGACCGTTCGAGTGCAATAGCCTGCTTTAAAATGAGGCATCGCCGTCAAACAATGTACAATTTGTCAAGATTGTGTGAAGATTAATTCTGATGCAGACCAAAACACACCTAGCATTGCACGCCCCAGGCCAAAGAGACGGCCCCCACCCTCCTTTGAAAATAAGATGTCCTCACAGGGTGGCACAGCTACAAGCCACAATTACATGACATACCATGCAAGTGTTTGACAGGTGGAACACAACGGCACATGTCTAATAAAAGGCACCACAACGCGGTAGCTGCACGTCACCATATTTCTCTGACTGACATCTGAATAGTGTCAGCAGCCCCGCCCATCTGGTGTACCCTAATTAAATAAACAAGTGCTGCTAAACCCTGGCCTGCCCTCAGCTATGACTACAATGCTGCTCAGCTTCTGTCTGTTTTCTGCCACTGCCAGATCCCTGCAGCAGCTCATCGGATCCTCAAACGTGCGCGACAGCTGCCGCAAACGCGCCAAGTCCCCGTTTACATCCAAACCGGTAGTTTTATCCAGAAGCACGAGTTGGAATTATAATAGAACAACTCCTGACTCTGTATTCAAACGATAACAGCAGGGGGTCAATTAGGCCTTCAGCAGCATCTCACACAACAGAAGCCACAACTATGCATAGGTCGTACTGTGGTAGGAAAATATAACAACTAAAAGAGACACTGGACTGTAATGTTAATCCATCACAGTGAATGTTTTATCAAAATGACTGATTCTGTCATAGCTGCTCTTTTATCGACCGTTTCTTACCGTCCTAAACCGACTCACAGTAAAGGCTGTTTGGAAAGTAACACACATGCACTCGGTTCAAAATCAAAGTGACACACTTCCCAAAAAAAAACGTGCTTGGCAGAGACGCACTTATATACACAATCACTAGTAAACGGTGCTAAATGTGCTGTGTGGTCCTTCAGAGCGGAGCACAAAAACCCCTTTCAAATCTGAGACTCGCAGAGAACAAAGCACCTTCATGCGAAACCAAACCAACAGGCTGAATCCTGAACTGCTGCTCACTTTTGATTGCTTATGGATTACTGTTGCCATGAAACTCATATCACAAACAGTAACTCAAGATGTTGCATGTTTTGCTTGCTAACACTTTGGGCTATGGCATCTCGCTTTTCAGTCTTCACTGGGCACAGAACACACAGCGGTTACCGTGGCTTCCTGTGAGTCGTGGCACAGGTGAAAGACCCAAGTCTGACTTTAAAGTTCAAACACAAGCTTCAGTGACATGTCAGGATCAATTTGTTTCTAATGGAGCTGCTTTCCCAATTTAAGAATTATAGCAGAGATCAATGGTTTGAAATGCCAATAAATATACGGACGGCGGAGAGTTTTCATGGTTTGGATTAAGGCCTCAGGGGAAATCTCAGCGCTACGGTGTACAGTGACATTTAAGACAATAGTGAGCTTCAAGTAGTTTGTGGAAGACTCGTTCCTGTTTGGACAAAGCCCCGCACACAAACCGGTCCACAAGAAACGTGTTTCCCAGGCCCATCCAACAACCTTGGGATGATCTAGTAGGCAAATTAAAAGCAAAACTCTGTTTGCCAACCCAGCCAAGGCTCCAGTCAAGGCTGAACGAGGCCAAATCCCTGCAGCCGTGTTTCAAAGTCGGTGTGAAAAAGCTTTGTCTGTGAACTTCTCATGGGGTTTGGAACGAGACATCCAACGATCACGTGTGGAGAAGTTTACCTGTTCAGCTGCAGCAGCCAGACGTCCCATTTCCACCTCGACAGAACAGACTTCACGGGCCTTTAGGTCGTGATGTCTCCCGACCCCCTCAGACGGCCTGAACGTTCTGTTGGATCCTGTGAATGGAATTTCAGACGCATCACATCTAAAGTTTTAAAGAGCTACAGATTCCATATTAATACATTTTGTCTAAAATCACCCACTGTCTTGTTTAGAGTTTTGGAGCAACGCCTTGAAAACTACAATATGAGAAGTAACAACTGATGTTATGAAAAATATTCAAACACGTTGGCACCGTAAGTGCCGGAAAAGAACAGATTACCACAGATTAACAGGTGCACACGTCTGATGACATCTACTGATTAATAAACCAAATGATAGGACGATTCCAGTGATGTTTTAGCACGTCTGACTGACTTTAGCAACTTTAGCCCTAAATATGTTTTTTGTTTGACCAGCTGTTAAACAAGAAGGAACATAATCAGATATTAATTGCCAATCAAGGCACTTTCTTACCTTTGTGACTTTGTGACCGTCAAGCAAAAGGCCCTGCCAACCATCTCCTGCCTGTTTGTACTTCCTTCATCTACCATGTTTGAATGTAGCGGGGGGGTGAGACACGTCCAGTTCAGATGGACGGTGTGTTTGTGAAGACGGTGGTCACATGTTCATTTAGCACTTCCATCTGTTGTTAGTGCCTGAACAAATCTGAACCAATGTGTGTATATGTGTGTGGTCAAATTGTGTGTCTGAGTGGGTTTTTCATGTGGCGTCCCCCTTCATAGTGGTTTAATCCAGTCCCATTAGTTCCTTTTATGTAATGGCTGGTTCCTGCTCATTTTACCTTCAGGTGTGTTTCTAAATGAAGGGAAATACTCGTTATTCAGCATCTTTTTATGATTCAGTCTATATGTCGTGTATTTTCATTTAACTTAATCAACCATAACTGCATTATTGAGTCAATTGATTGACTTGAATTATAATAGCAAATATTGATTTCCCCAAATCCAAATTCAAATGTCTTCGAAATTGTACCTTAACTGAAACAACCGGGAAGAGAAATGGACCCGTTACTGATATTGTCTGGAAATACTGCTTAGTTGTTATTGTGTCAAATTAATGATGGTACATGTGACGACTGTGGCAGGCAGAACGTTAAAGGAAGGTTCAAGAAATACTTGAGAGGTTGAAACTACAACTTTAAGGCAACAAAACGACAAATGACACTGGATTAATTACAAGGATTTTATTAATTTCATTAGAAATTGTCTTTACTGGTCTTCAAAGGGTCGAAAAAGAAGAAGTTGTTTGTGGCCACACCACAATCATCCAGATCCGCTTGGGAGGTGTCACAGTGCCTGAAAGAGAAGTTTTCTATTTCAAAAAAACAGCAACAAAAAAAATGTTGAATCCATCAGTAAACTTTCAACGTTAGAGCCGAGGAGCCTAATGTAAAGGTAAATAAATCCACAGTGGCAACAAAACCGGAAAAAGAAGAGATGCACCGAATCCAAAACCAAAGTGTTAGGATGTTCAGAAGCAAGAAAACAAGAACAAGCCGACTGAGGTTTTCCTGATGTTCTTGCAACTCCTGAACAGGACGGTAAAAAACAGAGGGTAGAAAACAGGATGTGACGATGCAAATGCAGAAATGAGCAGGTCATAATCAAACGGTTGGTAGTTTGATCTCCGTCTCCACGTCTTTGGCCAAGCTCCTTACATGGCATCGTTGTTTGAGGGATATGACCAGCAAATCGTATATTACTTTGTGCAGTAAGGTAGAAATGCTGCATTAATACTTCACTGTGAGTCCATTTTAATAAAGACACAGATTCTAGGCCTGATTCTATCCTGCTGTGTCACAAAGCTCTAAGAGTTACATGCACCTTCTGTAAGTATTTAATGGCCGTCACTCCCTCATACTTAAAAGCGCTGAAAGGCACAGTCGAGTTTGAATCACTTTCATTGGCATCCACGGCTGCATACAGATGTCAGTGAGCATTTTTGAAAAATTAAACAATATAGCGGTTACTTACTGAGCCTCTACAGTAGTGTGAGGTGCACAAACACGTTTTTAAAAAATCGTTTGTTTCATTTCTGCTGCAAGGCGATGCATTTTGATTTATGGCACTTCACACTGCAGCATGGCACACAAATGAGAACATTCGGTCATTAGGTGCATGCTGTTGCAAGCCCAGGTACAACTGCATGAATTACTCTAATTATATGTCCTGACTCTGTCTGTCTCTGTGCCACTGTGGTTCTGACAAAGTTGACACATGACAATCATTTTGGGATTAGTGGTCGTGCTTAGTCGAAACGCAGTGACTCTTTCTGTGTCTGCGCTCGACAAAGTGAAGGCCCCTGTAGAAAGGATCTGGTCCGGCGTTTATTAGCTGGCTGTGTCGCCCATCAAAACTGGAGTGATGTGGAGTTATGGTGAGGCAGGGAGGAGAAGCAAAAACCCGAGTTTAATTGTTGATGTGACGAGACACACGCTGGTGGTGGTTGACATAAAACATGGGAGATGTGTGACAAAAACAGAACTTACACTAAAATCATTAATACACCACCAACTGTGGTTGAAGTATCTGAGAAAACGTGAGCATTAATCTGTTGCTGCTCTTTCTAAAAAAATTCAAACTTGGCTGCACGTCAAACAAGCATTACTGAGGTCAGACACTGATATTGGGCAATAACCGTTTGGCTCAGTGGCAGCTGAATTATTCACCCTGAAGGTGTTGGATGGAGCCGAGGACACGGGTTCGGTCCAGGCCAGTCAAAACCTTCCACATTCAATTTGAAAAATGGAGCTACAGCTTCACGCACGGGGTTTCGGCATGTTGACAGAACAAGTGCCTTTCCTCAACAGGTACCACAAACACGCCGCTGTCTATGACCACGGCCCCCCTGACCCTCTGAGGTCACCGTTCATATTTCTTGTTTTAAAAGACCTCGAGACACAAAATTACAACGAAAACATACAGCAAAGTAACAAGAAGAAAAACATGTACAAAATCCCTGTAAATAGACAGAAAATGACCAAAAACAGACATAAAATGTCCAGAAAAAGATGTAAAATGACGGAAGGTAAAGGGTGGAGGGCCCTTCCTTTGTAATTCATCATATTTGGTTTGTGCAAATAGTAAATATTAGCATCTAAATTTTAGCATGTTATGATCCTGATATTGTGCTTTAGCTCAAAGCAACACTGTGATCCAGTTTTGATGATCTACAATCATAACCGGATTCAACACTTAGTGTGAAAAATTAATTGGACAATTTGACAACGTAAGACAAAATCTACTCACACAGTCAGATCGATGAAGCTGCAAACTGTGGCTTTGCAGTGAAAACTACGTTTGTCCAAATTCAGTCACGCTTTCACAATATTTAATGGGACGAGAAAAAAAAATCAAACAATTTAAAATTAAGTTAATTCTCCCTAAAGAGTGTGCGCACTTTTCCCAGGACTCGGACAGCTGCAGCAGGTTTTCTGTATTGCTGGATCATCCTGCCATCCGTTATTAAGATCCCTCACATCCCGGAGAAAAAGCACTTTCCCGTCCTGACAGCTTGTCTTTTAAATGGAAGAAGACAGCGTGAAACTGCCATCCATCAGCCAAACAGACAACAATGTGTTTCTGTTCACGCACACGAGGACGTCAGTGGTCATGGGGAGCATTTGATCAAATAACGAATGGCTCTGCAAACGCCGAGCTCCCAGTTGCTTTTTGGCATCAGCCGTGATTACGATCAGCGGTGGATCCCACAGGGGACGAGCCCACATGCTAAACGCCGGCCTGTGTGAGGATCCAAAGGAGGCAGACTGTAGTCCAGATGGACTTTGCGTGACCTTGTTATCTTTATATGACAGTATCAGATTGCAGCCGCGACCCCCCCTCCCCCCTCTGAACCCCGTCCCCACATGGCTGGGGAGGGATGCTGCAGTTCACACACTGGAGGAGAAATATGGGCTGTTGTCACGCACAGCGGCGACTCGGAAAGATCCCAGAACGCCGCTCTGCTGCTGGACGTTTCTTCCCTCACTCAGCGACACATCCACCCCCAACTCCATCTCCCCCTGTTCCCTTCTGTTGCTTTTAGGGGCACTAGACATTTATGCTGGGGAGAATTATTATTTTTCCATCTCAAGGTCCACACACGAAAGAGAACACACAGCCCCACCTGCCCCATCCATCTCGTTCCTGCTCCTGTCCTGTGTCCTGCTGCTGGACGTGCAGAATTACTAGGTGAAGCTGAAAACTGGATTAGGGGGCTAATGGAAGCGCTGGATTTGCCGTTGGCTGCATCAGGCCGGTTACCTGAGCGGGCCACGTCTGGCCCGGTCTGGCCTTGTAGGAACAGCTGGTCACCCCAAAGTCTCTCTTTTCCTCATCCTCAGACGAAGAAGAGTGGCCTAACAGCCAGTGAGTGAGTCACTGATGCTCATTTAAGATTCGTATGAAGAAAAAAATCTCAATTCACTGACCTGCAAGTTGAATATTTGAGAATTTTAGATGATTGGGCAAGACAACGAACCCAAAGGCAGAAAGCTTCAACAACTGTGACTTTGACCCTTGACAGTTTCGAATGATCTAAGTGGGACAACAAAAATGTATGTGTCGGTTCAGCCTTAAATATTTGTCTCCAGTCTGTGTCTTCAATAACCAAGGTTGGGCAACGTTACTTTCAAAAGCGCCTAGTTACATTACAATGTTATTGTCATGAAAAGTAATGAGCTACTTTACAACGTTACCTTTGATAAAAGTAACTAGAGTAACTTAAAGTACAGTTCCAACGAAAACTCCTCTGTGATTCCTTGTGCGTGTTTCAGTCAGAGTAAAGACTCATAATGACTCGACCATCATAACACAGCGGAGTGTGGCCCTGACACGGGCCCCGTTTACAGCCACAGAGGCTTCGAGTTCCAGCAGGACAGGCCCTGAACATGAACACGTACATCACTTTCAAATGAAAGTTAAAACACGTACACGAATGACTTCTATTAAACTGCTCATACTCTGTGTATTACTGCCAAAAACCTTCAATCCACGGCAGATTTCTGTTATTGTGACAAAGTAGCGAAATTGGTAGTTTCAAAGTAACTCATTACATATTTGAAAATGTAACCAGGTCACCAAATACGAACGTTAGCTTAGTAATGTTTTAGTCATCGAACTCGTTACTCAGAGATTAATCAGGTACTGTAACGGGCCACGTTATAAAACACGTTACACCCAACAATCCTGGAGGTTTTAATCATTTTTCGCACTAACTCTGAGGAAATTTTGTAGAATTGACTGTTCAGACGAG
The DNA here is from genome assembly GCA_033026295.1 of Channa striata. NCBI lineage: Eukaryota > Metazoa > Chordata > Actinopteri > Anabantiformes > Channidae > Channa > Channa striata. The sequence goes on from CM065182.1 coordinate 3,054,170, forward strand.
TGAGAAGAGGATTTTAGCAGCAGCAAGTCTGTGAGATGACGTACAGTTATCATAGGTCATACGTCATGTTACACAACTGAGACACATCAGTTTTGTAACATGACGACCTCAAATGAAAGGTCATCGAAAAGCACAAAAAACTCTGAAATCATGGAAAACACAACAGCCACGGGAGATTGTGTTGTTTTGGTAAAGGCAGGAATTTTGGTCGCACCCAATTTTGACAATTTTTTTCCTTCTTGATGAATATTCATAAAAGTGAAGACCCCCCCCCTCCCTTTTTGCAGCAGACAGGCCATTTGTAATAACTTTTCAGACCTTAGCTGCTTCTGCAGACGCTCTCCTACAGCAGTAAAGCCGGAGGCTTCGGCCATCTTCACGTCACAAATCCAACCTGTGAACACACACATCCCATTTTTAACACAGTCACACAGTCATTTCCCCATTTCCTGGATTTGGGTGAAGCTTGGATTCACCGTACGGGAGCGTTTCCTTCATGAATCCTTATTTTACTTGGTTTCCAAAGGGACGAGTATCACACGTCCTGTGAGTCTGTGAAATCTAAGACTTGAATTTGACTGAACTTGCATCACCACGACACCGAACAGCTGACAGGCCAAGTAGCTGCTCAATAATAAAGTTTCCGTCAGACCTGTAGATAACAGAAAATACTTTTAATGATGAACATTTTTATTGTACGCAAATTGTTCTATATTCTATTCTGTATTATTAATGAAACCCTCCTCAGCATTGGTGAGAATGGCATTTCCCAACACATAGAACTAGAACTTCATCTGCAAAAGGGCTGAACAGACTTTGAACATCTGCTTTGGTGATAAATTGTGAATTTGCTTGAACCGGGACGTCACACCAGATGTATTTACTTGAGTGTTTAGGAACAATCTGACAATTCGGATTCGCCCTGAGAAACCAGAACCAGCAGAGCACCCGAGGTGTTCGGGACCTTGTTTCGACGCCTATCGCCGCCTCCTAGGACAGACAAACACGCCTCCGTTGCTTTGGCTTCGGCTCTTCTCTCCTTCTCCTGACGGGGATCCGGTCAGGAAAAACCGAGGAGCCCTACCTGAGTCACCCTTCCCAAACGGTAAATCAAATAAATCCCCTTCCTACTGACTTTGACCCTTTGCTCCTTTTGCTCCACTCCAAAGGGAGAACATGTGGTCCGGTGGAGGACTGACAGGAAAAAGGATCCTTTGGATCACTGGTGAGCACCAGACAAAGTGCTGCAGGGCAATTACGCTCTATTCTAATACCATGTGTGAAAATAAACACTGCTGAAAACAAGAAAACCGCACAGTGACACACACAATGAAGTGAAATCTTCCAGATACAGCTGCTGTTGGAGTCCTGGGCCTAAAGCGCAGAGCGGGGTTTCCCACAAATCCTCAGAAAGTCCGTTTAATTCAGGAGTCAGCGCAGGGCCACGCAACTGTAAATCAATTACAAAGACAGCCACTGTTTGAGGTTTATAAGCAAAATGAAATCAAATGAAAACATTAAAACAGAATACTTTCACATATTTTATTTGGGACAAAAAAATGAAAATACACTTACAATCAGAGAATCAGTTGGGACAAAAACTTTTAGACTGAAACACAAAATATTAGACACTAAGTGCGATTTTGTCAATGAACTTGGCCATTTTGATGTCCCGCTTGGACAGTCCTCCGCAGTCGTGCGTCGTCAGAGTAATCTGGACCTGTGAGGACACGTGGCCACAGGTCAGTTCCGTTGTATTTGTAGTTTACATTGCCCCGAGAGACGAGTGGCTCTCAATTCACAATCTCACAAGATGCAGCGTGTGTAAATACATTTAGCATAAGTGCTGTGTCCGTGACGTGGTTTCTATGACGATTTTATTTATGTTCATTTGTTTCTGGGACCCGAGGAGTCAGACAAACTACAGACCAACACGTGCCTGTAGTGAATCTGAAGTGGGTTCACACACACTGGTAAATGCTGGGGGCCACCATCTTGTGAGGTGCACGCTCGCTTTACCTGAGCCAGCTACAGTGGTTACCTGCATGATATCATAAGCTAAAAAACACGGATCCATGTGACTTGGCAGCAGCAAAACAGAATATGAATTTAAATGTTTCTTTTAACATTTCTTGCCCTAAATCCTTCATTACCAGCAGGTTCGATCGTCATCACATTGCCCACGTTACAGCACGTACTCAATGTCAATATACAGACACTATGATACATTGTGGACAATACGATCTACATAATATATATCGCGATAACTCTCTCCACGATGATTTTGCCCAAACTGTCCTGATAATTGGCATGAACAAAGATAAATTCAGTGGACTTCCAACTTTATTTTTTTTACAGGGATGTTTTCAGGTTATAATTCTGATGCCGGGGTTAGGAATAAATGTCGGATGGAATAAAGTATTGTTAATGTAATTGCAATTACAGTTTTTACTTGAAATAATCACCCTTATTGTAATTTTTTTGGAAGGTTTCAATATAAATATTTTTATATAGTTTTCTATAGTTTCTAGGGAACTTTTTTATTTTGGCTAAACAAGGTTCTTGTCATCTCAGCCTTGATCAAGATACCACATACACATTTATTTTAATTACACCTCGCTAAAACCCAATGAGTCCACTACAACAGTCCACGACAATACACTTAAACTTCCCAGTGGACGAGCAGTTGTGCAGACGTCAGCAGCATCCAAAGGGGAGGCAGCCAATGAGCTTCCTCCGTGGAGAGCAAACTAGCAGTAGCTCCGTGCACAGCACCCATTCTGTGGAGGTGAACCTCAGTGAGAGCTGGATTTATGTGCAAGTGTCTGGTGGAAAGTGCTGCGGGGGCCCGGGGACCTGCAGCACCCTCCTACAGCCACTTTAATAAAGAGTGGATTAGGAGCAGCATTCCTGTCAGAGCAGCCTGCTCCACCACACAGTAACTCAGTGGCTACGGCCTAATGCTGAGAGATTTTCAGGGACTGGGTTTGTCATATCAACCACTACTTTATTTCTGAGGCTCAGAAAGTGAGTGTGTGAGTGTTGGGGCTGTGGGGCCTTCGCGGAGGGGAGGCAAGAGATATGTGCAGAGCTTTTCACAAGAAAAACGATGGGATTACAGCGCGAAGCTACTGCGTTTTTCTTTCTCTCTTTTTTTTTTGGTGCTCTGACCAAAGACTGAGCGTCAGACTTTGAGTGGAGAGCTGTCCACAGCCAGCAAGGAACTGTCTGACATGAAAAAACAAATCTGACTTTATCCAGAGTTGATTGATCGCCTGGTGTGTGTAATTTGTTCTAAACCAACCATAAATTTGGCTGTGACTCCGACACGTAGCTGTAATAACTGATTCCACGAGTCAATTTCTGTAACAGACGCAGCGCTGTGATCACCTCTACGCAGCGCGATTCGAACCATGATGTGGAGACAGTTATTACCTTATTATAAACATTGAACCACTCTGGATGATGGTTCATCTTCTCAGCCTGCAGAGCCACCCGTGACATGAAGCCGAAAGCCTGGGCAGGAGGAAACAATCAGCTGTCAATCAAAAACAGTTCAGGAAGTGGATTCCTCCTCAATCACAACCTACAAAGCTATTGACCATTAAAACAGACTTTGTCATATTTGTGTTTGACATTTTTCAGCCTAATTCACCGTCACTGGTTTTGCATTATACATTTTATAAATCTAGCTTTGAAACTAATGATGCTTAGAATTATTTGGAAATTTGTTTATTGTATAGATCTTTCTGCAACATAAACTCACCCAACAAAGACACTAAAACACAATATATTTTATTAATTATAAGCAGCACGTCATTATTATATGTCACTTATTGTCCTTCTGTAAAGCAGAAGGACAATAAGTGACATATTGTAAAAGTGTGGACAAGGACATTGCAATAAAATGAGTTATAAAAGAAAAACTTTAGTCAATTTCTCAATCAGTTGTATTAGTTGAAATACCCAAACTGATGATGTTAAAAATTAATAAAATTCTCCTCAATGCTCCAGATCGGCATAAATTCATCACATGTACTGGAGCTTCACCCAGTGGAGTCTGTTCGTCTTGCTGATATATGAATTTTGGACAACACAGGTCTACACCACAGCAAACGAGCGAATCCAGGTTACAGACAGAAGTCGAGTGAAGTCTTGGTCGGCATGTGGACATGGCTGCGTTTCCACATCAGGGCAGATGTGTCTGTGTGCAATGTACACACACACAAATCTGTGTACGCATGTTGAATCTTGTTTTTACCTTTTGATTTATGCAGATTTTTTTGATGTTGTTGTTATTCGTTTTCTTTCCATTTGTCTAACTGCATTGTCCCTTAAAAATGTAAAAAGTTCAACAACAAAAAAAAAGCTATTATGCTCATTTAAAGCGAGTCTCACTGTCCCGACGTGTTACAGCTTTGATTAGACTTTTGTTAGCAACTTAAGAATCAATGAAGAAGTGAATGAAGCAGATGTGTGCATAACCTTTACACTCATTCTGGATGAATCACTAAATTATTTTATGGCAGACGTAAAAACAAAAAGGGAAGGACGTGTAGCAACAGAGTCGCACAGCTCAACGAGCAATGCTGCCCTCTGAGGCGGAGAGCGGCACAGTCCACACCCACGATAGGAGCACCGAGGACACACACACACACACACACCCTCAGAAACTTGCACGCTCGTCTTATTTCGCGTTTGGCATGCGGCTCTCTCCAATCACAGCCCATCCAAGGAGTGATTACGCTTATTTTAATTATCTACAAAGAGCAGAGTGAAATCCCTCGTCATCATGCCCACTGTGGAGAGAGGGAGAGGGGGGAGAAAAAAATCAGGTAGACCTATTTCAGAGCAATTTCCCACTGCAATCTCAATTAAGCCCCTAAATACTTCCTTGCTGCCTAATTAAATCAACTGAAACACCATTGTTTACAGGCCACGTCTGCAGCCCCGGCCGCCACCTGACATGACGACACAGAATTGCGGCCGCAGAGGAAATTGCTTTTAGCCTTTTTGGTGCGTCGCAGCCGATTTTGGAGACGTCCTGTTTGGTGCCCGGGCAGCGCGACGCGTGTAACACGATCGGCAGCTCGATCAAATTGGTTATCAAGGAAACCGTCTCCTGATCAATTTAGGTAATTGGCATATTCCTGCAACTTGACCCCGCTGGCACCAATTTGGAGAGCGAGGCCGTCTGCTTTTTCTCAGTTCTCATTGGCTCTAATGGAGATGGCTGAATGGCCTGTCATGTCAGGTGTTGTCCAAACATGTCCTCCCTCTTTGGCTCCCTCATTCTCAGGACCAGCTCAGGCTAATCTGCTGCTGAGGAACAATGAGTGACAGGTAAAAGGATTCTGTGTGAACACTTAAGAGATCCTGCACATTGTTCCCTTTCTAAACACCAGCTTCTTTCCAAACTCACTTTCCAGTCTGGCCTGTGTTACGGAGCAAAAACAGTCTCCCTTGGCATTTCAAGACAGAGAAAGAATTAATTTTTTACATTTTCATCATTCACTTCATTCAGTGTTTGTATTTGCCACCATCACTGGCTTTTGACACCAACCGCTGCACGACAACATTTTACAAATACATTATCACAGACATAAGTGTGCTGCGTGCAAAGCATTTGAGGTAATGACGAATAAGGTTATTTTTAACTATAAAATACCCCAGTCATCACATTTGTAGGTGACAATTTTAATAACCAATTTCAAGGTATCGGTACAAAAACAAAATGACGCAGAAATCCCTGCTCTTCGGGTTCGAAAAGGGAACTTCGCTCAAAAAAAACATAAAAAAATTGAAAATCTTGCACTGCAGCCCGCACTGTTCAGGAACGTTACCCACTGTAGCTTTATCATAGATTTCATAACACATTTCTCTTCTCTACAGAAAATCATTGCCTGCTTCTGCAGCTCTGCTGTTTTATTTTTTATGGTAGAGTCCCAAAAAGAGCCACAAACATAATAATGTTGGCGTTGCTCTCGTCAGGTGGGAACAAACACGGCTCCTGATGATACTGATGATATTACTGCTCCGTGTGTAAATACTCAACTGCTGACTTCATGTTACATCAAGTGACAAAAAGAATCGGCCAATAAACCTGTGATAACACATTTTTGGTCAGGAGAACAAATACTGTATCCTGGCAAGGGCTCGTGACTCATTGAGAAAAAACGGTTTCTCATATGTGAATTTCTTTATTCCCACCGGATCCCAAAGAATTACAGGCCCCTAGCCTTGATCAGCATGTGTGAATAATGGGTGAACCTCCCTCTTTAATGCAGGGAGGGTCTCTTTTAGCACTGCACGCCTGCCAACTAGGTCACACCACTCTAAAGCAAAATTATTCCTAAAACACCATTACAGATTCACAGACACTATGGCAGCTCGGCAAACATCTGCAGTCACATCTGTAGGAGTCCACACATTTTCCAAACTTGGCAGAGGAAAAAAAAGTCAAGTATGGACAAATAATTGGTCTCTTCAATTCAGTTTTTGTTCGAGAATAATATTTTTCATGCAAGGCTGGATCATTGCACGGTGAAGCCGACTAATGATTAAGGACAAATGCTGTATTAGTATCAAAATTAGAGTTTTTCCTATTTGCATTTTGAATCAATTAAAGTCACAGCAAACCAACCCCAACAAGAGCTTATACTCATTATCCAAACTTGAAAGTGCTGAACAGTGATCAAGGTTTTATTTCCACTTGTCACATGTCCCAAAAAAAAGAAACGTTTAGACTTTACTAATGAGCAAATGTGCCACTGATCAAAATGTGTTTTGGAGGAAGGTCAAGGGAGGTGAAACCGGAGTTCACCCTGAGAGAAGCGTCAAGAAGACAAAAATGAAATGCAAAGGTATTAAATATCCAGAAAACCTAAAATCCTGCAAAAGCATGTGAATGTGTCCTTTCACAGCCTCCTCCCACAAGTGGCGTTTCCTCGGGGGCTGTGAGCACAACAGCCGGACAACAGTGGCGAAGCACGGCAAGTGTCTGTCACTGAAAGGTCGTCTCTCCGCCCTCCACTTAGGCCAAACAACAAAATAAAACCAACACTCCACTCCCAGCCGAGGTCTCAAGTCAACGGAGGTCAAGGACTCTCCCTCTCAAAGTGCTTTGTTTACCCCATTTGTGTTGTACGGGCCACACTTTGAGTCAACAGGTCAGCCACTCGGTCGGCTGCTCCATCCTTCAGCCAGACGGCCGTTCCCTCCGACGGGCCCGACAAGCCGGAGCTGTCAGAGTCACATAATTTGACATGACATTATGCAGGCCCCCCATCTCAAATAATCAGAAACACCCCATGGCAGCCCCCTACCATGCCCCCTTTCCCCATGCACTCGCTTCTGAGGAGCCATTTTGGTGCTATTACGGCGTGATTGTCACACTGCACTGGATGAGACAATTTGACGTCGGAGGCGAGTGGTGTTCTCTCTCTCTCCCTCCCTCTCTCATTGCGGCCGAGGGCTGGAATACAGAACCGAGTTTCAAACACATGTGTCTGTTATTTGCAGATCGGTTTTCCACCGCCGCACAGTCCAGGGGCTTAAAAACGCCTGCTCTGCCTTGCCAGGACTAAGTGCATGCAGATTGCGCCCGCTCTCACTAGCCTCTGACAAACGCACACGTGCACAGTGATGCATGTACGAATGCATTTGTGCAAGCGTCCGCAGCAAACACACGAGTGTGTGCCAACACACATGAAGACGAGCCGCCCTCCTCCATTACACACCGCCGTGACTACCCGATGATTAGCCCGCGAGCCCCATCATCGCCCGCGTCAGTGTCAGCCCCCTGGAAAACCTTCGCTCGTCCGCAGTGAAAGACAAGAACGCTGTGAATTGCTCAGCGGTGGTGGTGGTGATGATGATGATGACGATGACCACACCTCTTACGTCTCATTTCTCTTCCTTTCCTAACAGCTCTTCATAAGCTTCCAGCTGGCCGGACGGGCCCGTCCACTAAGTCGACATGTAACTTAAAGCAAACTATCAGGTAATTACAAAGCGACGCTGCCAAATGCTGAAGGTCTTTCATGTAGCAGCGAGAGCTTTGCTGAGCATGTGTATCCTGAGCCGCATTCATCACCCCAAATTAATGCTCTTAAAGTTGACACAGGAAAGAGCTTCAATCTGAGACTCCGACATGGCGATGCATGCTCTGCCGCGCTGCGAACGATTGTCAAGTGACTAACGTCACGCGTAACAAACGTTCAAGTGCATCAGCTTCTATTTGTGTGAAGTAGAGTGTCATGTAATGCTCAAGCATGGCATTAAGGCCAACGTATGCAAACCCCATCATTAACTGCAGGGTTGCCAGAACGGGCTTAAAAAGACATTGGGCTCGTCAAAAGACGGCAGACGTCAGGGCCATCTTAGCTTACCCAAGGACTGATAGCCAGATTATCTAACCACCTCCGCTTGGGCGCCACACCTCGCGGCTTCCCTGCAGACATTTTCACGAGACAAAATGAAAGCTGGAAGCCTCCAGTTCCCAGGGAACGGAGGTAGGAACTGAACACCGCCGAGCAGAATGACCAGCCTTTATGGGGAGTACGTGTGAACACATACCTGTGTTTAGATTAGGTTTAACTGACAGCGGTTGCTAATTAATGTGAGATTTGTTTTAAGCAGAAAACCTACAAATGTTTAAATTTGTCCCGGCAAAACTGTTTGTTTATGACACAAAACCTGTCTACACACTAAATTCACGACACACCCGCGCAGTGACTAATAAAGTCTGGGAGGAACATACACACAACAAAATTCAACAATTAACTTAGTGGGAGCTAATTATTTCAGATGCAAACTAATCTACGAATTAGTTTTTCAATTAATTATTTAATCCTTCTTCAAATTCGTCATAATATTTATAATATTTCAGGATCTGTACCCAGCAAATGTTTGTTGTTTTGACAAGTAACCAAATTTATTTCTAAATATGATGATTTCAAGTATCTATTTCCTCCACACTGTAATTAGCTGTAAAATTAATTAGCTCATCAACTGTCTGAGAAAAAAATTAATATTTGTATATCCGCAAATAATTTTCTTCATAGGTGGGGAGTGCAAACGATCCAATACAAAGGAGGTGGCCAGCACAATAGTTTATCAGTCTTACCCCGGAGCATGTGTGTGTTTTTGAAAAAGCTGGGGGGGGGGCAGCTCTGAGAGTCTGGTTTACCCAGCGGCTCAGTTTTAGTTGTAGGACAACTTATTCAACACAAGCAGAGCAAGGCCCATAACGAGAGGCAGAGGCTCCAAGGAGATTTGGTGGACAGGGAGCCCCTGACTGAATATAGAAAAGGGGGGGATCAGGATCCGTCGGAAAGCAGCAGCTGCCTCAGTCTCAAAACTGCAACTTAAGTCCAGAAGCCGTGTGAATGCGGCAACTGGAATCACAACTTTTTGGTTCCCGCTTCTGTTGCATTTAAATCAGACGGCAAAATGCTCATAAATACCAACTATTGCTGCTTTAGACATTCTTCTAATACGACCTTTAAAAAAGTTTCTAAACTAACTTTGAAGAGATTTAATGCATCTCGGCATTGGTCAGTGTTATTTACCTGCTAATTTTAATATTCGTACGGAAAACACACCTCCCTGTAATATTTGGAGTCTTTATTACTAACCATTTAAAACATTCATTTTAGTATATGCATATGTTGTTTCACCTTGTGCATTTATGGATGTCACTGAAAGGATATTAGAACAATAAATCATGCAAGTATTCAAGTCTAAATAGAAGGATCCAATATATGGGGTGAAATGCGGTTTGTTCAAAACTTGATTTTTATGTGCACACTGATATTTGGTTGATACACCAGTTTCCTTTCTCTGCATCAACCCTTCAGCTGATAACTGGGATGTAACCTAAACCAGTGTAGAAGTCTCCTAAATAAAAATGGATTCATGTGTATTACTTAATTTGTTAATCACTCAACCATTTTGTTTTTACATTTTTAAGAAATTGTGACAAGTTATTAGAATGACAAATTAAAAGCCTGATTATCTAATATTCTAATCTAGTTAATACATTTGCAGTGATTTTAATCAGTAAAAGCAATAAACTGTAACGTTTTGACATTTTTTCCAATGCTCAGAACTGCTAGCCATCATTAGTTTTGCCAACATGCAAATGAAACTACAAATTTAAGCACTTATTTTAAATAATAACCTGCAAATGTGTGTGACAAAAATCTTAATTAACCTGCCTAACCCATAAATGACGTATACATAAATGTCTACTACACACTTGATGCATAGACGCCACCATTTCGTCCTCGCAAACGAAGCTTGTTGGTGATTTCTCCCCCCCAATCCCTGCGAGACTGAATATTTGTGGGGAAGGAAGATATGCGATTGTTGTCGATCTCAACGCAGCGCAAGAGTTGAGCATGCACAGCTCCGTCTCCTATACAAACAGCATGGTAAGGCTGCCCATTCAGTGTCGCATGAATGTTCCCACTTCATCCACTGAAATGTAAAGCAGATGGTCATCTGTAAACATACACAACTTAAAGCTTGATGCATAAACAATATCAGGGCCTGTAACTTAAAAACATGCAGTTCCAACCAAAATTTACAGCATTAGACACACACACACACACACACAGACTTGTTTCCACATATAATTGCAGGGATTCTCACTGACCAGAGTGACTCCAGAAAGAGGATCTCACCGCTCAAACCTGATTAAATAAAGCAGACTTGACGAGGAAAATAACTCAGAGTTACTTCTCAGACTACTGTCCCCACATGCCACAGATAAATTGCTGTGCTGCACACAAGAGCTTCATAATGCTTTCCATTTGCTCTAATCAAATAAAAAGAAACTAAAAAACTGCAAGTCCAGCTGTCATATTCTATTTTTTAGTTCATTTGCAGCTATGAGTGGCAGTGCACGTCCTGCAGGCAGGACTGTGGACTGGCAGCCATGTGCGCTGCTCTACCACCCTCTACAGACCGCGGGAGGAAGCGTTGCAACTCCCAAAAAGGGGGATTTGTTATTCTCATTATAAACTCTCGGGGATCTGATTTCCTCAAGCCCATCACTTGGAGATAAGTGGCGAATGGAAATCAGCCAGCATGTCGCTCCTCATCTCCATTCCCCTCTGGTAAAAGCCCTTTAAGAACGGCCATGAAAAACGAACTGCAGAGAGTTTGTGAAAGTGCATCAGAAAATTTAAGGGTGGCTGGAGAGAGAATAAAAGAGAGTGAGAGACAGACGGAGAGAGCTGCCAGCATGTAAAATTGGAACAACGTGAGCTCATTCCCCAATAACATGGGGCAGGGAGTAGGAATGAGAGACAGACAAAGACAGGGAGATGGACACGCAGGGGAAGGAGGGTGGCAGCGAGCAGGAAAAAAAAGGGACAGCAAAGCACATGTACCAGAAGGAATGATGGGGTTGTTAGTGGTTTGCGAACCAGATGAAACATTTTAACCAATTTGATTGTTTGTGAAAGAAATCACTCTGATCGAAACCCCAATTGCTGCCAACTGGACGCCTGGCGCTTTTCAGGGTAATGCAGGCTGACGTGTCGGGGTAAGAGGAGAGGCTTTAGAGCCGGGAGGAGCAGATGGAGGAGGTCAGTGTTACCCTCCACCCCCCCCGACTTCAAACACGGGGAAGTGTAAAAACAGACTATGTTAGGGGCTAAAACAACTAATGACAGGATTAGAGGAAGTCCGCTAAGTGGCCTTGAGATGATGCTGTTTACATCGCCGAATACCGGCCTGGGGAGAAGCGGACTTCAAGTGCTCCAACATATATATTTATATTTAACAATTTATGTGCCTATTATATAAATTTATGAACGACGTATCACTGTCATGATGATACGTGAAATAATAAAACAATATTGTGTAATTACTTAGTAATAACCAGGTAATAGATTAGTATAAGCATTGGATAATCTAGTAGGTACCCCAAATTACGTGGGTAATAATGTGGAATCTAAACGCCAAAAGCTGCAGTAAATACCTGCAAATATCCAATCCACTTTATTTATATAGTACAAATTAAAATAACAAGCAAGTTGGCCAAAGTGCTTTACATTATAAAGGGCAGTAAAAACCAGGTAAGAAACAACCACATAATAATTACAAGATAATCAACTCAATAAACGACTCTCAGTCTGAATTAAACGCCAGGGAATAAAAATGGTTTTTAATACTCGTGACTTAACATTCGTCACGCTTGGGGGCTGCCTAACACGAAGAGGGAGTTGATGATGACATGAAATGACACCTAAAAGTGATAATGCAGTGACGTGCAGTAATGTGGCTAATTTGCTCTGCCTCATGCAGGTCCCACAGGGAGGAGGAGAAAAGGATTTTTTTTATTAAAAAACAACTTGTCAGTAGTTAGTGAGGCTTTTCTTTGCAAGCAAGTACAAAAGAAAATCCAAACCCTAAAAGAAAACAGTGAAAGCAAACAGGAACCTGGCCCCTGATGCACCTGCAACCAATCAGCTTTTAAACACAGATGGGTTTTATGATGAGTGGCGAGCTGACCGCACGACGCACAGTCTGCATCCTGATCCCCATCAAACAAACCTCGAGCTCCCCGAAGACCACAGCCGATCACAGACACAAACACATTTCCACATCCACAAAGCACCTGATTTAAAAATTACAAACATTTACGCAGACGACAGCAGCCCGTGTGTGTGTGTTTTATGCTTTTTAAAAATAAAACACACACACACACACACACACACACACACACACACACACACACACACACACACACACAAACTATGACTGACATCTTCGGGCATTTGCATCCAGCTCTTCACTGACGCATTTAATGACAGCTGTGAAAACAGATGTTTTAACGACAACATTCTGATATTATTTAACACAGAAACTAAAATCTGTCTTCCTGTGAGTGACAGTTTGAAAGCATCAGTGCCTCTATTAGAACTGCTGATCCGCTCTGTACGTCACGTCTCTGCTGTCCAGTACACACCTGACTGCACTGACGTAACCCTCGGCCTCCCCTAAACCCAATCGAGGCCTTAAACTCAACGCTGGACCTTAAACTAACCAAACAAAGTTGATGAAACACACTGCACCACACACACACACACACACCTGATTGAAGGTTTTAAAGTGAAGCTCTTTAAAGATGGCGTCGCGGTCCTCCACCTCCATCCAGCCTTTGGCCCTGAGCTCCATCAGCAGCTGGTCCCGGTCTGCAGCAGAGAGCCAGTGGGATTCTGACGCCTGGAGACAAGCACACACCATCATTCAGCTCCCCATTTATTTGCATTATTACACTGGAATAAAGTGGAATATATTATTGTCTTTATTCCCACTTTCATGTGCTGTACTTTACTCTATAAGCCATATTAATGTGAAGGCACAATCTGCTATTTTTACAGGAAAGAACTTCCCTGGAATATTATAACTCACACAGGCTGGAAGTTTCTCGCAGCTTTTCTGTACAGGAAGCTGAGCGCCACAAGGTGGAAGCCCAGCTCCAAAAACCGACAATAACCACTGAAGAAAGAAATGACGTTACGTTCATGTTTAAACCTAAACCACTATTTTATATATATATTTATTTTTTTAATGTTTTTTTTTCCTGCAGAAATGCCCGAACGTCACGACATTCATATGCACAGCTGTAATTATACAAGATGTACTCGGGTTGAGTCAAAGACATTTATGCCGAACTGAAGAAAAGTTGTCAACGAAGTCGGAAAATGTCGCAACTCCGCCTGTATCACGGCTTATTCAACAAATACCGATTCAAACTTCCAATTCGACGCTCTTCCAGTGCAGTTTGGTGCTCGTTTGTTTCCGGTCGGAGCAAAGAGGGACGCGGGCAGATCGGTGCCCATGCGCATGCGCAGTCCGTGCCTGCTCCGGGGTCCGCCGCTAATGCTAATGCTAATGCTAAAGACTCACCATTTTGGACGAACAGCTCCTGGAGAGCGGGGACAGACTCACGCGGCTCAGCCGGGTCCGGGCGCTGCTCGTCCTCAGGCTAAACATTAACCAGGACATAACCCGGGCGGTGTCAGCTGCGTCCTTTCCCTCCCAGAACCACCTCTGCTCCCGGTCCGTCCTCTCCTGTCTTCTCACGTTTCACCAGTAGCTCTTCCGGTTAGCGCCTGGTTAAAATTGCCTGTTTTTCAATGGGAGTCCGGTTGGGCCAAAAGTAAAACAATAAAAAAGTGTCTCAGCCACTGACAGAGAAACGATTTTGTTTCTTAAACCAGTAGATAAACGCAGGCCCACGTGTTTCTGCACGTACAGCTGTAAATGAAGATGCCAGGTGGTGATCAGAACCCGTCACCATGGGCCCAGAACCGAACAGACTGGGTTCATGTACTGTGCACTGCAGGACCAGAATGAACTGGGTCACCAGGTGCACGTTTGAATAAGTTGCATTCTTATGATCCATGTCACCGTACACTTAATGCAAATATTCAGAGCTGATGATAAAAAGCATGAGCACCTTTCCAGGTATAAAGGTTTTGCTCACTGACAAACAGAAAACCGGGGTCATCACAGACACAGACGGAGCTTCATAAACTATGCGATCACACACACAGTGGTCCTGTCATGCTCTCAGTGGACTTTTGATTTCTGACCCAGATGCAGCGCAGACTGTTTGCTCTCATCCAGATTTCCTCACTGAATAAAGTAGACATAACAGAGCAAAGAGCCTAATTGAATTAGGGCTGACGTGATCATTTCTGCAGCGTTTTCCTTTTGGAATCCTCTTCTCGGCTTCTATAAACTTTGTGCTTCAGGATTGTGGCAGAAAAATCACAGCAGACAACACAAACACAGTTTTCATGTCTTTACCAGTGTAGTGGCCAACAGCCTTGGGAACACCAACACATCATATTCTTTATTATAAATCACAATGGTTCAAATATTTAATTTCATTCAGCAGACACTTTCAACACGAGCCTATTAGCAAGTTTAATAACAAACTATATAACTTATCAAACATTTTTACATCCGGTGAGTTGAGTTGCAGTGACCCAGTGTGTGTGTGTGTGTGTGTTCAGTCCTGATGCTCGTGCTCCTGTCCCGGTATGAGCCAGCGGATGCTGTCTGTCCGCAGGATGGCGTACAGAGTGAAGCCAGTGATGAACAGGATGGAGAAAACTAGCAGCCAGTCGATGCTCTTTACTGGGACACTGGGGAGGGGGCCCAGGCGGTCTGCGTCAGTCACGTTTCTGTCGGGGCTGGCTTCAAATCCTGCAACCCATAAACAAGTTTTTCAGAAAAGGTTTTCTATCTTGATTTGACATAAGTGTCTTAATTTCATGTGAGCAGCTGTACGACTAACACCTCAGGTGTCAGATGTGTTGGTGTAGTAGCAGAAGGAAGGGAAATAATTAAGACAGTTGTGTGGTGCATTGAAACCTGCTATTTTTTTTAGCGCCTAAAAATTGTCTAAAATTTGAGAGCATATATTTTTCCAGCAGCAGAAGAGAAGCAAGTCCACAGAGACTAGTACCAACTGATGTTTAAATCCTTTTAAGTGTCGTCACTCACACCAAGTAAGAGTGCTCAGCAAAGACAAAGACGAGCGTGCAACCAATGGCAAAACAAGGGTGATAACAGCCTGTTTCTAAAGCGTCTGTACCTGTCTGATTAGTGATGAAGGTGGTGAGCATCTCCAGTGTTCTGTCCGTGTGGTTGAAGCGAGCCATGGGTTTGGCCCCCTGAAACAGGAGGATGTTGGGCACTGCCACCGTCCCAAACCTTGTTGAGAGGCTGGTTGAAGACAAATCCAGAAAAGGCGTAAGAATTAGGAGTTTTACCAGTTCAAATGAGTTACTGGTCTGGTCTGTTGGGAGAATAATTAATCTGCTCTGAACCCTGCAAAATTATTTATTTCACTTCATTCAATTACTTGGTAGCTCAGTGACAGTTTACCTTTTTTTTTTTAAACCTATGCCGCTGCTATATTGAAAGAAATTTCTAACACTTAGTCCTGAGCTTACTGGGGGCTGAGGTGAAGAAGGTGCAGGAGTTTAAGTACTTGGGGTCAACAGTTCAGTGTGATGGGGAGTGTGGAAAAGAGGTGAAGAGGCGAGTGCAGGCGGGTTGGAATGGGTGGAGGAAAGTGTCAGGAGTGTTGTGTGACAGAAGAGTGTCAGCAAGACTCAAAGGAAAGGTGTACAGGACAGTGGTGAGACCAGCTCTGCTCTATGGGTTAGAGACAGTAGCAGTGAGAAAGAGACAAGAGGCAGAGATGGAGCTGCACGGCAAGAGGGCGAGAGGACGACCAAGGAGGAGATATATGGACGTTCTAACAGAGGACATGAGGTTAACTGGTGTCAGAGAAGATGCCCAGGAAGAGTGAGGTGGAAACGGATGATTTGCTGTGACAGAAACTGTGTCGTCCCCTGATGGGAAAAGCCCAAAGAGAAGTAGTTCTAACACTTAGTCCAAACCCATTTACATGTAAATTTGTGTGTATGTGTATGTCGAGAGGCATTGGTTCTTAGCCTGAGGGCAAAAGAGTGTTTTGATTTTGATGAGTGTTATCAGGTAATAAAGATATTAAAATAAAACAACGTTATAGACCTTTGGTTTTATTCTTACATTTTTCTCATTTTTGTCTCTGTTGTACTGGTTGCTACAAATTCTTTCTAATAACTAAGGCCACAAACTGTGTGGTACTTAAAAGTAGGCATTTCCGTTGGAGGTTTTCAAGTCACAAAGCCGAATGGGTTGGGAACTACAGGTTCAAAGGTACAGAATGTTTGGGGTTTACATAAAGCTGTTTTAGATACTGTAAGAAGTCTAAATGACCTAAAAAAACAAGAACAACTTCATTTTATAGTTAGATTTTTGCCCAAATGTCCAAACGTTTTTTTAGCTTCTCAACACTGGAGAAACTTTTCAATAGATGTCTAACCTACGTAGCTGGTTTAACAGTAGAAGACAAAAACTAACTCAAGCTGCAGACAACAAACGGTAAGAGAAACCAGAAATCTTTTAATTCCACCTTACAATAAGCTTTTACAGAATGAGAGCGAGAATGAATAACACATTTAAGACCATTCACCTGCTATGTTGAGAGGCATCCAGCGCCAGGAAGTGCATGCTGGGAAAGACTCTGGGCAATGCGTTGAAGTGGGGAGCCAGGTTGGCTGAGAACTGGCACCACGTGGTGAAGAACAGCACCACAGAGCACTCAGTGCTGTTAGCATTCAGAAACTCCATCAGGTCCTGAGGCAAGTGTAGAAGAAAGACAGATGAAATACAGAGCACGACACTAACCCAAATGCCACAGAGTCACAAAGAACTCATTAACTAAAGGTGCAGTATGCAGCTTAAGGTAGCACCAGCAGAAAACTCTGCCCAGCTGCTCGGCTCCCTGCTCCGAATAAGCTTTACTTTGCTCGTTATACTCCACCACGTTTTAAGCACGGATTCTGGTACTGTAGTCATAGTTAGTAACAATAAATAAGAATGATACAGAAAATATCCCGTCAAAAACATCAAGCATTGTTGTTGCTCAAATTGTTGCTCTTCTGTTCAGTAGGGTGGGCCGCGTTCACAGCATATTCAGCAGTGAATTTCTCTGCATTCCTGCCAGTGCTGTTCAGTGTCGTGGGAGATTTCCACAGCACCTCTCCATTTCTCTGCAACAAAGCACTGCCTTTTGATTCTTTAAAACTCAGTTTATCACTACTTTAACTTTTCTCATTTTACAAGCACTATGTTTGTAAATGAAGCTTAAACTACTACCCAACAGTCTCTGGTCTTTTAGACAAAATTGGATTTTGCTAGGGCTTATACAAATGATGTAATAGTAACAAATATTAAGAAATATTATGGTAAATATTAAAAAGAAAGGAAGAAAATACCTGTGAAGCATTGAGGACCTGCACAGTGAAAACATCCATTCCTGTGATGTTCCTCTTGTCACAGTTCACCTTGTACGTCTTGGCAGTTTCTGTGGTGTTGTGCTCCTCTGTTGCTGTGATGTCTGCACGCACTATGTCAAGAGTGACCTGGAGGTAAAGACCCAACAAGAAATCAGTTGCAGGTTACTGTAACCTAACTACGTTTAATTCATCTGACCAGTGTCATGCAGGACTGGTGCTCAGGAAGACAAGTCAGTTGTCAAAAAAAGTAATACTGAGCACCTGTAAGATGCTTGTGTTGTTCTGGACCTTTTTTTTTTTTTTTAACATATGGACTTAAGTGTTTTGGGTTTTTTAAACGTGCTGGTGGAACAGATATTATTATTATCAATCCCTATGAGAAGCTGGAGAATGGTGCTGAGGAGAGAGTGGTCTGGACATCATTTGTTAACTTGCTGATATAGGAAAATGGATGAATGGATGAGTGAAGTGCTGGGTTTTAAGCTCCAGCATCTGTAAAGTTCAGCTTGTAAGAAGTGGGCGTCAGGCTATCTGTGTCACTCTTTTCACAAAACCAAAGAAGGCCATTCTCAAGCCTCTCTTTAGCTTTCAGTTTAAAGTAACTCATATTAACATCACGATGCCTCTACTCAACAACCTGCTGTAATGTTTCAGTGCTGGTCTCCTCAAGAGACTCTTCTTTAGCTGCCAGTCCGGGAGAGCCGCACTGGGCGCTGCTCTCGTCACAAGGCGGGGAGAAGCCTGACTGGAAGTCTTTCACATTTTTGGGGAAGAGGGACTCGATGTCAGATGGATCAATGGGGGCTTCTGTGCCCATCAAAGCATCTGCAATCTCAGCGGTCTTGAACTGTCTCTTTGGCAATGATTCCAGGTCATCTGACTCCACAAACTTGGGACTGTTCTCCAGATCTGAAACTGCATCGTCGGACAGCACTTTCTCTGAATAAAATAAAATTACAGTGCATGTTTAGCAGATCATTTTACTGTAACTATTCTGTATGCAACACCTGCATTAACAGATTTTAAATTGCTTAAATCATAACGTTTATGAACGTTTAATTGTAACTATGTCAAACCTTCGTTTCATCTAGAAACACGACAAAACATTCAATCATTACATAACGACCCATTAGGTTACTATTCCCAAAAGGAGAATACTAAATTGAAATCATAAGCTCACTAACATACCGTTTCATCCCAGTCATCAGTGTAAATATTAGCGCTACCTGTCACTCTGTGTCGTTAGCAGTGTGTAGCTAACGTTCCGTGCTGCCTCTCACCTTGTGCTGCCACCGACGAAAACCTCACAAAACCGACATGATGCAGCATAAATAATAAGACACACAAAATTTGAAGCTTGGCCCAAATCTCTGCCATCTTATTAATTTGTATCTAGATACAACAGTGGATAATTATCACGACATGTTGATGTGTGTAAGTAATGTCAGTCGACTCATAGGAACTAATGTTTACAGCCGTGGCGGAAGAAAATAAAAGTTGCACCTCGGAATTCAGCTTCCGGTGAGTCAAATAGTTCCCGGCTTTTTTTTTGAGAATGGCACTTCACGTGACAAAATAAAATCGCACTTACTTTTTGTACATTAATTTTTTCACATATAATTAAACTATTTATAAATTAATAAACTATCTATAAATTATTAAACTATCTATAAATTATTGTTAAAATTGTTAAAATCTAAAATTGTTAAGTGTGTTTTTTGAAATAAAGAAACAAAGTCGTGATATTATTGTGTAAAGTGATTGACACTGTTGTGAATTGGCTCTATTTAATTAAAGTTGAAGTGAATTGAATGTAGCTTTTTACAGCACGGTCACTTTTTTAATTTGATTTTAATTTAATATTTAATTCAAGGCTTTCAGTGGGAGTTTCTGCTGTTTATGTAATTCTGCAGTCAGTCAGACCAGCAGCACATTCCGCATTTGTTCAATGAACCTCCGCATTAACGACACGTCCATTTTCCATCTTTATGTAACGCGCCTCAGTCACTTCTTTTTCCTGTTTGCTTTTTGAATGATCTCTGCTGTAATTCGCGCATCCATCCGCCCTCCCGGCTGCGATTCCTCTTCCTGCTCGCATCCATCCGTCCGGCTGCGATGGCCTTGAGCGACAAAACTGCGGTGGTGACCGGAGCAGCGATGGGAATCGGAGCAGCGATAGCGGAGATTCTCCTGCAACACGGCGCCAAGGTGCGTGTTCTGCTGCGGCGCGAACTGTCGCTCGGTAAAGTTGGAAAGTTTCAAGGTTTCCGGTTCAGAGATGTTGAAAATGTCCAGTTTGTTGGAATGACAAACCGCATCTGTTTGGATCCTTAGAACCACCTACAGCCGCCGTTTACTCGGAATCATCCGCGGTTCTCGCCGGAC
This sequence comes from Channa striata, assembly GCA_033026295.1. Lineage (NCBI taxonomy): Eukaryota > Metazoa > Chordata > Actinopteri > Anabantiformes > Channidae > Channa > Channa striata. The sequence goes on from CM065182.1 coordinate 3,074,437, forward strand.
AAATAAACGGGTGTGACCGTCCGCAAAAAGCCGCGCTGACAAAAATTACTTTTACAATCATCAAAACCATTTCACACATCAGCGGCATCCGGCTGCTGATGAGACAGCACTTACTTTGGTAAAACGGGCCGTTGCCTCATTTGTGGAGGATTTTGAAGGGGAATTATAATATTCAATAACATTTTAAGTGAAGTGTCACCACCAGTCATTTTTTCTGCCGTTCCGTTTTGCAGATGAGCCCTGTCCATGGGTTTACACAGGCACTGGAAATGTGATTATAGTATATAAATATATTTATGCTGCATCAACATCACAACACTTGTACACGTGGGAAACTGTGTATACATATATAAATACAGTATTTCTTTCTATCTAAAGTGCTGCAGTGATGTGAAGTGATGTGAAGAACGGCGACATCTGCTGGTCAAATAATTTATGTCACATGTTAAGGGGCAAAATATATTATGTAACATTTGATGAGAATACAAGATGTTTTTATGCTGCCATTGTTATTCAATCCAGTCTGAAATATAATTAGATAATTTTTAAGTATAATCTGAATGACACCTTTTTGAAGTCATTTTCTTTCTAAAAAAGATGCTAACAAATAAACATTCCGAGATCCATAAGTCATTGCAACATATTGCTCGTATCGAAATACGAATGGACAATCATATTCCAATATAAAAACTACTACTAATAAATAAATAAAACAACGGACACATCAAACTGCTGTTAAAGTAAAATACAGAGGAGAGTTCACAAAGTTAATGTATACATTCAGACATCAAGTTTACGTTTTGTTAAAAATAATCTTCATGAAAGTCTTGTTTGATGAGATTTTTTGTTTTGTAACAGTTTGACTGATTTATTATAATGATCTGTTTCAATATGAATGGTTCAAAGGATGACACTGCTTTGGAAAACTTGGATCAGTGGACGTGAAACGTGCCCATCAGGAGAATGAAGTCGACCATTTGTTTTAATTTAGAATTATTGTTGATTTAACGCAAGATAATGTCTTTAATATCCAGTTTGATTTGGGGAAACCTCTCTGATGATATTCAGAGTCATGTCAGAGGCGTGATGTAAAGAAGTGGCATTTAGGGGGCTCGTGTGATTTTTGCATCAGCTTATACCTCTCATGAATAAATAGCAGCCATTGGAGGACTGGTTGGATCAGTCTGAATGTACTTTGGCCTTGTGAACCTAATAAACCCGGGTTCTGTGTATATGATGCTGATGCACTTTCACCTGTGCAGGTAGTCCTCTTGGATGTTAACGAACCCGCAGCAAAGACACGAATGGATGAGTTCCAAAAAAAGTATGGCAAAGACAGGACTTTGTTCCTGAAGTGTAACGTTGAGTCAGAGGAACAGATCAAAGGTAAAACACACGCACACATTTCTGTGTTTGTGAACCAGTTGTACAAAGAAATTCATCCTCAAGTGGCATGATTAAATAATTCAAGAGATTTTGTGACATGCACCAGTTTTCTGCACTTTAATCCAACAAGGAAAACACACTCGTTTGACTTAGGATTTAAGGTCATTCATTTTGGGGGTTGAATATGACAGAATATAACGGTGAACTTTCATCTGCACATTTAGCAGAAAGGTAGACAGCGAGCAGCTGAAGCAGACACACGTGAACACCAACATTTAAGCCACATTTGAGTAAATAAAAGTTCCTAGTGAAGGTAGCAGAAGAGTTCAAACTGTGGGCTCAGTCCAAAGGCCTGTGGCGGGAAGGCGCGTCTCATTTCCGACTAAAAAGCGGAAAGCAGTACGTGTTTGATAAATACACAACACAAGGAACAGAAATAATACAAATTAGGTACCTTTTCCTGACAAACGCCTCTCGTGTTGGTTCTGTTTCCATAGCAACAATTGTTGAAGCCTGGAAATGTATTATTTGCAAAGCACATGTCAAAGCACCGCTCGGACATGTGTTTTCTTAAGCTTTAACTCTTTTAACACGGCTGAATAGACGCCCTGACTCCTGGACACGCTGATTGGTAAGTGATATGACGGTGAAGGCGTAAACGTTCAGCAAAGAGATGCTTGAGTAGTGTTTAGTGAAGGAACTGAGGAGCAGAGAAAGGGTTTCTGTCGGTAGGGACGAACACAAACCAAACGGTTTGGAGCTGAGGCAGGAACTGTCACACTGGAGCTTTGTCAGGCTTGTTTTGAAACGATCGCGAATGAACTACTAACGGAGGTTTTTTTCGTTTTTTTCTGCTGTCAAGCTGCACTTCAGAAAACTGTAGAAACCTTCGGAAGAATCGACATCCTGTGCAACAATGCCGGCATTGCAGACGAGGTAGACTGGAAGAAAACCATCTCCATAAACCTGGTAAGAAGTTGAAAAGCAACATATGACTTCATCTGGTTGTGAGTAAGCCTGGCTCATCAGGAAAATGGCACCACAAGAATGTATTTTTGCAGTGTTTCAACAAGTTTTATTTAATACGTGATGATTCACTGCACAATATTTGACGTCCATTTTGCAAAAACATCCCTGCTCACCAAATAAATCACATATTGTTGTAGGTGGGTATTATCAGTGGCACTTACCTGGCTCTGGAGCACATGAACAAGTTGACTGGAGGTCAGGGAGGGGTCATCATCAACATGGCATCAATAACAGGTAACACCCAAAAAAGAATGATGAATAAAATCAATACACATTTTAAAAATACATGGAAAAACTGTCAAGTAAAGATTTGTCAGTTTGAAAAACTTAACAGCAAAACAAACAGCATAAATATCAGATGGATTTTTAAAACCACATTACTTTCAAACGGAGCCCCAGTCAGTTCAAAAAGTAGGTGTGTTTTAAATTATGTGCATTTATATGTACTTTTTATATAACTTACTATTTTAAAGAAGGATTTCTGTTTTTAGAGTTACACTGATTAAACTTTGATCTGAAATCACCATAAAAATCATTTACCATTAAAACAAAGTAAAAATATAATTGAGTTTCTGAAGAATTACAAATTTTCTTTTGCATATAGATCAAAAGATGAAATAAGTTCAGTGTGTGAAACTTTGTGCAAGATTATCTTTAACAGGTTAAATAAAGTCTCTACCGTTCAAATTTTTACCACCTGAAGAAACTCCTGTAATTAAGAGCAGGTAATTATCTCAGGATCCTTCAAGTAAATGTTGCTCAGCAGGAAAAACAAACTACAGTTTTTTTCACCGGACTCCGTTGTAGAGGCAGTTCTGGTTTGATTTTAATACTGTTTGAGCTTGTTAGAAATATTATAAACAGCAACTCTTTTCCATTGACATGCAGAGTTTTAACACGCATGAATTTTACAACAGACACCAAGTTGTGTGCATATGCATCTTAGAAAAAGATTAGAAAATGTGCCTTAGTTAAGCGAAGAATTCAACATCACCCAAAGATTTCAAACAAATTTGTTTCGATACAGCCTCAAATAAACGTGAGCACAGACATTCAACGCACAACCAACGATGTAACCTGAAATCTTTGCACAGGCCTCGACATGATTAGAGAATATTTGAGCAGACACTGACTGATAAAACCCACATCCTTTAGGTGTGTACCCTGTGCAAGGCTGTCCTGCTTACACAGCCTCCAAGCACGGAGTGGTCGGCTTCACTCGAGGCATGGCGGTAAGAAAGTCCAACTACACGACATGACGTGTGTGAACGTTAATCAGCGAGTAAATGATCAGGGGACGACAACGTGCTCTGCACAAGCAGTATTACGTCAGACAAACCCCTGTTGCCATTATGTCCACATCCAAGCACGTATCAGACGCCTGAAAAATCACAATTACCAAATCCAGCTGCTGTAGCTACTTCCGCTTGCACACTTTCAGGTGAATGTCATGAATTATTTTCACACTGCATTATTATTAAATGAATTAATTAAGTGGTGGCGTCGCTCCTCCCCCACATTTTCTAAACTCTCCCTGTGACCTTGTTGGCAGCAGCAGGCAGCTTTTAGCAGACTGGCTCTGATGAACTAACCTGCCTGGCAACAGAATTAGCAGGTGAAGAAAGTTGCATTTGGCATTTAAGCAGGAAACAGGGTTAAAGTTGTTGTGATTGTGCTGTTTGACATGAACGTGTGAAGCCTAACTGTGTGTGTGTGTGTGTGTGTGTGTGTGCTGCTGTTTAGATCACCTCTAATCTCGCAGGATACGGTATAAGACTCAACGCCATTTGTCCAGGTCCCGTCCAAACTGAGCTCCTCAATATGTCCATCTCCAGATTTGGAAGATTCTTCCACCTGCAATGTCCACCCAACATTATCCAGGAAGTAATGGGGATATTAACGTGAGTCCTTTTGGTAACCTTAAACTAAAAGGCCATTTTCTCTGCAGCATGTTGGCGTTTCGTACTGTGTGGAAGGACGTTCATTGATGTCTCCGCATCTTTTTTCCGTCTCAGCCCGTCTGAGGTGGCTGAGGCCGTGCTCGAGCTGGTGATGGATGAGACGAAGAACGGAGAGGCTCTCGTGCTTCTCAGGAAAGGGAAGCAATACGTCACTTTTCCTTCGATGTAGAAGCTGCCGGCGGGAAGAAACCATCATGTAGCAGCGACCCCACGAGGGAATTCTACAGTTCTTTAATGTTCAAAATGAACAAAAAAATTCTTTATGCATAAGGGTTTAACTCCAGTGTATGAGCTCTAAGCTTTTGGCTTTTTCCATCTTGCTTTGGCGATTAATAATGTGCATCGTCTCCTGGATTTTATTCATTTTTGACTAATGCTGCTCTATCATTTGTGGTTTTGCTGTTACAGTAAATGTGAATCAGTGTTTCCTCAAACACGGCAACATGTGGATGATTATCAGGGCGGAATAAAAAATCCAAAATCTTATTTTCTATTTTGACCACATGGTGTCACAGTTTAACTGGTGTTTATCATTAAAAAAATGCCATTTTGTTTTATAACTGTGCATCATTCTGTACATAATATCACATAATCCTACTTTGTGAATAATAAATATATCAAGATCTTGCAGCTGTTCGTGTATTTCTTTCAACAGTGTAAAACAAATCAGCAAATTGGGGGCAATTTTCTGAACTTTGTAGACTGCACGGTGCAGTCGTCCAAACCGACCCAGGGTTACTTCAGCGCTGAGTAAATTCTGGGTCTTGCGTCAGTTGCAGTTCAAAACTGGTGGGACTCAACCTGTAAACAAGCACAGCTGCACCCCAGCTCTTCCCCCCGCTCCGCCTCCTGCTCCTCCTGCAGTCCATGCTACTCCCATCACAGATCTACAAGTTTAACAATGGGCTTAAACTCCATGTGCTGAAATGCGGGAACTAATAACCACATACGCTGCAGATCCGTGAACAAAAAACATCCAGGACACAAGGGCAGTTTTTATTTGTTCGGCGGAAACGAAACTTAGTGCCAGTCACTACACAACGTCCAGAGGAGAAATGGCTCAACGAGGGATTCAACTGGACCAGGACAAGCTGAGCTGCTCAATCTGTCTGGATCTTCTGAAGGATCCGGTGACGATCCCCTGTGGGCACAACTACTGTATGAGCTGTATTGAAAACTGCTGGGATAAGGATGGTGGGACGACGACACACAGCTGCCCTCAGTGCAGGCAGGACTTCACGGTGAGGCCTGCCCTGGTGAAAAACACAATGCTAGCAGACTTGGTAGAAGACCTGAAGAAAGTTGGACTCCAAGGTGCCTCATCTGATCTGGCTGGACCTGGACACGTGGCTTGTGACTTCTGCACCGGGAGGAAAGCCATCAAGTCCTGTTTGGTGTGTCTGGCTTCGTACTGCGAGCAACATCTGCAGCCTCACTACGACATCGCTCCGTTAAAGAAACACAAGCTGGTCGAGGCCAATTCAAAGCTTCAGGAGAACATCTGCTCTCACCATGACGAGGTGATGAAGATTTTCTGCCGCACTGACCAGCAGTGCATTTGCTATCTCTGCTCCATGGATGAACATAAAGGTCATGACATGGTCTCAGCTGCAACTGAAAGAGCTGTGAAGCAGACAGAGCTTGGGGTGAGTCAGCAAAAAATCCAACAGGGAATCCAGGACCGAGAGAAAGAAATCCTGGCTCTTCACGAGAAGATGGAGGCAATCAACTGTTCTGCTGATGAAGCTGTGAAAGACAGTGAGGAGATCTTCGCTGGCATGATAAATCTGATTGAGAAAAAAAGGTCTGAAGTGGAGCAGCAGATCAGATCCCAACAGGAAACTGATGTGACTCATGTCAAAGAACTTAAGGAGAAGCTGCAGGAGGAGATATCGGAGCTGAAGAGTAAAGCCATGGAGCTGGAGCAGCTCTCACACACAGAGGATCATCTCCGTTTTCTGGGCAGCTACGTCTCTTTGTCTCCTCTGAGTCAGTCCAGAGACTTACCCAGCATCAATCTACAGTCTCAGCAGCATTTTAAGGATGTGACAGCAGCCGTGTCAAAGGCCAGAGATCAACTGAAGGTTGTTCTGAACGAGGAGTGGGAACGGACAGACAGAAAAGTCAAAGACCCGAGGTTTTACCACAGCAACAGCTGGAGCACAAAACCAGAGCTGAGTTTAGGAAATGGGCTCGTCAAATCACACTGGATCCGCTCACTGCGAACAAATGTTTGAGGCTGTCTAAGAAAAACAGAAAGGCAACATTGATGGGAGAAGCACAGCAGCAGTTGTTCTGGGTCTACCCACAACCGTTTCCTGTTAGTTCCGTTCACCCAGAACAGTTTGTTAAATGGTGGCAGGTTCTGAGCACGGAAGGTCTGACCGGGCGCTGTTACTGGGAAGTGAAGTGGCACGGAAAAGTCTTAATAGCCGTCTCATACAGAGACATTAGCAGAACTGGGAGCAGGAGGGATTGTGGATTTGGAAATAATGACAAGTCTTGGGCATTAGAGTGCTGTGAGGATGGTTTTACATTCAGACACAACAACATCTCCACTCCCATCACAGGCCCCCACTCAAGCAGAATAGGAGTGTACCTGGATCACAGCGCAGGGGTTCTGTGCTTCTACAGCATCTCTGGAGCCATGACTCATCTCCTCAGAGTCAAGGCCCGGTTCACTAAGCCGCTCTATGCTGGAGTTTGGTTTCCAGATTCAGCTGGAGACAATGCTGAGTTTTGTGAGCTCTAGTAGACAAATGTTTTACACCAAGTGGGATTTTTGAGTTAACATGATAAATCTCAAGTCAGTTCAAAACCTGAAGTGACTGTTAAATGGTGACGGTCTGGGGGTAATGACTGAAATCAATACCAACCTTCATCATGATTTACATTATTCTCATTATTGTGGATATTACTGTGATTTAATTCACCACATGTTAAAGTCAGCTAACAAGTTACCAGCATGAATATTTTCTTTGCAGGACAAAAAAAGAACAATATTTGGAGGGATTTGTCTCCCAAAGTATTCGGGGAAGTCTACCAATGTTCTTAGGTTTGATTTTTAATCAACCTAATTTCATCAACTTAATTTAATGAGTTGAGCGAACTATCAGAAATGAATTAATTCAACTCTTTAATTTAAATTAGAACAACATCTTTTAAAAATGGAAATATTTGAGACTATGAAGTCTGTTGTGTCGACTGTGATTGACAGAGGATCTACACTTCTTCTATATGTTGTTTCAGTTTCCTACATAGACATTAAAGTTTCTTGTTCAGTCTAGTTTTGTTTTCTGCCCCTCTAGTAGTGTTATAGCGGCACAAGTGGAACAAGATTACAACATATAACACAAGCAACACCAATTATCTGCCACATGAATGGAACTTGCACATGCTCATAAATTTACTAAACCTACGTTGTACCGTACTCTACTGCTGCCAGTACAGTTGTTTTTGTATTTTTGTTCTTTTTAAAAGTAAACATCACCCAAACAGTACGTGTTGATTTTTTGTTTGTATTTACATCATTTTAAATCTAACCTGAACTCACTGTTTTTTGTTTATACATATACAAATAAATACATTTTAAAGTCACCATTTGCAAACATTTCATTATCTTACAGGAAAAAAATTGTGAAAATACGAAATATTAGGAGTTTAACCAGGACGTTTTGACCCCACCAATACTTACCTACACATTTTTCTAGGCACCTTTTTTCTGAGGTGCTGGCTCCTATCGGTGTAGTAGTGTCATTGCTTGTTTGTTGCTACTGTGCTTGATGTAAATGTAAAAATTAAAAACATTAAATTTCTGTTTTTGCTTTTTATTTTGGAGAACGGTGAATGATGGTTCATCCTTTATAAACATCACAGAGAGTTTTCTTAAATAGTTTGTTTTTGTTTACATAATTTTAGGTCTAACGTGTTCTCATTGTTTTTAGTTTACAAATAAACAAAAATTATGTCAAAACTAACAAACAACCATACTTTGAAAAATTACATCAGCAAAATGTTTCAAATTTGACCTCAGATATTTTACAGAAAAAAGTTTATGAAACATTGACAGAAATACAAACTGTTTAACATTTAAATGCATTTCATGCAGGAATAAAGTAAGACACACAGAAAGTTCTGTAGAGGCGTGAGCAGTCACAGAGTAGACTCCAGTTTTTCTTGATCACTGCGGAGTCATTTCTACACCTTGACTGGAGCCCACCTGTGCTACATTAAATTGATTGGACATGATTTGGAAAGGCATACGCCTCTATTAAAGGTAAACAGCTGAAAATGCTACAGAATCAGAACAAAAGCCATGAGGTGAAAGGAGTTGCATGCAGAGCTCACAAACAGTGGCCTTTGCTATTCTCAAATGGAAGAAGTGTGGCACAACCAGGACTCTTTAAAGAGCTGCTCGCTTGGCAGAACTGAGATATCGGGAGAAAGTAGAGAGGTCACCCAACAGATCTCTACAACAAAAGTTCCAGAACCACAACCATCATTGCAGCACTCCACCAATCTGGGTTTTGTGGCAGAGTGGCCAGACAGACGCCTCCCCTCAGTCCAAACACATGAAATGCTGCTTCAGGTTGCAAAAAGGCATCTAAAGGACTGTCAGACTGCGAGGAACAAGATTCTAAAGTCTGATGAAAACCAGATTAGAATTTTTGGCCTTGATTATAAATATTGTCTTGCGGAAACCAGACACCACTCATCACCTGCCCAGTACCATCCCCACAGTGAAGCACGGTGGTGGTGGCAGCATCATCCCGGGGTTTGAGGGAAATTTGAAAAACCAAGCGCAGAGACATCCTCAGCGAAAACCTGTTCCACAAGGCTCAGGTCAAAGGTTCATTTACCAACATGACAACACTGCTAGGCACACGACCAAGACGACACAGGAGTGGCTCAGGGGCAACTCGGTGAACGTCCAGCCAGAGCCCAGACCTGAACCCTATTGAGCATCTCTGCAGAGATCTGAGGATGGCTGTCCCCATCCAAGATCCAGTTTTTACTTGGCATTATGGGATACTGAGTAGAGATGTGCCGAATCTTCAGCCTCGTGTTCAGCTCTGCAGGAAGTCCACGCTGACAGGGGTGGGACTTTATTTTGACGGGCACACCATGCAGCCAATCACATGCGAGGACAGACTAGAACCATAAAATTATGTGGCAGAGACGGGCCTATATTGATTTGATTTGTTTGTGTGGTTCTGTGTTCAGTTAATGTAAAGTTTTGATTAAAATGTTAAACAATAGCACCCGTGTATTTATGTGTTGCCCCGGCGACGGGTCTCTCTCTCCTCCCTCATTACCATAAATTAAAAAAATGTCTTACCAACACACAAACCACTCATGATCGCTAAATTAGCTGAAATATAAGTCTCTGAGTATAAAAGCATTTGGTTTCACTGAGATGGAGAAAATGTGGTGGGAAACCTGCAGACAGGAGCAGCTGACCTCCCATCACTAGTACTGTGTGTAAATCAGCGAGGAAAAATGCAACAAAACTGAAAAAAGTGAAGTGAACCTTCAGTTTAAAGTCTTTGTATCATTTTGAACAGGGCAGGAAGACAAATATTCGAGATAAAACTGCAAAGCAGTTGCGAAAAACAAGTTCTTTCCTACGTGCGTCATTGCGCAAGTTGACAGCTCCGCCCCCGCTCCGCCCCGCCCCCTGCTCCTCCTCTATGCCCCTCCCATCACAGATCTACAAGTTTAACAATGGGTGTAAACAACATGTGCTGAAATGCGGGAACTAATAACCACATACGCTGCAGATCCGTGAACAAAAAATCCAGGAAACAAGGGCAGTTTTTATTTGTTCGGCGGAAACGAAACTCAGTGCCAGTCACTACACAACGTCCAGAGGAGAAATGGCTCAACGAGGGATTCAACTGGACCAGGACAAGCTGAGCTGCTCCATCTGTCTGGATCTTCTGAAGGATCCGGTGACGATCCCCTGTGGGCACAACTACTGTATGAGCTGTATTAAACACTGCTGGGATAAGGATGGTGGGACGACGACACACAGCTGCCCTCAGTGCAGGCAGGACTTCACGGTGAGGCCTGCCCTGGTGAAAAACACAATGCTAGCAGACTTGGTAGAAGACCTGAAGAAAGTTGGACTCCAAGCTGCCTCATCTGATCTGGCTGGACCTGGATATGTGGCTTGTGACTTCTGCACCGGGAGGAAAGCCATCAAGTCCTGTTTGGTGTGTCTGTCTTCGTACTGCGAGCAACATCTGCAGCCTCACTACAACATAGCTCCGTTAAAGAAACACAAGCTGGTCGAGGCCACTTCAAACCTGAACGTGGTTGACCACAAAGGCCTTACGGCAGTCCCAGCTGTGCGGCAGAAGGAGCTCAGGGCAAGTCAGCAAAAAATCCAACAGAGGATCCAGGAAAGAGAGAAAGAAGTCGAGGCTCTTCAGGAGAAGATGGAGGCGATCAACTGCTCTGCTGACAAAGCTGTGACAGAAAGCGAGGAGATCTTCGCCGGCTTGATGTGTCTCCTTGAAATGAAACGCTTTAGAGTGATCCAGCAGATCAGATCCAAGCAGAAAACTGAAGTGAGCCACATACGAGAGTCTGAGAAGAAGCTGCAGCAGGAGATATCTGAGCTGATGAGGAAAGCCACGGAGCTGGAGCAGGTCTCACACACACAGGATCATCTCCATTTTCTACATTACTACCCCCCTCTGACACCTCAGCAAGCATCCAAAGATCTTCCGTCTCAGCAGTATTTTAAGGACGTGATCGTGGCCGTGTCGAAGGCCCGAGATCAACTGAAGGTTGTTCTGAACGAGGAGTGGGGAACGGACCGACAGGAAAGTCAAAGACCCGAGGTTTTACCACAGAAACAGCCGGAGCCCAAAACTAGACCCGAGTTCAAGAAATTGGCTCGTCAAATCACACTGGATCCGCTCACTGCGAACGAGTTTTTGTTGCTGTCTAAGAATAACAGAAAGGCAACATTGATGGGAGAAGCTCAGCAACAGTTGTTCTACCCACAACCGTTTCCGGTTAGTTCCGTTCACCCAGAACAGTTTGTTAAATGGTGGCAGGTTCTGAGCACGGAAGGTCTGACCGGGCGCTGTTACTGGGAAGTGAAGTGGCACGGAAAAGTCTTAATAGCCGTCTCGTACAGAGACATTAGCAGAACCGGGAGCAGGAGGGATTGTGGATTTGGAAATAATCACAAGTCTTGGGCATTAGAGTGCTGTGAGGATGGTTTTACATTCAGACACAACAACATCTCCACTCCCATCACAGGCCCCCACTCAGGCAGAATAGGAGTGTACCTGGATCACAGCGCAGGGGTTCTGTGCTTCTACAGCATCTCTGGAGCCATGACTCATCTCCACAGAGTCAAGGCCTGGTTCACTAAGCCGCTCTATGCTGGAGTTTGGTTTCCAGATTCAGCTGGAGACAATGCTGAGTTTTGTGAGCTCTAGTACATCTGTGGTGCTAGAGTGTAAAATATAGCACAAGTGAAAGGCCGCTTTAAATTTTCCCTCAAGGCAAAAGTCAAAATCCTAACGTCTTATTTCATTTTCCTTTTTGTTTGCTGTCGTCTTGTTCAATGAAATTTCATTTTTGTGCACTGAAAATTTGGTGATTATAAAAGGTTGACTGCAACAAAATGTACTCCTCACTGTGCTGCATTGACGTGAATTATATTTTTCCTTAAAGCAGTGCACCTTTTGGAAAAAATTAATCCTCCCTCCATCATTAGAAAATTCCAGCAAAACAATAAGTAAATGGTTTTGTTCACCTTGCAATTAACTCTAACATGATCAAAGTCTATTATGTCAAATACAATTTTAAAATGCAGAAATGATTAGTTTTATATTAGGTTTTTGTTTTTCACTTTTGGAATTCGTCTGCTAAATGAATGAAGTTTTTTACATGTAGTTGTGCTAATCCTCAATAAATTGGTACCATGTGATATTTACTTTCTTAGTGCTTTACTGCTGTAAAAGTACATTTTTAATTTTTGTGCTTTTTAAGTGTGAACATCTCAGAAACAGCCAACCTTTAGATTTCTTTGTGCTTGCACTGACATTATATAAAGTCTAACCTGATGTTTCGAATTTCACCTCAGCTTTTTCAAACCGTTTATGAAAACACTGACAGAAATACAGACTGTTTAAGTTTTATATTTATTACACAACTTTTAAACATTCCACAACAATCATGCAGGAATAAAATGGGAAATATACAAAGCTCTACAGAGGCTTTGCCAGTCACACAGTAGGAATAACTGGGCGTCACATATTCTTAAAAACACTCAAAAATGTGAGGTAATGGTTTGTAAATCATCAACTACAAACAATGTGTTGAATTAAGTCTGAAAAAACGTTTTTATCACCTGTGAGTCAGGACTGATTGAACTTATATTACACCTAAAATGACAGAACTGTCCATAAAACAGGTACTGCACCTTCCATAATCCCTTAGTTCCGTGTCCCTTCTGTGGTGATTCAACATGTCAGCACTTGTCATCAAATGAACAAAATGTGGACGTTATCCATATATTTATGAGCAAACGTTCAAACTCAGAGCTACAGAGTGAAACAGATTCACACAGATTATGGTGGTGCTCTGGAAAATGCATCAGTCATCAGTTCAAGGTCTTTGGAATGAAGCAGAAAGCCAAATGTCGGAGATAACGTGACAAAAGTGATTATGGTCATTTTGAGTTGTCACATTGCATGTGTGTAACACAAATTATTGAAATAATATTAACATTAATTTAGATGTGGTGGCGAGAGGTTTTTCGACAGTGTGGCAAAGCCTTTCCTAAAACACAGGCCAAAGTTTGACGTCACGGGTGTGACTCCGCCCATTTTTTTAGAAGTTATTGCCAGAAGATGGAGGAAAATAAAAATGTTCACATGCGGTTGAACGTTGGATTTGACGCAGGTGTTATTAGTCACATTAACAGTGAGTTCACGTGTCCCGGGACCCGGGACCTTGAGAATGGAAGGAACCACTAAGGTTGTTATTTGCACCTGTGCTTTTCCTCCAGCGTCATTTCAAAAACGTCTTCCTGCCTTCATGTTTGTCCCATGAGACTCCAGACACCTCAAACATAAGAACTGCGTGTAAAACGAGAACACGTACCTTTAATGTGATCGAGGCCTTCAATGCCTTTTCATTTACATTTTACACAATAATTTCCATGCTGTCTATTTTCTAAAATGATGGAGTATTTAAATCAAACTGCATAAAAGCCCACAGGTAGACAACATGATATTCTTTGGTAGAGGAGGGTGGGAACGATGTTCGCACGTGACATTTCAGTGACCTCTGACACTACGCCCCGTACACAAGTATCAAAATACAACAATAATAAAAAGTGATAGTATCAAAGTCTCCACAGTACAATACACACGACGGATTATTGCACCAAATTTAACGGTGTGGAATTGTGTCATGAGAGAGCAGCTGAGTAAATCTCAAATATTCTCCACAGTCAGGATTTTTAATTCCCTACATGTGACTAGTACCAGAAGACGAGCATCGAACAGGGAAAGTTGCAAGATTAAACCTTTGCCAACGGAGGCGGTAAATAACCGAGTGCAGTTTTGAGGAGTGTTTCCATTTCATTTTACTTTGATTTTTTCTCCACTCGATTTATTTTATAATTTGAGAGTCTTTGAGAACTTACTGATCAACCACTTTAAAAGCTGCTGTTTTTGTTCCACACTGGCTACACATTTTCTAAGATGAATTTTTCCCCTTTGAGAGATGAACAAATCCTGGACTTTTTCAATGCTGTAATATAAAAAACCGAAAATACTTTTATTTTAGTGATGTAATTTAGAGCGTACACTTATTACAAACATTTGAAGCTGTACTTTTACTTTTTTGCACGTAAAGAACGTCTTCAATGACGGTGAATTTGCTTCTTTTAGTTCTAGTTTGGATAGTACATGCCAGTAAAGTTCCCTATATCAAAATTTCTACTTTTAGCTAAAAACCTCTTCCAGATGACATCACTTGGAGGAACCTTCAGTTTTTCACCATGGTCAACCTGCAAGATATTATAATATAAGGAAACTTAAAAGAATAATGTTCAGTTACAGCTAAAGTCATAGAAAGGAATTTGAAAATTGGTGAAGTCGCCCTTTATGTGTTGAGTCTGAGTCTACAACCTCTGATTGACACATATATATTTGTATATATACATATATATATACTGTATATATATGTCTAGTGCTCTGTGCGACTGTGATGATGATTCATAACATACTGTATGATAACATCATAAAGGAATCAGATATAGTTTGAGCTTGGTAATTGATTACTGTACGAGTGCCTGTGCATATGGATCTATGGAAACATGATGACTGAGTCGTCATGCTGATTATTATAAATATATGAGACCATCACAGAGATGGTCTCACACCTGTTGTATTGCAAAACAAGTCGTCACAGTCGTGGCCATGAATTATTCCTGCCTGGCAGATATTAAAGAGCATGAATGTGTCTGTCATTGTAAGCACTTATGCCGACTGGTTTGGTTCATCCTGACACGTCTTCAGTCTATTTCACGGCCAACACAGAGAGACAACCATTCACACTCACAATTTAGAGTCATGCATGTCTTTGGAAAGCCACACAAGCACAGGGATTTGAACCAGGGACGTTCTAGCTGTGAGCTGGCATTGCTAACCACTCCTCCATCGTGCTGCTCCCTCTGTCTGGAGGTTTCCCGCCACAGTTTCTCCATCTCAGTGTAAAAACAGACCGTCTCATTTGTTCCCTAGAACTTCCTCTGCATCAAATCACAAATTAAAACACGTCTTGTCAAATAAATGTCTGTCACATCAATAGAACATCTAATAAATGTGTGTTATAAAGACAGTGCTAATGTAATTTCAGGCATGTAAGTTGATCTGCTCATTTTCTGGGGACAGATGTGAACTAAACAAAATGATACCTTTAGTCGCATTTCCTCTTTTCTGTTCTTGTGTAGACTAAACACTGGAACCAGAAAATGTCACGAGAAAAACGTCTGTGCGTTTGTGGTGTGAGACGGGACATTAAAGGACACTCTCACAGATTAAAGGACGACTCCACACAGCTTTTTACTTTGATGGTTGTAGTTTGGGGAGCACATGTACATGAGTGTTATATTAAATATTTGGGGCGCTCTGTAAAATCGAGTTTGTAGAAATACAAAGAATCATGCATTCAGCCATGAACTAAACCACTGCCCTTGTCAGCTGTCGTAGCTGACATTGGGTGTGAGTTGGATTAAACCCCGGACATATCGCAGGCAAAACAACGGGAGTTATGAAATGTATAATTTTGGTATCTCTAGGAGGATTTATGATCACTTATTGGTATCAAAATGTTTAAAATGACACAGAGCTCATGAAAAGGGGGAAGAATCTGAGTAGAGAAACACTGATGTGCTGTTTTAACAATGCGGTACATACATGGTCATCGAGTACTGACAACTGAACGAACGAGGCCGTGAAGTCCCACGTTTCAGCAGGCTGTAACAAAAAAGTTGAAGATGATGCATTTTTAGTTTTAGTGTCACAACAACATGAGGGTTGACTCAGCTGCTTTACAAAACGTGACTCGAGTGTGTTTCAATGTTAAACCTGGAGAGGAAAACGCTGGACGGACCGACTGACTTAAGCGTTTTTGAGTGGTTGTGAGCCTGCATGGTAATGCGTAGGTCTGTTGTTGAAGTGCCAACGAGCAAGGCACGTCACCCCAACCCGCTCAAAAGCAAACGCTCACAAGAAGGATTTGAATCCGGAGTGTGACGCCTCGCATTTTTCACCGAATATGACACACAGAAATGTGCTACATACAGCATTTAGTTTCTGACATTTAAAACCTTCCTGCCCCCCGTCGCCTTTTCCCTCCATCGTCACTTTGTTTGGGTTTGTTTTAAGGGGCATGAAGTTGAGCAAACCCTGGTCACCAGTGCTCTCAAAATGGCCTCCTGTCCTTCCACAATTAGAGACGCTGAAATAAAGGGTGTTAAAATGCTACATATAGCACACAAAAGAAGTGAACGTGTGATGAACTACCACTACAAACGCTCCGTGTTCCGGCCTTTACTTCCTTCACATACAGGGACGCTGCAGTGAAACCGTTCACACACTCGACCTCCAGCAGTAGCACTGAGAAACTAACAGTATTCTATCAGGTGGCAGGCACACGGATGACACCAACACGGACGTTAGAAAATCTCCTCTTAGCTTCACAGCGGAAACATTCCAATCACCCCCAGGCGGTGAAGCTGCACGTGTGCGTCTCTTATTCCACTGATGGGGGGTGAGCGCGGGGGTCGAGCCTTTATTCATTCGCCGTCTTCTCTTTGCAGGAAGGTTCACAGAGGATGTCTTTATGTGGAGGCGGATAGGGGAACGCCGCTCCGCTGCAGGTGCTACCATAAGCCAGTTTGTTGAGGCGAGAGAGGCCTTTGATGCTGCCGGGAGGCCGTCCGGGGCTGACCTTGTACCCCGCGGCTCTGGTGGTGCCCAGCGGCCTTCCTGGGCTCGTCTTGAATCCCGCAGCTCTGGTGGTGCCGAGGGGTCGGCCCGTGCTGGTTCTGTATCCGGCTAGCTTGGTGGTTCCCAAAGGCCTTCCGCGTCTCCCCGTCTTCCCAGCAGCCTTCGTCTTCTTCTTGGATTCATCCTGCGATTGGTCGGCGCTTTTAACGGCCGGTAGTTTTCCAGGTGAGCGGGGGTCGCCCCCGAGCACTTCCTGTCTCTGGCACACCATGGGCTTGTGGCTCTGTGCGGGTAAAGCCATGGGCGCCAGTGACATCTGAAGAGACGACGGGGGAGGAGGAGGGTAGAACTTGTTGGACTGGGAGGTGCACAAGTTGAAGTGGGCGACGGGGTGGTGGCCGTCTTCTGCCAGGCACGATGGCCTGCTGTTCATGCAGAAGTCACCGCTGGTCACCTGGCGCATCATCGTCTGCTGGGAGTCAGAAACAAGGAGCGTGTTATTATCACGCAAAGGCAGAAGGACTCACACAGAACACGACGTAAAGCTAAAATGAAACTGAACACAGGATTCGGAAGAATTCTGCAGAAAATGTTGGGAATGGCCACAGTTAAAACTTTACACCTTTGCATTTCTTGGGCTTGTGGAAAAGTGCACATGACGAAAAGTTTAGGGCTTTACATCATTAAGTCTACAGCAGGGGTCTCAAACTCCGGACATGGAGGCCCACAGCCCCGCATTCCCTACCTGGATCAGCTGTGTTCAATCAATCTAAAGCTGGAAAATGAGGGTTTTGCAGGGACAGTTGGAAAACCAGCAGCAGTTGAGACCCAGAGTTTGAGACCCCTGGGAGCGTCCTATGGAAACCAGACGTCCTCACGCTTTAAGTTGTTCTTCAAACTGAAATTGACTATTTGTAAGGACTCAAAAAAATGCAGATGCTTATTGAAGTACGTTTCCTAGCCCCCCCCAGATGAAAATATCCCTTGTACTTAAAAAGCTGACGGTCTTGTGGAGTCTGTCCCCCCCGACGAAGGCGAGATGCAACGGTGAGCACTTTCACAAACGTCGAGAGACACAATGACGTGATTTAAGCTTTATCTGAAATGTTTACAGTGTTTCAAGCAAGAAGAGAACGAGGAGGTTAAAGAACTTTTCTCAGGGGCCTTTCAGGACGGGGGGGGGGTAGTAGCCTAACTCCTGCTTAACTCCTTAAAAAAAAATCACAGTTAGTCAAATAGTCATATTAACTGAGCTATTTAGACAAAACTATCATCCTTTTTGTATTTATCTTATTTCAAATTGTCCAGGTTTTTGTTAATAGAGGAAGTGGTTTCCACAATCACATCTGTCCGGTTTTGTTCGCTCAGGTTTTCTGCGTGTGTCCAAACCCAGGTTAGTCGTGTTACACTGAATTTTCCAAACCTGCTTAACTGAACCTGTAAATCAGGCCTGTTTCGACTGTTTGTATTTCACGGTAAAATTGTTGGAAACTTTCCGAGGCGGATCATCCTTGACCACTGGCTTTTCCGTACAATAACTAGCTGAGCCTCATTCCCAAAACCTAATCATGTTTGTCTTAGGGTCCATGTTCTGTTCAGGTAACATCAGGGACCCCTTCTTCGTCTGCAGGGAGGTTCCCTTGCTGGTTTTACTAGGCAAAGAATGTTTCGATTTTTGTAAATATGTTAGGTCCAGATTTTCCCACAGGATAGATCACAGGATCTCCCTGAGGAAAAGAGCTAAAGTGACAAGTGTCACAGCGGAGGATGAATCACTAAAACAATGTAGAAATATCCTGTATTCAAAATTTACAAAGGGGTCAGCATAGAAATATTCATTAAATATTCATAAAGTAAAAGTAGTCAATATTAAGTGTTTCAGATACTGGATTCAAATTATTGGTGTGTTAAGATGTAAACATTGATGATGTTGCGGCTTCATCCTTACACAACCATTTATGTGGCCTGATCCATAACAATTCATAATTCATCAGTCTGTTTGTTTTTATAACAAGAAGCAGTGTCTATAAAATAAGTAGATCTGCAGAAAAAGACATTTTCCAGTGACATGTGGTGAGCCAGGTCTATAAGGAGCAGGACCATTTTCACTGTGTATTGGCTGATTATTGATTTGTTGGTTATGAAGCATGACCACATGCAAAGAGACAAACAGCTGTCAGTGAAAAAGTAAAATAAAGTGCGAGTTGTCCAACATTTGGGGACTCAGGCGTTTTCCACCACGCTGTGGGTCTTACATCACAGTCGGAACCGAGCTGGGGGAGCAGGAGCCCCTTCGGTTCGGCGGCTGCGGCTGCTGCAGCGGACGCACAGAGGTGTGGACTCACGGCGTGTGTAGTAAGTCATTCACAAAAGCGTGCGCACGGATCCGAACGGAGGACCCGCAGGAACACGCCGGCCCGGTTTGGCGACGCGGGCACAAAAAACCGGTTCGGACCGTCGGGTGTCCGGTTCGACGGGCTTTCCTGCGTGTAGTGCGTGTGAGCGCGGGGCTTCACTGTACCTCGATTGTTCGCAGATGTCGGAGCCGAAAGGGTTAAAGAGAAAAATGATCTTTCATCCCCTCAGAGCGCGGCTCGGTCCATTTTTCCGACAGATTTCCTCCGCTCGGGACCTCGGGCAGCTCGTCCGCAGCCTCCGCAGCCGCTTTGTTCCCGTCTGCGCGTTAACACGACGCCGGCAAAAGGCTCCGGCTCGACGAGGATCTGTCGGATTTTTAATTCCCAGCTCCAGAGGTTTGGATAAGAAACGCAGCCATTTTCCATTAAAAATTAATAAGACGGGCAGCGCAGTCTGAGCATGCGCACTCCGTCCCCTCCTGAAGCACTTTGACACCTAAACGCCGTTTTCATTTTAAAAGCCCAGAGCTGGTTTCATTTTTGATGTTACTGTACTGACATTGAGACATAATCTTGTTAATAATAGCGATAAATATTATAGAAATAAAAGGGTGTTTATTAACGGATCACACTTTATTTCCTTAGCAACATATCGTTTTATTATTTAAGTACAAATCATCATGAGCATTTATTCAGAAAGATAACAGCAGGTATGTGACTTGTTCAGATCTGCCAGTGTGAATTATGTAAATTAATCTTACATTAAAAGACTGTGAAAATAGCTTATTGTCGAGTTGTGATGGTTTACTGACACAGAGTGAAAACAGCATCAGATATTTTGGTATTTATGGTTTTTGTGCATTTGGAAAAAATTATAATAAATCACTTGAAATTCAAACGGAACACAGACGCAACTAAGGAAAAATAAACACACACTAAACATCCGCAATTGAAGGGAACATTATTAAAAATATAGACTAAAATATAGTTCAATCCCTTGGATGAAACTGAAGATGACAAGAGACGCTGCTCCACGAGCCTCGGTTTCGCCTCTACAACACTTTGTACCGGCCTTTGCTCGTCGGCTGGTAGGAATTTTGCTGCGGGGGAAAAAAAAAGAAAAACATTGTTAATCAGCAACATATTTTATTCATGTTACTCTCAAATATTTTATGCTCCTATTTAGCCTGATAACGCAAAAGCAAGTCCTGGTTATTGACGTGAGCACGCGGAAGGTACTCACTAATCTGATGAGCTCCTCCTTAATCAAGCGCGTGATCTCCGTTTTGGCTTTCTGCACAGCCAGTTCATTAGCACCTGGAAGACAAACAACATTAATATGTGGTAAACGCAGATTTATCACACAAAAAATAAACAGGGAACTTCCAGATGGACTTCCACTTCGACATTTCTTGACTCATACTTTCGATAGCCAGGTAAATCTTCCGTTCTCCTTCCTTGGGCTCTTTGCCCGGGGGGAAGTACGTCCCTCTGATGGTGATGGCGGCTTCAGAGTATTCACCAATCCTCTGCAGAGCCTCCTTAGACGTCACCTTCCATCTGGCCGTCTGCAGGAATACCCAATATAGAGGTTGTTCTCTTCATTTGAATTCCAGTTACAGTCAACAGTTTTGATTTAAAGCAGAATGTTTGTTTATGACAAATGAGTCTATGTTTTAATCCCATGTTGTGCATTAACAGACAAACGTCACGTCTACCATTATTCACTCAGTGAGACGTTGGGGAGCGTAAAGAGTGTCGGTCAGTTGAGTTCATCATCATATCACTTTTAGAAGTGGAGAACTCACCTCCCTTGCTCCATCAAGTATAGCACAAAAATGATTTTCCCACAGTGGCCCTCAACACGTTGATTTTAATCACTGTGAACTAAACGCTGAGCTGGGAATTTTAAACTCGCGCTACACTGTTCATCCTTCATTATGTGCTCCTGTGCGAGCTGCAGTTATAGTAACAAAACCGGCACAAGAAAAAAACCCACAATGAGATTAACACCTTATTCTGCTGCATGTGTATGTTCAGCTGACCTGAGGGAAGTCGTTGATCTCCAGCTCCTCTTCGTATCTCTTGACGGTCTCGGCCTGTTCGGCCGCCTGCCGCTCTTCCTCTAGCTTCTCCACTGGGGTGTAGTTGAGCTTGGCGTTGATTTTCTCTGCCAGCTGCTCCGCTATGGTCTTCGCTGACACCGAGGGCGTCATGATGGTGCCACCCCGCAGGATGGCGTTGGTGGCCTGCTGCATCACATCCTGGACGTGGAGAAAAACAAAAGAGAAATAAAAAAAGAAGCTAGACTTTCTGCGTTTGGCAGTTTTGACCCAGCGACTGAGCTACAACCCCAGTTACTGAGGTCTGGGAATTTTTAATCACAATAACGGTCATTTTTGTTGCCCAGCCCTGTACCTGAGCCTCAGCGCCCAGGTTCTTCTGAGCATTGATTTTGAGTGCCAGCCTCTTGGCCATTTCCAGTTTCTGGATGTTTCCAGCAGACGTGGGTCCGAGGCCTGGCAGTCCTCCGGGGGCAGCTGCTGTGGTGGCAACTGTTCCAGCAGGACCGGCGGCCGCTCCGGGAGCAGACAGGTCCTTCACCCTCTTCTTGGAGTTGAACATGCTCTCAATCTGCTCCTCAATCTGACAGGGGTCAGTAAAGTAGAGAAGACCACAATTTGCAACGGTGTATTTGTGACTAGAATATACAGAGCGCAAGATTTTTCCCCTTTAACCCGGTAACTGAATGTTGATCTGTCCAGCTTTTAAGTGAACAGGGAAATTTAAAGGCTGCTTACATCCAGAGCTCCATCCTCATCATCCGAGTCCTGCAGTCCAAGAGCAGCTTTCTGCAACTTCTTTCTTTCATTGGCCAAGGCGTGTTCCGTCTCATCAAACTTGAAGCCTTTTCCTGAGAAACCACTGCTGCTCTTGATGGTCTTACCCTCCTGCATGGAGGAAGGAATTTGAGATAACATTTTTATTAAATGTGATGCTTTTCCTTCAATACTAAATAAATAAAGAGATGAATTAATGAAGAGGAAAATATTAAACATTGGCATACTCTGTAAAAGTAAAGAAAGTTCCTGAAATACAACAACTAGCAAGCTGACGTTTAGGGCTAAAGACAGTTTTAGTTTTACAGCGTTCCAATATATAAATTCAGGGTAATGTCATCCATTGACAGGTTTGAAATTCAAAGAATTATCTCTAGTTTAATGCACACACTCCTCCTTTCACTTACCGCTTTCTGTTGGTCTTTAAAAGAGGCCCAAAGCTGCTCCAGTTCGGGTGGGACAGGAGAGCCTGACAACTCCAAGGCTTTAATGATATCGCCAGCATAGCGAACCTGATCTTCTGTGATGAAGGTGTAGGCGTAGCCCTAGGGGAAAAAAAGAAGATATTTAAACGTCTTGAATCCAACAGAATCAACACTATATTATTCCACACAATAAACAAAACCTGGTCCAACATCCCCCATAATGACCCCCCACCACAATTCAGTAGTGGTATGCTAAGAACGCTTAATGTAGTCGGTTGCGTTAAATACCTTGTTGCCTGCTCGGCCTGTGCGTCCAGCTCTGTGCACGTAGTCCTCGTAGTGGTTGGGACAGCTGTAGTTAACCACCAGGATCAGCTGCTTGACGTCCAGGCCTCTGGCTGCCACTGAGGTGGCCACCATCAGACGACAAGCCCCGTTCTTAAAGTCGTTGATGATGCTGTCTCTGTCGTACTGGTCAATTCCTAAGGAGAACCAGGAAAAAAACATATAAAAACCAAAACGTGTAGGACATATTCACAGAAGAAAGTGTCAGGAGATGCTCTTAAAGATTCATCATGGCGTCCATCTGCGGGAGTATAATGCTATAGGAATCAGAGCCTGCGATAGTGAATATGTTTATTACTCATGTAACAGCAGAATCATTCAACTCCCACTATCTGATTGTGCTTTGTGACCCATCGTGCTTTTATATTCCTTGAAAAACAAGGAGGAATGGTGCCACAGATGAACAAACTAACCCAGGCTGCTGGCTGACAACTAACCAAATTTGAGTTGAGAAGACTCCGTGTTAATCTCATGTGTATGGTGATTTACGACAATGGATTTAACATTAATTTAGTAAATGACAAAAGTTATCATTTAATGCATTACATACACCACATAGGTACATAGTAAATAAACATGGAATTCTGCTTTATCAATTAGTAAAAGTGCACAAGGATCAAAAAGCTCCCCTACTTTAACAACGTACCTCCGTGTAGAGACATGCAAGGGTAAGAGGCTTTCATCAGGTCTTTTAGGAGGCCGTCTGCATGCTCCTGTTTGTCCACAAAGATGATGACCGAGCCCTTCTCCTGGTAGTGACCCAGAATCTCCAGCAACTTCAGGAACTTCTTGTCTTCTTCAATCACCAGCTACAGAAATAAATCAAACACAAAAAGAAGGATAAAAGAAAGAAAGAAAAATAAAATAATTTAACAAAAACTAAGCTAAACAAGCATTTAAATTAAATTTTTTATAATCGGAGGAGTGTTGAAGCGTAGATGATTTACCACGTGCTGTTCCACATCGGAGCAGACGACACTGCGGCCTCCCACCTGAACCTCGATGGGCTTAGACAGGATCCGACGAGCCAGCGCCTCCATGGCTCTGGGGAAGGTGGCTGAAAACATGACGGTCTGACGGTCTGGGCGCACGTTGTCCACAATACGCATCACCTGGAATCACATAGTGGGTCAGTGAATTTTGTCCAGTTATGTTCTCTTACTGCTTTTTATTTTCAGGGAAGCCTGTTATTGCTGCTGCACAGCTGTTATTTACAGCAAGAAATTGTTGCTGATTGCGAAAAACATGCAAAGCTGAGTATTTCAGCTGTGTAAATGTTCACCTGCGGCTCAAAGCCCATGTCGAACATCCTGTCTGCTTCATCCAGCACCACATACGTAACTCTCCGCAGGTTGGTAACTCGGCCTACACAGTGAGGGAGAAGAGCGCGAGGAAAACCGTTAACTGCCAGAAAGGTCAGTCTTAGTAAGAATCCTGCCTCAGCCATGAAACATTCAACTAATCTACCAAACACAAAAAGCCTTTTTCAGGTAAGATTACTGACAACAAAGCATCCTAAGTTCAGCATATTCTTTACTGGTCTAATTTCGAGAGGCCAGAGTTATATTTTATTTTAGTTTTTTTTTTTTTTTAAAAGTATATATATATAGTTTTATAAATAACTCCTTGGCTCTGGTCTTGCGTACCATCTCAGGGGCATGAGGGACCTGTAAAAGTCAGAAAACAGCCTCAAGATACAATACAAGAGATGGAGCCCCATCAAGCATTATCTGACCAAGCGCCTTTTCACCTACAAGGGAAACATATTACAGATTACCTCGCATGTGTGGAAACAACAAAATCCCCCTTCTATCATAAGAACGTACAATTCAAATGTCAGATATAAACTAGTAGTTTCTCAAAACGTATTTAAAAGCTTAGCGCTGTGCAGGGCTCTACAGATGTTGTCAGCCAGATGTTCTCAAATCAAAGTGAGAGGCAAGAGGTGTGATCTGGGAAACATGGTCTGTGCTTTGAATATCATGGTCTACAAGTGCGAGTTTATTTATGGGAGGGTATTTAATTTGACAACACCACCGTAGAACCCTGGTTGAGCATACTGAGCAAATATAAAGTACAGGTCCTGACCAACCTACATTCATGTTACGACACACTTATCAGTCTTTTCTCGAAGATTGAGGAACCGTGGAGGCAGCACCAGGTCCACCTACCTGTACTGGCCCTGATCTTCAGGAAACACATCAGTGTCTTGTGGATATGACTGATCCCAAAGGTGGTCAAATAATGTCAACAGTTTAGTAAAGGGTACTGACTTGATTCATTATGTACTTCAGCATTTTGTGACATTTATTCCATGCAAGGCAAATTAGTGAAAGGCTCAAAGGTGCTTACTAGCATTTTAAGAAACGCAATAAAGAAGAGAGCAGATTAAGATTCATCGACTCACCACTGTTGGCCCCCAACATGTCAATCATACGTCCGGGTGTGCACACGATGATCTCTGCTCCTCTCTTCAGCTCAGCAATCTGCAAAACGGCAGCAACTGGCTCAACTCAGAGACTCACAACTCTCAAAAAAAAGCAATAACCAGAACTGAGAAGCTAGTGTGTCTCTCCTGTGAAGAGAGAGCCTGTTAAGGCTTTAACAGCAACAGTTGAAGAGAACGTGTTGCTGCCATTAAATTAAAAAAAAAAAAAAAAAAAAAAAAAAAAAGTATGTTTTAAAAAAACTAAACAGTAACATTTGTTCTACGTGGTTATAGCTGTTTGAAAATAGCATAACGGGCGTCAAATAATGTGTGTGCCATTACCTGTTCGCTGATACCCGTGCCCCCGTAAACACACACCACCCTGAGCCCAGTGGCTTGGAGAACTTCTTACACTCCTTGGTGATTTGCAGAGCCAGCTCTCTGGTCGGAGTCATGATTACAGCTGTGGAGGAGAGAGGACAATCCAATACAAAATGCCTTTAATCACACCTATAAGATAGACCTTACACTCGAGGGCTCGAAGCATGAAGTCTGGATAATATTGGCAGCATTTCACTCAGACATTTGCATTCACACATACTGTACAACCCCCCCTTTAAAAGTCAGAATAATGCAGTGGAAGCTTAACACAAAACAAATCTTTGCCCTAATCTCCTGCAGTTGATTTTTTAATCCACAATTAACATACATAACCTTTCTTTAAATGCTAGAGCCTTAAAAACGTATAAAGTGACGTGTTCCTTACAGATGGGTCCCTCGGACTCCTCCAGTGGCCGCTGATCCATAATGTGTCGGAACATGGGCAACAGGAAGGCTATGGTTTTCCCACTGCCGGTCTTGGCGATGCCAATGAGGTCCCGACCTGACATGATGGCGGGGATGGCCTGGGCCTGGATGGGGGTGGGCTTTTCGTATCCATGCCTGGGTACATTTGGAAGAAAGGCATCAAAACAAATGTGACGCTTTGTTTCCCGTCTCATTAAACAAATCTCGGGGTGGCGCACTCACTTCTTAAGAGCGTTGAGGATCTTCATAGACACCCCACACTGCACCCAGGTCCTGATGGGCTTGGGGCAGCCCTTTCCCTTGACAGTGATTCCTTCAAGTTCCAGCCTGCATGCGTTCACTTCTGTACAGGCAACACGACAGCCATGTTCGAGGTTAACAACAGAAAGATATGCAAGCTCAGAAATGCAGATACAAACATTGGTTCACTCAAATGTTGAGTCTCATTTGAACACATCGCATCAACTCTAATTCAGACTACACTTTGCTTTAAACATCTTCTGAACTGGTCTGCAATTATTCCTTCCACTACTTTATGCAGACATTTGCTTGCCGCACGTACATGGATAAATTATGAACAAATAAATCAACTTAGTCTGATAAGAACACATAATCTTCATACAAAACCCATCCAGATCTGTGCAGAAAACACCGGACTACGGAGACTTTGTCTGGTCCTTTTGTTTGTTTTGGATTTTTATGTAGCTCTCAGTTTAAAATTAATTAAAATTATGATTGTGAAGTGGTAAATAACACATCCTGCTGTGATGTTTTTGTGTTCAAAAACCTCTCTGTGCTGCTCACTGACCTTCTTGAGTCATCTTGGCCAGCTCAGGCACCTCCACATAGAAGTTTTTGCGGTAACTCTCGTACTGGATCTTCCCATGATCCACAGGCTCCAGGATCTTCCTCTGTTTGGTCTGGAAGCCGGTCAGAGCTGTTTGCAGATCCACCTCCTCCTCTTCTGAAGAATACTGTCAAACACGGCAGCTACATTTAAGCAGATGACTTGAAGAGAACACGACTGACTAAATTTGAATGACTAGTCTTGATTAGGATCTGTGTTTCAATCCCTAAACATAAGTGGTGCAATTCAGTAATTTAGAAAACTAAGATCACCTTTCTAAAAGAGTTAAAGCCTGTATCATAAAAAAAAGATGCAGGTTTAATCTGCAGAACATGTGATGCTCTTCATAAACAAAGCAATCAAACAAAAAACTCACCTCCATCGCATCCTGGTCGTTCTCCATCAGCTCGCCCTTTTTCTTGTGAGTGTGAGGTCCTTTCTTTGTTTTAACAACTGTGACCACTTTGGTTACTGTCATTGCTCCTTTCTGTAGATAACAGAAAAAACACCAACACATTAGGTGTGGCCGATTACACGTGACGCTGGGATAATTTGTTTCCCCACCGACTCGTCCCGAGTCTTAAGTAAATCCTTATTTCCCCCCTCGTACTCACCTTATCGTTTCCTTTCATGGCTCCAATGTTGAACTTCTTCACTTCCTGCTTTACCTCCTCCATGTAGGCATCCAGAGGATCCACATCATCCTCCTCAGCCTGCTGCTCCATGGGAGTCTCCTTCTCCTTCTCACCCTCCTCTTTCTTTTCCTCTTTTATCTCCTTCTCTTTCTGCTCTCCCTTCCCTTCCCCATCTTCATCGTCACCCTCCATTGGCGCTGAACCCTCCTCATCATCATCTGAAATTTTAGAGTCACCTCTTATTAAGTAAACACTTGCTGGACACAGTTTTCCGATGCTAACAATTCTCTCACCATTTCAAATAACTAGAAAATCCATTACGAGAGGCTACACTTTCTTTTCTGAGATGGGAATATTTTTATGAAAAGATAAGCACACCAACTAAACCGACAAAAGTATTCCAGGCTATTCTAACAGCTATTTTGCCTCACCATCATCGTCCTCCAGGCTCCATTTCTTCCCCTGCTTCATCTCCTCCAGTTCTTTCTTAATTTCTCCGATGTTTTCAATGGCCTTCTTCCGCTGCTCTTCCCTCCACTTCTCTACCCGCTCCTTCCTCTTCCTCATTTCCTCCTCCAGCTTGTTCTGGTCAAAGTCTTGCTACATGGGCATAAAGGAAAAAAAATTGATGTAGCTTCCTTGTACTGTTGGGACACCGTTTAGTGATTAGCAAGAACTGAATCCATGGCACTTACATCTTCAACCTTTTCGTCCTCTTTCTCTTCTTTAACCTTTTTCTTTTCAGATATAGGATCAATGCTGTCTTTCTCCTTGCTCCTTGACCTGCACAGGACAAATAAAATAAGAAAAACTGTAATAAATTGTGATTTTGGTGGCCACTGATCCCAAAGTTGTGGAATTCACCAAACTCCTTTGTGTTGTGTGCTTGACCTTAAAGTGAGCCATTTCTAACTCCTCGCACTGTCCTGATGAATTACACAAGTTGCACCAAAACTATGCATTACTTTATTAATTCAATTTGATTATCCTAGAGATGAAAACAACAACAACAACAAAAAACCCTTACTTTTCCTCCGCTCTTCTGCTCTTGCTGGGGCTGCCAGAACGGGACCTCCATGCTCGACTTCTGCTGCCCGATCGCCTCCTTTCTCTGCTTCTGGATCTCCTCCGGTCTCTGCTCCGGGAGCGTCTGGAGAACAAAAACAAACATAACACGAAGAACCCAGGAGGAGAAAACTGTCAAAGGATAAAATAATACTCAACATGATTCTTAAATGGTTTCTCTCTCTCTCTCTCCGAAAACATGTCCAAAACAGATTTGAGTTCATCAACGTTCTTTAGCGCAGCTTGCTCTCCAGCTTGTTGAGAAATGACCAACACACCTGGCTCGTTTCCTGTCTCTGGACCTGGACCTGGACCTGGCGGTCCCGGCTCCGCGAACGCTCCCTCCTGCTTCGCTCTCGATCGTCTTTCTTGGAGCGTTTGTCCGGTGAGCGACTCTTCGATCGGCTCCCTGAGCGTCCCCGACCCGCGGAGCGTTTCCTGTAGTGTCTGAAGAACCAACAGCTCCGTGGTTAGCGTGTTAGCGGGGAAGTGCTGACCAAAGATCACATTTAACAATATCTAAAAAGTTTATATTCGGCCAGGCGTAAATTAGTGATATTAGCACTAGCTTAGGTTGATATCTATGAACGTGTGGGCTAGCGTGCTAACGTTAGCATCGAAATGAAAAGAACCAAGTTTAGCAGCAACGATTAGCAGCTGGTCACAACCACTCACCCCGAAACCGAACGGACAGTTCGGACATACCTTGACTCACGTCCCATTACTACTTCGCGAAGTTTGAGCCCGTGAAAAGTCTTTTTTTAGCTCATGAATTATAACGACGGCTGCGCGGCGGACGGTTGTTTGTGTCTCTGAACCCGCACGTAAGAAAAGCGCGACAGTTCACGTGCAGCTTGTAGCGTCAGCAGCGCAGAGCGCCCCCAGCGGCGGGAGGCCGGAGGCGCGACTCCGAAACTCCAGCGCCTGAAAAGACGCTTTTCATTACTCCGCTTTAAATGATGCACGTTGTTCCTCTGCAGAAAGTCGTGAAAAGTCGAACATCACAGCAACTCTTTCTTTTGTGATTAAAAACTACTGAACATCTCTATAACTAGCTATTGTTAAAGTTCAACTCGCCGTCTTGAGACGCTCCTTAGTGTCGAACCCTGCAACATAATTGAACCCAGAAAACACAGAGACATCAAACACATTCACCAAGAATGGAGGTGGATTTGAATCTGAGGGACAGAAAACATGTTTACTGTTTTAATATAATAATTCATCCATTGTCACATCTGTGCAAATGCAAATTACAAACTAAAAAAACAACGCATTTTTGGATTTTTCTCTTGTTTTATATATCAAGGCAAACACTGTGAAGTAACGATAGATTTTTTTAAACTGCTGATCTCCTCTACCGATACGTCCTGAGCCACGTCTGGCAATGCACTAGCAGTTTTCCAGCAACATTTATAATCGCACTGTCTTCATTACATAAATAACTGAGACATAAAGAACCAAAACTGATGACTTTATCACACAAGTATTTTTTATTCGGTTAGAAGTGTCGTTGTCGGTTGTTTACTGGGTATTTATGCGGAGACAGTTTACGTCATGTCAACAATACATTTGTTACTAAGGTCAGCGTACTGTAAGAGCCATTAAAAACAGCTGAATCTGTAAACTTTATCAAAAACAATCAAGTAGGTCAGACAGGTCTTAAGATAAATGACACCAATTCATTTACATGAAAAAAATATTCACATTAATAAATTAATTTGGATAAAGCGAGGACAAGAACAGCACAGAAGTAGAGTATACTGTATATGACTTATGTTCAAATGAGACAGATCACCACAACTACTAAACACGATTAAAACTCCCACCGTCAATTTCCAAACGCCCCAAATCCTCCTCCTCAATGACACATTTCATGACGTACATTTACTGTATGACGTTAACTGTGTTTTAAGCTCAAAGCCGTGCAAAACAGCACACTCCACATTCAAGGATTAAATGCTTCTTCTTACTTAAACAAAAGGAAGGAAGTGTCATAATGTAGATGGACCCTTTCTGAACCCTGACAGAAATCATAAAGCGCTGCCTATGAGGAAATCTCTTAAACGCAAATACAAATTTGTATTCACCATTTCAAGTTCTCAGTTTTTCTGCTTAATCGAAACAAGGTCAGGGTCTCGTTTGATGGAAAAAAAGTTGAATATCCTGATACAAAATGATCTTAAACACCAAAACAAACTCTCAGAAAATACTTTGAACAAGAGGCTGAAGAGGACAAAAATTAATCTCCAAGATCTAGTTCTGTATATAATATCAGGATTGAGAGTTTTGATCAACCGGCTCTTTCTCCTTTGATTAGATCATTAGTGTGTTTAAATCAAGACTGACCCTCTATTTACTTCCTGAAGGGTGAAAAATGAGGCTCTACTTTTCTTTCTTGATGTTTTACGGTCAGATCCACAAGTCTGAGAATGAGTGATGTTTTCATTATATTTTCATGTAAAACCGGGTCATAATGAGAAAGTGTGAGGAGTTAGAAACACAAGCAGTTATGAAATATAAAGAAAAGAAGACATTAATTTAAAATGACTCATAACTTCTAGCTGAGAAATCAACTTCTGTCTACAAATCGTCACACTTTCTGATTATTTAGAAGTTTACGTAACATTTTTGCAGTCCTGATTCCTTTGCACGTTTGGCAGGGAGGATGTTGCAGAATTTACCCCTAAAAATGTATTTCAAACATCAGAATTTTGATTCAGAAAAAAATGAAATGCTGTGAATCAACACACCTCATCACTTCAATGGTTGTAGTCAACACGTTTCCGTCAAATCATGGACTAGATTATGTCAAACTTCAAGAAACTCAGTATGTTTTACCCAAAAAGTTTTTTTTTTATCCATCAGAGTCAGATTAGCCATCTGTTTCAGGTTCTGAATAATATGAACTTCAAATCCACTGAACCCAACACACCAATAGAAAAACCAAAAAAAGTGAAGAAAAATGTCATAGTGTTATACACTATGTGGGAAAAGATCTACCTCTAAATCTTTCCAGTAGCTCTCGTTGTTTCACAGCAGAGTCAGACGCCTGCTCAGGGGTCTGGTTTGAATAAGTTCAGAATATGACACTTTACCCGCTGTATACGCCACATCTGAAGAGTTTTTAGGATTTCAAACACTCAGGGCTGAGAGATATTTCAAAATGTCTGTCTGTTAGTTTTCAGTGGACTTGCAACGTGGCAATATTAAATTGGCTTATTTAAAGCAAGAGAATATTTTGTGTCAACTTACAACTAAAATTTCGACTTCATAAGCAACCAAATGTAAAATCGTTAGTTTTCATTAGGGCTTTATCAGCTGTATCATTATAAGATCTGATAGAACTGGTGGCTTGCAAAAATGTAACTTCAATTATTCTCTCCATTAGATTGTAATGGCTTTGTGTGGCCACAGTGGCTGCTGGGAGACTGAGGTAAAGGATTAACATGGTCATATTTTATATTTCTACTGTGTACAACAACTCCCTTACAGACTGGAAGCAATGAAAACTGTCTCTAGAGAACTACAGAAACACACCTCAGTGAAGCACTCCACCACCCTGAGTAGCATGTTTGCGATTTGTAATATTTGAGCTGCGTGAGCCTGAGAACAAGCATCTCCTTGTGCAGCCTCTGAAGGGTGCAGCCTTTTTTAGAGACAATAAAGCAAAAGCAAATATAATACATAATGTCCAAGACATCTTCTCCCAGGCTGTCACAAAAAAAAACTGTGCGCTGGTTTCAGTGTCTGTACGGGGCTTTTTAAATAAATGTTAAAAATATTGAAAGTGACTGGCCTTATCCTTTAAATAAATGAAAAGAAATATCACCCAGCCCTAGTGGACTCCAGACTCACATTCCTAAGTAAAATGGAATCTGTTGCCGCCCAGTGTAACGTCAGACTTTTACTATTTTCTGTGCAGGACCTATCAAATAAATATCACCGGCTGTATATTCTTCACACACAAACAGAGGTTTAGCTGCTGAGCTTCTGCCCAGAGAAAAACCAACCGACATCAGTAACAAACACTGGACTCTCTGGTAACACGAATCTTAGCCTTAGTGAAATCCTGAAGCGCTGAAATATGTGGGCACTCGTCCGGCTAATGCGCCACTGCGACCACAAGGCAGCAGGGACTCGTTTCCAGACCGTCAACAACCCGCAAACCCACATCAGAGGGTATAAATGAGCATGCCTGGTCCTGCTATGGGAGAGAGATGGAGGGGGACGACAAGGAGGCAGAGTCCTCGTGGTCCATCAGGGAGTCTCTGAGCCGATGAGCAGCAGAATCTCGTGTGAGAGAATGAAGGTGAAGAAGTAGACGCAAAGGTCGGCGAAGACGTCGCCCATCCTCCTGTAGGTGTCCATGGAGCGGTTGATGACCTCAGCGGGGATGCCCGACAGGAGCAGGGCCGCAGTTAGAACAGTGGTCTTGGTCTTTTTCTCTACCTGTAAGAACAGGAAAAAACAGACAGACACTATGATTCATGAGTAAGACTAATGATTTATGTCTAGCTATTTTTTTCTTCATTTTTTAAGTAGCGTTCCAAGCCTGCAGTAATTATTGGCATCACTACGATCTCCAAGCCCAACTTGGAACCTTAGTTGCATGTCATGTGTTAGCTTTAAATAAAAGGCAAAATTCCCCAAACAATTTTTAAAAAGAAAAAATGAAAATTCTGATTGGAGTTGCAGCAAGAAAATAAAACTGATTTCTACTTTAGAAACTGCCAATTTTTAATCTAACATAAACTCACCTTTGGAAAGTATTTGGACAACCCCATGTAGGCCAGCTCGAGAGTCAGAAATGGAGCAAATATTGACTAGAATGAAAAAAAAAGGAAACCACAATAATTATAATAGTAAAAATCTGAATAAAAACACAGTAAATAAGTTGAGAATAAGATGTGGTCTGTTCTCAAATAACCAGAAGCAAGAAACGTGCCGGGCATCTCACAAATATCACATGCACTATTAGTCATCATCAATTTACAATATAGAAGCTGCAATAATAAAGTTACTAATCAAACAGAAATTGTTGAAGTTCCCGGGTTGGTTAGAAGGGTGGGTGTCTGTGAGTCCGACACCTCTTCATATAAGGATACGTTTTGGAACATAACTAAAAAGTTACATTTACATTGCTGTGCATCTCTGGATAATAAAACAGATTTTGTTTCCGCGGTGTGTTTTCATATTGTGCATGAGTGACATTTAAAGTGAAGGTTTGTCCAGTCCTACACAAGCATTTAAATCAGTTAGTTTTTCAACGTAAGACTCATTTCTGACAGTGAACGTCGGTATTATTATTTGTGAGTGGTCATTTGTCATTCCTGGGTAATGTTGGTAGCTACTACCACTGAGCCTCGTGCTGTATGATAATATGATTATGTCCATTATCCCAGCAACAAGATGCCCGCAACTCGCTCCAACTCACCAGATACTTGCAGACAAATACCCTGACAAAAACAGCAAGCAGGACGCTGCCGACGAGCCGGAAGATTCTAAAAGGATCAAACTCGTCTGAGTCGGAGCCTCCGTCCTGAGCTGGCTTCTCATTGGCTAGCTGACCCCGCAGCTTCATGGCATCGTCAAAACGAGACAAGTACTTCTGGAGGCCTCTGCGCGGGGAGCCACTGATGTCATCCGACGCCCGCTCCCCTCTGGGTCTTTGTCGCACCCCTCCATCGTCGTCCAGCAGGCCTCCGGGCAGCTCGTTGCAGCCTGGCAGTGGGGAGCCCCTCCTCTCCGGGGTGGCGCTGTGGGAGCGGCTGCCGAGCCCCGAAGCCTCCGGCAGGAAGGGAGACGGTCTCGGCGAAGAGGAAGGCGACGACCACAGCTCTGTCCGGTCAAGGTCGAGATGGAAGCGTGGTTCCGTGGGACGTCGGGACGCTCCTGTTGAGGAAATGAATACGGCAACACTGAACCAACCCAACACCACTGTCAGCAAAAAGTTCTCCAGTGGCCACAGGTCAGACTGCGGCTGAACTGGATTAGCTTTTTTATGCATTTATTTTTTTGTTTACAATTTTGTGGCATAATATAGACTAAATCATTGATTGAAAAATAAGGAGCATTTTAAAAGCTGCAACCCTAAATCTGACATAAGTAACGAATGTTGTTGCTTCAGAGTAGAAACATGTTTCACATTGAGTCATGTCAGACACTTTTAACCATGTGACTTTACCAGGAGCTGCTTGGGGTTCCGTGTCCCTCCCGCTTTGACGCGTGGACGGAGCCTGTAACCACGACGAACACCTCTGTCTCCAACGACACACACGGTTTTAAACAACAGAAACTGACTAACGGCCTGCAGGCTTTAGGCTGATCGGCTCACTGCTCAAACGGAGGTTGATGGTCTGATGTTGATGCTTTTACGTACTGGACATTTTTGTTTTAAATTACTAAATTGAGCAACTCGTCAGCCAAACTGTCCTAACTGAGTTTTATAGCAGGAGCGTCCTCCGGTTCAAGTCCCCGGCTGGCGACGGCCTTCCTGTGTGGGGTCTGCTTCCTCTCCAGGTAACCCGTGACTCGACATTGACTGTATATGTGAATGTTTGTCTCTCTGTGGTGGTTCTGAGAGAAACTGGAGACCTGCCGCTCACTCAGACCTGGGACAGGCCCCGACCCCCCATGACCCCGAACATGAAAAGCTGTTGCACATAATGGATGGACAAAATATTACTGCGTATCACACTGAGCAAAAGTTTAACTGAATAACTGTTTCAGCTATTACTGAAATGAAGCTTCAAGATCAGAGGCTGGAAAATAAAACATTAAAGATAAAACACGTGTGAGTGCGCAGGGCCAACAGCTGACTTATCCTTCCAGATCCTAATGAATGGACCCCCCCACCCACAGAACCAAGACCACCCGACATGTCCACAGCTCGATTCCCCCGTTGCTCAGACTGGACCACAGTGACTTTCCTGTATTTGGATCTTGCTGTTCGAACCAAAGAAACCTGCTGTGTTTTTGTTCTGTTTTATTGATGTACTCCCATCTACTACGGAATCCATCGTTTATTTCTTATGATACTAAGAAATAAACAATAACAAAGTAATATTTGACCTCGTGTTATTTTTGCGTGCGTGCGTGTTGACTAAAAATAATATTTCGTGGCCGAAATGTGCTGACTGTGGCAGGAGGAGGATGGAGCAGTGGCGGCGGTCACGACGTCCAGAACAGAGGCTCGTCGAGCCGAACCGGGCCGTGAACCGGGCCGTGAACCGGGCTCACGTCGCATCGTACCGTTATTGTCCGAGTCGCTTTTGGCGAAGCCCACGATTCGGTTCATCCTGTCCTCGGAGTTCATGAGCAGTTTCCTCCGCCGCATCTCCGCCCTCCGCTGCGCCGCCGACACGGAGCCGGTCTTGTCGTCGTGGGCCTCGGCGGACTCCATGCTACAGACCCGGGTTCGTCACAGCACGGACGCGACCGCGAGCCGACAAACGTTCACCGGCAGCACAAAACCCGCTTCCGGCGGGTGAATTCAGCAGTAACCACAACACAATGAACGGAGCTTTGTCTGGACGGACGCGCGCTGATGACGTCATCGCTTAGCATGACGTAGCGGTTTGTCGCAGATGTTGATCGATCAGAGCAACTGAATATTTCTGTTAGTTACTTCAATACTAGAGTAAGTAACAATGTCAATTATCTGACAGCTTTTGTTACTTTGCGGTTGTACATTCTTAATACTAATAAAGTCTAACATATTATTATGTATGATCAGTGGGATTTACACATTAATACATCAATAATTATAATGCAGTAAATGCGTTTATATGTATAATGCGTTATTGCTGCATAATAATGCTTTAATATTATAAATTATTATACACATATTATGCAATAATGCCTACTATTATATTTTAGCATGCTACACTATCAGCAGCACTTGTTTTACTTTTAATTGATGCTAGAACAATTGTATTTTTATTTAAAACATGAATGTGAATGTAAAACTTTTACTTGTAAGAGAGTATTACTACACAGCACTCATATTAATATTTTCAGTAGAAAGTTCAAGAAAGCACTTTGATTTCAGCACATATTCAATTTGAATGGTTGCACTAGATAAAGATAAAATACGGGGTGTGTAGTCTTATTGTAAATGTAAAACAATCTCAAACATCCATTAGAAAGAAAACTGTGGTATAATTGTAATATTAACAATTCTTATCTATCTATTCAATGCATTTTTTTTTATTTAGAGCCCCTGATACATTACCTGCACATCCCTGGGCTTTAGTATCTGCAACTTGTTCAAGTTAGCATATCAAAAAGTATTAAGCTTTCAGCATTGTATCTTTTTTCTGTCTGACACACTCAAACAAAGTGACAGGCTCCAATCAAATCAATTAAATATGTTTCAAGAAAAAAAAAGAGATAATGCCCATTTTAAATTGTAAATTAATATTTTAGCGAGTAAAGGAGGACATCAAAATGTTCTAAAAGGTCATGCCACAGGTCAAATTTCTCATTATATTTTCATTGTGCACAGGTGATGTCACAAGTCTTTGGTGTTTAAATCCACGTCAGCTCGCCAGCTCTCCTCGATATCTGTCAAGTCGGACTCTAGTCCACACGTCCACACCTTTGAAATTTACTCTGTACACCCACAGGCTATTTTTATTTTAATCAGTTTTTTATGAAAGGAAATTCTGAGATCAAAACATAGTTGTCTGCTCCTAAATACATTTTTGCTCATATAATACATAGATTACAAATTGTATGAAATCAGACCAGATGAAAAAACTTCCATTGATAACGTCGACTATATTGGTCCATATTCTTTTCTGTACTCTTCATTTTCACTTAATAGACACAGCTGACCCACCAACACAAACTACATATAAAAAGTCCCAAACTTTTTATTTTCTTAGCATCGTTTCAACTTAAAGTTTATACTAAAATCAACAGCATTTCCTTCACCTTCATATATTGCAGTCTTTTCAATATACAAGTATCAATAAGCACGATTAAAAGATCACAATGGCTTTGTTATGTCTGTGTTAAAGAATTTCCCATATCCTATTATATTAAAATTTATATATCTATACCTATGTATCTAGTCCTATAGATACACAGATACAGACATATTATACATATAGTCTGCATTTAAACAGATGTTTAACAATAAAAAGTGAGTTCCCATACAAGGCAATTATAGAATTTAATCAGATTGGGAGTCTCATAAATTAAACAATCAAGAAAAAGAAATAGAACAGAGGTGTCGCCAGAGTGTTCTGAATGTCCAGAGAGAGAAAGTGTGACAGAGTTTCTGAAGGACAGATCAGACGGACGAAAAGGCCTTTCCACTGCAGAGTCCACACGTTCAAGGCAGCGATGAAGGTGGGGTGGGGTGGAGGGGTTGGGGGTCAATCGGCCTTCAAACACCTTTAACAACGGTCTAACAGATTTGTTCGACACACAAGTTGAATGAATGAGAATTTAGTTTTTTTAAAAAGCACACGTTCTGTCCTTTATGTGCAACGTTAGAGTTGTTAGAGCTCAGGTGTTCTGAATACAAATACCCGATAACAGTCTTCCTTATAAACCTAGTCTTACGCAGACACACACACACACACACAATTATTGATTTGTTTTAGTAAAGACGACTGTGCTTTTTCAACAAAAACACGTCACACACCCGTCTGCTTGGACTGCATCAGTTAGACAGCATTGTTCTACAAGAATAAACACTGATTCATTCATTCATTGTCATCATCACGGATTTCTATTCTTTTCATTCCTCTCTTCCACCTTGCTTCTTAAGTTGAGTGAAAGGTTCCAAAATTAGCATCAGAACCGATTCTCTTGTCTCTCTTCGTCCTCTTGCACTGTCCGTCACATAGTTTCAGTCGAGCGAGGCTTCACGTCAGTTCAGCTTGAAAGATTTCTCAACCGAGATCATGGACCACAGCTGGAGATGGAGCAAGAGATATCCTTGAGTCTGCCACTTCCTGCTTTCTCTGACACACACACGCGCGCACACACACACACACACTTATGCACATCCTCTCGTCAGTGTTCCCTTGGCTCCACAGTGCCACTGAAGATTATTTGGAGATTTGCTGTTGGATGTGGAGCAGGAACTCGTAGTATGACAGGGCCGACTCTGTCCGATCCTCAATCATGTTCTGCATAAAGCTGGCTTTCAGCTGGCTCTCGTCCCTGAGAACACCAACAAAAAAGTTTTCTTAGTAATCCACAGAGGAACATTTTTTTATTATCCTTCATTTCTCCCTTTCCACTGTATTGAACTACAAAAATAGGCTGAAACACATGACTTTTTCATTTTTTTAAAAATCTACTAGCAGCTTGTGGATTGTTTTCCCCACATCGGCACGGCCCAAAATTTGTGCTGCTCTTGCTACTTTTTATGCTCTGACGGAGACAGCGGTCTGTTGCCCACCTGATGACATGCAGCGAGGGGAAGAAGGGCCTCTGATCTCTCAGCCACCCGACGAAGGCTCTGGTTCTCTGTGACTCTGCAGTGTCCAGCTCCGGAAGCTGATACTATGAGAGAACAGAGACGGATAAGCTTTGCTTCGCGGTGGGGAAAGGGTGAAATACATGAAGGAACGAGCAATGACCCCCAGCAGGTGGAAACTACGGCAGCTGTAACATGAAGTTTCCTACCAGGTTATCAGGCACAGCAACATAGCTGGGAACTCCCAGGACTTGTGTGAGGAAGTTGGGGTTGCAGTTTCTTCCAATCCACAAATACATCACCTTTTGGAACAGAAAAGAGTGTATGTTTTATGAAGGAAAAATGATCCACTAAAATACTGTAACGAAACTTACGTGAGAAGTGTATCCTACACATTTGGTTTTTTCCAAGGCTTTTTAGACAAAAATAATCAAAGTATAGGAGCAAATAACAGACAATTACTATCTCTGTTTATGCCCGTGCTCATTAATATCAATAAGGCTTTCATCATGGAGATAACCGTGTGGTTTTGACATTTGCTTTAGCCTTAAGAGCCCAAACTGCACCACTGTCCAATTGTGCACGCTAGTTTAATTACCACGTTTTTCACATAATATGAACCACAGCTATGAAAAAAAAGCTATAGCCAATGAATAAATTCCACTAACACAGGAGGGAAATCCTAACTTGGATGTTCAGTCTCAGGATTCAGCCTGGTTTAGCACATTTATTCCTGTTTCTCACGTGTGTTTCTTTAAAACA
This sequence comes from Channa striata, assembly GCA_033026295.1. NCBI lineage: Eukaryota > Metazoa > Chordata > Actinopteri > Anabantiformes > Channidae > Channa > Channa striata. The sequence goes on from CM065182.1 coordinate 3,114,250, forward strand.
ACATACCATTCCAGTGTCCATGAGGAAAGCTCCGTCCCTGCTGAGCTTCTCCACAGACAGCTGCAGCACTCTGGGCTGAGGGATGGTCCTCTCATTGACATTTAGAGCTCCCTACAAATACACAGTTGACACTATGGTTTTAATGTTCAGCTATTTACAATTTATTAAAAACAGCCTTCGACTGGGAAAAAAGGACTTAACCTTTCAAACAAAAGTTGTTTTTTTTGTTAAACCATACACCAACATTTAGAATATTTTTTCCCTTTTTCTAAAACTGCCCTTAACAAACTTTATAGTTCAGAAAAACTGTGTTGATAGTCCGCACCTCATCAGTCAGATCGTCAATGCGGTACAGAGCAGGGTGGACCATCAGCATAGCGTAGACCAGCGGCTGGTACTTCAGCTGACACATGGCAAACACCCGGTCATCCAGCCTGGTGCTGGTGCCCGTCCTGAAGGCTTTCTGTATGATGCACACATAAAACCATGAAACTGAATTAATGAAGGCCCAATGGATCCTGGGAGAAGCAGTTCCTTCAAAGCTTTAAGGCAATTTCACTAAGAAAACTTCAGGTAGGTCTAGAACTGACACGCAGGCAAAAATGGAAATTATTCAGTGGAGAGACAGAGACACTTATTGAGTGGAATGTGTGAATAAAGCCGACCTGTTTGAGCAGGGCCAGGATTAAGAGGGGGAAGAGTCTGAGACAGGCCGGGGCGAGCAGACCGGGCTGCTGGATGGTCAACACAGACTGACGGTAGGACATCAGCGAGTCAATGGCAGCATTGGTCATCGCGTCTCTGGCATCACTTAGACTTGCCGTCACCGAACGGTCCACAGCTGAAGAGAAGGAAACATTTCCAGTCATTAGAAGGATCTAGACAAGTCCTTTTAGGCTCCCATCTTGATGATTCTTTAAAGGATAAAGCTTGTGGTTTTATTTTTTTTGTTTTCATTTTCAACACAGCTTTTTGACTGAGGCATACCCCTCCACCGTTGTTCAAAAACTTTTTAAAAACATCTTTGAGCTAAACCGCTGCAGTGAGTGACATCTTTCTTTCCCCCAATAAATGTGAGGCCCATCTTTTACCTAAAACAGATCCTAACAAGCTAGTGCCGAGTCTGGTTCAAACAAGTGACTCAGTATTTGTACAACTATGGACATCTACAGCACAGAGGAATATTCATAGTAAAGTAAACAAGGTTGTGGGAACAAATTAAGTCAAGTAAAAAAAATATTTGTTGTTGGTTTAAGTGTCGGTGCATTTTGAGAATAAAAACACAGAAAGCCACAGACCTTGCCCTTTGAAATGATTGAATGAACGGTAACCCAGACTTGATGGGACTGGAAAATCATTTGTGGATAGTTGGACTTAGGCTATGTGAGCATTACCAATACCTTGCTGTCACATCATTTGATTTATTTTGAAATGTGAACTTTATAGAAACTAAGTTTTTTTTTATCTTGGAGTTTATCTAAATGTGATCTATGATCATTTAGGTAGTTCATAGCTGTACATTATGGGTTTTTAAAAGCTTTTGACTTTACCAACTGCGTATCTGTGTTTTTTCAGAATCCACACTTTACATGGCTTAGACTGACGGTACAGGACTGTCCCACATTTTGAATAAAGCTTAAAACAAGCGTCTGTTCCGAGTGAATGTAAGATGAGCCCGGATGGATCAGACTGCTCACTACTTGACAGTTGCTAGGCAACCACAGCTGTCGCCACTCAAGTCCATCTGTCAGTGCTAATAACGGTGAAGTGGATGAAAAGCCTGCAATGATTTCATATTAAGTCAATCAAACAATGAAGAATCATTTCTGAGGTTTGTTTCATGCAAATCCAGGTTCGTGAAGATTGTACACACAAAATGAAGTGAAAACTACATGGATTTACACTAATTTACAACAAATATCAGCTAAAAGTGAAGCTTAGCACATCAAAGTATGAGCTGTGACATCTGGTCTGTGACTTCAGATCACACCATCTGTATTACGACAAATTCAATTGCGGAGCGAATGGAGGGAGACAAAGTCCCTAAATCTAAATAACTCTTGAACAAGAATCAAACTGATCGGTACTGTAAGTTTAGTACACAAAACAGATTCCAATGTCCTTCTCAAAACGTCTTAACTGACAACTGCATTTGGTAGTGTTACCTACCCATACAAGCCAGCAAGCCAGTAATGGCTTGTACGTCAGCTCCAGCAAAGATGTCTGACATAGAATTGACCACAGGGAGACACAAGGTGTGGACACGGATCCTCCTTTCTCCTGTAAAAGGACAGTAACATATCACTTGGGGAAAGAAAAAGACCCACTATGGCAAATGATTTCAAGAACTTAACACTCTTGGGTGTGTGTGATGGCGTGTATACCTTTGCTGGATGTGTAAAGAAGCGCAGCCTGGAAAGAGACAATCTGCATGTCGTCCAAGTTTTCCTCGATGGACATCTGAACTGCAAAGCCTGCGTCTGGGTTCACGTTGGGGAGGGACAGGAGGTCTGTGGAGCGCACAAAGAAGTTCCCGTGGAACGTGTGGATGGACAGACCTGCAGAAAGACAGACAGACAAAATCCATCAAACTAGAGCAATGGGAACAAATTACAGAGACATGACTGAGGTTAAACTGAAAAGTCGTGGAGAAACTCTTAAAAGGATTTGTGCTGTGCAGCAGCTGTATTTTTTGTATGTGCAGCATAAAAATGACACACATGGTTTGTGTTCAAATAGGACAAAAACTTTGTCGGCAGAGGAGCTTTAAAGCTCAAGCATTTTGCTAATTTTGTTTTTATAGAGCAGCAAGTCCTGTTATTTACAGGAAAGACGTCACAGCCCAATTTACCAAAAAAAATGCAGCAAAACAAACACTCGGATAATATATTTTATAGATTGTAACCTAATCAAATCAAATGTTATAGAAAAAAACTTAAAAAGGAACATCTGTGAAACCGTATCAAATGTCTGAGTTAACACTTAATCAAATTCCAGGTCATCTGCCAACTGACCTTTGGTGCAGCGTATCCTCATGACGGCCTCGAAACCGATCTTCCTGGTTAAGTATCTCTTCAGATCCTTCTGGAAACGTTCCACCTGACCGGGGTTGTGCTGGTGGTGGTAAGAGGGATAGTAGTATACGCTCCCCGCAGAGTATCTGGATATGCAGCCTGGGAGACAGAAGAGAGATGTAGACAAACGGAAATGCTGATTGACCAGTCTGAGAATAAAATACAGATTCACATCCATTCCCCTCCTCCCGCCTCCTTCCAGTAGCGCATTTAGTAAAGTTGTAAGCAAACTTGTCAGAACCGAAATTAGCAGCATTAAGTATTGAGCGCTAAACCCAAGTAGAGCTTCCATCATTCTTTCCTCCATTTCTAACCATGCTGGACTCACCCAGGGATGCCAGGTCACAATACCGAGCGCTGAGCAGGAACAGATCTACAGCAACCTGCTGGCCAGAACAGTCCAGAGCCAGCTTCTTGTAGAAATCTGTTGCTGGGGATAAGTGCTGCACATCCTGATGGGACAACACACCAAAGGTAACACATTAGGCTTAAATTATGAATGTAAAGCAAAGCACGTAAATGCAGCAGGAGATTTTTCAGATATGATCATTATCAGATTAAGATTCCCCTCTGAACCTCAGCAGTGATGTATAAACTTTAACTATTCCATGACTTCACTGCAGAAACTGATTCCTGTTTGACGTATTTAACTGCATTCCACACATGAGACACTGACCAACATTTCTTTTTCCTGAGTGCAACTATTTTGTCAGGATCGCTGCATAATTCATTTTGTCTAAATAAATGGAGGTTTTATACTTATAAATATCTATAATAAACATGGTCAACGTGCGTAGATTCATTTTGTCACCAGCTTAATCGTACTGAATGACATGCAACACACTTTTCATTGATGACTTGAAGAAATGCAACTTCCTACCTTGGCAGAGGCACGCTGATTGGGGTCCTCTCTGGACTGGAGTGCCCCCACACCGAGGTTAGGGAGCTGCGTCTGTAAGACAGACATGCGCCCTCCGGTGGGCGACAGCAGCTTGAAGGCTGCCTGGAGAGCTGGACCCAGGGCAGACTGAGTCTCCATGGTCTTCTCAAATAAAGTTGGCAGGCTCTTCAGCAGATCCTGCACAAGCTGAAAAACAAGTAAGGCATGTGAGTCTTCCCTTTTTTAACAAGCTATTGGTCCCTGAGGGGCAACTTGTCTTTTAAATGTTCTTTTAACTGCAAAGAGACTGGAGGGTGATTCCAGTTGTGTTTCTCACAGTCGTGTGGCCTCAATGTTAGAAATGAGGCGGCATCTTAACACATTAGATATAAGTGTCACATGCTACACAGTATGAAGCTTTACAACGCACTTTGCTAAAAGGAAGCTACAGTAAATATGGACAGATGACACCAATTTTTTTATATAATAATATCATATTCATAGCAAGGCTTTAACAAAGGTAAAGTTTCTGACCTCTTTGCATTCGTTGAGGTTTACTAAAAGGCTGTCTGGTGTTGGTAGAAAGATATCTGCAAGAAACAGAAAGTTATGATATAAATAAATCATACTTACATTCACACCAATATTACTAATAGGCATAAGAGCGCAGCTACTATACAGTCTTTCATTTCAAAGAACACAAATCAAGAGAGTTTGGGGTAGAAATTATATAAGATCAACAACGAAAGGAAGAAAATGTTGTTTTAAAATTCTGCAGTCCATTTACAACTGGTTAAGTGGTCAAGTTAACGTAGTAAGGATTGTACTGAGGTGGCTGTGCATCTCCCTCTGTCTCCCTCTCTCTGTCCCTGTCTTCAGGTGTCCCCAGCTACTGGTCCTACCAACCTGCCCAATGTTTTCTTTTCTCTCTCCACTTTCCACTCAGCCCAACCGGTCACGGCAGATGGCCGCCCACCCTGAGCCTGGTTCTGCTGGAGGTTTCTTCTGTTAAAGGGAGTTTTTCCTCTCAAGCTGCTCAAGGGGGATTTGTTGGGTTTTCTCTAAATGTCTGTATAGTCTGGACTTTATGTAAAGTCTCTTGCGATGACTGTAGTGAATAGCAGCTATGTAAATAAAGTTGAACTGAAATTGAATTAAAACTTTCTGGCCTTTGCTAACGGCCTGGCCTCACCTTCGATGTCAGACACAATGAGCATCTGAGGCTGGGAGAGTCCCTCCTGGAGATTGTAGAAGTGGATGGTGCTGTCAAAGGTGATGAAGCCTATTTTCGTCCGCGAGTCTCCAGGAAGCCTAGAACACACACAAACTGGGATGACTGGGAGACTACCTACTTTAAATTTTCTTTACAGATCCCATTTTAACTGTGCAATACAGTGGTAGGCTAAATTATGGCAGTAAATAAACAGGAGTAGCAGTAGAGAAACATATTTCTCTTTAACATATGCAGTGACTAGAAATGATGTAAATGAAATGATAGACATACGCATTGATGTTGTCCAGCAGGGACTGACAGAACACATTCAGGTAGCCCGTCTCCACTGCATTGTGGGACACGTCCAGAACAAAGAGGTAAACAGCAGGCTGTGGTGGTCTCAGCTAGACAGCAAACAGGGGGCACACATTGCTCAACACAAAGTCGGTAAAAGAACTGATTATGAGCATGCAGGTAAGTGTCAATAAGGATTGTTGAAACTCACCATGTATTCTGAAGGAGCAATGAACTCAATAGTGGCATTCTGGACTTCAGGTCTTTTGTGCGGCTCTCCGTACGATCTGCTGACTGGGTTGTACATAAATTCCTCTGGGACTACGTAAAGACACAGACACACAAAATCCAGTGAGGATTTACAACTAAACTGTGTGTGTGTTTACTTTTGTGTGGATTTTAATTCTAAGTAACTGGTGGTATGTGTGTCTCCACTGCCTTCACCCCCATTGTTCAAACACCCTGAAAATTGTTTTTTAAGCATTTTCAGGCACCACCTTAAAACTATATGAGTAATGTTTTTTTTCTCAATAAATGTATTTTCCATGAGCTAATTAGCTACCAGGCTGAATACCGAAATTAATAATAATTCAGTCTGTAAAACTATTTAACATTTTACTTGCAACTAATCACAGACTGTTCACAGTTATTCGCAAATGTTTTACCTGAAATGCTTTTACTTGATCAGTGCTGTACAGAAACAAGTTTTAATACTTTACATAAGAGTTCTTTTTATTTTATTATAGGATCTGATTAATTTCTACATCAGAAAAGCCCAGACTTTGTATCTATATCTAATATTATTTTAACTACATAAATTAAAGGAAAAGTCCAGATAATTATCACTGGGTGAGGCTTAAATTGAAAAGCAGCAGGTACAGCTGGTAGAGGGAGGGTGGCAGCAAACAGACTCCACCCAAACTTGCTCAGTTATTAAGTTATAAGACAAACCAGGCTAAACAATCAGCATGACATACGGAGAGCTGTGGTTAACACATATAAAAGGCCAAAGTGGGGAGAGCTGACATTACTTTTGTGTTTATTCTTAGTTGAGGGGGGGTAATAAACTACTATTAGCTTTTTACTTGCTGAGTATTTTGTGCATAACAAGTAAGAGAGTTGTCCACATGAGCGTCTCAGCTCTGCTAGATTTTGTCTTGCTGCACTGAATCTGCAGCTCCACTGTCTGTGTTTGTGAGTGTGCAGGAGCTGCCACACCCTCCAAGACAGTGAAAGCAGAGAACCTGCACAACAGATACCACAACTGTAGCTTCACGTCACCCAAGTAAAACGCTCAGTGATTGACATTCCTACTCCAAGTCACTCACATTGTTGAGCCCTGTTTTAATTACTGACATTAAAAAGGAATTTGTGTTAATGTGTTATCGTCATGTTAATGTTGACAGCCCTAATGTAGCTTCCTTCTGTTATTCCTTCAATAACATGAATATAAAAACTGAAGACCCACCTAATGTGAATTCAATCAAATACTTTAAGGACTTTTATTTCATAAAAAGTATTTAGAGCATGTTAAGAATTTTTAAGAACTGTAGCCTGTTATACCCAGTTATTATGCAAGTTGCATATAAAATGCATGTTATGAAACTACTTTGAATCTACAATATAATTTTTTTTGGGCTAATTTTTTTAAATTCACCTTGAAAAATACGCATTTTCTCCTTTTGTTATTTCATGCTAAGCAACATTTGGATGCTGTATATGTTGGGACTCTCTCCCAGGTCATCACGTCTCTTAGATGCCTTACCATCATTGACCCGATAGCATAGGTTACACTTCCACCTCCTCTGGTCCAGGAAAGAAACAAAGGGGTTGATGTAGGTTCTGCAGGACCGACACCTGACGATGGTGCTGGATGTCACCACAGGAAGTTGCTGTGAGGATACCAAAACGTAACAAATCGTGAGTGAAAAGGCCTCTGGGTAATGTAATTTTCTTGTTTTCAGCTCATGGCAACTGGCATTTCAATAAAGACTTGGTTGTAGTTGTGAAATGTCCTTCCTGCAGGAGCACACATGAATGCGTTCCGACACATTTTCTCCCTGGGGTGTGTTAAGTCAAATCCAATTCTGAAAAAAATCGGTTGAGGGTTCTCACTGTTTAATCAGGACTTATCTGATCTGGGCACATTATCACTGATGGCCTTAACAGTGTCATGGAGGACAAAGGTCAGCATGGCCACTCTGAGCAGTGGCTGTGTAACAAAATGTGATGCACTGCATGTAGAGGTGGTAGACGTTCACAAACCCAATACTTTAGTAAAAGAACAAGTATTTGCCTACAAGACGCCTCCAAATTAACAAATCTGTGTGCCGACAGGTGGTAAAGCCAAAGGGATATGTCAGCTTTTATTAGTTAATACTATTTAAAAAAATAAAACAACATATGTTTTCATATTAAAAGTAGGTGGTATTAATGTTGTGGTCGATCGATTTATACTAATAATTATGGCTGCCCACATATGTGCTGTCAGGTATCTCCATACCAAATAAAGATCTGCAGTGCAATTCTTCCAAGGTATAACTGTCGGCCAAGGGACAAGAGGTTTATTATTAACTTGCGCATTCGTTTTTTTTTTATTTCAGAACTTCCTCTTACAACATACTTGGGTTGACTGATTAAAGCATCCTATGATTTTAGATATGAGAATGCACAATATTACATGGATCTTTCGCTCTTCCAGCCCTCACACTGCCACCACAGAGACACATTCCCTATCTGGACTCTCGCATTCACATAATACAACCAATAAGAAGCCAGTTTAAGCACAAACAGCCGAAACATTTTGTTTCCCCAGGAAAAAAGAAGCAGAGTTTCCTGTGATCCTTGTAATACCAGTTGAACTCAGTTTTACATTTACATGACATCTAAGAAACAAAGTTATTAAACGATCCTGAGAATGAAGACTAAGGATAAATTTATGGACATAAATGCACTGGCTAGTGTGTGTAAGCAGAATCAAGAGGTTACCGAGAGGTCTTTGAAGGGGTGGAGCAGCAGGCCAAGTGGCATTTTGGCTTTGTTAAGCAGAGACTGAGTCTGAGGGATGCTTGTCAGAGTGCAACGAAAAACCCTGGAGACACACAAACACAGAATTTCAGTATTTGAACTACATTTGGAGATGACCGCATTCTGTTCTTTGCCCACGTAGCAGCACTGTATGTGAAGTGCTGGTTCAAATCAATGGATGCGTAAATGATTATCTGGGTTTTTTTCTACTGCTTACTCTGGGTTGCAGTTTAGCCTCTGCAGGTCCTGGGGAAGGCAGGGTGTTGGGGCTGGGATGGGGCCTGGTGGCAGGAGGTTCCTCTCCTGCAGCAGGTTGATCACTCTCAGGGCCTCTGGGGTGCTGGACTGGAGGCTCATGGCTGCCAACGATTGACTCAGCTGAGCTGGCCCTGGACCGACAGGAGGCTGGGTGAACAGAAGAAACTAATCAGTCAAACTTTTCACCAAAAACATATCATCACCAAATCAATTTATAAACTGTTTTGCAGGTGCAAAAGTGTTTTGCTTATATACAACATGACAAGCAAATGGATCAACTACCATATAAAACAAATGTTATTTGCAAAATGCTCAAATGGTACAAAATCAGTGCAAAGCATGTGGCACATTCTCACCTGCTGGTATGGCTGAGGTGCTTGAGTGTAAGGCTGCGTGGCTGCTTGGATCGCAGGATGCATGGCGGAGGGGGGACTGTGTGGAGCAGAGGTGTTCTGGTACCCAGGGGGAAGAGAGGGGTAGTGTCCCAAGTGCCGACCAGGCGGCCCAGGCTGGGGCAGGCCAGCTGTGGAAGAAAATGGAAGTTCAGCTTAGATGAGCAACCAAACGGGATGGGAGTTACTGGAAGAATAAACACCCTTAAATCATAGGGACAGACCACTCGCAAGAGATCCTATGAAAAGGCCAAAAGCAACAAGGCATTAATTCAATTTCTTAACACTATCCAACTTCTAAGCTCTGTTGGCAGGAACGCGTCCCACACCTAAAACTAGCCTAAAAAGCAGAATGTAAATGGTAGACAACTTTCTTTAGTGGACCAATAAACATTTGGTGGATGATGAGTGTTGAAAGCAGCAGGATGGTGAATGTGGCACTGAGTGAAACCACACACTATTATGTGACCAAAAAGGACCATGTCAGCCACATCCAGGAATCGGTTACAATAGTTTGAGGAGAACAGTGGAGGTCAATGGCACAGAGAAGTACAATATTTCTGTGCGTAGCTTTTACTACACAAACAATATTTGTTAGTGCGCTCAGTTCAGTGTTGGTCCCAGTCGTTTCATAACAAAAATAGCACATTTGGTCAAACAAGAAAAATCGGAAATTTGTAACTCGCTACACCACAATTCTGACATATTGATGTGTTGTGAGGAAGTTCTCCTGCAATATTTATTTAGTATATTTATTAGTACTTTGTACAAATAAATGAATGCAACAGATAATATTTGGAGTGTACAGTGTGTCCTTTAAACACTTGAACTTACGTATTATCTGAGGCCTAATAGCTTCGGTACAGGGGCATTTTTAACTCTTCTTTTGGACACGGACGTGGACGTATTTATATTTTTGTTATGGTTAATATATCAAAGATAAATTTGCAAAAATATGTGGCAGGAAATAGCCTTACCCATTTTGTTGTCAACATGATTATAGCTGTTTGATGCTGGTGGGCCACCGCCAGCCACAGTTCCTGTTTCAAAGCAAACATAAATGTGACATGAATAATTTTAGAGATAGTATTTGCTAATGCTACGATGGGAAATAGAATAAATTCAGCGACAGAGTGAGATACAGAGAGGACAAACACTAAGTCATTAAAATATTAATGATGATGCTGATGGTGGAAATTGATGGAAGGAAACATTTGTGCTTTTGCGCTTAAGATGTCTAGTCAGAGATCATCACATGACCAATATGGTGAAGCTGAATGACAAGAGAGTCAAACTACCAACAAGAAACACATGTTACCAGGGATGCATGGATACTAACAAAACACTGGGCTAAAGCAGCACTAATACCCAGCTAAATAAGCATATATCATATGAAAGCAAAGCATCTTGATAGAAACATCTTAACAAGTCATCTGCACCAATCTGCAACAGACTCCAAATGCTCTCATTCTGCAGAGCTTCACATTTGGTAACAGTTTAAGAAACAGAAAAAAGAAGGACTGCATCCCTGGATACGATGAACAACACAGAGATGACAAGATGGACTCTACAGCACGAACACAACAAATAAAAGCTACTGAGAGATTTAGCCACACCTGGACATTCAATATCTCCCTCCTGGCAGTCGGGCTCAGTGGGGGACTGAGTGCAGTTAACAGCCGCCCCGCACTGAGCTGGCACGTAGAGAGAGGCAGGTAGGGGAAACAACGGAAGGTTATCAGAACAAAAAATGGCTAGAAACAGTTCCTTGCCCAAACTGATTTAACATCACAATATTTACAAGCAGCATTTCCACTTTACCATACAAGTATCTTAACTATCAGCAATATCTGAAGTTAACGCGATAGTTTCAACCACAGAAACTTTGCTCTGGGCAAGTGGTGGAAAAAGCTTTATGGCTGCGCATGCCCGAAGTCCCATGGCTCCATTTCCTCTTTATTTAGCAAAGTGAAGAGGAAAACTTTCAAAACAAAGTTCATGCCAGGCTCTTGGCACTTTACATGGCACTCAAATTTAATTAGCCTCTGTAAAATATAAGTACATCACAACATGTTGCAACAAATACACATTGGTTGTCATAAATAAGAACAATGGGGAAGTTAAACGTGCTAATATTTTAAAACAAAACAAAGCTTACCATCGGCTTTAGGGGGTGGCGGTGTGGCATTGGCTACTGGGGGTCCACTGGGAGGTGATGTGGGTTTCAAGGCTGGTGGGGGTCCTGTTGGTGGGGGTCCATAGGGAGCTCTGCCGGGTTGGTATGTGTGGGAAGCCATGGGATTCACTGGTGGAGGCGCAGAGCCTGCTGACAGGAACCAATAATTGGCCTCAAACTAATACTCGCATTCACTACAGAATTCTGCAGATTTTTTGAAACCAGAGATCCAATTAGATTTTTAACTTCTGATTAATCAACTACTCATAATTAAATGTAAATAAATAAGTTAAAGTAAGTAAGTGTCAGATGGTAGTGAGCAACATTCATGCCAATACAATAGACAAAAAGCAGAAAAGCCTCTTAACACTATCAAAAGCTGGAACCTATTTTTCTTAATTCCAGGAATCAAGAAACAATTTAGTCTTACAAGTTTATCGATAATTTATGTGAGATGATAAACTTTCATCAGCAACCATCATCATCAGAGTGATTACTTCTAAAATGAACATTACTGTGCAAATGTAAAACAAGTAACTCGGCCGGTTACCATGTTTCTTGCAGACATGAGGCAGTCAGACGACTGACTGGTCTGAGAGAACGGTTACTACACAACGACGGTTGTCTCCTTAACAGATGTGTATGGAAGTGCATCCCAAACTCGCCTAACTATTTTCAGCACTCGCTTGTGTTGCTGCCTCCAACCTCTTCAGGAAAAATATTTGTCTCCTAGCTGTGCACACCGAGAATCAAGAACAACATTTCGCTGATGTCCTCAGCTGTTCCTGTGTGTGTTGTGTTGAAGTTAACATGAGGACAGCTTTGGGCAGCGCTGCTGTGACAGCCAACAACATTAAGGGTACCTACACACTACCTGGTACTAAAGTGAGCAGAATCAAGTCAAGTGTGACAAATACCGTGTGATGGTGAAGAAACCCGTGTGTACAGCCATATTTTCACATCTGATTGAGAGACGGTAAATGCAAGGTTTGTGAGGGCGACTTAATTTCTGCAGCAAGAGCAAATCTTAAATTATTATCTATGTTTTTGCACACATACTTGTGACTGGAGACCAACGGATCATTGTGGCTAATGGAATGTGTGACATTTTAAAAAATATTTTAAAGTATACATTCGAACAAAAACCCAATTCATTTTCCATTTCGCTGCCAAATTCACAGCAGCCATTGTTCTGGGTAGATGTGTTCTGATGGTGCTGCTGGGAGAAAGGTCACTGAATTCAAACAGACTCTTTTGAATGTGCCCATAGGCCTGAGAGATATGCTGGTAACAGACTGTGGTAATCATTTGACCTCTGCTTTTATACAGAAGTGCAGCACTAAAGATAACATAAAAAAATAAATCAAGGTTAATAGAAAAAAATGACAAGTCATTCAATGGGGCCACAGTTTACACACGACTGCTGTCATACTCATATTACTCAGCAAAGCCACTTCCCCCAGAGAAAAACTTAATGACTAGTTGGAAAACAAAGTAACTGAGATTCTCTGTGACTGGGATTTTGTTTTTGACACCAAACTAAAGACTTTAGAGTTGAGGCAACCCTCAAACTCTCCCAGCAAGACAAGAAACTACAACCGGAATCTATGAAAATGTTTAAAAAGCACCGGTAATACGGTTGTGTGCATTCTGCTAAAACTGCGGGTAGAAAGCAGTTATTTTAGCAACGCAATCCGCATCAGAAACTGAAATTGAAATTTGAATACGTCCTAAAAGCCACGTCATGCTGCTGCTAAAGAACTACTATAAAATTTATATTTGAACTTCGTACAAATTTAGAGTGAAAGGACTCTGTGTCTGGGAGGGAGCAAGAGGCAGCAGCCACACAACATGTTCAGGAGCAGAGGGCAATGTCCAGCTCCAACATATCAGTGACTTTAGATATGGATATCTGCAGCATGTCAGTGAAAGAAGACAAAAGAAGATACAACATTCATACTGTAGACAGCTTTTTTTTGCAAGGCACAGAAGGGGAAATTTTGCAAACACAGTCTTTGTGTTGAAATAATTATAGTAAAGCAGACACTGAAGATTAATTGGTGGAAGTTTACAAGATTTTTTGAAACCTACTAGAAAATATTTTTTTTACCTAACTAATCCAAGGAGTGCCTGAAACATTAGTGAACTGTTGCCTCATCTGTGCTTGATTATCTCATGCGTCATTTGAAAATAAAAATGAATTAGACATTAGGGTTTTTTCAGTGACTGCTACCAGCTCTATGTTCGTACCTGGCTGTGTGTATGCATGTAGAGAGGTGGGAGGCAACCCTGGGGCTGGAGGCTGGCTGGCACTATGGGGGGGATGGGCTGGCGGTGCGGAACTGTAAGCTGCAGATGATGGAGGTGGTGGTCCTGTCAAGCTAGCACCTGGATTCACGTGATTTGCCACAGGACCGCGGGGAGGTGTGCTAACTGAAGTGGGCGTACCCATTGGTGGTGGGGCTGTGTTGTACTGCCATGCTGGAGCCACGGGCTGCAGCTGCTGGGGACCTGGATAGTAGCTGCTAGAAGACACTGGAGGGGGGGTAGGTGTGGCCTGAACAGGGGGCAGCCGAGGACCAGGGCTGGGGCTGGGGCTGGCAGACATAGGAGGGGTATGGGAGGGAGGAACAGCAAGTGGAGACCTGTTCAACAGTGGCTGGTTTGGGGGAGCTGGGTAGGAAGTCAGTGGATGGCCAGGCTGGTAGGAAGTGACTGGGGGAACAGGCTGATACGCCCCAGAAGGGTAGAGTCCAGGGCCAGGGGGTGCGAGAGCTTTGGCCTGCATTGGATTGTAGGTTGGTTGATGAGTCATGCCATAGTTGACCCCTGGCAGCTGCTGCAAGGCAGCTGGATTCTGTGATGGACCTAGGAACCAGAGGAAAAAGGTTTAGGTGCATTTAGTTTTTGCACATTTCTCTTCTGCAAAACAGCATATACAGCTATAAACATCACAGTCACGGCCTTTCAGAAATACACATTCTTCTCTGGCAGTGCTGCCACTGGGATGAAAGGAAAACGGGTTTTTAGACTCCCAGCTGTGTACCAGATGCCACTTTGCAGTCTTTGGTTGTAGTCTTGTCATACTTGACCAGGACCATTATAGCACATTTTTGTAGGGTGGCCTTACATTTAACAGCTTAAAAGCCAAACTACTACCTTTGCAGACAGACAAAGCCAGCAAAGTTACAGATTCCATGAATAAAACCACTTTTGTTTGCGATTCAAGTGTCATTAGGCTAAAGCAAATCCTTGGATTTAAATCTGATACAGTTCAAAAAGGCCTAGTAAAGACAGATGGCTCAGAAACACTGGTGACGACACAGGGTAAAAAGCACTCGCATCCATGAAATGACAGCCCAGGGGTTAATCTCTGTACCTGGATTTAATTCAGAATGAGACTGCTATCAGTAACAATGAGTGTGGGGCTTTCAGCCATGCCTGACATTACAGCAGCAAGCACCACAGACACTTGCATAATTAAAAATGTTAATTGTGTATTGTGAAGATACAAGACTAGAAAGTGGATCTTGTTCTGCAAAATGCCAAACACCAGTATCAAGAAGTGTTACAAATACTAAATCATGCAAAACTATACCAGCCGCAAAAAATGAAAATCATATCTAACATACTTTGACATGCTACCTAAATAACAATCCAGCAGGTACCCAGCTTGTGGTTGAATTAGTGCGGTTTGCACACTAAATAATTACATAATGCAAACAGCCTGATTGCTTTCCACTAGATCCAGCACTACATAACTGGAAACACGGCTAAGTCAGCAGAGTGAGAAGGGATTAGAAAACGACTCTTCTCAACGAGCAGGGTAAGGTAAAGACACACAATCCAACTTAAATGTCTGGCCTTTATAAAAACTAAATACAGCTCTTCCCCACTTAAAAAGTGACATGATGCAGAAAGCACATCGATCTGCTGAATAGTAAAACATGAAGGAAAAAGTCTAAAAATTTATCTGGTTTGTATTTACTGAAAACCAATCATTTGTGTTTAAAGAGGTGAGATCTGTCATGGGGATGTGGGATAATATTTAACCATTAATGGCATTTTTAACAAGACATATTTGTAAAGCTGTCTTCATTCTTCCGTTGGTAAACGCACAATAAATTAGCTGAAGGACACATACTAACAAACTAATATATTAATGCTGGTGAACTTTAGTAAGACACCATGGACGCCTTTACTGTTGCAACTCCAGATTACTATAGCTACTGTCTTTATTTACATTAAGTAGATGTGTGGGAAAAAATTACAAAGTGTGTGCTTGTTACAACAGGCCAGCTCACTACAGTTGTCTGTGGCCTTCATACTATTTGATGATCAGCAGTTACAGAATCTTTGCAAAATTACACAGATACTCATTCACATCTGAACAGAACTGAACTTAATTGATATTTAATTTGTTTCCTAGAGTTCAATTTTGGGGAAATACACGAATGGTATTAAATTTCCTTCTGCTTTCACCATGGTAAAACATCCTTTTGGTTCTAGCTGCTTTTCTGCTCAGGTGATGTCATGTTGTTGATGATACTAAAGAGGTTGTAGTCTGGTCAACGTGCTCCACCAGATACATTATTCCATGCTGAAAAACGCCTCTCCTTGAAGCAGATAGATGCCTAATTTAAAATAAGGCAGACGTAAATGTAATATAGCACTCATATACTTGAACTCCCCAAATTAGAACCATAGGAAGCAAGCTGAATATTGGTGTGAGCCTACAGTAAGAATGAGAATCATTGCTCTGAAAACAAGAACTTCATCCAGCTATATTGACATGTTTCATGGTTTGTTTCTGCTGTGAGGAAAAACCCATTGTTTCCCCACTGATCAGAGCTCAAAGAACACAGCAGGACTGACATCCTTTAGTCATTCATTTGATTCAAAGCTGATTAGAGAGGAATGTGGTGGAAAAACTGGAACTTAATATACACGTTCATTGAAAGCCTTACAAAAGCAACTGGGAGACTAAACTGGACCTGTAATGGCTTCATCTGCCCAGTGCCCCATGGGATCTCCTTCACATGCGTAAATAAGAAAAGCAGCTGAGAGCTACAGGCAATTACGCTTTTGTCGGCTGTCACTGTGTGCGTTTAGACTGCTTTCCCAAAGCGTTCATGGGAATCAGAGAGAAACGCGGGTGATCGTAAGCGTGGAGCACTCTAACTAAATGGTTGAGCCTGGAGAAAGCTCTGCAGCAACATATCTGGATCATGCCCAATGTGCCACATGTACAGTAAAGCGTAGAACGAAAACAAGCCAGAGCGTTGAGCCTGCTAAAAACTGGTGTTGCACAACAAGCAGGCAACTAATAAATCAGTGAATAACTGGCAGTTAGACCCTTGGCAGTTAGACTCCACTCCAGAGAGGCAGATGCGCAAACGCGAGTCACAACTCGTTTGTTAGACGTTTAAATATATCAGTAAAGTTGTTTCTGAGCGGGCAGCCTGACAACAGATGAATAAGTGCAGAGTAGACCGTGTGATCAACATCACCACGTTATTAGGGATGATGGGACAAACCATCTGGCTTAATAGTCATGATGCCCATTCACCCTTCGGTTTGTCAACCTGTTGGTTTGTCACTTAACTTACGCAAACCAAAGCTAACGTTTACATCAGCGGGCACTGGCTAAATGAATAGTAGTTAGCAAGGCAGCTATTGGCAACTATTTTTGTCCTCGTAAGTCGGGAAGGTAAAACGGGTCAAGATTAACCTCAGTTATCCCGGCATACCCACACCTGACAGCTTGGTCTTCCTTGGCTCCCTTAAGTTACAGCAACTCGCTAACAGTTAGCAAATTGCCACAGATCCGCTGCTACTGTTAGTTAGCTTGTTAGTTGCGTTCACATCAACTTGGATTAACTTTACTTGAATGTAAATGTTACTCACCATTCGCATACACTTGTCCCGACCCTGTCCCATTCTGGGAGTTGAAACCCGCAGTTGACATCTTGAAATGGACACCAAGAGTTAATTTAGAGGTGCTTGGCTGGCGAATAGCTAACGTTAGCTGCGCCTTTAGCTAGCACGCTAACTAGCTGGTAGTCGCGGGGTAACGTTTAAACCTGTAGCTCTGACGATGTTACGTAACTCGAAACCGCGTCCACGGGGCCGTCTCTAAGTTTGTTGGAAAAGTTATTTAGCTGACTGGTTGGCGATCACACGGTCATGGCTATTACCGAAACCCTGTTCATCTACCTACGCGTGAGTAACGATAGGCCTCGTCGGAGTAATCGTGTGAGACACTTCTCCTCTTTCGCCGGAAGTTGGGATCACCCAGAAGGATCAACGTAAACTTCGGGCATGCGCAGTGTGTACACGTGGCATTTCCTCCAGTGCTCAGGATTTCGAGTGTACTGGAAACAAGAGGAGAGGAATTTTGTACCCGCTTGAATGTTTTTTATATGTTACTGCATCTGGTGTAATCGATGGCATGGTCACTTCTTTAATGTATTTCAAACCAAAGTGATGGCAAGCTATGGATGGAGTACAGAAGGAGCCTATAATGCACAGAGGCAAAATCATCAGAAGTCATCGAGTATCAGAAAAATTACCAAAAAAGGCAAGGAGGCAGGATAACAACGTTACATGCATAATAACTATGAGTATATGAAAAATGATGCAAAAGAGACACGAGAAGAACATTAACGGGTGATGGAAAATTACCAAAACGAAAACACATGATGACCCAAAATAGAAACAAATTGAGAGAAAAATAGAAACCAAATACAAAATAACACAAATTGACAAGTAACACTTGAAAACTTAAAAAAGTATGTGCTAAAATAGACACAAGACCCAGAAAGAAGAGAAAAAAATGCACATAAAACAGGCCTTTAGACAAGAAGCTACCAAATAAATACACAGACTGACCTCAACTACCACTAATTAGGAAAGAAATGTATATACACAGATGAAAAAACAAAATAATTATTACAAAATGACCAAAAGAAGATCATAATAAAGATAGATGATTATGAGAAATTCTTAGTCCCAAGTCACTGTTAGTCCTCCATTTGTCTGCCAGACTGCCAGAGGGAGAGAGACACAAACTGACTTTAATCAAGGCCATTTCTGTCCCTGGGTTCATTTCTTGTCTCTTTTAGGTCATTGTGTGTCCCTTTTTGGCAATTTTCAAATATTCAGACAGCTGAACCAAATGAGGTGTAATGCTGCCCTACAATATCTGCACAGATGATAACTTTGACAATAGAACTACTAGAAGTTCTGCCAGATTGGGGCCCTCCATGTATCCGAAAAAATCTGTATAGAATCATTCTGGAATTAATTAACATAATTATATAAATAACTTTCTGAGATATACTATACTACATCAGTCAAAGACAAATCCACTTAGGTTCCTGAAGATGCCAGCATTAACCAAAAAACCTGATACAGTATCAGGTTTTTTGTTTAATGCTGGCATCTTCGTGAAGATTCATGAAGTTGTCATTTTGGCTACCTCCTCTATTATTGTAAATACCCATTGATCTCTTCATAATCAGTCCAAATTTGTGATCTGGACTGATTATCGCATGAGTTTTTTTTACACGACTTTATAAAACACTACAAAATAAAAACATGTTCAAACAACTCGCATGTACATAAGCATTCGATTTTTTTAAAATTTTACTTTTTAAACGAATTATGGAAACTGAAAAGTAAAAACACCTAGAGACAGTCACTTTATTTTAGTTCCCCTGCCGGAAAGATGATTGTGAAACATAAACAGGAAGCGGCTGGGCAGAGTTACTGGGGAGTTGTTGGACAGCCATTGCAGTGTCGTGGCTCAGTAACAACACACGAAATAGGAGAGGAAGACCTGGTTTTCTGCTGGCTCCTTTTTTGACTGGGGGACAATTTTTCATGAATATAAGCCTGAACTCATTCTGAACACCAGTCTACACCTAAATAACGGGTGAGTGTTCGGATACGATTCAAAACTGATGAGCAGAAGGCAGTTTTATAATTGAGTATTTGGCGTTTTGGGTAACAAATTATCCCGGCTGCTAACTGTGCTACGTTAGCATTGCTAACACCAACTTAACTCGCTTAGGATGAAACTGCTTCAGGATAGTTAGAAATCGAAATAAGCTCATTGTTATAGTTATTTAAACAGCATTTTCATACTAAAAGGTAGATAATTACATTATCACAAATCACAGTGGTGTTTGAACATCAATGAAGTGTTTGTCTAGCTAATGGCTAATCGGCTAATGTAGCCAACGTCCCTTCATGCAACGTCGCCTTTTGGAGAATATGACACGTAGCTAGCTAGTGGCTTCCTGCTAGCTTCTCTATTACCCGGCCTCACCCAGGCTTTACAGGATGATCTTTAATGTTCACGAGACAATTGGGCCTGATGTATTTTTATTCCAGTATTGAGAATTTTGTTGTTTTTGTTTTTTTAATAGCAACGAGATACAGGTCGGAGACAATTTATGTAACGTTAGCCTGTTTGGATAAATGTTAGCTAACTTCGCTGCTACGTTGATAGTGAACTGGTCTGACAGTCAGTTCAGATAATATCCAGTTTTTTATTGTATGATAGTCACCATGACACCTTTTTATTTGTGTTTTTTAAGGGTTAAAATTAAACGTCTGATCGTATTTCTCAGCGTAAGCCAAACCGAATGTGGTTACTTCTACGTTTACACACGTAATGCATTTCAAGTGATTTTTTTTTTTTAATTAAATTTTTGGTTTCATGTGTTTTCAAGTATATCTCATAACAGCAGCCCAGTGTCACTGAGAGCAATGAAACAGACGGGCTTGCTGTGACTGTTTCCCCCTGTTAAAACTTACCTTTACCCAAAAAGATGCTTGTTATGTAATGGATGGGATACAAAAATCCACAGGTGTCTGTCTCTGTGTGTAAAAATGTATTTGTATGTTTATGCAAAGGCATTTTCAGGCTCGAACCTTACGAATTAGTCACATGAAATTAATATCTTAAAACCACTGCAGACTTTTTAGCCCCCATTTCCCGCATTTTGTGATTTTTATTTTTTATAATTGTTTTTTTTTTTCGTCCAACAAATACACTCACACCACAACAAGGGCAGTTGCTTTAAATAGACTTGGAATATATCCAAATGCTTTGGTAAACTCTGACCATTGAGGCTTTGTAATGGTTTTAGATTTTGATTTGAAATCACTGATGCATAATACAAGAGCTGTGGATTTTGTCCCCTTATCAGCTTTAACAAAATGGCTTTAGACCAGGATTTCTTCATTGTTGGCATGAATGAGAGAAATTATTGTTCACCATAACACCTGATTATTGTTGTAAGATCAACTTGCCAAAACTGCGAACCTTTAATGCAAACCACACCATATGGGAAAGTTTATCTTCCGACATGGTAAAGTTAGTTAGAAGATAAACGTTAACGATGGTAAACTGTGTTGAAAGTTTTAACATGAAATACTTGTCATTAACTAAACTGATAGATTTCATTGTCAACAAATGTTTTAGAGATTAGTTGCTGTAGAAATTCATCATTTCAACTCTAATAACCTTAACTTGGCCACCAGACATATATAACACCTATTACTGACACTTTGTTATGGAGATAAAATCATTAGTTGGTTAATTTAATAGCTGAGTGGCAGAAAATATTAATGGTTTTGATAATTGTAGGTCACTTTTGAGACACATACATACCAAACATTTTTGATTTTTTTAAATGATGTGCTGATTTACTTGAGCCACATTAGAGAAAATTATGCATTTTATTTTTTGTGATCTGGTGTTGGTTGGACAAAAGAAGATATTTATTAATCAGCTTGTGCCCTGGGACATTGTGATGAACAACATTTACATGAGCAGTCGACTAATTGAGGAAATAATCTGCGCAATTCCATAAGAATTAGTTTCTGCTGTACTTCAACATAACCTGTGCAAACCCACATATTTATATATATATATTTTTTTTTTTACCTGTAAATGTAATGGTTTATATTCATCAGTGGTTATTGTCAGTTACTGTCAAGCTGCTCGCCATTCACAGCTGTATCACGTCACACGTGGAACACTAATGCCAGCCCACTGTGTCATAGCAACCAGTGGAGGCGGGCGTGGAAGCACGTGGGACTAGAGTGTAGCAGCAGCTGACGTGTAGTTCAGCTGTATTTGCGTGGTCTTGACCTTTGGCTACCTTATACTTTACCCCTGGAGATGTTTGCATGTTAGGTAACTAGGACTAGAGGTCAACACCAGCTTACCCGATCACTCTGTAACTGTCACTGACAAAACCCGCATTGAGATAAAGTGTGTGATTAATGAAGCTCACATCATTTCACAGATTTAGTTGTCTTCTATGGGTACAGAGAAGGGAATTGTGTGTTTTATGACCCACTCATTCTGTTATTTTCGTGAAGTTAACATTTTCCAAAACTTTTTGTTAAATGAATTGGCGTGAACTTGAATGACAAATGAACAAAATAATAATGTTGCTTATAGTCAGTAAGGGAGCTTTTCATATTACACGAACAAACCACAGTCTATTAGATCTGTGTCATTTTAGATGAGTGACATAGAGACTAGTCGGCTTATCATTAAAGGCTCCGTTTCCAAGATGTGCTGTGTTGAACAAAACGGCCCAGTTGCCTGTTGAGGATCTGTCAGATGGTATGTGATCAGTGCTCTGAATATCCTGCCCCCATGACCAAAGACTCCTACAGGAACAAGATAATTGGTGGCTGTAGAAAGCCAGTCATTATTCTTATCTCAAGTCGCCAATATCTGTGTGATAGGTTGAAACATAAGTTTCATACTCCTAGAGCTGAGCGCAGTCTCCTGTTCTGATGATTGTGGTGAATGGTGCTAATTGCTTGTTATTGCTCTTACTCTTGGCCACCAGTTTTCTGACTTCTAGTTGTGAATCTAATGTTCATCTCCTAGTGTTTTCAGGTACTTTCCCATGTAGGTGCGCGGCCTGTAAGCTGCATAAATATTATACTACAATTTTGTCTCATTGGAAAAAGTGTGTTTGTTTTCAAGTCTACATATTATAAGGGGCACTCATCCATATAGTTCTCTGACAGACAGTGTATTTTTAGCAAATTGCTGAAATTTACATTAATCTTTAATGTATGTGTAATTCAAACTTTACCACAATACAGTTTAACAGTGTTGTTTGTCGGTTGCTTGACAAGTTTGCAGTGCCTCTTAATTGGTGCTGTTGTGGACAGAAACGGTGAACTTACAGTAAGTTTGTTTGTGCTGGGGGTAAAGACGATGACTTTTGTACCACTGCAGTCGATTTTCTCAGTGCACAGCGAGTAGTTTAGGTAAACTCTCCTTCCATGAGAACAGACACAGCCAACATATTTGCAAAAAAATAAGTTAATAAATGCAACAAGTTACTGTCAAGTATTTACATAGAAAGTCATGTGGAAAGCCACAAAAATCTTTACATTTTTGCTTCCATTTCACCCACATGTTCTATGATAACGATGAACGTCCCAGCTCTTTCTGTCTCTCTCCCTGTGTGTTCATGTCCTGATTTCTCTGTTTGTCCAACTTGTTGTTTTTCAGGATTCAACAGCTCCGGATATGTCATTCCTACTTGATTGGTTTTATAACGGTTTCAATAGCGTACTACAGTTTTTAGGTGAGTACTGAGTTGGACACAGTAAACATGTATTTGACGTTGAAAGCTTTTAAGAGACTACTGCAGACAGATTTGATTGCTCAAGTATCTCAGACTAGAGTTCCCAAAGTATGAATTGGACAGATATTGTTATAAAATGTAAATGTCATCATGGTAATTTGAGAGTATTTATTGTGTGTAGTCTGATTGTCTTCTGTGATCCCAAAAAGAACTTACAGGAAACTACATATCTTTTGTTCACCTCTTTCCTTAAAGGTACAATGAAAAGCAGGGCTGAGGCTGCTGCACACAGTAGAATGCTTTGTTTCTTAGAAATCTGTTCTATTCTGTAATAGAAGCTGATAGAAAAAAAAGCAGTGTCCCTACAAGACAAATCTGAAATACAGTTACTCTCATGGATCAAAAGTGTATCAGCAAAAACACTGTCAGCAAAATCACCTCCTTAGCTAAAGCCCTCGTTCGGCAAAATGTATTAGCTTATTTAAAATTGAAAGACATCATGTGACTCTTTTTATGCTGACGAGTTTCTATGTGGTGAGAAAAGACGACGTTGCTGTAATCACTGTCCACTATTCACTTAAATGTTCTGTGCAGCTTCAATGGGCCTTTATAGTTCCCGGGTTAGAGCACCAACACAGGCTGCCTTGTGTACTTGATCCCCATTGGGTTCACACATGCTGCTTTTGTTCCTGTAAAGTGCCTCAGCTATACACATCCTCCAAATGGCATATGTCATGAAACGCATGCAAAAGAAGAGCTCTCAGAAACATGACGTGCTTTTTTCAACTCATATTTGTCTGCACTGGACATGTCATGTGTACCAGCAGCGAGCACCGTTTTAGTGCACTCTGTCTGAGCTGCCCCCGAGAAGCCGTCATTCTCGTTCTCCTTGTCAGACAGGCTGCATAGTGCCTTTGTGAGTAATGATGACATCTAGTAGAGCTGACTCAGTCCCACATTTTACAGATCCACTAGGTATCTGTGCTGACTCACAGGGTGGCAAAGCAAAAGCCTTATAATCCTTTTTAAGAAAGTTAAGGAAGGTGTGTGATCTTTTCATCTGTGTTCAGGTAGTTCATACACCCATCTGCATAAACGAACAGTAAGAGCAGTTGGTTTCTTATTGAAGTACAAAACAAAAACATTTAATGTCGAGTAGTGCTGTAATAAAGAATTGTTTACTAATATTGTAGAAAGCCATTTCTCAATTAAATTCCCACTTATACTTGAGTTTTTTATTAATCCTCTTTTTTTTTACACAAGAGAAGTTGCAGAAGCAGTGTTCTTCCTTTTTTTTAATCTTTCATTTAACTTTATTACTTAACGTAAATATTGGAGATTGGCAAAAATTAAATATAAGCAGTCTGAGCACAGCAAGTCTTTGAAAATTAAAAGATCTATGTTTTTTTAATCTAATTTCCTAGACAAACCTTTATTCTCAGACTGACCCCTTTGGTCTAATCACGTTGTCCAAACACTAAGCTTTGAGTATTGTGATGTACCTATGAAAAAAGATTTCTAGTGTCTGTGGGTTCTGAAATGCTTCTGTCTTTGTTTCAGGACTGTACAAAAAATCCGGCAAGTTAGTATTTCTTGGCCTGGACAATGCTGGCAAAACGACACTACTGCACATGCTCAAAGACGACAGATTGGGACAGCATGTGCCAACTTTACATCCGAGTGAGTTGGTGCTACTCTCGCTCTCACACACATGCAGATTCACACAAGCTCATTTGGTTGTGTATCAAAAGCATCCAAGCAACAACAACATAAAAGAATCTGTCCTCATATTTGCCATTTTTAATTGTTTAATATTAATTTTTGTAACGTGTTTGCTCTTGCTTTATCTGTGTAAATAGTGACTGTTTCACGTGTCATCATTTTCTTTCCTCTAGCTTCGGAAGAGTTGACGATTGCTGGTATGACCTTCACCACCTTTGACCTTGGAGGCCACGCACAAGGTTTGTGTGTGTCTTTGATAGAGTTGTCTTTTGTCGACAAACCCGACTCACAAATGACATTCACTCAAATAACATTATTGATCTTCTACTTAAGTTAACGTTTTTGGAAATACTCTATTACAAGTGAAAGTGACAGGTGACTAAAGGTACTGAAGCACTGCTCTTTAAAAAGTAAAATGACCCGCAGAATGATTTATAGTATTGTTTTAACTTGGAATGGAACTATTGTCGGGGAATGTAAACATGGAATTGAATTTAACCGCTTTCTGCTCTGCCAGTTGCTTAACGAACAAGTAATTAACAACTTGATAATATTTCATCTTGAGAATACATCTGCAAAATAACTAAAGCTGTCAGATAACTGTGGTGGAGTTAGTGGAAAATAAAATGGAGGTACAAGATGACAAATTTACTTTTCACCATTGCAAACAATCCTGTTATGTGTCTATGATACTGTATGTAGACTCTTAAACTCATATTTATTTGTGTGTTTGTTCAAACAGCCCGCAGAGTGTGGAAAAACTACCTCCCTGCCATTAATGGCATCGTCTTCCTTGTGGATTGTGCAGACTACACAAGATTGGGTGAATCAAAAACAGAACTTGATGTAAGTACCTGCTGTAGAGCAGCAGTGTTTTTGACAGGGTTCACACTTCCCTAAACTTTCAAATGACACATTTGAAAGTGAGTTATTTGGTAGATCGTCTCTATGGCATCAGCAAGTATAACATCTTATAAGTTTGGTATTTGTGCAGCGGAATCTATTCCGGAAGAGTCAAGAGTTTGACTTTCCATTCTTACAGCAGCTAATGGATAAAATGGGCACACGTTTGTGTTGTCTTCTATCTGATTTCTTCTGTTCCTCGCAAACATTTTCCCATGTGATGGCGTTCTGCTGCCACTTTCAGTTCTCAAGGATATTCCAAGTGTATCTCTGGAAAATTAGTAAATTAGAAGTCAGAACAGTGATGTTCGTTATCATCTCAAGGATTAAAATCCTCTGCTCTTCCAGGCGTTAATGACAGATGAGACGATCGGTAACGTGCCTATCCTAATCCTGGGCAACAAGATTGACAGACAAGAAGCCATCAGTGAAGAGAAGCTGAGGGAACTTTTTGGATTGTATGGACAGACAACAGGCAAGGTAAGAAGACACAACTGAAGAAAAGTGCACAAGAACGAGAGAGGTTATATTAATTTTTACCATTAAAACAAGACCGTAGACCAGAGGAGTGGCTGGATGAATGCCCGGTGTTGGTCTGCACACCCGACCTCACTGACGCACAAGAAGCATCATTTTGTCATCTTTACTTATTAAAAAAAGTTCTGAGTGTAAAAAGCTCTTTGTCTCGTTAAAAACTATTTTGAGTCAACGCATGACAAAAGCTCGTGTCTGGTTTTTATACGTCTTGATCGTCGTGGATCAGGTCTGCCCCTCCTGGCGTCACCTAACTGCCTAGTCCATATTTAACCTTTGTCGTTAAAAACAACACTTACGTTTTGTCGGGATCACCGTGTTCGTCCTTTGCCTTTTTGCAAAGTTAAAGATCAACTCAACATCCCCGTCCGTTTTTAGAAATTAGATTGAGACCTTCTGTCTTGCTTTTCTCTCAGGGCAACATTCCCATGAAGGAGCTGAACACGAGACCACTGGAGGTTTTTATGTGCAGTGTGCTGAAGAGGCAGGGCTACGGCGAGGGCTTCCGCTGGCTCTCGCAGTACATCGACTAGAGCAGCCGAGCCCCATAACACACCGACAACACCATCGTCACCGTCATCAGAGAGGAGCGCCAAACCCAATCACTCAAGACGCCCACAGTTGCCACCATTGCCATCATACTCAGCCCCATGTTTGGTTAAACAAGTCTGCCTCCACCTTCTGAGAAACCAGTACAACTTGATCCCAATAGACTTTTATTGGTCGAACATTTGGTTCTGCACTTAAAAGCCTTCGTACCTGTACACACGCATGCACACGTTCATTTCCATCTCTTTCTTTTTCCGAGAGAGTAACATCACATTGGTTTCACAACAGAAAGCGTTCAAATTCAAACAGATCGATCTTTTCTATATCGTCTCGGCCGTGTGCTGCCCTCTTGCCCTCCTTTCCTGCCGCCTGTTGAGTGTGATGATAGATGCATTTATGACTGTAAATCTGTACATGATTCCATTGGTATATAAGAAATCCCCAGCGCCCCCCGCCCAACACACACACACACCTTTTCAATTCTCTTTGCGCAATGCGAGACAGCAACATAGCTGCATACGTTGCAGGACACTTTTTTAACAGTAAAGACATTCATTCAACATTATATTTGATCTATACATTTTTTTCTTTTGTTTTTTCTGTATGATTTCAGTAAATAAGATGTGTGGCCGCCTGTACAGCCCTCACCGTAGACACGTGGCTGTTTCACCCATTTATTAAAAATGAGCCAGTGCATTTATATTAGCGTAAGAGATATTAGATCCATTTCTTTAGCTCACACGGAAGTTCACATGCTTCCAGGCTTCTCTCTCGTGGGCTAAAATAGCATCAGAGGGATCCGAGTAAACCGTGGGCTCCCTTTTTTAAAGAGAAGCATGGGGTTGTAGTATAACAAATGGGAGGAGCTTTTAAATAGAAGATTAAAAAGTGGCTGTGACCCCTGTGAGGTTTGGTGAAATCATGTAGATAGAGGAGAGGTCAGCTGATACACAGAAAACTATTTAAGCGAACGAAACTTTGGAATAACAACATGCAGTAAGAGGGGAAGGGGGAACAAAGTGACGCTTGTAACACCTTGTAGTCGTCAACATTAGAAGTCCATCCAACCGGTGTATTCACAGGGTGAATCTAGTGACCAAGCGTAGATAACAGAGGACACTATCCCATAGTGGGAACAGGTAAATAGGCCTACGGCACCTCTAAGAAAGGGACCATATATATAGTTTATATATGAAATGTACAGGAACATCGTACATGGATTTTGTTTTATAAGTGGTATCCTTTGATCGATGTGCATTACCAGAAACTATTATGCATGCCTTGTTCTTTTGATTTGTAATGACCATTATTCCAGAGTGCAACAGGAGGGAGGAAGATGCCAAAATTTACAATGAGAGCCGGTTGTCATGTTTTGTTTTATAACGGAAACCATGGAATTGTGCGTAATACACACTTTTTCTGTCCCTGTCCCATTGTGTCTCTTTCATTCCTTCATGACTCGTTATGAGCTGTTCCAACACGGGTGGGACCTGCTGTCGTTTGCATCATAAAAATGTAATAAATGTTTGCAATGAGTAACAGGCTTTAACAATGACAACAATTCAGACTGACTTTTTTTTCTGTCCCTTTATGAGATCAGTGACACGAGAACTACTAAGTGTTTAAAGTAAGATTACAGCAATATCAGCAGTGTCAGAGGACACAAAGTTAAATATGTGCTTGATACAGATACAGTTCTAGCCCAACTTTAAAACTTTTTAAGTACTGGAAAATTATTTATAGTCAAAAATGGGATAAAAAGAAAGACTTGGTGAGGAGCAACAAAAGCAGCTTTTGATGGTGAAGATTATTAAAGCATTTTATAACAGCTGGTTCATCCATAATACGTCTGTGTTTATTAGCAGATTATATATTTTAAGACTCGTTATCTCCTATAAGTAAAGCTGTAAATTAAATGTAGTGGACTAAAGGTTTTTAAATACTTCATTCTGAACCGCAGTAATGTAAAAATGAAAGTAAAGCATCTTAAAGTGTCGTATAAATAAAGTTTATCACGATTAATTGAGTAAATATAGTTATTTCCCACTGCTGAATGCAAAAATGACAATTGTAATCAAATTATTAGTAGAAAAATGTAAAAGTATAAAAAGCTGCTGCTCAAATATAAATTCATGTTTTGTAAAATGCATTTATCTTGTCTTTTAAAACGTAGAGAGTTAAACGTCCTTAAGCACTGAGTGTTTTTTTAAATGAGGAAATGAGTAGAGAGACACTGATTGTTGGGGGGGTACAAAGAATTTTGTAGCTTTTTATATGCAAGTCTAGTTGGGTTGGTACATGTTCCTGCCATAAAATTCACCTTTGATATTGCTCTATTAAAATATCGCTCTACTAGCTGAAAAGTGCCTCCAGATGACATGACTTGATGGAACCCTTTAGATTATGTCATCTTGTTGCTCACACTATAAAGTTTGTAATTACGGTCAACCAGCTTTTCCAGAGCTCCTCCAGATGACACCATCTGAACTTCAAATAATCAAACCCTACTGCAAGTGACATCACCCAGAGGAGTTTTCAGCTAGAAGCAGAGAAATATTCTAATTTGGTGGAGTCAGAGGGAAGTTTCAAAGCATTAATGTAAATTTAAACTAAAGCCATAGAAGCACATTTTGGTCAAGTCTCCCCTTAATCCCAATAATAACCAACAACTACAGCTGCCAAATAAATGTCGAGCATTTATACAAGGAAAGAACCTTAAAAAAATGTAGTAACTTACTATTTTTAACATTTAAAAAGAAGGTGGTTCTTCACTAGGAGAAATGACCATACCTAGTTTCTTGATCTGACAATTAAATGCATAGAAAGCGTATTTGTAGGTGGGGTTACATCACAGTGTAAACTCTCAAAGTATATTTCTTTCATTTCAATACAACCACTAGATGGTGCACATGATATGAAAAAACTTTTCTCAGTAAGTGGCACAGTTCCTATGCAGAAGGAAAGCATCACCAGTCATATCTCAATAAATGATTCATTATACCAATCATTTTTCATGATATCCCAAGTGACTTTAAAGTCCTCAAATATTTAATTTCACTATTAATTGTTGAATGCTGGAGATTCCTTGAACACATCTTAAGGCTCCTGTGGCATAAAAATGTAAACCAGTTCATTTTTAGACAGTGATCGTAATGAGAAGTTGCCTCTTAAACAGATACTCCGAGCTATAATGAACAGACCTCTGGCTTCATGGCTTGATAAAATGCACAAAATTAGCTCAATTCATCAATAACGTGATAAAACACTGACAGGTTCTTGTGTGATTTTTTAAAAGCGCAACAGCTGGAAATGACCATTTGAAAACAAAATGCATTATTTTGACTATCTTCTTCTTTTATGACACATCGCATTCTCTGCATGAATTTAAAACCTTTTATAATTTTTTTTAACATATAATCATTTCATAAAATCAACGGTTTTATTGTTTTATCGCAAGTATTTGCTAAAATAAAAAGGCTATTACCACATGTAGTTCATTACACATCGAAGAATATGATGTTATTAAATTATAATGAAGAGAACAAAGTGTTCATCATGTTTTCAAAGTTAAGGCAGGTAGCGACGGAGATAATCTCCTTATTAGTGATTAGAGTCTTTGGCTGTTAGACCCCAGCGAGACCTTATTTTGTGTTAAAGGGGCATCGTGAGGTTATGAGGGAGGTGGCGTGTAGACATCGTTGATGAGTGAAGAAGAGAAGGTTGAAGATATGGATGGAGCAGGAGTCTGATGAGCACGGAGAAGGATGCCAGGAACCTCACTGATCTGATAACAAGCCTGAAATGACAGCTGACAGCGCAGAAAGACGTATGGGAGGATTGGCGCACAGAGACTCTGGCAGAATGCGATTGGTGGTTAATGGAAGTGAGACTCTCTGCCAGAGAGGGAGGATTTTTCTTAGCTTCATTTATCAAATAATGTAAAAGTAAAACTGGCTCTAAATGTAATAAAGTTGAAGGATGAAATGTCACAAAATGGAAATAAGTAAATACCTAAAAAAAAAGTATGTCCATTTAAAGACAGCACTTAAGTCAGTACTTAGCAGCACGACGGAAAGTGAATGTAAATCACTTTCTCAGAGTCGTCCCCGTTACAGCAGACGTCACACACGTCACCCAGACAGACTCCAAACATGAGCGAGGTGGGAGAAAACCAGCAGCACTGTGAGCCTCTCCTGCTCCCTGTCCACCGCCTCCTTTCCCCCGCAGGCCTGCGCTCACAGTGGGGACCTGGCTGCTGGGTTCGGGCTGAGGTGTGGGTTCTCACGCACAGTCTGGGCCCATTTGGTGCTTCCTGTGTGACAGAGGGAACGGGGCTCATGGGCTGTGCACTCTGGAGCCTCCTCGCACGGAGCTCCATGGGCTGGAGGAGGCGCTAAGGGTTTGTCTGGGTGAGTGCAGGCTGGCGTTTCTGCTTCCAAGTCCAGCAAAACAGTGCGGAAATGTTCTTTTTAAGACTTTTTCAGGAAATGGAAAAATGTTTTCTTTATGTCATTATATCGTACAGTCAAAAACCTGTTTTCAAATTCAGCTACGTATTTGCATCCATCTCTGGCCACGTGGATCCCAGTTACCTGCTGTTCTTGTGCAGCCACCCCAATTTCAATTACTAATTTTATTGGTGAATTACAGTACAGTTAGCATTGTAATAAAGTGATTTTAAGATTTATAGCAAGTTTGGCTCTTAGAAAAATGTCAATATTTTTACTAGACTGGGCATTTTATGAAGAAAATGTGAGTGATTGCTGAAAGCCAGCTGCTAACCAGCTGCTACAGCTGCTCACAGCCTTCGCCGCTGCCAGACTGGAAGCCCTGAACAATTTAGAAGTGAAAGCACATGAAAATAAACGTATTTCAACAACTGCAGTTCCAAAAATTTGCAGGCATTGAAAACTTTAAAATGAAAACACGCAAGAGAAAAATATTTTAAAATATTTGCATTTTCATAATGTTCCATGAGGAGGCTGTTGAAGAACGTTTGGAGCTGAGAGATTTGAAACACTGAATCATTTAAAAATTAAAGTAATGAAAACAACATTTTTCTGCACAGTTGCAGGTTCAAAAATGAAAAAGACGAAATAGAACTGTGAACCTGCAACTGTGCAGAAACATGTTTTCATTTCATGTCACGTGAAAAATCAAGTGAAAGACATCAAAGACTCCCATAGATCTCAATTCAAAATAAAAACATCATAATAACATTTGTATACATTATTGTACACACCTCTTCTAACATGTTAACATAAATTTGGAGCAATGTTTACCAACAAGGAAGATTATCCATAATAATAATAATAATTATTAACTGGAAATCCTTCTTTGGAGATTTTGACGTATCAGGTAATAGACTTTCATGTAAAGTAAATTTATATTTTCTATGTTTTATATTTTCCAGTTAATCAACCTAAAATGTTTAGGTTTAATGTCACAGCTTAATTTAATTGATTTCTAAATGTTTACTCAACTCATTAAATTAAATAAAAAATTAAAAAATTAAATCAGGGTATGTGTGGAATCCCCTGCATGCACTGCTCTCCAAATATTGTTCTTTTTAGTAATTTAAAGAAAACATTCACGGTCAGCACTGGTGATCCGTCTTTTGAACATGGTAAATTAGGCCAGCGCCTCCTTTGTCCAGCTCACAGGCAGAGAGAAACAAATGGGACCGACAAAAGTCAGATCACATGATGAACACTTTTATTGCTTCGAAAACTCTACAAATACAACACTTGGATCAGATAAGACGGGTGAGAGATTACGCTTGTGTCAAAGCCGGGAACTTTTCTTCTGAACTTCACTTCCTCATTACTGAGAAAAATGTCGGGCTACATACTCAAAGTGTCCGGGACAGTGTCCAGAACAGTGAGCCCGCGCATACAGTTCGGTGCGAGAACTTTTGCTATCACTTAAAGATATCCAGGTGTTATCGGTGACTTTTTAAAAGCACTAATAAATTCATTCCATACAGTCTTTCCTACGCTGGAAACAGGTAATTTTTTCTCTGGTGTCTCCTGCTGTTTGATTATCTCACAGTAATTATACTTGCAACTACACCTGCCACCTGTGAACTGGTTTTCCTGCCATTGCCCTATGGATGTCTGATGGAGCATAGCCAATTACTATGGGTAAATTGTCCTCCCCGGACAGGTGCAACAAACAAACGAGACGGGTGTGGGAGATGTCACTCAAACACAGTCTGAACATGTCCACACAGTCCTGAGAGGAGGTGGAATCACTGTGTGGAGAGATGAGTGGATTTAATGCTGTTAGCCTGGGGCAAAACATACAACATTTGCTTGTGAAATGTCGTGAATAAAGTATGACTAATACAAAAAGAATAGCACATAGTCCAAGCCTGTTAAATCCGTCTCAGCAAACGAAGGACAACATAAATATACATTTCCATTCAGGGGTTCCACTAATCCATCCCAAGGAGCTGGCATTATAACAAAAACCTTAGATGTTCAGTGGCGGAAGATGAATTCTTAGTCTTTACACAAGTGTTCGTAGTAATAATGAAAATGTTGAATTAAAGATACATAATTGTAAATTATGATGAGGTTCAAGTATAAAGTAGTATAAAATGCAATTACATAATTACAAAGTACCTCAAAAAATTCTATTATTTTGAAAATCCTATCAGTGATGTTTTTTATTTCACATTTGTGTATGGGTGAGATGGTTTATTAATAATGCACAGTTGGAGGATGGCACAATTACAGTCACAAATTCATTTTGCTTGCATGAGGACAATATAGTTCTTTAGGATTGGTGTTATTAATTACACCATTTCTTTCTTTTGCAATGGATCCCAATATAATGTTTCAGTTTGGATTGCTATGTATCTATTAGATTAAAGATAATAATACATCCTTTAAAACAGATTTAGAAACAGCCTTGGGGAGGAAGAACACCACAAGTAACTATGATAAAATATAGAGAAACCAAAAACCGAAACCGAAAAAAAAAAAACTGTTTCTTTGTGCTTTATTATATTTGTTCAGTTTGTGGTCTGGAAAAAAGTCTATGATAAAAGTAGTTAAAGCCCAAGTTATGTTAGTACAGTTATTATACTCATACCTTTAGTCAGGGGGGCCCACACTTTTTCAGCTTGCGAGATACTTATAAAATGACCACGTCAAAATAATCTACAAAAAAAATGCAAAACATATTTATTTATAATTACAATTTACATTGAGTACTCTTTATATGTACAATATATGTTGGTGTACCTTGCGTGCACCCATATTGCAACTACATTTTACAGAGTAAAATTTCCCTCGAATAAACATCTCATCTCAGATCTGAGATAATATTATGTATATTATCACTTGACAATAAAACCACTGGAGCGGCCACAAATCACGTGACGAATGTAACAGTGAGGATGGATGACAGATTTTTTTTATGTTATTTGACCTACAATGTTTGAGTTGATAAAGTTTGTTCAAACGCGTGAAGCAGCGGCACCTTTATTTACAACGCGGGGTCACGCGACTCGGGCACGTGGCCAAACAGGATATTGTCTGTCCGGAAATTAGCCAGGTGAAGGGAACGTTAGATTAACAGTAATCAACTAGTCTACACTATACAAAATGTAGTGAGCTATACAACTTTTAACTAGTCTGTTATCATCGATAATTTATAGAAATGTAGCATTTAGAGAAATATTACTCATAGTATTGCAGTAACTAGCCATAAACACCAAAGAAGAAGACGCACGTAGACGCCATGGAAGAAGGGAGAGGGGAGTTCGGCTGCAAACGTAGTGAGTCAAATTAACATTTTCTATATCTGTTGCTCTTCTTGCCAATTCGGGAACTATAATACAAACGAAAATCGAAACGAAAACAAAGAAAACATTTGTGTTGACGTAAAACGTTTTAATCAAGACAAAGATGGCGCCCCCGCCTCCGACCGATCCGGCTGCAAACTGTTTAAGCTAGTTCGGAAAATGACAAACTTTGGGAAACAGTTCGTTATTGTTCGGCCGAAAAAAATTACTTTCCATCCAGATCGTTAGTGGTGTCTCTATTCTGCAAATCTAATATTGGAATGGCGTTAATTATCTTCTGAGTTTGTCAATTACCGCTAAATTTCAGACCCACCGCCGTTTATTTTGACGCGCGGGCGGAAACCTGGCGCCAAGTCGTGAACGTGACAAGGCTCAAACACACAGTCGGTCGTGGAGTTGCCATGTGTGGATGGATGATTATATGCATTCATCATATGGATGATATGAATTTCATTTTTGCACTGGTCAGCATTCAGTCACCTGCACAGCTCTGTGTGGGTCTTGATTAACGCTGTAGTCTGTTTATTCGATCTTCCAGTGTTAAGCTACTGTCGAATGGTTTAATGTGAAGTATGAAGTATGATATTTGTATAACTGTCCCAGGGTGTGTAAGCCATGTCCATGATACAGGCATCTACTTAGTCCATGGTGGACTTTTCTCTTGTGGACTCTTGACTAAACTGAGGCTGTAACCCACAGTTATTCGTTTTGCAGATGAATATATTAGTTGTGACGTCAATAACTGTCCAACCTACCAACCAAAGCCCAGAAATGTCTATGCCAAAATTCTTCCAGCAAATAATTCATTTCAATTGTGGAATTCTCAAATGTTTGGCATTTTTTCTTGAATAACAGCATAAACGACATATTTGCACAATCATTAGCTATTTGGTCAGTTGAATAATTATTGCGGCTCAGCGTTGAGATGTTTTGGTGACCTTCATTGCATGGCAGTCTATACAAAGTTAGTGTTCAGATGTTTCGCCCCCTCTCTCTCTCTCCCTCAATATTTTTCTTATTCTCTTTTATTTGGGTTTCTTCTTTCTTTTTGTGTCTCTGTCAGCTTCCCCTAATAAACAGTCTGGGAAATATCTGTGAGGGTAGCACAGTCACTGCAAAAACACTGGAAGCTATTTATAGGAGCAAGCAGAGAGAACGGTACACAGGCCACGGAGACGTGTCCTTCAGCGCCGCTGTGAAGAATGCTGCCTGCCAGCCTCACAAACGTGCACACGTACAGTCAACAGGGACACTATTTTCATCACTGTGGCTCTGTTTAGGAAGGGATTTATTTTTTAGAGCACATTTAAAAACCACAGGTGTTCCATAAATGAAACTGTCAGTAAAATGCATTTTAGATGCATTATTGTGGAGTGCTTAACCAAAATGATGAAAATAGTGTCACTGTCCAGATACATGGACCTGCACATGTATGACCCCACAGTATCATGTCAGGGTGGCATGAATATTATCTCACGTACAGTAAATGTAGGCATTTGCACATATAAAAGAATACAGTGAATTAATGAAAGAATAGGCTTCATGCTTTCCTTTGACAAAGGTGCTATAGCTCTTTGAATTTGGAGCTCTTGTATTTCCCTATTAATTTAAAAGCAAGCTACTATTGAACAGTGAATTCTTATAAGGGTTTCTGGAGTGTCTAGCAGCATACTTCTTTTTAGGAAATTCTCTTCTGAAAATTAGACTCCCAGAAGGTTTCTCAGAATGACTGGACCTGTAAACCACAATAAAAGGCTACTAAAATGCTGCAGGTTGAATCAGCGCCTAAAAGGTTTCTTATTTTTGAATTTTGTAAGAACTTTTGAAATCATGTAATGTACACTTTTATAAAGCACGTTAAGATTAGTGATGACAATTTGAAAAAAAGTGTGGTGTCATCATACAGTGATGCACTACTCTACACACAGAGATTTCTTTTTTTCACAAAAACTGAAGCTGTACTTTTAAAATAAAATCTGCTGTTTTCCAGTCAGGACAAAGAAATATTGGTAGTTTTCTTTAATCACAAAACAGTTGTTGTATTTGGTGACTTAACAGTGTTTAAAATAAGATGCGACTTTATTTGCCCACAGTGGTGAAATTCTTCTGTCACAGCAGCAATACGAGCAAACAAATAGGATTAAAAAAACCAACATTAACTGTACAGTGTATTTAAAAAAAAAGAATAAAGAATCCCGTATCTGCATATGTACATACAGTATTTAACAGAGGAAAAGTGTAGCAGGTGAATATTGCACATCTTTTGGGTATTGCACGTCGTCAAAATACACTGTGTAGTTGCATGTTGTGTGTCACTGCAGTGATGCACTGTACAGTCTGATGGCTGCGGGGAGGGATGACCGACGGTAGCCTTTCTGCACTGGGGGTGTAACAGTCTTGTGCTGAAGGAGCTGCTCAGAGCCTCCACACTGTGGTGCAGGGGGTGGGAGGGAGTTATCCATGATGGATGTTAGTTTGGCCTCCTTGATAGACTCCAGTGTGCTGCCCAGAGAAGAGCCAGCTCTCTTAACCAGCTTGTGAAGTCCCTTACTGTCTCTGTCCGTACTGCCCCCCGCCCAGTACACAACGGCGTAGAGGACTGCTGAGGCCAGCACTGTGTCATAAAATGTCCGTAACAGCTGTCTGCACACACCAAAGGACGTCAGTCTCCTCAGCAGGTGGGGGTCACTCTGGCCATTTGTGTACAGAGACTCTGTATTGTTAGTCCAGTCCAGTTTTTCTTTTAGGCGAACACCAGAAACAAGTGGTTTTTCTCCCACTGGTCCACAAAGTCAGTGATGACCCCTCCTATAGATAATGGTGTCATCCACCCTGATGGCAGGTCGATAGGCAAAGTGCAGCGGTTCCAGTGCTGAGCTCATCTAAGCACGGAGGTAGCCAAGGACAATCCTCTCAATGGTGTCATCAGGTGGGAGGTTAAGATGATGGGTCTGTAGTGGTTTGGCTCCATGGGATGTGCTATTTTTATAACCGGAACCACATAGGAAGTGCTCCAAAGTCTGTCTCCTGTGACCTGGCGACCATCCCCACCTTTTCCGTGGGCTGAGATGTGTTTCACTCCTCTCCACACATCACGAATGTTGTTCTGCTCTAAACAATGTTCTGGCTTCTTCCTGTAGCTGTCCTTGCTTCTCCTGATTTTATATTTTAATTCCTGCTGCACTCTGCCCAGCTCCTCCTTGTCCCCTGAGAGAAAGGCCCTCTTCTTCTCATTCAGTGAGGCTACAGCTCAGAGTTTACCCAGGGCTAGTTATTGGGAAAACACCATGGTCTCCTAGGTGGCACAGCGTTTTCCCACACAGACGTTTATATAGTCTGTGATGCAGTGTGTGAGACTCTCAGTGTCCTCCCCATGAGGACTGCAGAGAAGGTCCCGGTCTGTGGTGTTGAAATAATCCCTGCTCACTCACCTCCTCTGTCCAGATCTTCACTACTCTGTCCTGTACTGTCTGCTTTTTCACCACTGGAGTGTAAGGAGGAAGCAGATGGACAAGGTTGTGGTCAGAGGGGCATGGGGGGGAGGGGGACGGAGGTATATGGATTCTTCACATTAGCATATAGTAAGCCCAAAGTTATATTTTCTCTTGTGTGGAAGTTTACATACTGGGGGAAGTTGGGGAGGGTGTCAGAGAGGGGGAGGCAGGCATGATTAAAGTCCCCAGAGATGAGGATCAGGGCCAGTGGGTGCTGTGTGCAGCTGAGACGTGGTGCTGTGCACGCGCTCACACGTGGCAGCAGCCGAGGGGGGGATGTAAACAGTCACCACCAACACATGAGAGAACTCCCGTGGGAGGTGGTCTGGCCAAACGCTAACTGCCACTAATTCAGTGTTCCTGCTACACAGTTGTTCTTTACCAGTGATGTGCCCAGGGTTACACCATCTGTCATTCACCAACACCACCAGTCCCCCTTCCTTGGTCTTACTGCTCTCTGCCAGCACCGGTGTGATTACACCTTGTCTTTTCCTCCGTATCTCGGCAGGAATCTCCGGCTTCCTCACGTAGAGAAGTTTGACCTAGGGGACTAGTTCGACAATGGAGCCACAACTTAAAGGGTCCCCTGAGGCAGACTCAAAAAGTTGGCCAAAAAATGATAAAACATTGTGCAAATATGATGAAGCTTGTACCCCTAGTAGCACGACTCAATAAGGATATGAAAAAAAAAACCCCAGAACATATACAGCATGGAAATAAACATTTAAAAAAAAAAAGCTGAGAAAAAGACAGAGCTGCTGAAACTGGCTGCCACACACAGCACTGCCTGCAGTTATAACATGAACTATCTAGTGAGAAAGAACACTGCTCATTGTTAGCCTTGCACTGCTGTAGTGCTGCGTTGTTAAACATGTATAAGAAATATCTGCATTAATGGCATATTAATATAAATGGTTTTAGTGCTTGTGTTCTAAAAATGTGAAAATGTTCAAGCATGTCATATCACACCACCAGAGGGCAGTGCAGGAAGACAATCTCTTTCACTGACTCCATCTCCAAAATTCATATCACTTGGTGGTGGTTGTTGGTTGTTGTTATGTAGGAGTAAAAACTCAGATTGTTCAAATCAATAATTTCTAAAGTCTCACAAACATAAAGGACAGAAAAATACAGTAGTAATAATCCGCATTAATCAGCCCACATCAAAGAGAGGATCGATCAGTAGTTACTGATTCCACTTTCTTCAGTCAGTAATTGTATTTCCTATATACTTTTTAAGTGAACAGCTTTTATGAAATCAGGACTTGTGGTCTCCTGTAGGACAGTTCCAGCTAATTTGAACTGATGAATATCCACTCTGCATATTTTAGTGAGTTAGTCCAGCTAATTCCAGTGTCTCTCACATCAACACTTACTTCAACACTGCCTTTTTGTGAAGCCTAATATTTTGCACTTTAAAAGAAACTGGGCATTTTTATTTTTTTTTGTCTTTATAAGAATTTATATTCTGAAATATTAGACGCTACAGAAAACTGATCTGAGGTGGCAAAAGTTCTTGTAATTAGATGTTAGTTGTTAATTAGATGGCCCATTAACGTTGGGGCAGATCTGGACATTGTTTTAAGGATCCATATCCACTTCAATAAAACTAATTGCTAATGTTGTATCATGAGTACTAGTGAAAGCTCTGCTCTTCTTCACAACCATCTTGGAATGTGTGACTGTAATAAAAAATTGAACACACCAGCAAGTGAGCAAGTGAAGTTTTGATATTTACAGAAATGACTTCACCACATCTGACCTAAGGCACTTGAAAACTCATCCAGATGAATCAGCCTTATCTTACCAGTGTTTCCCACACGTACAAATATAATTGGGTGGATCACCCAAGTATATATGTATAGCTGCACAAGTATACTTGGCCAAACACCACCATCCATAATTAAATAACCTGTCAGTAACATTCTTTTTTTATTTTCATGGTATAAACTGACAACATGATCACTTTGTTATACCCTGGACCATCAGAAGAGACTGGCTGTGTCTGCATTGCCAAAATCTCTTTGTACTTTGTCAAGTTAACCAGTTGCGTAAAGGTATCGAAAATATTTGCATTCTTCAACTGCTTCTAGTTGCTGTGGAAGTATACAACATAGTGAAAAAAATCAGTTTATTTTTGCTGACATTTGGTTTAAGATCAAAATGTCAAGATTAAAAGATGGATTTAAGACAATTTAGAACTTAATTTTTTCCAATGATGGTAAACCAGAGATGTTAAATAACAGAACATGGCACTTTTTGTATCAGATGACCTAAATTCTAGTTCAAGTGCAATTCAAGTGAGCAAACGTATTGAAATGTGATTGACAGGTGCTTCTACTTATTCAGGAGAGTCCTCGGAGACTGTCTGTGCAATCAATAAATACCTGTAAAATACTACATTTGGATTTAGACATGGGATTACCTGTTAAGGCTGTATTTGTTGTTAAAATGTGATAACTCAACATGAAAACCTATCCATTTGGGAGAAGCAATGTGAAAAGAGAGGAAAACAATCAAAGGCATTGCACAAACATTGGGCATAGTCAATACAACAATTTAAAATAGGTCTTCAAGAAAAAACACTAGTATACTGAGCGACTTGCACAGAATGGAATAGAAAAGCAAAATAATGTCGACGACAGAAGCATAGTGAGAGTTGTTAAGAAAAATCACCACAGAGCGGGGTTGAAGGCATCACAAGCCACCATTTGAAGAGACTTTGTGGGCAGAAATACAGAGAAGCCATCAGCAGCAGGAGAGATTGAGCCAGTCAGCAATTTAGTGATATCAGTGAGTCACAGCCTTGATGCAATTATTGCAAACAAGGGACTAATCTGCCTGCAGGCTGTGGCCTTTCCTTGCGGAGTTTGCACGATCTCCTCGTGCTGGTGTGGCTTTCCTCCAGGTACTCCTGGATTTCCTCCCACAGTCCAAAGACATGCGCTTTGGCTTTATTGGTGACTCGTGATTGCCTGGACTTGAGATGTCCAGGGTGGACCCTTCTTGCTCAGTGACAGCTGGGATAGCCTAATTTTTTTTTGTCTATAATTTATAAATGATTTAACTCATCTGAACTGCGGAACATTGACAGAGTCTCTGTAAAAGTGTTAGAAAGACTTGAATTTAAAATGTCTTAAAAGGAACAATTTTAATGTGGAGAGTCACAATAATTGACATGTCTAAGCTCACAGTGGCTCAGAGTATTTATTACTATGTATGTAAATTAGATCTTTAATCTTGACACGGTCTAGTTTTGTGTGAATCAGCCTCTTGTGTGTTTGGCTGGATTCTGCACAGGCGTCCACCTGCTCTCGCCTTTTTCTTGAGTAGATAAACTCACAAAATCTGTAGGTTGAAACAGTTTTCAGTAGCAACCTGCAGCTACAGGCTGAAAGTTGGATCAGAGTAAACTTAATTCATCTTCAGACATGTTTGTGCCACAGATGGTCAGCATGCATGGTAAATATAAATATACTGTAGACATAGCAGCAGAAGACATTCTGTCACATGTTAGACATGC
The DNA here is from genome assembly GCA_033026295.1 of Channa striata. Taxonomy (NCBI): domain Eukaryota; kingdom Metazoa; phylum Chordata; class Actinopteri; order Anabantiformes; family Channidae; genus Channa; species Channa striata. The sequence continues at coordinate 3,155,735 of CM065182.1, forward strand.
CTTTTTCCGTAAAGGCCTACTGACTTTGGCACATTGTATTTTCTAACAGCTTTTTGGTTCTGGTGTATTTTATGAGATACTTCCACTTTAGTCAAAGTAGATTTTTGTTTTAACCAGCGTTCGATGTTTGCCTACGACCTGACTGACAATACAGCTGAGGTGCGAGTAGAGAGGGAAGAAAGTGTGCGAGTTGTCATTTTTTAACGGTACATTTTTAACTGTACATTGCTGTACACGTGTGCAGGAATTTTCCACAATATGAGTGCTAGATTTGTAGGAATAGTTGAAATTATTGAACTATTGAATTTCTTTCCAGCAGTGAAATATAGAGTTGTGATCAACACCTCCCAATGACTCCGCCCTGTTCTCACCTTCCCTATTATCCACTTAACAACCTGCTCTGGAAGATATAACTGCGCCTCCTAGGCAGCCTTTCCTCAGACTGAAGAAGCTGCTTAGATAAATGGCAAAACATTTCAAACTGAGAAGAAAGAAGTCCAGTTGACATGACTCAACCTTTGGATTATCAGCATCCGATAGGCAAAGGTCATTTAACTCTGTTTAGGACAGTGATGTGGTCTTAAGACAATCATGTGGCCCCTGTGATTATCAGATTTACTTTGTTCTCTTCTAATGTGCAAGATCACAAAATCATAAACCTTGATGATAGTAATATTTACTCACAAGAACTAGCCTATGTCCTGTCATTGTGCCTGCTGTGTCAAACTTTGTGCTGTTCATTCAACAGCAACTGGGATCATTCATGCACATCCTTACAAATGTACATTGAATTATTAGTTCTGAATAGTTTTATGCTGGTGTAGAAGCATGTTTGTCTCGATTTTTGCCCAGGCATTGTTTTGGCTGCAGAGAAAGTAGTTGCATCCTTTGTCCTTCCTTACCTCAAGTGTAAAAATAGGCTTGAGGCGGCACTTGATGATGGTTCCAGACTTTTATAATCTCTGTGAGCTGCACATCCTATTGTCCTTATTCAGAAAAGGTGATTGCCTGTCTGAGAGGAAGGAACATGGCAAGAAAATAACTATTATGGCAAAAGACATGAGAGGGCATTTTCTACTATTATGTCTACAGTGGTAAGGCAGTACCTGCAGTTTGCAGCTGAATACCCATAATCAGTGGAGAATATGCTTAATTGCTTTTATACAACACCAAACAGCTCAGTAGGGCTCATGTAAGAACATTTTCATATCCTTCTCCCAAGTTATGCTTTCTTTCTGCCTCTGAGGTTTACTTCTAAGAGCTTTCCAAGTAGAAATTACTGAACTGTTCAGCAAAAATAAACAATTTTGCACCATCTTCAATCTCAGACATTGAAAACATATTGGGAAGAGGTCTTTTAATGGCCAGGGGGAGAGATAACTGCGAGCAATGGCACATAAATACATAGGAGTAATGAAATAATGTAAACAAACAAAACAGTTAACACACAACACATAACTAGAAAAGAACGTCTCTCGCACACAAGCTACAGTAACATCACAGATACACATGTCAGCAACATAAAATTATACAGTAAGTGACAACAGAAGTAACATAATTTTAGCTTGAGAACCATGCAAACACTGAAATGCAATAAAAAAGGAACAAGTGGATTTGATGTCAAGTTGATTTGATGCGCAAAGAAATCTTAGAATTATAAAAACATCCAAATATTCATATATGATTTCAGCAAGTTACCCCAGTCTGCCCCCCAGTTTTTTTTTTGTCATATTCATAACTCTGTAGTTGCTTAATGTAAAGATTCCTAATCACAGTATTAAATTCTCAAACATCAGTACTGGCCCCAAATGTCTGTTTTGATCAGGCTGTGATTTGTATTCAAGGAACTTGTCTTCTCCATCTGGTATTGTTTTTCTTCGATGCCTTCCCTCTTTCCCACCTTACCTCCACCCTCCTTCGACTCTATTTATACGGGAACTTGTACTGGAAGTGCTGCGTCACTTACTGCAGAGGGGCCTGGATCTGGACCAAGACCAACAATAACAAACTATCTTTCATGTCCACAGGGTTCGGCGTCTATTTTCCCCCTTCTTTTCAGGCCAAGCCCTCTGCTGACTCCATTGTTTGTTGGTTTAAGAGGAACTAGATGACTTATAATTCATCAGAAACATACTAAACCCTAGTGGCCTCTTGACATTTCAGCCTGCTGTTGTACTGGATGGTTTCGACACCTGATGTGTTATTGCAGTTGATAAAGTTCTCCTGGGAATAGAGAATGCAAAAGAAAGAATCAGGTTTTTTGTAATGCTTGGGCCAGGACTATATTCTTCTGCTGGTGTGTATATGATGTCTTTGTGTGCAGGGCAGTATATCAGATTGTAACAGATAGGATTGTTCAACCCCCCCCACCCGAGCAGAGCCACCCACATCCTTCCTCGTTTGCTGGACGTCCTGAAACTGATGTGAATTTCACGGTTTCACAGCGGTGGATGTCAGCTGCCAACTGTCTATCCAAACAGCGTTCTGCTCTCTATTGATTCTTCAACAATGTGTCAGATTAGTTGACTGCCAGCACAAAAAGCTGTTAAATAGGTTTCTTGACATTTCGGATTTTCATCTTTTATTTTTCTGTGCCAGTCACTTGTCACATAGTGAAGAAAACAACTTTCAGCCTTGTGTCTTTAGGACAAGGGTAAAGCCTATTAGCATTCCTCATCCAGCATTTGTGCTTACTAGAAAGCTAATGAGCTAGCTGATTTACAGCACTTTCCATTTCTCATTGACACATAGGATGACAGCTGCAGGAACACCATGATTACAAGTGGCCAGTCATACTGTAGGTCAGGAAAGATAAGTGATCCACTAGCAAAACAGCAAAAATAACAAAACTCAAAAATTGGTAAAAAAAAAGACAAACTCATTTCATTGAAACTAGAAATATATTTTAATGGGCCAAAGAAGAAGTGGTTGTGTGCCAGGCTAATCAGTTTTTTTTTTTTTTTTCAAATTTATTCCATCTGCCATCTTCAGAGAGCTTCTTTACTGACTCAATCTTTAGTTATCAGCTGGTATTCCTAGTGGGTTTCCTTCAGTGTGCTTCTGCAATTTCAATCAATCAGGCTTGAATTTCTGCATCGTAGGGATAATGGATCAGTTGACAGACTGTGGAAGCGGCCCACAAGTAAATGAACAAACCTGTAAAATTATATTGCATTGCCACATAAGAGAGAATCCTATAAACTGTTGTGGGCCTAAAGAAGAACTACGTGCCATTAGAGACGTGTTTACAACAAACGGGCGTACGCTCTTGTCCAGTCTCACTAAGATGTTAAGCAATTACAAATCTTGTAAAGAATTAATAGCCTATTTAATGTTGGTGAAAGCACAAGAAAAATATATGATTAAGAAATACCTATTTTTAGCAACCTCCTGTAAGAGAGGTCAGCCCACCCCTTGTTAGTGACATTTCAGGCCAAAACTGAAGAAACTTCAGTGATGTTCATACTTTACGAAATTAGTTTTAATTGGAAGCGACAGATCACTTGCGTTGCATTACAGTTGAACAATGAAGGCCTTTAGTCAGCGTAGCCTCTCTAATCTATTTATTTTTAATTATAGGATTCAGTACCCTATTTATTTTTTAATATCATACAAGGGTGGACTTTTTGTGTGCCTGAGGTCAGTGAGCTGTTTGACTACTAAGAACATCAGTAGAATGTATTGTTTGGTTTGGTTTCTCCTCATTGGCTTTAATTGCCATTGTCATTTTAGATTTTTTTAAATTTTATTATGAGGGCTCGGTTGGTAAGGCAGTCGTCCACAGACCACAGGGTCAGTGGTTCGAACCCCGGTACCTCCTTGCTGCGTGTCAAAGGGTCCATTTGCAAGACGCTGAACCCCAAGTTGCTCCCGGTGGGCCAGAGAAGCGCCTTGCATGGCAGCCATCGTGGTGTGTGTGTGTGTGTGTGTGTGTGTGTGTGTGTACCAAATTACTCTCAGTCGTCTGACAAATGACTAAATGTAAATGAATATTGAATTGCTTTGTGTTGTAGGTTGGAACTATGTTTGTTTCTACTGTGTGTTGTACATGGACACGTTAAGAGTTGTAAGTTTGTGTTCAAGAAGATGTGAAATGGCAGAAGCTCGCACTTCGTTTTGAAGTTTAAGGAGTTAAAAATGATGTTACGTTGCAATTTTTTCGAGCTTATGCTTTTTTAAGTAGATTCCTTCCCTGTTGTTTGTGTGCACCCAGCAGAGTAATTTTAATTACGTTTTTGTTTTGTTGTACATAATTATGTTGGGGTTTCTACTGTGTGTATATGATGTAAATGTGTGCCCATTCTGTACGTTGTTCTGCATTTGAGCAGTTTGACAGTGGATTTAATTACAGTGAAGTGCAATAAGAAGAATAAATCCATCAGCAACTGAAGAACTCCTGGAGGGAGTGACACCTTCTTTACGCTCTGCCAGAATCCTCCCTGTCAGTCCATAGAAAGTCGTTTTCCACTGTACTTAAACTTACAGTCATCATATTTTCCCTTTTATTGATGCATATATTTTTCCACGTCAGCAAAATGTAAAAACATTTTTGCAAAACTTCTAGTGATCATTTCTTTCTGTGGCAGGTGCATGATAAAATTCACCTGAATCCTTGTGCGGCGCTCGCAACTCTAAAATTTTATTCTGTTGTTGATTGATGAGATGGGAATAACCCAAAGCTATGCGAGAGAAGAAAACATCCAAAGCTCTGTTTTGAGATGTCTGAAGCTGGTTAGTGGGTTGCTGAATTAGTAGTATAACTGCAGATTAGACTGGTTAAGCATTCACATTAGCCTAGAAAAATTACAGTTTTCTAAACAATGTTGTTGCTTTTTTGATTTTTTTATTTTTATTTTTTAAGGTTTCCAGAGAAAAGGAATTGAAAATGTAAGCTTCGCAAGGCAAGCCAGGTGCATGTAGTCTCTCCAGGTGCTTTTGCTTTGTACAGCTAAATTGATTTGAATTATTATGAATATGTCTGTTTTCTTTGGTTCCAGTGTGTATGTTTGTGTGAGTCAGAGAGTTGGTTTCTATCTGAATCCAAAAGATGGTTTTCAATCGTAAGGGAGATAGAAGTGAAATAGAAAACAGCTGGAGGAGATGGTCAGATTACGAGAAAGAAAAATCAGCTACAGTAAATAAAAAACAGATCTAAAACGGGAATAAATGAGTAGTTGATTAATCAGCCCTTTTTCTTGCTCCAAGACCCTGAAGTAAAGCGAAGAGAAGAGTTTATATTTACTGTGCCTTCATAAACTATTAAAAGTCCTCGCCTTTCCCCTGCATTTTATGACTCTACATCTGAAGTCAGAAATAATTCATGATGTAACAACCCTTCTTCACTCCTTCCTGGAAACATCTGCATCAGCTTATTTGGATTTTGCCGTATGGCTCCATCTTCACATTCATCCACATATTTTCTCTGGGTTTGAGGCCACTGAAGGACGTTTGCGTTGTTGTGAAGCCACTCCAGCATTGTTTTGGCAGCATGTTTTAAGTCCTGTTGGAGCAGAAATTTGTTGGCCCGTTTCTCAGGCATTTGGCACACGATACATGCTCTCCTCAAGATTTGCCTGAGTTCACAAGTCTGCATTGTTCATTTGGACCTCAGGCTAAGTCTTTTCATTTTCCCTGGCCAAGTCCAAAGCTGCACCATCATGCTGTGAGGTATGGCTGGTGCTAGAAGTTGACAATCTCTGACCAGTTCCAGCAGTCACTTTGCATTACATTTGAACTGAGAGGAATTTCATTTCAGGAGGTCACAAAACCTTTTTGCATCTTGGTCTTAGTTTTGCACAGATCTATTGACAAACTATTACTGATGGGAGTTTCTGGAAGAGGCTCATTTCTAAAGCTGTAAAGGCCTGTGCTGACTTTTTCTTTATTCCTGACAAACTTTTCGGTTAGGATTGAAGAACGCTGGAGTTTTTTATTTTTTAAGTGGTCTTGAGGTTTTTAGCCACCTGATTCCTGATCAAGGCATGTTGCTTCATTCTTTCAAAAAATAGGAGGAGTCCTGGTCATTTAAATGTAGTATGTGTATGCCTTTAAATCAAAAACTGAATGTAGTTTTGTTCTCTGACTGAATGAATCCTAATAACTTTTAAGTGGGCTTCTATCCAAATGTATGTCCTAACCAACTCCCGAAGTCAATCCACATTTTTAACCAGTGACACCCACAATGGTCCAATATCAGCACACGGTTGTGCCATTTTTCTAGCAGGGTGCTAATATGCTATTGCAGAGCGAGAGTGTACATTAAAATGAATTAAAAAGGTTTCCAAGAATGAAAATGTTAAACACACGACAGAAATGTTGCATGTATTACCTTAGAGTCTTCATTGTTTTACACAGATCTGTTTTCATTTGCTCCAGTTCTGGTCTTTTGTGAGACTGTTTTGGCCACATGATTTATTGTATGTCATAAATAAATAAATAAATAAAGTTTTGCCAGAAATATATTCCATGGTAGAACAGGATGGAAAATATTAACCAAACTTCTAAATATTACAAAATTGAGGTAGATTTATAAATCTGTGTTAAATCTATGTTTTGATATTTCAATGCAGAACTAAAGTATGACAAGCCATTTGTCACTTTGATGCATTGTTTAATTTGGGCTGCGACCAGAGAAACCTCAGATTGTGTGTTTGTGTGATGATAAAAAATAGATACTGAGAGTTTTGTGTACACAGAAAGCACTGCTTTATTGACTGCACTGGATTGGACTGGATTGGTCTAGACTGGGACTCCATCAGATGAGGGTGGGAGCTGAGGAGGATGGGGGGGAAAGGGTGCAGACAGGTCAAGGGTGGGGAGGGTCATAGTGGGATGCAGCCGTCATTAAGGCAACACAAACAGCATGCAGATACAGTCACAGGAAACATCGTCATCATCATATTGCTTTTCAAAGTCTTGCTTAAAACATTGAAATTGTACAAAAAGGAAGAAAATAGGTTTTTCGCACTAATGAAAAATACATTTTTTTAATTTTTTCCCTCCTACAAAGAAGATTCTAATACAAGAAAATAAATATAGCAAAAAAAGCCAAAAAATAATTTAAAATAGCTCTTCTTTTTCATATATGTTCAATAGTTCTCTTTGCTATTAACAAATGGCACAACATTCTTTGAAACAAAGAATACAGAAGGATTAACTCCTGCAACATTCATATTATTGTATTAAAGAACTGATGCAGAGTGGAGGAGAAACTGGACATGACAGCAGAGATTTGAACACTTTTGTAAGGACAAATATGACAGGAGGAGGAGAAAAGGCCTTTGTCCAGCTCTGCTTTAACTGATTGGATGATTGGTGTTTAAACAGGGCCTAAATATGACCGACAGTTTGATCCTCGATACCCAGTACTTTAAAGATGAATGTCATGGAAGCAGAGAGAAGGAAGAGACTGTTCAAACTGAATCAGCTCCATAAGGGACTTCAACAAGTGTGAACCTGACAGGTTAACATGATAAAGATATGCATATGTGCTTAAAAGGAGAATTTTCAAATAATGGTTCTTTGTAGATGAAGTCTTGCCAAACTCCAGTGAATTTCATAATGTGTTTAAAACCTGAGAGAGGTTACAGGTCAGGAGAAGGGAGCAAGATTTTGTTTTTATTAATGAGATTCAGAATGCGTCTGCTCTGCACTGAGAGAGCGATACAGAGGAAGATGGGATGAGAGAGGGACACAGAAAATGCCAAAGTATCACAAACGTAAGGACCGTATGAGAAAGATGATAAAGAACATGAGAGACGAGAAGGAGGAAAGGGGCTTCGGAGAACATCCACAGCAAACTGGCTAGAATCTGTTGTGGCTCTTCCTTAACGTTCAGCTGGCAACTGAAGGTGTGTTCAAAGAGCACTAACATTTTTATTTTTTTACTCAAGTAGAAGTACTGTTACTCTGGTGAAACTGCAGACAAATAATCCTACTGCTGTAAACATTTACTCAAGTAAAAATTAAGTTTTTCACAATTTAATGACTTGACAATGGTTTTTATGTTCTAGGACCTTGTCTAGGCAGCGGAGGCAGTGCAGGAGCATTTATGTAAGACGTTATCAATCTGCAGTCTTTTTATTCACCCAAACGATCAACTGTCCAGAGTGGAGCTGAACCTCAGATCTTTTCCCTTTGCTTCTGTACATCGGCAAACTACTGTAGATTTATAAAGCACCAAGATAAGAATAAAATGTCCACTTATCAAATTGATCCAGCCTCCAGGCGATTTCACGTGACTTGTGATGCGTCTAAATTTTGGCGTACGTTGTTTGAACACACCTTCAGCTGCCGACACTACACTAGCTCTCCCTTACATAAAGAGAAACCGTGGAAGTTGAGGAAACAACAGGAGACAGAAGTAAAGGGTTGGTCACTTCACTGGGAGAACCACTGAGCGCTGTACATTTTAAATTAAATTTACCCCGGAATCTCCCTCACCTTCAAACACATAAGCTAGAACCCTTGCTGATGTACACGCACAGATTTGACTGAGGGGACAAATAAATGCATATTTCACTCAGACAAGAAGATAACTGAGAGGGAGAGGGCTAAAGAAGTCAAGGAGAAAAATCTGTTAACAAAGCAGAGAGAGAAACGCAGCACAGACAGCCTCTTAACAAATGATCTTAACCAGCATCTTGCATCCAGACTGTGCCTCAACTTGATTTATACAGATTACATTTACACCTGGAAGCAGAAATCACTCTTTCCTTCATAATATAGATTCCCACCCACATCCTATTGTAATATTTATCTTTTGTGCATAGTTCCCAGCTGAATTTAAAGTGAATGTGGTTCCGACCGCCCGTGGGAAGCTGTAGCTTTGGCCACATAGATCTTCAGTGAGTCTTGGTTACATTTACAGTACACCTCGATATGTCTGCGGTGATATAAGTCTGAACAGAGTTGGAACCTCCCAGGAGCCTAATGCAATAACCAGATGTAATGGGAGGTTGAATAAACTGCTCAGATTGTAAGGGAGGAACCATAAACGGGACTCAGGCCACATTTCCATCCACATTTCAAGTACAGTTGGCAAAAATATCTATACAGAGATGCATAGTTTTATGATTGGGTTGTTAACTGTTGAAATAATTTATTCTTAGGACTCAATACACACACACACAGCCACAGTTGGTGATTAAATGAAAAAAGCTCCAAAGCTAAAAACCACAAAGCTAAATATTAGCAGGCTGATAATAAAATTCAAAGAATAAAGCTATTTTTTGTCATTGTGTAATCTCACCAAATGACAATCAAAGACCAAAACCAACAATGCACCAGTCTGTCTCTTCTCTAGTCGGCTACTTCTCTCTCCTCTCAGTGGCACTTTTTAAAAGTAGTGCTGGGCACTATGGTCCATTAAATATATTTTCAGTTTATTTAAAACTTTTACACGATTGTCAACTATTTTAACAGAAATCTTATACTTCAAAATGCAGCAAGATAAAAATAATGTTTTTTTTTAAGAAAGTATTGTGCAGTGAGCAAGATTTAAACCTGCTTGTACCAGCTGCAACAATTGTCACTGTCGTGTACATTCATAAAACACAATCTATCTTGTATGTTACTCAGTTTCAGTAAAGTATAACGCAGACATGCAGCTTAATCATCAGTTTGCACAGGAGAAACGTCTGCTCACTTATTCATTTGGTTGTGCTGTTTGTGTTTGATGACTGGATGTCACGGGAGCAGTCTACTGGCATTAGCTACCCGGCGTGTAGAACACACACTCAGTGCTTCACTACTGTGATGGATATGAGCTGTAATTAACAATTCCTCTCAGCCTAACTGTAAAGTTCACTACCTGTTAACTCGAGTGAGGTAGTCACCTGCTGTGAGGTGGAAGAAGTACACAAAAGTGCAAGTAGTTGCCTTATAAAGTACTCCATTACAAGTACACGTACCACTTTGTTTAGCCTCCTTAAAAGTACAAAGGTACCAGCAGGACAGAACTAAGTTCAGTGTGTGTTCATGACGTAACGTGTTAGTGCAGCAGTGCGGGTCACTGACAACAGTGGAGCTCTGTGGCACAGAGGAATGAGCAGTACTCAGTAGTTGTCACTAGATGAGTTCATTGTTGGTTGTGGTCTTTTTGTGGAACATGTTGACAACACAGCTATGTTTGTAAGATGCTGGTTAAATTTATGCTTTTATGAATACAAAGAATGTGTCAAATCATGTACAGCAACTGTATAACCGCAGCAGGTGACGGTGATGGTCACAAAAAAATCTCTAACAATTCGGAACTGTCTTCAGGGCTGTTCATGCTATTTAATGCAAATTTGACCCACTTTTTTTTAATTCCGCCTTCCTGATTTGATTGTTACAGTTTGTAAAGGAAATACTGAGATGGAGACCCAGCTGCAAGGACAGAGAGAGAGAGAGACGGGCAGATCAGAGGGAAAAAGAAAGAAATGAATGTGAGGAAGGGAAGGGCCTGGCGGTGTTTATATTAGCTGCTTGTTAACTGGACTGTGCGGACGGGCTGCAAACAGAACACAGGGGAAAGAACAAGTTGTACTCTTTCTATCTCTCTGGCTCCGGTTCAGTAAATGTCTCCCTCCTCTCCACTCTCTTCCTTCCTATGTGCCTCTTTGCTCTCCTCTTCCTTCTCTCTCTCCATTTCAGAGCAAAGAACATTTTCCCCTCCTCACATGTACCTCGACAACACGTCATGATTTGTCCTTAAAGCTACAGACATAACCTTTTTTTGGGGGGGTTGCTTTATTAGCAATTCAAAAAGCATGTGCCGGCCTAGGAGGCTGATCACCGGAGAAGGAAAGAGAGGAGAAGCAGTGAAGGGAGGAGGAATACAATATGTGAGGGATACAGGGTGGAGTGAAAGAGGGAACTTGGCTAGTGGTGGTGGGAGGAGGAGGAGGAGGAAGATGTTGGAGGCAGAAGTAAGGTGCACAGTTTGGAAGATGGAAGCTTTAGTCTTTAAAACATTTCTTTGTGCTGCTCTGGAGGCAGAAGTCATGTCGTTGTGCTGAACCTTAGGAGGAGCTATAAACAGAGGGTCTCGCTTTAGTGACATTGGACCAAGGCCCAGTAGGGGAAAACATTAGGAGGAAGCTATGAAACATGTTCTGCTTGTTTTTACGTCGGCGTCGGCCATCGTCAGAGGCATTATGTTTTCAGGTTATTCAGCTCATTTTTGTTAGCGGATATCTCAGGAATGTCTTATGTGAAATCTCCAACAGGACAGAAGAATGAAGTGATTAGTAAAAAATATTTTCTAGTTCCCATGCTGTTTTCTTAATATATTTTGGGGTTTAAGTCATTTGAAGGCATCATCTTGGTGTCAGTACTTGCGATGGCATTTTTACAATTTCACATAAACCAACTGATAAGGGTGTTTGACCCTTTAATGATTTATCATTGCAACTGTAAAAACATGGCTTATTTATAATTGGTTGATTATCAAAAAAAGCTGCTTTCTACTTATTAAAAAAAAATGTGGCCCACACGTTGTATTTCCGTCTCATGTCACATAGTAGATGGTGGCAATTTAGCTAGTTTATCTAACTCGTCCAAGTTCAAAGTGGCTGTATTTGCTTGTAAGGATGATGATATAACTGTTATCTTGGACATGAATGAAATTATTTTTGCTCTTTGACTCCACAAAATTTGGCTTTATTCTGCCTCCACAGCAGCTTTGTCTGACAGAATTGCTTGTATGAGTAAACCTTCAATCTGTGTGCGGTGTGTCTAGGTTGTGGATGTTGAGACCTTGAAGCCATAACTTTGCTGTAACAGAGAGGAGAGCAAAGCACCAGTAAAAACAGAGGAAGCAGATAATGATCCAGCTTTCTAGTTTGATATGAGCCACAGCGGCCAACTAAAGCGTTACAAAAGAAAAAAAAAACAGCTTGCAAAAGCCTTTCAAAACACGGAAAATTAAAGAAGTAGTAGTTGAACAGTATTGTACATTATTGTAGATGTATATAAACTCCATCGGTAGGTAAGTAGGTAGGTAGCTGGGTGGGGTTGTCAGGCTGACGTAGGACAATAAAGCAAGGACTAGACAATGAGGTCAGAAACGGGAAGCACTAAGCAATTATTGGGTTCTTGCCTTCACATAGCCAAGTCTGTCTGTTTCCAAATGGATTTAGGCAAACAATACATTTTTGAATTCTATATAAATAGATTTCAATAGTTTCCATACGGTTCATGACCTGCAACAAGCTGCGTTATCGGTCACTCCACTAAGCTTTAGTAAAGAGATGACGGCTGCTTTTACAGATTTATGCCCCCAGGTTTCTTTGATGGAATGCTCACTTTGTGTAAAACACCAGTCCAAACTTTCAGCATTGGCCCATCCTGGCTTTACTGACCCAACAACAGCCTCAAACCACTTTCCTTTCGGGTGAAGCAGCAACCACAGAAGAAGGGAGATACCTAATGCCCATCTGGTTCCCCAAAACCACATCAGCACAGTCACTTTTACCTTTAAAAACATTGAACTTTTTTTTTTTTTTTAACTTTAAATTTAAAGACAATTTTTTTCTTGTTTAAGTCAGGGATACATTGGCTTTTACAACAAGATTTCCCAGCATTTTTGTTGGTGAGTGGCCCTCACCTTCCTCTTCCCCATTAAGGAAAAAGCTTTAAACGTGACCTTTTCCTAGCTGAGGAGGTTCTGAGGAACCCAGCCCTGTTGGTGCACTGATGTCTTTCCAAGGAGGTTTACAACTGTGTTCGTACAGTAGACAACAGCTGTGTGATTTGTAGGCGATGGTCCAATTACCTGCAGCGATCGGTGTCGGCCTTTAACCAGCTTTTCAGTGGAAGTCTGGGGATTCATCACTGTGTGTAGGTGTTTTCTGACCTGGCCTTGCACCATGATGTCCAGTAGCTTGTTTCTGTGGTGTTGCTTTCATGGCAACACCTGAGGGAGAGCTCTGCTCTGACACATGTACCAGCTCACCACTTAGAATATGTATATTTATACATTACACATCTACACAACGCAGTAAGTGGTGAGAGGGCACAGCGGAGCACGTACTCCCTAGAATTCCCCAGATCTTCTGTTGATACTGACACTTATGCTTCACTCTGAGGCTAAAAAGTTCAACGCAATGACTAATATTATGTACAAGAACAGAAAATCGAAGGTAGATATTTGACCTGACAGAGTTGCAAATTTCAAAGATCATCAGCACATTTTGGGCTGTGAGCCAACACCCACACCAGCGTACCACACAGAGGACAGTGATGCTTTGAAGCCGTATACTAGTGGATATTGATAATAAGAACCTGCAGAAGACTCCAGTCTACAGTATCTACGAAGCGGAAGGAGAGGGCATTGAAGCCACACTGTAAATATAGAATAATAATAACCAGTTTGTGTTTGCTAAGGCTGCACAATTTCTAGGAAAAAAATCTGATCTGCAGTTATCAAAACTTGCCGGTCAGGGTTCTGTGTTGCTATTCTTGGATTAAAAGCTGACTTACAAACTGGAGAGTTTTAGAAATAGCAACCATCACACAAAGTTGCGCAGATGAAAGATTATTTTTCCCGTTAGCACTGTGCAGCTTTAGCATTTGCTACTACATGTTAAGGCCGTACATGTGAGGCCTCATCTAATACCACTGTCTACAAAGTCAGGCTACTCTGAACATTGAATATTGAAACCAAGATTACATTTTTCTGTCTTAGAAACACATGAATGGTAACAACCACCCGCTGGAGGATTCTGTGGGCTGTAATGATACTTCACCACATCCTCGCTTCAAAACCCAAGCTTTGTAGCGGTTATTGTTGTATGCAGTTATGGTCAGTGTCCATGTGGGTTGTAATAGCGGTAGCCAACGTAGAAGTCCGTAATCGTCCACCTGTCCTGTATTTATGCTTTTTTGAACAAATTTAGCAGCTGCTTTAGACAGTACTTTGCACACTTCAACAAAAAAACCTGCCTTTTAAAGAAGGACTTTTACAGACTTTACCTGCCTGTGGTGAGAGACGTGCGTGGAGGAATAACAATGCAAATCTTCTACGATGGCTACACCTGAAGGAAAAGGAGACAGTCGGAGTGCTGCCATCTGTAATAATACTCTCCTGCTGTTAGGGGGCATTTCACTCTGAGTAAGCTCAAACTTCCTGATGCAGTCAGGACCACATATACATAAAAAACTATTCATCTTGTACATTATAACCCTGTTAAACCAGCTCCGGCGCGTGTGTGAGCTCTTTGTTTTGTGTTCAGTTAAGCAGCATTTGGCTTTTTTTGAAGGGGGATCATTTGTGTAAGTTGCCGGCCTGGTGCCGTGGCAACGGCATGAATCCCCACGAATGTACATGTGGGAGAATCCAGGTTCAGGTTATTGTTGGAGGTGCAGCAGATTTAACAGCGCCCCTGTGGGGGTGGGGGGGAGACAGCACCACGCCATGGTGCTCGAGCTTACAGTGTTTCTAACTGACTCATATTGAGCTGGACTGAACCGAGCTGACCTGGACAGTACTGGCAGAGTTGTCTGACATGCTTATCTAACATTCTTCATTTTGAAAACCAGAGACGGAGCATGTGTACGTGTGTCCATACGGTGTAAATACGCTGCCTTGATACACAGATCTGTTCTTTGGTGTGGTCACTTTAGAAGACAGGTTAGAAACTGTCCATAAAGGAAAAAACTAAACAAAACAGAGGAAGTACATTGGACTTGCACCTCTATTTAATGTCTGTTCTTCAGACCTGGGTAAAGCAGCCCCTAAAGTTATTTGTGATGACTTATTCCGCTGTAATTTGGCTCCAGATGGGGGGATATGAGCCGTAAGAAAGGTGAACATTGAAAATCAGAATTGAATTGTTGGTATAGACTATTGAACCCAGGCCTGATATCACATGGTCGTACTGAGAGAAGGAGCATGCTCAGATGGCGAAGCTTGCCAAATAAGGAAGTTTCTAGACATACGCACATCACTTTTTCATATATATATATGTACTGTATATGATATAAAATATGTGTAGATATATGTATCTATGTCTTACGTCGCTTTTTCGATAAAATTTTTAACCTTTTATTCTTTTTTAAAAGTTTTTTTTAATCCCCTGAGAATATCATGGACTGCTCTAGGTACAAAATACAACTCTCTGAGAGAACAAAAAGTATTTTTTTTAAAAACAAATTTACAAACAACTCAATTCAAGAACTTAAGAGCACAGGCCTCTGAAGCTGATTATTACCTTGTCATCATTAATCTAACAAGAGAGAAAGGTGCAGCAGAGCTATCCGTTAGGAGAGCATGGCCAAGTCAGTGTTGGCGGAATAAACCGGCGCGGTGCTTAGCTCAATAAAACAGCTTGGGGATCTTGCTACAACAAAATTACAAATCACATAGACCGAGATACCTCTGAAAAACATTATTTGAGGTATGTGATGTTTGATAATTGAATAAGCTGGACAGGGATTGTGCATGTTTGGTAACACACTTGACTCCATAATTATTTTAGATGTAAGAGACAAAACATTTATGGAGCAATAGGTTTGGGGAACTAAAAAGCTTGTCTTTCAAGGTATTTATAACCCATATTTTCCACTTTTAGGTCTTGCCGTGACAGTTGATGTAGCTAAGACTGAAATGGGGCTGAACACCGGAAAAGCTAGTAAGTGGACATTGACTTACGCTGACTTATTGTGACATGCTCTTCAGACTTTTTCTTATTTGTTAATTTACCATTTGCAAAATAAGAAAAATCAGCTTTGACATTTGTTTATATAAATGGACTTTTGACTAACAAAAATAATTTTTGATGCATACTATTGAACTGATGTTTCACTAGGGGAAACGGGCTACACAAAATACTAAAATGACAGCAGGTTGTTTTCCCAACGAGCCATAAAAACTTAAATGAGAACGGGCTAGCAACTTGGCGGTCACAGTGCAATCTGGCCAAACTCTGTTGACGTATAGCTCTGGTCTGCAATGATTGAGTTATTGTACGTGGGCAAAGAACAGCATGCAGATCTTTGCACTGACGGTATGTTGTGGCTCTGCTTTTATAACTGCTGCAGATGCTTTGTTGATTAATAGCAAATGCCACATTTAAATCCTTGTTTCAGGCACTAGATAATTAAGGTGACAAGAGAACAATTTTGGCTACAAGTGGGAAGGATTACCTTTTGGTTTGATTGTAACAAATCCGATTGCGAAACGACTGATTGATCTACTTACTGATTGTTAGGTTGATATAGAAGTTTGTGGGGGGTTGAGGGGAGGCAGGGGCATAGGGCGAGCGACAGAAGGCACAGAGTTTCTACGATTATTTTTCTCCAAAGATTCAGGCTAAAAAAACGGAACTCAGAAGTAGGAAGAATTTGAAAACGGCTGACAAATGTCAGAGCAATTATTTCAATGGCTGTGATGTGAGACAAACAAATTTGCTTATGGGAGTTTGTATGTCACTGTGTTTGTGTCTCTGTGTGACAATCTGAATATCCACCGGGATTGGGGTCAGTTTGTTTACTAATCAAAGTCTGGAAAAGCTAATGACGTGTAATTTTAGCTTGTGAAGATAAATTTAACAGCTAAGATTTTAGTGTACATTTTGCAACTGAATCAACGTGATGTGAATTGACCCCAACCCTGAATGAGCATCTATTATACACACACGAGTGCTTACGTTACAGCTCTTACGACTAGCTAGTTGTGCTTTTCAAGGCTTAATACATGTTGTCCCATGTCACTCTGTACATATTCAGAACAACTCTGGTGTGAAATTGTCTTTCCGTTGAACCTTTTCAGGAACTCAAGGACGTATCATTGGATGTATCTCAGGCCATAAAAGACCAAGAGTGAAACAGACCCTGAAACCAGCTTGAAGGATAATAATAATAATAATAATGCCCCAAAGCGTTTGTTCCCAAGTCTGGCAGATACCACAGACATGAGGCCAGAAACTGGATACTTCAACGCCCAGAATCGAAATGAATCTGATATACAAATGAACAAAGACTAAAGGTAATGTTTTTTTTCCTATTTGTTGAACGTATCAGATTTTGTGGTAGGCTAACAATTAACTAGAGTCTATTGGAGAAGCTTTATTGTAGGACAGGCAAATGGCTACATTCAGATTCCCCCCAAAAACGACGCAGGTAAGAGCTGAAGAGATTTTCCACTGGCGACAGGGATTTGGTTGAACAAAGCCATCCAACTGTGTTGTGTAGACTGTATACTGGGCACAGATGGAGAAACAATTAGCCAGCGAGACTCTGCTTGGATAACTCTGTGTTTGTTTGTGTTCATTTGAGTCTCAGTACTTTAGGATGCCAGCACGCTCCTCCTCAGCAGGTCCTCGTTTCCAGAATGCAACTGTGACAAGCGGAGTTTGCGTCCGCCAGAGCGCATGTCCGAATCACTCTGCTCGCCGTCAGAGAAATACCCGTCAGTCTCTGCAACATCCAGCAGAGACATGTCCTTTCCTGTGAGTGGCAAGTCTATGGACTCCAGTCCCGCTACACCCCCGCTTACGCTTCGCCCCCTTGATTTACCCTGGCGGGACAGACGGAGCCGTGGGCGAAGGATTGCCGTGTCGGGCACTGTGACCCCAGGACTGGAGGCCAGAGGTGGAGATGAGCTTGGGATGAAACCAGATCCAACTCTAGATGCAACGCCGTTCCCTGTGTGGATGCCGTCCCACGGGCCACCGTCCTCCGAGATGTGACAGGAATCCATTTTGGAGATGGGCGGCTGCGGTGGTGGGTCCCTCTGCAGGTCAGTGCTTCTGGTTTGGTGGTGATGAAGATGGTGGTGGTGCAGGACCTTAGAGGTGCCCCTGGACTTTTCCCCTTTCCGACTAACGTGGCAGGGGTTTTCCTCCATCATGCTTGCCCAGGGACTCATTGCGGTGGAAGGGCTGCTAGAGGTGGCCATTGTGGAGAGGAGTGTCTGGGGTTCGGTGGGAATAGTGGGGTGTCCACGGGCACGGAGCTTGTTGGTTCCTCGCGGTTTCCGGCCCAGCTGGGGTGTCTTCCAGGTGGACTGCATGGAGTTCTCCATCATGAGGTTTAGCAAGCTCTCCTCGCCCTGCAGCAGCTGAATAAGAGGACGAGAACAGAGGTGAAGATGAAAATTGAGGTGAGGGTAGCAGAAAAATTCATTGAACGTTTTCTCGATATGTCAAATGTTACCATTACTTGACTCCTTTATTTTCATGTAGACTTTTCTCCTAAGCATATCAGGTATCAACATATCATTCTGGTTTATTATAACTGGAAAGGCTTCCTGTTTGTGCTAATTTGTTCATTTCTTTTTTATGGAAATGGAGCGATGGCCCGTGCCAACCAATACTTGGCGTACATTCCTGCCATTTAGTCTTATCAAACTGATCTACTCACAATGAGAATTAAATGTCATACAACTATAAACTCCATTGATTTAAACATTTCAAATGTGGAAGTGTAATTCCTTTGCATGTTTCTCTTCAGAATATATTCAGATATGTATAATATGTGATTTGGTTGCAGCTTTTAAAATATCACTTCTTAGACTGTTGTGATTGGAATGTTCGCTGTGCTAACGTCTCAATGCTAGGACACCGTAATGTTGAGGGTGACTGTCCAGTACTGCAGCTGCCTGCGGTTCAGACTAGTGCCGTTTTGAAGTGACACGTAAGTTAAACTCAGTCTGACCTAGTTAAATTGCAGTCACGGCTTTAGTAAAAAAAGTGACCAGGGTGTTTTTTTTCAGTCGTGAAGCTGCGATGGTCAGATGCTGTTAATGGAAATGATCGCATGTTTGAAAGAGCCTTGAAACGTCTGCAGACGTCATTTGGGTAAGAGAACAATAAGAATTTTCACTTGCATCTATTTTCCTCCTTTGTGCACACTTTAGCACATGCCAGTTTTTGCTCTACATTCTAAGTTCACAAACCAAAATCAAATTAGGGCAGGGCGGTGCTAGAGTGGTTAGTGCTGCCGCCTCACAGGTAGAAAGTCCCCAGTTTAAATCTCCGGCCGCTGCCTGTACTTGCGTGGATATTCATGTTTCCCTCCCCTCAGTCCAAACACAGGCATGTGAATGGTTGTCTGTCTGTGTATGTCTCTTTGTGTTGGCCCTGAGATAACCTGGAGAACTGTCCAGGGTGGACCCCAACTCCTCCCCCATGTACCCTGGGATAGGCTCCAGCCCCCCCATGACTCTAAACAGGATAAGCGGTTACATATAATGGATGGATGGATTAACATTTGAAGAAAGGCTCTTGTTTTTCAAATGTCTGTTTGTGGCATGTGCTTTTATGTAGTTCTCGGAAAAACGCCCCACCTACACATTTCTCTGCTTTTGTGGAGATTGATTTGTTTGGTTTTTGGCTCCCCAGTCAAGTCCTGTTCCTTGACTAAGAATAACTTTTCAACTGAGAACTTTATGTAACTTTAGATGTCCAAATTAATCAAGCCTGTGGGAAGGAGACTTCCATATTTGGCATCTGGCAATGGTTTTATCCACCAGTGAAGTGGACCGGGATTCAGTTCAAGAGGTGATGGACTGTTTGACAGGAACTGTTGATTTGAATTTTGTCATGTGTGCTGCTGTTAACTGCCAAGAGCCAGATTGCTCAGTCTAATAAATTCCTCCTCCCTTAACTGGTCTGATCTGTGCGTGTGTCTACATGTAGTGGTGCTGGCAGAGAGGTCCGCTCGCAGAAGGTATTTAAATTTTCTAAGTAAGTTACAAATCCAAGTTGAACTGAATCTCCTGCTGCTCTGCCAAAGAAATATCTACAGTTTGTATCAGTATTATAACGTTGCGGTCAAGTCCGAAACAGCCAAGGCATCATCTACCAGGCCTCCTGCTGCTGAAACCCTACCTGGTCAGAGAGCAGGCTGCCACTCTTGTCCCCATGCTGGGCAGCCAGGGCCCACTGGCTCAGCATATCATCAGCAGTGATCTGAACCGACTGGGCGAGCCAGCTGTCAAATAGAGAGTTGTCCAAAGGGAAGGACTTTGACAAACCTGAGGGAAGGTGAAGAGACATAAGCAGGGAGAGATTAGGAATAAGTAGGTGAAAGACAACAGAGGTGGGATAAAGGGAAGAGGGATGCTGGACATTTTTCATAAATTCAAAAAGACAAAGTAGAACTGAAGTATCTGAAGGCATATACAAAACTGTATTTGGGCATCAAATACATACGTTTACTGTAGGTCTCAAAGAGAGTTCAGTATATGTCAGTGGAGCTAAGCGTATTACTAATGAAGATAGAAACGCATTTAACAGCAGACATCTCGTCTCCACACTCTGGTCGTGATACTGGACTGCCGCTGTGCAATGTGTGTTCAGTATGTGTGTGAATGTGTGAGGCTGCAGACAAAGCTCCCCGCTTTCAAGAGTTTGACTGTCTGTATAATTAGGAGATTTTCATGGCTCCTTTTCTATCATTGTGGACTGTGAAAGTGCTGCCAAAACGCCGCGAGTCTGGCTGTGGCATTTTAGTCTCTCTTATTCTGACACTCACACAATGCAACGAGGATAGTAAAGCTGAAGAAGAACAAAGAATAGGGGGATGGATCCTGTTTGCACAGAGGAGGATGCGCATTTTGGCTTGTCTGTGTTTTAGCCTTTACGTCGTCTAAAAGTTGCGTTCCAGTCACAGAAGGTAGTTCAGCCAGCCGCCAGTCGACCGTGCCTCACAGAATAGAGATGGTATATTCCTATTTTACCTGGGCCAGTGGTCAACAGAGGCTGTGTTACGGCTTGCGTTTTACTCACTGTACTCCTATAAACATAACCCCAAGTCTGAATATAGTTTTACATTCAAGCAGTGATTGTGCATTGAGCTCTGAAGGTTTGTAAAATGTGTTCAAAATACAAATCAGCAGTCGGCTTCGGTCTACGCATAAGGTGTTCAGGCATAGATTTATCTTAATATGAAGAGGAGCATCTCATGGAAAATAAGACTCCTTGGCAGCAGTGCGGAGAGATTTGCTTTTTAGAGTTTATGAGTGAGATTGCCTATTGAACAAACAGATTTAACCAATTTCTGCTTGATTAGTAGGTTTTGTAGCTTCCCTTTTAATGTGATTTAATAATGAATAATGCCCAAGGGCTGGACAGAGTGTAGTACTTGGTAGAAGACCATAGCAAGCAGGAATTCATTTTAAATGCTTCTAACTTATGTTGCATATTATAGCTTTTTATACCCCCATCAGGCATAAGGTTATGAGCAACTGTGCAACGCAGTATGGAGGATAAAATAATACAATTTTAGACAGTACAGGAAGCAGAATCATGAATCACTTGTACTTTTAAAGTCACGCATGCAAAATATTTCTGGGGTAGATGAGAAGTGAGATCACTGATCTGCTGCTTGTAAACAGTATATGGATTTATAGTAACCAGGTAACTACAGTGCATGTAAACATTTCTCTGATTACCCGCGTAATCTGATTTCTCCAAAAGAAAAAGCAAATCCAAAATGAATCTAAACCCACATGATGAGGTGCTTATAATAAGTTCTTTTTATAGACAACACAACTGTCTGAAGATGTTTGAAAAGGAGCATATTTCCTCCAGTCAACCATCTCATAATAAAGTTTACAGCTTCCTAAACTCCTGAGTTTACCATTTAGTGAAGTGAAAAATACATAAATTTAGTATAAGCCATTTTCATCTGCACAAGACAAGTGAAATCCATCATATCCTCCCTGGGGAACAGCTGCCTCTTAACAGGACTCTTGTACCATATAATATGATTCCAAATGCCAATAATATGGATTGAGAAGTTGAGGCACATACACATAAAGAATCATAGCTATAAGTGTGTGCAGAGATTTGTGATCTAAGCTGTTCTTCTGTTTCTTTTCTCCACTGCATTTCCAGCCTCCCTGTAAATCTTCACTGACTATAATGAACTGCCAAGCAGGACGGCAGGAGGTGCTGTTAGGGTGGCTTTAACACCAGCTATCTTTTACACACACACACACACACACACACACACACACACACACACACACACACACAGAGCTGGTTTCCATGACGCAGCATGTCTTTGTAGGAGGGAATAAGTGACGGAGGGAAAAGAGAGTGAGGAAGACAGGAGAGGGTGATAAGAGTTCACAGAGAAGGTAGTAGAGAAACTTAAACCTGTTTGAAATCTATCATATACTGTAATTATTGTTAAATCTGGATAAAAATACAGAGATGCTTTTGAAGCCTGTCGCAGATCATCATGACCCAGCGTTGTAGTACTAGGGGCCAGATACTTTCACCTCTAAACGTTTTGGAGCAAAGCTTGACAAGACTAACCGTTCAGAATTTAAGCAACGTCTGCCTTGAATAATATATTTTGCAACTACGTATTGTAATTTCATCACGACAATAACCTGTGATGGAGTTATGCAAAACTGTTTTGCAAACAGGTGCCTCTGCTCTGCTCCATCTTCCTTTCCCTGCTCTGAGTGTCACATTAGAGCTAAACTAAGTTACCAACCTGTGTAAAATCTTTACTTTTCCACAAAATAGCTTCCATTTCACAAAGTAAAACGAAACATATTTAATAGATTTATGTGACTTTCAGCAGGTTGGCTTTCTCATACTTCTCGATGTCGTTCAGTAGCTTAAGTAGCTTTTTTTCAAATCCACAATATAACTTCAGTTACAGCCTGCACAGCCCTTCAGGAATTAGAAGTTATGAAATTAGGAAGTTTTGCAGCTTCTTATTTAGTATTGATTGGTGACTCACCCCTGGCTCTAGAGTGAGGCACACTTAATAAGTCTGACTTCACCTCTGCACATTAAGATACATTTCGGAGCTTTAAAAGTTACACGATGTAGTTTTAATTTGGAGATTTTCCATTTGTCTTATTTATATCCTAATGTAATATAATGTTTATCAGTTTGAGGCTGCTGCTGCTGTTGCCTCTGTTTGGATTTTCGTACGTTCAATTTGCTTTTCAAGACTCTCCGTACATATGTTAAGATCAAGAACACGATCCTAAATGGGCAGTTGCCATATTTATTATTTACATTTTTTTTTTTTTATCCCTTTCTTTCCTTCTCACTTATGCTGGAGCACCAGTCATCCCAAAAATAATTACTGAAAGAAGGTCTCAGATAGCGGAGCTGTAACTGGACGACGACACTGACTCCTCCTCCATCCTCCATCCCATGCTAACCTAACAGGAAGCTACGCCCGTTAGCTAAAGCGGTGCTACTGCAGGCTAATGCGTGCGTTTAAAATGACCCAATGCTGTATTTAAGGCAGTGTTATTACGTGACAGTTTAGGAAACGGCCTCGATGCCAGTGCACAGGACAGCAACAGCGAACAGTTAATGCTGTAGCAGGAAGCAGTGAAAGAAAAGAATGCAGCAGCAGCAGGACCGGGCCACGACCAGGCCTGGGCCTGACAAAGAAAGTTAGTGTATTGTCGGGTCTTAAACCTTCACTACAGTCCGATCTCTCTTTTCTCTGGTGCCAGCCGTCTCCTTGGAAACTCCACAAGAAACACAGAGACAGAAAGTGAAACGGAGTAAAGATGCAGGAGGAGCAATAGAGCAAGTAAAGTGCAGCTGGTAGAAGATGAACCCACTGAATATTTGAATCAAAGGCACAGAATGGAACACAATAATGTCATCCAGAATCAAACGCCCGTCAGGAATCAGGGCAGAAACGAGCCCGACAGTTTTACCTGTGTCTCTTACCATATTGTGTTAAAACGATTTCACACCATTCTGATTTCACCATAATCCATCAGAGCGTCCCAGGGATTTTAGAAGGAAACCTCCACAACACTACAACAGGGTTAAGAGTTATACAACTATCACGGACTCGATTATTTTATACGCTCAGTCTTAAAGAACACAAGCGTTTACGGGATGTAATCCAACACTAAAATCCAGTAATAATCCAGAGAAAAGGCTGTTACCCAGTAAAAACCGACATCCTTGGATTAGTAACAAAAACCTGAAAACACAAAAAAGCTACGCAACCAAGACTCAAGGAAGTTCTGCATTAATCGACACGACCAGCCACAAAAGTTAATGACGCACTTACTCATGCACATTTTCCAAACAAACAGCCGACCTACACTTTCTACGCTCCCTGAATGAACCTCAGCTCAAAGCTGCTGCAGATGATACGTTAGCGTTAATGAAATGTCAAACCCACGCACAAGGTGAATGAGGATTATACTTACAATATGAAGATTAGACGTTTTCTGACACTACTAAGGTCCCGAAATATTCAGTAACATGTTTGAATAGCTTGCAATTTAAAAACATATGACCGGCAGGTGCCAGGCCTGCGCAGGATGATGTGACGGCTGGGCGTGCAGGGTTCTACGCATGAACTCCACTTAAGTCGTTATGAGGTGGGGAAACCCTGTGGGGGCAAACAGGTAGATTCTGTAATTTGACTAGCTTTACTCAGTCTAAATAAAAGTGCTATATTTATAAAAAGACGGCATCATAAAAGATCTACAGCACCTTCACAAAGACGCTCATTGTAGTCTGGCAGGGCTCAAAGGCCATGTGCTTGCGTCAGAGGTGTCATCAGTAGACAGCGGCCAAATTTGCTTTGCAGGTGATTTGTTTACTCGTGTCAGGTATTATTCAGCTACAGTGTGACTGCGGGGGCATAAACTTGCTGGAATGCTTTGGGCTCTGAACTTATGTTCATAATGGAAAAATAAAAAAACCCACAAAAGTTAAACAGCACATTCACCAGCACTTTCTGAATCATGCAAAAATACATTTATGCAGGGACAAGTTTGAAGAGCCTGAGAACTGGGTTTTGGAGATTGAACAGCAATAACGCACTTCGTCATCTCTGCCTGTATTTCGCCTGCCGACTCTTTGTTTACCAGTATATGTAAATGGTAACATGCAGATTAGAGCAGATGACATTTTCTAACTCTAACATTTGTTGTGGATCTTAGTTTTGAGGAACAAACTCCTCAGTAAGTCAGTGTGGCACCAGAAAAATTTTCAAAACAAATTTCCTTTTTCAATCATCACTGGCATATGGAGCCCACTAATCAACAGTGAGGATAAGGGACAGTACATCTGAGAAGGAGTTATGGTACATGTCTGTCTTCTTGATCCCACAACACTGAGAGCAAGACAAAGCCCTGGGAGACAGGACCAGACCCGACAGAGAACAGATGGCCCGACACACACACACAGTGAGATATGAACACATACGGCACACAAAGACAAACACACAGATGACACACTGAGACAGGAACAATATATACACTGACACTGACAAAGGGAAGCATACATGCACACACACTCCCACAAACAAATGATATGGCTGCACACAACAGAAGAACACCACACACACACAGAAGGGCTTGTTTGTCATGGAAACACAATGTGAGCGATGATTTCCAAGGATCTTTTCTACATCAAGCTACAGCCCTTATTCCTCAGCAGTCAGGTGGAAAGAGACAGACCGAGAAAGAAAGATGGAAAGATAAACACAACGAGCGAGTGTTATAACGCAGAGTCCCGGTGAAAAACCCTAAACCGAGGAGATGGGGAAATGGAAGGGGGGAGATCATATCAGAACAGGAAGAAAGTGATGCAGAGTCAAACTGTTCTCCGCTGCTGCGTTATTGTCTGCGTATTGATTGTATTCACCTCATGAGGAAAACACGGCGCTCGGTGACGCCCAGTCGCGCTTAAATAAGGAAACGAGAGAAAGTCCTGCGTCATCAGATAGTCACTGCGTGTGGGTGAAAAGCTCAGTACATCTCAGCCAGATTGTGTCTTGATTATGGATACATACATCTATTACTACGAGGAGATCTGTATACTGGCTATTATGCTCCACATTCCTTCCTTTTAAATAGGCCAAAAGATTAGAGCCACCTCTTCTTGTAATGCACTGCAGTACGACTCCACTACCCACTTTGACCTGGATAATAAACAGAGAGCCGAATTACCACCTTCTAACAGTTTCAACCTAAAAATGGAGGAATTATTAAAGGCACATGGCGTTCACAGTATTGGACTGTATTCATTTGCATAGGTGGTCATAATGTTATGCCAGATTGGTTTATATTCTGAAGTACGAACAATACCGATCTTAAAGGACTGACAATGAGAAAATACCCAAAGTGTTAAAAGCTGAACTACAGGAATTCTTATTTCTAAAAAAACTAAAGATCTCATTCAGACTACAATTTTTCTACAGAGGCTTATTATAAAATCCAAATTTTGTCCTTTTTACCATCATTCCCAGTGGAAGTGATAGTATTTTTATAGTGGTACCATTTCACTTACTAAAACCATTAGGAGAATGTAAGACCACTGAGTTCAAACTGGGCTAAATGAATCCTGATCGGCGCCGTTTTGGATTTGTATTTTACAAACACGTACACGACAGACATGTTGAACAGGAGTCAGCTTGGAGGCTGCGACGCATCTGTGGCTCTGTACGAAGTCTGTTCTGAGACCAGTTGCTAATGGCCAGTATTCATTCCGGAATTATGTTCCTGCTTTCCATCACGGCATTTAAACCAGCCGCTGGTGTTTGCGTTGTGGTTGACTGGTGTACGGCGTAATGATTGTTTCAACATCATTCCAGTGGATGTAACGACAGTGCAGTTAAATTTATCCTGCATTTTTCGCTTTAATTTAGAGCATTTTCAACCCAAACTGCTGAACCCTTTCTGACCTCTGAATTAATGCCCATTAGGAAATGTAACTCTAATGGAAGTGAAGAGTAAAGTCTGTGCACACATCACTCACAGTAAAAATGATGTATGTGCACAACCAACCAGGCTGGACAACTGGGTGGAAAACAGAGGCTTCCATTTCTTTAGCATATTTAATGAAAAATTGTGGCGTTGTTTACAAGCTTTAGTTGGCCTGTTTTTGTTTTTTTACTAACTGGTTTTTAAAAATCATTGTAATATGTAAAAATACATATAATACTAGATAAAAAAAACGTTAATTTTCAGTAAAAACATGCAGTTCTATTAAATAAATCTTTTCTCCACTGTTTAGTGTTTGTCAAATGAAGCCAGATTATGTTGCTATCGGCAGACAATTCACTACAGCAGGGCTCTGAAAATACCTTCCAACTTTACTGATTTTGAATCCTGATGCCAAAAATTAAAGCAGAATTAAAGTTGGAGATTCTCAGCATTTAGAGCCAATATCAGTGAAAGCAGCCGTGACTAAAGCCGCAGAGTAAAATCTAAAAGAAACGAGTCTGAATCCAACAACATTCACTTCCTGACTTTTTCACTTACAAGCCCAGGCCTCAAAACTCTAAGGCTGCAGCTACCACTGAAAAAGCCACAACGTCGGCCGGCAAGAAGTGGACACGGAGTCATCGTGGACAGATGGATTTTCGCTGTTTAATATAGAAATGCTAACAACAGAGCGTGTTGAGCTTCGCTGTATATCTTTTTTTCTTTTATCAAAGTGTTACAGTCCATCAAAGTCAAAACCTATTTTGTTATCAGCAGAGCAACTCTAGATTTCTGCCTTTGATGACAGCGTGAAGTCTTTGTTGAGCTCCGAGCGGCGCTCTGACATGTTCATTTTCGGAGATCACAGAAAGGAACTGAGCGAGTCACTGCAGTCGGCTGGCAGGTCCCGTCCGCGTCCTAACGACCGATTGTTTCGTGGCTCTTCTATGTCGTACGTTGACGTACGTCTGCTCTGCTCGTCCCCGTCGTTAACAGACGCAGTCGTTCTGTTTCCTGTTTACGCGCTCTCTGCTCTGTAGGGTTTGACTCATTTGACCTGAGCTGAAATGTTGCCTTTTAGGATCTACGTTATCCATCACCCACGGTGGGGTGAAGTGCTTCTCTGCACACAAAAGCTCAGATAAAAAGAACATAAATGATATTAAAGAGCACAATTAGTCATCACAGCTCATCCTCATTTAGGCTCTCAGATATTAATCATGTACAGTCTTTGTCTGAGCAGCCCACAGCTTTTTACTGAATGTCATTGCAGGAATATTCATAACGTATTAGATCTGAATAC
The DNA here is from genome assembly GCA_033026295.1 of Channa striata. Classification (NCBI taxonomy): domain Eukaryota; kingdom Metazoa; phylum Chordata; class Actinopteri; order Anabantiformes; family Channidae; genus Channa; species Channa striata. The sequence goes on from CM065182.1 coordinate 3,183,685, forward strand.
ATATAAACAAGCATTATGTAAGACCACAAGTCCACCCACTTGATGTCCTACATATAGAAGCTATTCACAGCAGTGGCGCTTGGTTTTAGAGAGCCTGAAGATATGGAGGACTTTGTTTTTCCATTTAATTCGCCCACACAAGCACACACCATATATCACAACTTGTGTGTTTCTTTCCTGTGGAACGACTTCTTTGTTTGCATTTTCGTTTCGTTACTGTCGCTTTCCCACACAACAACATTAAAACTATATCAGATCGTCACAATTTTGGTTGAGCAGCATTTTTCCACATCCACGTACGGTGAATCATTTTGATTCTTTTACCGAATGCGTTTAAGAGGCGCGAAAGGTCACATTTCATCAGGCATCCGTAAGCTCCGTGCAGACGTTCAGCAGCCATCAGCTGTAATATCAGCTGTGACTGCAGGAAAAAACGCGGCTCTAATAATGCGAAATATGTCTCTGAAGAACAAGTTGTTACTGTTGACAAACACATTTAATGCCAATTAACACTTATAATCCTGCTTTAGCTGCGTGTAACGACGTTACGACGTGTTATTCACCATCCTACTGTTGTATCCTGCCACTATTTGGTGGAAAAAGTGACTTTTTTTGGTGCAATTGAAGGGGAAACCGTGACTATCAGACCCAAATTCGGTATTTTCTGTGGAAAGATCCCGACCATTTATTCCACCTTAATTCCACAAATGTCTTCACTCGCCTGGTTTTCGCCTTTGCTAAAACACTGGAGAATGGTTATGTAATTTTGATGTGAAGCGTTTCTCAAATGAGCAAAAGTAAAAGGGAAGGAAAGGAAGAAACACTGTTTGATCCTGGCACCGTGCTCTGGTTCTGCCACAACCGACGGCACCAGCTCTCATCAAAATGTCACAGTTCTACTGTCCCATGACGCCGCCGCGTCTGAAAGCATCCGAAAACATAAACTGAGGAGGTTTTCGGGATGTCACGAAATACAACATTACAGACGCCAGCTTTGAAAACACGACCGCCTGCCTAAGTGAATGCAGATGGATGTTCAGTTCAAAATGTGAAACTTCTAGGTTTCTGAATCGGGAGGCTTCTGCACTGCTGAATTATCTCATCAGTCAACACATTCCTGCCCTCAGTAACATGAACCTGGAGGATTTTCTGAGAAACTCAAGCTCGCAGCCACAAAACATAATCGTTCGTAGCCTTTCCCCAGGCCAAACATGTCACAGCTGCTCCGCAGAACATGAGAAAATCAACCTCTCTCCTCATTGTTTAGTGATGGACACGCCGCTGCAGAGTATCTGTTTGACTTTTATGAGCATGTCTGTTCGCTGAAATGTTCATTTGCACCTCAATAGTCAGGCAGGTGGCTCGTCTGGTGCTGACAACTTAAAAGCTACAGATTCAATCACCACAGCAGCCGGGTGTGTCCATCAGCAGTCCGTCAGTGTCCTCGAGCGAGATACCGAGCCTTTATCTCCTCACTCCTAGTCACCGAAGATCCAGGTGTCGGCCAAGTTCCAGTAAACTGTGGACGTTACCGACAAACATCTACGTACGTCAATCTGTTGTTCGGGTTCCATTTAATATCTGTCCTCCGAGCATTGTGTGGAGCTGCGATGATTGGTCGCAGCGAAAGGATCCCGTTCAAGCCGGACAGGCGACCATTGTCATCCATCCTCATCTCACCGATGATGAAGATTGGCAGCGACAGGCCGCCTCCTCTCTACAAGTCGCTCATTAATGACGGAGATTAACACTGACAGAGATTCTCTCACAAACCTTTATTTCTATTCCCAGCTGTTTCTTTTCCTTTTACTCATTCCAAAAGTTTGGGTCATGAATTAAAAAAATCATTTCATATCCAATATATCACCAACTTTTTCAGTCTGTAATGCCTTAGATAAAATGCCTATCAGTCTATACCTGATGATTCAATGACAGCCCCATATGGAAATAAATCCTCAATAGCTGCAACATTATTAAACTATCTTTAAAATCAGGTATCGCATGATTTTCAATTATGCACATTATAAAGCCACAAAAAGTAATTTAAGCTATTGTTCTGCTCTTCTACGCTCTGCTACACTCTACACAGATTCATTATCAAATTACAACAAACAAGAAGATGCTCCGAGTGGGTAGGAGAGTGTTTTAGAAGTGAATATTTCTGCACTGATGCCAGTGCTGTTTAATTAATAAAACACATAAAAGGTTTTTATTATAACCTCTTCACAATAAGATCAAGGTCAGAACAAATGTCTTAAAAAAGTTTGGGTCAAAAAAACTAAGAATAGTTGAGTTGTTAGAATGCCAGGAAATTAAGATGAATAGTAATCCCATGTTCAAGGTTTTCTGGGGTCAAATTCGTTTGTTTGTTTTTGTTAATATCAGAAACAAACTGAAATACTTGGACTTATTATATGCGAGTAACAGTTTTAGATCAAACACCAGACGCCACAGATTTACGGGAACGTCTGCTGGCAGAGGTGAATCCAAGGAAACATTTCATTTAATGACTTTTACTTCCTCAGGATAGTCAAGTTTGATCAAATCGGGTAAAATTTACATGATAATAGAAACTATGGACACATGTTGAAAACATCTGTTGATGATCCTTTGCTGTCTGTAACATGTCATACATCACATACAGGGCTGTGAACATGCAGAATTACCGCTGACGTTTTGTGCTGGAAACTATTTCATTCCTTTAGGGCTTCCGGAGGTTCAGGGGGTAAAGCAGTCCTCTGCTAATTTCAATTCTGACTTTTAGACCGTTTTTAAAATTTATTTTACAGTAACTTGTGAGAAATTGTTTACTTTTTATGTCGTAATACTGCTCAGAGTGTGAAAATGTCGAGCTGAAACATAAGAATATAAGACTTGTACTATGATTTGTATTGGACTAAAGGACCATTTAGGAATAATAATATCAGAATGTTTCCCGGCCTCAACCACATTTGTATTTGGCTAATAATGTCTCTGGTAGGATCAATTTCAAAATACTAGAGGGTGACAACTACGATTATGGGATAGTAAGTGGTATCAGGGGTTATGTTCCCATGCTGTGACTCTTAAATGGATGTTCTACTGTTCTATAATATAGAATAAGATTTATTTGTTACAGAAATGCAGAGAGGACGTCTGCACAATTTACTTCACTGACATTATTATTGCCCAGTCTTACTCGCGTTTTCCTGAATTGTCTGAAGATGTTTCAAAGACGTATGATTGACGTACTCCATCAAACCCGCTGGCCTATTCAAGATTTCGCCATCGCAAACGACACACAGACATTGTACGACAGAACTGCTGATGCAGGCACACAGTTTGTGAAAGAAGCTACACGCCAACGTGGAAAGGATGCTGACAAAAGGAGAAAGAGGCTGCAGCTCTCAATGCATCGATAATTAAGTTTGTATGTGTCTACAGTTTTTTAAAGTCAGGTGAAAATGAAATTACGCGTTCAGATGTCTAACTTTTATAAACAGTGGTTGTGTAAAGACACCACATATCACTGCCTCAAATAAATTATTGATGCATCCGGGCTGTAAATGTGCTGACCTTTTGACAGCAGGAGCTTTCATATGGACACACAAACACACACAGGCATATGTTCAGCCAATGAGCTGCATTTGATCAGATTGGAAACACTGCAAACACTGCAGGGCGCACACACACACACACACCCGCCCACACACACGCACACACACACACGCCCACACACGCACACACACACACACACACACACACGGTGTACCTAGCTCTTTTAGCAGGGAGCCGTTCTCTGACTTCCATCTCTCCTTTTTCTTCTCAGGGCTACTCTTCCTTCTCTCCTTCCCTTTCTCCTTTACTCCATTCTGCTTCCTCTTTTCTCCCTTCTGGGTTTTCTCTGCAGGGAGACACAGAACATGGGCTCTGGTTATGGCTTTAGTAGATTGTTTTTTATTTCAAGCTTCGAGAGATTTTCGTGCTTTTTAGGTGGACTTTGAGTGAGAAAGCAGCAAAGAAATATGATGCAAAAAAGATCCATGCAAATCCGTTGTTTAAGGTTTTTCTGCCTAACCCTTGACATTTGCATCAACTCATCTGACACACACACACCTGAAGCTGATGCAAGATCATCATATAGACTAACAGTAACCGAAACGCTGAAGAAACGTTGGTGGATTTATACTTTGAGAAGAACAGAAACATTAGGTTGTGTTATTTTGCCCTGCAGATATCTGTACATAACAAGCCTGCGATGGTTTTATGAGTGAGAAATGTTTGTTAAATTGATATTTTGGGTGAGGACCCTGCTAAAGTTTTCCTCAGACACTGAAAAAAAAGTTGGTCTCCCCCTTGGAATGTGCAGATTGACACACACGCATCGAGTCAGTAACTTCTTATAAACTGCTAAGAATTTACCAAGACAGTCAGATGAGAACAGAATCTGAAAATATATTAATCACATAACTCAGGAGCCAATTACTCGTATTTCCACAGAAATATTGCATGAAAACTTACTATATCAGTGTCAGAGCCAAAGTGCAAGTCATCTCCTGTGAATTTTGATTATGGATGTTCATCATTACTGACATATTTACGGTTCTGCTCACCTCAACAATTCTCTCTAGTTTCAGAGGTACTTGAAAGTTTGTGAAGCCTTTGGACTTTTCACAGTTTTTTGATTGTGGCCTAATATTTGATCAAAGTTCCCCACCCTGCTCTGGTGGAATGACATGTCTTCAGGCTTGTTTTCTCGCTGCACGATCCACTTTCTGATGAGCGTCGGTTCACAGACGACACGTTTACAGCTCAGCATTCAGAGCTCCATCGATGGCAGCAAATCGTTTTGGTTCAGAAGCAGCAAAGCAGGAATCAAATCAGAACACGGCAGCTACTCTGCTTTCACAGAGGGGATGAGGTACACAGGTTCTACTTTGGTCTCACCCGTCCACAGAACAGAACATTCCTCTGGGTCATCCACCAACTGGACACAGTCAGAAACTCGAGCAGTGGCTTCGTTCTTCCAACTCTGCTATGAACACCGCTGACGTCAGTGTTCTCCGGATTAACTCTGGATTAACACTCAATCCAGCCACAGCGACTGATGCCTTTAGTTTCCTGATTTTACTGCGACGAGCTGCTCTTGGCGTGATGCTTGTGGGCCAGATCACTCCTGGAAAGTTTCACAGTGGTGCTGAATGTTCTCCATTTGTACACGAGATCTGCTTGACACTGCAGTGGTGAAGTTGAAACTATTTAAAACTGTTTTTTAACCTTTAATATTTTAAATATCTTCAAAAATATCCTTTGTTCTGAGATAAGTCCAGTGTAAAAGCAACAGGGCCGCCCAGACTCACGCCTGTTATTAACACCTGACTCTGGTTCCTCCTCAATATAAATGCATCATCCCAGAGGTTAAATGTTTCCATGTGACTATAAGATTAAGATCATGTTCCACAATGAATAAATGAATAGGTTTGAACGGCTTCACAAACATCCAAGTGTCTCTGTAAAACCTAAATGGCAGGATACCAGTTAATGCGAGTCAGAGGCCGTGTGGCTTTCAAAAACAGAACTAATCTCAGGGAAAAAGAAAAGATTCACAACTCACGGGCTTCCTGGGAATCTATCTACATGTGGACGCACTGTGTTGCCAGTTCTCCTTTCTTTGCAAGTAAAAATCAAACGGTGCCGTCTATCTTTCAGACTTTTTGGAAAAGGGAGAAAAACAACAAAACCCCAACGCTGTCAGACATTCTGTCAGATACGGCCTCCCAGGACAGAGCTTATTGCACATATTGCTTACAGACACATCAGCTGTGTGTTGGTGCACAGGTCTGTGAGCATGCTCACACACACACACACACACACACACACACACACACACACACACACACACACACACTGTGTACGGCTGCAGCAGAGACCTGCCGAGCACCTCCCCGCTGTGAGCTGTCCTCTCACTCCGGGAGACCTCACTCCCTCCCTCCAGCTGAGAGTGTGGCAGGTAACACAACAAACGGCGTGTACACACGATGAAAAACAATCGGAGGAACAGAACCTGACAGTAGAAATCAGCACAACAGGCACCACAAATACTAACGTACCGTCTGTTTCACTTCTACTGTATCTCGAGGCTGTTGTAAAGGATCAACACGCCCGTGGAGAAAATGGACACATATCCCCATCACTAGTGCTTATTAAAAAAGAAATACTATTCAAAAGCCTGCTGGGAGCTATATGCTATAAATTATGCTATGTAATCTAATGCTATATAAAGTTGCTTATCCCACAATAACACGGATCGTTATACTGGAAATGATTCCAAGCCTGGATTTTAAAATGGAAACAAAATTAATTACCCAAGAGAACCTAAAACAAGCTAAATAACTTTATGATTTTTGCCATTAAATGTCAAATTCAAAGACATTTACGGTTGCTGCAATATGTCACTGTTGATGACTTTTATTTATATAAATGTTAAAGTTAATTGTATGTTTGAAGCATAATCTTAACTATATGATATTATGTTGAAAACAGTAGTAACGTTAGGTCCTCAATAAGTATTAGTTTATCTCTAAAATCATATATACAGTTGATTAATCCTATGTCAGAAAATTATACAATGTGACTGTCACAAGGTCACAGAAGATATTCCGTTTACAATGATGAGAAAACTCAGAAAAACCGTGGAGGATCCTAAGTTAGATAACGGGTTTGACAAAATAAATTACATAAATAACTGATTATCAAAACATGTCCAGCTCATTTTCTTTAAATAAACCAAATGAATAACTGCTGCTGCTTTGAAATCTGTATTTGTTTTATGACACGATTCTGCTGAAAGACAAAATAAAATGATTGCAGAGCTGCACATTAAACAGATCAATACAGACACATGCAGACACACACACACACACAGTGATGGTCCCCTCTGCAAGGAGTCCTGCCTGCAAGGATCACCGACTGTGTGTGTGTGTGTGTGTGTGTGTGTGTGTGTGTGTGTGTGTGGGGCAGGTCTGTGTAGTCGTCTGTGGACAAATTTAGTTTCAATACAATTGTGTTTGAGCTGGGTTAGGGGACATGGGGCTGATACACTGAGCACGTCCACCGTAGTCACTGGGAGCTGGTAACTTGTCCAGTCAGTATTGTGACGTGACACGAGGAGTCACTAGAAATCCTTCTATCGCTCGTAGCACAGTAAGCGTTGGTGCCAGATATCGGGCAGGTCTACTGAAGTGGAATGTCTGAGCTTCTGGTGGCGCTGCAGGAATTCCAGGGAATCATCAAAGTCACTTGGACTCATCTAGCCCCAGATGGATCTGCTAGAAATGCTCGGTAAACAGCTTTTTAACCGAGGTGGCCAAACAAATTGGATGAGTACAGTCAATGCAAAACTGACTACTTAGCACCTGAAAGTCTTCTGTGACGTGTCCTTGTGTTTTCAATAGCAACAGTTTTTTTTTTTTTTTTCTGATGCACAAATTTGCTTATTGCTGCTCAAGAAGTGAAATGTTTGGTTTCATTTAAAATTTTCATATGTGCGTGAGGATTTTTTGTTTCCTTTAAATATAGCTGATATACTGTTTCTGGAACAATAATCCCCAAACAGTTCTGGTATGTTTGTCCATTTTTTCTATATTTCATCATCATTCATCCAATAGTTGTTGAGATATTTCAGTCTGGGTCATGCCGTCCATACAGTGTCGGTGCTGGTAGCTCAAAAAATCGTACTGTAATATATTCTACTGTAGCACACAGTATAGATTCTTTGAAAGTGGAGCGTGTGTGTGTGTGTGTGTGTTCCGTGCAGTCCATTTTGACACTGTGTGTGTGTGTGTGTGTGTGTGTGTGTGGCTGTCATAAGCAGCACCAGGCTGTCCTCATGCTTGCTTTAGCATGGAGGACCAGGACATGCATGAATGAAGCTGTGAAAGACCAGAGAGAGATTTCACAGTGGGACGACCTGTGTGTGTGTGTGTGTGTGTGTCTGTGTGTGTGTGTGTGTGTGTGTGAGCATATTCTGATAGTTCCTCACAACTTCAAAGTCCTGTTTGAAGGTTAAGACTTCGTTTTAGGGTTCAGGTTAACATTAGGCTGAGGTTATGGTGAAGGTGAGGGTCTAGTTGGGCGATGATGGTGCTGTTTAAGGTCAGGAAAAGAGGTCAAAGAGTGACTTCTGTGGACTGAAGAACGGAGGAAAGATATTGGCTGCAAGGATTTGTAACGACACAAACACAATGTTTAAAATAAGCAAAATGTGGAAAGAGAAATTGTATACGCAGGCCTAAAGGGGCTTCATGTTTGCATAGCGATATTTGTGCTTAACAGACACAATGTGTGTGGTGAACAGGAAGTTGAAATGGGACGAGCTGTGAAAAGTGAGAATTGTGTTCTCTGATTAGTTACGTGGAGGACGGTCACATTAGTTTGATGATGTACCGAACACAGAAACAAACCCAATAAAGCTTGTCTGTCTGATCTGCATGTGCGTGGAAAAGAAAATGATTTTTACAAACATGTCAGGTTTCATGTCTACAGAGATCTGCCAGGAAATCAGCTGCTCATCTGGAATATTAAAAACATGTTGTTTTTACATCCAACGTTCAGCTGTCTCACCTGCAAGTGAAAGCGGTTTGTTTCATTCGTCTGTTTTTAGTAGTTTCCACGATTTGCTCTGGTGACATTCAGAACTGAATCAACGGAAGCTGGACATCGTCCAGGAGCCCAGACACATTTTAAGGAACTTGGGTTTTTTAAACTCTCCATCAGTGCCAACACCGACAGACAGACAGACAACCATTCACACCTACGGGCCAGGTAACCCAACACGCGTGTCTTTGGACTGTGGGAGGAAACCCACACAAGCCCAGGGACCGGGATTCGAACCGGTGAACAGGGCTGTGAGGTGGCAGCACTAACCAAAAAACAAACCAAAAAACGAACCGATTAGAACAAGATCCAGCCAGTAAGTGAGTAAGTGTAAATACGACTTCAGCTCTCGACGAGCGACGAGGCAACTTTAAAACTTTGGGTCTTTGCTGAAATCTGACTCCTGGAACCGGCGTGAAGCTGTGAAACCTCTCTTCATATAAAGAGGATTGTCAAAGCAAAGTCTGGCACCACACATCTCTCCCCCTTCTTACCAATTTATTTGATGGCTTTTGTTGAAATTGCGGAGGCCATTAACGCCAGGGGATCTGCGAGGGAGCTCCCAGAGGGAACGCTCCTTCGCTCAGCTCCTAAATTCCACTTCCTGCGTGTTTTTCCTCCGTTTTGTTTTGACAGGAGGACCATCTTATCCTCTGATCTCCCAGGGCCCAATTTTTCCACCATTTCTTCCAGTTTGTTCTAATCTGATCTTGTTCTTTTATAAGTTCCACAGCTTGGAAGAGGAGGGAAACTAAGTCTTTGGGTTTTCAAGGACGCCTGCAGGCGCTGCTCGAACGAGCGGGAGCTTCTTCCCCTGCAGCTTGTAATCTCAGCACAAATCCAGCTCTCAGCAGCGGAAACCATTTTAAACACATTTTTGTCAGATCTGTGTTTTTTTCGCCTCCCCTTTGTCTTTACATTCCTCTGTTGCCTTTCTCTCCATCTCTGCAATATTATCCCTCCCTCTCAACCTCCTCACTCTCCTGATTAGAAGGTGCAGCAGCACCGGGGGATTCGTCTTTTTGAAGTGTGTGATTAATTTCCCCTCTTTCTAGGTCTGTTTGTGTGTCTGTGTGTGTGTGTGTGTGTGTGTGTGTGTGTGTAGCCACTGTGTCCCATTTCTTACCTGAGCTCATTAGTGCAATGTGAGAAAGTTTTCGCCCCCACCCCCACGTTTTCTTGTGTCCTTTCACACTCACGTTCTCCTCCTTTCTCTCATCACTGCCGGTGCTGGTTCCCTCTCTTCTTCTACTGTTTTTTCTTAATCCCATTACCTTCTTTGTCCCTTCCCATCCTCTTCTTCTTCAATCCTTATTTTTGCTGTCTTCCTTACACACACACACACACACACACACACACACTTGCAGAGAGCAGATCAGAGGGGCCAATACTAACCACTGTCAGCTTGTCACAGTTTGGCTTGAGCTGGAATTTAAATGCAGTACACTTCCTGCATAACAATAATACTGTGTGTGTGTGTGTGTGTGTGTGTACAAGAAAAAGTTCGAGCTACAGAATATAACTAAACCTGTTTTTTTTTCCTTGTGCGTCTACATTTTCTGTGAAGGAAAAAAGGCTCCGGTTACATTTAAAGTACAGCAGAGAAGATGGAGCTCGTCTCATCACAAATTCAAAATCAACTCTTCAACTCTTCAACCGACCACATTCACAGACTGAAATACCAGCTGCTGCTGGATCGATGACCTTGAAACATCGGAGCATCGTGGTTCATCACACAGTTTATCCTCAGTACTTTGTCGACCCCAGGTTTTTCTACAGCGGCCCGACAACTATGGTATAAATCCCCAAACAATTTGGTGCAGATATTAATAATCATAAGTAACTTGACTTTTCATTTAGTGCCGTTAGTTAGGTCAGAATTATAATTGGTCTATTACATAGTTTATAGGTAAATTCCTACAAAACTACCCACGATTCCTGTTTGTTGTGTTTAGTAATATTTCTATAAAATGCTAAACTGAGCATTGTTTTGATTCGACTCTACCCCCCGAAGGTTCCGAACAAACATAATCTTATCTGAAGCATGTAGAAAACGCTCCAGTGGAAAATCTGTAGCATCGACTTTGGAACAACGTTGGACTAACAGAAACCACCATCTCTTCAGTGGTAGTATTCAAGACCACCTTAACCGGGGCCCAGTAACGATCAAGACCTTAGTGCGTGAAGTGCAGCATATCCAGCTTTTTGTAATATTTATGCAATAACACCATCATTTTTTCCAGCTAATATGCTCATGGTAGTTAGTGATTAACCGAGAAGCTCGGTGTGGTGAGCACATTACCTGAGCGTTTGACTCACGGAGTAACTTTGACTTTGCCTGAGCTGTCTGCCTGGGAACAGCCAATCATTTCCAATCAGAAATAAGTGAAATAATCTGCTGCATCATTTTACATCAAAACACAGTGAATGTTTCAGAAATTCAGTGCAGTCACAGGAGCAGTGGTGATGGAAACACGGTGGGAAGGAAGAGTAACTTTCTTTAGATATAATCTGTCCTGTTATTGTTCAGAACCTTTTAAAGTTTTCCTTTAAAGGTTTCAAATTATTCTTTCAGGGGAATTTTCTTTGATTATTTCTTGCTCATATTGAGGTTTTCCATCACCACGCTCAGTTTTTGTTGAATGTAGTTTTTCTGCACCACGGAGGATGACACCCAGCCGCCGGTCTTCCCCATTGGTAACACGCTTGGTTTTACAAAGCACGACAACATTACCACCGCTCGCCATGACAGACAAGGCCGATAAACACGACAGAGACAGACAGACAGAAAGGCGGACTGGCAGACGGTGCGTGGAACATGACAGATGAAGTAGTATGAGAGACAGACAGACAGACAGGTGGACAGAGGTTAGTGGCTCTGGTTTAGGTTGGCGAGAGGAGAGATAGGTGTGTGTGTGTGTTCCACATGGAAACACGCCTGGAAGGAGACGGCGGGAGAAAGGACGGCGTTCCCGGGTGAGCTTGGAGTATCTACAGGTTTTTAAAAAGCGGATTTCACAGTTGTGAAACCTTTCTGTGCCGCACAGAATTGGCTGCGAGACCAGTTTGACGGCAGAAAATAAACAGTCACAAACGCAGCAGCTTCGAATCATCTACAGAACAGAATATTTTTAAACTCGTGTATGAGTCGAGTATCCAGCCGCTCGGGTTTTCCTGATTAACGGGGCAGACGGGCTGGTTTTCATTCACGTCGTTTTTACTTTGCTCTTCTGTTGGGATTATTCCAACTGTCTGCGGTATTTTCCAAAAACCTTCACCGAAGGCAAAACGCAACTTGTTTCCAGTGACACAGTTTCACACAATCCGTTTGTGCGAACCGAAGGACAAAAGACGAACAAACTGAGGCTGAACTCATGGACACGGTTTCAGACGAGGCACCGAGGCAGAAACACGTGGAAAATACAAGTCAGCGAGGAAACTGAGATGAGATGGAGAAAATGGATAAAAGAAGAAGATAGAGAGAAACGGGGAGTTAAAAAAGGGAGATACAAGGTGAGGGACATGACAAATCATTACAGCGGACAACCTCATCCTTCACACTCTGCTGGTCTCTCTCACTAACACACACACACACACACACACACACCAGCTATCCTCTCTAATCTAACTCCTGTGGCAGTGTGAATAGATATGGCTGTTTAGTGCCAGCAGCTCCGCTCCCAGTACCTGATGGCAGCAGTCTGCTGAGTCAGGAGCTCTGCACTGTGTGTGTGGGAGTGTGTGTGTGTGTGTGTGGGAGTGTGTGTGTGTGTGTGTGTGTGTGCGTGTTAGAAAGACACGCAGGGACAGAGTGCGAAAGTGTTTGTAAGATTTAGTTGAGCGCATAGATGTGTGTGCAGCCTTCCTCCAGAATGATGAGTACTGCAATCGGAGCAGTAACCGCACACACACACACACACACACACACACACAGTAACACAGCCACAGGGGCACACTGACAAGAGTTCACTATCATTACCATGCCAGCGAGACATCACTGGTATTACCATGACAACAAGCTTTCACCATCATCTCCATGACAGCTGCAGGTCACGACTGCTAGAACGAACAGGGCTCTCCGAGGCGAATGCGGGTCGTTAGGATCTCTGAACTATATTTGACCGTCGTCACCATAACAACAACAGAAGTGTATACGGTTGGCGGTCGACGTGAACCTAAAGGTCTGCGTGTGTGATGCGGCTTCAGCCTCTGTTACAGTGATCGAGTACATCTCCAAGATAAGCGTCTATCTGTGCGCTGATGACCTAAAGGAAGCTGGTGGTTTTTATCTGTTCTCAACCTCAGGCTCTGCGTTTATCAGGCGCCTCGGAATCGCTCTGAGAGTTAATCTCGGGTCGAGAACATTCATACCTTGGAGTTATTTAGGAAGCCTCCTGCTATTTTAACTGTGTGTGTCAGTTGAAAGCAGAATTTTATTCCAAATCTCTGCCTGGTTGAATTCCTCCACACAGACAATTCTCAGATTCCTAGATGCACTAAGATGCAAGTTGGTGATGAGGGGCCACGTTCTGGAGTGGGGCTGCGTCATTTACTGTTTTATCAGCGTTGTGACGGGTCCATGTGTAACAGCCACATCGCAAATAATGTCAAATGAGGAAAATCAACTCCAACTTGTGTTCTGTTGGATTCTCACTTTCTATAACCAATGTACTAAAGCAGTCAGACTGATTTTAAATTTTTTTAAGTTCTTGCACACACAACCACTTTGATACTTTCATCAAATGTATTTTGAAAGGATGATGTCATATTAGTACCTTCGTATTAGTCAACCAGTGTGTCAAACTACCATTTCCCTCCTCAATGGTGTCAGGAGGGTGGTCACAGCTCAGTTACACAGCCGGCCGTCCGCTCATTGATCCAATAAACGGGGAACTGAACGCATCCGTAGACACGAGCGTCGTTAACACGGAGGGAGAACGTGAGCGGCAAATACTGTGACCTACACAGTCTGTTGAGTTGTTGTGTTTTTTCATTCATAATGAATTGACTATATTCTGTCATCGAGAAAAGTGCTGCTGTTTCTGGGTTAGTAACTATCCAGGGAGGCAGAAAGACAAATGCAGCCAAATGTAAGTAGCAGAAATTTAAAAAGGTTAAAATCCACTGCGCTTAACCTCTTTCACACAAAGATTATAAACCTAATTTTAAGGGAGATATCGAGCCAACGCAGCCAGCTTTATCCTTCCTGTTCTCCATCACAGAGCAGCGGCATGAAATGCATCAAGGTCAGCCATCTGTGTAGAGTGGATAGGAAATCGAGCTCCATTTATGTGGATGGTGTGTGTCACAATATCTGGCTGAACTATTATTCCAGCCTTTTTTCGCTCTGCAGGTGTCAAGTGTGGCCTACTGTGAAAAAAATGATGACAGGCCATTTCCCAAACTGTCCACCCACAACACTCAATCAACACGGGTTCGGATGTAACCGTCATGCAGTTGAGCGTTTCAGACTCTACTTTTATTGGGGGGGTGAAGAGTGTGTAGGTGTCTGAAATGTCCGTGTTTGTCTCTCTCTTACCTCCAGCCATGTCCTCTTCCAGGAGCTGAATCTGCAGGTGGAAGATCTTCTCCTGGAGGTCGCACAGGGTGTGTTTCATTTTCTCCCTCCGCGTCACCATGTAACACAGGTTACGCACCTGAAACACAGAACATCGCCGTTACTGATGTTCTCATCTCGTTATTATTTAGCGTCGAGCATAAACCCGACAGCGAGGATCCATTAACGGCAGACACGTCCAATAAACGTCACATAAACGATATGGCTGCACGCGGTCCCCAAAAAGCGTGTGATGTTCTGAGATCACCAGCAGCACAACGGCACATCCGTACAGGACATACGGAACAAAGGCGGATGTTTAACTGTGCGTCAGTCTACAACAGCAAAGAGTGGAGATGGACAAACAGGCTCAGGCTAAAGGTCCGATAATCCAGCTGTACTGGACACAGGCCGCAAAAAATAAAGCAGTAGTGTTTTCAGTTTTCTATAAACTGTAACTGTCATTTAACATTGAACTTTTTGGTCATACTTGACTTTAAGTACAATTTCGCTTGTGCCACATGGTGCCACACACTCGCTGGGCACGTTGTCAGGAGTTCAAGCTAAATGTGCAGCGATACACAGACGACATCGTGTCTCTATGTTCATCTATAAGTCACTAGAATCCCGACCTGATAAGTGGAAGACTTTTTCTGGCTTCCCACAACAAAACCTGCAGCTGAATGTCAGTATGGCTGATTCTGTATTTAACCCCAGACTAAAACACCCCCACTGCAAGTGACCACAGCAGGACGTCAATTCAGAAGCTGAGCTTAAAGAAACACCCGTGCGGCGACATTTCTAAGGTTTATGTGCATCCAGTAATGAGACGATCAGAGGTACGAGTCGAGAGGCGACTTCACGCTTCCTGCCAATAAACTGTCTTCCTCTATGCAGACGTAAGCTCCAGCTGAGCGCTGCTGCTCCTCCATACTGTCAAATTACTCGCACATGTCCCTATAAGCAGCGTGTGTGTGTCAGACAGTACAAAACAGGAAGTGTGTGTATTTAAACACACATGGGTGTTAAAAGACACAGTGTGGTCGTAAATGTGTGTGCCACTATTTGAATCTGGCAACAGAGATGGAAGAGGAGATGAAGAGGAGATGAAGAGGAGATGAACGGCAGCATCGGATTGTAGCAGGACTGTATAACTGGGGGAACAAGAATCATTGGGTCTATACCGACGTTAATGAGAAAACTCCAAGAACGTGTCTCAGTGGAAAAAGGACAAAGGTTAGTGACATCACTCTCAGACACGGGTCCGATCCTGCCCTTGTGTGGGTGAACTAGACTCTGGAAACCGATACAGCATGAACCTCATGTTGGTTCATCGGGTAAGTGGAGGTTCTGCCAACAGTAATTCTCAACTGTCCAGTGTGCGTCTCCGCTGCTTTTTGGACCAGCAGTGTCTGCCTCAACTGTGTGATGGATTGATGAGGACTTTTTAGTAGAACCACAGCAGTTTGGTGCTGGTATCGGTGTTCTGTGTCAGCAAGTACCCAAATATATGTACGTGTTCAGTCTGGGGAAAAGTGGGATCAGGACATCACTGATAGGGAGAATCCGTCAAGTCAGTCATTTGTCGACAGTCTCTGTGTGAGTTTCCTCCCACGGTCCACAGACATTAACTGCTGGTTAACTGGGCGAAAGTGCCGTAGGCGTGAATGTGAGCGTGAATGGTTGTCTGTCTCTTTGCGTTGGCCCTGAAATAGACTGGTGACCTGTCCAGGATGTACCCCACCCCGCTTGGATGGATGGACTCACTGAGTCCAAGAGATATTTAATGACTAGGAAATGTTCCTATATCATATCAGAGTGTGTCTGTTTTAATAATGTTTTCACAGACAGAAATGTTCTTTTGTTTTCGTGGTGTCAGTTTTGACCAGGAGACGGACTCAGCAGTAACTGGAGTATTTATCCCACAGTCCTACATGTTCCCCGTATTCAGGTGATCTCCATTTCACTGATTATGTGGCTTCAAGAATTAACAGGCTGCACTGCTGATGATGTGTTTTCAAAGTTACTTTAAAAAAGGAATGATAATAATTGCCATTGGACTCACACATCTTTAATAATAATAATAAGTCAATTAATCCATCCCCCATAATTTTGGCGCAACCTTGCAATTCAAAACATTGTAAAAATATTGCAACAATCATCAGTTTTTGTTTCATTTTAGTAAAACCGCAATAATGTCTGTAAAGTCCTGACTTCATTCAGGGTTAAATTGTGTTTGAGAAACACTGCAGGAGTCAAACCTGAACCCATTTCACTTTAGCAGCTCAGGCTAATGAGGCTAAAGTGAAGTTAGAGAAGGACAGACAGGACAGACAGGACAGACAGGACATTCCACTAATGTGTTTACACAGTAACAGCTTGTTACTGCAGTGACCTAAAGACGAGGCGGCCGGTTGCACTGGTACCGTATGAAATCGTCTGTCTGAAGTATCGTATAGGACCGTTCATACTTCCAGTCTCTGCTCAGTTATGGATGTACTGCACATCAAACCCAACACAGTCTCAATCCGGAGACACAGACGCAGGCGGAGAAACTAATTGGGGCCGACTGCAGGCACTCGAATCCCAAACTAACAAGCCGGAGACTGGACTTCTGCCAACTGGAGTTGACCCGCCGCGGTAAATCAGTAATAATGCCTCCGTAACCACATCTGTGCTCGTGTGTGTGTGTGAGACGCTGTAGGATCAGGCGTTAAAGAGGCCGAACAAACAACGACGTACAGATGTAAAAGACGTGAACCGCACCAGAACCTGAACGCCGTCTGAAGTAAACACGAGTCAGCTGCACCTGTGGGAGGCCTGCCGTGGAATGATGGGGATTTGGAGCATGTGTGACCTCTTTTTTTTATTTGTCCAACAGGTCAGTCATTACCTGACGAAGAGGCTCGTTCGTGCTGCAGACGTGATTCGAGGAAAGTCACCGGTTCGATCCTTTAATAATGTCAGTTGGCAGAGGGAGAACAGGGAGGAGCAGGGCGGTTTGCTACAGCACCGTCCGCCGTTTATTGGACCTGAACTTGCATATTTCAGCATAAATCTGTGTGTGTGTGTAGGTGAAGCACCGGTCCTGCAGGCCGACTGTTTATCCGTCGGTCTTCACGGATTCGTCAGCCTGGCCTATCTGACCATTCCATCCCTGTTAGAGCACTGCAGATAAAAATAGCTGCTCAACTGGGACACAATGTGCAGAGCCTGGCTTTGATTAGGACACAGTGTGTGTGAGCGTGTGTGTGTGTGTGTGTGTGTGTGTGTGTGTGCTGTTTGCAAAAACAACCACCTCTGCCTGGACACATGACAAAGGAGTGGACAGCAAGAAGGGAGGAACGGAGGAAGGAGGGGAACATCTCGGCCGAAGATCGCCGTTTTTGTTTGCTTTCCTCCCACCCTTCACACACACACACACACACACACACACACGTTTTACTCACTTACGTCCTCGGCCTCCAAAGTCTAACATCAAAGCCAACTGTCAAATCAATACGATTTTATTTATTTCAAGATGAATTTCTTTGTTACTCACTGTGAACACAGTGTGGGGAATAATGCGACGCCGTGTTAATCTTCCCTACTTAGCTGGGATTCCTTAATGTCTTAAAAAGTTGTTGGTAGACGGAGGCTGAATTGAGTTGAAGTGACTCGAATTGAATTTCTTTCTCTTTTGGCACAAAAACCCGCCTCTGACCTTTTCTCACTGTGTCTCCTCTGTCTGGTAAAGCCTCCTGCCCTTTTCCCAGCTCGCTCCTGCGCCATTCTTCTCCTCCACAAGTCAATCCTCGCATCTGAACTGAAAGCTCTCACCACAGCCACAGACTTGCACTTCAAGTCCGGCTTTCTGTTAGAGCAGCCGGCGATCTCAGACTGAGGAAACGCACAGGTGGAAGAGTCACCTGCACCTGACGGAAACGTCTGAATGCCTCACGTACTTGTGATTTCACTGAGGAAGAGCCAAAAAAAAACCAAACCGCTTTGCGTCAGAATGTGGGAGCAGATGAGATCTCACTGTTTTCCTTCGGATAAAAGAAACACGAGGGGGCCGCAGTTTATAAAAGTATCAATATTTTTACTGGTCTGGGAATCAGGAGAGACTGTTTGTCTTCAGATACCTTCACCGTGTTTCATCTAAAAACACAGAGCCGGGATGTGAACGTGTTTATATGCTGAACATGGCAGGAAATGACCACGAAGACCGTTCCCCCATTTATCGAGGTTAAATGACTTTTTCTCGACCAGTCAGCTGTGATATTTGCCTGTTCGTTCTCACTCGTCTGGCTACGACAAAGTCAATCCCACATATTTGTGGACGGTCATTAATCTGACTGGGCTTAAATTCATCTTGACAGGTAATTAGTTTTGGGGCAGAGGTGATTTAAAGCAGAGGTAAAGACAGAAGTAATAAATTAAAATTAGCTAAATGAATCCACCCATGCAGTGTGCAACATTCAGTATTCAATGATGTTTTCTATAGAGAATATGTAATACAATATGCAAATATGGGAAAACTTGCATACGCACATGAATCACATGATAAATAATCGCTTCCACATTTTGTTAATTAACCTCGTCGTATTTGAAAAACTTCACATTTTGTTCAGACATAATATTCTAGGCCTAATTTGAAATAATGTTTAATGAGCGATAAATGTTTGCCTGTCCTTTTCTGCTCGTGGAGACTTGAACCCGCTTCGTTACTCGCCTGCTCCGCGTGCTGGCAGGCTCAGTAGGTCGTTATCACGTGATCCTGTGCACCGCGACGTCGTTTCAGGTTGGAATAAGAAACACGTGCTTCTGGTTACAGTTATGCACAAAAATGAGACACCTGGGGAACGACCGTGGGTGTGTTCACCTGGCCTTTTGTCACCTGACCATCTGTGACGACCTCGTCTCTGGCATCAAACATTAAACAACCCTAGCAGATTCTCATGTTTACTACGGCCTGATGTGAGAGTTTTATAAGTATAAATGCATAAACACAGTTATAGTCTAGGATGTGCACTGGGTTTTATGCATCTGGCCCCTGGTGCAGATTCATCCATCGTCCCTCAACGACTCAAACCATCTCTTTGCTTTCTCGTCCATTGATGACACGATGGAGATCATCATTACAAGCGTATTACCGGGTGCAGATTATATATCATAGCACGCTGTCCATCCGTCCCCAACCTTCTCACTATATCCCCCCTCCCATCCAAACATGAACCATCATGACCACTTACTGTTTATGTTTCACACGCACACACACACACACACAATCTGTAGAACGCCGGCTGCCATCAGCCACTAATTACATCAACAGGTGTGTGGAAGCAGAGCGATGGGCCCTTTATTTCTGTGTGTGACTGAGCGAACTACAGTTTAACGATATGACTCTTTCTGTGAGGGCCAGTTTTCTCGGAGGGTTTGGAAAGTGAGGACTAACGTCTAAGAGCTGCTGAGGTTTAAGACTTGTAGTTAGAATATCCCAGAGAGAAGGGGGTGAGGTTCACCGCTGAAAGGTTCAACTGTAAGAAAGACGTCTCAATGGAAAATAGTAAATATTATATTTACTCTATACTTTAAATATAAAGGTTTAGAGAGTCTTGGGAGAACTCTACAGTCCGTGAAGATGGTGGAAATCAGCGCATGGGCTCAGGAACATGTCTGAAAAAACAGCGTCACTGAGTTGGTTGTTCACAGTCACACTGCTCTAACACGTTTTATGGATCGTGCTGCTTTTACCTCAGACAATGATCAATGCTTAATGTTTTTTTTTACTTCCCTTCTTGAAAAATGCAACAGATGGATGGAAAACATCAAGGTTCTAATGAGTGTCTCACCGTTTCCATCCAAACGGCAGCGTGTAGGTGAAATGTTTGTACGTTTGACAGGTCAGTCAGTCTGTCAGAAAGACCATGTGTGTCCAAGTGTGTGTGTGTGTGTGTGTGTGTGTGTGTGTGTGTGTGTGCGTGCTGCCCCAGGCGGAAATGCAAGAGCTGCGTCAGAACTAATTCCCAAACTGATCTCTGAGTTAGACATAAAAATCCAGTGGGACCAGAGCAGCAATGCGAGTGTGTGTGAAAACAGTGTGTCTGTGTTCTTCTGAGAAACAGAAACAAATCAAGTCTCTGTGTGTGTGTGTGACTAAAAATGGATTTCATGGTAATGACGAACGCGATTTGTGATGCCATGTGGTAAATCACTGTGAAGACGTACTAACAGAGGGAGGGAGCTCAGATACAGTAAAGATGGTGAAACAGAAAAAACATCTGATGCAAGAATGAGTTATACCACCCGGTCATAGAAGAAAAGAGCAGAAAGACACAAACAGTCTCTCGTTACTTCTCCAACTAACTTCTAACTCAGATCTGTATCGATCTGACCCTCTCGGCTCCGAGCATATTGACTACGAACCTGCGCCGCTTACTAATGAGCACCATCGACTGCTCGCCGGCCCCGAAATGCGCACACACGGCTGCGAGGAAGCAGCCAGCCAAAGATCAGGATTATCGATCTTTAATTGGCCCAATATCACCCTCGAACCTATACGGAGAGCCGGGGTTAATTACTAACAAGACAATCCCAACAGGAATAATTACCGTGGAGTGTGCACTTCAATGCAGAGCCTGATATAGTGGGAGCTCTGCCGCGATTACGGTCAATCGATCCGTCACATGTTGCTCAATTAGTCAATCGTCTGTTAGTTGCACCACAGTGTTGCAATCGAGGCCAACAGTTATAAAAACGACTTACTCACACAGTTTGAATCATCTGTTCAAACCCTGATCGTTCAGAAACACTGATCTGGTGATGTGCGGCTAAAAGAAACTCCGGGTTGAGGCTGATGCTGAGCTCTCTGTGCCGGGTAACTAACTAAAAAACGTCTGCAAAAGGTAAAGATTTCAGAATCAGTGAAATTTAGATTTCAAAAGTGAGCAGGTTATATGACGTCCTGTGTTTTGCACAAACTAGACACCAGTCAAAAATGTCCTGAACACTCACATCGGTAATTAACGAAATCCTCATAAAATACGTGTTGCACATATTGTAACACATGCCTGTAAATGTCTTTCTGCACAATCCACGCGAGAAAATACAAGGCCCCAGTGACGTGCACCATCCGAGCAACACGTCATAAATCCTTTTCATGATCATGCAGAGAGAGTTATGCAACTCCCACACACAACATCCCCGTCTGTTTCAACATCGCAAATTTATGAGTGAAAATAAAAAGCGCGCTGAGGTGTGGATATTTAGTGGAGGTAACGCTGCTGCCTCCTCAGAGCCCAGATATAAAGTCCAGCTCATGGCCGTCAAACGTCGGGACCCTGAAGTAAACGAAACGCAGAATCAGAATGTGCGAATTATGGTGAGTGAACACACACACACACACACACACACAAAGGCATCGGTCTTGTATATGACGTATAAAACAAACCAATTGTGAAGAAGCGACTGATGGAGGAGTTGGTGCTGAAGGACACCGACAATGATCCGCCTGATCTGTTTGTTACTGGCTTGTTTGTGTCTCAAATCTATGTTGTTAAATTCATATTTCCATTAGTGAAGATGGAAATGTGCCATCTGGCTTCCACAATAAAAAAAAAGGAGATGATACTAACTCTGGCACGTACTGTAGTAATAAACTGTCAAATTGCTCCTCTTAAAACCAGGGACGAACAAAGCAACTTTAGGACCCGATTTCGTTTGCAACAGACCCCTGACAAAGGTCAAGATAAAAATTTTAATTTACAAAATCCTGAAACAAAGTCGGGGCCTCTGATAAAAAACATTCGCAACAAGAACATGCCAAAACCCTTCAAGACACGCACTGATTTCCACTAATCCGAACGAGCGGCCGGGTCACTTTAAGGCTCGACCTTGTAATATTTACAAGGTCGAGCCTTTCACATTTATAATCGGCAGCGTCTGACAGGAAGTCGGCGTGTTGGCAGATTTTTGAAGGCAGCCTCGTGTTGTATCCTGTGGCTCAAAAGGGCTTAAAAGACTTTCCAACAAGAAAAGGTGACGTGAAAAGGCTGAAATATGCTGTAACAGTGATACAGACCTACACGGAGAAGGGCGCTGTGGGTAACCGCAGGTGGCAGCGCACAAAGACGGACAAAAAGGAACGAAGTGAACAAAAAGAAACATGGACTAAGCAAACATGTCGCCAGTTTTGTTTTCACTTTCCACTTCCTGGTTTAGCTATGTCCTCAGTCTGTTGACGTCGACTAAACGAGCCGACACCTCGTGGACACGGATGTCTATCGCGCAGAAATAACGGTAACGTGGGGACGTCTTGGACGTGTACACTCACTAGCCACTTTATTAGGCACATCTGTACAAAGTCGAAACCTTATGATGCCCTCCAGCACCACCTGTCAGTCAGAACCATAACCTGGCAGTCAGTTTTAACTTGAAAATGTATATCCTAAAAGTACAGTCAATATGTATTGGATTAAATTCGATTGTACAGATGTACCTAATAAAGTGAGCGCGGTAACTCACATATGTCACACTTTACACGCTGTGTCTCATTTGTTTCTCCCCTTTCCCAAAGTTTAGGAGCTTATGTGACGACTTCTCCAGTTGTTGCCTCCATAAAATGCATGAGGCAGAACTTGCTCCTCTACTTCTCATACTGCGGCTTTGGTGAACAGAAGGATTGATTTTAAAATATTATTACCTGTTTATGAAGCACAAATGACTTTATGAACACAAAGACCGTAAAAAGCTAACATTTTTCTAGCTTTGCAGAGCACATTACCCGGTCGCTCTACGTTTAAAGTCGATGTTAAAGACCTACTAGGGTTTTATTCTTCGCCTCATCACACTGTTCTGTGTGTCGTCTGCTTCCATATGTTAAACTTTTTGAAGCATCTTTGGGTTTATTAGGTGCTACTGAGAGGTGCTACACAAATACACTTGCTTTGCCAAAGTCTCTGCAACATAAACAGACTGTATAAAATACTGTGGGCTGCAATAATAGCTGCCATAAAAGCAGATCTTGGCAGCAGGGCCACAAAGATCTGTGTGAATTGTAAAGGATGGATGGAGTGAATTGGTGCGGGTTGGTTGTGCCTGTAGTGGACTTCAGAGGAGCCCAAAAACGGCTGGTGGCGCCCGGAGCAGGTTGGTCAGTGTCTATTTAACTACTGCTCACGACCCACAATAGACATTTCAAGTAAGAGGAGCAACTGGATTCAATGAGCGTGACGGGAAAAGTGATATTTAATTTCTTTCTCTGCGAGTATTTTCCCCTTTACTCATCTTTATTTCACTCCACTTCTCACGCACCTGAATGTGATAAAAGTTTAAGTTTTCTGTTTCTTGGTTCATCACCAACAATGTCCACAGTGTCTCAGTATCACATCCTGTACAGCAACAGGAAGAGCATGTCCGATTTTGAAGAGGATGTGGACAGTCTCACAGAATCCTCGGGGGAAACATAAATATGAACATAAATTTACTGTGGGACACATGAACAGAACAGTAACAATGGTAACGATCAGGAGCAGTCTTTGACTTTGACCTAAAAGTGGTTTCTTCTGGTCCAACAAAACCAGCAGGAGTAGTTTTATTGGACCTGAAGCTACAGACGTGGACAGATTAATCGAACGTGCCGACCGGGCACCGGCACAGCGGGTGGAGAAGTCAGGCCCATGAGCCAGAGGTCATAAAGTGTCAGTTTAAAGATTCAAAATGAGCATAAATATGTGCACAACAACCATAAAGATGCAAAAACACACGAGATGAAACGCAGGAACAAAAATAAAGCAAGTAGAGGGAGAGAAGATCAGTGTGTGTAACAGAATCCACACGCAGACAGAGAGATGAAGGAACATCCGTCCGTCCATCATCCAAAGTTATCATGATGCTGGCGACGGGAGGGTCACATTCACAGCTATGGTCAATTTAGAGCCGTAAAGGCACAAATGTGTTTAAAATCAGAGGAAGAATAAAGGAACCGAGGACGGGAGGAGGAAAGGAATGACTCCGACACTGAGGGGAGTGGAGCAGAGACGGGGAGAGAGAACGAGGAGAAAGTGGGTCAGACATGCAGACAGACAGTGGAGGCTGCTGCAGCTGGATTCAGCAGACTGAAGCTTTGTAAAGTCACACACACACACACACACACACACACACACACACACACACTACATGATTTATTAGCTCCTGCTAGTCATTCACTGACACTGTAGCAACGCCTGTCTGGGATCCATGGCAACGTCCTTCACCAATCAGAGCTCGGACACTCATTTTTTGGCCGTCTGGTCTTTTCAGGCGTGTTTGAAAACTTTCAGTCACTTTTCACCGTTTCCTCTCGCGACACGTCGGCACGATGAGAGTCTGGATGTCGGCCAGAGCAATAAACGCTAAATAAACCTACGTGACACCAACGTGCGGCTCCTGGCTCTCCTTTCATTCTTCGACAATCACACGCGCCTTCTTTAGTTTCCCAGCATGCACTGCTCTGCCTCCTCTCTCCCCCTGTCAAACCTACATCCATCGCGCCTCCTCCTCCTCTCTGTCCACTGCTCTCCTCAGGTGATGTCCGTGCAGCAACAATGACGCACACACGCACAAAGTGGAATTAAAATGAGAGGACGGTGTGTAGACGCCACGCCACGTCTAATAGCAAATATTTAAAGACCAAATCCCGGTTATGAAAACCTTTGTACTCCAAAGCCCTCGCCTGCATTGGATTGAGGTTTTATTGGACAAACTGTTTCATATCAGCAAACAAAACAGGATTTGGGGAGGGATTAAACTGTCAATGTATCCAGACAGCGTGGATTGGCTGTCTTGTATGCAGCATGCATAAGCCCTGAGAGGATTAAAGTAGAGACTGGCCTGAGCGTTTGGAAATTTCGAGTCCGTGAGGAATCCCCAGTTCTGCAGCACATAAAAATAGTCTTCCTCTGGTGGCCGCTCGTCTGCACCGGAGGCAGATAGGATCTTCACTGAATTCTGCATTTGGTTGGATTATGACCGAACATCTACTGAAAACCTCCTGAAATTTTTTTTTCCAGCACGTACCACAACTTCACAAATATCTTTTTATTTTTTTGGGTGAATTGCTTATTAATATCACATTTATAGCCACTGCCGTTTCACACGCAGTGCGAGCAGGCTCCCAGACCGACGGCTGGATTTGTGGCATGAATGTTTTAGCAGTTCGTGGTTTCCTGCACGGCTGCTACCAAAGTCACTTACAAGCGAGTTGAGCTTGTTTTAACCCCCTACTCATAACTGGTGGTCAGTATTGTATATTAGGATACATACTCAGGATCGCAGTATTCATAACTGCACAATAACTGCACTGTAACAGCCTCCTTCGCTGCACCGTTTTTAACAATTTACACACGTATAAAACCTGCTCAAACCAGGATATTCTAACCACTGCGCAACATTTGTGGTGTACCGTTTATTTAGACTATTTCTATAAATATTCATATTACCATCCCATATCATATTCATGAACATGCGTAAATTATACTGCACTTGTACTAAATAAAAACATTACTGCTGCATTGTTTCATCCGTGGTGGCACCGCGTCCCTATCGTGTCCGACCTTCGCTGTCCAATCACAAAAGTTGGATTTATTTGACTAAACTTTATTTAGTCAAGCAGCTCCGCGCAGACTTTCAGTTTGAGGCCAATTAAAACGTACGGTGTCAGTTAATAAAAGCTGCACGGTGTCTGCTCAGCCTCATCCTTCTGTTCTGTGATTGTCCATATAGAGCAATTAGAGAAGACTACATCACACAGACACTGCACACTGAACGTGCAGTTTGGATTGTGAGACGGTGGGAAGATGTGTTACGTTCACAAACAATCGGCACACGCTTCTCCTCGTAGCTTTCCGAGATCACATGAAATAGTTTGTCAAACTTTGAGGAAACCGTTGCTTCTCCACAGGTGATCTCATGATGTAATAAAAGTTAAAACCTGAACCGCTCGACATGTGGACGCATCATGTTTTCACACTTGCATTGTGCTTTTCTACCTGCTACGTTTGCAGTATCCAGTAAAAGACTTATGACTTATGAAATCTTGACTCTTGCACTCGTTTAACTTTTCACACACGTAAAGATTCGAACTGTCTGGAGCAGGATTTCGCACACAGAGCCTCGCGTTAGGACAGATCCAGAACAACCCTCTGCACTCTCTCACGCCGTACAGACATGCAGACAGCGAGCGGTTATGCTCCATAAAGCACTAATGAACACGTGCTAGTGTTACCTCCGGAGAAGTCTCACACTATTTGGCAGGTAGAGCAGTGGAGGCTCCTCTCCATCCACCTCTTCTCGGGAGGGGAAGTCAGACAGGAAGTTCCTCTGACTCACATCACACTGAGCAGCAGGGGAAGGGCTTCGCGCAGCAAGGAGTGAAGCCTAATTGGCTATGTTTTATTGGCCGGCCAGCCAGGGGCAAGCGGAGGTCTGAGGAATGTGTTTGCAGATGCTACAGGGCGCTCAGCGGGGAAGCGTTATTCCATAATGGTTTGAGAGGCTGACTGGGACAAAATTACAGCGTGTGGGAACGTCGGGGAAAGCAGCGTTCACAGCTTTATGGATGAAACTCGGTTGGGAGAGTGATGGATTTTGGGCGAGCAGGGTGGGCCCAGCTGACTCTAATCTTTGTAGCCTTCCAATTAGGTTCAATTTATGGTGCTCCGGATTTACAGACTGAGGACGAGCTTCCCCGCTGAAGGAGAGCGAGCTCAGGCCGGCCGGGGCGGACGTGCTGGCAGATTGTCGGGGCTGCCGTGACCATAAAAGCGAGTTAAGCAGGTGATTATATTAAAACGCTGCTCTTAAACAGTCGCCTCACGTCAGTGTTAATGTCTTCGGTGTGTCTCGAGTGCAACCTGCAGGAAAACTGGAACGGAAATGTATCTTTGAATTGGCTCGCACAGGATAAATACATACATCAGAAATAAAAAATACGTCCACGCATCTGTCACTAGATTCGAGTTTAAACTAACTTAACATGTGTTTTTTATGACTGTGAATATGATTTTTGAATATGTGGCACTGATGCAGAAACCCTGACAAACCGCAATATACACAAGAGGGAAAAATAGGAAATCCACTGATCACATGAGCTAACCTGTAACTTAAACAATAGTAGGAGGGTGTTGCCAGTTTAGAGGTTTGCAGTTGACCTGAATCAAAATGGCTCATTTACAGTAACAGACATTTTTCTCTGCTATTTATGATTATGAACGTAACAGGAGTCAGAGCCTGTAGGATTCCATAATTAACACAAAAAAAAGTGGAGATCATGGAGAACCTTCGTGTTGCAGTTACCCCAACTTCCAATCTCACGTCGCTCTTATGAAACATAACTGTCCACAAAAAGCATGCGCACATTTTTGTGTACAGAATACACACAATTAGGATGTAAGTTTTACAGCAGGCACAGGGCTTGTATGACAGGGTGAAGCAAACGCAAATATGATAAATTGCCAATCAGAAGGTTGACAGAGACTCGCTGTAAATGTTCCGATAAGACGAAAACTTAACCGGACCGAACGTCAAAGCGTGTGGCGAGCGCTGACTCTGCACTGTGTATGTGCAGGTCCTGTCGCAGTGGAGGGGCCGTATCGCACCTTCAATCTACATGAAAAAACAACAACGGGGCCACAAAGGCACCGACAAAAAGTGCTAAACTAGGCCAGTGAAAACCACACGCCTTAGTTCAGGTCGGCTGCACACTGTCACGCTCAGCAAACTGCCGTCACACCCCGAGAAAAAAGCTCGTTATAAATAGTCTAAACAAAGTTCAGATCCTGTTCAATGGAGCGTCACAAAAACCACTAAATTATGGAGCGGTTATTGTAACGTGAATAATAACTAATAAGTAATTTAATATTTAACCTGAACATTGCAGGAAAGTGTAACGCTAAATAGTGTGTTTGTTCTCTTGTTAGTTTTGTGCGTTTTTGATCATGAGAACTAAACTGTGGTTGGTTCCGTGGTTGAGACAAATTATGTAATAAATATATTTTTTATTACTAGTTTTACAGCGGAATTGAATAAATTCATTTCATTGCCCGTTGCTGGTTTGCTTGTACAAGACAAAAACACACAATATAGCAGTCAAGCACAAAATCAATACGTCTGACAGGTAAAACTTTAGGACTAAATTTCTGAATTCCTCTGCGTCAGTTTTTATTCTGGATCACCGTGAGTCGACCGGCCTCCTGCTGAGCTCACAGAAACTTCCCTTTTGTTTCTCTGCTGTCTGTTATGTTGAAAACAAATTCAGATTTGAAGGTGGGAAGACGTCTGCGTCAAAACACCCTCGGGATTTTAGTGCATTTGTGCGACAAAAAGGTTTCAAGATCAAGAATGTTCTCCGTTACAGAAGATAGTTTGACTCTGTGCTTGACAGGGTCTGCAATCAATCAATTAATATTCATCCTTGCAGATGTTTACAGCAATATAAAAACCCAGGTCAAGTGGGGACAATGTGTCTGGCTGCTGTGAGCATCTTTTCTTTTTAATTTCTCTTGCTGAGGCCTGGAGCTCGTTATCAGCCCAGTTCGTGCTTCCTGTCGGTAAACTGATGGTTTCTTTATCTGAGTCTCTGCTCGTGTCTCTACTGCTTTTAAGAGAGTCAGTGAGGACCTGACACGGAGCAGCAATCAGGTGTTTTGCACATTTCACTGGTATCCAGCAGCTGATGTTAGCTGATGTGTCGTGTTTTCAGGCAGTCTGGATTTTAAAAAGTGACCTTGTAACCAAAACGTAAAATGCCTGGTGTATATTTCTGGACACGTGTATTTGCTGTCATGCCTTAATGGTAACAGATCCACCATGAGGACTGTAGCGATGCAGATACCAGGCACCCAACCCGGTCTTTGTGATCCTGTCCCCGTACTGCTAAAACTGATCAGTCTGTATTTTAGAGATAATTGTAAATACGAAGCGCGGCAAAAAGTGCTACTGGGACATTTCCAACTCAACTAAAGGACAGAAACCGGAAACCTTCCCTGGAACTCCACCTGCACTGTAGGAACCAGGGTCTAAACTAGGTTCTCCTCCCTAAAAGGTGCCTGGGGCTGAGAAAGAGTTTGTTTGCTACAACAACTGCCCTAGAGGAACCAATACCCCAGGACAGGTGCCTGCACTTGGATGTTTGGGAAAGAAAGTACCAAGAACTTTATGCTGGAAATGCAGCTTATGTTCCTGGTCTTGAAGACACGTTCCTGTAGTGAAAGTGGGCCAAAAAAAGGAGGTGACATTGCCGCTCAGTTTCACACTGATCAAATTAGAACCCAAAGCTCAAACATGAGTCCCATTTCCCCACAGGCTCCAGGCTTAGACGTTCACGCCAACCTCGTACAGCAGCTTTTAATATTACACATACAGGATTAGGAAAGTTCTAGTGCTATTTAAGTTGACTGCATTGACAGGCTCTCAGAGGATGCTATTAAATTGGATCTTAGGGAGCGGTGGCTGCCGCCGAGTCCTGTGAAGTGAGATTTTATGGTTGAGCTGCGACAGTGTGTCCACTGAAATCGTCTGAGAGACCTCGCCGTAAAATATTAAAGGCCCGGGTCAACTGGGGGGCCCCTCATTTCGCTGTCATTACTTATTGACAGAGCCCTATCTGTGTTCGAGGCAGCCAGAGAGGCCGCAGGAGTGTGTGACTGCGTCAAGAGGGACGAAGCGGAGACGGCTGACACGACCGTACACTTACCGGCGCACTGACGTACAGTCCTGAACGGTCAGCTCATAGTAACTGCACACAAGCACCAGCGATACAGACACAGAGGAGTTACTTCAGTGTGTGAAACATTTATATGTTGAGTGTATGGACGACACTTGACCTGTGTGTGTGTGCGTGTGTGTGTGTGTGTGTGATGCATGTAAGCTTATACGTGCATCACTGCATTTAGATTTATGGTTATACACGTTTGCACAAGTGTGTGTTTTACTGAGTGGTTACTATGTGACATGAGTCAAACACACACACGCTCGTAGAAGCATGTGTATGTGTGTGTGTGTGTGTGTGTGCGTGTGCTCCTATTGTCTTATCAAAGTGATGTGAATTAAAGGTTTAACTTCCAGTGAATTATTTATGCAAGCAGCAGCCTTGGCACCTGCACTGGGCAAGGGTCTGAAAACATATACCCCCCCACCCCAAACACACACACACACACACACACACACACGCACTGTCATGTGGAATTATGCAGCTGAAGCAGCTATAAATATTTATACCTCTCCATCCTCATATTTATTTCATCCAACAGAGCTGGTATCAGAGGGGCAGTGGGATGGTGAGGATATCCAGTGAGAGCACGAGGGAGAGGGGACGAGGTGATGGAAGCGGAGAAAGAAAAGAAAGCGAGTCAGGAAGTATGAAAGGAAAGGGGAAAGAATAAATCAAAG
Source organism: Channa striata (assembly GCA_033026295.1). Lineage (NCBI taxonomy): Eukaryota > Metazoa > Chordata > Actinopteri > Anabantiformes > Channidae > Channa > Channa striata. The sequence continues at coordinate 3,214,283 of CM065182.1, forward strand.
GAGGATCATTTTGTCCAAAAGTTCCCTATTGGTGGGTGTAAGAAAGGAGTGAAGCAAAGTCAAGACACAGACACCAACGAAAGAAAAGGTCAAGAGAAGATGAACAAGGGGTTAAAGGTGGCGTGACGGGAGGTCGCTCAGGAGCATCTCTGTTGCGGCTATCGAGCGGTCTAAACGGCGGCCGGTGAGAGCGGCCGACCGCAGCACTTAGCTGGGATAAAAGGCCGCGCTGCTCGGCCTTTCACTCGGGCTGGAAAAGACCGGCTCCTGGCAGCCAGGCGAGAAATGTCAGAGAAAATATCACAGTGGCTCTAAAAATAAAAGAAGAAAATGGGACGGAGTCAGTCAGCAGATGCTTTGTTTGCCAGGACTCGGAGACAGAGTTTCATGCAGCTCCTTGAAAATCCCTTTAGCGTCAAACAGAAGACTCACGTCTCCAAGCAGACGGGAAGACATCACAAGTAGTACGTGTGATATGATGCAGTGGACCTCTGTGGTTCAATCCGTCATCTTCAGCTCATCCAGAGTCAGAATTCAGCTGGATTCCCAAGCGTTCCCAGGCCTCCGTGTGCTCTGGGTCTTCCCCGGGGCTCCTACCACAAGTGTCTGGTAGACCTCCAAAAGACGCCGCCCGTCGGCTTTTTACAAGATGCCGACGTGTCTGCAGGCATTTTTAAAAATTAATTAGCCGAAGCCAATTGATAAAAAATGTCAAGAATTTGCCCCGTTAATCGGCAAACTGACCATCGGTCGACCTTGGGTCGAAAACCAATTTTGTCCACTTACAGTCACCATGACGATTAGGGAAACCAGCTTTACTGAGAAAACCGACTGACCGACCTCGTTACCTACGTCCACGTAAACACACTGAATCTTATTCTTTCAGACCGATGACCGTGGATGACATTTGGACTGTAGAGTTTTGCCTTCCAGCTCAGCGTCCTCTTTGCCACAGTGGACCGGCACATACGTCTGCATTGCTGCACTGACGGGCCTGTCCATCTCATGCTCCATCTTACCATCAATGTCGAACAAGGCTGCCAGTTAGTGGAAGTCCTTGACTTCACCAGGAGGAAGCAGCCCATGGTTTTCCAGCAGAGAACCACGGCCTCAGACTTGGAGATGCTGACTCCATCCCAGCCACTTCACACTGGGCTGCAAACTGCTGCAGTGCTGGCTGAAGTTCACGCTCTGATGGACCCAGAGATGGTTGTTCAACGGCAGACGTTTTATACTGTGCGTTACAAATAAGGAAAGAGAAGCAGGTAGCAGAAGCAAAGCGCTTTGAGACGAATATCACCCAAATATGTTTGGGTGACATTCACTAACGTTACCATGACATTGCACATAAATAGATGCTTTCGTTGCAGATTTCAGTCTCCATCACTGTCTCTCCACGAGTTTCCCACTAAATATGTTTTTGCCATAACTTGCAGCAAACAACATTTCAGTACATTTGTGAAACTCCAAGTTTCAGGTCTGACGTTAGCATAATTAAGCCTTTCCGATCGCTCGTTAGGCGGCTGGGAGGCAGCTGACTGACCTTGTGGCAGAGCTTTAGCAAAAGCTGGAGCCAAAGGAGCAGCTCTCCGTGAGCTTCGGGGCCTGAGGCCTGTGTTACACAGCGGAGTCGGGTGTGCAGCATTTTAAACAGCAGTGGATCTCGACAGGAGGTTTCGAGCGGAGTGAATGGCGCTCGAGGCAACCTGAAGGTGTAAAGCCTGCTCTTGCCTTCAGCTCAAACAGAATGATGCAGCCAGATTCCCGAGCAGAAGGGAGCAGTTTTACATTTGCAGTGGATTTTAGATACTGTGTGAAGATTTGACTTATTTGTAACATTTTATTATGCAGTAAATGGACTCCTGCTTAGATTTTCTGCAATAAGTTACATGTCATAATTAACACAGGCAAACTAGTACATTATTTATTGTATATATTATATTATATACTGGAACATTATCATATGTTAGTTTAAATTATTTTAAGTTATTTATCATTAAAGGACCTTCACCGATTTCGAACTTGCTTCCTTTAGGTCTAGTTTGGGTAACTCATGTACATGAATGCTATTAAACTTATCTTTCCCCATAATAAATGATCCCTTTAGTTCTTAGCTTGCTTAACTGAAGAAAACACCTCCAGATCACATCACTTGGAGGAACCTTAATTTCAGATTGTGTCATATCATTGCTCGTACAATGGAGGCTGTAATCATGGTCAATCTGCTTTTCGGACATCATCTGAACTCCTAATGATCAAAAACTCCTCCAAGCGACGATTCTGGAGGAGCTTTTGAGCTGGAAGCAGCTCAACACAAGGAACCCAGAGGGAGGTTTAAAAGCATCAATGTGCATTTACACCCTAAACTAAAGCCACAGAAAGCAAGTTGGAAATTGGTGAAGTTGTCCTTTAACACAATAAAGGAGTGTCACAGCTCTATTTGTTTCTAATTAGATGACCAAGTGGTTGTACAGGAGGTTAATGGGGGGGTTGTTTCCTCATCAGAGGACGCAGCGGTTACACCAACTTAGGGACGTACATTTGTACGTTTACAGCCAACTTGCAAAGATCCCATCAACCCACTGGTAACTACACAAGGTAACGACTCTGAGCTCGTACTGTAGGTGGGTGGGGGAGATTTCACCTAATGAGATGTTATTAAGTAATCGGTGCCCACCCTAAACCGCCCATTTCAAAACCACAAAGCCACCGTGACGTTTTCTTTGTTTCATGTTTAAAGTGAAATTAAGCCTACATTATTGACTGTGCCGATAAATCCCCCGTGATTATAGAGGATCACTCCTCACGGACTACAGGCCAAATTCCCGTCAATCACCTTTTTTTGATGTCTGGGAAGTCTTTCTGGAGAATCCATCAGCGAGTGAAAACGTCGGCCAAAAACCTGAAGCACAAAGCTCGTAAACTCCAGCGAAAACCAGACCGTTTCCCCCAGGAGTCTCTGCTGCTCCACCGGTCACTCTGGGAGCTCGCCAACCAAGATTTCCAGGTCTTTTCTAAATCTACAAATGAGACCTGAACGGCTGGTAAAACACTTAACGTGGCTGTTAAGTGTTCGGATATAACCGTAACGATTTCTGGTGGACAGAAAAGGCCCTTGTCCTGGATCTGTCCTCGTACCTTGAAGCACCTTGGAAACAGACAGCGGCCTAAGAAGAAGGGATTGTGTGCAGTGAGCCAGTATTAGGTTTGGAGCAGAGCTGTGTGTGGGAAGCCAGGTTGATGCCGATCCAACAGGGTGGGTCTGTCTGCTGCATGACTCGGCCCGTCTAGCCTGCAGCTAGAACCCCCCACTTTACATTTATGTGCGTGGGAGTAAAACCACACGTGTGCGCACATACGAAAAGTGGGAGCAAAGGTCGACATGTTCACCTGTGTGTGTGTGTGTGTGTTTAAGAGAAAATAAGGGGATCCTGTAGCCGAGCAGGGTTCGGCCTGGTTTCCATGCCGCTGTCCTCTCCCTGACCCTACCTAATGTTGCATAACACTGGAAATGGATTTATGCCAGATGAGTGGCTGGATGATGCACAACAGTGAGGGGGTGGGGGGGTGGGGGGTGCTGGAAAGGTGTCAGGGAGGGTGCACAAGGATACGTCAGAAACAAGCATGTGAACGTATCCCTCACTGCTTCAGGTCGGTCGCCTGAACTCAGAAGTAACTGCAGGTACAAAGAAACGTTATACAGCACATATGTGAGATGTACGTGTGCCAGATATTAAGAGACTCCTCGGACTGATAATCTGTCCTGAGTGAACGAAACGCAACTGACCTACATGCTGTACGGCTGCTGAAGTGCTCGAACACACACACACACACTGAAGGATTATACTGCAGAACAACACTTAACGGTGAAATAACAGGATTTGATGTTTCATAGTTTCCAAATGCTGCATAATAATTAAGGAAAATCTGAGGTATTAAATTTAGACACTGATGAGATGCGTTGGTGTTATACATCTGTAACCGTGGCGAAAGAGAAACGTTTTTTATCACTTACGCAGCTTTATCTTTATCACAGCGTTCGTCCTATTCTGCACTGTAAATGTTTCATCCATTTGAGGCTTTTATCTTTAAAATGTTCTGAAAAGCATTTTGCACTTTTGTTAAATTTCCCTCTTTCGATATTTCCCAAAAATAAGTTAAAAGCTTTTTTTTTATTGTGCGTTTGGTCGTGCAGAATCTGCATTCCACGGATTTTAATCAATTTCTTGAAATTGTGACGAAAAAAAGGCTGTTATTGAAAGGCGGCTCTTTATTAAATGAAAGAAAAATCACATATAAAAAGACTGAACAACCAAACGGGAGACAGAACTGTAAAAAAATTGACAAATGATGCTAATAAATATTGTGTTTATTGAATGACTGTGTTTCCCAGAGATGAAGGAAAGGAAATTAAAGTCGGGAGAAGGCTGCAAAGGTTTTCGGGGTTCCTTTCAGAAACAACTTTTTATATTTATATCTTTTTATATTTTTATATTTTTATCTATCTATCTATCTATCTATCTATCTATCTATCTATCTATCTATCTATAAGTTATAGTTAAATTATAAGGTATAGTTAAATTTTATGGTGAAATTTCTTGTGTTTGTGTCTGGTTGTGATTCTTCCTTCCCCCCGACGTGGACAGTTTTTCTCTTTCCGTTACTAAGCCAATAAATCCAACTTTTCAAAGTGAGAACAATCGACTGCAACTGCAGGATTTTTAGCAAAATCTACTTTGTGCTGCCGCTGAACTTCTCGGTATGATGAACAAACTACAGCCTCTACAAGCTTCTGAAAATAGCAGCACTGCTTTATTAGACGGAATCACTTTCCGACTGGCGTGTCCAACTAACTGACTGTACTTTCCCTTCGTTCTTCACTTCCAAACTTCAAATCTCTGCGCCGTCTTCGAGCCAAACTACCTGGAGCGGATGGGTTTTCCTCAGTGTACCACACCGATATCAGTCTGCCGCTGACAAACCTGCAGCCAACGGCTCCAGGTGGCGTCGCCGTCGCAGGATTAGCCAAAAACCTCCCACTAAATATTTTCCATAAATAAATCTTCTCCCCATGACACACCATGTCTCTCCTTCGTGAGGGCTCAGTAGTGAAAGAAGATTTAATCCAAACTCTCGCTTGCTCTCCTTTTCCACAGGCACACTCTTGTGTACAGTTCTGAGGGCCTCCTGGTTCTGGGGCTTCTGTGTGCTGCCAAGCCTTCGCAGTGAGAGAGCAGAGGGCAGGGCTCATAGCTGGACGACGGATGTGCTGGCGGGAGCACCTAGCCTTACCACCTGACTCCTAACCTCTTGAGTCCAGAGCCCCCACACTCCTCGACTCAACTGTGGCGAAAACCCTTTCACCTCATCGCAATCACTTTCCAAAACTGCCAGCTGCCTCACACCGCAAACTACTCGTGTCCCGATGAGTACAAGTACTTACAGATACAGAGGACTGATGCAAGTACCAACACATTGCCTTCTAGTATGAGTTGCCGGGCAGTAAAATCCTCATCCGACAGTCCTAAAACTGCTAAAACACAGACAGTTTTCCACTTCTCACAGAGACAAATGTGGCAGCAGACACAGTATCTGAGAAGTTTTATGAGTACGAGTACACAAAGGCAGGACTCTGGGAGCGGCATGGGGACATCCCTGGTGGGAACTCTCATTAGAGCGTCCCAGTGTCCTTGGTTGTAGTCTGTTTGGGTTCAGCATTAATACCTACAACCACTTTTAGTGACCACAATTCTCCAATGTACCATTTCAGGCCTCAACAACAATCCCAGACGTCACTACTATAGTTTATGACAGCAGCAGGAAGATTCTGTTAGTTTACTATGAGCGTGGAGCCAGGACACGTCCATAAAAAGTTCAACAACCGACTTCGAAAGTACGAGATAAACAGGCCCCGATACTGGCCCAAATAATATAGGTCACATTTTGTGCAGCTGTGTTCAATATGCAATTATGCTTCAAGAACATAGAGTTTTTCATGCGCCTTCATCAGACACTTGATATTTGTAACTAAGATAAAAGTAACTCGCATGGTTGAAGTGGTTTGCTCATAGGCACTCAACACTGAACCAGCTGCTGCAAGGACGTGCACTAATAAACCTCTCAACAGCAGCAGACGCCCATGACGAGTCAAGCACTGCAATGACACACACACACACACAAAAAAATAACAACACAACTGGAACTCGGTGTTGTTTAGCAGCTAATTTACACTATCCAATCACCATGGCCCACACTGCTTCGACATGCTGCACGCTGATTGGATGAGTGATGTCGGTGAATGAAGGGGGGGGGGGTGTTGGGGGCGACACTCGGGAGAGGAGTACAGAAATGGAGAAAGCTCACCAGTGCATTAGGGACAGCGCGGTGCAATTCGTTCCATTGGCAGCACTTCAAAGAGCGAGAGGAGGGGGATAATCCACCCCAACATTAGCCCCTAGAATCTTCCGCCACCAAGATGCACACACACACACACACACACACACACAAACACACACACACACACACACACACACACACACACAAAGCAGCAGGCTGGAGGGTTTGGTCGTGGAGTCTGATTGATTTGGGGTCTGGGGATGACGGGATGGAAGGATGGTGGGGATTTTTCAATTTGCCAGCAAATCAGAGATGATTGGAACGCTCTTGCACAGATACGCACTCTCGCTCTGACACGAACACAATGACATACACAAAACACACGTCCGTCTCCATGGAAAAAGACCCCACACGAAACAAAAAGGCAGAGCTGAACAGATCCTAAATATAGAAATATGGGTCAGCGATGAATGATGAGGCTCTTTTCTTACAGGTGGCAAACACGTAATGTGTGCAGGAAGGAGGAGGAGCGCGGGGGGAGGGAGGTGACGGAGACGGATGGGGAAAAGGAGAACCTGTGCATTGACTGCCACTAGCATCAGTAGCAGCGAGCTGTCAACACTCGCTCGGGCCAGTACGTGACCGATTGAGAATCAATCCGCCTCATGGGAGAACTGCCAGCAGCAAACGCAATCAATCCTCCTCCCTCTGTCAGAGCCTCGGAGTTAAAGAGGGAGGCTGACGGTCTGAAGCCACGTCGTCACGTCGTCTCCTCACTTCAAACTGTCCCACAACGTTTTAAAATCGCCCACGGAGGAAACGGTGTCAGCGTGGAAGGTTTTCATCGGCAGAGGCAGAACCACTTCCCGGCCGTTCAGTGCCGCCTTGGGAATGATTCGACATGGGTGATGACACGCGCGACTCCTCCAAGCTTAGACAAAGACCAGCTTGTAGTATTTGAGTTCGTTAAAAAGCGTCTTCCCCACCCACCGTGATGATACATTTTAAATTTTCAGAAAACATACCGCAGCACAGTTGTATTGGAAAGTTAGTGACCCTCTTTTGTTTTCTGTTCAGTGAAAACACAATAACAGAAATTATCTGATGAGGCAAATACAATGTCAGACAAACAACGTATTTCTTTTTTTATTTAACAATAATCCGTTGATCAAATGTTGATTAGTGAAAATCCCACAGACAATAACAGAAATTTTATTCTCTGAAATAAATAATGAAAAAGTTGCAAATAAGACCCGTTGTGATCAGATGATTTATGTTGTTAACACAGGGGGAGCTAACTTTTGAACATGGCTTTTATTTCTTTTTTGTTTAACAATAACCGTTGATCAAATCCATAAACGTGATGTCCTTCTACCGATCCCTCACGTTCACCTCAATCTGGCCTCCTGACTTTACCTCCAAAAACGTCTGACACGATCTGTCTCTCTGATGTCCTCATTCCTGATCCTGTCCATCCTTGTCTCCCCCAAAGAAGAGCCTCAGTATCTTAACCTCTGCTACCTCCAGCTCTGCGTCCTGATTTTTCTTCAGTGACACGGTCTCATCCTCGCTGATATTCTTTTGTCCCACAACACACCTGACGCGTTGACCCCAAGTCCTGCACCCTCTTGACCTCTGCTCCCCCGTGACCTCACCGTTCCACTTGGTCCCACTCGTTCACACATATATTCTGTCCTGTTGTGACTAACCTTCATTCCTCTTCTTTCTACGACAAACCTTTACCTCTCTAGATGTTTTTTCCACCTGCTCTCACTACAGACACGTTACGAACACTTTATGTTTGAGTCACATCGCTCATGAAGTGGACAAATGTCTCACATTTTCTAGGGAAGTGTGAACTAGTTCTTTTAAATCAGATCTTGGCCGTTTTTCCAGTGTTCACACTGAAGAGCTCTGAGTGTTCATGCCTGTAATGTGAAGGCAGCCATTAGGGCGGCAAAGGTGTGGAGGTTTATCAAAGCTCAATGAGGTGAACTCGACTCATCAAGCAGCGTCTCAGACAGAAAACAATCTGGGTCGGGGCATTAATATGTTTCTCAGAACAATCCAAAATGTTGGAAATGTGACATGTGCAACATTATTATCTGCTTTAAGAAGCCACGCACAACGGCAACTTCGAGTGCATCACATCACCATAAAACCAATTGGACTCGAATGATACTTTAAACCTTCGAATCAGAACAATATTTAGAGAAAAATAAATCATTTCTGTGGAGGTTATAACGTTGTAGTGTGTGGCCATGACTGGTCCAACATGTGCACATGAAGTGAAGGTTTACCTCCACTTTACGTACCTGGAGGCTCATAAACACACACCTCCGAGCGAAAACAGCTTATTTCATTAGTAAAACGAGGCTACATACATTTAAAGCTGTTATCTTCTATTTATTGTTTCCAAATTTTATTGATGGAATAGAGAGAATTAACCTCAGAGGCGTCTAGTGCACACACATCAATAACAGGAGGTCTGGAAGGAGAAGAGTTATGAGTCCACAGACGCACTGACTGGTCAGGAGGTTGGCGAGGCCTGCGACGATCGATAAACCGTGACCACTGGAGACCACTACGGCATGTCTACAGTTACGCTGCTCCATAGGAATCAAAACCTCCGCGGAGCAATGTTTCCATCACGGAAAACACTGGATATTAAAAGTCTGATCTGCAGAGTTCCAGTTCTGTTTGTTCTATCTGCCCCCAGACAACGCGCTGGATGCATACGGGTGGTGGTCTTACTAATGCGTTGGAGGACAAGACTCATCAAAATATGTGAAAATCTGTGTTCACAAACTCAGGACTCATGTAAAAGAACTTGGGCGTTACTTCAAAATGTTTTATTCAAGTGACAGAACTAACAGATTATCTTCATTACACCTACAGAAGTAAAAGTAATAATTAATAAAAATAACAAGGTCAAAGGTCGCGGGTTGTTAAAGGTGGATTTTAACCATTTTATGGATTAACCACGTGTCAGCTCATGATGACACGCAAAGATCTTTTTATATAAAACCACTAGGTTGGTCACAATGTTGTGGCTCATCTGTGTCTATATCTGGCACACACATACACACACTCGCTTCGTTGGAAATATATTTTTTTTACACCATCATTTCCAGTTAAAAGGTGGGGAACTGCTATCTAAAAGTCAAATGAACCCTGTGGGAAGCTGAGCAAAGCTCACTCATTCGTTGATCTAATAAAAAGTCCACTGACGTGGCCCCTCCAGCTGAGGCTAAATGGAAAAACCAATGAGCAATTAAAACACGTTCTCCAATTATTTCCTGTGTTTGCATTTTGCTCTTTTACTTTGTTACAGAATAGTGGGCCATTCGCTGGATATGCAAACACCTAATTGCCAAAAGGTTCTCCCACTGTGAGCCAAATTGAATCAACCAAGCTGAACCGAACCGAGGAAAACCAACTGCACTGTGTCAAATCACACGGCACAGAAATGAACAAAATCAGTATTTAGGACACCCGATTATTTTGTTTAAAAGAAAATACATAAAAAATGGCTGCCAAAGGGTTTGTGGGGGAAACTTTTTCGACACAGATTTTTGTTTTTGGAAGATTGAGTATCAAAAAGAAAGCGAATGCCATTCGATAGCCTGTGTTTTAGATTGTGGCCATGATATAAAACATTTGTGGGAACACGAGAAGCAACATAGCGCCGCGGCCGCCGGTCCGTGGTAAACCGACGTTACCGATACCCCCTCTGCTACCATTCAGATTCTGTGCGGGAGGCTGCATCCAATGCCAATCAGCCATCAGTTTCTGCACCAAAGTGTGGGGGGGGGGTGACGGTCATGGGCATCGCCAACTCACGAAACCCAGCAAGGACATTTACATAGTGGTTAGCATGCAAACGCACAGTGCAAACTATGATACTGACTGAGCTCAGATCTGCAGTTCAGGTTTACATTGAGATACTGGCCGAATAATTTGCATGTGTTAAACACCTGATGTCAACATTTTCTTCATGATTACATTTCAGTTCTGTTCTGATAAATTTCCCTTTGAGTATTAGGATGTGTCAACCAAGGCTAAGCTAACCCACCCCCTTCACACTGTGTGGTCTTTGCCACAAGGCATTCCTTCTTGGTGCCCCCGCCAGAACTTGCTGCCCCCCTGGGCTGCAAATATCTGCTGTGTCCAGAGTTCCTTCCTACACGAGTGGTGCCCAGCAGATGGTTCTTTTGTGGTCACTAGCTCTATCGTATCATCTTGTCCACCTTAGAGAATCCAAACACTTTTGATCCTTTTGAATTCATGTCCCCAACGTCCCCATGGGATCCAGTCAGGGGCTCAGCTAGACACACAGCTCAACAGTAGCTTGTCTGTATCTGCCCCCTCTACCCCCGATCCAATTCACCAAAGGCTGTGGAACCAGTTCACAAATGGCCACCACATTCACCTTTGGACCCACAACAAACAAATCCATGACATTAGACTCCACATCTTGGGATCCACAACTGCGTTATTCATCGATCGTCTCACTTTTAGCCCAATCTGCAATAATTCGTTCTGGAAAATGTGGTCGAGAGCTTCCACATTGAAACAGCAGCTGGCAGCACCCTCTCTGGGATCCCAGCAGACTCCAAATCAAAGCCTTCGTCTCTGTGGCATGCAGCTGCACAAATAGAACCAGCTTTTCTTTAGGGAACTCCAACGCGAGAGAATCCCCAAGCAAACCCTGCGATTCACAGAAACTCCGTCTATCATCTACATCCAGTTGGTACCACTCACACACACACACTATTCTGCTCCAAAGGTAAGTTTCCACGTCCCAGGAGATGTGCTGTAAATATGCTACATCTCTTCTTTGGGCCACTTGAGACTGAAAGTCTGTCTGTCCCAAAGCCAGAGGCACAAAAACCAACCCACTTGTGATGGTTTCTTCAAGACAGCAGGTCTGAAAAAAGTCGTCCTCAACGCTGTGCGCTGCCGAGCGTTTACTGAACCGTCACCGTGAACACGGATCACAGGGAAAACAAATGAATTCCGTGCAGTGGGTGGATTTTCATTTTCAGCAGTGGCCTATCATTCCATCATTCATTACATCATCCAGCCATTTCATCATGCCTTCATCCTTCAGGCTATTCATTAGTATGCCATTAATATTCATGAAAGCAAAAGTCAACTTTTATATGATACTGTCAATTATCTTTTTTAATTAACACTCTGTAAAATGTAAATTATCCTTTAATAGCAGCAAAAACACACACGAATCTCTCACTCACCCTCTCCAGGTCTTGTCGGAGGTGTGTGAAGAGTTTGAGGCGCCTGTAGAGGACGTCCTGCTCCTGCTGGGCCAGGTTGTCCACCTCGTCCCTCTTTAAGGTCACCAGAGGTCGGTTAAAGTTGGCCTTCCTCTTCAACTTCCAGAACTGATACACAAAGTCCACCTTAAAAAAAAAACCCCAAAATACTTTAAAAACTGCTTCAAATACCAAGGTGTCATAAACTGTTTTGGCTTGGAAACGCAAACTGAACTTCCTACTAGTGTTTGGTATCAGTTGAATTTCATCAGTTCTGGTTCCGATTCCAAATCCAGTTCTTATCGATGCAAAATGATTCAGAAAAGTTTAAAGTCATCACCACATTTATTGCATTAATAATATTCCTGTTACTCATTGCGGTGCAGATTTGTTCAGATTTGTTCAACACTCTTACTTTTTTTGTCAAAGAGCGTCATCTTAACAGCCATCCCACCTCTACCACAAGTTCTGAACCACAGTACAACCTCCTAAATGATTAACGAACACATTAAGTCATCAGGTTATTTTGCGTGTTCAGAAACGATCAGGGGCGTTTCTGCAACTGTCCCCCACCAAACGCCATCCAGTCTTCCAGTTCAACACTGTGCTGCTTTGAACGGTTGATCATAATAAATGTGTAACCACAACTGACGTTAATTAGCCTCATTTTCCTTCGTAAAGCGAAGTCACACTCAGTTTTTGTTAAGGGCGGCGGGACTCTGCATTTTTTATCCTGTTTTTGTGTCTGATGCTGTTGTACTGGACAGTAACAAAGTGAATTACGTTGCATAATCAAATTAAACTCAACCTTTTGACTCCACCTGCGTGTTTTATACTGTACATAACATATATTATTACATACTGTGGATGAGGACTTTCCAGAAGCATTTCCTTTCATTTCATAAGACAAATGATGGTGATTATAGTGTTATGTAGGTCAACATACGTGGGAAAAGGGCAGCTCCAGGTTTTCAGCCACCTCTCTGGGGTCCACCAGCCGGTAAAACTCATCCTCCAGCTCCTGGAGCTTTTGTTTCCGCTGGCTCACCTTCTCCCTCTCCAGCTGGTCCCGCTCAGCTCGCTCTGACGCAGACACGGAAACCGGGTGCGACACCGTCCTCTGTTCCAAGTTGCTGCTGCCGTTTGGCTGATGCTGCTGGTCCGGTCGGAGCTCTGAACTGACGCTGGTGGAGGCCCAGTCCGGTTTAGCTGCACTATACGCTCCGTTGGTGGTGGTGGTGGTGGTGGTGGTGTGATTGCCGTTATTCACACTGGTCGCGGTGGAGTTGTTGATGTTTGTACTGCTGTGCTCCAGGCAGAAAGACTTAAAGCGCACTTCATCGTTCTCAGCCAGGATGGTCCTCATCTCTAAGCCGTGGTCGAAGGCGCAGGTCACATGAAAGGCCACAATACAGGAGGGCATGGAGCACTAGATGGAGGAGACACATGGGAAGTGAGGGAGAAAGTATTAAGTGTGAGAAATTAATAAAAAACAAGACAGTAATGTAGGAGACAGAAGTGGAAATAGAAAGTGATGCAGCAGATTAATTACAGGAAAAAAAACAAGTTTTAATTGTGTCTCATTTCTTTCCTTTCCAACTTCTCAGACACTTTGTCACAACTACTTGTTCTAAAGCGTCATTTTCGCTCCATTTCTCGTGTTATCAAGCTTCCAATACAAGTGCAGCAAAGCAGAAAGACAAGCCGAGTCACAACAAACACAGTTCCCCCATTTCTGCTGACATTTTGGTAAACTGGGACGTGTGTGTGTGCGTGTGTGTGTGTGTGTGTGTGTGTGTGTGTGTGTGTGTGTGTGAGTTTCAGAGCGTGCATGTGAGCATGTGTATTAGCACTATCCATTACAGGTCATCCTGGGAGGCGGCCTCCTGCTGAGTCCCTCCAGGCACGGTGTGATTTGTGTGTTGTGTGTGTGTGTGTGTGTGTGTGTGTGTGTGTGTGTGGGCAGGTTGGTGCCTTTCACCACAGTTCATGGTGACTCTCTTCACTGTGCTGTTTACGAGCATAGCAACAAAAACCTGCCTGATACGACTGACTTCATCATCTGGAAAATACCTGTCTAACGTTTTCACACACAGCCTGTTCCTCTCTGCTCGTCTCTGTCCTTCCTGGCTCAGCTGCTCGAAAAGCAACATGTGCTAAAAACGGGAAAACTTAGAAGGCGGCATTGAAAAATGTATTATACAGCTACAGGAGGAAGTTAAACTATATAACTTTAGTTGCTGTTGTGATAATATCCTTTAACTTTGTCTGCGCTGCCTTTTTTCTTACCACTTCCTGTTGTACCCTCAACAATAATACTGTGATTTTGAGCTAAAGTAGGTCATGGGCGCCTGGCAAACCAGTCCGACACTGGCACCTTTCAGCCTTTAGTTGCACGTGTAATCGGTGTGAGGCTGCACAGTGCACACAAATAAAAGAGTAAGGATCAAAAAGTGAAAAATATAATCAAAGAAAAATGACAACACAATAAAACCAATTCAACTTAGATAAGAATATTGATAAAAGCAATAAAAACAATGACAAAACTGACCAGAAAGTAAAAAAGTAACATAAAAATACATGATGAGTAAATACATGAGAGATCAAAGGTCAGGGTAAAGTTTTAAAGCTTCTAAAAGCATCGAGACTCCGAGATTCTCAGACTCCTGCTGCGGCGCTGAAAGCTGCCTCGCTAAAAAACCTTTAAATGCAAAATAGAAATATAGTTGTAAGACTACAACAACCTGTCAAATTAAAGTTCAATATGCATCTGTCCGCAATCGTATCCTAATCAGTTCATCCATGAATCCCAGCGGACAATAAAATGTCACGTACCCTCCTGCAGACAAATGTGAAACACGTGACCTCGATCTTTGACCACAAAAATCTAATCGGTTGATCGCTGGGTGCGAACAGATGACTGTGCCAAATATAAAGTAACCCGTTTAAGATGGTCCCCAGATATTAACATCAGAGAGAACAAGCAGGTGGACAGACACTGAGAAAACCTGAGGATCCTGAATGTGGCATAGGATCAGTTTTATAGACGAGAAACTAAAATCACACTAATCTGCATTAACCTGAAGAGAAAGCAGGAACATCCAACAGCCAAAAATGATATGTTCTTATATTTCACTATATGTTATGCACAGCAAGAGACACTGAATATAAATCTCTGATCACACACTGGCTGCACATGAACATGTTCCACAAGAGAAACCACAACGGCAAAGTCCTGGCAGCGAGTGATTGTTTGTATTTGCTAAACAGGATGAAAGAGTCGGAATCAGAGATCGTCATGCTTGACTGAGGAACGATGGTCGGTAGACGGTTTTGGGCAGATGCATTTTATTGTGGTGTTTTGAAATTGCGGCTCGTGGATCGTTGCCTTTAGTGAATGTGGAGGCTGTGAGATGTTCTGCATGTGCAGAGTTACAGTGAAGCTTGAAGTTCTGGGGAAACATTTGTTGAACATTGAAAAATGAACTAGCTCATCGCCCCGGCTGTTGTGTTTTTAATAACTTTTTGGACTCCTTGTCTTATTTTATTTCAAACGACTCAGAATGTTTGGTCTCTTGTTTCCTTATTTTGTCTTTCCTATGTGAAACTTGACGTCTCACTTATCTCATGTGACGCACAGGCTTTTGAAATACAAATCAGTGCGGAAAAACTCGAGCCAGAAAACCACAAGGTGTGGTTAAACCTAATCCAATAACCACTTCACCGACTCGAGTGAGGCCCCGCTATAGATACATCATCCTTTTAAAAAGTGGACTCGCAGTCAAAGGTCTACGCTGCAAAGCCATTTTCATTACGGACTTCCACAAATGTCAGAGCGAGCTCGCTGCAGCTGCTCTCACTTATTTGGTGTCAAAAGGCAAAAGGTTGAGCACAGCGTGGAGTCGGCGAGATGTGTTGTTTGCTGCGAGCCGAGTCGTCGGGGAAAAAAAAATACTCATCTGGCCTTTTCAGCTGCACCTGCTCGGCTCAGGCGAGATTTCACTAATAATGTTTTATCGGTGCCCACGCCGACGCCGAGTTCTTCTGGGTGTTTGTGGAGAACACAGCGTGTTTGACTGTGCACAAAGTAACGACGGGAAAAAGATGAATCACATTCCATCATTAATCTCTATTGCTCCGTGAGACAGAACTTTGGGTAAACGTGGGATTTGTAGGTGAATTAAATCCCACAATAGACCTACTGGCAAAGTTGAGATTAACACATGCGGGAATGTTTTTTTAAGTAAAGCAGATTCCTACAGGTGATGAATAATTTGATCACATAAAAAGCATCTATTATTTCTTCTACTTCACACTAAGAAAGACTGAGGTAATATTCAATTGGCTCTTTGACATTTACCAGTGTCATTCTGACAGGGACCGGCTGGTTTCTGACCAGGCCAGAAACCCTTTCTAACACTGCTGGCATCAGGATTTTAAAGGGCGACTTCACCAACGTGAATTCTATGGCTTTAATTTAGGGTGTAAATGTGCATCAATGATTTTAAACTTCCCTGCATTAAAAGATTTCTCTGCTTCTGTCTGAAACATGAGTTTCTCATCATTAGGAGTTCAGGTGGTGCAACTTTAAGCAGCTGTGGAAGAGCAGGTTGACCACGATTACGACCTCCACAGTGTGAGCAACAAGACAACATAATCAGCACATAATGTCATCTGGTAGAGAGATATTTTAATGTAGGGAAGTCAGAGGGACGTTTTATGGCAATTATTGACAAGAACTACTCCATCTAGAACCAAAAGATGATGTTCGATATCAGTGAAGGCGTCTTTTAACGTAAAATCTGATTTGTTAAGCACAAGATCGGACACCGACAGCAGCAGAACTTATGGACTTGCTGCTCCTGAGGTGACACATTTCTATGCTTATATTTTTTAATTTCCAGAGTGTCAAGTGAAGAAACGCTGATGAAATCGTGGATTTTAAGACTTGACAGCCGAGATTTAGTGCATCAGTGCCAAAACTCATCACACGGTTTTCCTCAAATCTGCAAACATTAAAGGATTTTCATACCCAGTGGGAATCAAGGCTGACACGACGCGTCTCTATTTTCATTTGAATACTTCTTCGTCCTCTGTTCTCGCAGACATTTGATTTGTCTGAATATTAGCTTTTCATGTCAAACTCAAAGGGACACGGGGACGTCTGTCATGTAAAGATCTGAGTCCTTGAAACACACTTTTACCTTTACAGTCAATATTATCTTAATCCCCTGTGTGTTAAATGTTTATCGTCATCTCGCTGCAGCTCACACTGAAGCTGTTTTCTGTTAACAAACCGTGAAATAATCAAATTAAACTACTTTTTTGGCTGCACCACAACAAATGTAATAATGCCGTGCACGTTTCTCCAGCCCCGACACACTGTTCTCTGTGTTGGTTCTTTTTCTTTTTTTGATTGCACGTTGTTTTTTTGGCTGCAGAGAATGAATTTCTAACCCAATCACTGACCATCCGACAGGCTCGTTACAACATCATCATTTTCAGAAAGTTGGGACACTTTATCCACAGAGTGTTTTATTCACATTAAACTTCAGGTTCATTTGTCACGGTGATGAACCTCGCACCTTCTTTACTTTTAAAACGCTCATGCTCATGTTTTTATGCCCCATTTACACACGGTTTTTGCCTCCGTCCATTTTGAGGCACGCTGCTGAATTAAATATTGTTTTTTTTTTTTCTCTTTTTAATAAAATTTTACACGTCTCCCAACTTCCAGTCTGTTTAGGTGGCACTTCTGTTTTTGTTTGCGGTACCTATGGCGTAGCTGTAGGTATCTACATAAAAAAAATTACCCATGAAGTAAACGTACATTGTTAATTAGCAGAGTGCCCCCCCCATGACCGACTCACACACTGAGTCACAGGTTTGACTCCATGTCCTTTCCGTGTACTGTCTCCTCACTGGGAGTCTCACTACACTTGGCGAAGTTACTAACTGGTACAGTGGATCTTTAAAGACAAATATTTTGTTCTGATAAATTGTCTGCTTTGTCTAATCTACAGTGGGGATATTAGATTGTAAAGACATAGTCAAAAACTTGTCAAAAAGCAGAGTGTAGAAAAAAATTAAATTAAAATCTGAAAATCCACAGTAAACTTTCTAATTGCAGTTAGATGATGATGCTTTTATCCAAAGCAACTTAAAACAACTATAATTGGGGGTTCAGTGTCTTGCCCAGGGACACTTGTAGCCAGGAGGATTGGGAATCAAACCACTGACCCTGCGGTTTTTGGATAACAGCTACAACCTCCCAATGTCATGTCTCTCCCTACTGTATATTAAGGCTTACTCAGGATTTCTGCAGCTCGTTGTCCAGAGTTACGCTGCATCATCACGTTGTGTGTGTGTGTGTGTGTGTGTGCGTGTTTGTGTGTGAGAGAGAGTGTGCATTAGATCTGTCAGTTGAGCAACTGCCTGCCTCCAGCTATGGAAGCAGGAGTGAGAGAGAAGGTCTGTGACAGGAAACACCCTCACAAACACGTGCACATCACGCACACGTGTAAACACTCTGCACATCGACACGTTTCGACACAGACACGCACGCGGAGCGCAGGGCTTTAGGAATGCAGCTCACCTTGAGGGCACGTTTAATGCCGCTCAGGCTAATAGCTGTAAAGTGGGTTAAGGTTAGTGAGTCAGCGGGGGTTGTGTTTGCGTACTCAGCAGCATGTTAAAGAGGTGCAGGTTCAAATAGCCGCGCCTGCGCTCAGCGGGAGTCTAACAGCCGAGACGATTCTGCGTGCATGCGTGAACTCTATATGCATAATTTATTGATTTTTTTGTGGGTGTATTTCTGAAGGCTCGTAAAGAGAAGTGATGTACAGCTGTAGGGACATAAGGCAACAGTACATTTCCAGAAAACCAAGCATGAAAGCAAACTTTAGTCCAAACTTTCCTGGACGGACGTGAGGTTGGCAGCAGGTGACGTACCTGTATGCAGGTTCCTGTGTGTTCCCGGCACAGGCTGCAGGACAGAGCCCAGCGGCTGGCTGGGATGTGGGAAACCTTGGTAATTGGCTCCATCTTCTCTGGACAGCCTATACTCACCTGCGGGGGACAGAGAAGAATGAGTTTGGAGCGGTTTGTGACACCTAATCTGTGGAGATGAATCATATTTCTTGTGATTCTTTTCAAAATGAAATATTAGAAAAACCTAACCTCGGTGAAACACTAATAATTCAGTTGCTTGCCTGTGATAAATCATCAAGCTGAAAAATTATGACAATTATGAATTTTTTTTACTGCTGAAACAAATCAGCAGATAATGTGATAATTAAAAATGTGATAATCATAAATCCGTTAACCAATTTTTAATTTAAAAAGATGCCAAAGCTGGTGCTCAAATGTGAATATTTGCTGCAAAGTCTAATTTATTTTCCGTTTTTGACTATTGGTCATTTTAAAATTCAACAACTACACATTTATTACAGATGGAAGCCGTGCTCCATACATCCTTCTTTGAAAAAGGTTTCCGCCGAACCTTCGACTGAAACATCATAATCCGTTTGTTGGAGCTTGGCTGAGGATTATTCGAGCGTCTGGGTTAGAACGTCCATCCCTGGAGCCCGAGCAGGGACACATGTGCTCTTTGGAAAAACATTATTGTAAAGCCCAGTGTGACTCACTCCCTCTGAGTGGCCCATTCACTGTTGCTTTGGCCAAATACAACCAAAAAGTCATTGACCTGTGCCAAGCAGCCACACAAAACCGAGTGGAGAGCGCTCGTTTCCAAAGTGCCACTTCTTCCTTCCTTCCTCCGCTGCCTATTTTCTTTCCAAAAGCCATTCCACCACCTTCACGTTCACTTATTCTCATATTTGCGGCATGGCCCGCGGCCTTCACACTTGCAATAACAAGCTAACGAATGATTTCCGCAGGTCACCCCCCCGCTCCCTCTCTTCTTCCACTTGTCCTTCCATCTGATTTAGTTTTTTCCCTCTTCCTCTCATCCACTGAACAAAACCAAAACCTTGGGCCTCTCTGTCATTACTGATGGCGCCTGTGCTGCACACTGTGAGCAGGAGGGAGCCTCGTTTCTCACTCCTTTGGGGACGTCAATAGGAAATGATGCCACAGCCGTCACCGTCAGCGCTCACTCCGTTTTTTTTTCAGTTGATGCACGAGCCGATCGATGACAAAACGATTTCCAGTTTTTCAATGCTGCGGTTAATTGATCGGACCGCTCTCGAGGATGACACTGATGGCACGTTCGGACGCACATACCCACAGCGCACAATTTGTCCACCTTGTCTTCTAGACACTCGTAACACTTAAAACCTGTTTCCCATTTATGTGTGCGAGCACGCGCACGCTCATTAACACGCTCAAGCCTCAATCGTTTCGTATTTGGAAGCCAGCAGATGAAAAAGTGACAAAATCTGGAGTCGCTTCAGCGCGAATGGGAAGAAATCACAGTGTTTAATGAAAATTGCGTTCAAGAAAGAGGGACGTGTCTTGGAGTGTGTGAATTTTTGTGTGTGCACGTAACACAAAAAGCCATTTAAAGAGAGACCTCTGTCACTAGGGGTGGAAGGCGGCACTACACACACACACACACACACACACACACACACACACACACACACAGAAACTTCCACTAACATCACGTGCAGTGAATCCACTAGGTGTGCGCTGGGTGTTTATTTGTGTACACGTCTGGATGGAACACCTTTTTGGCTCCTGCAGCCACACACATCACTGATCCTATGTAGAGATCTGTGCACAAACACAAAGCACCACAGACATGCAAATGATCTTTTTTTCCCCGCACACTGTGGCAGGCAGAGAAAACAAAAGCGAACAGAGCAACGAAAACAATTAGCCCAATCAAGGGTGACAGAAGGCAATTAGAAGTAAAAGGTTTGAGGTGCCAAACGCCACTCCATGGCTGAGAAATGTGCTGCTGGAGTGTGCCGCTGAATAGGCTGAAGACACACGAGACCGTCTTTAATGGTTTAAAGGTGTGCAAGGCGTGAAGCTGCATCCATCCCCGAACCGCTGAGATGAGCGGCTGCTTTATAACCATTTGGAGCCGATTCCGAATGGCATCATCAAGACATCACGGGGAAACGAGCAGCTGCTCGGGCGCACGCCGACAAACGGGTTCCTGCGTGAATCAATTGACATTATCTGCCGACTGTAGAGCATTTACAGTAAACAAGAAAACCCCGGCGACAAAAAACGTTTAAAGAAAACTGACAGGTGCGTGTTTCTCGAAATCAAGGCCACGTTTCCTGTAAACCTCCACGTTTCGGGGCGTCTTCAAGTTCATTTACATGTCGCAAAATACGTGGACTCAAAGAGTTGCTAATTAGCGATGATAAATGATTGCTGTAATCATCCCTCTTCTCCGCGCTGACTGAAGCAAATGCTTTGCACAGCCAACAAGAGCGGTCTTCTTCTAGCCGAAACATATTTTCAACAATTCCTGAACAGGCATTAATACGAATAACCAATTGTGTTTTCTCATGTTTAGTGTTTGTCAGTCTGTAACCTGGATCAGCTTCCGACCTCCGTTGTTTAAAGGATTAAACATCACACGTCTCTCCATTCCAGTTGGGATATTTTTACCAATTATTGCCCTGAACGCTTCAAACGGACACAATTTCATCCAGTAATCTCAAGTGCTCGTGCACAAAATCTGCAGCATCCGGAGCTACCTTAAAAAAAATAAAATAAAAATCCTAAACCAACATTTTAGGGATGCAGAAACCCGTCACGGGGCGCAGCAGTCCTTTTTTTTCTTACTAATCTTTGGACAACAACCGCGCAGACAAATAAGCTAATCCAGGTTGCAGACTGTTCTTTGCTTTAGGGCCTAAAGGCAGATTGTTAAAAACACTATTATTATTTTTTTAAATCCACATTAATCTTTGAAGACCGACCTCGAACCCATGAAGCAAATTTTTAAATTAGAGACCGTCATATGAACCCATCATAGGGTCAAACAAAAACTGCAATATCCTCTTGGTTGTGATTTTTTTTTTTGTACATTTAGTCATTTGGCAGATGCTTTTATCCAAAGCGACTTGCGATGGCGATGGCTGCCATGCGTTCAGTGCCTTGCCCAAGGACACTTCGACACGCAAGTAAGGAACCACTGACCCTGTGGTATATCTGTATATTACGGTAATTCCTGTTCATATACACGTAGCTTTTCTTTCTCTGGGCTCCTAAGTAGAATTGTGTCTTGAAAATGGAAAGGGAAGGTGCACCTGAACGAGTGTGCCGGGATGTTAAACCGAGCCAGAAATGGATGCAGCCTTTTTGGAGGCGATGCAAGTGTGGAAGTCTAAATAAGTAGCGCGTGTGTCTTCATCCAGGCATGTCTCACAGCTCATAGTCTCTCAAGTGCTTTCAGGTGGTTTCCTTTCCATTTCTTATTCCATGGTGTAGACAACTCGTCCAAGAGCACCGCGTTTACGTAATTGTTTTTAGGCACACACACACACACACACACACACACACACACACACACACACACACACACAGTGAACCAATATAATACGCATTTACTGCCTCCGCTGACCACTGAGCACATGTAGAATACAAGGATTTCTGCATTCCTGCAAAGGTAAACAACAGTCATTTGCTCTCTCGAACCACTCTGCCCCAGTCCTCAGCACTCGGAGGTGAAGGAGGCGGCGGGGACAACAATCTTTTCATCAACAGTGGTGTCGAGTGCAGCTGAAAGGCGTCTGTGTGTGACCGGGATCGCAAAAACAAACACCCAGGTGCCGCCACAGCTGAATACCGGGCCTGTGCCGGTCTGTTTTTAGATGCGTCCGACCGAAACGAGTTATAGGCCGGCTGAGAGCGCGTAAGTAAGTAAGTGGAGTTTACTGATTGTAACGCTGCAGGCCAGAAATTATTTATCTCAGAGTGTGTTGGGTCTCACCTCAGGGATCCATAAGGCACAGCTGACGTGGACCCACTTGGTTCCACTGCGGGTGGGCTTGAGGGCCCCCCCTCTCTTGGGACAGAGCAGACATTTGGGCTGGACGCCCAGGGCGCACGTCCGACACAGCCAGTTGCCCTGGGGAACCTTCAGGATGCCATAACACGCCTGAGACAGGAAGAGAGAGAAACAACAGTCGGGTGAGGTGAAGACGCCAAGCCGCGAAAACTGCCACTTCATAAAAACATAAGCGCGGTATCAAGTTTGTTTTTAATGCGACAAAATAAAAAAGCAGATCAGCAGGTTTCCTAAAATGTCATACCATTAAAACACAGTAATAACCAATAACTGGCTTTAGAACCACTAAAGTTAGTTTTTTTTTATTAACCTCTACATTTCCATGTCCTATTTGCAGTGACACTCCTGCATCTGAAATGCGGGAATCAATTTCAGAGCCACATATTCTCGATATCATCAACAAATAGAGAGCACGGGTCAAAATATGACATGAATTTGAACATTTATTGGTCACCACAAACATCTGGTAGCCAACTTTTCCAAAGGTGTTGCCAAAGAAACCAAACACATGATCCCAATAGCCACGACAAAAAGTAAAAATGAAAGGACGCCTGTCCAGATATTTAACTTGCTTCAAACGTCCACATGATATCTCTCTTTTTATAGCTTACAAACACCTCCAGATGACATCATTTGGAGGAACCTTCCTTTCAGATTAGGTCATCTTGTTGCTCACACTATGGAGCATTTACACCCCAAATTAAAGCCGTAGAAAGCAAGTTGAAATTTGGTGAAGTCGCCCTTTAAACTGCCTGGGAGACCAAAACCAAAATGTGGTTGGCTTCATGCCAAGTGAGGTCAAAGTCTAGCAAGCTGTAAAAAGAAAAAAAAACAAACATTGGTCTGATTTAATCATATTCTTGCTGTAAAAGTAAAATAAATAACAGGGACCCATTTCTAAACTTTGGGACATTAGACAAGAGGCTAAACTGCCGTTTATTTCACGTCTAACTTCAGGCTGAAGGACGACAACGATTTACGACAATCAGACATAATGTTCACCAGCTACGCCACAAGGAAACTGCATCGTCATGTTTTTATGGCCAAAATCACATCAGTCTTCGTTTGTTTCACATTCAGCGGCTGCTGCTTCGAGCCCAAATTTTGAAAAGTAATTACAGTCTGCAGCTCGTTTCTTCCGTCCCTTTAAACTAGCAGTTTCACAAGTTTTAAAGTGGACGCACTCGAGAAACACAAGCACAGTTCAAAACGATTCTTCCACGTATGTCCTGACTAATATCTACCTATTAACTAGAACTGCATCAATTTGTGGAAGCAAGACACTTTAAATATGCCATTTGGCGTGATTTTAAAAACACAGCAGGTTACATGTTCGGTGCTCAGCACATTTGCTCCTCTGGAAACCAGCAGGGTGCCAGGAAAGCTTTTCACGTCATGGAAATTGCACAATGATTCATGTTCGATGAGAAACTGAGAATGATTTTGTCGTCAGATGTAAATCTCGACTGAGTCCTTCTGAGCCCGTGTTTGTCTGCTGCTATTAGAACCTCTGTATCATTAAATCTCATTTCCAATAATAGCACTTCTTTGGTGGAGGCGCAATTGAAAACCCCCCGAGGCCTCAGCAGCACGGTGGAAATGATGGCATCCCCAAATTTAACAAGATAAAACACGGGAAATGCAGGAAGAAAGAAACGTCACAGTGACAGTGACAGCAGCACAGGCAGGAACGAAATCAGACATCAGAGACTGGAATCATTAAAAGCAATTAAAGCAATTTAAAGATTTTATTGATCCATCAAAACGCTTCAGCGAGCAGAGTTTCAGCCAGCTGAAGGTGAGACTTTCTAGGGCAGCAACAGTTTTTATTTCAAGCAACAATATTAATTAATACAGTCTTTAACTGCGGGTTACATTATGTGTTTGGCAAGAACCCGACAAACAGCGACCCTGTGGATTTAAGGTTTCGCTGATGATGCTACGGAATAATGTTTTAATGAACTGGTCCCCGAATCAGAAGGTACTATTGAAAAAGTAAGAGACGAAGACGTTTAAAACCATAAAAAAGCTGAAATGAGATAGAAAGCACATCCAAATATTTCATATATATATATATATATATATATATATATATATATATATATATATATATATGTGTGTGTGTGTGTGTGTGTGTGTGTGTGTGTGTGTGTGTGTGTGTGTGTGTGTGTGTGTGTATAATATATATATCTATTATAGTATATATATCTATTATAGTATAGACAACTTTTACTGTAAAGACAAAGTTTAGCTTTGTTTTTGCCCTTATTCCGAAATGTTTGGATCTGACTCATTTGCGTAAGTCTAAACGATGGAGGCGCCTGCACAAATTATTCCTTTAGGTTCCAATCAAAACAATTAAAGCAATTTCAACTAGGCAGACGATCATGGACAACAGGGTCAGTGGTTCGATCCCTGCTCCCGGCACAGCAGCCACCGCCACTGGTGTCTGAGAGAATGTTGTAAAGTGCTTTGGATAAAAGCGCTATATAAGCGGCCATTTACAAATTATATTTATAAATTCTGTACCGTCAATGTAATTTACCACACTTTTTTCTGCCCCTGAACACCTCATATGCACAGTGCATCAGATCTGCTGACGAGACCTTTACTGTCATCAAGTAAAACCCAGCACAAAGGCAAGTGATAGTCACGGTTAAGACGAGAGAAGAAGAAATACTTTGCTGAAGATTCCCTGATGATCATCGTGAAAGCAGAGCGTAAACAGTTTTGCCCTGCATACATACAACATTATGGAACACAAAATTCATCACCTGAAAAAACACTTTTCCACTGTCAAACACACCGGGGGAATATCTGAAACGTGCACGGACAACAGATGAGCTAAATTACTCTGACAGAGGCTCAAAGAAATGTGGCTGAGATTCAATAAACACGGTTTGTGGTACTGTTAGTGTAGTATGTGAAAGAGGCTGACTCGTCTGTTTGCATGACAAAACTGTGTGTGTGTGTGTGTGTGTGTGTGTGTGTGTGTGTGTGTGTGTGTTGAGAACTCTTGGAACAATAAACTTTACTCTCTCCCTGAAAACAAACTGCCTTCGATTTGGAAAATGCAACTGTTTTTGCCATTTTTTACTTGCTCCTGCTATTTTATTGCAAAAAAAAAAAAAAATTGTATAAAAGTCAGAACATGCATCACAATTTTTCAGAAAAGCTGCAAAGAATTCAGACATTGTAGGTCACAACAATAATGTGTGAAATGCTGCGTGACTCAAGTTATTTACCTATGAATAAGGCATGGATTCACTGATTCGGTAAACAGACAAACTTCACAGGGTTTCAGCCAAACCAGTAAACCGAAGAGCTGCACAGCAAAAATAAACTTTTATTTTATTTTATTTATTTATTTTTAATACTGAATCTATGCAAGGGATAAAAAATAATCACATTTCGTGGCGGGAGGATTCAGTTTTTAAGCATTTCCCTAAAATCTCTCTGTTGATATGAAGATAAATCCAACACGTAAGTCGAAGGAATATTTAGCAAAGCACCGACTGCAACGTGTTGGACGTGATTGACATTTCTGGTGACAGACCAACGTGCGATTTAGTCTGCGGTTGGAGGTAACTATTTCCATCCAGTGTGTGGTGAGGCTCAGGGTGCGTTAGCGCCAACGGGGTTGACAGAATAATTAATACCGTGTCACAGTGCGACACACACGGCAGAGCCCCTCGGGGCTGAGGTTGTCACCGCGTGGGAAACTGCTACTGTCTGCTCACCGCTAACACACCGAGTGAGCTCGGACGAAGGCAGCTCGTCTTCGAGCTCCGTTTTCTGTTTTAATTTCAGATTTTTTTTTTAATTCTCAAGCATGAAAAGTTTGAGAAGCGTCACCGGGTACGGCCTGATCCCTCACCTGATGGACGCAGACATTGCACTTGTCGCAGAAAACCATCTCGTTGCCGTCCTCTCCCTCTGGCGAGCGGCAGACGTCGCACACCACGTCCTCATCGTACTCGATGCCCAGGCCTTCCTCCGTCTCGATGGCCTGCTGCATCTTCTCCTCGCACGCGCTCTCCAGCTCCACCAGCACACCCTCCATTGTCAGCTCGTCCAGCTCGGGTAAAGCTGCCGGAGAGAAGACGGTACAACTGATTTAGCGGGTGGATTCTGCCAGAGCCGGGCAAACCACTGAAACCCTTCATAGCGAGGATGGAGAGAATGAGAATGAGCGGGGATCTGCACTGAAGCACTTTGCTTTGAGTGCCACAACACAGATCGACTCCCATGGTTGAAAAACGGTTGTGAAAAGTGTTGAAAGCCGCGGTTGAGACGTTGCCGCTGGGACGAGCAATGAATATTTGAGAAAGTACTGAGCCTGTGCAAAGCAATTAAAACTAAGAGCTGAGTTACAGGGTCAACACTCAGAGGTATCTTTTACTTCTTGTTATCATAACCATAATGAGAAGCCACTAATGGGAATCTCAAAAATGAGCGAGCGAGTTTGCCAAATTCCTGTTATTTTTAGCCGGAACGCGTCGTCTTGCAGTTTAATTGGAAATGCACACAGCTTTCAGTTCACATGGTCACTTTGTGCCTTCGCTGGGACAGCTTAAGATGAAATGTGCTGGAAATTAGCTGCAGGATGTCGGAGCATGTGGAGCCGACTCTCGCAAAGCACATGAAAGCAGACAAACGAGACATGATCTCCATCACTAAAAGCCTACTTACTATCAAAGGCAACATCGTTGAAATTTGCCGTCGTTGCCCACGGCTCAGTTCACCACGGCGACGTGTGTCGACATTAGCATTTAGGATTCCTGCTCCATTTGCATCTCAAAGTAATGCCTTGCTCTAAGGCTGCTTAATAGTTGATTAAAACTGATTTTAAGTGGAAAATTTGGGCTTTCGTACTCATGAAAAATAAAGAATCTGATAGGAGCAGAAAAATAAACAGTCTGGTTTCCAGGACAGTGGCAAACAAATGTGGCATATTATTATCTCATTAAATGCAATGGGATTACAGTGATTATACAGAATGGGTAACAGAAAGGCGTAAAAAAGAAAATCTTTTTCCAAAATAAATGACTGTACTGTAAGTGTTAAAAAAGAGCATGTTAGAGAGCGTAATAAGACATTTCGAATTCTGGCTGTGAATAACAACAATTTGCTCAGGCACAATTTCTAATAGGAAATATCAAGAGCTCGCTTGAAATCTCCGTGCGACAATGAAAACAAAAAAACCTGCTGTCCTGGATTCTGTAGTTGATGATTATTTATTGATTTGTGTGAAGGATTCAGCTCTCAGTTGGGAGTTTTTTAAGTGGAGCTGAGCATTCAGCATCTCTATTTTTATGCCACTCAATCCCTTTCCACCAAGAGATCACAAATAAATAAAAACAACTTTATTTACTGACTCTTGAGCATCTTGTTGCCAGCGCGGCTAATGTGCAACCTGAGCTCGGCCTTACAGGAAGACGTGGAGCATCAAGTCGATACGTCACACGTAACGTGAAAGTCAACAACTGCTGCTGATATTAAAAACAGGCCAGTACTGTATTATATTCTATGACTATAACAAGAGGGTTCTAAAGTTTAAAATGAATGAGGTGCCAAAAACATTAGAACCACCTCCTTTTCTAAGGCACCCCAGTACAACTCGAGCACCCAC
The DNA here is from genome assembly GCA_033026295.1 of Channa striata. Classification (NCBI taxonomy): domain Eukaryota; kingdom Metazoa; phylum Chordata; class Actinopteri; order Anabantiformes; family Channidae; genus Channa; species Channa striata. The sequence goes on from CM065182.1 coordinate 3,242,523, forward strand.
TATGACCTTAATAAAAAACATTGTAGAATTATCAGATTTCTGACAGTTTCAACCTAAAAATTGTGAAGATATAACCTTTTAAAAAGAGAATTCATGGCAGTGCTGCCGTATTAGACTGCATTAGATTGTACAGGAGGTCATAAAGTTATGCCTGATATTACATTGAACAGTCTGACTGTATGGTATAAACCTATTCATGATGCGGTCAGTCTTTTACCCAATTAAACCGTCTGTGTCTTTCAACCACTGGTGGCGGGATTGAGCATATGCGGCTTGACACCAGATTGTCTAAGAACCCCGATAAGATGACGCTGCATCTAAGAAACACATCTGGATGAGCGACGGACGCGAACGCCAGGGATGTAGCTTAGATGAAAAAAAAAGAAGATGGCCTACGACTGAGCCCTGCAGCACAGGGGGTCGGGTAGAACTGTGAAGGTAAGAGCTAAGCCAGAGAAACATATAGTCATTAACACAAACTGCAATGGTGGCGGTTTTGGATTTAAAATACATGGGGGAGCAAAGTTCCAGCCTAAGCTGCTGTGATATTTACAGCACATCATGAAGTGAACACACACTGGAGCAACAACATTCACACACACACGCTGCATGAGTGTGTGAGGTGTGGCAATATGTTTTTCCTGAACATTTATTCAGTGTGCGACAGCTGTACACACATTTATCATTTATCAGTAAAATGAACTTTTCTGCTGCCTTTAAATTATGTTCTTTCATGTTCTCTGTGTCTCTTGTGCCGCTGCAGTGGCCTAGTTTTCAGCGAGACAAGTTTCCTCCGAGCCAAAAAAAAAAAAAAAAAAACCCAAACCTCACCTTTAAACCCGACTGAACGTGTGTTTAAGTAATCAAAGTTACAGTGTGTCCCATATCAGCCCTCACAGTGTGTGTACAGTTTTCGGAGGACGGGGACGGAAAATGCTGAATCGTGCCATCTTGAGCCTCGGTCAGCAGAACCGATCCACCGTCTGTTTGTTTGGTCTAGCATGGAAGGTTATAAGAAACACCCTGTTTCTCCAGCCGTTTGTGTGTGTGTGTGTGTGTGTGTGTGTTTAAGGAGAATGTGTCCCAGAAATAAGGCTCGAAAAACCCAGAGGGGATTTACAAACACAATTACTACGCTTTATCTGGAAGCAGCCAATCAGATATCAAATAAAATGGTGGAGATGGGAGAGATGCTCGGGGTCAGCAGTCGTCACTGTGGCAAAATGGAAAGCACCGCAAAGCAGAGGAGAGAGAGAGAGTAACAGAAAGCTGCAGAAGAACGGAGAAAAAAGGCGATGATGGAGGAGGAGCGCAGGGAATAATACGGACAAAGAAAATGAAGTCAAAAACAAACTCCATAGTGATAATTCGATAATAATTATCAAAATGTTCTGAGGTTATGGAGCGCTCACCCATCTGTCTGCACTCCTGGTTGACCAGCTCCAGCCAGGCGACATCCAGGTCGTCCAGGTCGTAGCAGCTGTAGAGCTGGTTGGGGGGACGCCGACCGTCACCCTCCTTCTCCTGACCGTCGCTGGACAGACGGCGAGTCAACTCCGGCAGCAACCTGCAGCAAACACGAAGACGCACACAGGAAGTGTTACCACACGGCTGCGAGACTAACAAATCTGATCTGAAGATTTTTCTCCATGTTTGTCTCCAATATAACAGACAGTAAAAGGAACCAATGAATTTATGAACTATTTTAACTGCAGGTCTTGACTGATTGGCCAAGCGATAACATGAATCGCCACGGCGATTGGCACCTGTGATCGTTAGTTGGTAAATTTGTACAGTTCTAACATCAGGCCCAATGCAGCACAACTCCAACGATGGACATTTACATCAAACGTGAAACAGCTGCTTAGGATTTTAACAGTTTTATCATAGTTGCATCACTTTTATTTTGATCTTCTGTCCTTTAAAGATTTTAAATGAACACTTTGAGGATTTTATTTTCTCCACACAGCAAATAAAAGCGTAATTCTTACAGGCACCATCGTCATTTCTCAGCATCCATCTTTATGTGACATTAATAGATTTCTAATCAAAAGCAAAGTAATATGGAATATGCAATATGGCAAAACAGCCGCGTGACGATAGAAAAACCTCCGTTGTTTTATTTTATGTCCGGCTCTTCAGGGAGCCGCCATCATTAAATTGCTATTCCATCCAACGTTCTTTGCAATAACAGCTCAGTGACTGATTATAAAAGTTTGTCCGCTGCATGTACACAACTCTGGACACTGCTGGCTTATAGAGCATGAATTATGGGGAAGCCCTTCCCATGTCTGGGGCGTATTTTTACAGTCAGGTCATGACCTCGCGGCCCAGAGAGATCGAATAAAACCGGGCAGGAAAAAAGACCATTAAAACAATGACAAAACGATTGGTTGTAGGCAGCAGTGACAGGAAGCTCCTCCGGGCAGTGTCTGCTCTCTGGAGCCTCAGGCCTGAATGTCTCTATGTCAACAACAGCAGGAAATGGGGTCAGGAACTCTGCTAGACCCGCTGGGAACCAATAAAGACTCAAACGCACTCGTACACACTGGCCCGCATAAATCATGTGCATGCTCCACAAACTGTGGCAGGAAAAAGTGATGCCACCGTTTGCAATTTGCTGGCTTTCTGCATAAATTGGCCATGAATTGTGATCTCAACACAACATTTTTAAGCTGATAAAACACAGATATGATCCGTCGTGTCTTTACTGAACGCCCAGTAAACACACGAAGTGATGGGAAAAGTAACAGCAACACTAGACTTCTCACGTCATTGTACGTCAACTGGAGACGGGGGTCGGCAGACCTGGAGTCCAATTAATAAAATGAGAACGGAGGTGCGGTTTAGAACTACTATGACTTATGAAGCAGCGCAACAATCCTAAACACTGAAGTAACAAATACTACGGTTGACTAAAATTGCTTCAGAAACACAATATTCACCTTTTGGACCTGAACCTGACCTCACGAGAGCCGGGCACACGAGTTGTCCTAAGAACTTGACTGAGCTGCAGCAGTGAGGACGAACGGGCCCAAACTCCCCCCGAACACTGCGCAGTTCCAATCCACAGACACAGGAAGCACTTGCTTGTAAGGAAGTTTAACTCGTCATGAAAACAAAATGACCGTGAATTTTCCAGCTCTAACGTTGTGTGATTACCGAGCGTGTGTTTAATAAAGACATGAGAGATCATGACTGTGTTTCATCAGCTTAGAAATGTTGTGTTTGTTGATGTTTGTGACACTGGCGACAATTAGATAATGTTTCATGGGCAATTTATGCAGAAAACCTCAAACAACGCTATTCCATTTTCATGTGCCATTGTGTAGAAAAAAAAACGCACACACACAGACACACACACCAAGGTATGTGCTTGAAACTGACTCTGATCTGACACAATCCATCTCTGTACAACAGCTCTGTGTTTGACATAGCAACACACTCTCCCACCTCTTACTCACACCCCCGTCTGGTGAGGCCGTGGCCTTTGTGTGAAAAGGTCAAGTGCGTCAGTGATCACACCGGCGACACGGTTCGCTCTCCGTTTAGTTCCCGCCTTCAACGCCTCATTATCGCACAACGCAGTTAATATGAACTCCCCCGTCACTGCCCGCACATCCAGCAGCACCGCAATCATCACTCTCATCATTAGCCTCCCCATTATCATCAACGCAACAGCTGCCACAATGCAGCTCCTAATGTTCACGAAAATGACATTTTACATGTGTTACCAGCACAGTTACAATAGGAAATTAATTTTTTTGGGGGAAAATAGTTATTATAGACAGACGTGGGGGGGGATAAGGACAACCAAATACCACCGAGGACTAAATCCAGTGAAGTGCCCTTCGAGTTGCCCCAACAATACAGCAAAGTGAGGTGCCACAATAGTAGAGCCGACTTGATCAAGCGTCCTCTGAAATGCCCCTCTATTAGAGCAAATACGATAATGTGCCTCAAAGTGAAGCAAGTGTCCTGTAAGATTTAACCATGGAGCCCTCGGCCCCCATTTTGTCATTTTCACCCCTCATCACGTCCTTTCTCGCATCCGCTTCACTTTCACTTCCTCTGCCGTCTAATTTTGCTTTGTCAGATGTTTTTTCTGATAGCGAAAGCATGCAAATGCCCGTGTGGAGGAGCAAAACACACGAACGCACTGGATGAAGTTTCTGTGGCCTAGGTCATGCATGGACAGGTGCACCAGCTGCTGCAGAATCACCGCAGCTCCAGATCAATTGACGTCACCATCTTTATACGATCATCAAGGGTCAACAGCGCTTATTTTCTCTGCTGGTACCACATCCATTAATCGAATACACAGTGATGATCTAAAAAAATGTGAAAATCAGAGCAGAAGCAATAGATGCAAATGTGTAATCGGCAAAATGTCCCAAATTCTACTAATCGGTCTGTGGGGACAAACGGGCAGAAAACTGAACCCTGTTTTGGCCCGGTATCAGACTGATATGTGATATTGGGCAAACAGGCCTGGCCAGCAAGTGGAGAGAGAGAAAGGAAAGACACACACACACACACACACACACACACACACACACACAAAAGGGGAGAATAGGTTTCAAACTGGAGACACTGGGCTGCTTGTTTTGGTTATGTAACGTTAAAGCAACTTCAGTGTCTTATTACATTAGTGGGTGGTGTTATTGCATTATTAAAGGATCAGGCTGGTGATATTCAATAGCTTATAAAAAGATCTGATTCAAAAGTGTGTTCGAGTACAGCTCTGGCCCCATCTGTGCCGCTCAGCTTCGGGCCCGTTTGTTCTAAGGAAGGAAGCCTTTAAAAATAGAACACAAATGGAAACTTTCATTTAAAAAAAACTGTACTGTCACTGTTTATTAGGGCACCTACTGGCTCGGAGCGATGGCGCTGATAACCGCATGTGCAGGTGTCATCACGTCAGAAAATACCTGTTATTTTAGCATTTTGCTTCCCATTAACTCAACTCCAAGTATTGCAGTTTTTAGGAAACATTACACGACCAAGAGAGCGTTAACGCGAAGTGCTAAAAGCCTTTGGACAAAATGTGGGATCAATTCATTGTTATTTACGCGGCTTATAATCGAGAGAATAGAACTTACGGAGTCTATAATGTGATAACAGTCAGTACAAAGCTGTTGGATTTTATGATATTCTTAGTTTTGTTTATCCATATAAGCCTTATTAAATTTAGTTTTATGACTTTTGGCATTTGTTTGGCTTCTAGCTGTGACTGGCAGTAGGTTTTAGAGCAAAAATGAAACCATATCTAATAATATCCATGCACAAATGTATGAAAACAGAGCCCCATCTGTCTCACTGATGAGCTCGGAATTGTGGGAACAAGCCTATAAAGACTTTTTTTAAAAGAAACCTGAGACCGTGTTATGTAAAAGCGAAAAGTGCGTCTTTGTCCATGCATGTGATATTCGAGGGCTGGACGTCAGCGGAGACAAAACGCGGAGCGAGACATGAAAGGAAAGCGTCGTTTCATGACAACGCCAAGTCATAGCATGTAAAAGGGATGTGAGTCAATTGAGGTCAGAATACAATGTGTTCTTCCAAGTATGAGAAGTATCGTGTATCCCGCAAACACACACACACACAGATTTTACATAATGCAGGTAAATAAAACCATGTGCAGCAGGTCTCCCATTATCCAGGTTCTGTCTTGACAACAAAGGCAGAGACAACACACACCGTGTTCTGTCAGGGCTGTGAACAAACGCAGCTCCACAGCGTGCGAGGCTGTAAATGTGTGTTTACGGCGTTAACGCAAAGCTCGACAACGTCAAGGACACGACCTTCACACAGTATGTGGACTCGTTTTATCTGTTTTCCGAAACTTCACGCATCACACACGCACTTTTGGACAGGAACGCGGTTTTTAAATGCAACGGAGAGGATTATGTACGTCTCATTGCTGCTGCAGGAATTATGACTGGAGAGGAGGTGGCAGGTTCCTCACGCAAGAACTTTTATGAGAAAAGAATGTGCAGCCCGGATATGTGTCAAGACATTTTTCAGCTAGTTCAATTTATTGATCACGTTCTGTTTCACATGTGACATATGTACGAAAACAACTTATCAGATGTCAGCTATAGACGTTAAAAGGTCTTTCAAGGAGAAAAACATCGATGTTTTAATAACTGATTCTTCCTTTTGAAATCCAGTATAAGATTTGAGAAGAACATTGTACTTAAAGGATAATAAATAAATAATAATAACGATCATTAAGAATCACTTCTGTTTACAGTTGCTGAGTCCTAATGAGAAGAGCAGCACAGGGGGAATATTTCGATGTTCCCTCCTCGGAATGATAAAAATGCAACCGCTGAGTTTTGCTTTGATCTGATGGTTCACGCCATGAAATATTTATCAGGAGGAACTACACACAGCGGGACTCGGCTTCTTAAAACAACAAAACGCCGGCCCCGAGCAGACGCACTGTACAGTGGAGGTGCCTGTGGGGAGCAGACGAGTGTCCCACTGCTGACCGGGATGGTGCATGAGCCTGTGCGGGGAGGACAGGTGGTCTGTGTGGGCGTGTCTTTGCAGGCTTCTGTGGACTAATTGTATATTAATCACATTGTTGTTGTGAGGACATTATAGCTGGTCCATACGCCATCAGAAGGCGTTTTGAGGGTCAACACTGGGTTTTAGGGTCAGGGTTAGAATCAGGTTTTAGTTGTGGTTAGGGTTAGGGGAGGGGCTAGGGATTGTAATATGTCAATGAGGTATGAGTGCAGACACCGGTAAAGAAAGCTCAAAGACTAAAAAGAAGAGATGTGCTACTACAAATATTAAGATAATTTCGTGGATACTTTAACTGGGACGAGTGAAGTTGTCTGGAACTTGCCACCAACTTCAAATGCACTTAAATCTCGGGGTCTGTTCTTTCTTGCACTTTGTCCTAATGTTGGTTTCTGCCTGGTAACTCACTTGTAAGTTGCTTTGGATAAAAAGCATCTGCCAAATGACTAAATTTAAATGTTTATCTTTTCCTGATATATCCCAAGCCCAAACCATCCAGGCCTCACTTCACTCACTCTGTCTCCAGTCCTACTTGTGCTGTCCCTCACTCTTCATCCTGTCCATCCTCGTCATTCCCAATAAAAAAAAAACAAACAACACACCATCTTTAACTCTGCCAGCTCCGAGGCTTTGGTCCAAAAAAGGCTAAACAATGAGTCAGACTTCAACGTGTGACTCATGGGAACTTAGATTTGTGGCTTGCTGAACTGCTGTCCGGCTGCAAATACCACACTCTCCGTTTCAAAAAGACCTTTGTTTGACCCCTGAACTGAATTAACACCTACTATATCTGAACTCAACCCTAAATGCAGGGCGGGTGCATTAGCCTTTTTAGTATACGCGCGTGGATTTGAAAGGAATTGCAAAGACAAAGAGAGAAAGATGTTCAGCGTGACTGGAAGAAACAAAGTACGGGGTAAGTGGAAATGAGCCTGACCTGCTCGCTCCCATATGTTTCTCACTGCTGTGTAAATCTCACTTTCCTCCTTTTCATAGAACGTCAATAATAATCTCTTCTCAAGGAGCGATGAAGTGGATGGTGTTTACATAAGACATTTCCAGTGTGGGCAGAACGACAGCGGCTGAACTCGGCTCTCAGTCTGACTTTCTGCCCACACAAGACACGTCTCGTTTAAACAGACATCAACTCCTGACAGATCACTCGAGAAGAGCAGGAAGTCCTTCTAAATGAGGCTGGAAACTTATACGAGGCTTGGTGGGAGAAAAAAATAAAAGGAGGAGGAGGAGGGCAGAGAGTAAGAAACAGACCGAGGCAAATGAGTTGAGAATAAATTGAGGGATTAGGGATTAAGGAAGGACACCAGAAAGGAAAGGAAAGGAGGGTGGAGAGAATTTAGGACTGATGGTCACAACGCGCCTGAAAATTTAACCGAAAGATTCCCACAAATATTCACCACGTATCGGCCACTTATCCCACATTTACACTCAGCTGCTACCTTGTTATTCTCCGACTGTCTGTCGGAGAATAACGCAACCGTGACAAAACTTTCTTTTAATTTTACACACAGAAATACTTAATTAGCTACAGCTGAATAAAAGTGGCAGCAGCAGCAGCTGACGTCTCAGCCGGCGACGTTAGGAACTTTCAAAACGTTCATCTCTCCAAATCATGCAATGACAGCTCCGTTGGTAATTATCATCAACCACAATTCTAATTTCATCATTTGCACATTTGGAGCTTCAAAGTGAAAAGAAAGTATCAATATTTTGATATCTGATGTAATTTTAGGCTGAATGTCCAGCAGCAATGTGAATGCTAACGATTTAAAAAGGTAAGCAAGTGTTTACTTTTCTCTAGTTTTTACATTTATAACGGAACTAAACTTCCGGATTTCAGCTCAGCAGGTGACAAACGTTTGTACAAAAAAGAAAAGTCACGTTTAACTGTTCAATCAGCCACAGTTAAGGAGTCCAAGTAGGAGAAGAAACTCAGAAACAGCTTCATAAGCTTCATAGGACATTTCATCTGTAGAATACGACCAACACGAGGAATCACACAGCAGACTGGAGACCGAGTCCGGTGTGACACCACTTCCTGTTGTTGTTATTGTGACCAGGAGGACATTATGTGGCGTCGTAATCCTAACCATGTTTGTTTGGTGCCTAAACCAAACCTAACTGCTTTGTTTGCAGACTTCATTCAGCATTTAGAACTTAAAATAGCGTCGTACTCGATGTCATTGTAAGAGACATGGCAGTGTCACACCGCTGCCATTTTACTCAACATCACACTCAGGGTATTAACTTTATCAAAAGTGTATTGTCCTCTTGTTCTGTTCCAGTTCTTTACAATATTTACCACTTTGCCATAAATCGACAGTTGAGAAGGTATGGAACATGGGACATCCATAAACATTTTAAGGTAAAACATATTTGCCGTATCTTTGTGTGTTGATCGTCCTCAGAATTTATCTTGGTTTGCACTGTTTTTAACTAGATTAAAAGTTAACAATATTTTCAAGGTTCTGAATTTACCAGTCAGTCTCTGGTTCAACCCTCAGCTATGAGCTCCGGCTCAGTAATGACTCAAAGAATAAGTTTGCGAATACAAGTGGCCGAGACGAATTTCCTCCGTCGGTTGGGCCGGCTCAAACTTGGAGATGGGGTTTGAAGCTCAGACATTAGACGCTGCTTTGCACTGGACACATCAACACCTCAAAATCCCGTCAGAGAAGCTGGAAACACGTGGAAAGCCTGACTATATACCCAACACACAAATAAAAATGTGTTGGGTATATTCTCCACAACAGAAACGTGTTACTCACTTGTTCAGACACAGTTTTTGTCACTTTCCTGCGTGTGTCTGAAATAATCTCTCATTCTTGAAATACCTCACTGTCACAGTGCGGCTGAGAAAAGCAGCTATTCCCCTTTCTTCCCTGTAATCCCTCCCTTTCTTCGCCAAGTTTTCACACCAGCCTCAGAGTGTGTGTGTGTGTGTGTGAGCTGTGCCAACAGACCCTTATCCTTGGGCGACCTGTATCAAATCCCTCTACTATTTGGGCTGGAGGATGTGTGTGTTTGCAAAGAACAAGGCCCGACTCACAAGATGGTAGAAACCTCATTTTGTGCCATTATAAACAACATTAATTGACTGATTATTTAGAATTTACAATCCACTGTATGAAACAGATCCTCACTACACACCCACCCAACTGTTTCCTGCTGTTTATGAATATTTACATTAGTGACATATCGCTATTGTTTAATATCTTAATAAATTTACTGCATATTTGGCTTCTTTTACACTAATTATTTACAGTTTATTGTTTTCCCAAAGCGGTTTTCGTCATAAGTGCCACCCCAGTTTGAATACTTGATATTTCTCGCTGCAGTAATGAACTTTTGTTGGCCACTCAGGGGGAAAGCAGAAACAAGAAGACATCCCAAAATATTTAGCCGACAGTCATCTGCGCCTATAATCAAAGCAAACAGAACAATATCAGCATTGGAGCCGTTTTTGTGTCCACCTGATCAATCTAAAGCAGAAAGCCTCTTTCTCTCTTGGACGCATGTAAACGTCTGTTCGAAACCCGAAAAGCGCGACACGGGTAACCAGACAGCACAGCTGTGCCTTAAGCTGATTGGTTAACGTCGTTCATTTTGCAGGGCAGCTGCCGCTCAGGTGGTGGAGTGGTTGCCCATGAACCACAGGGTGACTGGTTTGATTCCCAGTTGCCCCTGGGCAAGACACAGACCCCAAAGTTGTCCCCAGGTTCTGTTACATGGCTAAATGTTAATGGTTGGTGGGATCATTCAACAATTGACAGTCACTTCCTGCTTCAGGTTTAATTCTATTTCATTGCGTGAGAAACACATATTCACACATTTGCCCGCGTGCATCAGAAGCATCATTCTGTCTTATATTTGTACCGACCCCGAGTTGCTGCTAAATGCTAAACCAATTTCTCTTTTTAACCCATAACTTTGCTCGTTGTTGGGTGCCGGGCAGGTGCGTTTGGTCGGTTAGAGCTGCCACGGTCGGGAGTCGAAACATTCGTTACAAAAGCAGGTTTGAGGAACCAAAAATATTGAACTTGGACATTAACAAACCTAAACAATGAGTCCAAAAAACATTATTAAGCAGCAAAAATATTGTTTGGGTTAATCAAAGTCAGCTTTCGACCTCCACCAATCATCCATGTGTTGTTATTTCCCAGCTCATGTTCATAAATAATAAGAATAACCTGGCAATCAGGTGGATGAAAACATGAAAGGGGCTGCAGCAATGACAGCTTGTTTACTTTTGCCCAGACGCCAGAATCATCAATGTGCCCTCAATGCTGACACGCACAGATTCATCCACGGAGTAGAAGGAATTGGACTGACAGAGCCAGACAGATGTTAATAAATTGTTGATATGTGTACGCACACGCACACATACAAACAGTGGTGGAGTGTTACAGTGGCGCTTTGGAGAAGTGAGTCATCTTGATTTCATATTTATATGGAAAAACACACACACAGCGATCCCTTAGCACGGAGAGTCATCTTTGTTATATTTATGTGAAATAAATAATGTAACTGTATTCCAAACACACACACACACACAATCTGATGTACAGTGATCCTTGGGAGCAGTGAGTCATCTGCATGTCATATTCATGTCAACAAAATCAATCATCTCCCCAAAGACACAAACATCATTTGCAGAGTGACCTTTAAGAGATGACTCACCCCTGTGTTGCTTTTACAGCAATCACCTCAAATATCGCACACACGCACAGATCATGTAAAACAGTATTCACAAAAAACAAATCAACCTCTCTCATTGCATATTTTTGAATTCGTTTAAAACATTTTCATCTAAACGCTTTTTCTCACTCGTGAAACCAAATCAGATTATCATAAAAAAAAAGGGGAAAAAAATCACAGCTACAGAAAACAGGCAAAAGTGTAAATATTAATTAAAAAGTACATAATGAATCCGACATTTGTTTTTCTTCCTGCAGAATCTGGAGTGGAAGAGCAGGATGGGCAGCATGAGGAGCTACTTTAACTTTTCTCAGCAGAAATACCAAGGACAGGCTGTTTCAGAGCGACCCGCTCTGTTTGACTGACAGTAGATCTCTGCAAGGCGCCGTGTAGAAACACCACAGTAATGAGCACTGAGCACCAAAGATGGAGAGACCATTTTTAAAAATAAGAATCCATGGAATTACCATTTTAAGCAGTAACTCATGAATGAGATACGCAGCTTCATTATAGTCTGTCCTCTTGTTTCGCCTTTCGCTCCAACATTTTCCCACTTTCTCTCTCGCTCTCCAAATTCCACGTGATTTTTTTTTTAAAATACGCTTAAAAATATATGTTCATTACATCCGCAAACATCACACCTGACATCACTGACAGCAGTCGAACTATGGCTAAATTTACATTTGATTATTTTAAAGACAGATTCTGTGAAGTGGCGACTGCGAATGACAAAAATACGCAACAAGAAACGAGATGTTAAAAAAATGCAGAGCCACAGACTGGATATGACCCAGATATTATGCATGTGATGTTTTTTTGGAAATGTTGAAAAGTGTGAAACACATCAAGGCAAGAGTAATTTAACAAAGAATGACTAATTAAAGAACTTAATTTTGTATTCTTATAAATTAATATTTTATACATTTTGTTGCTTAGAGGGCACAGAGTTACTCTCATACTCTGCCTGAAATAAATTTAATAAATAAATATTCGATTGAAAGCCAGATAAAAATTAATTTGGTTTATTGGGAATCAGAAAAAGTAGATCATGCTTTTATACCCCGACTAAAAGTCAAGGTTACATGCTTGTTTGTCCAGGCTCATATTCTAATCAATTCATCTATAAGTCAAAGTGGACAACTGCAAAGGAATGCAAAGGAATTCCCTCCAGGTAGAGGGTGGACAGACCACCTGAGACAACCATGGAGGAGACATAAAAAATGCTGATAAATTACACAACAACACAATAATCTACTCACGGCCATCTTCCTACCTGTACGCATCAATGCATGTTACATAAACTGCCGTGAATTATTATGCCAATTACATCAGCTGCTACTGGTAGTCTGTACCAGCAGCCAAAAACCACATGAAAATATGTATTACGTTCGGCCATGCCTACCAGCTGTAAACATTCCCATGGGATGGATGGGTCAATAAAGGACTGAACTTTCCCATCGAAGAACAGAGTTCGAGTCCAGTGCGAAACAACTGCTAATGCTGTGATTGTACCCAGTCATGTGATGCCACGGGCCATTAGGGAGGCAGGGATTTTTCAGGCAAACCAGACTTTTAACTAACCTTAACCATGTGCCTAAACTCAACCAAACCACCGTGTTTGCTCAGATGTATTCTGTGTTTGGCAGTTCAGGGTTAAACATCGGGCTACATTTGTCGCCGTTTTGGTGCCTCCTGGTTCTGACATGTGAGCATCATTTCAGCAGATGGTCCTGTTGGCTGTATAAGAGGTTGGGGACAAATAACCGCTATGGGCGTAAAGGTTGGATGAGTTACTGCCTTTTTATTAGTTATGTTTATAAATCATTTTAAAGCCTGAATAAGAATAAATGAGTGAGCATGCAGGGATTTATAGCTGTAACAAAAAGAAGAGCGACTTCTTGAGCCCATAAAGTTGTAGGTCAAAGTTTAAGGGAATCAGTGTCTCATCCTCATACAGTAACTCTGGGGGTTAAGAGGTTTGTTTTCCAGGGATTCTTTGTGCGCAGGAAGCCAGTGTCACTGTGTGTTTTACAGTGCGCTGTCATTTTGTTCGGTGCCTCAGATGCCAGTGCAGTCTCCCCGTTGTCGTGGATATAACTCAGACATATTAACACGCCGACTCTAAAGCGCTGCAGGCAATCGAACACACACATCCACACAAAACATTTACACAGAGACACGGCCAAGTTCACAAACACACACTGAAAGGCTCTCACACACACACACACACACACACCGAAACTTCTCAACGTGCAAAATCAAACACACACACACACACCATTCTCAGTGTGTCACCCTGTTTGCTTTGCCTCTCCCCTTTCCAAACTCCCACAGCTCCATAAACAGTAAAAAAAAAAAAACTCCCCCTCCCCCAAAGCTCCTTTCTTTTTATTCCTGCCCTCAGAAATGTGAAAACAACGTAAAACCAAAGAGAAGAGACTCGTAATAAGAAGAGGAAAAGAAATGAACGGGGCAGAGGAGAGAGTGAGGAAAAAAGGGGAAGGGGAAGAGAGAGATGGGGGAGGGGTGAGTAGATGGGTAGTGCGTTTCTGCCTGGAGACAGGTCTGGGCAGACGAGGCGGGGGGAATGTTTTCATTCATATTTTCCGCCCTGTAAGTTGGGAGCCAGAAAGGCAGAAGAGCGAGAGGGGCGAGAGACCCAGAGAGAGAGTGAGAGAGAGAGAGAGCTCAAAAAGTGGAAGCAAGAGCAGACAGGAGACGGCAGAGATTTGTTTTTCATCTCGGCAGAAACAACTTCAGCTCTTTTCCTGCCGGGTCTCTTCCAGCACTACCTGCCTGTCCTAGGACGAGGGTGCGAATGCATGTAAACCAATCAGAGACCTCGCAGACCAACTGAAAACATTTGAACGCGTCTAAAACTCTAGATCCTGAACATAAGATGAGGAGTGGGAGAAAGTTTACGTTCATTAATTATTAATCTGACACGTTAGAATAAAAGGTGAAGCCTGTCTACTCTTTTACACGCCGCTTGCATTAAATATTTGAAGCCCAGAAATATAAGTTGTTAAATCAATAATGCAAGCTGAAGGTCAAATGACATTTTAATTGGGATTCTGTGCAATCTACTTCCAAAATGTGCATCCCACTTCATTTTCCACTCCTAAACTAAACCAGCTTTGCATAGTTTTCTTTCATTTGAGCTGTGAACTGCGTTTGTCCGTGAAAAGTCCATCCATCATTGGTCGTTCTTCCACGTGTGCAAACGAACAAGAACCGGCCCACTTTGCTTCGTAGCGCTACCAAATAAATAATCACATAAATCAGGGCGCCACCTTTAAGTTAGCGGAGATCTGCGTGGGACACGTCTCTTCTGAACACTTTGTTAAGCAGAATTCCAATTCAATTTTTCCTGGAAGAAGAAACAGTAACTTCTCCAGTCGGCTCATTGGCAGGAAATGGAGCTGCCAAGTGCTTGGTTACTACACAAGCTGTTCAAGAGAAATTAAATTATCACTTTATGCCTTTTTTGGAACCAGATGCCTTTAACTTCAACAGATTGAAAAGCATTAGTACATTCCCTATGTATGATGGTACCTCATGACTTTAAAGTGACACCCCACCGCTGACGGGGGAGGTGTAAAAAACGAAGTGCCATGCGGTGGCGGACTTCCCCCTTTTAGAGTGGCAGGCACTTCCAGGAAAGTCAGGAACACAGGATGTCACCTGAAAGTCATTTTGTACGAGTTCGCACAATCAGAGAATTGCTCCAGCACGTTGCTAAAAACCTAAAGAAATGTGGCACTTCACAGGAACCAATAGGAAACCAGTCTGTCCTCGTCCTTAAAGCAACGGAGACATGTCGCCCAGCTGAGCTACAATGTTCCCTGTGTTCCTTTTAGGAGGAAACACTAATACCTCTTTATATAAATGATTACACAACGCTCAGGAAGTTCACGAGAAGCAGCGCCTGGTGTGTGTGTGTGTGTGTGTGTGTTGTGTGTGTGTGTGTGTGTGTTCTACTCTCACTCACATGAAAAGGCAGGAACAAATAAACATGTTGAACCACCCAGAAAAACACAGACACAGAAACACAAAATACAGATGCAAATAAATACGAGCTGACAAGTGTGTTTGCGCACACACACACTCAGTGACTGGGAGGAAACACACCGATGGGCGATGCCTTCGCTGCGCACACTGCAGACACGATGCATCATTTCAGCCCTAACCTGGAAATATTGTTGTTCATTTTAGTAATGCTTGCTTAGCCACTTTTGCTCGATCCAGCTACAGTGTGTGTGCTAAAATTAGACGCACACACAAAAAAGAAGAAGCTTCCTTCCCTCCTTGGTATCTCCCTCTCTCCTCTAGTGTTCCTCTCTTTCTTACTGTGATTGATGTGCTAGGGTTTTCTGTCTCTTCCCAGGTCTTCGTGTAGCACAGGTCCTGGCTGTTTGCAGAGCCGGGAAGTTGCTCGATGTCATTCCCAGTCGTAATCTTTAAAGGTAATTTTAAATTGTCGATCGTGTAAATCTACTTTGCTACTCTTTGTGGCACACACTGAGGACTCAAGGACTTTAAGTTATAAGATATTGTCTTTTAGTATAGAAAGTGCGGAGTGCCTCAAGGATCCCTTTTAGGCCTTCTGTTTTTTTTTTATTAACTTTTTATGTTTTGGCCAAACCATCACATCAGTTCTATTGCTTTCTGTAAAAACATCTGATTTACCAAACTAATGCTGCCACAAAGTTTCGATCGACACTAACGCCTTCACCATTTGCAATATAACGAGGTGTTTTTATGTCTTTGGGCGACTCAAAGATACTAGGGCATGTTTTGCATTATCTACATTTGGTTATTGAATAGCACCAAGAATTTAGAAGAACTTGAGTTTTAACAAAATCTAGGAAAAGTGAACATAAACGTTGATTCCTGTCTTCCAAATTCACGTCAGATCTGGTTTTAAGCGGCTGTTATAAGGTGCAGAGAGTCCAAAATGAACTTGGCCCTCACACCTCTCATCTCTTTGCGACCTCTTCACTCTCGAAGTGCGGCGCCACTGATTGCCCCCCAGAGTTAGGAAGAAGTTAGCAGGCGGGAGGACATTTTTTCGCTGGCACCCCACCATGCCAATTTCATCTCATTAAAATTAATGAGGGGTGTTTGTGTTTATTCGTGCCGTGCTTATGATATCAACAGGGCATTAGTAAGCCCTCAAAGAGACCAGTGAGAAACTCTATGTTGAACTTAGAGGTGTTTTGCTGCCAGACAGGAAATTATTCCCTGACGATGAGAACGACGTATCGTGACTTTATTTAGCACAGTGATGAACCGAGGCTCATCAGTGAACGCTTGACATATCTCCAACTCTCCTTAAACATCGTTTTATTTATTTGAGGGTTCTCAACATGAAAACATCTGGGCTGTTTGATGGGGTATTACACTGTGCCCGTCCGAGCCTGCTTTACAAGTCCCCCAGATCAACGCGGGATTGCCGAGCCACATTTCGACGGCCTCGGCTGCCCTTTGGTTCACTGTCACACTGCAGGCCTGGAGTTTTAAAATGCAGCTCCTTATTCAGATCCAATAAAATGCTGCAGAAAAACAGGCCGCGGAGCAAATAAAAGGTCTCGTGAAGAAACATGTTGATGGGCTTTTCAGTTTGATAGCACGGCCTGGCCTCCGTTTATTATCACAGCGTTTATGAATGTGAGATGGTGTCAGTGCTTATACAAGTTCTTCTGAAAGCACCATGTATCTGCAGTGTGTGGTTTTGCCTGCAAAGGTGTATGTGTGTATAAGCAGGCTCTACTTTGTTTTTGAGGGCTCAGGCCTCATTACATGCATGAGACAAATTGCAAATTTGTACACTTGTGTGTGTGTGTGTGTGTGTGTGTGTGTGCTTTTGTAAGACAGATCACAGTAACTGTGTGGGAGTTGTTTTAAAAAGCTCCCTTGAAAGATAAGAGACCAGAGAGAAAGAGAAAAGAGATATGGGGGCTACGGAGTGAAAGAGATTGAAAAAAAAGGAATTTTAAAAGGCAGAAAAATAGGGAAAAAATGAAAAAAAACAGCAGAGGCCGCGGTGAGAAAGGCTGGGAGTCTGACCGCTCACATGCCGCCCTGTTTTAAATGATGACATGCAAGTTACAATCTTCACTTGCTGTGTGTGTGTGTGTGTGTGTGTGTGTGTGTGTGTGTGTGTGTGTGTGTGTGTGTGTAAACTGGTTTTCACCTGCTGTTTGATAAGAATGAGTCAGTTTTCTCCAGGAACAAATTCAATCTACTACGGTGTGTGTTCATGTGCGATGTGAGCGTTTTCATACACAAACACACAACGTGAAGCCCTCTATCCAGCGACTTAATAGCAGGGATTATATTTCTGTACAGGGCTTTAATATACAGACACACTCCTAATCCAGCACTGAATCCACTTTTCAGCTGTCAAGATGCGCAAGTATTTTAATATCCAAGGATTAAGGAAGATCTGCCACCAGATTTTGTTGACTAAAATTCCAGAAATACTACATAGAACCTGAATGAAGGTTTACAAACTGTAGTGACAAGCTGATGGTCAAACAAGGTGAAAAATATAAAAATGTGGAATCATCAGGTGCAGACGGATTTCTGCACAGTTTCCACACATACTACAGGTCCTAATGCAGAACATTTCAGGGTGTAATGGGTCACAAAAAAAAAAAAAAAAAAACTTGAATTGAATCAGATCAGATCACAATTTTTGGGTCACGAGCTCACGCACATTTACACCAGGGGTCTCCAACCCCCCACAAAGAAGCTACTTTTACTAAATGAAAATGGCTGACAGCTACTAACATTTATTCTCGTAGTTTATTTCGACCCCAAAAACCTGATAAGCTGTTTTCCTGAATCTTTACAAAGCGTCGGTGTCCACAACTCACACTTTGCATTAAAACACTACAAAAATATCTTTGCATGTATTTTTGCATTTAGTGTGTCAGTTTGCATGTGCTCTATTGTATTTCATTTGCAGCCTGGACGCGGCGGATATTTTCCATGTTTTTTCTTTTTGATTCAGCTTAACTCAATGGAACAAATCTTTCAACATACCCATAAAGGACCTAATAAGTCCTTTATTAGTGAAGAATGAACACTTGAAGAGGCAAGGAACTTTTTGACATGGTCTTAAATAAAAACAAATTTCAAAAGTATGAACCAAATCTGCAAATGAAATATTAAATGCTCAAATGTTAAATCCCAGTAAAAAAACAAAAAAGAATAAAACTGGCTAGAGCTTATTACTGTTCTACTTGTTTGGGGAGATGGTGGATCCCCTTGAAACCACTACTGCTGTTAGGAAACGACCTCTCACTAGGAACTCAAGCGTCCGGCATTCATAGCGTTTCTTAGCATTTTAATTTCATAACGATGAATACCTGGAACCGATCGGGGTGCGGCATAAAGCACGATTAAACTACTATTATTAAACACTGATATATGCATGCAGATGCCAAATATAGGAACTGACATGATGAGATCACTGTGTCCGTGTCAAAGGATGTCGCACCCTGTTGGTCTTCTTGAACCACAAAAAACCTCTAGCACAGCGCTGCTGTTCTAAAGCAGAGTGGTGCTTGTGGCTCTAACAAATGGCCGTTAGTCAGGCACAAATATCACATTGTGCAGGCAGCATTAACCAGGCAAATGTCAAAAGTTTCACATTTGCTTTCTGGCCAGTTACAACATTCACATTAACTGGCTGCAGCTAATACAATGTGCCAGTGGCAGAGTTGATCATTATCCTTGAATCTGCAAAAGCAACAATCAGCGCTGGATTAAAACGCACAGCCCAAAGCGTCGCGGTGGCCTGCTGGTTTCCATGATCGCCATTTGGCTACAACCTCCGTAGTTTGATTTTCAACAGTAATCGTTGTTGGCTGTTGCAGCCCCTCATGTTTCCTACGTGCATCTCTGCTGTCTCTGGAAGATCAAGGCAAAACAAAAAAAAAAAAAAAAAAATGGCACAAAGTGTTTGATTACTAAAAGACAAGATTCAGCTGATCTGAACCCGGATCCAAAAGCAAAGGAGAAACAGCTGGCAGTGTCCAAAACTATCATGTAATGATCCAGGTTGTCTTCTGGTCTCTTCACTCTTTTCATTTGCACACTTTTGTTTTGGCTTTTATTTTCTGTTGCAAGCCGTGCTCCAGAGATGACCCGATTTCCCCACAGGGTTGATTTAATCAAACTTAATCTAATCAAATCTAATCTAATCTAGGCTGTGATTTATAATTCCACTGTCTGCTATTTTGGAAGAACAGCCAGAAGACTCTCCTAACTCCCTCCTTCCCCCCGTCAAATCTCAGCGTGTTGCCCTGAATACAGACAAGCGGATAAGGAACAAAAAAGGAGTATAAATACAGAATGAAGAACTGTCGCTCCCCTGGCGCCTTAAACGCCACCACACACGCGCCCGGGCACGCACACACACGGTGAAAATGATCGGAGCAGACAGTCAAGTGTTTTCAGTTCTGTGAAACATATACAGGTCATGAATATTAACACAAACCAGTCGGTGGGGGAGGGAGAGAGAGAGGGAAGAACAGCCAGAGAGATGTGGTTTTGCTGTCATGTTGTCAAAAAAGACGCAAGTGTGTGTGTGTGTGTGTGTGTGTGTGTGTGTCAGAGTGAGATGGTTTCTGGGAAGCAGAATACAACCAATTAACTGCAATAAACTGTCCTGAAATGGTTCATTGTCAACGCTCTTAAGAAGTGGGAGATAAAAAAAAAATATACTGAAGAGGGAGAGACAGAACGTCATGAGCTCTGCATTTTAACACACACTGTGCTAATCAGCAGAGAACTCATCCGTGGGCTTGACTTTTCTCCCCACACACAGAGAAGCGCACACACACACACACACACACACACTGTCTGGAAACACTACCATCATCTACGTAAAGTGATGGAGGTGAGAGCGAGTTAAAGGGTTAAGAGCAGACGAGGGTGGACGATCTACGGTGGGAGAAAAGGCCAAAATCACTTTTTCTCCTCAATTCCCAAGTGCAACAGGAAGAAAGGGAGTAAATCCAAACCCCAAACCCCAACGGTCCCAGCGCGAGGTGTCGACAAACGTCACTCGCAGCTCACTTCAACCCAGCTCAACCTGGAACAGCACGTGCTAACGGCCGGGGCTGATCCTGCAGGAGACTAGTAAGACAGTGAGGAAGCTGCAAAAAAGCTGGAGCCTTGGTGAAATCAACAGAGAGCGAGCGAGCGATGATTAAAACAGGCAGAAAGTGAGAGCACTTACTCCCACCTCTCTTCACGTCTGCTCTTCGGTGTCACCCTGAGACAGGAGTTAATAGGCCAGCTTTCTGCCTCTGCTGCTCCAGCAGCCAGATACTGAGCGCTGCTCCACTGCAGAGCCTCCGGCTTCGCTGCAGGCAATTTGTCTTTTTGCCAACACAACGGGTTTCCGCCTCCCAAATCTTTTTTTTTTTTTTTTTTTTTTTTTTGTCTTTAGCTAAATCACAATTTCTCAGGCAAAAATGCAAACTAAGTGTAGCATCGGTAAATCATTAGGACATTCATTTGGAGACATCAGTCTGAGAACCAGGGTTGGAGCACGAACAACTACTACTGTTCACGTATCGTGACATTATTCTTTGAGAGACTGTGTTTGTGTTTAAACTTTTTGTATTTGGCTCCATCCATCTTCCCAACAACAACACCTTGTTCACAATGTATCAAAACACACCAAATTGTGTCCCGTGTATATTCCTGTCATCAAATTGTGTTAAATATCATTCATCAAACAGAGGATACACAGCCCTAGTTATCATGACTTTAAAACGAGTCACACTAACCGGTCACTCAGTCATTAGGCAGGTATCACTCTACATTAACCATAATTATGGCTCTAATAATCTCGGTGTACGCAAATGGTTGACGCTGCAACAGAACCGCTGTGCAGTTCTGTTAGCTGTCCCCAAATCGGTGGCTTTTCTAATCCCCTCAATTTAATGTCTTTAAGTTCTGTCAGTTCCTCATTAACCTTAACCACAGTGCAGTCGCAGCCAGATGTGCGAAAGGCAGTTTTCTGTTTGTGGTTCCACGCTTTTTGTGTAAAAGTGTGCGGCAGTGCGTGTACACACACACACACACACACACACACACACACACACACACACACACACACACACACACACACACACACACCTGGCCTGTGGTTAAGGGGTAGACGGGGAATTGATGTAACTTGCAATAAAATATAAGATGTGTCCGGCTGAAGTTTGGAAATTGGCTGCAGAGAAACATTACAGAAGAAATCACTAGAGAACAACAAAAAGCGGAGGGAAATATTTTAATGTTTTTGCCAATCGCAGCATGATACTGATTTACAGGAGATATTTGTGACTGGAAAGAGGAAATGCAGCTTTGTTCCACAGCTACAGACTTTTCACAGCTGTCCGAACATCAACAAAGACTGAGCTGCTATCACTGATAAACTGACCCGTCGCTTCTGAATCTGGAAAGAAAAATCCACAAAACTGTGAAATACGAAAAGATTTTAACAGTCATGAGGCTTATAATCTCTCCAATTATATGTCGTATTATATTTTTTTCAAAGCAGTTTTATTTACTTTTTGCTCTCGTGCAGGTTACTCTACTTCAGAAAACTCCTACTTTAACATAGTCATAGTTAGATTCAGATTCTGCAAAGTAAAGGTAGTTTTAATTGAGCGGTCAGCAACAGTCAGAGCATCAGTTCCTGTAACACGAACGCTTTTAACAATGGAGCCATTTTAACCTCTCGAAAAAAGGCGTCGTAAAATATTATTAAATAGCTGGTGCGTCTCTGACAACCTGCTGCGAGGGTTTGGGGAGAGCGTGTAAGAGCTGAAAGAGAAGTTGTTTCTTATGCATCGCTTTGCTGAACAGTCCAATAATTGGCTCGGATACAACGAAAGACTCAATGTTCCCAAGAGAAACACGTCTCAACCCAACCGCACGGAGAATAGACGAGGGACGATCTGCTAATAATCTGCAGAAGCTTTGATTCTTTTGATGCCATCGACTGTTGTGAATTATTTCCTGTGATGCCTTAAATCTCGAGGAGGATGATCCAAATCTAAACCACCGGGGCAGCGACTGAACGCTGGAGCTTACCAGCTTTGAAAGTAGCATGAATTTTT
The DNA here is from genome assembly GCA_033026295.1 of Channa striata. NCBI lineage: Eukaryota > Metazoa > Chordata > Actinopteri > Anabantiformes > Channidae > Channa > Channa striata. The sequence goes on from CM065182.1 coordinate 3,264,911, forward strand.
ACACATCACTCGTTGTTTTTGTCTCTTTTTTTTTCTGCACCCAGGGGAGCCCAGGATGTTTACAGACCGACGTTTCCAAATGGGACGTACATCGGTTGTGATGGATAGTTTGTTCTTTCCCATGAAGGGACAGTTGAGGTGACCTTGAATGTTTCATTTAAATGCTGCAGTCGGGGATAAACTCATTTGACCCTCACGCTTTTACACGAATCTTCCATGGAAACCTGCAGCACAAACATGAACACAGTTGTCTCCTATTTATTCAATGGTATCAAAATTCATAATTGTGTTTTATTATTTATAGATATTGTTTAATCCAAGCATCAAACCTAAATGTATTATCAAAAACACTGTGGGAAACCCCCCACATGCTTTCAAACTGAGCAATGACACCATTCGAATGCATGGATGCACACACACACACACACACACACAGGCATGTCCAAACACACATGCTACACATATGTACAGTATACATCAAGAGTGAGGGGCTGCCCCAGCACCGTCTCCATTCATCTCCCACTCTCTCACACACACAGCCACCCCCCACCACCCCCCACTCCTGCATTCCTCTCCTGTCTGACAGACTTCCAGTAAGTTAAAAAAAAAAGCCCACCACCACCACGGGCCTCCAGATGACAGCGGCTGCTAAAAACACGCTCAGCTCTGCCGCACACAAAGACACAAACACAACCTTTCCATTGGAGGAAAAACAAGTCACAGGTGCAGCCAGATCGGTGCCCACCCGCCCAACGACAGCGACAACTTATGGCCTTAAAAATGTACGTTTATTTGTAAAAGAGTTCAAGTGTCAGGTCGTTTTCTGCAGCATCATTTTTACTCTCACACTCTCAACATTTAAAATTATTTGTCAAATGTGTTACTAAAGTAAAACTATGTGACACCCTTTTCATTGAGGAATTTAAGACGTGTTGTCCGTGCGCTTGTGTGGATTTCCTCCAGTGTCCTCCCACTGTCCAGGGACACGCATGTTAGGTTCAGTGGTGACTCTAAATCGTCTGTGGGTGTGAGTGGTTTTCTGTCTGAGTGTGTCTCTCTGACGTGGACTGGGGACCTGTCCAGGGTGGACCGTGCCTCTTGCTCAGTTACAGCGGGGATGGGCTCCAGCCCCCCCGCCCAACCCTAAACTCTGTAAGTGGTTGGAGATAATGGTTGAAGAAAGATGTGTGTAATCGAAAGGGAAAGCCGAGTGTCTCTAAATGTTCTTCGTTGACGTGGCAGCTTCAGAAATCCTCCGCACCTGCTGCTGGCCGCGTTTGACGAGCTTCATTTCATGAACTTTATTTCAATTTCTTTGCAACGCTTCGAGTCTGGTCCCCGGAGGAACGCTCCCACTTACTTCAGTTCTGTGCCCAAAAGCTTTGACTAAACCCAAATATGCAGAAATCAGTGAATAGGAAACACGAGGGAGACGAGGGACACATGAGAGAGCTGCTGTTATTTGCTCGAGTGTTGGCAAAGCTCCGTTGTGTGTCCATCGTCTCTCTTCTTTCCCTCTCTTTGTCATTCCCTGCAGATCTACAGCCGCTGTACCGCTCCACTCAACCGCCTCATCTACCTGTTTGTTTACTTATTCCCTCAGTTCCTCCACCATCAGCAGCCCTCCTCCTCCTCCTCCTCCTCCGCCCCACACCGTCTATATCAGTCATTCTCTGGATGATTCATTCCTCTTTGTCTTTTTTTGTTTGTGGTTTTTTTTTGTTGTTCTCATCCCAGCGAGACGAGAATGAAACAGCGAGACGCCGTTCACGTGATCATCTTAACGCCGGCTACTGTGGGATTCTTGCAAACAGGGCGACTTGCTTGAAAGCAGGAATGTGGGTGAGCTCCTGATATTTCGGGTTCAAGTTCGGCCAAAGTAAACTCTGAAGAACGAATAATCCAAAATGCAACAACTCCAAGCTAGTGAAAGCAAATCAAACCCCTTGAAGTTGTTGTGCCACAAATGCATGAGTTGCATAGGGATAGTTGGAAAACACAGATTTTAAATGCTGGATGGATTTTGTTTTAATTTGCTTCATATGACCTTTGGATCTTTAGTTAATGAGGTTTGACACATTTTTCCCCACCAAAAAGTGAGCTGAACTTTTGAGCATATGCTGCAGAAAAGCTGCAGAAAAGCTGCTGTTTCCTGCAGCAGAGTTGCCACTTACATTACACATGTTCTCATTTAGCCAAACAGGAGTGATGAATTTTTTTCCCCCCAAAGCCAAAACTCAAAAGCCACGTGCTGCAAATTCTTCTGCTTAACAAGTTCTGGTGCTGGCGCCTGGTGCTGCTGCCTCTCGTTAGCTGCATTGTGCCAAATCAGACGATTATCTGCTGATTAACTAAGAGTCTAAATGTTTATATTTGTCTTTTATGCTGCCGGCAAAAAAGACAAAAGTGCATCTGAACATGATTTAGTCACTTTAAAAGCAGGTCACTCTCTCTACTGATGTATGTGATGGTGGTCACATCAGATTTATTTGTCTTGTTGGAGAAAGACGTCAGTCAATCCATGTGTCACTTTAACTACATTTTTTCCACCATCCATCCATCCATCCATCCAAAACCCAGAGAGGGGATTTTATGTGAGACCTGGGCCCTCAGGGCTCCACTGGAAGACAAAGCACCAGTAAGAGGGTTCACGCTCCTCGAGGCGGTTGGGTTTAAGTGGCCGGCTGGGGTGCAACCGCCTCCCTTAGGTGGCCGTCACCATCAATTGCCTCGCCTTTGCAACCAAGGCCGAAGGCGTCGGTGGAGGGATAGAGGACGGAACCCGGAGTGGGAAAGACTCAAAGGGATTGTCAGCTGCAGCTTGACACGCGTTAACGGTTTCAGGGTTCGTCAAAACGGAGCAGAGGAAGAACTTCACTTTCTACCATCATGTCCAGAGTCTCTCTCAGCCCCTGTCTGTTTCACACACTCACACAAACACACAAGTCAAGTGAATTTGGCAGATGGTAGACTGGTAAAAAGGCGGACGGCGTGGCCCAGATGTTGCACAAACCCACAGTGCAGAAGGCAAACGGCTTTGATCTGCCATACCACAGAGGAACTACGGGAGCTGGATATGTAGACGAGGAGACGAGCGAAGAAGAAAGAGAGTTAAGTCCAAAAGGGTGTGTGTGTGTGTGTGTGTGTGTGTGTGTGTGTACTCCTGTCAGCGCAGAAGAGCGAGAGAAGAGGTGGATGAGATTCCCAAGTGGAATGCTTCCAAGAAAAAAACCCAAGGAATAACTCACAAGTATCACAACACGTACATAATCTGTGGCTCCACGAATGCAGGCACCTAAACACACGCAGTCAGTCCGGACTCCCACACACGGCTCATGGGTTTAATCACGTGACACATGACATCCCTGTGGGGAACAATAAAGACACACACACACACACACACACACACACACACACACACACAATCAACCCACACTGAGCCTGAGGCTCGCCTGCAGTAAACACCAGCAGCCACACACGCCGTGTTGTGAACTGGGGAATTGCTTTAATACACACACGCAGACACACAGAGCTGTTTTCCTCCCAATGTAATTTAAGAAAGCTGCACTCATTTATCAACTCAGACCAGTTCTCCTCTTCATACTTTTCCCCGTACAAGCATCAGCTCCTTATTGCCTTTCTGGTCAAGGCCCCAAATTAGTTTCGTGTGTGTGTGTGTGTGTGTTTGTGTGTCAGTGGCACTTAATAACAGCACCCTGGTTGAATAAAGGTTAAATAAATCAAAAACTGCCAAATGAATCTCTGGGTGGGGAATGTGGAGTAGACACATGCCAACACATTTAGGTTTTGGCAGGTTGCTTTGCCAGCTCCAACACAAAACACACACACACACACACACACACACACACGCCAGCAGGATGAAAACGATTGTTTGGAGGTGAAATGTTTAAATTCCCCAGCTTCCTCGGGCTGAAGTCAGTCTGCCTGCAGGCCTCTGGAGGTGAATGGGTTTAGCTGGAGCCTGACTCACTCGCTGGAAGCAGAAAACCGGCTTGTTTCTGGCTTCGTCACTGTGGTCAGAGAGTCGGCCTGCCAGTTCTGACTTCTGTCATTGCGGAGGGGTCGGCCAACGAGTCAGTAAATACAATCAGGCAGCTGACCTAAAAATGTGGTTGGAGATGGACCGCTCGTGCTGTTGTGCTTTTTGGTTGGATGCGGGCCATGAGCACAAGAAGAAAGTTCACTCCGTCTGCCAGATGTCACCTTAGCAAGCCAGTCAGTCAGCAACGCAGCAACCCTTTTGTGTGATTAATAAAGCGACCCCGGGCCCAACCGCACGCCGCGGCGAGGGCGGGCAAAGGATTCACTCATTCACCCTTTACTCATCCATTCAGTCAGTCTGGCGAGCATCTCTTCTGTCAGCCAGTCGCCAAAGCCACCCAGGCGAGCGGCCACTGGGGCTGAAAACCCGAAATGTGGTGAGCGAGAACCCCACTGACCTTAACAAGTGGTGAAGAGCCAACGACTACAAAGAGATCTGGAAAACGAGGGCGTCATTCAGCCAAGCCGGTCTTTCAATGGGCCCGTCAGCCAGCAACCTGGTCGATCACACGATGACTCAATCACCCAGGAACGATTCAGTCAAGTTCAAGGAAAAGTTTCAGTCTCCATTAGCTGCGGTGAACGAAATACCCGGGGACTGCGAACTCATCCAGAAATGACAATGTATTATTACGTTGCTGTATTTGCCATTACGGTTCCCCTCCCGCCTCGGCTGGAAGCTGATTAAGCCCCTTCCCCCCAGGAAAGAGATCAAAAGCTCTCTCACTATAATATGTAATAATGTGTTATTAGTTTTGTCACGGGGACCTACCAGTTACAGGCACAAAAGCCCAATTTGGCTGCTAAGCCTGTACTTTAAGAAATACAGTTCTCATATTCACTCACCCGTCCAGCCAAAACCAACCCAAATCAGCCTGTGGTGAAAAATACACCCACTGACCTCTCATTGCAGAGTGGTGATGAGTTTATGTGGGTGAACTTGGCTTCTGCCGCAACTGTGACTGTCCATCAACAGGTCAGTGAGTCATTCATCTCCTCATCCGTTCAGTAAACAGCCAATTAATCTGTTCACTCATCGACACTGGCTGCCATTCAGATCATCATCAAAGAAGCCCGTTTGCGCTAATAAAGTCGTCGAGTCAATACGTTAGTCAGTCCGTCAGCAATTTACTGCAGCAAAACATCTGGGAAAGGAGACAGCTCTGCTTTCTCAGATCTCATTCCTGTCCTGGCTGAGCTGACCTCAAAAAACACTGACGCTGTGTCAGTCATACTGCCCGGTTTTCAGTGCACTGCACTCTATCTACTGGACAATATTTTCATTGAGTGTTCAAACTGAATGTGAATTTTATGCATTAGCGTTTGCAGACAGTTTCCTTTAAGGATTCGGCTGCAGGCAATCGTGAAAGTGTGAAAACAATGTGGGACAATAAATTTAATGATACTGGCACATCATAAAGTGTGACATTCCGCAAATAAAATTTAGACATACGGTTTTACTACAGTAACAGAGAAGTGGATTTAAAAAAAAAGCTGTAACCGTTAGATCTAGGGAAGTCCCGGGACAAGTACTTACCTCAGAGTACTCGCCGATACCAAGTACCACTGCAAGTACTAAACGCTTTAGCTTCAAGTATAAGTTGCTGTACAGTAAAATCCTCAGCAATCCATTCCACTTAAGCAAATCCCACGAGAAGAGAAATTATCATGCACAAACCTAATAAAAGCAAGCGATTAATAATTACATTTAAATGTGCAACATTTTGAAATAAAACTATGACTCATCACTGAAGATGTCAGACTTCAGAAAATTGTTATGTCAATTATTGGGGTTAGTTTATGGGTCGTTATAAATACCAATCATTGAGAACAGGCCCAAAGTTATTCTGTAATACTACGAAAAACATACAAGTTCAATAGTGCAATGTAAATAACACAAAATAAGCTTTTGTTCTTCCAGCCAGTCTCTATAATAATTAAAAAAGAGCACAGAGTGTTCTCACAGTACTGGGAGTTTGTCATGAATGCGGACGGCGAAAACAAAGACAAAAAGCATATCTCACCTCATTAATATGCAAAGATGCATTAAGGCAAACCAAAATTAAATCACATCATCTGCTTCATGTGGCTTTTCTGTACTGTTGGTATTTCTGTATATTGTTCAAGTCATAAGTTCAGATCCGCAAACTGCTTAACGCCACATGCCACAGCATCGGGACGTCAGAAGATTACGACAGCGGAGGAACGATGCACTAATGTGCATTACTGTACACATAATAATCCATAAGATCAGGCTTCCCGGTTTGCAAAAGTCCCACTTCAGAAAACCAAAAAAAAAAAAAGTTAAATAGAAGACGATGATGAGATGGAGGTGTGGTCAGCTAAGATTACAGTTTATGTCTGAAGCCACAGTATGCGCTTCAGATTCCCATCGCCCATTTGCTCCTAATATGGTTTTTAAAAGTCAATCTGTGGACTGATAATGTGTGTACTCTGGCACACGGCTGCATGACACTCACTCTGTGTTTAACTCTTCCAGATGGAGTTTGAGGTACAGTTAGACTTATGCAACTGCTGTAGTCAATACCGCTCCTCCAGCCAGACAGTAAATCATTCATTTGTGCGGTGAAACATTCCTCCGTCCATCCTCCGTACGGGCCACAAGTCGTCCATGTAGACAGCAATTCCCAGAGCAACAGGTCCGACGCATCGTACGTGTGCGTGCAAATCAGCCTGTTACTTGTTCATTCATCCATTTAACTTCTGTCATGTATCAAGAGCAAACATCAGCTGTGTGTGTGTGTGTGTGTGTGTGTGTGTGTGTGTGTGTGTGTGTGTACCCACTAACCCGGTGCACGACTGCGCTGATGATGCCGCTCTTCGTTATGTGACGAGGAGCTGTTTTGTAAAGATCAGAGAATCCTGGGGGAACTTCCAGATGCTGTCGTGGACGTGACCATAACGTGCACGTATCACATTCAATAAGAACTCTGAACGTGGACATTTGCTCTCCGAGTGACGTAGTAATGCGCTGGTGGAGGCGGCTGCAGGTGGGCCAGACAGTTAAAATCCCTGAGGGTCTTTTCCGTCACCCAGCTATCGGCCTTTCACGGTTTCCCTTTTGGTTTTATGCTTGTTGTTAAGCTACTTACAACCGTGTTTAACTGACTTTTTGTCTTCATCACACGTAAATTAAAGAGAAAAAATTAACGGAACGTTTATTATGAGCATTGGTAGCTCTTGTTCTTTCAGACAAAAATTGTTGCATTTGGTTTCTGAGAAGCAAATGAAAAGTTTTTTCCAATGAGGGACTATAACTTTTTGTCTAAAAAAAACCCACAACTCTTTCACACAAACGGAGTCGGGATTGTTGCTGTGAGCTATTTTTCTCTGCTGGAGTTTAACCGCTGTGTAAAGCTGACATTTATGAGTGGAAGACATTTAAAATTCAGGGAAAAAAAAAACGGTGTTGGGGTCACAGCAGTGCTCTGACTCACTTACAAAAGTCTCCAAACAGATAATGAAAATATGATACGACTCTTTGCTTAGAATTCTTTACTGAAACCACACACACACACACACACACACACACTCTAATGAGCTAACTTGTGGTTTGCTGTGTCAAGGAAAAGTGTTAGCAATCCCAAAAAGCTATTTTAAGGAGCCGAAAATATGCTGTATTAAAATCTCACAATATGACATGAGCCTGGGTGGAGAAACAAATGAGCAGCAATAACAAACTGTCAAAATATAGTTTTTAAGCTTTAAATGCAGCTGGATGGTTGCAGTACATGACATTTAGAGTGTCCTCCATCTTTGCTCTCCAGCCATTTGTCCTCTCTCGATCCATCTTACTGCCCTCAGGCTCTCCTCAATCCATTATCGGTGTGTGTGTGTGACAGACACTCATTGAGTTATTAGCGGGCGATTAGCCTTCTGACCCGCTGCTGAACTGTCTGACGTGCCGGCGGCTGTTTGTGCACGTGGACGTGAACACACGGATTTGTATGAATAAACAGAAACTGCCCGTTTCATCCATAGCAGCCCATGGTTTTACATACTGTATCACGTTTTATAGAAATGCATCTATTCAAATCCTGCTGGCCTCACTTCCTTCTATACCTACACCCGAATGCAAAGCCTAACATATGCGCTTCCCCTCTGTCCACCCACATTCAAACTTAATCGTTTTGAATAGGTCTCAATTACCTGAATACGTGCTCTTACAAGTTCAACAAGTTCAAAACGCAAATCCCAGAAGAACACAAGTACTCTGACATCTCTGCAACGCAACATGTTCAGAAACATTTAGGCCGAACGAAACTGAGCTCTACTAGAAAATAAACATCTGCAGACGGTATCTTGTAACATATCAAACTGCTGGGAATGTAAATCACCAGCAGGTTGATGGTTTTTAAGCATCTCTGTTTTCATCCTGTGGAGAATTGACTTGCTCTGCATGTCCATTGTGTCGTCACCCTCGTTTCCACAGTGTTATGTTATAATATTTGTGCTACTGCATGTGTGGGTTTGCCTAACAGTCCCAGGATCTACATCCTCTCTGTGTTTGCACGCTCCATCTCATCTGAGCCGGGTTTAAAGCTTCCTGTCTCAAGGTTTTACATAGCACTTATGTCTGTCTGATGTTGGCTTTGCATATGACCACAGCTGAGAGGGACCTGATCTACAGACCTGTCATCGCGCAGGACTTAATGACGCTTCCCGTGGTCCTGCAGTATCAATCAGAGCGTTCGCGTGCACTCAAGTAACCCGGTCACATTCAGCTTTCTCGAGGAGATGAAACAACTGTTTTCCCAAAGTAGAGCTTCTCCCGGCTGATTCCTCCGCCGTGTACGTACTCTAACCCTTTCACAAGAGTGTGCTTGTAGACCAAAAGTCGGATACAGTAAAGGATAAAGAGAGCTCATTATCCCACAAGTTCAGGGTCACCACAGTGGAACAGGGATCCTTCCTCACACAACCCTCCCCAGTTTTACCAGGCTTGGGACCGACACTGCACGGCTGGGGATGGGCAGTTTGGGGTTTAAAGTCCTGCACGTGGACACTTCGACGTGTGGTCAGATAGAGCCGGGCGCAAACATCCAGCTCGGATGGGTTGGATCGGTTGGGGGGTCACTCCACCACTGAGCCACTGCCACCTCAAGAAATCATCATGCAGATTAGTGCCCCCCATTTAAAAGAAGTCCGCTCTGAAAAGCTGACAATAAAATGCCCGGGACACTTCCACGCCAGTCTGCTTCCACTGTACATATTTTCAGTTTATACTTGTGCGCTGTTGTGTCTGTATTGCTCTGAAGTGAAACCACTCGGGAGTCTAAATCAAACTTTAGTCGCCTTAAAACTGCTCTTCAAAAGAAGCTCGTCGCTCCGTTACCTGACTAACCTACATCCCGTGATTTTGTGGATTCTTGAAGCTCGTCGGCCCATCAGATAAATATTTGAACAGCAACAAAGCAAACAACATTCTAAAATGTATCTTTTCATAAAACCTCGATCGTCTTGTCCAGCAATATATAAACCACTTTGGTAAGGAAGCCTCTCTGCGTGTCACGCAGCTCCCAAAACACACGGCCAAACCGCAAACAAGGGGTTCACATTTACCAACTGTGCCACTAGTCTGAGGGGATTAAAACGAAGCAATAAATAAAACAACCACTATCTCGTTTCGTTCAAAAAGGCACAGATCTTCTCATGTTGGTGTGTAATTATTTCCCTCTCTGGCTCGGCGTTGTCACTGGGGACCCGGCCTGTCGAGTCACTGCCAAAGACCCATTCACTGTCTGCACATAGCCAGTGTTACGCAACGGCTAATTACTTCCACTCGGCCCCTGCAAAACCCAGGCGAGGGAAAAGTAAAGAGAGAGAAAGAAATAGAGAGAGAAAACAGGCCAGACGAGAGGACAAGCAAGAGGAATGTCAACGAGGAAAAGGGAGAAGTGACTAACGGAGATGAAGCAAAGGTAGAAAGGTAAAGAAGCAAGAAGAAATGAGGGTTAAGGAAAAGAGGAGCGGGAGGACACAAGCACAGGGAGCGCAGGACAAGGAGGCAGAGATGAGGATTATTGTCGTCCTGCAGTGTTTTGGTGAGGAGAGGAAGAAAAAACACCAAACCATAACGACCTTTTCACCATCCATCAAAACCGTTTCACCAAAAACCGTGGTCCAAAGAGACCGAGAGCAAGTGTGGAAGAGGAGCGTTGTCAAAGCCAGACGGGGCCTGCAGCCCTTTTCCTCTCCAACTATTTTTTGGAGATGATGTCACTATTCATAAAAAAAAAGAAAGAAAGAAAGAAAAATGTGTCTGCGCCTCAGGCTTGATTATAGCCGAAAAAAAAGTGGGGGGTGGGGGTTGTCGGGAGGAGGAAAGAAAGAAAGCAGGGAGAGGAGGCGACGTATGAAGATATCAGCAGGAGAGGAGGAAAAAAAACAGGAGACAGAAGAAGTGGATGAGGACAAAAATTAATAAAAACAGGACAGAAACATTACACAAATGGAAAAAAAGAAAATGACCTGAATGAATTCATTCTTTAATTTTTATTTTATATGTTTCAGATGAAGAGAGCCTGAAATCACACGCATGGAACACGATCGGATCTTCATGCACATCACAGACCATCACAATGAAGCGGTAACCTGAAGAACGCACTTCCTGTAGCTGCACGTTAGACCTGCACAAACGGTCCAGGAGGAACGGTCCAGGATTCGTCCGCACAGACGTGCTTCATGTCAGATGTGGTGTCAGGACGTCTGGTGTGAAGAACTCTCTAAACTCCACGGCTCCTGCACTGGCTTGAGGTCTGGGCTCGGACTTTTGCAGTAGAGTTAGTCATTGCAGCTGCTCATCACATTATCGAACATCGAACTACTTCACCGTTCACCCGCTGACAAGCGCCTATTTCTGCAGGTTCATTCATTTCATCTCTTGGTCTCACCCAAGTGGCCGGTTTGGTTCAACTTCTTTCTCCCAATGTTCCCAAAGTCCATCCATTATCTTAAACGTGATCCTGTTTAGGCAGGCTAACCACTCCTCCACCGTGCCGCACATTGATTAAATCCGCGTAAATGAGCTGTGATGACGCTTGAGGAGATCAGCAGGTGGGAAGGGAAACCCCGAAGCTGCTGCAAAGCAACGTGGCAGCGGATCAAACAAAGCACAAGGCGGGTTGTCATGGTGACCGGACCAAACGTCGGCAGGAACGAAGCTGAAGTTACCAGTGACCCGTCGTAGCAAGATAAACGCGAGATCGTCCAACCAGTCTGACAGGTGTGGCGGCATGAATGTATCACGTACACACTGACCAGCTTTTTAATTAACGTGTCACTTTAAATCCAACGTGACCGTGACAACGTCTTGTTGTTCTACCAGGATAAAACGCTCCGCCGCTTCTCTGGCCCCACTATTTACCCATTTCTGAACCGACATCACTTCCTGCAGAGGGAATACAGTTTCCTACTGCTGACTTTGCTCGACCACAGATGCTTGTCTGGTGTAAAACCAAGGAAATCTCAGGCTGGTTTCAGCCCAAACATATCAAATAATAGTGTGAGGAAGCGAAAGCAAATGGGCAGAGAAAGAACAACAGCCTTTGCGGATGGCGAGGAAAAAACCCCCCGAACAAACCGCTGTCAGAGTCGCTGACTGATACCATCAGCTCAGTCACACTCGCCATCTTCTCCTCCTCCTCCTTCTCTAGACGTTATCACTCCATTTCTGCATCGCTCTGTATCACTTCTTCATTCTATCACATAGAAGATGAAAGATAAGCCCCCATTCATCCATCTATCCTTATCTGCCTCGGCCATTTCTCTTCCTCTCCCAATCTGCTCATCTACTAATCTGCCTTCAGGCTCTCTTCAATCTGTTGCCCCCGCACTTCTTGTGTGTGTCTACTGAGATATTAAAACTATTAGACAATGTAATCTACGGTGGCCCCTGAGGACATAGCACATAGAAGGAAAAAAAAGGCAAATACCAGTCAGGGAAATGCAGCGACTACGAAAAACACACCGAGAGGCGACATGTTTGTTCAGTGTTCGTCCTCGGCTCCTCAGACCGAGGTGCTGCATGAGTTCATGTGGAACACCTTGTGGTTGTGGCTTCTCCTCTTCTCAATGGTCTTTGCAGAGAGTCGCATTCCTTACTCATGTAATTAAGCCGTCTGCAAGTTGTGCTGACGACGGCCTTTTGACCAAAACATTCGTATCATCTGATGAGCGTCTACTGCTCAGTCATCGGGCTGCAAGGCCGAACAGCACAAATAATCAGACTAACATTTTTTATATGGAATTTCAAATGCATACAGAGGGTACAGAAATGCACTCACCTCCAATTAACCAACTGCACGACTCTGACTCGCCCCACCACTGATGATTTGAAGAGTTATGTTGAAGGAGGTTAATCTTTATGCCCTCACTCATTTTCTGTTTTATAATTTGGATTTATTTAAAATTTATTTTAGAGGTATGTCTCAATTTGACATGAGGTTTCTTGTATTCAACCATGATTCAAGGATTAAAAAAAACGTGAAAGGATGAAGAATGCAGCGGAGTCGTACTGGAGTTATTAAGGGAGAGGTGGTTCTAATGTTTTGGCCACCTCACTTGGTTTAAACCACCTCTTTGTATAACGCGCTCCAGTACAACCTCTACAATAAACACATACGGTAGAAAAATTGCTATAAATGACATAAGCAAAACCTTCCATAATTGGACCGATCATCAGATAGTGTAAACTGCTCTTTTATTAAAAAATAAATAGGCGAGTTAAAAGCTTTTGTTCAGTCGAGTATATTTGCTAAAACAGAGCGACTGAATTAAAGCATCAAACGTTTTGCAGCTCATGAATTGATTGGAAAACAAGACGATGCCTCCGTTAACATCTTCATTTTATGGGCAACAAAATTTGAAGTGAAGAAGCTTTTACTTGTATTTGTTTTCTGTGTGTGATAGAGTCATCTCTGCATCTGCTTTTTTACTGAGGCAGTTAAAAAAAAACTAAAAAACCTGATGCTCATGGCCTCAGAACATTTGTACAAATCTCACATGACTCGATAATTTGTCTCCCAAAGAAAACGCATAGTTAAGTGTGTGCGAGTGTGTGGCCTCCCAGTATGACAGGTCTGTCTAACAGGCATTACCAGGCAGTCTGAGCATTTTCATTAGTTCCTAGAACACCAAACAAACCACACGGGTATGTGAAGCAGCTGCAGTAGTACTAGAGAGCCACAACAACCTACCGGGGCAAGAGACGGAGAGAAAGAGCCCAGACTAATCAACAGTGTGGAAGTGAATGGAAGTGGGTCGAAGTGCATGTCTGGAAACATCTGCCCAACAGATTCATTCTGCCTGTGTGTGTGTGTGTGTGTCGCTGTCTGCACGTGCACTGCACGAGCTTCGCTTTGCATGTTTGCACATTTCTGCGTGTATATAAATATAAATGCTAATAAGTTTGATTGACTAGACGGTTTCCACGTTCTCTCCACACCTTTCACCCCACCTCAGCTTTCTGCAGCCGTGTTTCATCGCATTCCTTCAGTGGCTTCAAATTTGAAAGCTTGTATCAACTTTGCAGCGGCGTCGAAAAATACCTGCGCTTTTCCGAAAGGTCAATGACGATAAGGCAATTTTCCAAAACAATTATTAGTCGTTCAAATCTCATGACTCATCCGAGACCTTGTGACCACGGGAACTCTGCCAGTGTGTGTGTGTTTATGGTGGTGACATAATGTCTGTGTGCACAACAGTAACAACGCTGCGATGAAGAGGCAGCTGCGGCTCGATTTTAAACTCGCTGTTTTTGGGTGCTCGCCCTACCTGACCACCGGCTCCGGAATGGCCTCCAGGTTGGCAGGAACCTGCACTCCCTTCTCCCACTCCTGTCTCCAGGGGTCCGAGAGCACGTAGAAGTCTTCCATGCCGAGCTGGGCCGAGTCCGGCAGCTTCATGGCCGTGATCAAGTCGGTACGAAACACCTGCACAGACAACAAACACTTGCATTTATATTGGGGCTTATGAAGGGGTTTGTTTGCGTTTTGAAGCAGGGAGGAAAACGGTAAACACAGATTAAAATGATTTTCATACAGGTGCTCAAACCCGACACATTTCACACTCAAAGTTAAGAGCGCACACTTCTTGAACCATTAAAACAACAAATCTGAACTGCAGTTTCCACCGTCCCTGTGCAGACTGTGCAAACTGTGCAAACATCACTTAACTCCTGGTGCAGGATGTTTTATTTAAGCAAAAAGTTCTGATCAATTAAAATATTCATCATCCAGTTTGTCAAAGAACTCACTACACTGTCTTTTTGATGAAGTCATTAGTGATAAAAACAAACCGCCTGGCTCCACAGTTCAGTTTGACCATAAATATGCTGTGGCATAAACAAACAAACAAAAAAATAAGTTAAGCATTTCGTTTTTCTGCATTTGTGCCTCGACTGCTGCTCGACACTGAAGCGGCGTACGACAAACACGACATGAAAAACACGTGCAATAAGCCAGTGAGGAACATTCGTCTAGCAGAGCATGAATCACTCATTTTGCGGTGTTGACTAATTCACATCTTTGGCTCGCTGTGGTAATAATTCATCGCATCTGCAGGCCGTTTAATACTCTGGATGTTTGACTGCTCAGGAAACGGGGATTTTCCACTGCAGTTTTCCTGAACTTTTTCTAAGTCTGCGGTGTTACTTTCGGTTGCAAAGTAACAAGGGTTCCTTTGACGGTCCATTGTCTGCGTATCTGGTTGCACACAGCAGACCGGGCCATGTCTTTAATGCTCTAAACACACTGTGCAGCGTCTTGACATCTGAACGGGGGGCGGATAAATGTATGTGTTCTTCTGCACCGTTGCTGAGTTTCTGTTACTCCGACATCTTCTGAACAAACGCAGGCCTTCTTTGCATTAATTGAGGAGCCCAGACTAAGCCGCTCCATAAAAAGTGCTCGCCCTGGACCTGCTAACTGTGCACATTTTTGATATCTGGAAAAGTGCATCACACTGCGCACAGGACAGACAGCAGCTGAAGCTACAGGACAAATCTTCACGGTTCACACGCATCCAGCTCAAGGTGCAACTTTAAAGCTTCACCGATATCGGCTTTTGCCATTAAACTTTGCACTGACTTCCGTACCCTCCGGACATATTTTAATACAGTGAATATCATTATTTTAAAGCAATAATGTACATTTACACCCTAAACTAAAGCTGTAGTAAGGAAGTTGAAAATTGGCGAATTTACCGTCATTTAATATGAGCACGAGAACAACAAAAATAACATAATTCGTGCAACAGTCAAATTGGGTAATTATGTATTAGTTAACGCAGTGTCTTCGGGCTCTCTACAGCACGCATAAATGCTGAGTGTCTTCACCAAGCCCTTAAACTTGGCCTTGGGTCATTGCATTAAGGCGTATCAGTTTTTTTTGAGTCATTTTCATCCCAAGCGCCCATCCTACTTGGCAACTTGGTCGGTTACTTCATCTACTCTTAACTGCTTCCTCTGCAGATTCCCAGCGAAACCCGTGGGGGCCAGTGGTCACGCCTGTCCATGTTTTAAAGAGCAGCTGAAAGTGTAGTTCAACTGTGGCATCTATTTCGATCTCTTATTCTCTGGAACTTTTAATTACTTAGCCTCATTAGGCAAAAAGGTATTTTGTTCTTGCTTGTTCTTACTGTCTGTTGTTATCGGGGGTTTAAATAAAATGTTGCCTTCTTCTTGTTATTATTCTTCTTATTATTAAATCCTTTATATGAAAACGTTTAACTGATAGTTAAAGAACCAAATCCTTACCAAAACAAACAAACAAGTGTGGTTTTGGTTTGTTGCGATTTATTCACACAGAGTAAAAAACTTAAACGTTTTCACTAGAAGAAGAAAAATAGTTAAAACAGAATTTTTTACTGTTTTTGAATACACAAAATGTAAAATAAAAAGTCAAACTCAAAGTTGAAATCCTGAGATACCAAAAAGATAAACGGATTCAAAATAAATGTTCATTTTTTTGCATCGTAGCAAACGGCTATTTTATTCTACTGTGGGAAATAAGCCTCTGTAAGCACGTCAGATGAGGTTTCCTTGATTCCTCTTCCCTCCAGTTGCTTCCTTAAAACCCCCCATGTATGACACAAGAACAACCACAAGGAAAGGACGTAAGCCAAAGACGCGGGGAGTCGTTCCGTTCACATGGAAGCCGTCGACGGTCAGAAGAAGCAGAAAGGTGAGGAGGAAGAAGTGCTGCCATTACAGCAACGTGCCGTTAACCTGGTGACCTTTGACACGATGACGCCAGCTGCACGCGTGTAAGAGTGACGAGCGTGTAAGACGATTTTGTAAAAACAGTGTGTGTTTGATCGTGACCTAAGGCACTGGTTTTATTCCTGCAGACACACATAATTGTCACAAATAAGATGAACACGCACATTCTAAGTGGCTCTGTTTGCTGTAACAGGGACCTGAAGCGATGATATTATCAGTCACATAGTCAAGGACATCAGTCTAGAACACACACACACACACACAGATGCCAAATCAACCCGTACGACTTCACATTTAGCATCACTTTCTAAGCCTCCTTATCCCCGCTTTATTAGCTCTTCTCCTCCACCCTGACCCCCTCATCCTCCTCCTTTTTCCATTTACCTCCTCATCGTCCCTCTCTCCAGACCTCCTTTGTCTCCCCCTCAGTCTCTTTAGTTTAACTTAAGTAGAAAAAGTGTCTAAAAGTGCTCAGAGATAAACTCCTCCTGTGATCACAAGGTTGTTTCTCCAAGAATATTTCATGAATTAAGTCGTAAAGAAACGAGCGAGACGGATGGTTCTAATGGAGGGAAAGACTCTCCGAGGTGCAGGTGACTCTGACTGAACAGCTGGACGGGAAAGAGAGGAGGCGTGAGGAAAAGGAGGTGAAAAGACAACTTCAGTGAAGAGAGGAGAAGGAGGAAGGAGGCAAGTAGGAGAGGCGAGAAAGGGTGAGGGGGAGAAAGAGAGAGACGGGAGCGACGTTAATTTAAAAGGAAAGAGAGATGAAAGACAAGGACGGATGGGGATGAGGCTGTGTGTGTGTGTGTGTGTGTGTGTGTCAGAGCAGTATATGAAAAGGCCGTATGTAAAACGCTGTATCTCTGCTTGTGCTGCCAGCCAGTGCAAATAAATAATGCAGCAAAGCAAGAGGGTCTTTGTGTGCACAAGTGCGTGTGTGTGTGTGTGTGTGTGGAGTGTGCAGCTGCATGTTTTTGTGTTTGTGTGTGTGTGTGTGACTGTGCGGCCTTCTCAGAGAGGACCAAAGAGTTTTTTTAACCAACAGAATGAGGATATTTTTGTAAAGTGAGGATGTTTTGGACGATTTATGACTCTAATAAAGGGATTTTTGGGGATCAAGACTGGATTCAAGGCTCAGGGTTAGAACTCGGTTTTGGTTTGGGTTCGGGCAGGGGGCTGGGAATGGCATTATGTCAATGAGTGTGCTCACAAGTACAGAGGTACAAACGCGTGGGTGCGCCGACACTGAGGCACGGCCACGATGAATCTTCTGCTTCGGCAGCACGAGGAGGAGGACAGACGGGGACAGAGGGCGACCCACCCCTCCTCAAACGGCCACCATTTCCTCCGTCTTTCTCCCCTTTCAACTGCCCTCCCTCCTTTTTCTCTTCAGACTCTCCGGAGAAAGAGTAGAGGAGAGGTTAATGGGTGAGAGATGAAGAGACAGAGACAGAGACAGAGACAGAGGAGGGAAACGAGGAGAAGATAATGACAAGACGAGGAAGAAGGTAAGCAAACAACAGAGGAGGAGAGGACAAAGCATCATGCAAGAAGGAAAAATAAGGATGAGGTGGCGAGACGAACAGAGGAGAAGGGAAGAAAGGACAGGAAGAGGAAAAGGAGGATGAGGGAGAGGGAGAGAAGACAGAGCTCAGTACATTAGTGCTTTTACTGTTTGTCCAGCAACGACTGCAGCTAATTAATGTCGAGGAAACACTATTACAAGCTCCTGCAGTTTTACGTCCTCCCTCGTTCTTCTCTCTCCACCTCATCTTCATCCTGCTCGTCCTCGCCCTCTCAGTTTTTTCTCCCGAATGGCGGGTGACAGGCAGATGGACAGATGAGCCGAACCTTCGAGCACATTTTTAGGCCGAATCTAAACTACAAAAGAGCTGGTTTGGTTTTTTAGAGAGTCAAGAAGCAGATTGAAGTCACGTGTTTATCTTCTGCAGAGTTAATGTCGGCTGTTTTTCAAGCACAAGCAAAAAAAAAGAAAACACACTGCTGTATTATCACGGAGCAACTAATGAAGACTGATGTCATTTATGGCTGATTCTGGATGGACAGCGACTGTTGTGCAATGGAGCCTCCATGGAAACTCTGGGTAATTACTCTGACTTAGTGTCTTGCTTTTACTTCCATTTATCACATGATTCATTTATTGCTGGAAAGATTTCCTGCATCCATCAGCCGAAATAACTTTATTCTGCCGTTGAATTTTGCCGTTTCCACTCAGCTTTCCAGATTTGATAAATCACAACTTGCAGGTCTTAAAACGAGGGGATATTACAGCACATTTCCAGCAGACACACACACAGTCCCTTTCAGCGTGCCATTAATTCGCCTGCCATCGTTATAATCAGCCGCACTCACACGCTCGTCTCCATTTCAGCCGCTCGCTCTCCGATTTGTTTGTGCATTTGTCTTTTATTTTTCTGCTGCAACAAGGTGAAAACACCTAATTATTTGCTGAGAAATGCTGCATTGAGGCGAGCGGAAAGGCAGCGGCTTAATTTACTCTCTCTTCAATTATCTGCACACCAGAGACACCTCCAACATCTGCTGCTCTCTACAGTAACACCGCAGCTCCTGCACATCAGCGGATTCACTCACTCTGCAAATCACACCCCTCACATGACGGCGTTCTCCCCAAACCACGATTCAGCAATAACCGAGTCAGATCGGACGAGGGGCCCGAGCAGCCTCGGTTTCCCCGGATGGGACAGCCTGTCGTGACCATTTGCCCATTTGCACTGCGGTGATTCCAGTGTAAAGTGTCGGCGCTGTCATCAGTTGTGTTTGCGTCACAAGCTCCGATCGGTGATTGATGAGCTCGCCGCGAGGACGAAGACGCGAAACTCGGCTCCACACAAACTGTAGGGAAATGCTCACAAGATGCAGCGCACGCGCTTGTGAGGACACTCACTGACGTAATGCAATTCCTAGTCCCAAACCATAAACCACCACAAGTGAATGCCTAACCCGAACCAAAACCTCATTCTAACCCTGACCCTAAAACCCAGACTTGACCCTCAAACGTCCCTTTGAAGTTGCGAGGACTCCCCAAACACGTCCTCGCTCTGCTGGTGAAAAGCGTAAGTTGGTCCTCGCCGAGTAGCACACTCGACTTCTGTCCAGGCCGTCAGGAGGTCAGTGTGCACATGCAGGACTCTCATTAAGTCTTATCTAGATCCGGACTGATGAGGACCGGAATGAGAGCGTGTGCGATACATTCACCAGGGCAGGACTGTGGTTAGTCTGAGAACTTTTGCAAATATTACCGATACAACACTACTATCATTACTAAACTACAACAATATGCTTTACTCGTATTTTAAATAATCTTTAAAAGTCTGTGTCTTAAACGTGGACAAAGATTGTTAGTGAGGAAGATGCTCCAATCTGCAACACATATTTATTGTACAGGATCCCGTCATATTCATACTGTATCCTATGCTTAATATTTGCTGTAATAAAGCTCCAGTATTAGCATCAATAAGCTCCTAGGGAAATATGTTTCAGACGATAAAACGTTCATTTAAAGGTTCGGACTCAGTATCGGCCGATTAAAAATGTTAAACGACTCGGATCAAAAAAAAAAAAGGACATTCTTATTACAGCTTCACTGTTGCATCCATGTGCTGCATCAATTTCAACTATACTACAACATTTCTGCGATGTCCACTACTGCTATTACATATCATGGTGTGTTTATTTTTAATGCATCATCATTCAAACACGGCTCTAATCAACAGTATTTCTTGTGTCTCGCTGCGTGGAAATACGATTGCAGAATGTTTTAAGTGATCAATTATCAGTGTCTATCGAATACTTCAACCCTTTACAAACATCATTTCCCAAACTTCTTTGTGAATCTTTCTACTTGTGCTCTCCTGTGTTGCCGTGTCAGCGATTTGTTTTAGAATTTGGGAATAAGATCTCCAACCAGAACTATGGTGTTCCCGAAACAATCGCGTTGTTTTAAACTACAGTCTGTGTGTTTGCTGCACGTTCGCCTCATTTTGTGGATCCACTCGTATCTCTGAGCATCTGCCGAGCGCTGATAGATTAGTGCTATCTGCTTCCCCCCGTCGCCGCACAGAGCACAAACCACAGACGATGACTGTTGCGAGTTGACATTTCAAACCAGAAAGAACACACACGCACATTAACACTGACACCAAAGCCGAAACACACATTCAAATAAACAGGAATACACACTCATATACAGAAGTGACTTGACTAAACACACCCACACAGGGGGAACGAACAGACACACACACACACGCTACGGTACACGGCTACACGTAAATACACAATCCTTCAGTGCACATAATGCATCCTCCAACCCCTTAACTGAAGTTTAATGAACCTTAAACGTAGAATAAAAAGGTCTCGCAACCAGCTCTGTAAAGTTCACGACAATAGTTTGCAGCTCAAATGTGTCCAAACACACACACACGGGAACACCCACACACACACACACACACACACACACACACACACACACACACACACAATGCCCATGTTGTTACTGTGCTGCTGAGCCAGTTTCCTTGAAACACAGTGACAAAGTGCTTTTAAGGGCCGGCTGACATAACACACACACACACACACACAGACGAGTGTGTGACTCACTGTTTGTCTTGGAAAAACAATCAGCCCTGTTCATGTGTGACTGCAGGAAGGAGGAGAGCACTGACAGAAGCAGGATGCTCTGCACCTCACTTCTCCTCGCGCTGTTGTTTTTGGACGCCTTCACTCGGACAGAGGGTGGATGCAACAGAGGCTGGACTATCAGCACCTCGGGCAGCGGTACAAAGCCTGTGCCCCAGACAAGGCGAATTATAAACCAGCCAACTATGGCACCGGGCTGGATCCTGCCCCCTGTACTTGTCCTAATAAAACCTCCACTAGACTCCACCCGATATCATGTTCACCTCCACAGGCAGATGGAGGCGGGAAAATGTCTGTGCTTTACAGCTGTTTTTACATAAGCGATGATGACAAAAGTAAAGTCGAATGCTGCCTTAAGATCTAGTTACTAACAGTCATGTTCAGGTTTCAGTATATTAATAATAATATTTCCGAAGTTTGGATTCTTTTACCAAGTTATTTACGTCAGGTTCCTGTGAAGACCCTACAGCTCATGTTGTTTGGAGCTTCTTCATTTAGGATCTCACCCCAAACCTTTGCTTCCTTAATCCATTTTCCTTTGCTGTCTGTTCTTTTCAGCGAAAGCTCCATTTATTAAACGCCGGTCGCCGCCATGTTTGTTTTGGCAGTAGAACGCGTGAGAATTCACGTTTGTTTGCTTGACTGCGGTGGATTAATGAGGATTTTACTGTCCAACAACTCATTCTAGAAGCACAACAGTTTAGTACTTGTATGAGTGCTCACTATCGGTGGGAACTCAAAATGAATCATACTATGAATCATAGTTACATTTCAAAAGGATTAAACAAAATATTGCACATTTAAACTTATTTTCGGGTGATATCCGACTAAGTCATTAAGCACTTTTTCTTTTTTATTATGTTACCATGAAGTCTCACGTTTACAGAAGGCATGTCAGACTTTTCCCTGGATGTTGTAAAGTGATGTCAAAGTCGAGCAGCACAGGAAGAGTGATATGAAAACCTAAACATCAGTGGTTCCCGATGAAAAAAAAGACTGACTCTTCTAAATGTGTTAAAAAGCTGACAGCTCGTAGTTACAGGTTGTCAGAAACAGTTGCTGTCAGAGCGGTGATGGCAGGATTCATCAGAGTAAATACAGAGGAAAGAAAGACTGACACGTCTCAGTTCTCAACGCGACCCGAGCCAAATGAAGCTGCACTGACCCGAAGAGCTGCAACGAGCTAAAGAGTGAAAAACACTTTGGCCTGTTGTGAACAAGGTAAAATGAGCTGTTCCCCAGCAGAACACCTCATCTGCAGGTACAAAACAGACAGTGACGGCAGGTAAAGCAAAGCACATCTCATGATCCTCGTGATAGGAATGAACGCAAACAGACACACAACATTTTTCTAATGGAGAACCTTAAGATCTGCTTCACGTCCAAGGACGCGACTTAAACCCGCATGATGCCCACAGCACTCATTCATCAAACATTCATACAAAACATGAAACTGGGTCTGGACAGAAGCAACAATGTGAACACCTGGTAAGTGCACAATTGGTGCGTGAGGGCTTTTTCTCCTGAGAACCTTTTGTGCGAATTTAGGCGTCAAAATTTACAGCCTGCTATTGTGGCGCTCATCTCATTATTTGACTTGATCCTTGCACAGGTGTAGCAGGTGTGGTCGGAGCGCACAGGCTGCAGGGTGTGACACGAATGAGGAGAAACATTCCAAGGGTCGGGTTTTAATTTGTTCACATTTGAACGTTCTTAAAGAGCCAGTCATCTGTTATGTGTATCAGGAAAAGCAGCAATGAAAACGCTCGAGGAAAATTCATTGACTCGCTCTGAATTCAGGCATCAATTAACACTTGAGACAAAATTCTACCTTAACAGCTTTGTTGAAAGCAAAATGAAAGTTTGTGCCATGTTTGCACTGATGAGTATAATCTCAGTAGGGCGGTAGGGCGTTCATCCACGTACCACAGGGTCAATGGTTCGACTCCCAGTCCGTCCTGGCTGTCAAAGTTTCCTTGAGCAAGACACCAAGTTGTTCCCAGTAGGTCAAAGTGTGTCACCTCGTCACAGTACAATTCTGATTCATACTTTCAAAAACTAGGTATCACTTTCATTTTATGACTTTAAATAACAATTTTATATTCAAACCTGCAAGAAACGTACAACAGTCGAGAACAGCTGCTGTAAATTACCACTAAATAGCTGGAAATAAATTCTTTGGGACATTCAGTTTCCAGTAAACAACTTAAAGACACAGACATTTTAAGGCTGGGACGATGACTGAACTGTGAAAGACCTACGTAAAACCTCTGGCCTCGTGACACATTGTGGTGGACAAGGTTCATAATAGTCCCTGTGTGGTATCAAAAGGTGATACAGGCGCAGCGTGGAGTGAGTCAGGGCAGAAACATCTGAGATGAAAAGTTAAAAAAAAAAAAATCACTGAGGTGAAGAGTGATAAGAAGAGAATGAGGGATGGAAACAAAGAGAAGAACCTCAGCTGAAAGAAAACGACAAGCAGAGGGAGGAGCGAGGAGTTTAATTCTCCCCTCCGGGCATCATGGCTACCTGGCTCTCCGCCGTGCGTCATGGCAGATGTTGACTGACACAGAGGAAAGACTAATTTTAGCAGCTGCATCACAGCACGGGGACGGCTCTTAATGATTGGTTGTTTGGAAGGTCCGCAGGACCCAGGAGGATGGGTGTGTGTGTGTGTGTGTGTGTGTGTGTGTGTGTGTGTGTGTGTGAGAGAGAGTGTTGAGTGGGTGATTAAGAGTGAGAAAAAGACAGAGGAAAGAAAGGAATTGATGTGTGTGTGTGTGTGTGTGTGTGTGTGTGTGTGTGTGTGTGTGTGTGTGTGAAGGAGAGAGCAAGAGAGATCAGTGTGTTCGTACAGTGACTCAGTGATTTCAGCAAACACACACACACACAAACATGCATAAAACAGGAGTGTGGCACCTCGATTCCAGCACAATGTGATGAATTAACCATTTTTTGCCTTAATAAAAAGAACGTACACTTCATTCAGTGAGCATGAAGCACGTCTGGAGGCGATACGTCGCACGTATTTATAGACTCAGGAAACGAGAACCTGTCGCTCTTTTGCATACACACCTCTCTCCAGCAATTACTCTGGGCCATTACCTCTAAAACCGAGCTCAGTCCCCAACAAAGCCAATAAATAAAGTTCAGCCCGAGTACACCGATGCTGCTCGGCCGTTTCCAGGACAACTGTTAATCTGCGGTGTAGGAACCTTTAGAATATGTGAAAATATGGTGTCAAAAACAAGACACTGGTATTGTGTTTCCATTTGATTTGAAACCGAGTTCCGCGGTACACTGGGTTTCACTGGTTTCCGACTCACTGTAACTATAATTTCACCATCTCTTCTCACGCTAAGGGGAAGCTGTGGTCTTTAAAGCTATTCCAGCAATCTTTTTACATCAACCAAGCTCAACGCACATTTTAATTATAAAAAAGCGTTCACCATCAATCTTTATTAAAAAAATTTACTCCATTTGGCTGCACGGATAACGTGTTTAAAGTTAACGCACACACCCCTCAAGCACCAAACGTCTTTATCCACCTTTTTGATTGTTCTGACTTTACATGCTGTCAAGAGAAATGAACAAGTCGTCCCACCTGCACGTCTAACAACCGTAAGCTACGGTCTGACAATGCTCTCTGTGGTCAGAGGTGGGGCTGGGGCGGGGGGCCGTGGGATGACTTCTTACAACCTCAGGAGTAATTTCCTTTCATAAGTGGTGAACAAAGTCAGCAATAACGAAAGTGCAAGCACTGGCCTGTACTGGTCTCAAGTAGAACTACTTAGTCCATGCTGAAAAATTGAGTTAGAGTGTGAGTACTCCTCTGAGATGATTATGTAACACCACGGGTTCGATGCCATTTTCACGATTGTGTAGATTTGTGAAAATAAACTACTGTAATTTATCGGCATCAGTTTATGAAGACTGATGGCAACAGTTTTTATAATTTTGTGTGTTTAGCTGGGTGGATGTAAACAGTTTGCTGGAACAAAAACTTAGAATAGAGGTTTAAATCATATTAATCATTAGCTCATTCTTTGAAGAAGAAAAAGAGTATTTTGGCATCTTTGCACGTCTGGATCAGTGTGGATTCGTTGCATAAGTTTGTCCTCTTGCGTCCACCCAACGATGTTGTTGCTAATGAGCAGCTGTCCTTGTACTGGTAAGTAAAACGCACGGTTCTTCGTTAGTGGAACCAAACTCCACTTTCAGATATGTGCAGTCAACACAATTTCGCACATTGGCACATTTGAATTCAACAAGGCCAAATTGGGGGGGTCAAAAACAACACCATCGGGGGGGCGGCGAGCCAGGGGCTCAGCTGCTACTGCAGGCTCCATCTCTGCCTTATTCCCCTCATTGTGCACTCTGCAAGCGACTGCAGAGCGCCGGCCTCAGACATGACACACCTCTCAAAACCTAGAGGGGGTCACTCCGGGTCTGCAGAGCAGATGCCACTCAGAGCTAGAGCTTTGCTCATTTGTGGCCTCCTCGACGTCGTGAGCCATTTCCATAGTTAATGACAAGCTGTTCGGATGTGAGAGGTCCTCTTCCGAGCGTGCAAACATAAAATCACATGCCAAGACACTGAACTCCTCCGGAGGCAAGTGTGGCTCTGGTGGTGTCATGGTGTAGTGTGATGTTAATGACAGGGTGACTTGCTGATAAGCCAGAACCCTGCCCTCCTGAACCAACCTGAAGGTCCTGTCCACAAGGGGGTTTGTCAGATCTCTCGTGTCGTCTGGTGTCAATGCTTTATTTTGCAGATGCCTCCATTTTTCTGAACATGCAGGGATTTGGTAACAGACAGACCATGAAGAAACTCCTACAAACTCTTGTTAAGGTTAAAAATAGTGGATAGTAAATAACTTTTGGGGATAAACTGAATTGAGTCCCACTGAGCTGGTTTTAACATTGCACAGCCTCTATTTTACACCTAAACCAAGTGCTGCCTCACTCTTCCGTAGAACGTCACCATTGCTCCACTGGAAACAAACAAGCAGAAATAAACAGCAAAGTGGATTTAAAAGCTGGACTTCACCACTGCGAGGTCTCGTGGTTATAACCATTTATCAACAATGGAAACAATCGGCGGGTTTCCAGTGGCTAAGTCCTTGAGTAGAGACAGAATTTTCACTACAGCCCACCACAACTTTATGTATATAGCGCCAATTCACAACAAAGTTATATTAAAGCACTTTACATAATAAGGTCAAGACTATAAATATATACAGGAGTATAAAAGATTCTGCTGCTGGCCTTGGGAAATGTAATTCGCCAAAAAAAAAAAAAAAAAAAAACTGCAACTGGAGACTCCAAGCAGGTAAATTTCCCAGTCACTCATCTCCGGATTATTAACTGATATTAATAGCTTCGGTGACAGGAATTTGACCAGACTGCTTCCTGGGACAGAGGAACGTGCCACACATTTTTTTGATGTCGCTGATGTTCACTGTTGCATCAATAAAACGGTCTGTGTATTATAAACATATCTCTTATAGTCCATCTCAGTTGACCGCTCATGTTCGAAGCCGTTTGAGGGATTCTCAGTCCAACAGGATTCAAATCCAACCATTTTATCTTGTTTCCGATTACTCAATCTGGGAATAAACCGGCTCCCGAGAATGTCTAAGACTGCACATCTGCAGCGGAGACTAACAATCAATCTCCAAGTAAAATAACTTACTTAATTAAGAGATTCTTTCGTTCCCAGTCCATCAATTTGTCAATCCTCTCAACGTTTCCGTTCAAATGGGATTCAATTAGGGGCGGTAGCTCGAGGTTAAAGTTAAAGTGTCCCTGGCCAAGAGAGCGAACACCAAAGTTGTTTCTAGTTGTTTCTCTCTGTCTGCTAGTTACTTGTAAATTCACTTTGGATAAAAGCATCTGTTAAATGACTAATTTTAAGATCCCATTAAAATGAACTAAATATGAGTGCATTTCAAACAATGAAGATATGAAAATACAAATCAAATCAACTTTATTTTTATAGCACTTTCTAACAACCAACAGCTTAACCAAAGTGCTTCACAGTAAAGGTAAAACGTTTAAAATATATAAAAGGACTAAGATGTAATCAAACACAATATCTAAGCAACCAGTTTAAAACTAATACATCAATATAATAATTGAGCTATACGATCTAAATACAGATCACACCATTACATAAATAAATAGATAAATGAATAATTAAATAATAAATATGTTTCCTGGTGCTCTGCTAAATAAAACTCTGACTTAAAAAGGTGTTTTATGTTCTGATTTAAAAGACCTTCAGGCTGGTGCGAGACACAGTTGTAACAGGAGACTGTTCCAAAGAGCACCCCATGTCTGGTACGAGGGATTGCCAGTAAGCTCTGCTCCTGTGACAGCAACGATCTGGATTGCCTATAAGGCTTAAGGAGGTCAGATAAATATTGGGTTTTCATTTCATTTAGTAAAAGAACATTTTAAGCGTTCCGTGATTTCATGTCCTTCAAACAGAAATGTACATGTACACAATGTACACATGAGATGTAATGAGCCATTCTTTGCGCGAGTGTTTGAATGTCATGCGTAAAACAGTGAAAGGAAAGCTTATACTTTCACAGAGCCCAATGGGAGAAGGTTTATCGAGAATGGCACTAGACCTAGAATGGAACCCTGAGGCATGCCAGGTTTTAGTGGGAAGTGACATGATGAGCCATCTCCTATTGTTTAAGCACACAAAATCTAAAATTATTAAAACCAACCGGCAGGCAAATCAGCACAATAAACTTAAATACTTAGTTTGATGAAAGCTTTGTCCAAGTTTTGTCCTGGTGTTGTCAACAGCTTTTTACATACATAAGTCATAACCCTTTAGGTTTCTGGTAAACTTTCTTCACTGCAATATCCAAAAAACAAAACAAACAAAAAAAAAAACCTGAAATAGCTACATTTGAAGACAACAACGGACATCGTGGGCTGCAACCTGTCCCACTGAGGAGGATGTTGAGGATCCATGGAGATACAAAAATCCCTAATTCACCAACAGGACTTCTGAAAGGTGTGCAGAGACATACTGTATGCACATTAAATAAAAAAAAAAAGACAAAATGTGTTCGTATTGCAGTACAGCTGTTACACACACTTTTGAATCTTCTCACTGCATTTTATCATTTTTCATGTTTGTTTTCTGTGCAGCTGCAGTGTTTTCACATTTTTCTTTATCATAGGGCCACAGGCCTCTGAAAAAGGGCTGCCTCTCTCTTATTTATGTCTCCTTTCACTGAGCTGGACAGAAAGGAGGAGCGAGGGAGGAGAGCTCAGCGCAAGAAAAGACAATTATATATATTTAACAGATGGACAGGATGAAATGGGATGAAAAGACAAGTAGAAAAGAAAACATTTGGAAAGGCGTCAGACGAGCCAAGTCTTTTCGCCCAAATTGGAGGAGAGGTGAAAAGAGAAGAAATACAGGGCAAATGAGAAGGAGAGGAGGAAAAGGACAGCAGCTGAAAGAAGACAGGAAGAGGGACAAGAAAGCGCAAATTCAACTGGCCAGCATCTTTTCCTGACGTGCTTCCAGGAAAAGCCTTTTATTCTGGGTCTTATATTTCTCCTCCATTTTTTTTCTTTACTGCATGGAAAACTAAACTGGTTTTTCTGAGAATAAAAGTAAAATATCTAGGAGGCAAATAGGAGACACTGTCCTGTATCAGACAAGAATTGTCCATGGAATATAATCAAGACTGGATTAGCACACAGCCCAGGTGTTCTCAGGGTAAACGTCCGTGACACACTATTCTGCGGCTCGACACGTCGCACAAGTAACTTATTTGCAGTTCAGAGCAGCTGCCTAGGGAAAGCACTTTGCATTTCAGATAACAGGAGCCGTTTTGTGTTTTAATTAAGATGATGAGCAAAGTAGTTAGCATGGGACGATTCTGTGCGGTTCCGGATTAAATCCAGCGACACAGGAATGCACAATTACACAGAGAGTGACACAAAAACAAAGATTATTTATAAACATTACATCTAAAGTTTAAAGAATTGTTTCATGCAATGAATGGTTATATTTTGGCTGATATTTTTAGAATATGTCTTTAATGTGCAAGTTATTTATACAATTAAAAGTCAATAAATGATTAACAATATATAATTATAGTTTTCTGATTTTATAAATGGTAATAGAGATACCTATAATGGGAGTGGAGTCCAATTTGTATGACACATTTCATGGACACAGCAACACAAAAATTGTTTTAAAATGGTTTTAAGGGAAATGTGGAGAGGTTCTGACAAACCCCCCTCAGATAAACGTGGAATAATAAATTCTGCTAACTTCTAAAAGTTATGGAGCAAGAGCAGAATTTCAACAATTTCTGATTGATTCGTAAGCTCATAACAAGCAAATAAAACTTCTTAATACTTAAATACTTCATTAACTTGATAAAACTGGTGAAGCAACAAAACCACAACGAATGACAAAACGCACGGCAAAAGCCGCAGTGGAACTGTCATAGCAATGTTTCTAGGGGACACTAAAAACCGACGGACATTGGTCGTGTTGTGTTTTGTTTTGCACCATGTTCCGTAATGCTGCCAAACTGATGCATTTATTTAAATTTGCATATATGTTTTTCCAATGTGCAGCGCCATAAACACTCAGCTGCTCATTCTGAAGTTTTGACATCAGATGTTAAAGGTGTAACAAAAAGTGACAAACGACGATTTTGATTCGCTCCATCCTGTTTGTGCGGTTGCAGCCACTTCTGCTGAAGGTGGCAGAAATTGAACCGTTGGATTAATGTAACATATCAATAACCATTTAATCATTATAATTTTTTGTTATGTTTATGCTAATTAAAAATACTTTCTTTTGGCGTCAGGCACAGCTTGTTCTTTGTGCGACTGCTGCCGAGCGGCACCACGCAGGGCCTGAAGGAAGCTTTCAGTGCGCTCGCTGCGCCCTGCCTCAGCTCAGGACGCCCGGGAGGGAAACGGGCATAAAGGCGACGGTGAAGGGAGCCACTGTTATCAAGCGGCAGCTTTCTCTCTCACTGAACCGACTCACTAACGTTGACTGCCGACACCAACTTGACACTTTTCAAATAACGCATAAAGGTTTTGATAGGAACGTGAAAAGGATTTCCTCTTGCTCTTTCCCCGCGTCCTCCCCCACTTCTGAAATGTCACATCCGTAGCTATTAGCCCAACTTCGTAGTGCCAAGCTTAGAAAAGGCACTCAGCCTACAATTTATGCCCCTCATTAGCGTGAGACGAGACAGTGAACAAGTCCTTTTGAGATTTCTCTGAATGCCTGCTCCCCGATCACGAGCCCCGGCCTGAATGATGCGTGGAGCGACAGTGCTCCCCCTCCACGCCAAGGGCAGGCTGATTGCCAGGGCTTCGCTCAAAGGTCACGCAATTAAGCTTTGTTCCCGCTTCAATACGGCTTTGACTGACTGACTGACTGACTGCGCTCCTCCGTTTGAACAGATGTGATTTTTGGCCTCTTGTTCAGCCAAAACTCTGCCCTCTGTTCATGTTCACAGTCATGCACGTAAAGGAAGGAGTCAGAGGCGGAAGACTCCTTAGACAAAAGGCACAAACGATCATCCGTGACGCTTGTTTGCACATTTAAATGCAATTATTCCGAACTGCAGACGCTTAGAGGCCAAGCAGGTTTGATTTGGAGCCAGAAGCTGCTTGGACGGGACTCCAGTCTGGGAAACGCTCCTCAAATGTCCTTGAGAAAAGGTATTTAACCTCCAAACTTCATCTTCACCAAACTACAGCACTAGACAGCTCGCACACAATGCGTCATGGAACGTATGGAAACATTTTAAAGACACACAGTTTTATAGACTGTATAAAAGCTTGCACTGGTTTCACTCTGCAGCTCCCAGGTGTGGATGTGTGTAAAATCATGAATATGAAGCAATGTGTCTCTAGGAGAGGAGGGAGAGGACTGAGCGTGCACCTTCAATAAATAAAGGTTAAAAAACTGGGTCGCTGACAAGACGGCGCGAAGGAGACTTAAGAGGCAGGGATAAGCCAACTCCCCCCACCCCGCTGAGATTGATGCAAATATCATCCTTCGTATGGCGAGCTCAGGCTGACGATCTGGTAAAACGGGAAGCAAAGGCTTCAGGGAGATGTGACCTAGTTTTGCAGACGCGTGGCTGAAAACACAACCAAAACAAATGCACAATTAATGCTGCTCCGCATATCAACTCAATCGGGTCGAGTCGAAATTCACTAATGGGGAATAACGACGCTGGTTAAACAAGCTGCGGCCTCCTCTTCTGAAGCTCGGCTTTCGGAATCACATATCAAGACCAAAGATGGAGGATCATACACCTAAATATTCCAGACGCCCTTTCTGATGGGAGAGGCATCTCAAGCAAGTTCGGTTGTTACCAGCAAGTTCCACTTATTATTTTATACGACGTGGACAAAAACAAAGATGGTAAATAACTAGACTTCAAAAAGTTCCCTATTCATTAGTTTCCCACATCTTTTACCTATTTACGCAGGAGAAAAGTATCATTTAAAATATTAAATATAATATAAATCTAAAATGTTTATCACAGACAAAAATACAGATTTTGTTTGAAAGGGTTCAAAAACCTCCGTCTGCGTCTGCGTACAGTGTTTTTTCTGTCAGCTGAGCGCTCCGACGGGCCAAACTCCGCCCATCTGGTGCTGCGCGCAGGTCAAAAGAAACGCTGCGACCTGTGAACAGGAGGTTCGTCTGCGCGGTCTTTAATAAGACGCCAGCTACTCAGCCTGCTTCGTATTAACGCCCACTCCAGCACTAAGAGGACTGTGAGTCATTTTAAGTAACAACCACTCATCAAAAGATCTTTAAAAAGGAAAAGAATCCCCCATCAGATACTCTGGCAGTAACTTATCATCTTTCTGTGATGTTCAGTGTGTTCCAGGAGCTATTCGATTATTTCTAACTACAGCACTTCACTAAGTGGAGCAGATGAGACAGATTGAGAAATGAAAAATAAACCTGTCACAGTTGTAAGAAAACCTTTTCATAACAGCCATAAAATATGCACGAGTGTTGAATATGTGAAATTTTTTCCTTCTCTCAGTTTCACCGCCGAACTCCAGGGAAGCACATGTGGCCGACAGAGAAGTCGAGGGGCTGACACTTGTTGATGACATGATGCGATGGCTGAATTTTGTTTTTGTCACTTATGAGTGGCAGTAAGAACGCAGGTGTCGTAAAAAAAATTTAATCGGATTTCAGCCCTAATGTGCACGTAGCCTCAGACAAAGATCAGGGCTCATTACCTGCACGTAACACTCACTGTGCTGGGGTGAAATAGACAGTGTAAACGAAGATTTCGATTAGATAAACCCGTATTTGTCCCACGGCGGGACGATTTCTGAGGGTCAAGACCGGGTTTTAGGGTCAGGGTTAGGGTCTAGGGATTGTATGTCAATGAGGGTCCTCACAAGTTAATACTGTACAAATGTGTGTGTTTAAAACACACATTCCTATCTGATGGTCACACATTTTCTCACCTTTCTCGTCTTTTTCTTTCTTATGATTTTTAAAAATCTTTTTAAAGATCATAGTTTTTGCCCACATAATCGTCTCCACTTGTGACTCTCATTAGTGCATCGTTAGTTTAACATCCAGCATCCAACATTTCATCACGCGTGACTGGAAACGGCGATACGGGCAAATTTTAACACACACAAACAGATGATGACTCAATGGAAAGAGACATAAAGAAACACGCAAAAGCAAAAAAATGCTCATGGGTACTCAAACGACCACTTCCCGTCACAGACAAAGATCGCACACCATCCGACTGTTTATATTTTCCCAAGAAGTCATCTGGCCAGCGCTGCAAATTATGAGTCAACCACTAATATCAGAGCTCAGAGACTAAGGGTAAAACTTTTTCCTTTAGGCCATGAGAGTCACCTCCAACAAAAGCTGCAGGGTCCATTTAAACAGTTTGGTGCTTTCACCCAATTCGCCGACTGTATAAAAATACTGTGACAAGCTCTTAACCTTCATCTGTCATCTGTATCCATTCATCATCATCATCCATTCCTCCATGCACATCTGTCCTTCAGCCATCTTTCATCAATGCATCACTCACCCTCCATTTTTTATTCACCCCTCTCTCTCTATCGCTCCTCAGTTTCCTTCCTCACTTTTGCATCCGTCGCTCCCTCCCTTCATTCCTTCACCCTCGCCGTCCACCTGTGCCATCTTTTCCTTCTGTCATACTTCTCAGTCCATTCTCATTTTCTTCACCCTCTCAGCAGGAAGCATAAACAAAGTGCTTTGTTCAGGTGTTTTCTTTTCTTTATTTGAGCACCTGGCAGGTGAGCGAGGGGAGCAATACTGACAGTTTAATACAACTGCCGCAGGCTCTGTTGGCTCGTGTGTGTGTGTGTGTGTGTGTGTGTGTGTGTGTGTGTGTGTGTGTGTGCACGTCCATATGTGTATTTGCACTCATTTCCTGGCTTGTATGTGTTGAAATGCAAAGCTCTCCGCCATCCATCCAGTCTGCTCATCCGTTCGCTGCGCTTGGCACACGACGTGAGAATGTGAGAGAGAAACTGAAACATCCACTCGACGCATTCCTGTAGCTGTTTGCATCTGGTTGCCATGGAGTTTCACAGCTGTTTCTGCAGGATCTTAATGAGCTGCAACAGCTGGTAGCTTGCTAGGACACACAAACACGTATACATACAGCATCCATGCTTGGATTACTTAACCATTTGTACATATGGTCCAGAGGGACCAACAGTTTTACACAAAATTCAAAGTTGTTATGTCTTGCACGGATGCTGGCACTTTGTGAGTATAAATAAAAGAGTGTATCACTGCTTGGATAGTGTTCCCCTTTAACATCTGCACATCTGGATGCACACACAGCTGCTACGGAACAATGACTCTCATCTAAACATACAACTTGTCAATAGCCCAAGGAAATTTTCCACTGTCCTGTTTCCACTGTTGATTGTATTATTACTTCAACAACTGCAAACAATAAGTGGGGAAACCATCGGGGGCTTTTTGAGCTGGCTCTATGTGCTTTCCATCATTCGGATGCTTTTGCACTCAAAACACTCTCCAACGACATTAACACGTGGCTTACACTCTGGAAAAACCAACAGCACTTTCTGCCGATGACTTCTTATTGCTGATATCTGCTGGCTTTACCCTGGTGAAATCCATCCAGGACGACTTTCATCTGTTGCTGCGATTTTGTCAAATTAGTGGCTTTTTTATTCCTTTGCTACACAAACGGTTTCTAGTAAGCAAAATATGCCAATTACAAACAAGTGCACAGAAATCTCCTCGAGATGCAAATGTTAAGTGCAGCAGCACAAACGAACACGGAGAACAGCACAATGGGAGAAGGGTTCCAACAAGCCAAGATGACGCCTAGAGCTTGTACCTAGATGTGGGGTTTTTTATATTAGACGGAATAAAAAATCATTTTTTTTAATTTGAAAAGACTGCCCACAATTCAGGAGGGTCTGGTTGAAATACCTGTTATAACATGTGACCAAATTACTCTGTAAGTGGCTTTGGATAAAAGCGTCTGCTAAATGACGATATGTAAATGTAAATGTTAGTGACCAACAGGCACGCCCACTTTCAATGCATTCAGTGCTGCTGAAGGAAACCGTGCAGCAGGTAACAGATCATTAGGAATACATCCGCACAACACGCGCACCACACGTGCACTTTCACACATACTGTACGTATGCACAATAATAGATGCACAAGTAAACAATGTTGCTATACAGAGAGTTTCACATCTGCTCAGCCACCGTGTTTTTGGGAAACCCCATCAATACCACTTCCTTCCTCCCATGGTGCACTAGGAGTGGCTCCTAATATCGCTCCTGGTCTGAAAACCTCTTCTAAGCTTCATGTGTTTGACTAGATTAACATTTATAAAACTGCAACATCTAAACTTTTGTCTCACGATCCATCCTCCACCACAACACGGAGTTTTCCAGGAAAGAAACAGTCCTTGGAACCACTAACCTGCTGGAGGTCAGTGTGGATGCTCAAATACAGTCATTACAGGAAAGCAAAGCAATAAAATATGTTGACTATACCGCCAAATTAAGACTAAGATAAAGTTCACAGAGAGGACCCATGACACCAGAAGGTTAGATAAAAAGTCCCTATGAAGGAACGTGAAATGACGGGTGCTGTGTTACTGCATTAACACCTACCTTCGCCACTTCTTTCGCACGCTCACAAACTGTTGCACTAACTGCAAGTCACAGTTCTTCGATAATTTACCGAGCTGTAAAACTGTGAATTGAATGATGTTAAAAGTTTAGTGTTGAGTCACGAATGACAATTACAAAACTCTTTATATTTTTGGAATGGGCTCCATTATTCAACGTGTCACAAACATAACTGCAATGAATATCAAAGGCTCCGAACGTCCCCGAACCAGGCGATGCAGCTGATTCATCAGTACCCAGTTAAGTAAAACATTAACACACAACATTAATACTCGCTACCTGCATCTTCACACATGATGATGACTGGACTGATTTTCCATCAACGAAAAAAACGGTAGCAGTAAAAGTGCTGCAAATGAAACAAGGATTTTGCAACTGCAGACCTGGAAGAATCTCCTAGATTGCATGGCGCGTATTCGTGCATCTGTGTCGATATCGTATGCGTGTGTGTGTGTCCTCTGCCTGTGTTGCCATGTTTTGACAACTGTCATACAATCCCCTGGGGGAGAGCGAGGGGATTTCTCTGAAGGCGGAGAGCTTTACTTTTGTTAGAAGCGCTGCTCACTGTGACTCCTGGTTCCACTGCACTGTTGTTCCATGCAGGGTGCACGTACGCCTGACCATTAACCAGAACACCCAATCTGATGTGTGTGTGTGTGTGTGTGCCCTGTGTCATAACGACTTCCCTTTTGTCTACACAAGTCTAAATATCCTCAATCTTTGCAGTCATCTGAAATGACGATAAAAAAAAAAACACTTATTTAAAAAAGGAAAGCGTTTAACTGTGTCCTCCTTCCGCTAAGTAAAGCCCTCTAAACCACTTCTAAGACAAGTCAGAACTGCAGTCAAAGACTCGCAGAGGCCCAAATAGAGAAGGCACTCTTTTAGAAGAGAGCTACGTTGTTATTACAAGCTTAAAGTGTTTGCCATTCGCCACACCTCCCTCAGCCAACAGCGAGTGTCGTTCCATGAACTTGTCCACATGCTGAGCCACCGTTCACGTTTCCTCGCACACGAGGACCGCTCGCCGCCTAAAATATCGCCTTTATTTGACGTTGCTCAGATTATTTGTCCAATTATTTGTCCAATTCTCAAATTTACGTTTAAACTGTGTTAAAACTACAAAACACTGTGTGCGGGTGAAACCAGCGTCTTAATGAACATAAATGTGTGAATGTGGGTGAAGTCAAAAACCAGAAGTTTGGTTTTTTATTTGACAAAGCACTGATAAGCATCATCTGCTAACCTTTTCAACCAACGTGCACTGTTCTTGCTGATGAACTAGTTCAACACAAATGCCACATGTAAATGTGACATTTGGCAGTTGCTTCACTGATCTATATTAGCCTAATTTATCTACTGCTTAGACACAACCAAAGGCCTCTTCATCCGGTTGACTAGTCAACAAAGTGAACAAAGATACGACAGCTGAAGGTCTGCAGCAGTTGGACTCGTGTTGGTAAAAGAGTGATGGCCTCGAGTAAGGGTCGTGAGGATTGTCCGTAAAACAGGAGTTGGGGCGGTGTCCTTGGACAGGCACCTTGACCGCAGTCTCACCTTCGATTTCCAGCCACTTTAACAGCATTAATTAAGAGTCGCACTACTGCTTTCCAACTTCGTTTTCATGCTGCAATGACATGCACAACAGGATCCTCAAACTAAATTTGTGAATCCTGCACAAGTCTCTCTTTTTTCTGCACAACACAATTAATCAAATGACAAATGAAATTACAATTGTTGATTTACTGTGGAAGGTAAATTAAATGAACCAGTTGAATCAACCAGTAAAAATTTGTTGTGTTTGTCATTGACTTTCATTTTTAAGTTATTTTATCCCACAAATAATTTAATAGTTCTTTATCTTGTATCTTTGTTCTTTATAAAACTTTTTGCAACTCTCAATCATCTGTAAAGTATTTTGATTTGCATCATCTGGATGAAAGGTGCGAAAGAAATAAAATTTTAATTGACTGATTGTTTCAGGTGTGAAGAAGGCTGTACATTGCTCAGATTATTTGTCCAATTATTTGTCCAATTCTCAAATTTCTCAAAGGCTGTAGGTTTCACCAGACGTCAGTAAGAAGGTGCCAGAAATGCAAATAGTTTCAAATGTCCTGTTGTGGAAGGACTTGAGGTAGGCAATAGTTACAAGGAAGCCAAAAAACAGCCCATTCCGACTTACAGAACAGGACATTAGGACTGACAACCCTGATGAAGCGATGAAAAACAGCTCCCGGAGATATTTAGTGGAAGTCACTACAGCAAAGGGGGTCCCAGCAGTAACTTGGGCACAGGTTCACATATTTTTACCACAAATGTTGAGAACTGGATCATTTTCCAAGTGTAATTTAGTTTTTTTAATCTTGTTTGTTCAAGCAACTAAAGGGTTCACAAACTTTCAAGCACCGCCGCAGAAGGCTGTGCACACCGAAAACTAACAGAAGTCGTTTCAAGAATGAAAAAAAGAGCAGTTCAAATCCTGCCAAGTCTCACACCTCCACACACCTGCTCAATCATTAGTTAAAGTGGAAAGCAGCAGATATAAATCAGCTCATTCCACTGTTCCAAATGTAGATCAGACACCGTTTAATGGTCCAACAAGCAGTTAATGTGAAGCCTGCATATTAGGAAAGAGAGGTCGATTCTGAACCGAGCTGCAGTCCTGAAAGACTAGTGCTGCTTTCGGTTATTGTACGAGACCGATAATGAAAGGGTCCCAAATTTCATCAATGTACGGCAGATATATATTCTTGTTTTGGGATAAATGTAAATGTTTTAGAGGCAGCCGTCTTCGTTCATTCATGCAGAGGTATGCACGTGTGAATGAAAGGTCGTTCCTTTTAGGGGCAGAGGTGCATGAAACAGCACATCAAGAATAAAATGACTGACAGGTGCATCCGGCAAGTACCAGTCGGCCCGTACGACTCCTGCAGCACCACGACAGGTCCCAGTGTCATTTCAGCCAGTTAAGCTTTTCCGGCCTCAGTTCAAATGCGCTCGTGACAATCTTGAAACTTCAAAATCTTTCACTAAATCTCTCTCAGACGGCACCCGCCTTTCTTCTTTTGCGAGGCCTTTCATGTCATTCACGGCTACTGAAAAAGGCGGAAAAATTATGGCGCAAAAAAAAATAAAAAATAAAAATCATCCTTTACAAAAGAGCAGTAAGCCCTGGAGAGAGGCGAGGAGGCAGCGTTATGAAAGGGAACACGGCCCCTGGCTCTTCAGCCAAAGCCCGGGTCACAGCAGAGAACTACAGTAGTAATTACTGAGAGACTGATTGCTGACAGGACCTTCCAACAGCCTGTGGTTAACTGGATGGAGCTGAGGGGGAGGAAGCTTCAAATGCACAGGCATGACAGATGCTCTGCTGATGACTTGTACTTCGGGGAGGTTCAGGGGCATGCATGCCATTTTCTTTTACTCATTCTCCTTGTAAGCGTTACAAACAACAAACTATTTGTGCTCTTGAAATTGTAGACGTTTCTGACAGAAGGATGGGGAGAATCTACCGCACAGCTGAGAGCGAATTGCCCTCCAAAATGGTCATTAATTCATTTTGTACAAGACTGTTGTTTCAAGTGTCTCATTGAAGGTTTTTTAAATTTGAAAAGTGCCAGTACCTCGTCTCCTTTATTAAAGAAAAAACACCCTTGAGATGTAATGTCTTCCAAATGGCAGTATTTTTTGGGGGGGGTTGAATAAAATCCTTCAAACAGACTTGAACCCACCACACCGACAGAGTGGGAGGAATGTGTGCTGGTGGCAGGCACACTGCTAAAGTACAGTGCACCATTTTCCAACTGGATTATGCCAGTTTCTTTCTCAGGGTGGTCATTTTCAGAGCCCAAGGGACTGCTCATCATGATGATATGGATGTTCTAACCTGGTATTTTAGCCAACTGACCTGTGCCATCTATGTGCCGGGTTGATTCAGCTGTGGTGACGGAAATGGCTGTTTTTACATCGGGCAGAAGTGTTTGTTCCAGTTAAGAAAACTTGCTGCAAGACAAAGCGATGGCACTGTTGACCCTTTCTTGGCAGTCACACACCCATTAAGCATACAGAATGATGGTGGAAAAAGTAATTGGATACGATGCCTCTAAATGTCAAATGGAGTCAAGAGGTTTGGAAAACCTGGAGCCCAATCATCGGAGCAGAAGTGGAGGTGCGGTTATAAAAACCACTCAAACCGTGTGCTATTCGCAAGCAGCATCAGCTGATGTGAGACGAGCCTCGAAAACAATCTAAGAATTTGAATCAAGAGGTGTTGATTTGTTTGAAGCTGGACTGGGTTGCAGAATAATCTCAAAAACTCCGGAGCCACGGTTTGCCGATTGCTGCTTTAGACTTTCATCAGGCCTAAAGGGTTAACTGAAGTTCGCTAACATCTCTGTTCATGAGGAGTTTGCCAAGAACCACCTTGACAGTCCAACCCAAACGAAGGTACAACTGTTTGGGAAGAACTCACAGCCCTGCACGTGGTGTAAGTAGAGACCTGCGTACCAGTACGAAAATATAATTCCAAGTACCACGGAGAGAGCATGACGAGGGGCTGTTTAAAGTCTCTGCGACTGGACCACTTTCCATAGTGGTTTATAAAGGTAAGCTACATGTTAATATGAAGCTCAGAAGAAGCTGAATGATGCAGCAGGACAAAAACATCATGGTAAATCAACTACAGAATGGCTCCAAAATCCATCACGTGTTTGTGGCCCACTCTGAGGACAGACCTCAGCCCCTAAGAGATGCTTTGGAAGGACCTCAGGACGTGCTAAGACTTTGGCTGAGCTAAAGCAGTTCTGTGGAAAAAGGTCCGACGCTCCTCCTGAACATTGTGCAGGTCTAGTGCACAGATAGAAGAAGCACTTAAAAAAAAAAATCAACATCATGATTGTTGGGGTTTTATCAGCTTACAAATATTGTGCTAGTTGATAGTTGTGACTTTGGTGATGGTCAGATCACATTTTATGACCAATTGCATGTTTGCATTATGACAATGCAGGAAACCAGAAAACTGCGCCATTACTTTTTCTTGTGAATGTTAATGTGCCGTTGAGCTAAAACTTCGCTTTCACGGCCGTTAAACTAGGTAGGGCATGATCACTGCTCATCTGTCTTTCAAGAGCAGGCTTTGACCAAGTTATCTGATTTTATGTGACAGTATGATTTTGTGGTTACTGCCATGGACAGACATTTGGGCCCTCCCCTGTTCTTAAGACCGAAACCGGACTGAGACACAAAATGACTAATGATTGTCTCACAAAAGCAGATTATTTCTACTTTGGCATTTTGTCTTTTTGCTTCAATTTGTGTCTATTTTTAGTCTTCATCATCATCACCATCATCATCATCATCATCATCATGGTTTTCCCCTGGTTTTCAGAGGACAAACACGGTCTGTTGGACAGCTGCAGCTCCATACAGACGCTACACAGTGGTACTTTGCACAAAGGCAAAAAACAAGTCCAGTCACGCTAAGATGCAGGGAGATATCCATCCAAACTACTGTTCGAAGTTGGAAGTACAGAGAAATATCCAATCAGCTGTTTGATTAACCTGCAGATCGGCATTGTCACACACCAATCACACAAAAAGTCATCCCAACATCAACAACCAACAGGGACCTGTACAATGTTTTATTTTGTGTCAATACGTAATAAAGTGAATTGTTCAATTCATTAACATAGTATGTTCATTTGGCTGAAGGTCCCCCCCAAAAAAACCCTGATCATGTGTTTCTATCTGGTCACTGTTTCTGTCTTTTTGGTAATTTTTTATCAATTTCTGGTTCTCATGTCTTTTTTTCCCCATCTCTTTGGGAACAATTTGTGTTTCCTTTTGGCTTCCTACAGGTCATTTTGTGCCTTTTAAACAGATGGTCTGTAATTCTCAAAGAAGAAACACTTCATACAAGGCCTCCGGCTAAGGGGCCCTGCGACCTCTCCGGCCCCTGGGCCTAAGCCCAGTAGACCAGTTCGATTATCCATCTATGATTGGAGCAATCAGCTCTGGACATAAAGATCCCCGAAGCAACACAATGATGCCGCTGAAGAAGAAGCCATATCTAAAATCAAGGATATACATGCACTGTGAGATTTGAACCCTTCTCTGTAGTACGTCTATTTGAAAAAAGATTCTGATCATAGCGGCGCTCAGCAACCCAAACAATCAAACTGTAGGAACTTGACCAACAGCCATAACAAATATCTTTAAGCAAAACTGAAGTGGAGCCAAACCATGACTTTGTTGTGGGCTGTGCACAGATGAGTCATTGACCCAGGATGCAACACTTACCTCTGATGGTTTCTTGTGCTGGTGACGGACCCATGTGCTGTTGGTGCCCGTATTCTTGGATGATCTGGACCACGACGTCACCTGACCTGCAACACAGAGGCAAAAACTCATTCTGTGTTCTTTTGAAGAGCACAAGCACCAGTGTTCACCTGACATGCAAAATAGCTTTTCCTGACCTCAAAGTCTCAAGCTTGAGCAAACAAAGTGTTTCAAGTCTCCGCTCATCTGGAGCTGAACTTAATCTGCATTTGATTTGTTAAGAATGTGCATTCATGAGTGGGGATGATGATTTAAATTGGGAAAATGAACAACAGGTCTCTGGCTGTGGCTCAGGCTTCATGTTCACAGCGTGTGTTCAGACTCACCCTGCAGAAACTTTAATTTTCCCACTGGAGAAATTTGCAGAGAGGCTTTACAACACAAACACAATAAAAAAAAAAAAACCAAAAACGCTGTAGCCATCATGAACTGGTGGGGGATCGGTTACACATTAGCAAACAAAAACAAGCAGGTCATCAGAATTTTCTAAACGAGCATGTGATGGAGGTGATTCAAGCGGTGCAGAGAAGCACTAAAAGGAGGCAGACAAACGAGCCTTCCATGTGACTTCTCCGACGCCCGTGGCACTAACACCAACTCCAAGTGAGGCCTTTAATTGAAGCGGACTGATGATGATCTATTAAAGGGGTTTAATAAGTAATGACAGTATAAACAGCATCTTGTTAAGCAGTTAGTCCACTGTGGTCCTTTACAACCTCATTAATACACACACTTAATGGCAATTAACCGCACATTGGATCCAATATCCCACCCACCGCTTCAATTCACAGCCCCTGCATGTGAACACAGGCCG
Organism: Channa striata; assembly: GCA_033026295.1. NCBI lineage: Eukaryota > Metazoa > Chordata > Actinopteri > Anabantiformes > Channidae > Channa > Channa striata. The sequence continues at coordinate 3,307,273 of CM065182.1, forward strand.
CAGAGATCCAAAAACGAAGGGAGTCATTAATTTATGGAGTTTTTTCTATGGATTTCTTTGAACTACCGCAACATATATAGTAAGAGCTCCTTTTCATCTTCATCTCGCTTTGTCGATTAAATCTCATCACAGCGGCATAATGGCACAACACAAACGTGCCAGTACTATGTAAAATAGCACATTGTGAGCGTGACTGTGAGTGTGTGCATGTGTGCCGCCTCCCACTCAACATATTTCCCCTGCCGTCACAGCGGCACTTCCACGGCGCTAATTTCACTCGTGACGTCCGAGCCGCTAACAGCGCTGAGGGCGGGATCGCTGTCAGGCTTGGTTTATTGAAAGGACTGACTCCTGCTCTCGACACACACACACACGCAGAAGGTTCACACATGAACATATACTGTATATAGAGACGGTAACACACATGGGCATTCACCCAGTCACACACACCCACACTTTTTTTCCCACTGAGCCAACATCTCCATCTCTGAGTTGCACAGATTTATATTTTATTACACAAAAACACGCAGATGCATGTTCACTGCTCCGACATGACAGGAAATCTAGAAATATGAACTGAAAGCCATTAGCAGATAATGATTTATAATTAATCTTTACACACTCTGGCGTGTTTGTGAGAGTAAGACGGCGTCAGTTAGAGCCTGTTAGAGGTAAACTGGTGCAGAGACTCTGGAGGAACAAACGCATCCAAACCACTAAAAACGCTGAGGCAGTGAGAGGAGAGGAGTGGGGCAGCATTTTAAGCAGGTGTATGAGCGAGTTTCCAACACATCTCAATTTCACTACAGCTGGAGTGACGTGTTCGACAACAGCAGCAGCAGCAGTCGCCTCCATCACTGTCATCAAACCTGGAGAATCTGAGCCAAAAGGTACCGGAGCTGCTCCGGTGTGTGTGGGCGTAGGAGGCCGTGTGTATTATTTAATGGCACGGTTTGCTAATCTGCTGGACTTTTTTTTTGTGTACATATGCCACTAGTATATGTGTGTATGTGCGCGCGCAGGTTAGATCCACATGAGACAGCTGCACCACTCAATCACCGCGGACAGATAACCAAACGGGCCGCAACGCAGTTGGAGGTTACCATCCTGCGCGTGTGTTAATTAAAAGCTCCGCTTGGTGCACGGCAGCCAAAATTATCATGGGCATCCTTCAATTAGAAACCCGATAACCTCGAGTCAACAGATGCAGCTGGAGCCCACACAGCACCGGCCAGGGGGAAGCTAACGGCTAACGGCTAATTATACAGCACGCAGCATGGCCTTCGGCACAGGGTGGCACAGCCAGGGCTGAAAAACAGCCTGTTAAAGACCTCGTAAATAACTTCATACTCGCAGACCTGTGACCGTATAACAGCTAGGCCTGTATGAGGCCCGTCTACGAGGGCAAATGGCCTGACAAATACATTTGCTTGTTTTTGCCAAATGCCATGAATTAGTCACTCTGAAGTGCCAAAAGAAGAATCGAATATAAAAGGTGAATTAGAAATCCAAGCGCTCCACGGTGACTAAATCTTCATATTTTTCAGACAGGGAGCAGCGCTGAGAGCCAAGTATGCCTGTGAACCACTGTACTGCTGTTTATTATCAGATGATTTTCCACCAGAAGCTGCCAGTGTTGGTAATGTGTTAGACTGGCCAGATGTTCCCGCCATCGTGCAGTGGATCGCTTCATGGGTGTCTGTCTGAGCAGTGGTGTGACTCTGGGTGGAAGTGGATCCGTCAGTCTCTTGGGCCACGCCATCCATCGTCTAAAAACGCTCACCTGTTCATTTGCTCACCCGTTTTCACCTGTGCCGGGTCGATGCGATATGCAAAAACAACAATGATGACTGTCCCTCTCGTCTTAACGTGATTTATTTTCTATGCGATAAAAAATGTGGGCCTACACAAGTTTTTAACAGCTGTTTCACTATCTCAGAGTCTGAACGCTCATCCTCGCCGCCATAACTCCTCCTTGTTGCACATTTCCAGCAGCACAGACACAGAGTTTGAGGTCGTGACAAGTCTTTTTTTTGCAAGGTAACGTGCGACGAGACGCCGGCGTCGATGCAAGAAGCGTGCAACTGACTGAACAATGTGGAACCAGGTCTCAGCCGGCTCTTGATTCCAATCTTTATTCTGTAATGGAAAATAAAGTGCCTGACAACAAATGTGTCGTCCAAGCTTAAATATGTTCTGGTTCTCGGTTGGCCAGAAATCTCGGTTCAATAAGCTACAGATCATTTGGTGCTTATTCAATTTTGAAATGATATTTTTTTAACACTTTGCATTTTTGCTGGCCTGCTGTTGAATCTTGAGGCAGCTGTACTTCATTCTGCAAAGTGGCCTCCGACCACAGAGTCAAGGGTTTGAGTCCCAGCTCCCCTTGGCTTACTGCAAGTTAAGTGAAGGATGACTGGCTGTGGCTGTCAACGCTGTGCTTCTAATTTCAAACACATCATTTGGTATCTGTGCTCAACTCGCTGTTGGCGGCTCACACACACACACACACACACACACACACACACATTTGTACAGCATTACTTGTCAGGACACTCTGACATAAGTCAATCCTAACCCCAACTAAAACCTAATTCTTCTTTCCTAATACTCTTTTTTTAGGGTCAAATTTTGTGTGGACCGGCCAAAATGTCCTCACTTGAAAAAAAAAAAAAGTCCTCACTCAGTGAGTGCAATCCCAAAAAAAATTTGCTCCTCACCGAGAATGTCATACAGTCATATACACACACACACCTGCACTGTGTGCACTCACCTGTAGCTCCCACACGCTCACGATAAATCAGTAACCATAAATCAAGCGACCCATATAACAACAATTAGATAATCTGAGGACAAGGTCATTTTGCAGTTTTTATAACATCAGTGGATAAAGGGCAAACTGAGTCCTTAACGAATACTGATACGTATCTGCAGCTGATAACAACTATCGACAGGAGTATAGATCTAGTGAGGCAGCAGCTCGTTACACCAGGGACTAAAAGTCTTTACAAGTTTTGGAGGGAGGCTTCAAACCAACAAGAGACTAAACGATTAGCCCTTGATAAGTAAGTTTTGCTGCTATTTTTATTGTAATTTGATCATAACCAACACTGCACCTGAAGAGCTGTGGGGAAAGTGCAGCAGAGCAAAGGGGAAGGTGGGACGACCTCATGTGAGCTGCAGATCATAGCTTCAGGTTCCTCTCAGCTGAATTTGTCAAACGCTGCACAGCCTGGAGATGCAAAATGGTTCACTCATGGCTAATTTGAACTGGTTTCCAAATTAACGTGAGAACGTGAAAACGGACACCTCTTTTGAAAGCAAAAGCAAAACAGTAGATATGATCAATAAAGGAATCTGAATTTTAGTTTTTAGTCACAATATGTCTACTTTGTCAGACATTGGAAACTTTTCTCCTTAAATGTAAATTTTTATCATTTGGACTTCATTCTCAAAATAACAAAAATGTGTTTTATGAAGTATTTTTTTTTGACTGGTTGGGCTGCCAGTGTCTATTGTAGCTGTATTTAAAGAGAAGCAATTTTAATGAGGAGTGGACGACGGCCGTGAGTCAGGAGGAAAAGTCTATATGGGGAGTGAATATGAGAAATCCCCTGCGGGAGTTGACTAAAATCAGGCAGCTCACTGCACAGCAGCAGCACAGGAGCTCACTTTTATGACACTTCCAGGTTTCATGCTCACTTTCTCACACACACACACACACACACACACACACACACACACACACACTCCTGAATCTGTTTCCCTCCAACTTACTGTCGGTGGTGTCTGAGTCGTTGCTGCTCGTGGAGTATTTTCTCCTCTTCCTCTCGCTCTCCATCTGTTGAGGGGGAGGGGGGGAAAAAACGGGGGGGGAGAAAGAGAAAAAATTATGAGTGAGAAGATGTTCACTATGAAAACACAAGTGCTAATGAAATAATGCGCCGATGGCACCAATCTGTCAGAGCCTGGAGCAGGCGGCCTGCCAGAATAAACTGACTGGATCACCGTCACACATTAGCGCTTCACAATGATGCAGTTGTTCGGTTTCTTCACATACAGTGGGAGTCCTTGTACCAGTCGACTGTGAGCTCATCCTGCATTAGTGCTGTGCTCACTGAGCGCCATTGTACCGGCCCCCCGTTATGCACATGCTTTACCACTGTAGGTACTTTCTACATTTTTACAGGATGAAGCACATGACAAAACAAAACAGTAGCTTCTCACAAGCAGCCAATAACGCCGACGGAGGAGAGAAGAGTTTCTGTAGCAAAGGCTCTGGGATGAGTTCATGCGTGCTGGTTTTAATGGAGATTGTGGAAATAAATTATGTAGAAAACCCAATATTTTATTGTTTGTCACTTGGCAACAACACGTAAACAAAACACACATACGCCCTGGTACTGTTCGCTCCGGTCACGCCTCAATGATTTTAGAATCGGGCTGAATTTCGTTCAACGTGAAGCTCGAGCTGTGTCACCACAACGACCAACAATCCGCTTCCCGATTTATTGGTTAGATTTCCGGCACGCCTGGTTTAGTCTCTGTCCTGCAGCTTGAGCAGTTCCACAATCCAATATCCATCAAGGCTGCATTCAAAATATCTGAGTGGTAATAATTAATAATTTGGTTAAAACACCTGAGATAACCCTCTGTACCACCTACTGAGGGCATACTTTACGAGAGGGTTCCCCCTTCACGACGTGATTAACTTCACATTCTCTAGGTAGCAAGTCTGTCAGGTTCCCCTTTTAAATCAAATTAAACCCAAATGTAACAACGTCACACTTTCAATCCGAAATCATCTAGTGGATGAATTTTGTCTTTTTATGAACGGGCTGCATTCGCGCAGCAGGTGAATGCCGGCTACGTGTTTCGAAACTAGTTTGAGCTCAGGCGTTTCCACCGGCCACTTGGAAAGCTGAAAGTGTGAATTGTTACTTGTTTAACTCACACTTGAGTAAATCCAGTGTTACAACCATTTTACAACCAAGTGTGACAACAACTGGCATGTGTTCACTCGTGCATAGAGAATGCAAGTTCAATAAAGGCACAATAAATATTTCAGCTTCTGTTCAGACGTCTGACTCGGCCAAAAAGAGCGTGTCTCGCTGCCAACGGTGGATTAAAGGGAGTCGCCCAAGAAAGACAAAGGCAGAATGTGAGAGAATAGAAATTATCCGTTCTCTGGAAGAAAGCAGAAAGTGTCGGGACAAAGCTTTCGAAATCAAAATTTATACTCAAAACGTGTATTAATCCTGCAGAAGCTGAAATCGCACTCTGCTATTTCCCAGCAACACTCTGCTTCACATATGAGATGTTAAAACCACAATGTGAAATCACCGTTGAAGGCGATAAATCCAACACACGATGGCATTTCCTATTATGAGCAACCCTTTCCATTTTCAGGTCAGATCAGATACGGTGGAGGTTTCAGTTTGTGGTGGGTCAACACCGTCCTAAGACCTCTTGTTAAGACTCTCACTTTCCTGTCTTCATAAATCAATGTGTGGATGTGGGTAGATGCACCAGTAGACGCTTCCAGACCGGAGGAACTTGGTTACGGGAACTTCCCCCTTTTTCTTTCATTGGATCTTTTTTAAAGTCTGCAGACTGACTGCAAATCAATATAGGAATGAACCTTAGTGATTCTGCTGACGGTGCGAATGCAAACACAAAAAGCCCCTGAAGGGGAATAGTTCTGAAGGGAAAGCTCCCCAGGGGGCAATCCCAAGAATGAAGTCCCTACAACGGCTTCTATATTAATCATAAATTCAACAATCCCCATAGAGAAAACAAAGTTGAATTGTTTGAGATCACAGGGGACGTCTGTCCACCTCCAGCCTGGGTTTTTCATGTTGGAGACTGACAGATTCCCCATCAATAAATTCAACTAATAATAACTGAGTAAAGGGCAACTTCACCAATTTCCAACTTGCTTTCTATGGCTTTAGTTTAGGGTGTAAATGTACATTAATAAACTTCCCTGCATTAAAATATTTCTCTGTTTCTAGCTGAAAAAGTTTTTCATCATCAAGGCTTCAGATGACATATGGAGGATCTCTGGAAAAGCAGGTTGACCGTGATTACAAACTCCATAATTTGAGCAGCAGGTTGCACCTGGAGGCGTTTTTCGATTAGAAGTAGAGAGAATTTTTAACGTAGGAAAGTCACAGGCAAATTTAATTTGACTCAGTTACATTTATTACCCAAACTAGAACCAAAAGAAGCAAGTTCAACATCATAATATGTTGTGAACAACAATAAAATTATATTTTAACCTTCATGTAAGAGAACTGCAGCTGGAAACAGTGGAAACCTTCTCACCTGGTTCACTTGTAGTTCATGAATATTATAAAAGACTTAAAACAGACAAGGGGGCAAAAACAAACTCTGAAGAAAAGTTTGGCGCCAAATGGCCAAATGAAGAAAATACTTTAAGCGCAGAGCAAAGGAGAAACGGAGGCCACGGGTCAAGAGAGTGTGAAAGAGGGTGAGACACAGCGGCAAATAGAGTCAAGAAGTCAAAAGGACGTTTTAGTATTCTGCTAGACAAGTCAGGAGAGGGGGGACGAGGGTTAGCACCTGATTTATGTGGCTGTAAAACTGGGCTATTCCCTCTTATACGGGGCTCTTCCTGTGTCCTGGCCTCCCGCCTGCCCTGCGAACACACTTAACTACACTGACATTTACGCTGACACACACACACACACACACACACACACACACACACACACACACCTTCTTCGCCTCGAACCCTCTTTATTCCCGGGTCCGGGCAATCCCGCTCCCTCATCCACTCTGTCCTGCCTTACAATAACAGGGACGCGGGGAGTCCGCGGAGTTAAGATTAAGTGTGTTATTGACTTCCTCTTCCTCGCTGGCTTCTCCCTCCATCTTCCCTCCTCCACCTCGTCTCCCTGCTTTTCAGGAGAGTCGTTAACTACATCACTGGCTTCCTACAGCTACGTCTGTCTGACTGACTTCAAGTTGGCACGCTTGGATCCAGCTCAGGGTTTCCCAGCATCTATTAAACTCTCCGGCGACCCACTTCACACGCTCTGGGTACCAAATGGCTTTTTCTTATTTCAGTAGCGCAGCCATATTTTTCCCGACCACCCAAAGGGAAAATGTGAACTCCGAGAAAGGATGTATTCGTTAGACCAGGCGTCTAAATGAGTCACTTTAAAAGCCGTTTGAAGTATTTACAAGAACTGGGATATTTTATGACATGAAGTGGCACAGAGTTAAACACGGAGGATAAATCCATTCAGTTTGGGTTAGAAATATTTACCCAGGTGTCTCCCGTTGGGGTTTTTGAAGGTTATACCTGTGGCTACAGCTGCTGTGGGTTATTCTTCATGTTTAGTTTAACAGAGCGAGCTCCATCCATCAACTCGACGTCTCAGACTTGTTGCAGACAGAAACTCCTACGCCGTTTTTAAATGTACAGGTCAGGATTATCAAAAGCATTTATCATGAGCTTGGAGGCACTTTGTTGCCTCCAAAACGCTTCGTAAATGAAGGCAGCGTGTGTATTTCAGCTATGAGCATCCCAAGGTTGGAGCTCTTTTCTCTTTTTACCCGTCAGTGGGTTCAGCTCAAGGCTGCTCTGCTTCCAGCTTGGAAAGAAGAAACTCGGCCAAAAACACCTGACAGAAGTTGAGAGATGGGAAACCTGTAGAGACGGTGATTGGTTGTGCACAATCTTGCACCCATTACACTTTCCTAGTGACAAGAGGCAACTGGTGCCCCCGCGAACATTGGAGGATGTATGAAGTGCATATGTGCTCCAAGTTATTTCTCTTGCATCTGGACTTTTCCAATAAAACATCCACTGTGATAACCGCAGCACCTCACTGTGACAGCTAACACCTCCCTTTGCAACAATGAACCAAAAACTAAATACATGCAAAAGGCCATGAAGTGTTTTTAAGATGCCTGACAAAGATCTCCGACGGTGCTCCAACAAATGTACTGAGAGCTGTCAGACTCCTGCCTCCAAAACTGTGAAACAAATCGAAAAGATCGGCTTCTCATCGTGTAATTTAATCATCTCTCATGCATTACTTACATTCAAGTTACAGTGCTTCCTCACCAGATACCCCCAAAATTCAGCACAATATTTCCTTGTAGACGCGCACCGGAATTAAAAAAATAATCCAGTCGGGTCCAAGAAAACCCATCTCTAGCTCGTTTCTCCCGCACAATAATCTGACGTTAATGGTCGACTTCACCAATTTTCTATTTGCTGTCTATGACTTCACATAAGAGTGTAAATGTACATTAATGCTTTTAAACTTCCCTCTGACTATTAAACATTTCTCTGATTCTAGCTGAAAATAAAATCCTCCAGATGACGTCACATGGAGGAGTTTTTCGTCATCAGGAGTTCAGATGATGTCAAGTTGAGGAGCTCTGGAAAAGCAGGTTGTGAGCAACAAAACTACTTAATCTGAACTACAGGTTCCAATAAAGTGATGTCATCTGGAGGAGTTTTCAGCTGGAAGTAGAGAGAATTTTTAATGTAGGGAATTCAACTCGTAAAGCCTCTGGAGTCGTCATGAGACTTTAAACACCTTTGCTTTATCTAAACTTCACGTAATTCTAAATTGAATGGAAGGTATAAATACAAAAACACACAATTACTTAATACAATAAATCTATTCCAGTTTTTAACATGCTGTGTTTATTTTCAGAACATTAAAGAAAATCTCTCTGATCATCAAGGTCTCGCGTTGGCTGCTGCCGCTTCAAATATTTGCACGCCAATTACTTCACAACAGGTTGTGCATTTAACACATGGAAAAATAACTTTCATTTAGTCGAGCAGACTCGTCACTGAATAGGGGGAACATCTTCACACAGACGTATCACTGGGCTCGTGGCTGACATTTGGTTTTCATTTGGTTTGCTGACAATGCGAACCAGCCGTCGCATGGCCAAGTGCGAAAATCCAGGAACGCATTCCCTGTTGTGTGAAGGCAGGCCTCCGGGATTCTCCCTATAATTTAGTTTAGTTTTTAGGGTTTTTTTTTTTTTTTTTTGCTATGGCAGCAGTTGGGGAGTAATTTTGATTTTGGTTGCGTGTGTGTCCCAGTTTGGGTTCCACTTTTGGTGTTTTAGCTGTAAAACCGTTCGTGGGTATGGCTGTTATGACAGAAGCACTCCATGTGTGCTTACTCAGAGGGAAAAACTGGACTAAATTACAAGGTTTGTTGTGCAAAGCTTCGTCGGGTTCGACTAGGATGATGATAATATTCATGCCACTTTTCAGGCACAACACAAGACGACGATGGACGGCGGATAAATATTTACTGAAGACGTTCAGGGTGTCTGTAGCGGTCCTGGGGACTGAACCTGTGATCGTCAGCTGATAGGACAGTCCCTTTGACTTTGTGTTGCACGTTTAAGGGCAGAACCGCTGGCCCGTTAAAGTGTAAGAACTGATGATAATTGGAAATGTCACCGTATCTCCTTAAACTCCCCCCTCCTTTCTTCGTTGGATCACCTAAGGGATGAGGCAGACTCGAAATTCATTGTCTCCATCGTTTTGTCCCACTTTCTCTCTCTCTCGCTCTGCCTTTGGTTTTTCTCTCATGCAGAGCACAGAACCCTGTTTCAAATCAGTCCAGTGAACCAGAGCCCAGACTGCGGATTGAGATATTTCTTGTTCTCTGGGGAGATGTGGGGGGTGAAAGAGAAAAGGGAAATAGAAGAGACTCACAAATGTTCATCTCAATCAGTCCAGCTCTGCACTTCCTCCACATTAACAGTGGATAAAGAGAGGACGGAGACAAACGAACAGGTGCAGAGTGAGACTTGCCAAACGGCTACAACTCTTGCACCCGACTTCAATTGATAACTATCCATTTTTTGACTTCGATGGTCCTGACTAAGAATGCTGCTGACTGAAAAACGCTTAAATCTCCTTTTCTTTCCTGTAAATGTAGAAATTTCAATGATTTTCTTTGCCCTCGCACGGCGACAAGACCAACACTCTGAGAGGAGCGGGGCACGTTGTACATCAGGTGGTACATCAGCTGTCAATTCATTAAATATTCAAATCTTCTGATTCCGCTGTGTAGGCTTAATAACCTAAATCCTATTTGCGCACGAAATGGATCAGCTGCAGCAAATTTCTTTTAGTGTCTTTTAAATCTTGTGCAGTAGCCGACTCGTTTCAGAAGCCTCACACTTAGCGTGGTAAGACGCTATCCACTTTGAGTACAAGGCACATGACTGGGATTGAAACAGGGGGATGTGGTCTGGCTGACTGCTGTGCATGTTTTACTTGTGTTTGAACGCATCTCGAACGCAACAAAATGGTTTTGAACATAATCTCGTAACTATTTTACACAGTCTCAGGCAGCAAGTGATGACAATACAATGACATCATAACTAAAGTTACTTCAGGCGACTGCAACGTCTTTCCCACACTTGTCTTCTGAAACCTTTTAAGTAGCTTTAATATTATGAGTCTTGCAAAACGGCACAATTACAGACTAAATTATTCTGTAATAAGGAGAAGATTAATGACATGAAATCACAAATATTTGTAAAATACCACCTTGTATTTTTGTGCACAGCCTTATTGTCCAAATAGTTTTAGGTGCATTGTGTTTTCATACTGTACAAGCGCTGTGTAAATGTGCACTTTGTCAGATATGAAGCAAGACAATAGCTGAAGGCCAGTAGCTGTCAGACTCAATGAAACCGTGTTATACGAGCTCTATCAAACTGTTGGAAGCACAGCCACATTGTGAAATAATGTGGTTTTGGTGCGGTGGAACATTTCTGACATATAAATAATAGGTCTTGAATAAACGAAGGAAGAAATGAAATTTGGAAACAATCGGATGAAAGTGGTAGAATCCGAGATCCAGAGATCAATGCATGAAAAGACAGCGGCCGTTAGTCCAAAGGAAAAAGAAAGGAGCGATATCCCAAAACAAATAGACCAAACATCCAGACGGGAGACAGTCAGCAGGATGTTATATTTCAACACACAAATGTACAGGATATAGATAATGACACACTGGAACACAAGCAGACACAGCCACAAGACTGTACTACAAAAACCTGGACCCCCTTCAACTCCCTACATCCTGCTTTAGTCACCGTGCTATATTAAACACAAGCAGCTTGGCTAATGAGCTCATTAATTCAAATAATCAGCTGATAGTGTGAATATGAACTCTGTCTGAATGCAACAAGGAGAAACCGTCTCAACAAAATCTACTTTTCCTTGTTAATATGCACATTTATTAGGAAGAACCTGCATTGCAAATCTGTCTAATGTCACACGTTAACGTTGATCTAAACTCACAGAATATCCTGTCTAAAGTGTGCAACAAAGAAACACATACAAACAACACATCAATATGTGCACTAGAAAAATTAAAACACACACACACACACAGTGTAACTGTCGGCATGTTTTCTCTACATTAAAAAGCTGTGTGTCTGAGCTGTGGCCTCCTTTTCATGCATGGCTCAGATCAGCCAGGGGCAATGAATAGCAGCCAGACAATGCGCAGCGCACACACACAAACGCAACAGAGGAAATGGCCAACAGCACGGCTAATAAGTCAAACGACAGGTTTTGTTGGGATTGATTCAAAGTGAGTCATCACTCTGCTGAAGGTCAAACATGGTCCACTTTAGTCCAGACTAATCCAAACTAGTTATGGGCCATCTAGTCCACACTCAGCCATAAGTCCTCAAGGCGAGTCCTAATCAAGTAACGGAGGCAACCGTTCACACACTGTAGGTGTGAAGGGTTTCAAGCTTTAGGATCAAATGATTTTGATTATGAACAGCCATTTCTGTGGAGGCCTATCTAACCAAACTGTGGCTCAACCTTCTCGTGCAAAAACAGAGACGAGTCAGTGAGATTAATTTGACTTCATTCACGCAGCAGAACAAACCAAAGAAATGACAAACAGATCCCCTGAGACCATTTGCACACAACTCTCACTCGCCAGAGACTGTTTGAAACTACTTCTAATCAAGAAGGCATCTGACGAGGACTTACAAATTGTACTGGCATTATTAATAACGTGGTCCTGTCTCCTGCACAGTTAGGTTACCATTAATAATGTGGCGTTTTTTTAAGGATCACAGACGGGCAGAAATCAAGTAAGGACAGATTCATTAAAAAACATTCCACTTCGTCACCGTCTCTCAACAACCTTCCTGCAGATTTGACTTTGCGTGCAAAAATCAATATGTATCAAACCTTAAACTCGATTCACATTCCACAGGCTGCACTGCATTTGGACAGCTACCTCCGGCTCTCTATTTAATGCCATCAGCGAGCGTAAGCCACATTTTCTCTGCATAGTTTAGTGTCAGCCCAAAACATTTACAATGAGACAAACAGCGAGAAGGCCGACTAATGCATGCTGGGAACGTCAAGTCACCTGGGGAGTTAATTAACTGGCCAACTATGACACTGCCAAGAGCACTATGTCTGACTGTGCGTCTAAAAGCCCAGATCTGAACAGCTCAGGCCTGAGAAAAAGAGTCGTATCTGAATACCAAGCTGCAGGTGGAAAATAAAAATCACATGTCAGCTACTTTGCAATATCTCTAATACACTCTTGTGCTATAAAAGTAGGGTAAGCTTCGGCACAGAAACCCAGGCTGCCGGTTGAGAACAGCTGTTCCTGCTCAAACACCAGCAGTGTGTCGTTGCTAAATGACACACACACCCAGCGTGTTTATAGCAGCTGAGGTTTGCTCATTCGTGCGCACACACACCTCCATCCAAACTTGTTTTCAGACATGCGTTACATTGCAACACCGAACTTATCTGGACCTTTGCCAGAAGACAAATGTCTGAATCGGGAAGGATCAGACACTAAACTGACTCCGTCCTGCCAGCTTCTGCGTGAACAGTGCGAACAGAGCAGATTTACAGCCAGCAAGTGGGAGTTTTGATGGCGTTTCTGTCTCGTGAGTAGCGTAAAAAAGGAAGAGCACAAACATCCGAGGGTGGAGAAGAATAACAAGTCGTTTACACGGAGAGACGCCCATGAAGATGTCTTCATAGAGAGACGCCGCGACTGTGTGACGCCAACAATCGTCACAGGGAATCCTGCAGCCTACGTTTTGCGTCACGCGCTTCCCAGACACTGATGACCTGGACACTGACCAGACCCGATTCTCTGAGCTCATGAGCAAGAAAGAGTCAAGTCAGCAACAAAACCGAAAAAAATAAACTTCACCCGACTTGTGTTTATGAGCCTTGATTTCAGCCTGACCGGACTCATCCTCTTGAGACTTTCTGCTCATTTTAACACCATCTCAGTTGATTGTTCAATAGAAACATGCTTAAAATTGTTGCTAAACAAACACTGAATTTCCTTGTCGACTTGTCCAAATTCACGTTTCCCCATCGATCCAGTCCTATTTCGAGTCAAATCGGGCCCAAACCCGAGCAGATATTCCATCTGATGATGAATGAGCTAACAGGCTGTAGGATCACTCGTTTATTTCAGTCAAAATTCATTCGCGGACGACTTGTTAATCAGCGATTATGCGTCGCAAACACATTTATTTGCACCAAAACATCAAACATTATTCAACTTAACAATCTGGTCTGTTCTGAATGAGAAACACAGGATGCTTGGGAGACTTTGTGTCTGTCTTCCAAATCCGTCTGACTTGCTGCGTCCCATTTGTCACTGCGTCCACTCGTCTGTCTGCCTATAAGCTCGCCATCTGTCCGTCTGTCTGTCTGACTGCTTGACTCTTTGCCTTTGTGCACGTCCACCCATTTGCCTGCCATCTGTTTGTCTGTCTGCAAGTATGCTGCCGCTCTGCTTAGCTGTCTGTCTCTCCCTGTCTGTCGTGTCCCTCCGTCTGCCCTGCGCATGACTGTGCGTTTGCCTCGGCAGAAACACTGGCACGGGTCTTTCTGCAGCACTTTGCTGCACTTAAGGTCAGCGCACAACAATGGCTGCCTCATAATGGTGATCTATTATTAAGAGACTGTAGCTGCAGAGGCCCAGCACGCAACACACACACACACCCCAACAAACAGCATGTGGAAGTGAAGCGGTTTTCACGTCAGCACACACACACACACACACACACGCTCGTGCTCAGGGCTCCTTGAGGAGCCAGAGGTCAGTCAGTTTGATAAAGAATCCTTGCATATAAATTGCTTCATAACAAGCCATCTCTCTGAGGCCACGTCTGTGTGTGTATCCAGAGAAATGTGTTCTATATCAGTGCATTTATTGTGTTTATTTGTGAGCCCACGTGTGTGTCTTTCTTTCCCCATTATCCTGACGTGTGTGTGTGTGTGTTGACTGAACACACACACACACACACTGATCTGTCTGCCTGGGGAACAAAAAGCTAAAAAAGAATGTTAAAAGCCTTTGGCAACAACTAAACAACCTAAGAAAATACAGACTCCTTCACTTCTTGCTTCTCTCTTTTTTCCCCTTCATCTTCAACCTCCTTCAGTTTCCTTCCCTGCTCTTGTCACCTGTCCATCATTTACTCTTCCTCCCGTCCCCCTGCCATCCCCATCCTCCCTCTCTTCCTCCCCGTTTGTTCTTGTCCCACTGACACAGAATATTTCCTCTGCTTCATGGGGGGAGGCAAGACACGCAGGATGAAATGGAATGGACAGCATGGTGTGTGTGTGTCTGTGTGTGTGTGTGTGTGTGTGTGTGTGTGTGTGCCACTTGCCTGTGCAGTGCTAATGTGTGTACAAGCAAGACAGCAACAGCTAGAAGGCATGCAGAGAAGACTGCAGACACACACACACACACACTTGAGCCTATTCTCTCTCTCTCTTACACTCTTCTCCCCAGCCCATCACAAACACATACACACAGATTTATTTTTGGACTGAGCCACTAGAGAGAAGGGAGGCAAAATAAAAGAGAGGTTCGCACCGACAGGTTTGACAGGTATAGAGAGAAAGAGCACCAAAGAAAAGAATCACAAAGAATTATAAAAGGGAGGTTGAGAGACCAGGGAGAGAAAAAACAAAGGCAGAAAGAGAACAGAGAGACGGAGAGAGAGCGAGAGATGAAAGAGAGACACCGAGAAACAGACATGCAGAAATAGGGCGACTGTTATGAATGGGCTGAAAGAATCAAAATGTCACAGGGAGTGTGTGTCTGTGTGTGTCAGTTTGGGACATCAAGCATTTACCTCAGCACACACACACACGCGTAAAGGTGCATGCCAAACATGAAACCTAGAAACACACCCTTCGCTCTTTTTGTTCAGTGTCTGGATTAAAAACGTGGCATCTTTTAGCAACCTGATGCTTCGAGAGAAAGTGTCGACGTTTCTGGGGTTTCGTCGTGGCTGGAGCTCTGATGTGTCAACGTCGCGTGCAGTTCCACTGTTTGGCGTTCAAAGCAGATTTCCCCCATCATCAATTTGTCTGACGCCAACGTGTTAAAAGATGTGGGGAGACATGCATGAACTGCACGTGAAGATGAATCGGAGGGCATCTGTGCATCGATCCACAGGTAAAATTGTAGAGATGTTTGTCTAATTAATGAACATAATGGTCAACAATCCCATTTTTGCCCCACAGGACTTTACTGTCTCTTTCGAACACATGTAGAAGCGTTTCTGGACAAACAATGGAGCAGCTGTCCAACACAACGTCCCCACTGGGATCAATAAGGAACATCACAATCCAAATCTATGTACAGTATATTTGATACTCACTGTCCTCAGATACTTGACATAGAATAACTACTGACCTTGACCCCAAGTTGAACTTGGGGGGTCAGGTAACAACTTTGCATGGCAGCTACAATAACTGATGTGTGTCTAAATGTCTGAATGCCAAGCAACATTGTAAAGCGCCTCGGAAACCAAAAAAAAAAAAATCATTCAACTCTAATGCCAAAATGAATTTAATTCCCCTGCGGTGGAAGGCTCATACAGTGGAATAACCTCAAAACAGACACTGACAAACCTAAGTAAATAAAAGCCAGTCACAGCTGGACAGCGGCTGAATACGTTTCTTAACATGAACTGCTGAGCACCAGAAACCCTGGGACGCAGTTAAAGCTGCGACAAAAAGGTGGAGAACCACAAATAAACCGCAACCTACAGCCGCGCTTCGCTTGTCAGCCGACAGCCCTAATAAAGTGCTCACGACCTCGCTCAATAACGCACACACCCCCCGAACATCTCCTGACTGACTGGAAGACTCTGAGCCACTTAGGAGCAGCCATGAGTCACTCTATGTTGCTGATATCACCATCATGATTCCCATCAGCCCTTTCCCCCGTGGTCTACCCGCCCCCCCGCCCTCGCTGAACACTCCGCAGGGATCCCGGCGGATGGAAGGAAGCTCGCTCCTCATGTCAAATATGGAAGACTGCTGTCTGTGTAAAGTGAATTAGTTTTCTAGTATTGCTCTCAGGGGAGCAGCAAAGCTTCCCTAAGTGAAGTGTAAAATAACACAGAATCAAAAAAATAAAGGTTCCTTGTGAGGTGTAACGCAGGGCGTGAATGAGAAACACGAACAAAGCTAAAAGAATCCTCGGTCATTAAGGGAAAATATCGAGAGATTATATCCAAATTAAACATCTTGCAGGTTTCCAGGTACTTGACAACTTGATTATTATTAGTATTAGTAACTTTATAGTAACACGAGGAATCGCTTCGAAAGTGAGAGGAGACCAGTGGAGGATGAAGTACTCAAATAAATAAAGTACAAATAAACCTTTCCAGAGGCAAATATGAATATGCCACGTTCACGATGAAAGACAAGAACCCAAGAGACACACACACACACACACACACACACACCACCTCGCTGGAAGTATTCCATTCAAACAGCTTTACTTGTCGTTTATGATTCATGTTGGCAAATTCTGTTACATGAACTGCAGAAAGTTTTGCATTTTGCCAAAATTGTGCACTTATTCTTATTTATATAATTGTTTTTTTGTTAATATTATACGCAGCCCTGTGGCATTATCCCCACTTCCACGAATAAAGCATCTACTTCCTCAATGGGACTGGAGGCTTTTTGTCCCACGTTAGATTGACGCAGTTGGTGGTAAGTAAAAACACTTAACTTGAGGTGTTTTCAATCTGCAGCCTTGGGCATCTTCACTGTATCATATTGGGATGTATCATTTATGACATCAATAATAGGAGTGTATTACCCTGGTGGTGAGTGCAGGTTTCCTTACAACATTGTGAGAAACTTATGGAAGAAGTTGGGGTAAACACATAGAAGGAGAAATAAGAAAGTGAACAGGTGTCAGGAGGAAAAACATTTTAGGAAATACGGAAGAAAATTTGAGCCACGCAAACTGTATAAAATTCCTCCATCACCTTTTTGGCTCAAAATACCACAACATTACCACAATATGTATTGACGTTTGCACTGCTCAGGCTGCTGCATCATGAGAGCTGGTATGAAAGAGCAGAAAAGAGAGAGAGAGAGAAGGAAGAGATGAATAAAAAGGGAGAAAAAAAAAAAGGAGCAAGCCGACGAGGTCCAAATAATTTCCCAGCTAAGCCTCCTGCTTCGTCTCCTGAAATCTGCTGACAAACAATGAAGGAGGTTATTCGGAGCCAACGAGGCTGGGGCCCTGCCAAAACCGAAAAAAAAAACACTCAGGAGGAGGGAGACCGAGCAAAAACGAGGGGAGGACAGGTGGGAGGAGGGAGGGGGAGGTGGAAGGTTGATCTATCGCTGCCGTCTCCGCTGCCATCAGGAGTTCATTAGCTCCTGCACGGGAGTCAAGGAGGGATGAAAAGCACAGAGAGACGGAGGAAGAGGAGTCTGCCCTTCACTCCCAGCAAACCCCAGCCAACACCTCCCCTCTTCACCTTCAACGTCTTCCCCGTCGCCACTTTTCTCCCGATCGCCCTAATTACCTCCCCTGCTGCACATCGTCATCATCAGTTTTCCCCTTCGTGTCTTTCCCGTCACAATATTCTTTCATATGTAATGATTTCTAATCCACATAAAAACAGACATTCAATTACAGAAAAGCAAAAATATGTGAGCGCCTTTCCTCTTGAACCTCTGCTCTTCTCGTTACTTTATTGAATTGACTGCTTTAACTACATCTCAAGCACAAATTAAACGTTCAAGGATACACGTTGAATCAGAAGCGCACTACCATACTGGATCACCGGGTGTTCAAACAGCGAGGACGCTCTGACATACTGTTTTTATCTGTTGTTTACTTGCCCTCTTCCTCCCCACAAAAAAACACACACTCTCCTGAAACTCTTTCCATCGGCAGCTCAGGCAGCATCTGTCAGCCTGTCCGTCAACGGGCTTACAGCTGTCAGCCTTTTTATTTTTTCCATGACAGAAGAGTGGGCGTCAGCGAGCAGGCGGCGAGAGAATGGTCCCACGTTTAAGATTAAAAAGAAAAATGTACCTAATGGATCTCAACACATTTCAGTGCATGCTTCTGCAGCATAAAATGATACGGTAGGACAGGAAACTAAAAATAATTACTGATTTGGACCTAATTATAAGAGGATCCTCCCCCACACTTTTACAAACACACTTTTGGGCAAATACGCAAAGTCCTGCTATGCAGCTGTCCGACGCTCACCAGGAGCAACTAAGCGGGGTTCAGTGTCTTGCTCAAGGACACTTCGACATGTGAGCAGATGAGCCGGGGATCGAACCAGCAACTGTAGGATTGGTGGACGATACCGCTGAGCCACAGTCGCCCATAAATAAAATTTTTGAATAAAACAAATTATGTTTGTTTCAATTCAACATGGCATTAAATTTGTCACATAAAAAACAAAAGTGGCTAAATGACTAAAAATTCAACAGTGGAACAAAGAAAACCTTGAATGTTCTTCTATATGTTTCTCATATCTAAACACCCATATCTTGAAAAACATTTTTAGGGGGGAAAAGGTTTTACCTTTACTTTTTGGACTGATACAGTAATATTTGAACATCATTTAATATTTGATGTACTACAATACTGTGGTCTTGCTGAGGGTTGCGGTTTGTTTTAGCGTTCATTCAGAGTCACACGTGTATTTTCTGGACTGTACAGCACGTTACCGCAATAGAAACGGGTGGCAGTTTTCAAGCTGGGCAACTGAAGCGAGCGCTCGGTTTCTCATGCGGTCTGTTCGTCTTATTCAAGGGGCATGTAGAAGCTGGAATTGGCTTTACTGATTTTTTATTTCATTATATATTTGAGCATTTATTTGTTCATTTTTGTGTTTCATTAGAATTTATTTCCATTATTACACTGTGTAACTTTATCTTTGTATTCACTGTTAAAAATTCAATTTTGCTTTATATAAAATTGCCACTAGTAGGTGAAAACGAGCTTCTAAAGGAAAATTGTTAGATGCTAGATGAGTCCATAATTGTGCTATATGATCACGCTGCGGATAATTTCGTTTTATTGAACTTCGATGTGATAACTGTTGATGTACAGTGTGGGCAGTCGGCTAGTGGACTTTCTGAGGAGAGGTGCACGTAAAGCCATTTACTGCTGTGCCCCATCTGGTTTCTCCTCAGTCCGACTTAGTGACCCCCTAACGCTGGTTCCTACACACCCGGGCCGAATCTGCAGCCGTTAACAAGCTGCACGTGCAACATTTATTTATGTAGACACTGTGTAAGACTCAGGGACTCCCTTTACATTAAAATACTCCTAGGCTAAAAGCAATAAAGCCAAAGTTGTCCCCACTCCACCGCTGTGAAAAACCAGCTGCAGTTCTTGGTCTGTAAATGAGAAAAATGTTGAAGGTCCCTACAGAGGTTTCACAGTAAAACCACAGTGCAGAAGCAACTAAAAGAATGTCTGATTTTGTCCTTGATGAAGACTTAAAAATAATTTACAGGTCACGTAGGTTATAATACAAAGTGTACGGAGCTACAGTTGGGTGGATGTGGTTACTGTCTGGTTAAGCGAGAACTGAAAACACATTAAATCAAGGAAACGAAACATAAGCTTGGTTGAGATCTGCTATAACGAGATCACGCTCAACCTTGTGGACACGACGAAAACAATGACAAACAATTTCACCATTAACTTAATCGGAAAAATCTGCTGCTCCTTTTCAGTCACCAAATGACTCTTTTTTTTACAGGACAAAGAGCTTTGTAGCACGTTCCAGTTATTCCTGCAAAGATCCATCTGTGGAATATGTGAACCGCCTCCTCCCTCACCAGCGGTTTGCGCAGGTGTGCGGGCTTTGCAATTATCCTTAACTAACAAGGCTGAGACACAGTGGCACAGGGAAAAAAAAATGGAAACCCCTCCCCTGTCCCCTTGAAGCCTGATGTCACCTCCTGCCCACTGAACAGCAGGTTAGCATGCATGGACACACACACACACACACACACACACACACACACACACACAGTCAAGAGCCCACTAATGAGGTTCTATATCACAGCAGGGTCATTCACTGACATGACGCACATGAACATACAAACACGTCTGCAGCACGAAGAATCCTGCAAACACACAACAGAGCATAAACAAATTAAGCCGATATCAGTTCAGCCACTTTTTATCAGCTGATGTTTGACGTCTGCAGCTCAGCTGTTAATGTGGTTTAATGTTTAGTCCCAACACGAATCGACCCTGAATATGCTCACAGCTGTTTTTATATGCAAGCATTTGCATTTGAGTCATTTGCATCAATCAGACAAAACATTAATACCACCTGTTGGTTGGAATGCATGGATGGGCGGAGCCCGTACGGGCGCTCGGACTGCTGTGCAGACACCTGCACATTAATCGCAGCCAGTGTTGAAATTTTTAAAGCTACCACATCCAAACTTTTAAATCTGCAGTATGTTACTTATTATTACTGTTATTCACTGAATCTGACAATGACTAGTAGCTGAAGGGCTGAGGGGTCTTACTGTACCCAAAACCACCAGACGGACAGTTTAAAAATCACAATAAACAAAAGTTGAACATTTTCCTAATAAAGCAGAAAAAAAAAAGATGTCATAAATGTCTCTTCACTGCTTCCAGAGCTGTACAGGAGGCTGCACACCTCACCACATTAAAATAACACAATATCTCCTATCAACAACAAATATAAAGTTACAATACTGTAGCTTTAACATAACATGCACTGAAAAGTCTGAGGCCATAGATTTTCATGTAAACAATTAATAAAAATTGAGGATTTATGGACGTAAGAATTTATTAAAAAAAATGAATGCCAGAGAAGTATTTAAGATTCTGGACTCTAAGTCAGAATTATTTTTAAGCGACTTTGTGGCACTGATGCTCACTGGTTTATGAGAACATATGACTCCATCTACTAAATGGGTCTTTTATGTGTGTTTACTTTATACTACAGCAGCACTGTAGCATGAATTCTTATAAGTTACTCTAAATTGTAAATTTGTTGAACATATTAAAGACATAATCAAGAATTTTTACATGTATTTTTCCTTTTGTCTCAGAAATATCTTTCAGAATAATTTAGATTCTTCAGAATTGTTGTGCATTTATTTTTTTTACATTTAAAATCACAGCACACAAGGAGGTACATTCAGTTGTGATGGTACGAACCATCTCTCACACACACACACACACACACACACACACACACATTAATCCTCCTCAGCTAGTAGTAATACCCTTGTGGACAACCTGCTGGTTAGTTAGTTAGTTAGTAAGCAGGGCAGAGCTGGTGACATGACAGCTAGCCAACACGCCTCCAGGCAGCTACACACACACACACACACACACACACACACACTTCCTCCTCCTCTTCACTACGTAGCTGCTAATGCCATACCACGTACCACGTGGGGGTCCTTACCCCCTTTTTCAGCCTATCAGAGCTCAGCGCTTAACTCAGTGGGCACAAAGACACACTCACACACGTGTGCCTATATGTACACACACATAAGGGCTCACAAGGCCAGAATGCTTTGGTTTCACATGACACGCAGCACAGGGACAGCTGAGGGATGCACATATGTCCATCCATTTATTCATTCATTCATTCATTCATTCATTCATTCATATTTGGTGTGCTGCAAACTATAGGTGGTGAGAGAAAATTTAAGAATGACGATGAGGAGAAAGGTGGACAGCAGTGCGCTGGAGAGCAACAGAGCTGTGGATGGACAGAACAGGAAGGAAGGAAGGAAGGAAAGGGAGTGATGGATGAGGACGGATGAGCGGCTCGAGGGATGTCATCAAAACACAACAGATGCAAAAAGAAAACAGCTCCCAACCGCTGCCTCTAGGTGAGAGAGGACAGAGGAGGAGTGAAAACAGGACAGCACTGCATCAGGAAAAATATGAAAAAGGGAGGGGGGGGGTTGGGAGCAGGATTGAAACAGAGTTGTTATGCCCCCACACACCATGACTCATCTCCGGTTTCATACCCAGCAGGAGGAGGAGGAGTGTGTGTGTGTGTGTGTGTGTGTGTGTGTGTGTTCGAGAGTTTGTTAAGAGAGACTTTGAAGACAGTGTGTGAATCTGTGCTGTAACGTGTGTGTGCAGCTTGGTCGGCTGCGTGTGCACAAGTCAAGCTTGATGATGGTGATTATGGTGTGTGTGTGTGTGTGTGTGTGTGTGTGTGGGGAGGGGGCTGCTGTCACAACTGGGAACATTTAACAAGTCCCCAGACGATTGGAGCTTAATTGATTCAATGCTAGAGCCAGTTCAGCCTCACGTGTGCCATCAAGACAAATCTGGGTAATTTGCACAAGTGATATTCTTTAAAAGGAGCAGGTGGCCACAGAGAAGCTGGAAGCCGCACCAGTTACATCCCAGTAATCCCAATTCACATCCGACTCCCAGCATCAGCACCTGCAACCGTGTCACATCCTGTTGTTGTTGTTGTTGTTTCAGGTAGAGATGCAACAGCCACATTTTTCCTCCAACCCAGGGACACGGAGTGAGGAGGTAAACAGCCGCTCCCCCTCTGCACAGCACGCAGCAGCAGCGGGGGGGGGGAGGAGGAGGAGGAGGAGGAGGAGGAGAGGGTGAAGGAGGCACAGAGTAGTTGCTCTAATTCCTTCGTGTGTGTGTGTGTGTGTGGTTGCGTGCCCAGCCTTCCTAAAAACACCGCTGCTCCCCCCGGTTCCCGACCCCTCCCTCCTTCCACCGAGCAGTGAAGGAACCTGCAAACCCTCCGGGGACTGGGAGCGTTTGGTGCCGCCACCCTCTGCACACAGACCCGCTGCTCCAAGAATCACACAACTCCTGCGAGCCGCGCGTCACAACTCACATTCCCGCTGCAAATGAGCCGATTTGTTTGCAATTACCCGCAAAAATAAGCTGCACTTGGACCCCCTCCAACCGCCCCCCACCCCGCCCCCCCGCAGCTCTCACACTTTGATTCCCACCGGGGGGGGGGCGGACGCGCTGATGTTGCGTTTGCGGCACAGCGCGGCCAAGTTTACCCGGTCGGCGCCTCTCTGACCCACATGCACCGCGCCGGGCCGGGCCGAGCCGAGCCCCTGCCGGGGACCGTGACTGACAAGCCCGCTGCACAAGTGGCTGCCGCTGCCCTGCTGCTAGCCTAGCACGGATGTAGCACTAGCGGCGGACTTGAGAGGTCCTGCAACGCGCCCGCCTGCACATTTATTCACGCTCTCGCCGCTACACGCGTCTCATCACTGCTTTTACCTTGGTCGCAGGCGGCTTCGGGTGCAGAGACGTCCTCGGCGGTGGACGGCGGGTGATTCCCAGGGATCAGGAGACCATCGGGTGCCAGGCACATGTAGTTTGGCGGCGTTGCCCACTCGGTGCCCTGGCAGGCTGCTAGCAGTTGCTGCTACGCAGCCCCGACTCCGAATCCACGCTGGGTGACACGGCTGTCCCTTCCCCTCCCTTCGCTTCGCTTTCCCCACTCGGTGCGTTTTGACAGCGCGTCAGCTCGTCAGCGAAGCCCGACGACTGCGAGTTTAAATCCGGAATCAGGTCCAAAAGTAAGAGCCAGGCTGAGTTGGATTCTCCGAAAGTCGCGGTGCCGCCGCGGGTCCCGCCGCCGTCCGCGGTGTAGCAGGCTGCGAGGTGCGCGCGGCGCGGCGCTCACAGGAAAGCGTGTCGCATTTTGCAAAAAAGCCCCAAACGTGGTGTCAAAACCCGGGCGTGTTGTCCTCTCCGGTGCCAGCGGTACGACAGGAGGGGACGGACGAGCGAGGGGGGGGCAGGAGGAGGGCTGACGGGGGCAGAGACAAAAAGGAGAGGATGCTTTATTTCCAAACGATGAGTCAGAAAATATCGCAGCCAGTTTCGCAACGTCCCTCCTTCAAAAATCAAACGCGGGGCTCCTCGTCTTCACTCGCTGCCTCGCGTCGCTTCCACTCGTCTGCCCGGCGGACGTGCACGCTGCAGGCGGGGTTGTCTCGCAACCTCTCCCCTCCAGCCCCGGGGGGGTGGTGTGAAAAAAAAAGACGACGCGGGGGGGGAAATCAGCTCTTATCATCAGCTTGAAAACTCTTTTGGCGCCATATTTATGGCGTACTTTCAATTCACTGTAACCGCAAGCTCCACTTCCTCCTCTGACAAACGCAAGATCACTGCGCCTCGGAGAGGAGAGGACGGGAATGAACCGGCACCTGCCGAATCCGCCGCGGATCCAGGCGGATTTTTGGTGGCAGAAAGTGTCGAAATGCAACGTGAAAAATCAGCAGTTATCATACGGCGACGGGAGACGGACGATCTCACAGAACAAATGGACTATTTTTTTAAAAAAACAACAACAATAATTGCACAGTGAAGACTGAGTCAGTTGGCACAGATGAATAATCATGGCTGCATTTCTGAACCGCTTATGGGACACAGGCCAGGGAGGAGAGTCAGGTGACCTCCGGCCCAAAACACACTCAATAATGTTGTTTAAAAGCCACAAAACCGCCAAAAATGAGGCGTAATGACTAAAAGAAACAAACATGTGACCACAAAGAGACAAAATGACTCAAGAGTGACAGAAAACAAACGGAATTGTAAAAAAAAAAGGTAAACAAAGAGACAGGAAACAAAACTGACAACGACATAAACAGAGACAGAAACAAGGAAAAAGGAGACCTCAATATAACAAAAGACCAACAAGAAACAATAATACAAAGAGACCAAAAGGCAAAGATATGAACACAAAAATTACCAAATAATGTGACAAATATTTACCACAAAATAACCAACATAAGACACAAAATGACTCAAAAATACACAGACACAAATGACAAAAAAAGGAGATTGCAAATGAAAAAAAGACCAGAACGAGTTAAAAATATGAGCACAAACACATCTTACCGGTAAATACAACAAAAATGGACATGAAATGACTCAAAAAGTGACAAAACTAAACAAAAATGATGGAAATGACAAAAAGGGAGACTGTAAAAGAAATAAAGACACGTGACAGACATTAAATGATTCTTGGACTGAACGGAACCAGCAGCAAAATCTGCAAGTGGCTCGACCCGACTGACATATTTGTGGACTTTTTCGACGGAAATCCTTCAGCTCTGTCAGTTTTAGTGCTTTCTCAGCCTCGGCCCATCCTGACATTTTTAAAGACGGTGCTTAATTCTCACCGTCGCAGGCTCCTGTCAGAGTAACTGGCAGCTTCAGTTCAAAGTGAAACCCTGTAGCTGCACTTTACTGTAAGTGATAATATCTCTCCACCGGTGATTGATTTGCTCGCTGCGATCCAAAGGGGACGGTTGGCAAGTAAATTACCTTCCTTCACATTTCTCTAAAATCTATATTTAAAGGGGAGGAGGGTGTTTGATCAATGTGTAATCTACTACTATTCAGTGTTTCTAAATCACTGTCCCCTGCCTGGTATCAAATGGGACTCGGCTACAGTTTGCAGAGCGTCTTTCAGTTCCCACCAACGAGTCTGCAGCTCCTTAAGTGTTTGCATGTTTTACCTCCGTGGATCTTTGCAGACAGCACATCATCTCAACGTCTCGTCTTCAGCTCAGCTCTTTTCCTTTTTTCTTTTTTTATTGCATCGGGTCAATAGAGATACTTGCAGACGAAAATTAAGGTCGTTCGAATGAACAGATGGGACGGAATCCACTTGTATCAGACGTGCACGGGCAGGTCTGTCGGGTGCACGGATGCTCATTTCGGCTGGATCAGGTGACACTCAGAAAGTGGAGAGAGGGAGTCGGGAAAAGAAGGTGTGATGCAGTTTTGCACAGAGTGAAATGAGGCGCTGAAGGACACGGAGGAGGGATTTTTCTGGCACGCTTTCAAATGCAACAGCAGCAGCATCCTCCTCCTGCACATTAACACAGGTAGCCAGTGTCCCTCGAGGAAACAGCCCGTGACCCTCTCTGTGCTCGTTTTAATGTGCACTAATAGAATTTCCTGGCTGACGAGATGCACACATTGTTTATTTAGGAAGCAGATCCGCTCGGATCTGGGTCAAATAGTGGTGGTTCTGTGTTAAAGCTGCTGGCTGCAGCAGATGGGCTGCGTTTCCCAGCTGCAGAGCATCCCCCATTGTCATGGACGTGTTTTTAAAGATGCTGCATTATTGCATCACATCAACTTTTGCTCGGGTTTTCACGTGTGCTCCATTTCGTGGCCAACCTGCTGAAAAACATATAGGTTCTGTTTTATGAAACAGGAATTCTCTTGAAGAAATGGAACACATAATGCTGGCAGTCAAGTTCTGCTCGAGTTTTGCCAGGTGGTTCAAACCTCCCACAGTCCATTTGGGTTGTAGAGTATTTCTGCTCCGATGCTGCCATCACTAAAGAGTAGACATGTACTTTCATCATATGAGGTTACATGTTTGAATTATTTATATAACTCAACACTTAGGTTAATGTCCACGAACGTGCGAGTACACGCTCTAAAATGCGCTTAAAGTCCAAAATTACTCAACTAAGAAGCTGAGTTACTGATGAAAAAGTTACTGACCTTGTTGTTGTTGGTAATGTGCAAGTCTAGTCCGGATTTGTTGTGACATTAGCAACTTTTTTTTTCTTTCTATCTCTCTCATGGGACATAAATAGTGTAACTTGTGGGTGATGTCACTCATAATCACCCTCCCACCACAACAAACAGATAATATATATCTGCATATGTTTTGAACTAAGATGACAGTTTTCACCTGAAGGCACTGCATCATGGCACCAATATTTGACCAACAATCAGTTTCCTCCCTTTTTAAAACACTGGTTCTGGATTCCGGGCTTGAAATAGCTGCTTAACATCCCTGGTTTTTAATTAGTGTGGGTCCCAGGGTGACAGAATACATTTATGAGTCGGGTCCCAATCCGAAATTTGTAGGGGCGGTAAAGTCAAGTGCAATGTCAAGAGTGTAGCCTCATTCTGAAAGTTCACTGCATTTTCCAGCAAGTTTTAGAGATGCCGGCGTATGAAATCCGGTCTTTGTACTTGAACGGCTTGGTTCCGGATCCTCCGGGCAGAGAAGACAGGGACATCAGAAGCAGCACCTGAGTAACGTTGAGTCTCGGCTTAAATTAAGTGGCTTTGTTCTTCCGTGGCCTTCACCTGCACACAGCAGCATTCAGCGCTCTGGATTAACTCGTGACGTAAACCTCCAACGGTTACTTGAAGTTTACAGTAGATTTAATTCCCGGGAGATTTGCTTCTTTGTCACTGGCTTCAGGCCAGATTGTGACACTTCTACATGCAAACAAACTGAGAGAAGCTCAAAAGTCAAATTATAACAATTTCTTTTAAGCAGTTTTACAAGAATTAAGCTGTTTAATCTCGTGGCCGTTTACTGTAAGTTTTCTAAACCATATTATTCTGAAGCATCCTGTTCACAGGAGGAAGGAGAAAAAATATTAAAATGCAAAAGTTATTTAAGTTAAACGCAGGTTTATTGAATGTGTTCGACTTTGGCATCTGATTTCCTTGTTCCTCCAGTTAGTATTTTTGATGTTCACAGTTAAAAGTTGTAGCTTTGCAAAAGTTTTATTGATTCAATAGGACTGCAAAGGAAAATAGTGAAGATATTGTAGCTTACTATGACATACAATATTTTATTTGTTAATATTGCAGTTTGTGGATTAGACCAGCTGGTTTTCTTTGTTGCTGTGTAAAAATGTATTTCTTTCCTTGTTGTCCAACTATCCCTGGTCTGCCCATTGCTGACTACCTGAGTCAGGAGTGTTCCTTCAATCAGAAGCTGAAAGATCCCAAATCACTTTCTCCATCATTTCAGATGGTTTCATCTAGCGTCGGGTTGAACGAAAAAACCTTATGGGACATTGGACAACAAGTGGCTCCTTGAGAACTAGGACTGAGAACCACTGGTCTGAAGCAGCCACTGCTTGAAGCTGTAGATCAGTTCCACTCTTTTGCTGGATTTCCCGGCGTCCCCGCTCCACCCGCTGCTGGTTACCTGGATCTGTCACTTAGAAGTTGGAAGACACCATCTTAGATGAGGGTGGAGGGAAGGAGGAGGAAGTGAATCGGCGTCTTCCTGCTTCTGACTGACTAAACACACCTGATCTAATCAGGTGTGCGACCCCTGCAGCCGATGTTTAAACCAACAAACTAACGATAAAACACGTTGTTTGTATCTTCACTTCATTTCCTGGTCACCAGAAAAAGGTGCAGGTTCTTTGTTTTCTGGAATAAACTATAGATTACTTGGATCATATGCATATACATAATATGTATGTGTGTGTTGAGCTCGTCCTGGGAGCAGATTGTAAAAACCTCTCAGGGAAAGTTTTACTCACGACATGATGTGATGTTAATTTGATGGAAGCTGATTTTTCAGTCCAATCTTGCCTTTGTACACAAAGCACCTCGAACTGACCTTATATAAAGACTGACTTAAGGGAAGATTGTGATGTAAAGAATTTCATTTCGTGAGAAACATGTTTTTTTCAAATCCTCATCTTTAATTTCCTCCTTTTATTTTATGTTCTGAGTCGCTCGTGTAAAGCGGAGTTGTCAGTTGCCTTGTGACACCCTGGTGATCGCAGCCCCCATCGTAACCCACCTCCCCGCACAGGTTTACCCTGAGCTAACCGCCTTGCTCCCAGCCCGTCCCGCTCTCCTCACACCAGCCTTGATGTGCACAGACTGTTCGCAGCTCGGGCTAATCCTTTCTCATTGGCACTCCCCGACAGTTGAAAGCGCTACCTGTTGTCTGCCTTTCTGCCCAATTATAGTTTTCTCCTGAGTAAGCAGAAATTAGGTGACTCATCGAGAACGGCCGTCTGCCAGAGCCGGCTGGAACGCAGCGTGTTATTTCAGCATCCGTGTATGTTTCAGGCTCGGTGAGAGGGGGCAGAGCGAGGCCGTAAACTTAATGGGCTGGTTCACTCAGTAAAGCAGCGACTTGTGTGACTTGGAAGCCGCCCAAGATATACCACACTCAGGAGGGCTGCCGGTGGTTTGTCTGGGGGAATTCGAGAGTGGGCGAGGGTCCGTCTTTATGCTGGCTTCAGTGTTTCCTCGTCTTTCTAATTCTGACTCACGAGGAACGACAAGTGAGGAGGAGGCGCCAAGAGCCTCACGTCTTACAGAAAATGTCCATACAACACAGTCCTCATCAATATTACTGAATCTCCAAGTCCTGTTGATTGAATACGAACGCCATGTCCAGAACACCCGGAACATTGTTTAAGATGTTGAGAAAAAGAGAATGCATGGATTTGAAAATCATACCATAGCAATCATGACCACACCGACGGGTGACGAACATCACCTCGTCCTGACTTCTGAAAGACTCGGCTTCTCTGTTTAAAGCCAATCGTGATACTGACCGTCGACCTCATGACCTCATCTCTCCGATGTGAGGTGTCCCACCAGGTGCTGCTTTAGTACCACACAACCTTTCCAGGCTTTTGTTGTCCCAGCTACTAAAGGAGCAAATATTAAATATAATTCCAATTTTAACCTTTGAAATGTTTTTTTATGCTGTTTATAATCAGAAACATCTTTCAAATCCTTAGAAAATCATTGCATTCTCTTTTTAAATTTATATTTTAAGCTGTCTAATTTCTTCTGGACATGGGGCTTGTACACTAAATTATCTATATCAAAGAACCAGCTACTGCAAAGTCAACTCACCCTTCTTTAGCAAGAATATATATTGATCATTATTATTATTTTTAATATTGTGGCTGCCTGCCTTTATTTCTGATGACAGACTTGATCCTCCTGAGCATCTTGGGGTTGAGTGTCTCATCCAAGGACACTATTACATGTGGACCGGAAGAGTCTGGGATCAGACTGATGATCCTGTGGCTGGTGATCCGTCTTTTGACTTCACCCGGGGACAGGATGTGCTGCCTGTAGCCACTGTCCGTCTTTTATGCTGGTTTGTGAGTCTGACTTCTCTCAGTTTGTTCCTGTGGCAAGTCAGAAGCATTTACACGTCGTCTTTTCAGCGCAAGGTTGTGTAAATAGCAAAAAGGTGTGTGGCATCATTTTCTGGGGATGGCAACCGCACTTCCTGTTGTTGTTCGCATGGCTGTTCCACTGCTGCAGCTGTGTTTGGACTTGGACTGTGTTTGGACCATATTTATCAAGTCTAACAATCTGGTTTTAGCAGTGATTTAATTTACAGGTCCAACATGTTCCAGGAAAGATTCATCAAACTTTTCTACAAAAAAAAACTCAGCTTTACTTCATGTTATAAATCTACATGATCTCAGCAGTAATCAACGTATTTTTACCTCATTTCCAAAAAATAGACATTTGATATGAAGTGGGAGTTCCAGACGGAACTTCATTACACCTGGCACAAACGTCCACGTGGACTCATGGATGAACTGATTAGAATGTGAGTCTGGACAAACGTGCCCAAACTCCAGCTTGATTGATTGAACAACAGGTGGCGAATTGAGTGTTTCTTTTATATTTTTGGCTGCACACTTCAGAATTTGCTGTTCAAATTAAGTTATTCATGTAGCACCAAATTACAGCAAAAATCATCTCAAGGCACTTGAAAGCACCAAGGTCAAGACTTTACAAAACTAGAGCGAGAACTTACCAATTCTAGCACTGAGCAAGAATGGAGAAGCAAATGGAAGCGGAATTTTATTTCTTTTGTGAGTGAGCAACAAGTGCCTTGAAAAGTGACTTAAAATTGATTGAATCCACAGCAAGAAGGTCAAACGGCACAAAAACGCTTCATGAATCTGCTGCTTCGCATTTTGGCCTCTGCTTAATGGAGCCGGAACAATGTGTGACCGTGTTTTACTCAGTAAGTCAAATTCGCCGCAGCTCAGCATTTAAATCCCTCCACGTCAGTAGCTGCATTCAGCTCCTCGTGCAGACAATACAAAGGCAAAAGTCCTTTTATCAGCTCTCATCAATGATCTTGAACCTCACTGAACCTGCCTTGTTGCACATTAAAGAAGAACTGCTGTCTGGATCTGCACAGACATTATTTCATCCCTGCATGTCTGGCTGTTGTCCCAGCTTGCTCTGTCTTTCTTCAGCCGTGTCTTCACTCTTCTTTAGCAGCAGCTGAACTAATCGAAACCTCAGATCTTTAACAAACTCACATTTTATTCAAAGTTGTAAAGCTGTTGGGATTTCTGTCAAAATCGAATTTGGTATTTGCAGGTTAATTATGCCCAGGATGTGCATGAGGCTGCTGTGCTAATGATAATAACGGAGAACAAATGTACAATATAATCTTCACGGCTTTATATGTAAATAAGTCGACAGCAGACCATGATTATGCTGAATATAACAGGTAACGTGATTAGGCAGGATTCAAATTGTGAAAGCCCAGCTCTTTACTTGGCTCCCGTGTTGTTACAGTAACAGTTTTAAGACCTTTCGACAGTGATTTACAGTCAAATCTGTTTTATGGGTTGTGGAAACAAAACCAGTGATAGTGCAGCGAGCTTTTTGTCTGTCTGACTTCATGTTGGCTTGCCTTCCTCTGGAATCCCTCTGCATATCAATGACTTCATGTCAAAACAAGCCCCAAATCCTCCACTGTGTGTGTGTGTGTGTGTGTGTGTGTGTGTGAACGAGATAGAAAGTAATAAGAAAATATTCCTGCAGGGGTTTGTGCATGTATCTGTGATGCAAGGAGAACAGATGTGTGTGCGTTTGTGCATGTCTGTGAACCTGCATGACTGTTCAAAAATGTCTTTCCATAGACTGGAGGGTAAAAGTCCGGTGTTTCTGTCTGATAGCGTTCCTGCCAGGCTGCTCAAGTGCAGACAGAGGGGAAGACGAAGAAGCCAGAAAGAGTGTGTAGTGTCTGCTCTGTGTGTGCGTGTGTGTGTGTGTGTGTGTGTCAGAGACATTTACCACTACCTGCTCTTTGAATTTGATACCTTCTGGCAAATCAAGAACCATGGAACGACCAAGCTGGAGTGGGTGTAAAAGCCACTGTTGCTCGCTGGTGGCCTTTAAAGGCAGCGAGATTAGTAGGTAACTGTGAGGTAACATTTAATGTTGCACAGTTCTTTAACTCTGCTGCAAATCCGAGGGAAACCTGCTGCATTTACTCCTCCGCATTTATTTGACACGGCTTAAATTATTTTGCAGATGCAGATTCTTAATACTACATATAATCACCTGTCAGTACATAAAGTTGAAAGGCGTCAATCAGAACGGTAGTAGGAATGTAAAAAATGAAAAGTTTCTAACCCTAACTCGAAACCCTCAATGTCCTGATTTCAGTCAACTCTCTGCAGTTCATTCATTCAACTCATCTTTTCAGGCTGAAAGTCAGTCAAGTAAAAACAAACCATATTTATAAGTTGTGAGGTGGTCTCAAAATAAAAGCAGACAGATGGTCCCTGGTTATTCCACATGTCCGGGGCCTTTCTGTGGAGTTTGCATGTTCTTCCCGTCGTTGCACGGTTTCCCACCTGTCCAGGGTGGACCCCGCTCCAATGACAGCTGGGTTAGACTCCAGCCCCCCAGGATAGTAACAGGAAAAGCAGTTAAGAATAACCTACATATTCAAGAGAAGCTTGATTGATTCCTCTAAATACCTGTATGTTGTTTTACAGTGGCGGGAGCCTTAGATCACATTAAGTTTGGGAGCATGAATAAATTAAAATATTAAAAAGCTACACGCTTCTCCTGGATCTTCACCTTCTTAGCGACTCCTCTGAGCTCTCACTCTCAGATTTGGCTGGCTGGCATGTCGGCTGCAAAGAATCTGAGGGCCCACGTTTGTCTGTCCTGACGTCTTAGACCAAAGAACTGGCTCAAACGGTTTCTCATCACTACGTTCCATGAACTGTTAGCGGCCAGGATCAGAGCAGCTTCCACCACCACCATCAGCCTTTGGATGGACAGTACAAGACTTTCTGTCGGTCAAAATGCCATTTACCTTTCAGGTGTCCTGAATATGTGTTATTTTTACTTGCAATCCATGTTTTCTTTTTATGTTTTGATATTTTATTTTGTCCCATGCATGAGGTGGGGTTGCAGGCTGAAACTGCTGTTGCCTCTTCGATTGCGGCTGAGCCGCAGCGCTCGGCTCCGCCACTGGGTGGCGCTGCCGAAAACACAGCGTCGAAGAACAACTTCCGGGAAGCGCTTTTGTCGGGCGGAAGTCCGGCTTCGTCGACTCAGCCGGTAGAGGAGCAAGATGTCAGCCGTGGACGTGGAGGACTTCGTCCAGCAGAACAGGGCTCTGGCCGAGGAGGTGGAGGCGTTTCGGGGTTACTGGGAGAGCGACAAGCAGTGGCAGGCGCGGAGGGAGTTTATCCTGCGGAACATCGGCGACTACGAGCGGGAGCAGCTGGACCCGCTGCTCGCGCTCTCCATGGTCTGGGCCAACAACGTGTTTCTGGGCTGTCGGTGCGTAAACAAAGTGACACCCCCCCAAAAAAGAAGTTGTTGAAATGATTGTTGAAAATGTTTCTCATCCCATGACGTTGTCCGCAGTCTGAGTAGCAGGTTGTGTAAGACAGATTTATTGTTTTTATTTTACAAGCAGAAATATTCTCACACAAAACAGCCGATTAGTTCTGGGGAAAAACAGCTGATCTACGGAGGCCCGGAGAGCTCACAGCCCCGCAAACAGACAAATCCCATCACTTGAAAAATAAAACTTCATCAGCAGCATAAAGAGACATTTTTTTAAAAAGGTAGAAACAGGAGCTCAATGCATAAAGTTAAACAAACATTCAACAAAAGCAAATTTTTCTCTCAACTTACAGTCAAACTTTACACTCCTTTGTTCCACGGTGATTCTGTTGGCGATGACAAACCCTGGAGCTCCCGTATTAAGCGCATAAAAAATAACAATTTCCCAGGAAGGTTCCTGTGTGCAGCTCTTCCTGAAAGACCTAGAGCAAGAGCGTATGGATTGGATTTGGCTCAGCCTTTCTTCTCTATTATTAATTTATGAGAAAATTCCTGAAATCAGAACCAACTTACATACTCTTAGAAATGATCCAGCCCCAGAGATCCGGTCATGCTGCTGATTATGTGAGAGTCGTTATAAATTGGCCGCTGTTGTCTTGGCTGGCGGCAGGTACAGCACTGAGCTCCTGGACAAAGTGAAGGAAATGGCTGAAGGCATCGTGGTGGAGGACGCGCCAGTTTTCAAGACCAGAGACGAGATTGTGAAGAATCAGAAGGTTTGTCTGCGTCTAGCACACACACACCCAAAATCTCTGATGTTTGAATGTAAATCTAGTAATATTCAGATTTTCTGTGGATTTAGAAAATGTGAGAAGTACCAACATGAAAAGTAAGAAGAAATATTTGAGATTCTGCTGTGTATATATCGAGACGGTGAAGTGAAACGGATGGATTCATTAGAAGCTTTGTCACTTGTTGGAAATGCGGCTGTATCTCGAGTTTCCAGCAGACAGAGGAATATTGCAGAACCGCTGATATTTCTTCTTTCTTATTGTTTTTCTAAATCCTCACACTTTGTGGATGTTTTCAGCTCCCAGATTCCTCACGCGTTCCCCCCTCTCCTCTGTCGCAGGCTCGATGATTCCCTCAACCGTGTCGTCTCTTTGTTATACTGGATCAGTCCTGATGCTCCTGATCTGCCGCCGTGTTCACACGGGCTGTTCTTGCAACGTGTCGGACGTTTTTACCTTATTCTGATTTTAACGACGTGTTCCAAGAGCATTGAACAAATCTTTTTTATGAAAAGTGGAAAAACTGTGTTTTAGTAATTAATATGCTTAGAGACAGCAACAATGTTTTCACTGCTTGTCCATCTCTACGTGATTTTTCTTTTGATATTTTACAGAGGTATTGACTGTTTTTTAGTGCTGTTTTTTTTAAATACATTCAGATGTAAGATAATAAGACTAGGTCATTTTAAAGGTTCTGTGTGGGGTAGAATAAAGAACTTGTGTTTTCTACTCATAAAGCTCATGTGTCTTTTTACTGAATTTGGTAAGTTGGATAGTTTGTTATCTGTGCTGTCTAAGATATTGTGAGAGCAAGTAGGTGCACAACTTTTCAGAGTGTCTCAAAAGTTTCTGACTTAAGAGTCACGTTCAGCTGAGGCGACTTATAAACTCTTAACGCAGGAATGGAAGAGCTGATTATGAGTTTGTATTTTTGGTTTTGACTGGCTGTTTTTGAGCTGTCTGTCCAACTGGCACTAATGGAAATAAACCCGGTTTTACTGCGTTTTTGCCCCCAACAGTGTAACTGTACAGCAGGATTACTGGGGTCAGAATTTAAAAGCTGCACTCTCTTGTACATCACGACAAACAGTTTAGAGAAATTGTTCAAAAACATCTGAACTCTTTGTCAGGGATAAGTACATTTAATCAGTTGCAGTACTCAACCTCATGTTGGTTTTACTTTTACCATTTAAAAGAAAATATTTTCCTTAAGATTTTTTTCACAGCTTCTGTTAATAGTGGCGTTTTGCAGATGTAATCTCAAAAAAAATGTAAATCGACTAACTTTACTTATATAGATCAAACCTAAGAACTGGAGTTTTACTTCTGCGATCTCAGTGTTTGACAAGTTCAGGAGCTGCTGGTTTTGTTCCACATCTGACCAATAAAATAATTTTAAATGTAAATCATTTTCATCTTTATATCAAATATGCTTAATACATTTAGTATTGTATAAAAAAGTTCTCAGTGGAGTACTTACACTTTAGCTCATAAAGCATATTTTATGTAGATATAAGCGCAGAGTGCGTCTTGTAAAATACTTCTACACGTTTGTGTACTTGCTCTTGTTGACAGTTATAAAACAATAGGCTGAAATTCTCAATATAATAGCAGATAATAGCTTATCTGCACTACAGCTCATGTTAATGTTAAATACGTGTCCTTTATGTTTGGAGAGATTTTGGAAGGTTGTAAATTTTTACAGTGAAGGAAAATGGAGACTAAACGAGTCGTGTGATGATGGAAACGCCTAAAATACAAACGTGATTATGAACAGTCCCACTGTTGGATTTTAATGGGTTTTCAATGAGAAAAGCTGGGTCAAAGTCTGGAAAATGTGTTTTATTATGTTTATACAGCATATTGTTATAAGTATACTTTTGTGTAATTCACAAAAATTCATAACACGTCCCTTCTGCTTCTTATTAGGTGAATAAGCCACTAACCACAATATGAACTTTACTGTGTCAGAAAAGAGCAACTCAGTTTTATGACGACTGTCTTTCACGGGTTAATTAGCTGAAGTTTGGCAGGATTTAAGTGGATTTATACTCAAGTGGTCATTTCATTCGGTGCGTTCAAATAAAATTAAATGGGAGACAAATGCCGGCATGAAAACAGCTTAAGCTGATGGGAAACCATCACGTGGCTCAAACTACGTGTGGCCGCGGTCTCCTCAGCAGCAGCTGGCCCCGTCATTCCTCCAATTAACAGCTCTCGCTGCGAATGAAATAGAATACGAATCGGACAGCGCTGCTTTCATCCTCTGCTCGTTACGATAATCTATATTTCGGCTGTGTCATTTTAAGAGGCGGATCAAAGGCTCCTACACTTTCTTCAGGCAGACGCACGTCACAGGCAACCAGAGCATTTGAAACTTTGTGGCTGGTGAAATTAGAAAAAAAAAAAAACCACGTGTGTGAGAAGATGAGCTGTCAGGAGAAGGAGCAGAGAACGGTTTGTTTGTAAGTGCAGCCCCGAACACTGTGCACTAGGACAAAAGGGAAAAAAACTAGCTCAAATCACCTGATAAAGAACAAAAACTGTGTGACCTAAATGAATCCATTAGCTTTGCTTAGCTCAGCAGGGATCCCCAAACCTTTCGAACTCACCGTGTTCCAGAACTTTTTAAGTCACTTTGAACAAAAGCATCTGCCAAATAAACTCGGTGGAAATGTACCGAACCCCGTTCTCCACTTCTCGACTTACAATTATAAAGTATTGACGTTTGTTTTCTCGAAACACTCCCTCACCAACATCTATCACGTTCGAACCACGGAGCAGAACTGATTACAATAGAAGCTCGGGGCTGGCGAGCCAGGGACCCGTGATTCATCAGTGGAAGTGAGACTTGGCGCTGCTGCAGCCTGTGACGTCTACAAGCCCAAACCACCAGGATCCGAAAATAACAAAGAGATGCAGGAACAGCTCAGAGTTTGTTCTTTATCTGCTGCATCTGTGGCTAATTTCAACAATGATGATACCGACTCAAGTTCTCAAATGTGCTAATTTGGTCATCGAATTGCTGTTTCCAAACACTCAAGCTGCGTTTGCCAGCAGATGTTACAAAGAAAAGATTTCCAAAAGGGGGGAAAAAAAAAAACCTCCGAAAAACTCAAATGGTAACAGCATCAATCCAACCAAATAACAAGATATATTACAAGTTCTGTTAGCAATAACTTATTTCACATCATGCAGTAACAAAAGTAAAATTAAGAAAAACGGGTATAAGATTGATTCCCCCTCCCTCATTTTCCTCACGTGTGTTGGCAAGCAGGTTAAAATGTCCATTCGTTTGGTTGTACTCCTTTTTTTTTTTTTTAACTGGTGGCACTTGAGTTCTTCTGATAAAGTTGCTGTTTTTTCTTTTGATGAGGTAAAAATGAGACTGACGTACTGGGATGATGAAGAGAGGGTAATTGAAAGGAAGGAGTAGAGAGTCCGAGGAGCTCAGACGTCCACCCAGCTCTGCTCCACGATGGCCGTCACCCTCTTCTCGTACTCCCTCTTGTTTTCCTGATAGAGCTGTGCGGCCTGACTGTTGGCCGGGCTGTTGGGGTTTGGTTCGTCCAGCAGTGACTGTCGAAAACAATGAAAATAATTCACCTGTTCTGGATTCATCTGCAGTAAATAACCAGGATCATTTGAGACAGTATGTCTGTAAGTAATGGCAGTTTTTCTGCATGAACTCCGCCTGAAATGTGATCTGATCTTCACCAAAGTCACGAAATAAACAAACACAATAATATATAAGTTTGTAAGTTCAGTGGGTGTGTTCAATAAAGACATGAATTGTGACCGTTTGTGTTAAATATTTTGTTTGTTGACATTTGTCATAACTTTGTGACAGACCAACACCTGCATCGATTGCCTCTTCTACTTAAGACTTTATGTGAAATAGTGGGACGTGTGTCTAAAAAGGACTCAAGTCTGCAGTTGAACCAACCGACCTGGATGGAGGTGAGTATGGACGACACGTCGTATGTGGGGCTCCAGCGATTCTGAAGGATGTCTAAACATATACTGCCGTCTGCGTAAACTGGAAAACACAAAATGCATTTAGGCTCCAGACCATAAACACCATAACACAAGTTGAGCCTCTTTACCAGTTTCACTCAGATAAATGTCTTTACATTTTGTCAAAACTTGATGTACAAAATAACTTTTAGATGCTTGGAAATAACAGGTAGTAAATTTGTGGTTTCACACTGCATACGACTAAAGCTCTGTGGAAAATATTAAACACCACTGCATGATGCTATGCAATATGATCTGGTGGAACCCGGAGCCCAAATAAAAGACCTGCGGCCCAAAGAACTTGCAAACAGTCATATTGGCTAAACATTAGAACATCTACTTCATTTGCATTTTACTGCAGATCTCAGTTTTTTAACCTACTTAGTTGTGACAAAACGTATTAATAAAGCAAGATATACATTCATTCTATTTAGAAATGCGTTGTTGAAATTAAGTGACAGTGTGTTTGGAGCGTGTCTGTGCAGTTGTATCACTCACCATTTGGGTGGAACATTCTGGAGACAAACCGGACTGTGGGAGGCTTGTTTGGGTACTCCTCTGAAAACTCTATCAGAAGCTTAAACGTTCCTGCAGACACACGGGGGGAGATGACAGGACACAGAGGAAAAGTGTGTTCAGGGGAGCACGAGGAATTTGGGGAGGAGAATACAGACGTGAGGGAAAGAGGAGAGAAACAATTACGTTACTAAAAATATCAGCGGCTCAACTAGAAAGAGAAGCTAATCCCTCAGTGAGCCAGAGATGTCGGTCCTGCAGGCTAAAAGCAGAGTGGGGGGGGGGGGTCTAAGAGGAAAATAATAAATCGTGAGCCAGCACATTTCGTCTTTGACCTTAAGCATAATTATAAGCAGAACAATGTGTGTATGAGGTGGAAAATCTGTGTCATTTATTACAATGTGAACACATGTCAGGATTTTTCAGCCGCCATTGCATCTGATAATCTGAAGAATCCATGAAATTATAAATTGATATTAAGGCTAAACAGCTGCCATTTAAACAAATAGAACAAAGTATCCTGCAAGTTTTTTTCCCCTGTTTTCAAGAACCTAACAGCAGAACCTGTTGGTTATTACATTAAGTAGGTATATACATGATAAAACAGTTAAACTGCAGCAGAAGAATAACAAAATTAGGTCAAAAAAAACAAACAAAAAAACAAAACAAAAAAAAAAGGATGCACCTTTGCAACATATATCCAACTCAAACTGCTGCAAACACGTACAAATATATGCCGCCAAGAATTCTCGGAATAATTAAAGTAACATTCACAGCAACACAAATGCCATCTGCTGTTATACATTATGTCGGTGGGCGTTCAGACAGAAATGGTTCCTGCTTTAAAACAACCCCAGAGACCGGGCCGGTGTGTGTGAGACATCACATATGGGCCCGGAAGTTTGAAGACACGTTACACACCAATAAATGCAGTGCGGATTGACTGACTTCTATAACGCTGAACAATTGAGCCTTTTACCTCAGAATGACACAAGTGTCAGAGTGAAACAATACGTGTCTGCGCGTGTGATTTTGTCTTTTCATATGTTTAGATTCTTTACAGCACGGCTAAATAATAAACAGACTTAATGAGGAAACTCCACAATAACAGTGCCGGGAATTTATGGACACGATAAATCAAATTGGAGAACTTACCGTCTTCAAATGGTGTCCCCACAGGCCTGTAGAAAGCAGAGAGAGAAATACAGTTATTTCCCAACTTACGAGTCCTCCTAATACAGTTTTTGCTTTTAGAAAATATTACCAATTACAATTCTAATAATCACTCATTCTAATTGGTGGATTTGCACTGACAGTTGGTGTAACCGGCGCCAATTAAAAACAGCTGCCTTCAACTTCTACATTTCTGGCAGCTTCCACTTTGACTTTGATAATAAGCAGTAAGGGGGTTTATTTTCGCTGTTGGTGCACCGTCTTGCTTTCTGTTGACTTGGAAATTAGTCCAGGCCACACAAATTTCACTTGAAATTAAGCACTAATGAAACAGCTTCAGTTTGCTTGTTTTGTGAATTTTTCTCTCCTCTCCAGCTCCAACAGTGTCTCTCAGCCCCTTTTCCATCAAACACCGGCTGCATCTCTACATGCTGATTTCCAGACTGCTCGGTGCCACAATCAGGGCTGTAATCAGAAATATTTTTAAAAAGCAGGAGAATGCAGCGGCGTGTGTGTGTGTGTGTGTGTGTGTGTGTGTGGTGTCTTTGCATCACAATCACAGAGGCACAGTAAAGACAGCAGGGTGGAGTTGGATTTAGAGCATGACTCACCCAAAAATAACAGCATTCCAAAGCATGATATTGTTCTCTGATGGTGCTCCACTCACGCCGGTGGGAGGATCTTCTTGAAGTCTGGGTAAGTCACAGAGAGAGAGAGAGCCGTGGTCAAAATGGAACGATGGACAGGGAGGAAAACACCAGACCAACAGGGACCACAAAAATTAAAAAATAACAGATTTGGGGGGATGAGGATTTTAATTAACACCTCTTCTGCAGGATGATTATCAATCCAAACACAAACTGCTGTATCAACAGGACTGTAGCAGGCAGCCAGGTTTGCAGGATCAAATGCACGTTGCCCGTCTTGTCATCACATGTCAGATAACATAAGCTACAGCGTTCACACTCAGCCGAGGCCCAGCTGTGGCGCGAGCAGCAAAGCTAAAGAGAAAGCACACTTACGTCTCATCTACCAATAAATGCTTGTTATTCCTCGCTGCTGCTCTATATGAATTACTGATGACCAAACTGAACCCCAGGTCATTAAAAATCCAAACACACACTTCCTTTTTCCAAAGAAAAAGAAAAATGGTGCAAAGGAAATTGGATGATAAACATTTGCAGCAGCAGCAGCAGCAGCACCTGCATATGTGGAACAACTAGACCAGCCCAGGAACTATGTGGAGCAGCGTCAGAGGAATAAATATGAACCACAAGAAGTGACAACATGAAGTACGCAGAAATATCTACATTTTTGTTGACTGATATGATGATCACATAAAACTTGTAAATAACTTTTAATAATGGTTATTGCTTGATTGTGAGAAACCTGTTTTAAAATACATTATCAGATAAACTGTGGATTGTTATGTATCCATCTACTAAATTACCTGAGGGGCTGCACAATATTGGAAAATAATCCTGCACCGTGACATTATGAAAAACATTTCCATGAGTTTACTTAAAGTGCTAAGTTAGTAAAGAACAGATTGTCCTGGAAACAGTGGGCTGACCCGTGTTCCGCACAGGGAGAGCCGGCGGCTGACCGCTCACACTCACCGCGTGCACTGACCACAATCACTTTCACTTTCTTCAAAGGCAGGATACGTTTACTGGCCGAGCACAGTGAACGTCTTTGGTGCCGCACCCCTGCGACCGATTCCAGCACACTAAACACGTCGGCCCTGTGACTAATATTCTGAAGTGGTTTGACGTAGTTTAACACATTTAAAGAGAATTACATATAGAGCCATTAATTTGCCTCACCTGATATGTGACATCCAGCAGTATGAATATCACACATGGACGCATGGCAAACATGCTGAAACATTATACATCACACAGCCCTATGTGTAAGAAATAAACAAAACTTTAAAACGCGGAGGTAAAAATCATCATTATTTGTTTTATGAGATAAAGTGTCCAGCATCGGAACTAATCATTTTCGGCCCTTTCAAACAATTAAAGCTACATTATGCAAACTTATGAATTAAGCAGAAATCAGTCGTCCCATGGTTTTAAATGATGACGGGGCCTCTCATAAGCCTCTTTCAGACATATTATCTGGAGGGGCACATTTTTCAAGTCAGTTGGCCCCGAACATGCAGATGTGACCCAGCCAGCGCCCGACTAAAACGTGCGGATGATACTGAGCATGTGGATTGATCAAGGAATAATGTGGAGAATTCACTGCGAGTGAGTCGGCCTGTTGATAAAGTCTTTTTCCTGCCGTTGCCGCAAAAGCAAACAGACACAAACCAGTGAAGAGAATTCATTCATACAAAGATTATTACAGCAACGACGACTAGCTGGAGAGCCGGCAAACTTCTGCTGATAGAGGCGACACTGACACGAGACGAGTCGCACATGATCTTTAACACAGTGTCAACAAAAAACTGCAGCTTGTGCATTGCACTTTGTGCGTCATGTCCTGCCACCTACGTGCTGTGCTCAGGCGCCACCTCTCGCCCAGACGTCTGTGTGTGTCAGTCCTGATAGACTTCCAACGTGCCCGGGGTGTACCCCACCTTTTGCCTAGTGATAACTGGGACTGGCTCCAGCCCCCACTGCAACACTTAAAAGAATAACAGTTCCGGAAAATGGAGAGATGGATTTATTAGGAGTAAAAATAATTGGCCTAATCTCCACAAAGTGCTCCGACCGGAGCTGTCTGCCAGACCGTCACACGCAATGCAACAATGCCACAGCAACAGCAACCTGGTAACAAACCGATATGCAGTGTATTAGTCTCCAGTTCATCTGTCCGCTGCCTTGATTCAATTCTTCTGCCACATTAAAGCACCTGCTTCTGATCACCAACACATGTAGGTCAAGTCTTGGATCACTAGACTGCAGCCCTGGTATGAAAGCTGCTTTAGGAAGAGCTTACAGCTATAATTCAAGGTAGCCTGATTTGTGTGTCTGTGTGTGAGTGAAGATCCATGATCAAGTCCCAAGCTGGTGACAGACCCACTGCAATTAACCTCATTTCCCATAATCTGCCTGAGCTGCCTGCTGGTGGAGGGATGCTCGGTAGACAGAATAATAAGTTATATTTTATTTGGGGATAACAAGCCAGTCTGCAGAAAGCAGATTTTCAGAGGCAGTTTGACAGCCTTGGAAGAATCGGGACGATGGTTCAATTTGTACAACTCGTCAGAAAATAAATGATAGACAATCAATATTTGCTTAATCCTGCAAGTTTATCAGGAAACAAAGTCAGCTACTTTCTGGCATCAGCTCCTCGTTGCTTGTTTTATCTCACACTGTAGAACCGTTAACTTCTCTAGGTTTTTTTAAACCAGACAAAACAAGAATTTATCTGGGACATTTCTGACTTTTGTCATCCATAAACTATTCCATAATAAAACATAACTGGTAGTATATGGTCTGTCCACCACAAAGAAGTATTATTGGAAACAAACTTATTCACTTTAGCTGATGCATGCAACCATATAGAATTATAAATGAAATCTTGTTTAGGGAGATCCACCAAGAGACATTACAGAATAAGAAACACTCAGGTTTTAATTGTGCCAAAAAAGGTAAAAATTGTGGTCTAAGCCAAACCACGCTGTCATGCAGCAAATTATAAAAAGAAAGTGAAGGTATTCATATTTAAGGGTGGTGGTTTCTATTGTTACATTGTCAGTTGCTTCTAAAAAATAACGTTTTAGAAGAAATGATACTGTTGCTTTGCTGAATTTCATTTGTAGAAATTCTTTACCAAAAAAGGACCAGAGTCTTTGATCCCGGCGTTCGACAGAGCTGTTTGGGCGAAGTGCCACTTCGAAGCCAAAGCATCACAAGCTGCCAGCGTTCAAACAAGTACGCAGCTCGGCTTCGAGACACATATGGTGCAAATAATGGGACTTACAGATCAAACAAGAGAGGGTGGACAGAAATGGTGCACGCAGGCCGATCCAGGAATGTGCCATCGTGTTTCCTGTCGTGCTGCAGTGTGTGTGTGTGTGTGTGTGTGTGTCACAGTGTCCCACCTGGGGGACTTGCACAGCAGAATAGAGTTTCAGTGACATCTTATCTGTCCTGCCTCACCGGCTGGTTTCAGTGTCCGTTTATCCTCCGACAGGTGTGAGCCCCCACAGTGGGAGGCCTCATGGAGCAGGACAACAGATTGGGGATGGAAGGTATTAGCAGAACCCCCCCTCCACCCCACCCCTGCCAGGTGTCAACTCTCCCGGGAGTGTGATGGGATCATTTAAAGGAGAAGGTCGCAGGGATCTGCTCTGCTGTAATCACACTGAATTCAGAAAGGCCCCAGTTGGAGGGGGCGTCCATCAAATCAGCCCGAACAATGGGGGGACGGGGCAACCCAGGAGTCGGGCAACACCTGCAAACCACGTTGTCGAACCCCAAATGTTCGCGGTGCGGCCGTTTGTGCTGCAGGTTCACGCACATTGTGCAGAAATAGAGTTTCAGTGACATAAATCGGGCCACGTTCGGCTCCCGATGCCGCCAGTCACCCCGGGACTTCGGTCCACGGG
This sequence comes from Channa striata, assembly GCA_033026295.1. Classification (NCBI taxonomy): domain Eukaryota; kingdom Metazoa; phylum Chordata; class Actinopteri; order Anabantiformes; family Channidae; genus Channa; species Channa striata. Next base: position 3,352,074 of record CM065182.1, read on the forward strand.
TTCCCCGTCCGGACAAGCTCCGGCTCCGGTAACTTTGGCGTCAGCCCGGTGAAACCGGACCGACTGTGACAAACAAACCGGCAAGTGGAAACGGAGAAAGCAGCGGCCGATCCCTGGTCCCAAACACCGGAGACGTCAAACCGTGTCCGTATGAATTCGTCCCCTGACACCGGGTGACCCAGCGCCGCCGGGCTCCAGTGCGACAAACCGGGCAAATCAGCGCCGCTTTTCCTTTGCGCCCCGCTGCTAACGCTAAGCTAGCTGCCGTTAGCCTCACCGGGCTAACGCTCCTAGCTACACACAAACACAGGAGATGACAGACGGAAACGTCTCGTTACCTTTTAAAGTCTCTCATGAGCCGTCTCCTCGCCGGGGTTGACATTATTTAAAATATGTAAAAAAAAAAAAAACAACTAAACGAAGATTTAAAAGCCTAAACAGGGATGATAAAGCAAATAGTATCTGAAAGCAAAGACGCTGCCTCTTCCGCCTGTAGCCCTTTTCTTCTTCTCCCAAAACAACTGGCTGGCGATCGGCAGTGACGTCAGTTCTTACGGCCCCTTTTACGTCACACACACTAGTCATTTTACACTGTTGATGGAGAAACGTTATTTATAAAACTTCCCCCGTGAAAGCTTATTATTATATTTAAACACCTGATCTTCGATAAAACGTTGTTTTTGTCGGATTTCTGTATTGAGATCCCTATTGGTGGTAAGATGTGTCACTAATTATCATCAAAAATTATAATTCGACTGACTGTGCATACAGTCAGAGGTCAGGACTCAAGTAAAGGTGGACTAGACAATAAGAATAAGAATTCTTTTAAAAGTGGAATAGTTCACTAAAGTGAAGACAGGCTAATAGGTGAGTTACGGTCTGAAAAGTGTGAGTGGAGTTTTCACACTCGATGTGAGTGTCTGTTCAAGACGATGCTGAAAAACCATCACAGCATTTGGACCTCTGCATGAAAATAACGATTAATGTCTAATGATCTACTCCACTGGGACTGATCTTGACCCTGCATGATCCACCTACACCTAATCCTCTCTGCCTGCATGGTCCTGCCCGTAAAATGATTAATTATTAAGTCAGTAAAAACACACAGATCGGACAACGACACTAATATCATTCGGTGGTCTTAATGTTTTGGTGGACAAGCATGGACACTTTATTTATTTGAAGTTATGCAGCTTCACACTCAGAAAGCTGAGCCCTGTCCATTACAACACGAACACTGACAGATGGTATTAATGTTGTGGATGATTGGCGTATGAACTGACTTTTAAACCAGGCGAATGCAAGTAAATGACAAGATTTTTCATGTCTTGTATCACAAACAGTTTTGAATGCTCACATAGCCTTTATAATCCAAAACTAAACGCCTAGATCTGGGCCAAGTGTTTCTAAATTTTGGATGTAAATGGCAGGTTATAGTGCGAGTCCCTCACAATCAAGGAGCCGTACCGTCTTTCCAGACTCTTCTAAAGTTTTACACACAGTAACCCAGTTTTCGTTTTGCTCTACTTGCGTGTTTGATGTTGTATTTTCTTGCTGGAACTTCTATCTCTGGCCTGAGCTCCCTAAAAAAGTGGGACTGTAGCTTGTAAACATAAATTTGTATAAATCAATACAAATATTGACCATGGTTCCATTTGGTTCATTGTCTTATGTGATTTAAAAAACATGCATAAAAGTTGCAATTTGACCAACTTGTGTATATTTATGATGGTTTAGTGCAACCTTTATACCCTAAATGATTTATTTAAATAATCTTCAGATTAATCAAAACAACTAATTTTACCCTGTTCATTGTGTCCAAAATAAAGCAGAATAATATTGGAACACAACTTTATAGAATGATGTAAGCAGCTCGATCACAATTTAAGCATTTTTGTGGCACGGTTTCTTTCGATGGACTGTACAGTAACTTCATTGTTTCTTGACAGACATTGTGGAGGGAAAATATGGCACGACATGCTGAGTTAGTAAAAGGCCCATTAGTCTCACTGTAATCTAGCTTCATCGCTCTCTTGACCATTTCCCTGGGAGAGTCCAGTTTGCAGCTATCAATAGACCCAAAGCCCCCATCAGCAGTTCACTATTACAGTACGGGAATGTAGGTCGCTCATAAACAAAAGGCTCTGGCTACAGCTTTTCTGGCTTCCCCCAACTGCCTGGAATGAAGAGCATTTCTCTTCATGTACTGTAACGTGATAGCATACAAAGTGGGCTCTTGGGGAAGGAAACAGATTTATGTATTTGATTCCATCGTCAGTAAAACAGAAAGGATTGAAAGAGTATTTATTCGGGGAGGGTGTACGAGGACGTGGAAGTTGATTGCAATGGATCTTTGGAACCCATGAAATCGAGCCTTGGAGACGTGGTGACAGTTTGTTTTGGAATTGGCTGTTTCCTGCAGTAAAAGGTGACCTCACAGCCGTAGTAACGTTGTCACCTCAAATGTCAGTCAGGAGCTGAACAACAAGCTGGATCCATCCAAAATAGCCAGGAAGAAAGTATCTGTGCTGAGCTCAGGTGCTTTTAATAGAAAGGCCAGGGAAATGCCGCACTGCTTTACCAACATACGCAGAGAGAGCGTCGGGTCTCTCTTCATGTCTCACTCTCAAACACTGCCCCTGAAAGTCCGAGCAAATATTAACTGGTCAATGCCAGAACTTTTAAACATCCTGCTGATGATTGAAATGTCACCGTCAACGTCACCAACATTTACATTTCTTCCTATAGTTCTACTTTGGGGAAGAAATGTATGCTAGTGCCTTTGAACTTACGTCTGCCTTCCCTGCTATCAGCTGAATAACTCCTCCAGATGATGTCATCTGGAGGAGTTTTCAGCTGCTGAGCCGCAGGTCGAGGAGGACTGCAACCTGCAAAAGCAATAAGATAACTATAGCAACTCACCTATGCACTTTCATACAAATTTACAGCAAAATATGAGGTCATTTCTAGGAAATTGTCAAATATTTCCAGGGAATTTTCTGTAAAATGCAGGACCTGTAAAATAAAGCAGAATATGTTATGTAAGTTATGTAACGCATCAAATCTCTTATGCGGCTTCAAATCTCTTTCTGAGACCAAACTGAGACTTTAAAAATGAAAACAGAAGTATTTGTCACCTACACGGAGGCTTAAAGTGTGTTTGGGTGTAGAGGTTAAAATCATTTTTAACATGGCTGAAGCTGATATTGGGGAAATAATTGTGTCATTCTGTCATTTGTATTAGTGTAAGTGTTCATGTAAATCCTTCTACGATTTGAAATAAATGTAGTTTTCATTAGACGTTTTGTTGCCGTACATTATTTTTCTTTTTTTAGCATTCATTGCGGTTGAACCTTTTTCCACCTTAATGTCCTGACAGTTTCCCCGCCCGCCCTGCCTCACGTTCTGTGGACGAAGAAGTCACTCCTCACCCATCAGCCGCAATCTAACGACCCATTAGTCTCCACAGAAACCGGCTGGCGGCTGGTCGACTCCAGTCTGAATGTTAGAGCGGGCCGGACCCGTCGCCATGTACAGCGGCCGTCAGCACTAATGAGGAGCAAAGCCACGAGATGGTGCGAGCTAATTGTCTCATTAGAGCTGTGATGTCTCCTTGCATCTGGGCGGGTGATAGTAGTAATTAAATTACACAGCTGACTGGGTTCAGGCAGCCGGTCTCAGTCAGGTTTAAGCATCTGTGAAGGACAATTTTGCCAAGTTTAAACTGATCAAACATGCATTTATTGGATCTGGACGGAATTAGAACCTTTGTAGAAGATGGTGCCAGAGTGTTTATACCAAAATGGTGGTTTCACAACTAGAACGGCAGTTTTATCAGACAGTGGCGTGTTTGATCTTCCTTTCTGCCATTTGGAGTTTGTGCTTCTTTAGACAGTAGCAGTTTGCTGTGTAGACGGATGTGTTGATATGATGGCAGGTTATGATGGCAGGTTATGATGGCAGGTTATGATGGTAGGTTATGATGGCAGGTTATGATGGCAGGTTATGATGGCAGGTTATGATGGCAGGTTCTTCCCTTTGGTCCGGACTTTATTCTCTCAAACTGGATCGACTGAATTTGCACATTAACAAGTTCTTGTCTTTAGTGTTGTCACATCATCACTAAGTTTACATGCATTAGTGTCCTGATGATATGAAATTTACAACTAATGTTCAAGGTGTCCAGAAGATGAATCCCACTGACTTTTGGTGACGGGCTGAAAATTTCCGCTTTCAGTGAAATACCTTAACAGCTGTCGGACAGTTACCTGTTTGGTTAAAATTTGCAAATGTTACCATGCAAACATCTGCACTTACTTGTATTTTATGTAGGTTGCTAAATTTACTTCCATATAGTCTTTAGCATATAACAAACAGATGGAGGGAAAAATCTGCCGGGTTGCAACTGTTACAAATTTTGTAATATGATAAAATACGTGAACAAACCTGAAATATTTATAAAATAAATATTTTTATTTGTTTATTTATTTATATTGACAGTGATTTACTTCAGTTTGGTCAGTTCTCCATTAGGGGTGGCCTGTGCCCCCTCAGTTGCCCCCTCTGGGCACTGTTCTTTTTAGAATAAATCCAAAACCAGTGTCAGGCGTGGAGGGATTAGCACCTAACACGTGGATGTATTGATAATGTTGCTGGAGACTGTTTAAGATGCAGCTTAGAGTCACAAATCAGCCTGTCGTGCATGTCTTAGGACTGTGGGAGGTAACCGGAGGATAACGACGCAAGCACGGGGAGAACCTGCAAACTCCACGCAGAAAGGCTGGGATTCGAACCGGCGACCTAGTCGGAGACAGCGCTAACCACTCGTCCACCGTGCTGCCTATGGCAATGTACCACTATTTAATTGTCTTTTGTGTCCACACGCATGCCCGTGTGTGCACCGACTTTCGAGCAGATGCACATGTGGTGCTTCGCAGTCGGGAAACTCCGACAGAAGGATCATTAAAACAGCTGCTGATTTTTGTGTCACTGCTTCTCGCAATCGGTACAATTAGGTGAACATGAAACTTTGAAGATGCACAAAAGTAAATACAAGTCTGCTGCTGTGGATTACTATCAGCTGCACACCATCTTTCATTGCTGATGCAACAACCGGGCTCTTTGGAGCAATCCGAGCCGTAAAAACAATGGAGGTGTAACTGGCTCTGGGTGGTGACTGAAAAATGATAATACACCTACAGACCAGAATGTAGTTTCTGTCCTTATACAATACAACCTATGCACGTTGCACCTTTGTTGCCTTCTGTCCATCTTTTTTCTTATTAAATCAAGTCCCAGTTAAGACGCTGGGTTCTCGGCATCTAACGGCATTTGGATTATTGGCTCTGGGTTTGTTTGTCTGAATGCCCACAAAATTACGTGGTGGCTTCATTTTATTCCCAGACAGCGCCGATCTCTCTAAAAACAGAAATGATATGAGGTGGCAAAAAACGTGAAAGGACAAGACCGAATGAGACTCGATTTTGAAGTTGCACGATATACAAGAAATTGGAAAGCACAAGTGAAAAAATCTGTTGTCCTGAACTCTGCAGCACAAAGGAGAAATTATGAAATAAAGCTCATCTAATGTGTGAAATGACCTCATATTTGTGCTGATGAACACTTTTACCCAAACAAACCATATTTTAGCATGGAAGTGCATTTTGTAATTTGGAAAGGATAGTTTGACAAAATAAATTTAGGTCTATGAACAAGCATCTTTCAGAAAGTCTTTGTGCAGTTTACAGTTTTCAGCTTCTTCTAACCCAAACAGCGGCTATGATCTTCATCTTACAACCATCTGTTATCACAAAAGCAACTTCTGCAAACTCAAGACCATAAACAATTATAATATAGCTGTAGCTAAGTGGGTTCAGAGTATTTGTCGAGCTGCCCACTGTCTTCAGAGAAAGTATCATTTGACATGATAATTTAAGATGCAGAATTTGTAGGTCAAATATCTGTAATAAACTACAAAAACCACTCGGTTATGGGAACTATTGTCAGCGTTGGCGAGCTTCAATTTAACAACAACATTCAAACGTCATGTGTCTGAAATAGTGGCACAGCTGTAATCAACACGGATTTCATCCCTTACAAAGCTTCTTGTTTTCCTTCTCCGACATGACTGAGGTTAAGCAGCGCGGACGTTCACGTTGTTAACAGCAGATGGAGCTCAAGATCTCAGATGGGAGCAGGAACCTGCTGTTGTCATGGTTTCAGGTATCCTGGAGACACAATACTGGATGCTAATTGGAGGAAAGAGAAAGAGACGCAGAGACTGGTGCTGGCTCTTTCACTTTTTTCTTCTTTCATATATATATATACAGTATGTGTCTCTATATTTAGTCTGACATGTAAAAAGAAACCCAACAACAATGAGAAAGGTGGAAGAGAGATGAAAAAAAATCGAGCATTTGTATCAATAAAAATGAAACTAAACTATGAACTTTTCATGCTTTGCAAAAGTACATTGTGTGCTATACAGTGTGGTATGATTTGCATCGTATGAACACTGCTTCTTCACGCATCACATTCATCTTGCCTTTATTGAGCGAGGCTAACAATTTGGCTGCAACTAAATTAATCATCAGTCGTGTCCATCCGCATTCGAAGATGTAATAAACGGTTTGTGTGTGTGTCTGTCTTCTGCAGTCAGTCAGTCTGTCTCCACCTCCCCCTCTGGAGTTTCTAAAGGTAATGCAGAGGTTAATCATCACATGACTTCACAATGCACCACTGATGTAATGTTTTGCCTGATAAGCTGCTGTTGTACAACCAGTGGCTGATTTCGCAGGGGCAACACAACGTCTCCCCGTCCCACCCACCTGCAGGGTTTCTGCCCGCCACCTCCTCTCCTCTGCTATTGCAAACTGTATCATCATCCAAGTTTCCAAAACAAGCCATTCATCACGATCTCATGCTCTGCCGCCTTGGAGCCTCATAAGACACGTCTCTGACAGTGTCGTTTACAACAGGGTGCAGTTCATTTTATCCCGATAGCTTGGCATCGGCATCAATCACGTACCCCTGCATCTGTTTGCCTGGAATTAAAAGGGCTTTCATCCAAACTGCCTTGGCACATGCAGAGAATTTAAATTTAGATGTTGAAGAGCAGCAGCAGCAGCAGCAGCAGCAGCAGGTACCCGAGTAGCTTTTATAACCAAACTGGAACAACGTCAGCCACTAACGCCAACTGGTAAATTACAGTTGTTTGATTGGTGGCGATGAAAGAATCGTGCGTCCCTGTGAATCCTTCATGGTCTGTTAGAGCTCACGGCGGCTCCGTTCTGCCACGGTGCAGCTGAGCATTGTGTTACTTTGGATTAAGCTCCTGTATTGTGTTCCCTGCCTTTGTCTCCAGCCTCAATGTGTCAACGCTTCCAAACGGAGAAACAAACTTTCTGTCATCACCAGATGAGGCCGGGCAAAGTTAAATCGTGAAAGTTAACCCACCAGCATGTCAACCACATTTCACAAATGGGTTTTGTTCTCTTTGATTGAGTTTGGTTTCTGGTTTGTAAATTGATCATTCTTTTCATTCCTATTTTGTGTGGAGTTGTTCCCTGAAATGTGTTAATATCAAAGGCAAAGAAGGAATCACAATTTGCAGAAAGTGTCATGAACACTTTTACACAAAGCATAGAATCATTAGAAGGGCCCAATATGTGTCCTGAAATTAGTAAAGAAGTAAAATAGAGGTTTCTGTTGTTGAGGATGACCCCACCAAGAATAAAATACAGAGGCAACAACACAACATGTAAAAGAAACTGAAAGCAACGCAAATATACAACAATAAGTACATTGTAAACTAATGATCCTAACTAATTTTACTCAGTTATCGACAATATGCACTTTCTACTAGTTTTTATCAAGTTAGAGGTAATTACGGGGTGAAAAAACCCTTTACTTATTGTTTTTGAGTGACGCTAACTTAGAACAATCAATAGAGCCAATGACACTACTTAACCAGTGGACGTTAGTCTGCTGCAAAAACCTTTAGGCAGGTATTAACAGGGTCATGAAGTATTAATGGATGTCGAAGAATCCTGATGCAATTCATGTTTTTTACATACATTTTTTGAAAGTGCATTGCTGCAAGTAAATTTGTTTGTCAATTGAGCATTACAGTGTGCAGAACAATTTACACTATGGTAAAATGAACAAATAACCGGTCTTAGATGGAACAGCTGGGAGGGTGGCGGTCTGTCTGCCTTATTAGTACGGCAGAAAAGTGTGAAATGCAACAACAAGGTCAGATAAATAAGCTAAAATAGGACATGGTTTAGGTTGAAACCATTGCCAAATGACAATCTTAATAAAGACGGCGAGGTCATGGCTCATGGAACAGGAAAGGCATCATTTGTAATCTTCACGCTGTGCTTTTCATTTAATTTAATCAATGATAATTTATAACCGTAATAGCATATTTTCATATCCACAAATCTACTTAAAAAAACCACACTGTCCCCTGAAATCATACCTTAAGTAAATATGTGCACCTTGTAGTGTTTGGAAATTCTTTTGGCTCTTTAAGTATAAATTTGTGTACATCTACATTTACCTTCAGGTCCGATAATTAGCCCTAGGGGGCTACATTAGTGTAGATTGAGGACAGAAATGGGCTCCACCACTATTTCTGAGAGTGTCAGCGGCTGCAGTGTGTGCAAGATTGGACAAGTGCCCAGGTGCCGGCTGGGGAAGCCAGGGCCACAACAATCGGATGAGCTTGTTTCCAAAGCGATCAATGAAATGTTAATGTGGAAACAACAGCAACAAGCCAGAGGTTGCTTTTCACGATCTAAAATAGGCAACAGGGTGTTTAAGAAACTCGATGAAGTGGAGGCTTCTCCTGTGTCAGACGGGTGTGGAATTCAGCGTCGGAAAACTGCATCACCATCCAGATTAAAGCAAACCGAACACAAACACGTCTGAAGAGGACGATAATTGGAGGAATGATGGGAAATTTGATTCTGATTATTTTCATCCAGAGGGAGCTGCTGGTTCAGATTTGTATTTCAAGGATGCAGCTGATGCTTTTGTTTCAACGGTTGCCTGCTTTTACTGTGAGGCTTCAAACGGAGATTTTCCATTATGAGGAAAGCGCACTTTAAAATCTGGATGATTACGTGGTTTGTTGTCGCAGAAAAGGCTCAACAGGCAAACAGCTGAGTTCTGCTCAGCACCTTGTAGTCTGGTTTTTAACAAAGAACATATTGAGAGATGTGTTACTGCAGCGCACATACGTCCTCTGTAGGAAGAAAATAAAATGTGTGTCTTGTACAATGGAGCTGAAAGATGTTTTCACTTTGGTTTCAGAAGGATAACACCCGCCTCATCGATGCTGAAGAGTGACAGCTCACGGATTATCAAAATTCTGTTTGTAATCCGCAGGAAAAATCTTCCTAATGGCCTACTGATTCTTAAAGAACATAGAACGGTGCACTTTAACCTTTATTCCTTCAGTTCTGTGCCAGACAATAAAACAAACGTGGCCCACGCTGTTTAATTTGAGAACATCTGCCTGTACAATTTGCCCCACTCTTTCATCTTTCCTCGCGTTTCATCATGTTCACAAAGGAAGCTAACAGGTTCAATTTAAGATACCACGATTATTAATTAAGGTGATACTTGTGTGTGTGTCGGTGCGTCACACATTCAGCCTTTGATGGCTGCTTTACTTTGATGTGTGTTGTCTGTTTCAGGCACAAACTGAGGTAGGACAGATGGACAAATATATTTTAGCTGGGTTTGTGGCAAAGTTTCATCTGCACACATACACAGATTACAGTCAAGTTGACGTACTCAGACGTCCCTGGACTGTTTATTCTCACGCAGTTTAAAGTGCAGGTCATTTCTGAGCCTGTTGAGGCCTATAGTACTGCATTCTCACTACAGAGCAAAAATCTGAGCAATCTAATAAAGATGCAACATGTCAGGCAAACTACTCTAACAATAGCAGTTTTGCTGCCACGGTGCAGACGAAGTCAAAATGCAAAGTGTACATGAGGTTTAAGGAACTCAACAATATTTCCACTGACTTGCTGTTTACCCTCGTTTCCACACGTGATAATCCAGTCAGCTGCTGACTTTAGCTTCATCCCCAACGGCCTGATATGAAAAGTGGCATCTCATTTAATGTTCAGCATTTTTCTAAACATGTAAAATATTTCTTTTCTAAGTGAATTTGGAACAAATCTGACACGTTTATAGGATCTTGTTGATAGCGGCAAACTTCCGTCAGTTCCTGGCACTAGTGATGCACTAGCTACAGTTTGTGCATTTGGAATAAATTGAAGGCTAAGGGCACAGTTCAGTGTGAAATATTTACTGGAAAATAATTCCCAGTTTACAGTAATGGAAACGTGTAAAGGTGTAATAATCAGGCATATTTAAACCACACCTGGCTGACGTAACATTTTCTGCGAACATACTCTACCCATTATGTTGCTTTGCAGATTCAGACATGCGTATCCTCCTCAGACGAGAGTTTCCCTCAAGGAGTTTGGTGAAGAAATAAGCCACAGAGTCAAGAGTGAAACTTCTGCATCACAAACATAAAGACAAAAGAAATGTACAACGATTACTTCAGATTGTTATGTTGCCAGTTTAACTGACATTTTAAGGAGCTTTTTATTTGAAGTTAGGGGAGTTTTTTATTCAAGGAAAGGCCTACTTTAAAGTTTAGATAAGGTGATAACTACACATTTTCGTAGACCTACCAGTGGTTCCACATGTCTGGCCACGTGTCTTAGCGTAGAAAGGATCCACAAAAAACAACAGTCTTTATTAAAAGTATGTACATGGGATTGGTCTTAAAAAACTGTGATGCCCATGTTCATTTTAATAAAGCAGCATGTCACCCAGTACCTCGCTAACATGGTGTGGTTATTAGTTTTTGGAGAACACTGAACGCATATTAGGACCAGCTGCTGAACTGTTCTAATATTGTTTTTACACCTGTGACCTTCACAACAAATGATCTATAATAAATGCTGAAGTGGCAAATGTTATGTGTGATTAAATAAACTGAAAATAAACTGAATCTATCTGCACAGAGTGTGTGAGCCGTCTTTTATTTACTTTATGTGAGCTACATGGAAAACAGTGACATCATGGCCACACCATGAAATTCACAGCATGCTTTGCGAAGGCGATGATGTATTCTCCCTGGTGGTTGCACGTCTACGGGTGGTTGTTGGTAACTTCTCTATTAGAGGCAGAGCCAATAAAACTGCAGAGGGAGCGACACGCTGAGCCAATAGCACATTCGACGTCACTGGTCTCTGGTTGCTATTTGTGTCAAGAGAACCTGTCTGCAGACAAGATGGTGGACTGTCAACCTCAGCAGGAAGTTAACTTTTATTAGAAGTGGTTAACCATAGCAGAACAGAGCCCGATTGTCTTCCTCTTTTCGGTGCAACCTACTTTAAATAGGCTGCTTCTGAGAAATGAAATTAAAAAAGCACTTTTTCTGTTTCCTGGTCAGCCCAATAAAAATAAACTATGAGTTATTTAAAACTCACCACTCAACCAACATATGTTTTTTACCCCATTTCAGACATTTTTTTGAAATGTTTATTTATTTAAGATGTATATAACAGTCTAACTTGGGCGTTTTTTGTCAAAATCTTTCTGTCAATTCTTTCTGTACCCTCATACAACCTTCCTTTAACTGTGTTCGCTGCATGACAAAGTCTCTCTAACAACGTGTCTGTTCAATCCTGCTGACCGGTTTGAACCAAGCTTTGTGGCCCATCTAACTTATGTAATTTCTCCAGCAGTAAATAATTATTTTTATACAACCAGCTGTCTCTGTTGTTATTCTCCACTTTCCCACACACAAAACCAGGTTAACCAGTTACAGAACCAGTTAAAACTCCACAAAACAAACTACTGGAGCTGGTCTAGCTTTGCTTATCTTACCTTATTTGGCTGATTTTAATTTACCATCTATGATAAACATTAGTGCTTTAAATATCCTGTAGATTGCTTAGGCTGAACACAAATCACTGATGTTATTTGCTGATATTGGCCACTGATTACTAATGCTTCCTCCTCATAGACATCTGCCATTTTTCCATGCAAACTCAACCCAAAGACATGAATATGCTTATTTCCATACCGTTATGCTTGTATTCTCTGTGAAAATTATTAAAACAAATGCAACGTGCAATGCAAGTTAAAAATATTGTAAATACTAAGGCCTGGGGCTTAATCATGTCCAGTGCGCTTATGTTAAAACTACATCTGTGACCTATAAGTGAGTTCAGCAATTGAGAAAGTTTTTATATCATTTGAATATTTGAAATTTTAAAAGACCTTTCGACGTTTTGCTCTGATCTTCGCTGTCTCTCTGGCTCATCTAAAGGAGTAAAACCTTCCGTTTTGTTTTGGGGATTTTGCGCCTGTACTTGCGAACGACTTCCGGGGAATAGCAACAACTTCCGGTCAGTGTTGGCAGTCACTATCTTGTGCCTGTGGGCAGGGTCAGTTCATTTTTGTCTGTTTTGTCATATTTGTGCTGCTGCGTCAAGTCGGACGTTATTTACCGCAGTGACACCGGATGTCAGGTGGTTAATGTTTTATTCGTTTAGCCTAAATACTTTTCTAACCATAAATGAATAAATAAAACGTACTAAAGTACTAATTTAACTCCTGAACTGAAACGTTCATGCAGGTTACATATTTAAGATGATGATTAAAAAATTAAACTTTCCCCCACTTTGAGGGGTTTTCTTTCCCAACCTCCCGTTCCTTAGAATGAAAAGACACGTGTTAATATCCTACAAAATTTAAACACACACGCTGCACGATTCTTAAACTTAAAATTACACACACATTCATGCTTGAAGGGTCCGGTGGATTGAACCGGTTCCGCCAGAAGCAGCAGGACCTTTATTCTGAAGGCGTCAGGCGGATGTGTGGCGGTTGGCTCGACGCTGACGTTCAGGGCGGATCAGCCGCGGACGGTTCTGCTGCTCCGCCGTCAGTGTCCAGTCAGTGAAATCCCGGCGAGACGTGCGCGCGTCTTCACTGAGGGACGTTCTGCTGGTTCAAAAAAGGAAAAAGACAGAAACGCGGACGGAGTCGAAGCCAAAGGAACGTTAGCTCACGAGCCAGCAGCGGTGAACGAACTGAACCGAGCCCGAAACAAAACAAAAAAAAAAAAAAAAACAGCCCGAAATGGACGAAAAGGCGTTTACGAAAGAACTCGACCAGTGGATCGAGCAGCTGAACGAGTGCAAGCAGCTAACGGAGGGACAAGTGAAGACGCTGTGTGAGAAGGTGAGACGCGGCCCAGCTTTGACCCGTCCGGAACCCGTCACGTCTCCTCGCCGCCGCCTTCCAGACGTTCTTAAAATGGCGCCCGCAGTGGAACGCTGCCGCTCGCGCCGCTGCGCGTGTGTTTGACGATCGTTACGACCGGCTGGGCGCGTTCCGTTCTGTTTTCAGGCCGCCTCAGCTGTTGCCTGTTGGAAACATCCAGACATTCTGTCGGTTAGCGGGGCTTCGCGGGCCCAGGCTGTAACGCATGAGCGATCAGGTCGCACGTCATCCGGCTTCACGCTGGTTTACAGCGAACTCGGCTGTAAAAGCTGTTAAAGGCGTCGCGGGGTTTAATTTTAGTTTGGCTGACCGTGTTATTAATGCACGTTATGCTTCATAGTGGGTGAGTGTGTGATAGAAAAGGTGTGTACATGCTGGGATCCAACAGTTTCTTTCCTGGATGTCATACAACATCCTTATGTAATGTGTCACATATTCAACTATTACACAGTTGGACGTGTGGATGAAACGAGGTTAAAGTGCTCTGACGTCCTCTGCTCCTCTGACTTTATGTCACATGTCTTTTTATGTGTTTTCGTGGCTCGGCAGTAAAGAAGAGCCCATTAAACCCTTCCTAGAGCCTCTGCTCTTATTTCTGGTTAATTTTTTATGGCCTCAGGTGTTGTTATTAATCCACAAGGGTTAATGCAAACAAATATCTTTGAGACAGAAAATTGCACTGCTATTCGATGACTGTACGTTTCCCTCTGATGCAGTGATTCTTGTGGAGGTGATGTCAGCAGAGTTTGGCTTTGACTTATTTTGCCTTACTGGTGGTCGCTTGTTGCTTAGCCAGCATCTGCTTATTATGTGGTTGTTACTCTTATTATAATTCATGCAAATGCAAGAAATGCATAACATGTACAATGTTTTCAACAATCCTGAGCCAAGCATTTATCTGTCCTGCTCCTTCTTTGGCTGCCGTCTGGCTTTTGATCTGATCTTGCAGAGCCGTCTGTGCTGAGCTGGAGCTTAACCCCAGTTTTTCCCAAGGGTCCTTCCCAGACACAGACCCCCTACTGATTTCCACAGTCTCTTAAACATGTTTTCTGTCTTCAAAATGTGGCTCACAATTTATGTAAACTTTAGATTTTTATCAGATGGAGATTAATGTTTTCTAGAAAACCCCATAACCTAGAGTGTGCTATATATACTGTTGCTGTCTCGTGACACGGTCTATTTATGCTTCCACGGCTGGGGAAATTGACCCCTATGTTTCTGCTTGTGGGATGTCATTGTTAGACGTGACTGACGTTCATTTATGGTGATTTAGTTTTCTGACTTTCTGTAATTTCACACCTATTCTGGAAAACAGAGACAAACTGCAGCCATACTCTCTCAATTCTTAAAAAGGAAATAAAAACTGGGTCCACTACCAATTTTGGAGTGTTCTTCGCTAAAGGTTAAAGGCATACTATTCCCAAAAGGCTCATTGCTCCCAGCATGTGTCCTTTTTTTTTCTTTTTTGTCTTGAAACAGTCACTTCTAGTAGTTCAAATGCAACATTCATCTCACTGTGGCTTGAGATCAGAAAGTGGAACATGGACAGACTGTGGGACAGATGTGTAGTGTTGCATCAGGTCAAACATTAAACTGGTTTAGCTAAAGGTGTTTATTGGGGCTGTTGTTTTAATGTATTTTACATTGTTTTTAATGCAGGAAGCTAGGGACGACTTCTGTGATGTCTTCTGTGCAAATTGGTTATAACTATAAGTACATGTCTATTTTTTTGACTTCAGAGGATTTGAGGGTTTGTTTTTTTCGCTTTTTGTCTCTCTGTTTTGGACTGTCAGGAAAACCGATACATCGAGATCCCCTCAAAACTGCCTTTGCTTAAAAATATGATGTAAGATAAGCACAATCAAACCAACAAGTTACTGTTGCTCATAAATGTTTCCTCCCTAATGCTGCAAGGATGTCTTGAAACTAGTCAAGAGGAAAAGGGAAACAATACAAGCTCACCCTGAGGCTGTATCATTGTCACGGCTTAGATGAGCTCAGCTGTTCCAAACTAGTGTCTACCTGCATTTCTCATTCTTCCCTCTGTGAACTGTGGTAATATATTCAGCACCAGGCACCTACACAACATCCTCCCTCATTTAAAAATAGCAGAGGATATGATTGATTTTGAGTTGCATCACTAAAACTATCAGAGCCTTTGTTGCTAAGGGGATCAGAGCGTGTGTCTCGAGATAACACTGTGGATTGTGAGTCACAGAGTGGCTGTCTCTCTTTCGGGATGTATGGGGGTGTGGTGGAATGAGATGTGCTGTGTAATCTGTCCTCAGTCTTTTGTGCTTTGCAGCTATCTTAGAAAGGGCAGAACATAACAGCCTTTCTGTCTGCTTTTCTAATGTGCAGGGACAAGGGAATACTTTATCCTGTTTATCAGAATCACTGCAGATTTTTCAGCACTGCAGCATGTCCCCCTCTCAAGGCTTGAGACGTGCTTTGCAAATCATTTCTGTAGTCATGTCTTCTGTGTAATCTTTTAATAGTATTTAATCTAGTTGCCAAGGATTAAATTTAGTGACAGCAGACAATGCTCTGTTCACTGGAAATTAGGTTTTTGTTCTTGCCAACATAGAAAATTTAATTAAATGTGTAACGTGTCACAAAGACATATCGTCTTTGTGACCTCTATGTTTTCTCTTTCCTTTGTTCAGAAATAATCCTAAGAGTTACATAACAGCTGAGACATTGTTTTTGTCTATTAAGGCTCAGCTGATTGCGTTATGAGGCACCTTTGACCAGCCATTCAGGCTGAAACCACTTCATCTGTTTGTCCTGCAAACAGATGAAATCATTTTCTAGTGACGATTGCAGTGGAAATAAAGATCACACAGACGATTTGTAAGAGGTCCTAATGACACAGCAGCATGAATAACAGAATTTTTCTATGTTTTTCTGGCCCTAACACTGAGGACTGAAACAAAAAAGCGCCAGTTTTTATTCTTAGTGAACTAATCTTTTTTTACACCCTCACAACTTCAGGATGATGATACCATCTAAAGTGTGTTGGTTTCAATGCTCAGATAATGTTATTTGTTTTCAGATGAAGCGTTGGGAGAAGAAAAAGTGACCGTTTTGGTGTTCAGTGGTTTCAGTTCGAAAGTCTTTTTAGTTTAATGAAACCTGACTTTTCTGTTTTGTGAGTGATCACAGCTAGTCAGGACCGATGTCATTGTTTTCTTTAAAAATGTAGTCATTCAAAGAATAAGAGGACAAATTTATTGTTTGTTTTTGTCTTTTTCTGTGTTATACCAGCCACACATACACGTAAATATAAAAAAACAGCGCACAGAACATTATTTTAAAATGAGTAGGAGCTCATAAAAGATATTATTTTTCAGCAATTGGCCAAATATCAAAAAATATATATTTCTTTTAAATTTTAGCATGCAGTGACACAGTGTTTCCCGTGAAACATCTCAAGGCAAAATAATGACTGACACCGTTTCCTGAAAAAATTGAGACAGCTAGTCAAATGCATCTCATTCAAAAGCAAAATGGACAAACTCAGTACAAAAATATCAAAACATGACAACACAGACATCTCAAGGCAAAATGTGCCTCCATTGGCTCTCAGCAAAATTGAAAAGCTGACAACACAGACCTAGCGTGCCTCCATTGGCTGCTTGTGGCGTGGACTTCCTCACTGATTATAGTGATGTCGACAGGGAGATGCTTAATTTCTAACCCCGTAAGTGTCTGGAGTGAGGTCATCGTTTGCAGTTGTAGTTTTGCCTGGCCATTAAGCTCAATTCACCCTAAGTCGCCTGCACGAGGACCTTGGCTGTGTTTAACTTGCTTTAATGGGATTATATTGCGGCGGCTGGGAAAATGCTTACCTCACTTCTCAGCACTCAGCTAAGCAGCTTGTTGACAGTATGGCTTCTGAATCGGGGCCGAGCTTCCATCCCTGCAGCCTGTCTGTGGCATTTTTGCTACAGGTGTGGTTTTAAAATACTTGGGCGAGGTGCTTGCGCCAATTCTGTCGTCATCCTTTTTCATTCACAGCTGCACTGGCATCTCTGGTGTGAGCTGTGAAACCACCATCTCATAAATAAACTCTCACGTTGAGATTATCGCTTAATCCAAGTTATGAAAAAGTTGGGCTAGTGCCAGACGCAGTGGGTCACACTAAATTAGTTTACATCCTCCTGTTTTATGTAATATTTGGTCAGATAGAACCCAGTCCTGAATGATTGTTTTGTCATATTTTTACTGCGTATTGTTAAGTGAATGCAACCAATGACTGCAGCATGGAGACGCCCAGATTAAAGTTTCTAAAGTAGAAAGCAAAAAGAAACAATCAGCATAAAAAGAACATCAGAGGAGCAGAGGTGGTGTCTAATGCTTTACAGAACAAATTACTCATGTAGCTCAGTGTAAGAGGACAGAGTCATGTACTGTCACACCCAGTCAACTTGTACTGGACGTCCTGATGAATTATTTTTTAATAACTTCACTGTTGTTTAAACCCAGTATCTCAGTTTTATTTTGTGACGTCCCGGGTCTCCAAAAACATTTAGCAGTACACTGTAGATCTGTGTGTGTTTAACCAATACATATTTAATACAGACCAGGAACTGGAGATTTAGCTGAAATGGTGTACTGCAACATCAGGATGCAAACAATAATTCTGAGCATTAATTTAGTTATCTGTCAATATATAAATCCTAATGGGATTTTCCACTTGAACGCAAGCCCAAAGTTTCGGTTTCATGTTACCTCTCTCCATTTATGTCCCTCTACTAGTACAGTTTAGTGGCCAAATACTTTGTCTTTCCCAAGACTTTAAGTACTGTCTGAGTTCTTCATCAGAATGTTTCTTAGTCTTTTTCCCGATTTGTTCTGTTGTTTTTACATTGTTTACTTCCACTCTATGTAAAATAGAATATATTGAATGCATGTTTGTTTAATATTTCTGCTCATATTCCCTTCCTCTTGCTTAGAATAACAAGAGAGGTGGTGAAAAGGGGGTTTAAATATGTGGCAGTTTGACTTTAATACAGGCATCTAGAATATGCTCTAGCTTAGCAAATCAGTTGCTTTAGAGTTGGAAGCTCTGGTCAATCTGTCATCCAAAGCCCAGTCATTGAAAAGCCGTCTGCCACATGGTGGTATAGGCATGTGGAGGGTGTGTAATATAGGTCAGGATTGTGCAGTGCTGCAGTCCTGTCCTGGTCACTGTGGTTCATTTTCTCTCTCTCTCCCATCTGCCGGCCTGACAGGCCAACTTCAGCACTGTCAGTGTCCGTTCTCTCTTCCTCCCACTCTGGTTGTGCTGGTTGCAAAACAGCAGGCATTCAAATTGGGATGAGGCACAGTGTTTTCCTAAACCCAAATCAGCCATTTTTAAGAGTCTGCTGTGCAAAAAAAACAAAAAACCTTCGGGAAAAACACAAGACACAAAACCACCTGCTTTCATGCATGAATGTAGTCTCAATAAGGATTTGAACATTTCTGGGTCTCGACCCCGACTGTCTTTTTCCATTTCTCACTCTGTTCCTCATGTGGTTCAGCACGTAAGCCATGTCTGCTGGTCATTCAGCTCGGTGCATTTCTCTCTCAGCCTGAGGATTTGTTCACTCCAAATCTCTTAAAAGAGCTGACCCACCCCCTTCTAGTCAGTTCAGGCTGCCAGGCCTGACAGACTTGAGGAGTGGTCCTTTTTCGGGGTCTCCAGATTTAATGTTAGTACCGTTTAAAGCTCGCTCCTAATTTTAGGTCTGCTTCCATCGGCGTTGGTAAAGCCTGTAAATTCATCACAAATAATACCATGTGACCATTTTTTTTCTGCAGCAGCTGACCCATAAAAGCAAATTCTCCGCATATTTGGATTCATTATTTTGACTGTTGCCTGCTCTGAATCACCAGATATAAAAAACCAAGTGTTTCCCTAAAAACAGTAGCTGTAGGCAACAAACTGAGTCATACTCTGCAACAGCAGGTTTCAGCTTCACAATGAAAGATGGGTAGGATGAACAAAAAACCTTTTAGTTCAGTGGGTGTTGCTGCAGCCCTCAAAACTAAACCCGAGTGAACCAAATGTCTTCTCCAAAAACACTGGCAATGGTTGTCCTCTCTGTCCTTTGGCTTTTAGAACACCGCACTAATGGATTTTAGGAAATGGTGCAGTGCAACCAGAGCTGTCTTTCCAAGTGCCTCGAGGCAGGCCCACATGAAATTACCCACACACAGAGAAGGGGCTTATTTCCTTAGAGAGATTATGGTGGTGATGCTGGGCTTTGAGTTGTAATCACTGTTCACTGCAGCTAAATGTAGACCTCACAGGAGGCTGATGTGGAAATTGTGCAGAAATGTTGGCAGGAAATTGTCTATTCCTGAAATAAAAGTGAAGAACAAAGAATAAAATTATAGTGTATAAAGTATGTGATGACAGTGCACGGTAGACTCACAAGTAGCACAGAATATATAAATGCAGGAAGTATTGCAATACAAGTAAAATGCACGGTTAATGATTTATCTAAAAGTGTAAGTCACTTTTTATGTGTGTTTATATTCTCTTTAGGCAAAAGAGATCCTGACCAAGGAATCAAACGTCCAGGAGGTGAGATGTCCGGTGACGGTGTGTGGCGACGTGCACGGGCAGTTCCACGACCTAATGGAGCTTTTTAAGATTGGAGGGAAATCTCCAGACACAAACTATTTGTTCATGGGAGACTATGTAGACAGAGGGTACTACTCTGTAGAAACCGTCACTTTATTAGTAGCACTTAAGGTAAGTCATAAATTAAACGTCCCAACACTTTTTAAATGGCTTTTTTAAAAAAAGAAACGACGCAGATACAGCTCTGACCTCTGCCGACGTTTTAGGTACGCTTCCGGGAGCGCATCACAATCCTCAGAGGGAACCACGAGAGCAGGCAGATCACGCAGGTGTACGGCTTCTATGACGAGTGCCTACGGAAATATGGTAACGCCAATGTTTGGAAGTACTTCACAGACCTGTTTGATTACCTCCCCCTCACTGCCTTGGTAGACTCTCAGGTGAGAATACATGTCTGCTGGTTGCGCTATAGTCATCTAGACTGCGCAATGTTCCAACAGAACTTAATGTTACACTTTTATTCGTTATTAATAGTCAAATTTTTCATCCTTCCAGATTTTCTGCCTTCATGGAGGTCTGTCGCCGTCCATAGATACATTGGATCACATTAGAGCTCTGGACCGTTTACAGGAAGTACCACACGAGGTACCAAAGATGCTATTAAAATTAAGCAGAACTAAACGGACTTTTTAAAATCCACATAATTCAGTATAATATGAAAACGCATGACACAGACTCTTCAGATAGTCGAGATCAGGAGCGTGCTAGTATTCCCTTGCTAACCAGCTTGTCCTCCTCTTCCTCTTTGTACTCCCCAGGGTCCCATGTGTGACCTGCTGTGGTCAGACCCCGATGACCGTGGCGGCTGGGGCATTTCTCCACGAGGAGCTGGCTACACTTTTGGTCAGGACATCTCTGAGACTTTTAACCATGCAAACCGTCTGACGCTGGTGTCTCGTGCCCACCAGCTGGTTATGGAGGTGTGTGTCTGCATGCAGTTGTTCTAGTGCAGAAGTACTAAGCCTGAGATAAAGGAAACTGCATTTACATCAAATGGTGACAGTGGCTGTTGGAATCCAAATGTTAACATGTATGTTGGTAATTTAACAAGCCTGAATGTTTAAGTGTGCAGACTAACTCAAGATTTACCTACGTCACTAGTGTTAATTCCTTAAAGAAAGAATAAAAAAAAAAAAAGAATTTTAACAGATTTTTTTCCCCAAACCACCACTGACCTGAGAAAGCAAAAAGACCACGGCGTACAGATTAGCTTTGTGGTATAATGGCACTTATTCTTCCTCCAGTGAATAACGCATCTGCTCCTCCTCCCAGGGTTACAACTGGTGCCACGAGAGGAATGTGGTAACAATTTTCAGCGCTCCCAACTACTGCTACCGTTGTGGAAACCAAGCAGCTATCATGGAACTAGACGACACTCTCAAATACTCATTGTAAGTACATAAAAAAACTGAGTTCATATACTTCTGGGGATTTCTAAAAGCTAAAGCTCTGCTCTGTTTATACAACAATTTAATTCATTTAAACTGTATATATGATGACAAGCATTTATGATGTTTGTAATATGGATGACTATGAAATAATACAAACAACGGTTTTGTTTTTGCTTTCCATCTACACAGCTTGCAGTTTGATCCTGCACCTCGCAGAGGGGAGCCCCATGTCACTCGCCGCACCCCAGACTACTTCTTGTAAATTCTGACCTTTGACCCCTGTACAGTCAAGTCCAGTATTGCCATGATATATGACCTTCAGCCGGCAAGAATGAGGAAAGAGAGGGTGGGAGACTGGGGGTGCTTAACAGCTGTGCACATTGAATACCCACACAAAGATCTATTTAAGCATTTGGCAAAAACAATGTGTGTCTTATGGCTGGACCAAAGGATGTGTGCCATAATCATTACATCATGCATCGCCGAGGACTTGTATTGATAAAATAATGATTAAAATTCCTCATCCTGTTTCTGTGTAGCTGGACTTATGGCACCAAACTCCAAGACAAAAAATTTGCTATTTCAAATGCGGCTGTTTGAATCCCACATGCCATGGCTTATTATATTCGAAGATCTGAACGTGATCTGTTTGCACTTTTGTAAATCTAAGGAAATGTAACATATGTCAAAAGATGAAAAAGATTTCACACTACAGTTGTTTTTTTTTTTTTATGATAAATAAAACCCGGGTAAGGCAAGCTTTACACAAGGTTTCTGTGTTCTGTGTACCTTTTAAGGAAAAGCCCTTCTTATGCAGTTTACCCTGCTTGGTGTATATGATTGACAGATGATGGAGTGTTCATCCACATCAACTCACTGACTCCCTCTGAACTGCAGAGTC
Organism: Channa striata; assembly: GCA_033026295.1. Classification (NCBI taxonomy): domain Eukaryota; kingdom Metazoa; phylum Chordata; class Actinopteri; order Anabantiformes; family Channidae; genus Channa; species Channa striata. The sequence goes on from CM065182.1 coordinate 3,374,332, forward strand.
TGTATTAACCAAGCCATTTGAATAATAAAGACTAAGGTGACACCTTAATGGGAGAGTACTGTGATCTTTTTATTTTTTTATGACTGTGAAGAACTTTGCCCCAAATTATATGAAAGTTGATGTCAGATCCCATCTGAACTGCAATTATTTCTGAATTTTAGCCCATTAAATCCATCAATTCACATACCAGTGAGTAGGTCATCCAGCTGAGCCTCAGTCATAGAATTTATTAATTGATTAATTTTTCATCATGAGTTATGATGAAATACATATTCAAGACTACAATTTTCTTGTCTTTCATTAAATGTAAACATTAAGCACCATCTTGCATTTTGATTTTGTGCTTTAAACCTACGAGTTAATGATTTCTTTTGTTTGACAAGTAAAATCATTTGAAGAAGGATCTATAATTATATATAAAAAATTAACAATCGTGTATTGTTTATAAGGTCTGGTGGTCTCTAAATTGGAACTGCTGTGTTCAAGTACTACCAGAAATATTAGCAATAAACTAAAAAACACAATATTTTAACAAATTGTAATTTAAACTAATAGTCAAAATGAAGATCAGGAAAGTAAGTGGAGAAATGTCCCAGAGCAACAGTATGATTCGACTTTTCAGGTTTACTGTTGAAAATCACGGAGCTTCATAGGCAAGAAAAAACTGCTAGATAGCTGGACACAAAATGAACCTAAAGAAATTACAAATATGAATATTAACATGACTCTATGACGTTACATCAAAATGCACCTCATTTGCAGTGTGTCAGTGACTGGTAGAATTTATATGATAGGGATTCAACTTTGTTTCTTTTCAAATTCATATTATGTAACGTTTGTTGAGAGGTGTGCAGGTTTTTGTGTCAAATGTGCTTTTTAATTTTTCCACGCAGCACTTGAAAGCACCACGGGAGCAGGAAGCGCCACTCTGCGGCAGCTTCAGTCCCTGCATGAAAACAGACGCACATGCACAAATACTATTATTGTTTTTTAAAAAAGAAGAAAAATACTAATATTGTTAGTTCATCATGTCTATAGAATAATGTGTCTTTGACAATGACATAAAGGTAAAGGCGCATTACAACCACCTTATCTCGTACGTTATTATCTTGCGAGATAAGATAATTCTGTGGACTTATAGTTCATAAATGTCAACAAATATGTTAGAAAGCGAAGTTTAAATTGCAGCATATAGCATAACGCTGTATGTGTCTTCTGTGGCAGGAATTCGAAGACTACATTTCGGAACTTGCCTTTTCGATACGAGGAAATCAGTGACTTGTCTCCACGTCCAACGGCGCAGAGCGGAAATGAACCGACAACTGCTAATTCGGCATATGTAAATATACAGGCTAAAAAAAGCCAAGCTGGGGCCCACTGTGCGAGTTTCTGTATCCATGGCAACACAACACTTCCTGTTCCTCCTCTCACGAGGGACTTTAATGGCCATTTAATGTTGAATAATTTCCCAAGATCCGGAGATCAACTAGAAAACTTATAGTGGTTATTATTTTGTCGCTATTTGACATGGCAATGGCATCATCATTTAGAAGATCAGCGTTTAATTATTAATTCTCAGTTTTATTTAGTTGATTTAAAGACTCAGTAGGTTCTTAAATATCAACAAGCGTTTCATTTTGGACATAGTTCTTTTATAAAAAGCCCCCTTAAACATGAAAGACGGAAACAGGAAACAGGCCGTGTCGTTGCCATGGATACGGATGGCTTTATAGCAAGGCTCAGTTTATCGCCTAATCATTGACATTTTGGGAAGCTAATTCCACCGAGTTATCAATCGACAGTTCTGTTGTAGCGTGGAGTTTTGGAAGGATTTCGAACTGTCACTAAACTACTGTGACACTGAAGGCATCCTAAAAAAACCCTGATCATTCTAAGGCAAGTTCTGAAAGCTTCTCACATTTATGAGATCATTTAGTTATGAATACGAGATCCGTTTCTCGTGTTTCCGAGATTTAAAACGTTAGGTGGTTTTGTGGCCCGCTAATACAAGTGTTTGTGATTCACAACAGTCTGCATAAAGCACAAAGTAATAATCCCATAGGGATAATAAATGTCACTAAAAATGGTAAAACAAATAATTCATAATTTATTGCAGATTGATGATATATTGTTGTATCAGCTACTTTACTTAAGTAGAACTTTAAGGTACTTTTAATTCAACATTTGCGAATATTTTATTTGAAAGTACCATCCGAAATTATAAGTATTAAATTAAAAACAGACCATCAGTAGAACTAAAAGTAACACGATGAACACATGAACACATCACCAGGCTTATTAAAAAAAAAAAGCCTCAATTATCGAATGAACTCGTTCAGGCGAAGTCGCGCTTTTATAAACGGAGCTTGGACAAACAGGAAACGCCGTCTTCAAACCCCGCCCCCTGTGCCTCCGCGTCACGGCGTCACGGCGTCACGCTTCCCCAGAGACCTCGGTTCGTTGTTCGGTGCGGCTGCGTCTGTCGGGCCCTGCTGTTGACCACAGAGGAATTTCGCCTCTGGCTTTGTCTTTAAACATTTACGGTACGTGGCTCCGCAAACGTGAATGTGTCGTGTTATAGTTCGCTCGCGTGTGGAGGTTGACGTCTCCATTTTGTCTCTAGCTTTATTTAAAACGCCTGGATGTGGCGGCTAACGGGCCTGCGCCACATCGGGAGGCGCTAGCATTGTGCACGGTAATGCTAGCTAGCCGGTTAGCTTCTGTCTTAGCTGTTTCTGACGTAAACACACTGGTATCGTAGCTGAGCGCACGGACCGTGTGTTTTATGTTCCTTCCCCTTCCAGCCACTTTTAAATATGCCGTAGCTAGCGAATGGCAGGCTAGCCTGCTTAGCATCACTGTTATTCAGGCTACAACCGTCGGTTAGCTTGAAGGCAGCGGTGGAGCTTTAGCGCTAAACGCTGGTGGGTTGAGTTCATGTTGCTCCTGCCGACTTCCGCCTAGTGAAGCTTTAAATGTGCTTGTATTGGTTCCGCGTTGGTTGGTGATGTAGCTGCGTAGCTATTAACAACGTGAACTGTTAACGTCGGGTCAACAGGTTGTCACATTGCTAACTAACCAGCTAGTTAGCTGTCAAACCAGCGTTGGCAGGAAACCTCCGGATTTGGTGCGAGTCGCTGAACTTTGCCGCTGCAGTGTGTGTGTCCACTAACCTGACGGCTCTTGTTTACAGATAATGCCCACAATAAAACTACAGAGCTCAGATGGGGAGATCTTCGAGGTGGACGTGGAGATAGCCAAACAGTCTGTCACCATCAAGACCATGTTAGAAGGTAGAAATCATTGCAAGCCTCCATGTTTTCATGTTTTCCCCAAGGAGCAATGTGATGGCTGCACTTTATTATAGAAACATTAAGTACAGTACAAAGCGATGTATGAGTTGCGTTAATTGCACATTTTGTCCCCAGATTTGGGAATGGACGATGAGGGAGATGATGACCCAGTTCCCCTCCCCAATGTAAATGCTGCCATCCTCAAGAAGGTACAAACCACACGCACAAACACAAATCCACCCCATAGCTTTTAAAAGTTTTTTAAAAGCGGGGGTGTTAAAGCCTCAGCATGTTTAGTTTTGGTTCTGAAAATGTCATGGAAGGAAGAAAATGCAGATTACTTGCTATATAGATTCATTTACGCTCTGACACTGCTTGGGAAGTTTCTCCTGTCTTCTGAAAGTTTCCCCGTGTTCTTTTTGCCATATGCAGAGCTATCTTTATTTGACATACTGATTATGAAACATTTTATTTTTACTACCAATTTCTGCTCATAGTGATATTGGAGAGAACAAACCCGTGTTTGTGGCATGAAGTTACTTAACAGGCCTCTAGGGAAAAAAGAAACGGGCAAGAGAAACGAGTTGAAGCTAAATAAAGTAATTGTAGTGTGATGCAGAAACCTTTGCGTATAGTTAATGGTTGCCATACATGTATTTCCTTCAGGTGATTCAGTGGTGCACTCATCACAAAGATGACCCCCCTCCTCCTGAGGACGATGAAAACAAGGAGAAGAGGACAGACGACATTCCTGTATGGGACCAGGAGTTCCTAAAAGTGGACCAAGGCACCCTCTTTGAACTAATTCTGGTAAATATGGTTGACAAATATATTATATTTTGCTAACCTACATACACTTACAATGAAGGTAGGTTAAGATAAGCTGACATTTACCTTAGTCAAAATTATTACATGCCAAATCTCAGATGACCTTTACTCAAAAGCTAAACTGTCTACTGTAAAGCCCCTTTCAGACATTAACTCCGGTCCAGACAATATCTAGAGTTTTTCTTTTAGATATGCAGCCAACATCCAGAAAAGTGAAGGGGGGGTTTAGGCACTTTGAGCAGGAGGTGGGACATGATGCAAAAAAAGCAGCAGGAGTGACGGTGTTTTCTTTGATGGCGATGGAGGACGACACTACCCGTTTACAAAGTCTTAATGTACTAAATTTACGTCTAAATAATTTACTATCAACAGAAAATGTATTTAGACGTATCCACAGTATTAGCACGAGTTCTTCACCTGCAGGTGTTTGTATTTGCCTGCTTTTGCAGCTTTTGCAGGGAAATGACGTCAACACGCTCACACTCTCGCGGCGAATCCTCTGGAGTTTCACCTCCTCTGTTCACACATGAGGTCAGCTGGAGAGGATCCAGCTAACGTCCGGGGCAAAACACGGGGGCATTTGCGTTCACCTCCGGATGGAATCTGGATTCCGGTGCATGTCTGAAAGGGGCTTAAGTTAATATTTAGTGTGTGTGGACCAGCATCTTTCCTTAAAGTGGAGTCTTTTACAGTCCTGATTTGTTAACAGAGTTTTTATCAATAGATGCCAGTCTTGATTGAAATATGAAGTTAAAAAATCTGAAATATTTATATACATTGCACAATTTAGTGAGAGACCAAATTCAATTATGTGGTCAAAAAAACCCAGCCAAATGTCAGCTTACTCTTTTGGACAGTGCAACACAAGTTAATCCTTAATGTTTTTCCGTCTCCGTAAAGAGGAATCACTCACTAAAAAAAACAAAGTCCTTTTGCTTTTCTGTAATTGGATTCATTTGGTTACATTTATTGTCATGTTCTTTCTGGTTTTTATGGTTAAAACTGAAGAGCTGATTTCTGTCGTGACTCCTCTCCAGTGGTACGTTCACTGCATTCAATGGATATCAGATTACTGAGCATTCTCATTTTGTCAAGAGCTAAAACATTGCTGGGTTTTTTAAAGGGGAGGAGACAAAACCTGTTGCAAGTTTGGGACGGGGGGAAAACCAGAATAGGGAGGGATCTTTCGACCTAAATGGATTTTCTGTGGGCAGCGTGTGAAGGTGAACCAGACGGAGCACATGAAGTGTAACCTGAGCCCTTCCTTGGAGTTACTGGGAAATGGACGTTCACACAGCTCCAGGAACTGAAACCGTGTGTTTACGAGCACAAAGCCAGAGGATGCTGGAGACACGGGGCTGCTCTGGTCCCACATGAACCATCGATGCAAAGCTTTGCCTGAGACCAGGATCTAATGTTATTAGAACACTGCAGGAGTAGAGCTGAAGTTTTCTGAATTGAGCTCAGTGGATGTGTGTTAACTGTTGGCTTTGAAATGCAGCCCCAGTGATGACCGAGGTTTCCAGGCATGAGTGGAAATGACTCTATTATAAAGTATGATTTCTGTGTCCAGATATCTGTATTAGTTTCTCAGACCTGTTGGGGTTTACAGAACCACATGTGTTTTTTTATGAGTTCTACTCCGTGGACTTTGCTAAGGCTGTGTGTTCTGCACCTTCCTCACTTATTTTAACTGAATGGCTTCAGCAGGGAAAAAGAAAGTTGTTGCTTGGCAAAAAGAGCTGCACCGTTGAATAACGCAAGCAGACATTAGAATTGGCAGTTTACTTTTTCTCTTTGTGTGATGATTGTCGTAGTAAGAGTTCTCAGATTTCCTGTCTGTGCTTCATAACTGTGTTTTGATGCTTGGAATGTTAACCTTTTTTAAAAATGATTTCAAGGCAGGAGGATCAAGATAAGAAGCACAAGATTGTGACATTTTCGGGCAGGGCTGCTGGATTTGGTACATTCAAGGACTAGGCCAATTTTTTCCTAAGTAACTTTTGGAAGGATAATAACTTACTGTTGGTCTGACTAGTGGCTTTTGCTGGGCTCACATAAAAAGCAGATTTCAACATTTTTCATGTGTCAAATGGTCACATGCCTTCTATGAACACACTGGCCTTCAGAATGTGCAATGAAATGCACATTTTGGTGAAAGTGATGGAACAAACTCCTGCTTCAAAAGCTGATTTAAACATAAGTGCAGCAATGATTTACAGCCAGGGAGCAAGAAGAAATACTATAGAAAACTCTTAAATTTGTCAGGATTTCTTTTCCTGTTTAGGTTTATATTATCATAGATTTCTTTATAATACATGAAACCTGATGCCCCGACTAGTGCTCCTGCTGCTTTTAACACAGGGATGGATGGTACCTGTAGTTAAACCAAGGCAGCCAGAAAAACGAGTGTCAGTCAGACATCACCAGTTGTCTTTACTTAATTTAGTCCCTGAAATATATTTGCAACCAAATTCCTCTGAGTTGTGTCGCTGCACGTTGACGTGCAGATATTTCCTATAAATTTCTAACCGTGACAGATGTCAGTCTTTACAGCCTTTCTCTGCTTCCCTTCACGTTTGTGCAGGCTGCCAATTATTTGGACATCAAAGGTCTGTTAGACGTCACCTGCAAGACGGTGGCCAACATGATCAAGGGCAAAACCCCGGAGGAGATCAGGAAGACGTTCAACATCAAAAATGATTTCACAGAGGAGGAGGAAGCCCAGGTAATAATCATCGATTAACGATCAGAAAACAGATGAGGGACTAACAAAATTGTATTTGGTAATTTGTATTTATGGAAACTCGTTTGTCCACAGGTACGCAAAGAGAACCAGTGGTGTGAAGAGAAGTAAAGCGGGGGAAGATCCTGCCAACACTACCACACTAAAAAGGATTGTCCCTGCTAACTGGTTGCACTGGCGTTGTTCATATTTGTTAATATTTACATTTAGTATATTTAGAGCCAACAGCCCCCCCCCCCAGTCTCTGTATACCAATAGCATGAGCATTTTAACTTGCCTGTGATATTTTAATTTAAATAAAGAAGCTCTTCTGTTCCCACTCACATTGTGTAGTACTATAAAATAATCTTGGTTTCACAGCTTTGTACCCTGAAAAATTACACGTTTGTCCTTCTTGTCCAGTTTCCTCGTGTTGTTTTTTTTTTTCTTTAGTTTTTTACTGGGCATGTTTTTCCTTTAGATTGCTTAAGTTTTTTGTTTTGTTTTTTTTGAAAATGGAAGGGTGAATATTTTTTATTGCTCTGTGAATGCATCTCCTTTGAAACCACATTAAGGTCAGAAAGTAAAAGTGAAGTTTGAGATTTAGAGGTTTGTCGTGTCTTTGCAAAACTGTCCTCTGGACTCGAAGTACCTGTCACAGCGTTGGGTGTAATTCATGTACTGAATAGGAAACGTGTCAGATTAAGCTGGATTTTGGGATAGTTGAACGTATACTGAAGGAGTAAATAAAACATTCAAAGAAATTATGTGTTTGTCCGTTTGTTACAGAGGGAAAAATGGCTAAATCACAACTTATTCTTGAAAATATCTGTGGATTGGAACTACAGTAGACAAGATACTCAAAACAATTTTAATACAACAAAAACAGAATACATCAGAGGCTTTTAAGGCCTTAAAAAAAAAAAAAAACAGACATCTTGGCGTTTCCACTACAGACGTAAATAGGCTCAAATGAAAACCGTGTTTAGTCGAAGAGCGTCCTCTGCTGGAGGGACAGTGATGCTGTACAAAGCTCAGCCTACAGTTGGTCCACAGTGTTTGTAAGTAAAGTCTGAGGCTGCAAAGCAGGACAGGAAATTAAAGCAGATTTATTCAAAATGTTGCTTTTTGTTATAATAAAGTTGGCACATGCACAGGTTGAACGTTTCGTTTGAATGCTGCACTTCTGGGAAAAATAAAAACTGCACATGACAAAGTGTATTGCTTTAAGAAATGGTAGAAACTAATTTTTTTTTGTTTCACTTTTTTTTTTTTCATAAAAACATATAAAAGTTTAATTATAATAGGGATTCCAACATGTATAAAACTTTACAACACACCGATATATAATAGTACCCATTTGGTCTCAGATTAGTTCATGGAGCTGCAAAATGTTCAACGGAAAATAAAACATTGAGTTAAAAACAAACCTCACTTTCTTTCCCCATCAGCAAAAGCATATGACCTTTACAAAACCCATTAAAATGTTTACAAAAATACCCAAAATGAGGAGAAACAAAATACAACTGGAAATGATTCATAAAGTGATCAGATACTGACAGCCTCAAAGTGCCTGAAAGAACTTGCGTAACTCAAAGGGGGGAAACGCTATCGGGTTTAAATCTGAGACTTTGTTTACCTGCTGTAAATCCGTCAGAGAAGCTGCACAGTGTTTATAAAAATGTGTGGAAATGAAATGAAGCGGAACTCTTAACTGGTCCATTAAAATCTCCCTGTTCAGGACTGAGGTTCTGCGGGCGGCTGGACTCTGCTCCCCCAGCACGGCCTCACTGACTGATGGACGCTGGGTAATGAACTGTGTGAGATGACGGCTGCGATGGTGACGTGTTAAAAAGAGAAACGTCTTCAAATCCTAAAGTTGAAATTTGGAAAACGTGCATTAAAACTGATGCCACGTTGGCCTTTCTGTTGATGTGGTTTATTTCAATAGAAGCAGTTCACGATTGTCACATAGGTCAAAGGTCACAGCATCAGCACCAGACGGCTAATGAGTTGTTGGACAAAGTGACCTCAAGGCAAAACCCAAGCAGCTTGAGTCGAGTCCAGACTCAAGCTTTAGTGTCCTAAAGGCCGGACACTTCCTCTTCCACACAAGACCGTTCAGTCTCACAGATGAATAATCAGGCACAACCTATAATTTCAGAGTCGACTGTAACAGTATGTGCAGTAACGAACACAACATGGCCGACTTGGTTATTATTCTTTGTACACGTGATAAATTGATGCCTTTTTTTGCTCCTGTATTATCTTGGAACACACTAATTCATAGCTAAAACAATTTACCTCCTACCATTTGTCTTGGTCATAGATGATTTATACAGTTTGGTTGATATTTTATATCCCAGTGATTGGACAGCTGATAATCTAGCAAATATGATTTGTTGTGTAGTACACGTCTTTCAGTTTGGTTAGAGGCCGTTTAAAGTACGAACCAGCGGGTTTTTGCTGAGGACACATTTGGACCCAGTTAGGATCATCCAGAGGAACAAACCAGCAGGCAGATGCTGGATGTCACCAGGAACTTACACACGGCTTCACCAGCCGCAGTCGTTTTCCTCTTAAAAACACAGGATGTGGATGAACTGAATGAAAGCGTGGGGGTGATGCTGGTCTTCGTGGCTTCGGAGAAAGCTGAGGTGAGCGGGGACGTGGTCACTGAGTTTCCGTTAGCACTTTAAGAGAAAGTCCTGCGGCCTTGGCGGCCGACAGCGCCGCCGCCGGCGAGCAGTGCTTGCCGGACAGGTCCGGGTGTGTGTGGGCGTGTTTGATCGCGGGCTGACGGAGGTCACTGCGCTTGCCGACGGGCTGCTCCTGGGGTAAGCGTGCGTGTGAGCGTGTGTGCGCTGGCGGAGACAAGGCGAGGCGTGTTGACGGGGAGGTGGGTGGCGGGGAGCAGCCCGGGGAGGGGGGGCGCTGGTGCTGGTAGAGACGGTGGCGGGCCGGGGAAGGGGAGGGGGGAGAGTCTATAGCACTTAAATCTGAAGAAGTTGGGCTGGGGCAGCCTCCTCCTTGAAGGTAGCGAATGCACTTCTTTTTCCTCCTAGGAACAGTCAGAGAGAGTTATCTGTGAATAAAGTGTGGATGGTAAACGTCAGCAGGCGTCAGTGAAGATGAACAGGGAGACACACTGAATGGTCACATGAACTCAAGTAGCGTCTACGGCGAGAGCGTTTATCCAAATCTGGGACCCTGACTGGTTATTGTCTGTCATATAAGCACGCGACATTAAATATGTAAATCAGGGTCTGTGGTGACACGTGGTCAAGGAGATGTCCAGGGATGAAGCAGGGCCTCTCCTGGGCGGCTTGTGGTTTGATAACGTTTGGAACGAGTCCCTAACCTCACATGCGGGTATTAGTTTATCGTTAATGTTGATTTTGCTCATGATAAATCATCAGTTTTTCATGGTGCTCTGGTTGGAGGAAAAGACTGCACGTCTGCGAAACGTCTTTAGCTGAGCAAAGTTTTTGTCGTCCTTGACGCTCTGCATCCACCAGCCCAGTCACTGCTTTGTCCATTCTGCAGAATCGAGGCTGGAAGTTGAGTCTATTTTAAGTTGTGTGGACCCTGAATCCCTCACGCTCGCCTTCGTTTGCCTGCGACTGGACGACTATGTCGAAATCCTACAGCAGCAATAGCGCTGTAAAACACGAAGAGCTGATGAAAATGTAGAGACAGGTGGAAATAAAGTCCAACGTCTCCCACTGGTAGAATGCTGATTCCCAGCCGGTAAGTCTAACGTGGGCTTCTGTGTAAAGGTACATGTGGTTGTCACCAAGAACTCACTGAGCTGCTTTATCCGAGTAAACTTTGAAATACGTGAGGATCAGACTGTGGCTGCCTCAGATTCAGACATGCCCAGTTACTTTCGCAGTTTATCAAACCTGCAAAGTCTGAGCGAAACTCCTGTTCTCACTATTGGGGCCGATCTGTCTGACAATCAGCATTTGACTGTAACCATAGGGTCCAACCATCTGGAAAAACTCCTCCGGGTGATGTCACCTGGAGGAGTTTCCCCAGCTGGAAGCAGAGACATATTTTAACACGGGTAAGTTTGAAAGCATTAATGTACATGTACAGACAGTAAGTTGGAAATTGGCAAAGTTGCAGCAGAAAGTTGCGTTTATTGCCTAAAATCCGATAACACGGCGAGACTTTTTGCCCGAGACCCCGTTGACCCGGTCTGCACCAAACACTGCATTTGTCGAGCAGGCAAGCAGCAGTGACGTGCTGTGCTTTGCGAGGTGTCATACTTAAAAGCAGACCCGTGTACCGCCGATGGCAGCATCAAAGCAGTTAACAGGATCCCAGATCATTACCAGAATATGATATGAGTCACCAGGTTTAACCACAAGGAAAGGCGCGAGGCCATATTTAGACCGAGAGGGGCAGGAAGAGTGCAATAGAAAGTCATTTTTAAATGTCAGACGTCACCATCAAAAGGCGCCTGTTACCACATCGCATGAATGGAGAGAGTTGAAAGCAGATGGGCATGAGAACAGCGACAAACGCATAAAGCTGCAAGGATTTCGTGTGTGTGTGTGTGTGTGTGTGTGTGTTGGGCTGTGGTGATAAGGATTTGCTCTAACCACATTCACCCCCCTTTGTTCTCTCAAACTGAAACACACACACACACAGAGTCAGATTTCCATGACGTGATAGCGGGGAAGACGACAGAGTTGCTACAGTTTTTCGGTGGTGGAAGCTGCTTTTGCAGAAACACGCCGGTTCCCGCAGAGTCGACTGTAAATCCTGTGCTGGCACGCCCTCCGCTGACGGCTCCTGTTGTAGCGGGAACAGGACGATATCGTCCTGCTTCATTACAGTAATTGGGAGAAACTCTCTCGGATCAGTGCGGCCGCTGTAAATAACATTTACTTGATCTCTAAATGAACACTTCACTGCGCCACGCAAACCGTGGTTTACGCTCATAACTGAGCATTCAATAATCCCCCAAACATTTTCTGAAGTAAATGGCTAGAAAGACACTAGGCGTCAGTCAGTGGAACACGGCACGAAAGGAATGAGATCAGTTTCAAGCAAATTAATGACTGAATTTCTTCATAGTGCTGTGAATTTTACACCCAGGGATCAATAAAGTTTTATGATTATACTGCATTTTATATTATTAATTCATCTTCTGAGAGGTAAACGGTACCTAAAGGGATCAAATTAATGTCGGGAATGAACAGGAAAGATATTGACAGTATTTACGTCAAATCTCTCCTTACGTACATAATTTGATTAAATGTATTCAGTTACTTGCACAAATAGACGCATGGCAATACAGCTGAATCCAAACTAAACTAATAAATATTAAGTTATGAGGTAGCACTTCAGCCTAAATGTGAGGGTTCAATCGGTCGTGCACGTTTGACCTTTTTACAACAACTTTCTTGTTGTGATGGATTTACATCAGTTGTTCCACTGTACGAATGTCTGACGTCTGGTTTTTTCACCACGGGAACTCTGAATTCCTAACTCTGTCTGAAATCACGGAGATTCCAGGAACAAAGTAAAAGCCCCCGAACTCTGCTCCTCTGACGTGACGGGTTTGTGTTTTCAGCCCCAGGTAACCACTCCGCAAACACAGCTTTTGTTTTCTCCTTTTACCCAGCGGTAATTCCCCTGCAACCACATTCACCGTGTTCTAAAAGCCCTGCAGCACCTCTGACCTTTAAGGTGAGACACCACAGTTACAAACAATTAAACCCGACGTGATTATTCTCTACGTTCATACACATTTATGGGCAGACTGGTTCTTTCAGCAGAGCCTGCTGCAGAGCTCGGGTTGGCATTTCAATCATCGGTCTGGGGTTGAGCTTGGCCCTGACGCAGACGGAATCTCATTAGCCGACTTCATAATCGCAAGGCGGCACTTGTAACGTCATTAAAAGTTTGCAACGTAAGAAGAAAAATGGAGGAGAAGGTGCTAAGAGAGATTTTTACCTGCAGAGCAGCTCTGCCTGTGACAAAGGTCTGAATAGCTACGACAGCAGTGACGCACGCACAGACAAATGATTGGATGGGAGGAGAGGTGGGGGGTTGGCCGCACACTGCGGGGCTGATGAGGGGTGGGAGTGAATGTCGGGTACACACCTGCAGGGACCGCACCAGTCCGTTTGTTGGTTGAGGCCAAAGCGAGCGCGACATTTCTTAGGAGAGCCCGGGTCTGAGCGCAACGAGCCGAGCGGCATGCACGGAAATCAGGGAGGAGGAGCAAGGAGAAAAACACAGAGGTGCAGAGGAAGGAGAAGAAGAAGAAGAGGGAAAACAGGGGTTAGGAGGGTGAGGACAGAGGAAGAGAGAGACACACAAGAGCTCGTCAGGTCAGGAGAAAACAAAAGCACCAAACAGAGCAGGTGTGTTCAGAGAAAAGCATCAGCTCCAACTGTTAGCGGGCCACAGAAACACAGCTCATCCTAGTTCCTGACACAGCGTGTTCGAGTTCAGTTAGTTCAGGCTGAGCACTGGTTGGCCAACACCTTTCCCACCATGACGTTTCAGATTTGCACCATTAAGCTGGATTATTATTATTTTTTTTTGCCACATTCTAACAGGAGTTAGCGCTGACGTGCTGAAGCCTGGACGCTGCTGCACGACACTGGAGACCTGCGGACGCCTCCGAGGTGTGACGGCTTTTACTTCTTCATGGATAAGACGTGGAAAATGGTTTGAACGCTCTGAAGGACAGACAAAGTTTGAAACGCCGGGGATTAAACGGTTAATAGCTGGGTTTACGTGGAAAGCAGAGTGGGTGGGTGGTTTGACGCTAGAGACACATCCTGCCTCGGAGACAGCAAGGATGTTGGTGCACTGAGCGCCAACGCAGCTTCAGGCTCAACTGAATTCTCTTAAATGCTGTGGAGCTGACGTTGTGTCGTTTTCTCAGAGTGAAACAGGGTGTCTGACGTGAGAAGGATGCACGGCCTCGGGCAGTGGGCGTTTACCTGTGTTCGAGTCCTGCTGCTTCTCCCTTTTTCTCCTCTTCTTCTTGCCCTGTTGGAGAGAACAAAGCCCACAAAGACATGAGTGAGGCCCAGGTGTCAACAGGGGAAGATTCTCACCATCAACGTTTGTACAGTGACGAGTGTTTTACTTTCTTCCTGCAGGTTCTAGTTTCTGAAGTACAGTCGGGCGCAAACGTTCACATCCTTTTATTTTGAAGTGATAAAAATGTGTGAACTTTTGCAGTAATTTTCATATTTTTCCTTTTTATACCCTTTAAGACCATTTTGTGACACTAAGGGATGCAAATTTAACCCGAAACACAAATGATCAGGGAGTGTATAAAAAAGGGCATCAAAAATATGAAAGTAGTTAAATTGAAAAATAACTTTAACATCTGATGAAGGAATATTTGTACTGGCTGAATGTGCATTACACAAGTTGATGAAAATCTATTAAAATAGTTCCCTGCTTCTCCTGCAGGTGACACCATCAGGAGCAGATTTCCAGTTCAGGTGATGTCATACGGAGGAGCAGGTGGACCAAACCTGCAGCCTTTGTAATGTGATCATCCGTGACATCATCCTAAACTTTGAAACATCCTTCAGACGACATCACCTGAACTGAAAGACATGTACACGTACTTCGCAAACCAGAACCATCGGAAGCAAGTTGAAAAGGGGTGAAATCGCCCTTTAACACGAGCAGCGTGTCCTGGCTTAATCTGAAATCTCGGTTGGAGAGACGTTAAACGCTATTCGTTTAGGATCAGAAAAAAGCTGCGCTGCACGAAGGAGGAACGTTTCTTATGAAACATATAAACCTCTGAGTCCCAACGTACAAAGTTAAGACCAGTAAACAAGCAAACGGCTTCACAAAGGCGAGAGAATCACAGACGAGACTTCGCAGCGTCGACCCTAAACACCATCCGTGCAGAAACTGTCGGGGTCGAAGGTCACGGGAGACGCTCCCGAATCGCTTCTCTTTTTTTATTTGTTTGGAATTGGCCTCGCTCCAAAATTCCCGTCACATTTCGTTATCTCCAGTTATCTCCAGGCCGACTGTGACTGTTGAGGTAAACATGCGAGCTGTTCACACAGATCTGCTGATGGTGGAGCGAGGCCTCACATTTGGGGGAAACGAAGGATGTGGGCACAGACATCTACCGCCTACGCTTCGATGTGTCTGCCCTCTCCCAGCTCGCTGCGTCTATGCGGTTACAACAACAACTCTTGCAACTGCACCTTGTCTGAAGCTTTGTGTCTGTGGGCGTGTTTCTGCGTGTGTGTGTGTGTGTGTGTGGAGGTTTTTATAGCCACTCAGAGGAGAGACCCTCCACAGCTGCGGGGGCGATATGTGGAACTTCGCTTCCTGTTTTGTTAGTACCTCCACTGACTCTGGTGGCTTTTTCTTTCTGTTTTTTTAACCCTGGGAGGAGAGCAGAGCATGCAGGGCGATGGCGGAACAGGTTAAAAGTTTATAGAACGAATCTCTGCTCCGAAAGTGTTGGAACTGCAGAGCCAGTTCGATTGTTTCTACTTTTTTAAAATTTGGTTTAAGATCCAAATATAGATGGGAGCTCAGAATTTCAGCTTTCATATGTCATATGTGAATAAAATACAACATGTCATCTTTTTGTATCAGGTGACTCAATATTGTTCTTCTTCTTCTTATTATTCTTAATGATAATCCTCAGTTTTTTGGAAACAGTGTTTAGAGTATGAACGAAGCACATTGTGAGGCCTCTACAAAGCTCCATGCAGCAGCAGCAGCAGCTTCCACACCCATGATCACAGTTTACTAGAGCTCTGGTTTATAAGTTTTTATCAACAGAACATGTTTCCAACTTGCGGAATAACTTTCTACCAGCGGGATTATTGGGGCTTTTATTTTTGAAATATCTCCTCACAACAGTTGCCAATGTGTTGCTCTGTGTGCTGTGAGAATGACACCAGATCCTAATCAGTGCCCGTGAAGCACTCACTCACTCACTCACTCACTCACTCACTCACTCACACACGTGTGAGTGCGTTATAAACCACAGCCCAAACAAAATGTCACCATAACCCGTGAGCCATGCCTGCCCGTCTGCACAGATCAGCTCAGCGTGATATGAAGAAACAAGCAGAGAGGCAGTTCATTACTCTGTCGGCTCTCGAAAAAAAGCAGCATCTGCTCCAACCCAAGCCGTTAATTCACCGGATTAGGACCAAGGTTTGACTAACAGGAAGTCAGACGTTCCTAAATTCACCTGTAAAATAAATGACTTCCACATATAAAAATCATTGCTGCGTGCAGTGCCAAAGGCTGTTTGGTGTGTAGCTGCACCAATGTGATGCCCACAGAATAAAAATATCTAAAGAGCTAGATGAAAAACTGAGGCAGTGGGGGCAGCCATGCAGCCCTGCTCTCGGTTAGTTGAGCAAAACGGGTTGATTTATACCTCTGTGTGATTCAGTGTCAGAACCATGGCAAGATTTAATCGACCAATCGTCTTTGTTTTTATACATATATATATATATTTTTGCAGCTGCTGTTGCTTACGTGCTGTGTGTGAGTCAAAGATTTTCTGGAAAGTGCATGCAGACTTTGCACAGGAATACCCCCAAACCCCATTTCATGCACATACTCAGTTTTTCCACCACAGAGGCATAAATCCACCATAAGACGTGTCCCTACCCAATCAGCTTTACTCTTTTCCCCTGCGACCCCGCTAAGGCCCGCCTCCTGCAAGAGTTCAACAGCACACTGACAAATGAGAGGCACACAGCAGCCCAACACATCAGACTGACACGCATGCACCACACAATGGGTTGATTCACTTCATTATTAAATCCATGCTATAAAAATTCAAGTGTGTTGTGGAGGTTTCACACTTTTGACCGACAGGTCGGGGAGCCAATAGTCACGGAGGTTGCCGAGGCATTAACGAGCAGGTGATGAAGTATCAAACTCAGTTCTGGACTGGTGATTTTCAATCTCGCTATTACTTCCAGGGAATCAAACCCAGAGAAAAGAAGGTCAGGTGGTTGGACACAGCGCTCGTGTTGGTTTTACACATATCTGCGTTATTAATCTGAAATGCAGCTTTCTGCATCCGAGAGATGTTTGGTGTCACAATCGGTGAAAAATGTTGTAACTGACAGTAGATTGTTTATTTCGTTGTTCTAACACAGGCAGCTTTTTGTTTTTGTATTCTTATTTTTTCTTATAAATAGGAATTTAAAAAAATTAACCCGTGTAATTATTGTTGTAGTTAAAAACGGCATTTGCAACACAAACACCGTAGTTGAACAACTGACTATGTTTTTAATTTAAAAAGTTATTTTTTGTAGCTCTGCTGACATGTGACCATGATTATGCTCATAAATCGACAGCTTTGCAATGAGCTGGTGAGTGAAAAGTGCAACTTTTAAACTGCAACTCTTCTATTTGCTGTAAGCGTGCCTGTCGTAACCATAGCAACCACGTGACATCTTTGCCCCAGACTTGGTTCCCATGACAACCCACCTATAAAACACAACTTTTCCATCACTGTGCCTCCTCCTGCTTTAACTTTTATGTATTCATGGTTTAGTTTTTATAATCAGCTGGGGAACGTTTTTTCCTTTTAAACAGTTTAAACGGGAACAGTCAGTGTGGAGGACGAGGAGCAGTAAGAGCGGAAGTCCTTACGTAGTTGTCTCGGGCAGACCAGGTCGGGTACAGCTGCATGTGGAGTTGTCTCTCCTTCCTGGCCAACTCGTAATACTTGGCCTGTTCCTCCCGGGTCAGTGCGTGCCACTGGAGACACACACACACACACACAAAAACAGAGCGTAAAAGAAGCACATTAGGTCGTTATTGATGCACAATTAATTTTTAGCAAAAATGTACAATTACTGTATGTAATAAAAAAATAAAACCACATAATGTGATTAACAATATAGCACATGCGTGTAGTAGTAGAGAAGCAGTGATGCAGACAGGAAACACAAGCAGATGTTTGAAACGGTGCATCGGGCTCGATGATGATGTGCATGAATATTTTCACGTTTCACTCTTCAGGATCCCGGACGACGTCGGTCTGGCTTGTACGATCTCAGCAGCAGCAGAGTGCGAGGCGAACCGAGTTCACCTTCCCGCAGTCCTCTCATGTTCCTCATGTGTGAAATTACACACTGACCTGGAAACGGGATTAGTCTGTGCTGTGTGCGTTTCTCACCCTGCGTCCCAGAATCTGGTTGATGGCGGCGCTCTCCTTTAACGTGCACTCTGCGATGACCTTTGCCCTCATCTCCTTCATGTAGAGCATGAAGGCGTTAAGCGGTTTCTTGATGACCGGCTTCTTGGGCTCCTTCTCCCGTTTAGCCTCCATCTGCGGCTTGGGGCTTTATTGGGGGGGGGGTAACAGGAAGGGGAAGGAGGTAATGAGAACGAGGACGGAGAATCAGATGGCGGTTGTGTTGGGAGGATTTTTCTGCGTTCCCTCTCGAATGTCGCCTGACTCCTTGACTTACTTTGTGTGGTGATTTGGCTGAACACAAACAGCTTTGTTTCTCTTTTGGTTAATTCATTTGTGCCTCAGCTGTTAAATTAATTTCGAATTTTTCCCAACTGTGAAATTTGTGTAAAATGAGGCACACGGAGGAGTGAGTCTGTGTGAGAAAACGGTGGTTTTAACTAAACGCTGCATGGAAAAACTGAATCAAAAGTTTTGATTCACTGAGTATTAGCAGCGTTCATGCAGAGCATTTCATGTCCCCCAATACTCCGATAAAATCTTAGTGTGTCGCCGTTTCTGACAACTTTAATCTAAATAAACTTTTTCCATCTAAATGTTTACGAACTTGCTCTAGAAAGTCTCTGTTCCAAACACCAGTGGGAATAACGTCATCAAACCCTATGAACATGAGCAGCACTTTTGAATATTACAAATCAGTGGGTGATACTTACACGTACATGCCCCTGTCATACTGTTCATGCTCCTGTTTGCCTGAGGGAGGCACTATGGCCGGGTGGGGGATCCCTGTGGGATGCATGCCTGACGGGCTCAGCATCAGAGAGTGGGAGAACCTGGTGGAGGCCAGAACAGAGACGGGTGGAGGAAGACAGGAAGACAAAAAAAAAAAGAAAAGAGTCAGTCATTGGAGAGAAGCTCGCTGAGGAGTCGGGTGCAGAGAGGAGGGCGAGCGTCAAAGCGAGAGCGAGGTTTTTTTTGGTAAGCGACGAGGCTGGAAGCGTGAAAAGCAAATCTGGTTCGTCCCGACACAGGATTCATCAGGCTGACAAAGATTTTTATAGTGGAAAAAAAATAAAGTCCAATA
This sequence comes from Channa striata, assembly GCA_033026295.1. Lineage (NCBI taxonomy): Eukaryota > Metazoa > Chordata > Actinopteri > Anabantiformes > Channidae > Channa > Channa striata. The sequence continues at coordinate 3,393,453 of CM065182.1, forward strand.
GACGTCTGAGTGGAAGCTGGTGTTCAACATGAAGCTTCAAATGCCTGATGTCACTGTGAGACGGATGCGTTTGTCGCCACTAGAGGGCGGCCCAGCCTCACCGTCGGCTCAAACCGCCGGATGATCCGCATCCACTAATTTAGCCTAAAAGACACAATTTGGACGATTGAACTTCCAGACATTTTCCTCTCGGAGCTCCTCATATTTGCTGGAACCTGCATAGGTGGGGCAGACAGGAAGTGCATCAGCAACCACGTAATGAAGGCAGATGATGCATTTCCCCTCTGAACTGGACTGGACTCAAACATCCAAATCCGGGGGTCGTTTCAACAATGAGAAGACGATTCTGAAATTGAGGCTTTCAGCACGTCCCCACCCACACAGGTCACACGACTGAGGCCTTGAAACGCAGCGGCGGACCGACAGGCGAAGCGGCGCGGTGTCCGTCCGACCCGAGGGCCCGGCCAGGGCCACTCAGGTTGAAACCAGAGCTTAAGCAAATACACTCAGAACACACACAATGTCTGCTGCTTTTTTTCACTTGTGAAATATCAAGACAACACACACACACACACACACACACACACACACACACACAAAATGAAGCAATAGTAGGAAAAAGCAACGTAGGTGGAGAACAGTGTGTGTTTCTGTGTGTGCGTCAGCCTTTTGTGTTCTGCAGCTTGTCCTGGTGAAACACTGAACTTGTCCTGTTTACAGCGTGCACACACACACACACACACACACACACACACACACACACACACACAGAGCAGCTGCCCAGTGAAACACGAGTTCACTGTGGTGAATGGAAAACGCTTTAAACGTGCTATAAACAGGAGGCGATGATGCAGAGCGTTGCTTGGTTTTTGTTTTTGGCGTCTTCTCGGCTCGGCCCGGCCCGACCTGACCGTCTACGGTACCTGGAGTAGGAGGAGGCGCTGGGGAGGTTGGAGGAGTAGGTCTGCCTGAATCCACAGGGGGACAGGCCGGGATAGACGGGCTGGCTCTGCCTGCCACAGCACAGCAGAGAGGAGAGACGACGGCTTTCAGTTTTACAGCTTCACAGTTTGTCAGTTCTAATCACACAGAGGAGTGAAGACTAAAAAAATATGACTAATATTCGGCTTTTCCCTCCTTAAAAAATAAATTATGTTTTATTCAAAGAGAAGTGTGCATAGAAACCCCCCCACCATCATATTTTCACATTTGTTTATGAAAGTTTTGTGCATGTTTGGTCTATTTTTACTCTCTTCCTGATTATTTTTATGCATTTGACATATGTTTACATTTCATGTCCATTTGTCATCATTTTGCTCTTTGTTAAATTGTTGTTTTCTGTCATTTTGCATCTTTTTGTGGATGTTGTGCATATGAAAATGAACAGTAACTCCTTCTTTCAGGTTCATGTAAACTTGCACCGTGTGTGTGTGTGTGTGTGTGAGCACGTCTACATGCTTTACACTGCTGCACTGTTCCTTTAACAAATAATACGGAACATCAGGATTTAGAAAATTCTCCTACAACATGAAACCTTGTGGTTCGTGCCTCTTTGATTTTTTTGTTGCTCCGTGATCCCTGTGGAGAGAGTCTGGATCGGCTCTGTTGACAGCTGGGTGTCAATACTTGGCTTACCGGGGAGCACACACACACACACACACACACACACACACACACACACACACACCGTGGGAGGTCGAGGGTGGGGATGAGACAGAAGCCTTTGATATGTAGACAACCTCACTTCTGCCTCCTGAGAGCCGGGACCACCACCCGCCTCCTTCCACTGATTCACCCTCATGTTTCAGCGAACGGACGACGATCATCCGCGTCCAACGTTCTAACTGATGCCACGTTGGGATGAAAAACTCCTCCGCCGTGCTGGTGACGGAGGAACGCTGGGAACGAAGTGACTGTTCGACTCAGAGCCTTCTTAAATGGCGACCACACGCGACAGCCAATCACATGCCTCCAAACAGACGCATTCACACTGACAGTGTCGGTGAAACGACACAAACGTGGAACAGCTTCCATCTGACCGTCAAAACCTCGGACTGCTCTCGTGCTCTTCAGGAACTTTTCTAAAAGACCGATAAGTTCGATTTTACCGTGCTGAAGTACAAACATGACTGTAAACTGTGAAGTTTGGTTTCACTTTCATGCAGACAGAACTTTATCAGAGTCTCTGTCAAAGGACATTTTAGGCTAATCTGACCATCAACCTCCCACATTCTTACAATTCCAGCTGCTCAACGGTGCAGGACGATAGAGATATGAGCAAGCAAGAAATGTCAGCAACATTTTGCTCATTAACTCCCCCGTTTCTACGGCCTTTAGCTTCTCGGTTCTAAACGAACAGGATTCAAACTGCCCTTTGCTGAAATCTCGCTGGAGTTTTTCTCATGCGTGAAATGACACGTGGCTTTGAAAGTGCCAGTAAATGGCATCAGAGCTGCTGGTGGAAGACACTCGAAATCACAGTCACCATTGTTGCACAACTGTCACTTTCAGTACAACTTCAATTTTTAGTAATGCAGCATGTTTGTGATACTCGCTACAGCAGAGCTGCGTCCTCCCAAACAACTAAATGCAACCCAGCACCCTGCTGGTCCAAAGAAACCGAGTCTACGAGCAGTCAGGCCGGTGGAGGGGGGGACACATGGAGGTGGTCATAGGGGGGACAGCAGATTGACATTTCAGCCCTCAGTCTCTGTCGTCCCCTCCTCCTGCCTCAACAATAGCTGATAATCTGGGTTAAAGGAGATTAACTGTTCGTAATACTAGAGTCACAGTGAAGTGTCTGAAAAAGATAAAACCGATCGTGTCCATTCGCAGATGTTCTGCGATTTAAGCTTCCATTGGAAATGTTGGTGACATTTGACGTAAGCCTGTCGCTGCTCCTGCAGGGGATTTTGTCCGGCCACAGACACTGTGGCTTGTAATAAATGGATTTGTGGATTTATAAATCAATAGGCGTCTTACAATCAAACAGCGTGACGTCGACTCCAGATACGGGAGCAGATGTGGCCGTTTTAGGAGCCTCTACAACATCTAAACAACAAGCTATTGTGCTAATCAAGACCCAGGCTGACAGAAGCAAAGCTGCTCAGCTTCAGGGTTTCCCCGAATCCGCCAGATCTCGAGGAACCCGTCGAGATGCGAAGGTGCAGGACATCACACAACTCGTGCTCAGTCGCCTCTTCCTGTCCGTTGTTTCCTTGGCACCAGCATCCAGCTGTTTACTGACAATGTGATTGGAAGTACTCAAAGACCATTTCGGTTGGAGGTTTGAATTTAAATTTTGCAGTTGTGCACATTTGTTCAGCTCAGACCCGAGGCAAAGGATCAAAGGAGGTGGTTTACACGACGACGGGGGCTCAGGTGAGCTCCTCTGACACCTGTGAAGTGTGCACCATCATTAATCAAATCGAAAGCGACTATTTGAGGGTTAGGTGCTACATTAGTTACACGGGTGATGATGCTGAGAATCCCCCCCACACAAAACCCCAACTCCCGGTTTGAACTGCTTGAACTGCATTTGTGTGTGTGATTTTCATTTTGTTTGAAATTCAGAAAGTCGTCCGCCGCGCTCTGCGGCGTTTAAACCCTGCTGCGATCTGCCTAAACGTGCCGCTGCTCACTCGTGCCCTGCACCAGGCTGCACGTTCGCACCACAGGCCTCAGTGCCTCAGTGGGACTTTTTGTGAGAGTGAGAAATTTAAATGCAGACACAATTTTACATTTAACTTGTGTCTCACAATAGTAATACGCTCAAACGCGGCTCTGTCAGAGCGCACAGGTGGCCACGTGGTTAGAGAGCATGCCACATAACCGCAGAGCGCTGGGTTCAGGTCCAGCTCAGGCCCCGTTCTGCATGTCATTTCCCCTCCCTCCTCATGCTTCCTGTCACCCCCTCACCTAAAAAGAACCATCAAAAGGCAGTAAAGAACTTCTGTCACTGAAAAGAGAAAGAGTTTCATCCAATTTGCCTTAAACTGAAGTTTCTCTGAAAATGTCCAACAAACGTGGAATTTCCTCTGGTTTTACTTGCGCCGGACTGTGACTCACAATGACTGGCAGGATGTGAGACAACAAAAACAACAACAAAAGACAAACGTGACTTCTGATCTGATCGTCCTGGCAACAGTAGTATTGTCAGAGATCAGACATGAATCAGATGTAGGACCACGTATGGAAATAAACAACCAAAAAATGATATGAATGACTTCAGCTGTAATATAAACAATTTTTATTCTCCTTTAATCGACTTATCATTTGGTGGGAAATGTCTGACACTAGTGAAAATAAATGTAAAACATTTTGCTCTTTAGGAAATAAAACTGATTTATTTAGTTTATGTCTTAGATCAGCAAAACTTAAACTATTTATTAATCAGTTATAATTTCTTCAAATCAGCTTTACAGCAGCCGTCAGAGTGCAACAAACAGACTTGTGCTCCTTTAATGTTGGGGAAAGAATGTGAGTCAGTGCAAGGTCATCACAAGCACACAAAGGAGTGTGTGAATCACAGTGTGTACAGCTGTGTGTGTGTGTGTGTGTGTGTGTGTGTGTGTGTGTGTGTGAGAGAGAGACTCACCAGCCCATGGAGGGAGTAATCTGCCCGACACCGCCTGGAGGGAGGGAGTAGTACCCCGAGAGGTCCTGGGACTGGTGTCTGTGACCACCTGCAGGTACCACACACACACACACACACACACACACACACACACACTTTAACAGCACTGTATATGCACATGCATGTTTTAAGTACACACACTTAATGAAAGATGCAATGTCTCTGTTTTTAAAGACACACACCCGCGTCAGGTCATGTCAGCTGCAGCCCCCCCACCCCCTCGTCATTAGCCTGGGAACCTGGTGTTACACACAATGACGCCCTTTACACAGGTCACACACTCCTACTCCCATCCTATCAGGACGTGCGTCCCACTGTGTGTGTGTGTGTGTGTGTGTGTGTGGGACCCTTCACTGTGGGCTGGATCCCCGGTTTACTCTATACAAGTTGGAGGCTGCGTCGACCCCCCCACACACACACACAGACACACACCCAAACACGCACACTAACAAACACCCTCCATCTCTGCTTTTAGCAACGACGTTTTCCAACCAGCGAAACACAGACAGCTCGCCTCGGTGCCCTCGCACGCCAGTCTTCCAGTCTCCCTCGGTGCCCTTCAAAGGAAGTCATTTGTCAACAGGCAGCACCTAGCACTTAGCGCGGCCCGGCTGCTAACCTGTGTTTGCAGCAGAGGAATGCTGCAGATGACTGTAATTAGGCCGCGGCTCCGGGCCTGTTTCAGGACCCCGCGCCGCTGTAAATCTCTGCAAAGCGACAGGAATGCGACTGAGTCAGTCGACCTGTCTCACCGCTCCGATCCGTCCTCCCCCCCCTCCTCTGTCTCTCCCACCACGCCCTTCCTCCTCCCTGCCCTCCACCCCTCCCATGCTCAGGCTCTCCGACGCTTTGTTTCCAGCCTCGTTTTCACCCCTCTCTCACCTTTTTGCCCCGTCTCTTTCATCTTCATCTGTTCCCAAACCGTTTCACTCAACCTCCCTCTTCCTCACCTGGCTAATTCCCACTGTTGTCCTCGGCCCGTTTACCTGTTTGACCGATGTCCTCACCAGAAACTCTGCTGCATGACTCACATCAGCCGCTCATCTATAATTTCTTGCCTCTATTTCGTAATTTTAATAATGTGGCTGCTCCAAAGCGACGCCAGCTGAAGCTTTTTAATGAAACACACGGTTATGCAAAAGAATTCACGTCAAACAGAAAAGCAGCTGAGGGCTTCACAGATCAATGCCAATAAAAAGACACGACAACGCGAGGTTAACTGGGCTTTTGGTTCTCTGATCCCTGCAGTAACATCTTCCATCCATCACAAGTCTGCACGTGTCACTGTTACATCATGGAGGAGTTTCCTCAAGACAAGTAAACAACAATGTAGGAGATTTGATCTGGGTGAATTCCACCTGATGTAAGCACGTGGTTTACACGCAGGACTCCTCATTCATTCCAGGGAGAGCCAACAAACACACACCGACACACACACACCGACACACAGAAAGAGAGAAAACAACAACAAGAGCAACCGAGTGAAGCGACTTTTGGTTTGGAAGTTTTGATCCTCCTTCTGAGTATTGGCTACAAAAAGCAAAATCATTTGTCAACGCATGACATCAGCCAATCAAATCAGTGCAACGCTTTGGTGCAGAAAATGTTAAGACATGAAAGTCCCCTAGTTTAATCATAATAACCAAAGATGAGTCAGAAAATCTCAATAAAAAAAAAAAGAAAAGAAAAGACAACTCACGAGGTGGCAATAAACTAGATGAATAAATGATGGCAGAGAACAACTAACAGCGGCAAAACGTGAAAAAAAAACACAACAACTACAGATAGTTTTTATTTTAGAAAATAAAAAGAATTCAGCAGCTGCGACACCATGATTTGATCTACAACAACAACTACAAAATGTCTACACAGCGAATGGCCGTAGAGGTTCAGGGGAAATGTGGTATGAGGATTTCTGTACTGAGCTGAAGCTGAAATTGTCCGTCTTCCTAAGTCACGCTTTAGGCAAAAATAATAACTTTTGTCAAAAAAATGAGCTAGGCCATTAATTTAAGAGGGTGATGACGTTTGACCTGGGAAAACGGGGGGGGGGGGTCTCAGGAGCTGTACAGTCGTGCCTGAGCAAGAAGATCTAGAACCGAACGGTCTTTACGATTCCCTGAACCTGCACATTTAAAGCTGCAGCAAAGCGTTTCCTGTTTGTTAACAGACAAAGTTGATGATCTTAATATTGAGGTACGTGGAGTATGACGAATTTACGGCGTGACGCTGCAGAATTCAGCTCCAACAAAATGTTCGTTTGAGAGAAACACACTGAATTTAGAGCCGAGGGACATTCGTAGTTTCAGACGTGTGAACCGAAAACACACTTTCACTCACACACACACACACACACATTTGTTTTTACGTTAAGAGCAGCTTTACATTAAATCGAACCAAAACACCAATATTAAATGGGATCAACTGGAACGAGTTAAAATATCCAGTTCAAAATATGGGTTCTAAACAATCCACGGTGAACTTTACATCCTTTTTCGAAATCACCCGTGTTCCCTGAAATGACTGTGTGGCCGTCAGCACAAACAAACCAATCCCAAACACCACGTGCGGCTTCTCTCTCTGCCGTTTATCACATTTGAATGCGATGGAAACATGACGCCGTTTTCTGTAAGTCACTTTTTTTGACACCATCGAGTCTGCTGGCTGTTGGGAAACGCAAAGGGGGAAATTAGCAGCAGTAATGGGGCAGTTTTCTTTGGAATGCCCCTTTTAAAGCGGCCGCCTAATATCAAGTGCGGCGAAAACTCTCTCACGCTCTCCATGTCGGCGTCTCGGGAAACATCAAAGGGAAACCATGTGAGTCAAAGCGGCACCGTGTGAGGCTGCTATCAGGACGTGTGCATGTTAAACTGAGACTGTGGAGCTCAAAATAGAATTCCTACAGCGATGGGGCTGTGGTGGTTCTAACCACTGAGAGTGAAAGCGCTAAAGCCTCATATGACTTGACAAGACCGGCAGGAACTTTGTAGTGTTTAGTTACAGTAAGGAAGAGCCGCGAGTAGCGGCCAATTTTACTCAAGTACACAAAGGGTTACTTTGGCTGGGAGCAGACATCAAACGTCGCAGTAAGAGTAAAAGTCCATTTTTTTTTACAGTGTAAAACTAGAGATTACAAGCCAGCGTCTAATATGACTCTGACATTTTTGGTTTATTATTCATCACGTTTCATTTCCAATACACAGTTTCTGCTTTTTTCATGTTTTTTTTTAATGAGTGTGACTCACACTCTCATCATCAATTTAAAAATGTCAAAAGGAAACAGTAACGTGAGCAAATATCAAGAGTGAAATTTAAACACTTTTTTCACTTTGCATTTGACGGTGAATCGAACTTCTTTGTGTTTTTTAAAATACATTTTTGTAGAGAAAGTTTTGGCCCTTTTTGGACAAAGTGAAAGGTGTCTCACAGAATCAGAGCTGATCCAAACACACAAACTTGGGTAAAAGTGCAAGTTCTTGCTAAAAACTAGCTGTCAAATAAATATGACGGCTTAAAAAGTTCACGATTTTCCCTCCAAACTGTGGTGGACTAAGAGTAAAATACAGTAAAGTTCCAACACTTCCATTTTTACCCGAGTACAGTATAAATATATTTTTTAGGACCACCGGACAAACAACTGCAAAGCTGCAATAACTTTTCAAAATTTCCTGTAACATGTGCGTGTTGTGAAGAACATAAAGTAAAGAACATTTTCAGCTGCATAATGATAAAAAGCGGGAAGTCTCGTCGATCTTTTTGGAAAACGACGGCGCTCCGTGGCCTCGACGTCACAGGCTGCGCTTGTGAGCAAATGATGTGACATTTTGCTGACGCCTCAGGTAAAAGTAAGAATCGGTGAAAATCTGCTCAGCTTGCTGATGCATGGTGTGAGCAGCTCTCACACGTAATGCTGTAAAACCGGGCGAGGGACATACAGTAAGTGTTAACCCTGCACACGACAGCGTGACATCCAGCAGACACGTCTCACTTCTGCTTTTTCACGCTGTTTTTTTTGATGCTCTATTGTCCGAACCAACAGTCATATGTGAACAAACAGTCAAAGCCGACTGAATCACTTGTTGAATGCGGTGTCACGGTCGACAGGAGGAATGACTGAACTGACCAACCAGCTGGGTCGAACAAAGTTAAACACCCAGCGCCAGGATACCGCCTTACATCACGTCAGATCAGTGATAAGTCGTCCGCTCTCTTAAAGATATTTATTTGTATGTCGAAGTGCGTCACAGCGCTCTTGAAACTGCATTTAATTTCACTGAAAATACCAAAGATATGAAAAATCTATTAACATAAAGACAAAATCCTTTTTGGCAATGGAAATGTTTAATTGCAGTTGTGCAGAAACCGTAAACCCTCCGTCTATTTTTGTCTCAGCTCAACCGAGAGGCTTTTTTACTCTAGGCAAAAATAAAATTGCAAAAGTGAAACTTGCAAATATTGAGATGAATTTGTAAAAAAAAAAAAAAAAAAAAAAGACTGGCTCCTGGTATTTTCCTAAAACTTAGTTTGTCTCAAAAAATTCAAGTTTAGTTGCTGTGAAGTTTTTTATTAAACTTATTGGGATCATTTTTACAATTTAAAAAAAAAACTAACTTGCTCACAATCCCCCCGTTGCCTTGGAAACGGACATCGCTGCATCCCTGTCAGTGTGAGACTCTTATTTCGTGTCTCCTGCTGTGATGTGAAGCAGGACTTTGGTTTGACAGTCTGAACCTGCAAAGTCAGGCTTAAATTTGCTGCTGCACTGCAAATATAGAACTCAAACCAAGATGGATGAAATGTTATGTAAAACGCATCAAGTCCAGCTGCCAATTTTAGGAGAATTGACAAACCAGGTGAATCATAATTTACGTACTTAGAGATGCGCGTCACAAACATCTTTCTCTATCAGGGGCAACTAAAGGAAACAGGCTTCATGTCTCTGAAACCTGAACATTATTTGTTCGTAGGATTTATGAGGATAACAAAGCATCAGCTAAATGAACCACACACTGTAGGCGAAGAGTGTTTCAAACCGGCGATTCCCGACTCGGTGGTGGCAAAACGAATCAGAGAGGCCTCAGAATGACACAGAACCAGTGCTGTATTTGAAAGGGTCATGACTGGGAGGTTGCAAATTTCAAAATATTAAAACTGCTTGTTTTCGTCACGCATTTTCAAATGTCCTGCTCCCAGAGGGGATCAGCTCTCAGTTCTCTGTCAACAGGTCCGACACAGTGCTGATCCACGCTGAGGTCAGCCGTGCAAGAGGAACAAAGACGGCTGTGCTGAAATATGACGTCACTGATGAGGTAACGGCCAGCGTGTGACGAGCTGACGAAGGACACGAGGAGCGAGCTGTAATCCAGAATCAGAATCCAGGTGAGATAGTGTGAGAGAAGTTATGTGCAGCAGCCAGGTGTTAGGTGTGTGTGTGTGTGTGTGTGTGTGTGTGTGTGTGTTTGTAAGAAGCAGGTGGCTCAGTCTGTCATTAAGAGCTGAGTCACTTTGTTAGCCATGGAGACACACACACACACACACACACACACACACACCGCAGACCAGACAAGGAGAGCGTGTTTATCGGAAAAGGGGGATTTCCAGGCGGAGCGCGGCAGAATGCCTGAGGTCAGACTCCGTCTAATATCTAATCAGAGTCGGGAAAAGACTCGTCTCCCGTTCCGTCTTTTTCCTCACGCTATTATTTCCTTCTTACATCTTCCTCCTTTGCCCATTTTCTTCTGGCTTCACAAGCAGAACAACAAAGTCCTGCCGTCATCTCGTTCGGACTTCTACACACAGCAGCTCCTGACGTGGACGCAGCTCTGATTAGTCTCACCTCTCTGTTTGCACTTCGGCTCAATCGTTCGCACCGATAAATGGCTCCGATTAAATCCTCAATCCATCCCTTCCAGTGGTTAATCCGTCACGTTTTCCCGAGGAGCCACTTTATTCTCAGCGTCACTGCCTCTAAATCCGTCAGCGCAACTGCTGCCCAAAGCGGCGAGAGCATGAGAATGTTTAGGGTTTGCACTCGTATGAGGCTCTGGTTGTTGCCGCTTCAGCCTGTGGTGCCGTTTACAATAAACCACAGAAATATATTTGATAATTACCAAATTAAAGTTTCATTTCTCTGTAAATCCACACACACAAGCGCTTCATCAATAACCCGCTTGCCCACGTCTGTGCTTTCTATTTCTTTCTTGTTTCCCTTCGTATGTGTTCGTACCTACTCTCGCTCTGTCTGTCTGTCTGTCTGGTGGAAATTAATTCAGTTACCAACATTTATCAGAGGTGGAAAAGGCCACTGAGGTTTCATGGTGCATCTGATGCAACGGCAGCGGATTAGTGTCATGAGTTACATAGCGTCGTCACTGACAAGGTCAGTGGTTTGATTCCCGGTCACTCCTGCGCTATATGAACGGCCATTTTCCAGAGAACATCCTGCTTCTCTGATGTGCAGCCTGTTGCACATGTGCATACTGCTGCTACACACACACACACACACCGCACGGGTGCAGTGCTGGATGTTGGTATTTGGCTCGTTCGGTTTCTGACTCATCAGAAAGACACTTTGCTTAATGCCCCGCTTGCAGAAATGCAAATCATCATTTCCTTGAGGACTTTTACCCCAGGGAAGGTTCCTGGACCTTAGTTCCTGGGTAAAAGAAATGAATAAATAAATTACCAGGAACTTTCTGCACCTGGTGGTTCCATTTAGTTGCAAACTAGAATGACATAATGAAACTGGTGAGTTTTACTTTAGCTCATCCCGTAGAACCACAGCAGCCCAGACATTTGAGACGACTCTGGATTCACCATGTGCCTTCAACACGTGGACGGCACCCAGCGGCAGCCCTGCTCCTAAAGGACAACCTGCTCTACGAACTCACCCACTGATGCTTGTAAGAGACACACAGATAAACACCAACTGCCACACACACACACACACACACACACACACACGCGCTCTGTGCTCAATCGTCCGGCATCCTTAAACCGGTTCAGCCGATTCAACCACTATCTGCCTTTTTCAGCTCCAGGAGTAAATCAGCCTGCGAGGATCTTCTTATCGAGCAGGGCCGAGGCCAGTACTTGGGTCACAGTGCGAGACGGACGGACGGCGCGGCCAACAATGCCACCCTTCTGGCCTCGCCTCCAGCAGGGCAGAAAACCCTGGTGTTTAAACGCCGGGGTGTGTTTGTTTGCGACTTCCAAAACAGAGCACAGTGTGTGTTTGTATGTTCGCCGCTCGCTAAGGAGAACCTCGTGTGCGCTGCTGCGATGGCTTTTGCGATTGTCACCCTAATTGTTTCCAGATTTCTGTGTGTGTGTGTGTGTGTGTGTGTGCGGCTAGCGGTCCCTTCAGAGGAGCAGGCCACTTCAGAACAGCCATGAGACCGCCACAGGCTGACGGAGCCGGTGCTGCCCTGCCACTTCACACACTGTGTGCGTGCCTCCATGTGTGAAGGGAGAAGGGGGAGGGAGGTCAACAAATATTACCATTGAGAGAGAGTGTGTGTGTGTGTGTGTGTGTGTGTTTTAATGTAGTTGCATACTATCAGCTCCTCACAACTTAAAAGATCAGTTTGCAGGCTAAGGCTCAGCTTAAGGGTTAGAATAAGGTTCAAGTTGGAGTTAAGGTAAAATTCAGAGTGAAGGGGCCACATCCACCCAACTGTGTATAAGACAAGAATGTGGGTGAAGAGTGATAAGACAAGACTATGAATACATTAGATTTGAGTTTTGTACATTTATTTGGGTCAAAGAAGATGCGTGTGTGTGAGGGCGTGTCTTCACACACAGTGGACAAATGTTTTCAGTGCCATTGTTGGGAGGACATTTGGGCGGGTCCACACAACTTCAAAAGGCTTTTTGAACGGTCAAGACTTGGTTTTAGGGTCAGGGTTGGGGGCTGGGGATTACAATATGTCAACAAGTGTCGTCACAATATAGAAAGACAAACGTGTGTGTGTGTGTGTGTGTGTGTGTGTTGCATGGATGTGATGATGTGCCGACAACACAAACAGATCCGAGTGTGCGGAGAAGGATTTCAGCAACAATCCAGCAGCTGTCTGGAGTATGTCTGTGTTTATATATGTGTGTGTGTGTGTGTGTGTGTGTGTGTGTGTGTGTGTGTGTGTGTTTGCTCTCACCTGTCTTCGGGCTCATGTCTGCGGGCAGGTGTGGGGAACTCGGGCTGAAGTGCTCGTTGCCGTAGGGCAGGAGGGAGGACAGCGGGTGCATCCCGTGAGACTGCTGCACCACTGACACTTTGTTGGACTGTGGATTAGACGACAACAAACAGAGAAATGAATTTTTATACAACAACAACAACAACTTTTTTTCACAGTGTTTGAGATGAAGGGGTTACAGGTTTAACCATATTCACCGAAACGCACCAAAAAAATTTCACTGCTCGTTCTGTTTCATAATCACACGTTGCAGCGTGAACTTGCAACTGCAGCAAGTGCAATGAAAACAGGAACCATCTCTTAGATAATGTAAGTTCAGGGCCAAGGTAAATGTGAAAAGACAAAAAGTTGATATTTTTTGTCATTTTAGAAATCTGACATTTCAAAACAACAAAAGACTGATCATAATTTCCACCATTAGTGCAATAACTAACGATGTTTAGCGTTAATCAAGATTTTCAAGCTGCAGGATCAGTAACACATGGCAGTAATGCAGAGTTTTCCTTGTTTTCCTTCCTTGAACAAGATGCTTCAAACCAAACGGAAGAAGAAACGCTTAATTGAATCACTGCAGTTCCCACACACGCACAGACACACACACCAAAGGATCTCACTAAGGATTTAGCATTTACCTACAACTGTGGGTCTATTTGCATGTGACCAGAGCTGAAACACACAGGAGCAAAAAGTAAAAAGAAATCTGTGGATTTTAAACGTGGTTCAGAAAAAACCCATGTACTTCAGCTCCCGTCGTCACGCAGCGGAGCAGGGAGGAGGACGAGGACGAGGATGAGGAGGACCATTTGATCGATAAGGCTTTGATGAGCGAGCGAGGCTGCGTGCGAGCCCGTCTGCTTTCATGTCTCTGTTTACAAATGGCTTTCAATAACTTACGTGAAATCCAGTTAGCGCTAATGCTCACAGCATGCGGGCTGACACACGATACGTCGCGGCGGTTTGCAGGGTTGGAAGCAGCTTTGGACGGAGTTCTGCTGCAGATGTTTGAAATGGGACGTGTGTGCGTGCGTGTGTGGACTGGGCACTCCGACCGTTTCTGTGGGAGGCGAGTATAAATATGCTTCTTTCAGTTCAAGTGTGGGTGTGTGTGTGTGAAGCTGAATCTTTCAACTCTTGAGATGCTGAATTCATGTATATGAATATTTCTGATAAAAGTTTGTACACTGAGATGGACAGGCCTGTGTGTGTGTGTGTGTGTGTGTGTGTGTGTGTGTGTGTGTGTGTGTAGCATCAGCACTACAGAGGGGCCAGATCTGCTGCTACTTGGTCGACCTCCTGCTGAGTTACAAAGTGAATACCTTATCACTTAAAGGCAGGGCTACCACGTGCTACACTCCACACACACACACACACACACACACACACACACACACACACACACACTACATGCCTGGCTAAGATCAAAATGCTAAAACTGCTTTTAATGTTGAGACACATGAAAACAAAACGCACCAACTGTACCGGAGAGCTGAGGGGTGGGAGGGGCCGGGGTGGTGGGGGGGGGTGGGTAGTGCGGGAGAAGGGTGGAGGTGGTGAGGTTCAAGATAAGGTGTTCTGCATTTATAATAACCAGAGGAAGCCCTCAGATGGACGACAGGCCTTGTGGTTTTAAGGACGTACCGAGATTGTCCACAAGCATCCACAACACACACACACACACACACACGTCGCTATAGTATCACCTTAGTTATCGTCAATAAAAAGTTGTATGACAGTTTATTAAAACAATCCTAACAGCAGGCAGAGAACAAAAATAGCTGATGGGAATTAAATGCTGTGGTCACATTTCCACACATTGTGGTATTTGGTTTCATTTTTCAACTGATTGTTTGATTCTTTTTTTTTGGGCATTCTTCTCTCTTTGGGATCGTTTTGTGTCATTTGGAACTGAGATCTGTGACTGTCAAACAGACACAGTGACAGTTACTTGATACAGAGGCACCAAGTCGTCATTTTCATTCCTATTAAAAGATTCCTATTAAATCAAATCGGGCAAGTTTTACTCTTAAGGAGCGAGTCTCCCTTCTACACTCCAGGGTCTAAATATTTAAAAGACTGTGACCAGTAAAACACGTCGACAGGATGGGAAATTTCAGGGTTTGGCTCACAGCTGTTACCTTCATTTCAAGAAGGTTATCGAGAGAAAAGAATCAATTATGAACATTTTAAAATCAATTTCCCATCAAAATGTGCTATTAATTATTGCCATAGTCATCCGCACATATGTAACATTTCTCATCTAAACTGACAAAACAGACAAGTTTTATTTTATTAAAACAAAGGCATTCATGCACACACACTTTGTCCACGCTGTTCTTTGCCACCACTTGATATAAAACCACATTCAGATGGAGTCCTGGGGAAAAGCAAATCTAAAGCAACATTTGAGCAGTTGCAGTGACTTTTTGCAGGGAAAATCCCAAAGCTGGGTGGTTATCATCATCAGCAGCAGTGAGCCAGCGAATGTGAAGCATCACAGTGAAAACCAGAGACAAAGCAAACGATGCTGATGAGCGGTAACAGGCCACACACACCTAAATTAGTTGTCATGTTATGTAAGAAGCTGCATCAGTTCACACACACACACACACAATCCAGCGGATATGATTACTCCACACATGCAAGATAGAAATGTGAGAGTTATCACACAGAAAACCCGCTCGCTTAACACATGCTTCGCACACTGTACAGACACACACACGCTTAGCAGACCTGCATGTGGATGCATCACACACACACACACACACACACGTGTGCTGAGCTGCTTCAAAAGTAGCTGCGGCTCCGTTTCACGTGCTGAGGTTGATGTAGCCGGTTTGCTGTAACATTATAGCCGCAAAAATCATCCATTTATGTTTCCTCTCTTCCTTGGGGTAATTAGCCGGCCTTGAAGTGGCTTTTGCTGCGCCTTCCTTTTTTTACACACACTCAGGGAGGCCGACTGAGAGCACTCATTTAACCCATAATTATCAACCCCTCTGTGTTTAAAAAAAAAAATCCCCCTCTCTTTACCCAACCACACACACACACACACACACACACACACACACACACACACACAGAGAGCTTACACATAATTACCTTAGCTGAAACAGACAAGTGTGCACATGCACGTGTTGGGACACAGATACATTTGGAAAAGATCGAATAACGCATCTTTGAATGCGGAAACACGCAGCTATGTTTTGGGTAAAAAAAAAGAAACCAGAAGGCTTCAGTGGACACACACACACACACACACACACACACACACACACACACACACACACACACACACACACACGCTCGCAGCCAAAATGCATTCTTACCTTAACCATCAAAAACAAAACATCTAAGCTAAACTCAATCCCCAACTCTCAAACAGCCTGGCTGAAGTAGCGAGGAGATGAGTGCAAATCACCAGGGAATAAATGAACACAGCACGTCGGCAGTAAATACGAGGTGTTCGACTGAATTTCCGTGCGTTCATCCTCTGACACGGAGCCTGACACGGTTACGTTCACGACGTGCACGCGTGCTCTCATTGTCGGTGCACGCTCAGTGATTTGGGCTCATGTCGTGAAACTCGTCACTGCTGCACCGGTGACCTGATTTTAAAGCTCCTCGCCGGTGCCCCGTGTTTGGCCACTAGTGGTGCTAGAAAGCAACGATTCTCTGCCTCCTCGACCTCATGCTCCTGTGCAGCTACACATCAGCTGTTTTTTTTTTTTTTTTGGACCCACCGGGTCTGTGTCACACAACAGACACAAGTTTGACTCGGAGTCTCGTGTGCTGTTAAGTTTAGGGATGTGAATCAAGGACCTGCTCCATATCAGAACTGTCTCCAAACTGGCAGATCCACTAGACCTGATGCCTTTGTCCAGAGCCACATTGGTTTCACCTCTAATTCTGCTGAAAACCTGCAACAAGAGGCGAAAAATCTGTCCTGGACCATAACTACGAATGGATTCATCGGATTAGTTTGAAGATTAAAAAAACACACTGTTATTGATATTTCGCAGCTTGACATTCACATTGTCCACGTTTGCTTTTTAAACTAATCCAGATACAATTTCGGCCCCTACAAACATGTCAATTTGCAGTTTATCTGCGGAGAAACATCACTTTTAGGAGATGGGGTTGTTTTACAAGCAGGTGCTTTCAGCGTTTGAATCATGCCACACACACACACACACACAGATTTAATACAGCAACGAGATGCTGATGCACAACAAACAGAACACTGCAATGCAGCAAAGAGGGCGGCAAAAAAAAAAAAAATTACACAATTTATCATATTCTTGAATTCATCTTTAAGACACACAAAGTCTTGAAAAGTAAAGAAAATGTCATTTAAATTACTGATTATATAAGCAGCTATACTCATGAAGCAGCTCACTGTCCACATGACCACGGCAGCAGCGCTGAATATTAAATCTGTTTGTTGATTACATCAAAGATGCATTTACTTCAAAGATGTGATAACTAAAAAAAAAAAAAAAAAAAAAAAATCCAATTTAATATCAACACCTTTTTAAGTGCGTCAGCAAATCGCACATGTAGCCCTGCGTCTCATTTCACTTGAAAGCCCTTTGATTTCTCAGCATATTGTTGCTGCCTTTTATCTCTATTTGAACAGAAATCTGCTGCTGAATACAAGAGTTAATGGGATCTCAGACATCACTTGTTTGTAAGGACGACCCTCCACCTCCAGCCCAACACACACACACACACACACGTATGCATTTCACATACACACACGCGTGTGTGCAGAGAAACGCAGTTTTACACACACACACACACACCTTATGCTGATAAAACACCTCTAATGTATTCTTTAGTTTTCAGACGACACACTAAGTAGATCCATCTCTTTTAATATTTGAAGCGGAAATTAAAGCGTCCTCTCTTTTGACCCCCTCCCTCCTCCAGAGTGCTTTTGAGTGTAATGTCTTTAATCTCACATTTGACGGAGATGGCGCATTAAAACACTAATTTACTCTCTCTTTTGCCATCGTCCTTGCCCTGGTGCGACGGGAAAGAAAAAAAACTAACAAACGGGCGTTGAGAATTAATGGCGGATTCACCTTGGCTCTGTGCAATCCTTTCAAGTGGCTGCAATCAAACTGCTGTGCGGCACAGAGATCTGAGCGTGACGCCGTGATAGTTTGTCATCAAATGAACTGTCAAACGCCAATCATCCATTGATAAATCCTTTGTTTTTGTCTGTGAATCAAATGTGGCTGCAAAGACGGAAGGAACTGTTGGCTCCATGTGGGGTGGAAATGTGCTGCGGCTTTGACTTACAAACAGTCTGGAAACAGAAGTTTGCTTGTTTCCAGTTGCTGAGTGTTACGTAATTCACCTTCTTCTGCGTCATTTCTAATTTGTGCAAAGCTAAAATTCAATTAACGCATGTATTTACAGTGTTGGAGCTTCACTTGGAAGCTACCAGGTAAGAAAGTGAACTATGCCAAGCGACTTCAGGCAGAAATTCCGCTTTGTTAACTAAGGCTTTTTACTTCTTTGCAAAACTGTGCGTACGCAGTCGCAAACACACACACCCGCAGGACGTACGTGATGCAACATAAAAATTAAGAACAAACACAACACAACACTTGGGCAGTGACAATTTGGCAAAAACCGATGAACAAGCTATTGAATCCCGATTTCAAAATAAATCTCATTTTATATTTAATTTGCTCGTGATCTGCCTCCAGAAAACGGTCCACATGCTCTGAACTGTACACGATGTGCACATCGGCATCACCTACACCAACACCTGGCTGCGCCAAACCGGATCACTCCGTGATCCACGTCTAAAAACAGGAACAGCCACTTCGCTGAACGTTTAACGCAGCGATAATCCACGTTTGTGACTGAACGACACCACATATATTCAAGTTCAGTTTTACTGCTCCTGGCTGAAAATATTAAAAGTTAGAGCCAAGTACTTATTTCCACGGTGGGGCTGATGATCCAGCTTGCTAGAAAAGTTCTGAGAGCTAAAATAAAAATTATTTATTTTTATTTATGGTCCATTTTTTTATAATAATCAAATTATCTCAATTATCCGCCACCCAAAAAAAGACAAGAAACAATTTATTGTGACAAATTAAACCCTTGATTATCTATAACACCAGCCCTAAAATATCGTAACCGTTTCTCACTGGGAGTCTGGATTCTCTTTAGCTCATTTTTGGTTTGTTTGCCGTCACACTAAAGCACTAACGGAGCGATGAATCCTACAGGTGAGATGTGTGATTTTTTAGCCGTGTTTGTGTGACATTCACCACCCTGCCAGGATCTTTCCAGACCAGAAAAAAAAAACTAAACGCATGTGCCGATTCCAACAGGAAGCATTTTATACTTTATGTAAGTGTGAAAGAATACTTTATGTACTTGTACTTGTGAAATGTGCGCGCGCTACCATGTTACCGCTGCGGGTAGGCGGAGGTGGAAAAATGTGGTTTAGAGCCGTTTTAAGATAATTGAAGACGACAAAAGTAAAACCAAATGCAAACTCTGCTGTGCTCAAGTCTTAGATCCAGTTACTCACAGTCAGTTTGCGACTGACATCTGCAACAATCTTCGGCTACTGGAACTTTACCTGACGTTCTCGTTGTTTTCCAGAGTTATTTTACCTTCATATTCCTGTGTAGACTCTACAGTCCGTGTTGTCCACGCTTCTCCATCTAAATCCGCTAAATCTGTGCTTTGCCTGTGCTTTTTCTTTTTGTTCTTTTCACAGACACCGCGTTTTTCAAACGCTGGTCGCCGCCGTAAAGGATTTGGGCTGGAGAAAAAGCATAAGAACTTGTTGCTTAACTGCGACAGAAGCAAAACCGTTTCGTACTTGTATCGGTACTTGGTATCGACGAGTACTCGTATGCAAGTACTCGGTCTGGGAAAAGTGGCATCGGGACGCCGCTAATCCGTAGCGGTGCTGGATGCCATCTTCTTTAAAGTACACAAACAGCGTAATGCTTCGACTGACACATCAGAGGGCAGGGTCAGTCTGAGAGATGCTGAATAACCATCCCCCCCGCCCCCCCGCCCGCCCCCTCCCGTAACCCACGCTTGCAGACAGCACAAACAGGAATGCTAAGTTTGTGGGTGAGCAGACGGGGGAGGGGGGGGGGATTGAAACCACCGCTGACTAAAAGCGCGGTAAAATTCCCCACACCTGCAGGCAGAGAGAAAGTGCAGAAAGAGAAAACGAGAAAGAGAAAACACACACAGAGAAAGAAGAGGGGAAAGAGAGGTGGCAGCTCCTCACACAAACAAGACCGGATCTCTCGCCGAGAACTGGATCCCATGGAAACTCCTGGCCTAGATCGCAGCGATATGACATTTGAGTGGCATTAGACTGAAGCCCATCAGATTTTTATCAGCTCCTGCAAAGGAGGTGGATGGTTAGAGCGGCAACATCTGTGTGAAATATCTAGACCGTGCAGACCAATTCTGAAACTGGCCTGTATGACTAAGAAAAACATAAATAAGATTGTGAAGAGAAATGGTCTCCTCGAGAGGAAATGGCTTTAAATTTATGTCTTTAGTTCTGATGATAATTTCATATGTTTATTTTGGTTGGAGAGACCATTAAAAAAAAAAAAAAAAAAAAAAAAAAAAGATGCACTGTCATGAATATGAGCCATATTTCCTAAACCGCGTCACATAATCCAGCACATTTACTTTGTAACTGAATCTTATCAAACTTATAAATTGATATAAGCTAATCAATGTTTCTCTGTTACTGTTTTATTAAAATGGACATAAAACATTCACGTGGAAGAGCTTTTATGATGATGTTCAGGAAACTCTGGTAGGATTAAAGAAAAATCAATGCTGACTTGACGCCATGACACAGTCTGGTGTAATCAGCGTTTAACAATTTCAGCGCAGTGAGTCAGGCTCCAGCGTTTCCTGTCCCATTAAAGGGCGACTTTGCTCATTTTCCACTTGCTTTGCATGGCTTTAGTTTACGGTGTAAATGTACAGTAATGCTTTTAAACTTCTGACTTTCTTTTATTAAAATTTTTCTTTGCTTCTACATGAAAACTCTTTTATCATTAGGAGTTCAGATGATGTCATCTGGAGGAGCCCCGGAGGAGCAGGCTGACCAATATTACAAACTCCCCAGTGTGAGCGACTTGACGTCATGATCTGAACTGAAAGTTCATTCGAGTGACGTCATCTGGAGGAGTTTTTCAGCTACGAGTAGAGAGACATTTTGACAGTGGGAAGTTTAACGGCGTTCATTTACATGTACTACCCGAACTAGATCGAAAAGTTCAAAAGTCATTGAAGGCTTCCTTCAAATTACGCTGCACAGCGTGTTTAATGCATCGTTAATAATCGGAAAACTGTGACAATCGTCTTTTCTTCTTCTTTGATTATAAATCGTCCACGTCAGCAAAGGTTCTAAAAAGCTCCAGATGGTTTCAGGTTGTTTCTGCGATAAACACACCGACGGACTGAGCCTGATTTGAGTGAGTTTGGAGCAGAGCATCAGTTTATTCTGAAGGCCACTTTGGAAACAGTCTGGAAGGAGCCAAAACAAAGAGAACGGTGCAGCTACTCGTGTCCCAGACTTCGTGTAGACGTGGTTGAACTCACTGCAACCAGAATCATCCCAACTGGCGAGTGAATCTGCGGCGCACGGCAGGTACGTACGAACGCCCGGTTCCACTCGCCTGCTGTACGGTCTCCAGTGCTCCTGTTGGCACCAGGTTGACCTGCTCAGTCCCGTCTGACCCCCCACAGCCCGTCTTTCACCCCCAGCAGCAGCCAGTCTGGGGTAGTGAGTAGGTCTCCCAATCTGGAAGTCATTGCCTTCTCCAGAGTCAGGAGCCCAAAATGAGAGCCTCTTAGTTGGAGGTTTGGGCAACATCAAAGCCCAGGCCACCATAACAAGGCAGCTATGTTTAAAAAAGGGCCAAACACCCCCCACCTCCTCCCCAACAAGCCCGCCCACTCCTCAATTACACACACACACACACACACGCACAGATGCTCATATGCATGCATGAATGCATGTATGCAAAGACACGCCCAGTGGTGTGCATGCAAATACACACACACACACACACACACACACAGCCCATCGTCCACTGCTGCCACACACCACTGGAACATCTGGGCCATGGCCATGATGAATCAGTAACCACGGCTTGTAACCAAAACACAATGTGTGTGTGTTAGCATGCATACTGCACTTAAATGTAATGTTCAGACGAGTCAAGGTTCGACTCCACTTTGAGAGTTTGCTAAGCAAGTTCGTTGTATCACAACAGAAAAGACGCACAAAAATCTAACTTCCACTCGGTGTCTTTGTGTGTTCAGCCACAGTTTCTCTTCCTTCTTTAACTGGGGTCATCTGGGAGGTCAATGAGGTGAATTTCTTCATGTTTTTTAATAAATAAATCATGACGATTGAGGGAGGAATTTTTTGGAATAAACTTTACAATTTTAAAATGGCATCAGAGGTGGACGTGATGTTGGCAGGGGACGGTGCTGTGTGCTGTGCACTGGTAGTAGTGAATGGTTTCAGACTTTGACGCGTCTTCTGGTTTTGATTTTCATCCCGTTTAAATTCACTGCACCAACATCACTAGTCGAGTTGCAGTAGTAGTTGTAGCGGTGGTGCTGACCAGAGCGAGAGGGGAGACAGGAAAGAGTGTTTCAGCGTTTTCATTCCATTCGACTGCGCAGCTCAGGCTCGACGTGGTAAGAAAACGCTTTGAGACGAAACGCTCGGCCCCACTGCAGCTGGATCTGGGTCTGCCGCGTGAGTGACTGGGTGCAAAAAAAAAAAAAAAAAAAAAAAAAATCAAATCCAACCAGTGTGATGGCATTTCGAGATGAGTTATCACTCTCTTAATGAGTGGATGGAGACAGACAAGCAGGCAACTTTCTCTCCTCGACTGCGGTTTCACTCTGCAGCGATGACCTCTAATGATCGGTCCTAAACGCAGCTAATTAATGGTGCACTTGTTTATTTCTATCAGAACTTTCCACAATTAACAGCTTGTTTGTGACATTTGGGCAATCATCCGCAACAAAAATATTGACACAGAGAGTCGGGAGGAAATGAGGCGACCACAGAGGACATAAATCCTCTTTGCGACACACTTCCTCCAGGGTTGGGTTGATTCGAACAATAGATAGTGCTTCAGGCCACATCCATATTTGTCTGTCTTGTGGGAGCCGGTTAGCAGACAGCAAAGCAAGTGGTTTGATAACAGCATTGTCAAAAAAGGCAGCGAGGGCTCGCCGCGGCAGAAGAGGCGTCTGCGTTTATTCTCAGACGAGCCAGCGGGGATTGTTTCCAGTGTGAAATGTCAAGCTTCCACAACTGTGTTTATCGGAGCCGATTTATCTAGCGGCTGTGGTCTGGGGATGAGCGTTTCGCCCAATCGTCACGAAGACGAGGAAAATAAAAGTGACCTTTCGGTGGATCTCCTCCTTCCCACCGTACTGTACGGGGAGAGGAAACGGCAGGCCTCCGAGCCTGATGCTGTCCGTAGGTTATGCGGTCCCGTTCCCCTGCTGAGATGACTGAACGCGTCTGTCGCTCACTCATTGTGAAACCTTTTTCTCTACAGCTTTGGAGGACAGTCAAAGCCCAAAAGGGAAATGCCACCACACATCAAGAAAAAAACCCTGCGATGACGCGACTTGTGTGCCAGCGCATATTATTACACAAATATGGCCACCGAGTACCACAATAGACGATCACACAGGTCACAGTTTAAGATGAAACGACTTCAGTTTACGAGAGATGTTTATGATGGACAGACTCGGGCTGCCAAGTCATTAATGAAAAAAAAAATAATAATTTTTTTAAATTCCAGTTTCTAATAAATTTTTACACATTCCTAAACATCTTTTTAGGACAAAAAAAATTTAAGACTAATCTGGCATATTTTTATTAAATTTATTACTTTTTTGTATAGGTTGAATCATGTTCACTTTGCTTTCAATTTCCATAAGTCAAAGAAGTGCTCAAATCTACATTCCTGCGCAACTAATCTGCAAAGCGACTCGGTTTTTGTAGGGAACGTCATCACTGGAAGGATTATGCAGCATATTTGTTTCATGACTGAACAGAAACGGAGGTGGTCGGGATCGACGGTGGGCGTAAAAAGTGCAGGAATGTCCGACACGCCCGACTTCGACTCCAGCGTCCTGCTTGTGGTTAAGTTTAGGCAAGAAAAGCCCTTTGATAAAGGCCAGAGAAAGATCAAGGTTTTGTTTGAAGGTTAAACACGTTGTTTGTGAAGGGAAATTTACATTTTTTTCTGTTGACAACAATCTTTCTCTAACCCTAACCAACTACTGTGACAGTCTGAACAACCAGGAAAAAATGTGTTACATAATCCAACACTTACGTGGCAAAGAAAAACATTGTATTGATGTGCTCACTACAAACACATCTGCAAAGTCAAGTTTCCATTATTGTCAACGCGTCCTCATTACGTCAAACCGATTTGCATTTACAGTTTAGCTGAAAGAAACAGATCTGCAAGAAATGTGTTACTATTGATGGTTTATCAATTTACACACAGAAAGCTGAGAATCAATATGCATAACTAAATAAAAAGTAAATTAAGAGCAAAAG
The DNA here is from genome assembly GCA_033026295.1 of Channa striata. Taxonomy (NCBI): domain Eukaryota; kingdom Metazoa; phylum Chordata; class Actinopteri; order Anabantiformes; family Channidae; genus Channa; species Channa striata. The sequence continues at coordinate 3,417,901 of CM065182.1, forward strand.
TTATGACATCTATCATAAATAAACTACATAATAAGAAAAATAGGACAAATGGACAAATTTTACGTAATTACTTTTGTAAGTTGTATTTTCACTAAAAAGTTAAGACAGTAACATATTTATTGCCCATTTGTTGTATTTTTTTTGTTCATTTCAGGATTTAAGTCTAAGCTTAAATCGTCATCAAGTTGAAAACTAAATAAATTCAGATTTCTTTTCTACACGACCCTCACCTGAGAGTGAGCTGTACGAAACAAAGATGGCGACAGCTTTAGCTTCAGTACGTTATAAAAGCGGAACAAAGACCTAATGATTTGATGAACAAAAGTCATTTCTGGTTGCACTGCGTACTGACGTTGGGTCAAGTCCGGGCGGCGCAGACAACTCGATCAGCGCACACGCTTTCTGCCCTGTGGGCCGGACCTGTGCTGCGCGTGCACGGTGGTTCCTGCCTGATCGGACGCTTTGATGTTGGCATCAGAATAATCTCAGCTCTGGGCATTTGTGTTTTGTGGGAGCATTGACGGCCGTGCAAAGAGCTGCTGAATGGCCAGAATGCAAACGCAGATGCACCTTAAGGCGCTATAAGAAATACTGAGTGAGAAGCGAGCATTTTTTTTTTTGCATTTAATGTCTTTATTTGTGTCACTTTTCAACAATTAAAACGTGTGAAAGAAACCAAAAGCCAAACCAGCAGGAGGATGTTGCACTTTTAGCTCTGCTAACTCTTTTTTGAGAGCTTATGTACTTGTTTCCTACTAAAAATTATAAAATGTTGATGTGTTATTAGAAATTTAAGTGGTTTGTGAAAGTGTGAAACAAGTTTATCCTGAACATTTTCTCCCTCTAATTTTTGTTTTTATTGCCACTAACTAAAGACTCAATTTTGTAGGTAAGAAACAAAATGAATTTTGATTTTTTTTCCAGTACATTGTTTTTTGAAGTGATTATCTGCTTGAATCTGCATAGGAATTAAATATAAGGTCTGACATTTTAGATTTCTGCAGAACACTTATTTGTGAGGCAGGTGTGGAACAAATCTGGACTGGAGTTGTAGATTTGTGTTATTAACAAACTCAAAGTAAATTTCCTCAACGTAAAGAATTTAAGGTGATTCTGATTGTCTTCACGTGTGTGACAGCAGAGGTTCCTTTTTACTCCTGAGTAACAGAGCTGCAACTAGTGATTATTTTTTATTATTTTAAGAATTTTTTCAGCTCATCAAAAAAAGTCAGAGGAGTGAAAACAGGCATTGAAACTTTACACAGCTAAATAGTCCAAAACCTAAAGATTAGTGAGTCAATAAATCCTCACATCTGAGGAGCTGAATCAGCAGATATTTGTACTTAAATAAAACTGGAGCCCGTTAATTCTTTGTTGATCTACTAACAGCCAAAACACCTCGCGCTGTTCAGTCCCTCCAGGAATTTGCGATGTTACATCTGCACGACTTTGCAATTTAAAAACAACACAGAAACGTTTCAGCAGGCGTGAAATCCCGACCACAAAAAGGTCAGTAAAATCCTGGAGGAACCGAGTGTTATTTAGCTTTAGACATCAACTATGCTGGCAGTGATTTTTATCAGCGACCGTCGTTCTGAGTCAGTTTGACGCTCTGGATGGTCGTTTCCTCCCCGATAATGTCAAAACTGACTGTGATGTGATGGCAGCTTGTGATGATTCACATTTTCTAAAGTCTGTCATTGTTGTAATCTACCAACTAATTAGTGCAACAAATGTCAAAAAAACATGAAAATGAATCCAAATATGTTGAATTTACAATGATCTAAAACAGACATGGAACAAAATCCTCACGTTTGAAAAGCTTGAGTCAGTGAATTTTTGCATAGTCAATTATTCTGTTGATTCACTATGTGACTAATCGTTCCAGATGAACTGAGCATTTCCTTTTACAGTTTTATTCATTTTCACAATTTAAATGACTAGATATAAATGTACAGAAGAAGAAGAAGATGATGAAAAAGATGAAGAAGATGAAGAAATGAAGAAGAAGAAGAAGAAGAAATAAAAGTAGAGGAAGTGACAGAGAGGGGCAGCTCTCTCTCTCTCTCTCTCCTTTCATGTAGTAATTTATTCCGTGTGATTAATTCCTTTTACCCCAGCGGCTGCAGCAATTCCTCTGGATGTGCAGTGGGCCCCCGACTCCTCCACACTCCACCTCTCCTCCAGCCCGCCCCTCTCGGCCCACCTGCTGGGCTGGTCCCCTCTGCACGCGCCGCGCAGCAGGGCGGGAGGCAGAGCAGGCGTGCGGTCACCATGGCAACCACGTGCAGCCTCTTCACCTGAGGTGTGTCTCTCTACTTTGTGTTGTTTTGTTTTTTGTGACGAGAACGCAACAAGAAAAAAGGAAAGAATGATGGAGGGGCAAAGGATCGGTCCGCCCAACTGCTTTTAGATTTGGAGAGACTGATAAAACGCAAGCATGACTCTGTCCGTCTGTTAGAGCCGCAGCCAGTTAATAGTTTAAGTGTTTTGAGGGAAAAATGCCTCTTTTCAAATTTGCTGCTTTTACTCATCTCACTCTGCACTGAGTCAAACTAAAAGAAGAAGAAGAAAAATGTTTCTTTACTTGTGACTCTACAAACCTGTTCCTCAGGCCTTTCCTCACAGTTTTCTGCCGCTTTATAAACCAAGAATTTAATTAGTGATGCAAATAAAAATGCTCTGTTATAGCTTCTGCCAGTCTGTTTAAACGTAAAAAAAATAGACAACACACACACAAAATGAATGTTACACGACACCTTTCACCAGAAGTGAACAGTTTCAGCCTCAAACGGACGTGAAAACTACTCGCGTGTCTGAAACTCTGGAAGTTTCGTCCAGACACCTGGAAAAACAACTTTGGTTTTCCTCTCGACTGTCATTTATCGTTATAAGTTGTTGTTACCACAAGTGGTTTGGCTTGGTCTCAGGGGGGGATATGATGCATTTCTATGCGATGGGTGATGCCTGCAGTCAGTTAGTGCTACGCAGCTGCACCAGAGTCCTTGAGCAAGTCCCAGAAGCCTTGAAGTTGAAGGCTCTTCTTAAAAAAAAAAAAAAGCTGCATATTCTTTTTGAGAAAACCTGTTACAATTTAAGACGTCAGTGCTTTTCCAGGCACAGTGGCTCTGACTTGTGCTCACAAATTTGATCACATAATATCCTCCCTGTTGTGTCGTCCCTGCCTTTCACTGGTGTGTTTTCCATCAAAACCCAGAAGAAAAAGCCATAAACACAATGTTAATCTCTCAGTTCAATGCTGAGAAAATCTCTGTGTATCCAATCCAAGCCATGATGTTATAACACGTTGCCTTTTTTTAATAACCCCCCCCCGTCCCCCTCCTCCTCCTCTCTGTACGATGCTGAGAGATGCACTTCATGTGTTTGCCAAACATCCTCGCTGGAGTTTGACTGGCTTGAATTATAGATAGGAGACGCGAGCCACCCGCTGCCTGTTTGTTTGTTTAAGACTCGGAGCGAGCAGAGGGAACACGAGAGACACGAGTGAAAGAGAGAGAGGAGCCCGAGTGAGGACGAGAAGAAAGCGTCTGTGGGGACGGACGAGGGAAAAGACGGACAGAGCACAGAAAGAAATGGTTTGGGGAAGAAACCAAAGTACCTAACACAGGAAAATCCAAAAGGAAACTGAACTAGACAAAAAAAAACTAATGGCCTGAACAGTTTGTTGCAGAGCGCCGCCTGACATCACTGACCGCCCGTCTCTGCGCCGCACCTCGGTGGCGGTCCTTCTGAATCCAAGGGGGAACCCTCCTCTGCCCATCCAGATCGCATTACACAGGACGCTGGGCTCTGATGTGGCTGCAGACAGAGAGCGTACAAAACCCCGGCCCACAACCACACAGACCAGCTCGGCGCAGGCCCCGTCCTGCGGTCTCCTCGCCATAAAAGAATATTTTTGAATGCCTTGTACATTCCCCAACTAAATCCCCCCCCCAATCGCTACATGCTGCTCCCATTTAGAGGGGCTTTTAAAAGGAGGCGGGGGAGGTACGAGTGCAACACATGCCTGAAGTTGTGACGAGTTGGGCAGAAGCGACGCACAGAGTCTTTTGTAAGTTTTCAGAATCGGACAGAGGATTTTGATGGAAACACAGATTTCTAATCAGTGTCAGAGCTGCTGAGGACGGGGAGCAGATTGTAGCTTTGTCTCCTGACGTTAATGGTCCAGACACTCAGCCGTCTACTTTTCACACTGTTAGCAACTCAACAAGTACAACTTCAGTCTCATTTAATAAAATATTCACTACGATCTCTTGACTTTACTACAAAACTGGATGGAGCCCCGGTTTTTACATGTAGAACCTCGACTGGATGCAAATCTTCTTTACATCAGTTCTCTTTACTCAAACTCATATTTCTCAGGAAAGTCTTTTTTTTTTTCCCCCCAACAAAAATAATTTAAAGCTGCAGAAAGAAGAACAAAGAAAACCTCAGATTATTCCCCCAAACTCTTAAATTTCACCTGGTTTCACCAGACAATGAATTCAACACCAACCTTCATGGTGGGTAATTTTCTTGTTAACGTTGCAAAAAGTTAAATTTAATACGTACAGTTTTCATTGCGTTTCAAACTGGCTTAATAGAAGCTTTACGTCGCACACTGTGCATGCTGGGAAGTTACGCCAACGCCAATTTCATTTCTGTGAAAACTTGAGCAAACTCACAACTACAGCCATTCAGCTTTTATGTCACATTTAAAGAGTTCAAGTCAGAACTAATGTTTATAGGTTCTGCTAATGTTAAATCAAAGTTAACATGAAATAAAAAAGTATTAGTGAATTCAACAAAAGAGTCTATATATCTCACAAACACTAGGTAGAGCTAGACACTTAAAATATGGACTATTAGCTTTAATTTAGAGTTTTGGTCATAAGCGTTGGACAAACGCCTGCTCTTAACTTCCTGCTTGTGTCTTTGGTTGTGGTTGGGCAAGTGTTTGACGTGTGGAATGCGATATTATTTAAGTTTTATTTCGAAAAGTCATAATGGTTTCTCTCACTGCAGACCCCAAGCAGCACTGACTTCCAAATCTGGAAGAATAATATACATGTTATGAGTGTTATACGTGTGCAATTTTCAATATAGTTATGTCCATCATGGCGGGAAGAACAGCAATAGCGACGACTCCAGCGTATTCCAGAATATAATTTCGTGTACGTTCACAGACTCGCGTGTCCTTATCCGTCTCTTCACTACAGAGAAAGGGACACTGTTGTTCAGCAGACCTTTTAATGGATCAAACAGTGTGAATCTAAGAAGCACATAAACAGGATAATGAAAGCGTAGAGGCCACCGGGCAAGAAATGGATGCACAGGAGAGGAAAACTAAAAAAAGAAAAAGGAAAAAGGAAACACACCAATGTCCAGTAAAAGGAGCGAAAAGACGAGAGGACGCGAACGCTGATGTCCACACGCACAGGTAAACCCATTACTGAATGCGTGTCTGAAAATGTGGAGAAATAATTGAGATGTTGGAGCTGATAAATAGTTAGACAAATGAAGTCGGACTAATGGACGAATAAAAGGAAAAGCGATTACAAAAGAAACTGGCCTCCATTACGGCACGCTCAGCCCCCCACCTTTTCATCCACCTCCCCTCCGCACATCAATTAAATCCCTTTTCATCGGCCACGTCTTGTTCTGTATTAGCGCCCAGCCTTCGATCCCTCTCCCACACTCGCTCTCTCTGAGCCAGTTTCTCTTTAATCTTCAGGACATGTTCCCATTGATGGGCCTATTGATTTGATGTTGCGCCAGCTGCTTTTATCTTCAGGAACTCAAAGAGGTGTTGGTGAGAAGAGATGCACTCCCCACCAGGTTTAACCGCGCACAGCTACCGTCCACCTTAACCGGGGATGGCTGGAGCCCTGCACACGGGTCGAGAGGTGATTTACTGAGTTTGGACACATGTTTAAACTATTAAAAATCACTTTATGAGGAAAGGCGCAGTGTTGTTGGCTGTCAATGCCCTGATAACAAAGTCACAAAACCAAATCAAAGCAGCATCGCCTGCACATAACCACAATGTGAGAAACCAAAGTTGTTCACGATGCTGTAATTAACCATTCGCAGGGACGAGTAAATGACTTTTTGTGAGAACTTTGCTGATGTGAATGTAATATTTTAAGCACAAGGACCTGGGGGTCCACCACAACCTGCGCCGAGGATTTCAACATGGCCCCGCTGGAATCTCCTCTGTGTGCACTGGGAGAGCCGAGCTAGGGCGCTACCATCGAGCCGACCACGCGTGGAGCTTGTCCAAAACCTCGGCGAGAGCTGGCTCTGGTGCGTTCCACCACAGAGCTGCATGCGCAGGCCCAGGGGGCCTCGCTGTGCAGCGGCATCAGAGAGACCGGCCGTCAGCGACTCGCCATCGCCGGGGCAAAGTGTGTGTGTGTGTGTGTTTTGTCCTGCATGATAATGTTCATGTATAAGTATATGTGCCCGTTTTTGTCTGTATGTCCGCCTGCGGTTTGTGATTGGCTGCCAAGATGCCTGGCTGGGTGACAGGAGGGAGTTGATATTCAGCTATCGATCATCTGTACTAATAACATGGTGACTTATCCAGTGTGTATAATTATCACCCTTAAAAAAAGGGGCTGGATCTAGTTAGGCTACGCTGCCTTTAAAATTGGCTTTTGTGAGCTGCCAACTCTTTCAGTTCCTTCATTTTCTTGGTTTCTCATTTAAGAATTAACTCCATTCACCTTAAGGTGAAGGGGGGGTCACGTATTCGATTTTCTGTGTCAGACGCTCAGGACCCGAGAGCTGAGGTTGAAACTTAGGCAGCAGGAGCAGGAGCAGGAGCAAGAACTTCGTCTTTACGTTTCCCATAAAGACAATTTGTGATGTAGGAAAGTCTCTTTAGTCTCCACAGGAAACATGACACAAATGTGAGAGCTCGTTTGTAGAGGACAGCAGGTCAAGCTCCAAGGCATCAGCAGAAAACACAAGAAAAATTTGCAAATTTTAAGGATAAGGTCAGAAAAAGTCAGAATCCATAACAAAACGAAATTCGTATTTCGTAAAGTAATCAGGACGGTATCTTTTGTGTAATCATTTTTCATGTGCAAAGAGCTACTTTCAGTGGAAAGAAGTGAAATTAGTCTTAAAATATCTTTGTACTAAAGGTTATATCCTGTACTGGGCGTGTGTGACCTGGGTTACGCTCATACAGTGATGGTCACTCTACCCTCTCTCGCCCGAACCAGGACTTAAGGTCATGTAGCGCCTCAATGACCAACTTAAAAACACGTCTCCTGTCCTACCAACATTGCGCCACATCAAAGCGCTAACATGAGGTCCCTTCAGAGTATCCTGCTTTATTCTCGTCGCTCATCCATTCATTCATAAATCCATCCCGAACTCCCATCTTTGCGTTCTTCTGCGCGTCCCTGCATCATTTTTAATCCATCGCTCTCTGATGTTTGCGTCTGTGGTCGGCTGAATTGTTTAGTCGTGATTTGTAACGTAAATCTGTGGCTGTGTATGAAAGCGCTGCTCCCTCTGGATGCCCCCTGAGCGCGTGCACACACACACACACACACACACACACACACACAGACACACACACACACTCTACATATTCACAGAACAACCAGCAGCTGCCTGGCTCAGCTCCTACCAAGCTATAATTGTTCCCGGGCCTCACGTCTCTCGGCGCTGGTCCACCCGAGCCAAGCGGCTAACCATCAGCAGCCTTTATGGCTCGCTTCGCCTCTAGGCTCCAACCACCCTACGATGGCGCCGACAGTCTCTGCACAGCATACGGCACGTAGCGCGATTAAAAACACGGATGCATGTCCCACTTTGACACTTTTTGGTCACGTGTGAACCCCAGAGATTCGCCACGACGTAAAGGCGGCCTTTAGCATCGAAGGCTCGTTCACAAATTAAGGACGCTCTTGCGTTTAAAGCCGAATCATCACAAGCTCTTGAAAACGGAAAAAAAAATCTTTATTTGCTAATTTTATCTAAAACCTTTACGTGGGAAACAGTTTGACCCGCTGTGGGAATAAAGTAACCGTGGCAGCACCATTAGCAGCTGGTGAACCGGCCTGTGCTCCACGTTTTGGACATTATTGATCCAGTAAAGGCCAAAACAAATCTCCAATAAGACCAGCTCTGTCTGCAGCTGCCTTCCTATCTCTCTCCATCCCTCTCTCACTCGTTTAATCTCAATCCAAAAGCAACATGGTGAGGAACCAACAAACCGAGCATCTCGGCTGAGGCCAAACCTAAGATCACTGCTCCCTCCCTCCCTCCCTCCAGCTACTGCGTGCGATGGGGCTGCGGAGCACGAACAGGCTCGGTTCACTGCTCAAACTCCATGATTTTTTCCATAACTGCAGCTCATCCACAACCGGCGTGTCGGCAGATCACTTCACGTTGTTCGCCCCTGTTCTTTCACGCATCGCTCTTCCGTCCCGAACACCTGGAAAAACGAGTCCTGAAACGTGACGTCTTTCCGCGACATCAACCGATGAATGTGGATCATCTGGACCCATCTCGAGCTTCCTCCACCTTGACTGTCTGTTTTTTTAAGTCTTTAATGCATCTGATAGATCCACAGGAAGCAAAGCGCCATCTGAGAACGTCATCAACTGATGCACAGAATAAAAGAATCTTTCATCTGGTGCCCCCCCCCCCCTTGAAAAAAAAAGTCTCAAACGCACAACTCTCAACAACTGCACTGTTGCTATTTATGTTATGTTTTTTTTTACTAATTTTCCATTGTAGTCAGGCGCATCTTGCGCAAACTAATTTCTCCTCATTTCAAACAGCAAAAGGAAAAAGGAGATGCAGTTGAGCAAGTGAACCTTTAAAATTTTCCACCAACAACACAACACGAGCACAAGAGCAGCAAACAGTTAGGGAGGAGCAGTGTGTGTGTGTGTGTGTGTGTGTGTGTGTGTGTGTGTGTGTGTGTACTGTTCAGGTGACAAGACTCAAGGCCTTATTTTCCATGGTAAACCACAACAGGCTTACCTCGCCTAACTGTACACAACGAAAAACACACACACACACACACACCAGAGAATGAGCTGCACACACAGAAGGCCCTTATCATCAAAATACAGTCAAGATTTTGCCCTGAGCTTTTTTTGTAGCATTGCAAAACAAAAAATCATTTTATTCTGGTCAGAAACAAAAACCCACTGATTGTGAAGGCTGAGGATACTTTGTCCCAGGAAGCTACATGCCAGCTACAACAGATAAGATGGAGGAGGGGGAGGATCACATGTCCGTGGATGGGGGAAAGGAAAATGAAAGATTTGGTTTCATAACGGAAAAAACTGTAACATCTTTAATGGTACGTGTTATTATTGTTGCACTTATTTATGCATTTTTGTTTAATTGTCTGTGTGTCTGTGTGTGTGTGTCCAACTCCTGCCACCGCAGTGATTGTCTACCAGAACGTTTTTAACAAATTTAAATGTGTTGATCCATGAATCCATTTTGTCTAAATATGCTTCGAATCATCGAAAAAAAATAATATTTTCTCGTACTTCGACTGAGTCATTTTTTGAATGAGGATGTCTCATCTTGGGATCTCTCTGTCTAAACAAAGTGAGGGAGTCTCGGGGGACATATGGGGACTTTCTCTCCCTGTGGTGAAATTCACCAAAAAAGAAAAATCAATCAGCAGTTCATTGCTTCCTCTAATCAAAACAGCACATCACTGACTTGATGTTGAGCTAATGGATTCTTAATTGAAACCAGTATTCCCACTATTGGCCTGGGATTAATGTGACTCTGGTGGTGTTGGGATGTTGGGAGGGGGGAGCCTGGATGGCACTCGGTCTGTGCCGCTTGTTTGTGACACCATCAGAGTTATGGCTGCTTTTAATTGGTGGAGGAGAGAGAGCGGCGAAGGGCAAGGGAACTACCGCGAGCGCCACCTCGGGGGGAGTCCTCCGGGGGTCTCGACAGGGGCTGACGGACGGCTGTAAATCTGCTTCTGTCTGGGGGAGGGGGGGAGGGGGTTGAGCACGGGGACAATAAAAATGTCACAGAGCGGAGCCTGTCTGTCTAAACGTCTGTCTGACGGAAATTAATGAACGGGCGAATGAAAAGAAAAGGCCAATCAACGGCGCCTGGATACAGAGTTCGATCAAAACAACTTCTCATCTGTGCGTCACATTTATTGTTTGTTTCTTCATCAGGAACTTGTGTTTTTGTGGTTTCAACAATCAGATTCTGAGTTCATTTAGCCAAGCAAATATGAACTTTGAAGATTTTCAGCAATGATGCACTGAAAACTTTTATACCGACAGGCCGGGAAAGTGCTTGTTTGTAGGATTTTAACTCGACGTTGGTGCAGTGATGTGACACCAACAATGCAGCTGCTCGGTTCTACAAACAGCTGTTTTTCATACTGTACTTTCCCCGTATTTCTATCGACCCTGAGAGACACGCAGAAACCGTAAGAAACGAGTCGTCTGCACAGAAACCAAAACTTGGGATTTGATCAAATGACTGATATTTCTTTTCAGCAGAAATTAGCCGGTGCATTTCAGATGCCTATATTTAAATGTTTCTGAATATGCTGCTCTGCTGAAATAAAAGCTGTAGCAGATGCACTCAAAATAAACATGCAAAACACTCACACACACACAAGGAGTTAATTATGATTGGTGACGGAACATTTGCACGTCTTCCATTTGATTTGCCAGTCACTTTGAGCACAGGAGAATCCCAACTTTGGCTCAAAATGTTGGACTTTACTCCCCAACGTAAAGGCAACTTCTAACACGGTCACGAGTCTCCAAGAGGCCGAAATCGCAGCTCAAAACAATTTGCACCAAAACCACAGAGAGACAACAACGCTTGCTGCGTGTCAATAGGCGTGTGACGAATACGTTTGATGGAAAGTGGGTGAAACGTAAAAAATAAAACGTGGACCCCCGCAGATCAGCTAGTGCACCGCCTGAAATTCAACTCCACGTGAAAAAAAAAGTAACGTGGACACCATCAGTAAGAACCCGAGCCGCTCGACGCTTCTGGCTGCGGCAGCTCCTCTGCCCACTTTGGTTTCTTTGTTCCTACTGTTGAAAGTGACAAAAGTGACTTTCGAGACTAAAACGAACCCTGGATTTGCTCTTCTTTTCCTTGAGAGTGGTGGCGAAACGGTTAAAGGTGTTCTTAAGGTGTCAGAGTCTTCAACTGGGACTGTGGTTTTGTTTTACCAGGTGCACAACGCGGTTACAGCGTCTCATTGTTTACTGCTACCTCCCTTCCGCTACTGCACTTATCTGCTCTTCCTTCACTGTTCTCTCACTCGCTGAGTCTTTCATTTTCTCTTCGCCTCCTCTGCAGCCACTTTCTCCAGACTCTCCATCGTCCTTTTTCCCTCCGTCTGATCAAACTAATCTGTACCCGTCTGATAAATCAGATGATCTGTTTCTTTTGTTCTTCACTTCCTGCCCACCCACCCCTTCCCTTTCATCTGTCCTTGGTTTGCATACAGTGTTTCCCACATACATGTCCTGTACTATGTGCAACACCTACACCGTCACACACGCCCCCACACAAACACACACACACACCCCAACCACACTGCAGTGTACATCACAGTTGCTCTAGTTTTTTTTGTGTGTGAGCCTGAAAACGCTCACACAAGCCAATTTACCACAATTCCTGCTCGCTCTCTCGCTCTCTCTCTCACACACACACACTGAATAAAATGCTTTATGAGCTCCACTACTTTGTGAAAACAAACACACGGTGACTGCGAGCGCCTGGCCTCGTCATTAACACATCATGTTTTATCCATCTTCCACTCCTTCTCGTGCCTCCTTCTCTCTTTGTTAACCCCCGTCCCTTCCTCTGCAGAGACAACACCGCTGCACCTCGTTTCCTCAAGGCCACCCCTTGTTTTTCAAACCCTGACGCACGTATCAGAAGTGCAATCAACCTTTTCTTTGTCTTCTCGCTCCATCACAGACCAAAGGGCCGATAGTAAAACTACGCAGCCATCGCGTGTCTGCCGGCGCTTGTGCGTGAGTGTTGCATCTCTTGAAGGCCTGAGGGTTTTCTCTGTGTGGACATGCAGACAAGGTTCCCATGACCACAAAACGTGGCTTTGGGTGTCTTTCCATATGCCACAAAAGAGGGAGGAACAAAGGTAGGAAATCAATTTGACGCATGGCCGAGCTCCTTTTGAGGAAACCTGTTGACGAGGGAATTCCTCCCTCTCTTTTCTGGCTTAAAAATGACATTAACACATGGACGCAGTGCCAACACATATGAGCTTACACACACACACACACACACACACCTCGAGCAGTGGGCTGCTACACACGCATCTGGGAATCTTTTTCAGCATCAACACGGTCATTTTGACATCGTTAATCAAACCACTTCTAATTAATACGCCACTTACGCTGCGGCTACATTATTTCTAATCAGATCGAGCTCGTTCTGATTAGGGAGGCCAACTTAACTGTTGACGCAGACGCCGACCTGATCAGATGTGCAAAGCGTTTAATCAGAATGGAACCCAGAATAGACATGCAAAAAGTTGTTCTGCCAGCTGTTTTATCTGCTGGAAAATGAATAAAACAACAAGTGTTTTTCCACCTTTGGGGGGTTTGTTCGGCAACAAGGAAGGAGCTCCCATGGGAACAACTCCTCACGTTACCTAATAATAGCCCGCGCACAGAAATAATATTTTTAGACAGGAGAGAAATGCTCAGATTAAGTTGTTACATGGCTCCAATTTTTCTGTTCGTCAGTTTAACAAACAGATAAATTAATTCTAATGATGCATTTACGTGACATTTTTATTTTGAGTCGGCTCCTAATCTGATAGTGACAGAAATATTTGTCCATGTAAACACAGCTTGGTAAAACACACACACTCACTTGTGCGAACACTCATTGACATAATACAATCCTTTGCCCCCTCCCCTAACCATCACAACTGAATGCCTAACCCTAACCAAAACCTAATTCTGACCCTGACCCTAAAACCCAGTCTTGACAATCAAAAAGCCCTTTGAGGTTGTGTGGACCAGCCAAAATATCCTGACAACAACGGCATTGAAACAAAATTTGTTGGACGGTACCTCCTGAACCGGCAAAGCCAAAAAACAGAAAGAGCACACTTCTTCTCCACACCTTCACCCCATGATTGGACTTTTTTAAAACACAGACACCATTTACCACAACAACTATTATGCAAAAACTAAAAGTAAAAAACTTATTGTGGCCTCTTTAAAGCAACAGAAGGACTGTCATGACTAAAATGTGCACGTAGCACATTGTAAAAGAACTGGACAGACAAGAAGCATCTTGCATAAAGTAAAATGAATAAAAGCATATCTCCTCCCTGCCTGGTGCATTGAGTCTTTTAAACTGCTGCTGCTGCGTGAGTGCGTGTGTGTCTGTGTGTGTGTAATGTATGTTAGTGTGTCAGCATGCGCGGACTGGAAGAAGGAAGTAAAGATGTTGAATGCAGCGTACACTAAGATGGTCTGTGAACATAGGTGGGCTTCTCTCTGTACTAAACGTGTGTGTTAGCATTATTAGTGCTGTATTTTGCTTGTGTGTGTATGTTTGTGTGTCATGCGCATGAACAGAGTGTGAAGGCGGGGGCGGCTTCCTTCCCCTCCGCAGATGAGTATCATATGAGAGAGGATTAGACTTTCTGCCCCTGTGTGTGTGTGTGTGTGTGTGTGTGTGTGTGTGTGTGTGTGTGTGTGTGTGTGTGCGCGCGCACATGTGTGTTTGAGATCACAGCCATGTGTGCTGGGCTGCCTCATGCGGCTGTGGAGGCTCCAGCTGGTCTGGGCAGAGCCACGGGCACGGAGTGGGGAGGGGAGGAGAAGGAGGACGGGGTTTAAGTTTCATTTGGAGGCCTATTTTTATGAACCCTATTTTAATAAAGTGCACATTAACGTGACGACGATGAAGGTCGGCTGTGGATGCTGAGGTTTGGGAGGGCGAGATGAGCGAAGAAGAGGGAGAGGTTATTACAGGACATTATCAATTACTATCATCAACACACTAAAAATACCGTGCGGCGCGTTCACTCGCACCATAAAAGCTCATGACAACAAAACTTAATGTCTTACCACAGTCTCTCTGGTCTGTTGGAGAGTCAGAGTCACTCAGATCATTAACTACCAAGGCTGTCAGATAAGGCCGGCAAACAGACGAGCGACGAGAAGTGCAAGTTCACAGCGGGGCTGGAATCTGTGCCATCTTTAACTCCAACGCTGGTTGGTATTAGGAAGAAGTGTTTTTAAAAACACTGCGGAACATAACGTCCAGATATTAAGGACAGACATTTCACATGTGTGTATATGTACATATGGATCAAGTTCTCCGATCATTTATTTATGTAGAAGTGTAGAAGTCCTGCATAGTAGAAGTTAGTGGCTATTAGTTTGCAGCATAGCAGCTGATCATATGTTTTTAATCTAATAACTTAAGATGCTTTAGAAAATTCAGGGTCGTTCGTGAATTGTACAACAGGGCTTCTTCAAGTGACAAGTGAGTTAAATGTTGCACAATATTTGACCATTTGGCTCTCGAACCAAAAAACGCTGGATTCTCAAGGGAAGAAACGAGCAGAGGAACCAAGTTCCTCAAAGGATGAAGACTGAACAGGCCTTTTCTTACTAGACTGTATTCTCTTTTATTAAAATACATTTTAAAATGTTACTGTCAAATAGCCCAAGATGGAAACGGATCAAGGCAAAGTAAAAAAAACCCTTCAAATTTACACTTCAAGCCAGTGATTAGCTACTTTCCAGCGACAGTCCATCACTTGTGTTTGTTCATGTGACTTTATATTCAAAGACGAACCTACGAAAACACCTGAAACTTTGCACTTCACTGCTTTTTAATACTTTTGTCTTCTGTTTTTGATTTTAGGGACAATAAAGCTAAACATTGTTACAACTAAGCAACCGATGCCGTGTACACACACACACACACACACACACACACACACACACACACAGCAAAATGCTAAACTCCTACTTGTTGCAGCAGAAGTTGTAGCAATTGTGTCAGTATTGAGTAACACACGTATGTATATCATGCTTCACCTTCTCAAAAATGATTTTCTTGTGTGTGGGCCAAAATACTAAACCCACTGACGGGCGAACTGGATGACACTGATTGTCTCGATACAGTGAAAGATTTTTATATTAACTTTTTGAAATTGTAAATAGAAGGAAAAACAGATGGGATTTGGACAAAAAACTAACTTGTGATGTCTAGACAACATCTACAGAAGGTCTGTGCAGCGTGAGGACGTGCTGGAGACCAGGTCAACGTCGAGGACTTCAGAGACGCACACACTTTGTGGATGTGAGCTTGTAAAATGTTAAAACACGGGTGGAGATGACGGACTCGTGATAGCTCGTACATTTCATACATGCAGACAGGTGTGTGCGGTGGTCCAAGTCTTCACCGTCTCACATATTTGACTCTCTCGTTCTCTTGTTCCACTTATTGAATCTTTCCATTTCCACAGGCTGCATTTTTAATTTCAGCTTCTTTATGTTTAAATCACACCACAGTTCATCTCTGGCTTTGTATCTGCACTTGAGATTTATTCCTGGTATATTGTTGAAAAAAATATGATTCAATATGATTTCCTCTTTTATTTTGGAAAGTACAGGGTGATTGTGTATACGTGTGTGTGTGTGTGTGTGTAACCAGTAATCTACAGACCGGGGCTTTGTGAAACTGTCTCATTATTGACAGTAATGAAGAGGAAATGAAACAATACTTTAATTCCCACAGGTCATGTGATTTCTTAAAAAAAAAAAAAAAAACACTCACTGAAACTCAGTATCATCAGCAGAATGTCACTTGATTTCCTACTAAATAATTAAAATTAGGCAGGAATTAGTCAACAAATAAACTGTGTGTGTGTGTGTGTGTGTGTCTTTCTTGATTTACATTCCCCAAGGCTTGTGACTTCGAACACGTTTAAATAACAAAAGCCTGGATTTCCACATATTTGGTGCCACTTCACATGAAAGGCAGAGTATTTAGAGAGGCTTCACTGACCAGGGACACACGAGGGAGGGAGGGACGGACGGACGGAGTGGACATGTTTACGCGGGAGTGTGGCCCACTAACCCACAAACTTTGTGATGTGGCTCTTTGACCGGTTGTAGACAATCCCCAGCACGTAAACGCAGCAGGTAGCTCCTATTAATTACTAGCGACTGACTTTGAAACGGAGAATCCGGCCTAAAGCCGAGGCACTCGCACATAACGGCGAGGCAGGAGGAGCCACGTTGTGATTCTTTGACAAACAAGTCTGTTTGTGCAACAAAGACGGCAGGAACAGACTAAAGATCTGATAACGTAAGGAAGAGAGATCTCTGCCGGATTAAAACGTCACTGGGTGAAATTACATTTCCTGGCTTTAATCTGACATTTAATCCTGCACAATTTGAGCGTTTTGCAGCTACTGAGAGTCAAATCTGAGCCGCTACAGTTGACAACATCAAAACGTTGAGGTCTAATATCATACTTTAGGAAATGATTGTGTTTGTAAGGATAAAGCCACAATATGCAACTTTAGCTGGAGTTGAGTTAAACGTGCATTAGCATGAGAAACGTCCGGGCTCTGCTACACTCTGCATCTCACCTCAGCTATTAGATATGATCAATAAATTAGAAGCTGCAAAAAAAAAATGCTCAAACTCTCTGATAAGTAAGGAGGCCCGGCTTTGCTCAGTAAGCAAATATCACCGTAGACTCAGGCAGCACATCGTCACAACGAGGCTTTGGAGCCCAGTTCTACTAAGGGGCCGTTGCATCAACCCCTTTCAGACACGCACTGGAATCCAGATCTTATCTGGAGGAGGTGTAGGTGTAAAACGCAAAACACCCAAGTCTTTGGCCCCAGACGTCAGCTTGATCTTCTCCAGCCGAGCTCATGGCCCGTGTGTGAATAGAGGAGGTAAAGCTCTGGAGGATTCACCGCGACAGAGTGGGCGTGTCGATGACGCAAACAGAAACACCCGAAGGTGAAGAGCTCGTGCTAATACTCCGGATATTTAGAAGCAAAAATAGATTTAGTACATTCGTACGTCGTCTTCCATCGCCATCAAGGGAAACACTTCTGCACCTTTTTTTTGCGTCACGTCCCGCCCCCGCCCGGACAATCTCTTGATGTTGGCTGCATGTCTGACAGGGAAACTCCTGACAATGTCTGGACCTGATCCTCCAGAAATACACCAGAGTTCACGTCTGAAACAGGCAATCACGTAACTCAGCTCCTGAAGAGTTCCTTTAAACTGTAGAAACGGGTCTAGATCCAGAACCTAAACGGTATCCGTGAGCTAAGACGTGTGTACACGTGGTCGCAGTCATGTGAATGAGCGACTGGGTAAATGAGACTATTTTGATCTAGCGATGTGTGAGACAGTGTTATCACTGATTAACTAGCTGAGAACACACATCTGGGAGGGCTGGACTGTTCACTCAATAAACAACCACTCTGTAGTTTCGCTCCACAGGCCAGTGACTCACCTGGGTGCAACATCCCGCAACTTACACACACACACACACACACACACACACACACACACACACACACACACACACACACACACACACACACACACAAACACTGGGGCCCAAACAAAGAGTTTCTTCTCGAAACTTGCCCTTTTGTCTTCTTCTGTCTGGGTTTCTCACTTCCTCTCTTATTAGATTTTCTGTAAACAAAGCCTGTCGAACTTAAATGTGACCAAATGAAAGTGCTCAGTCTTAAGATTCAAGTCACAGTAAAAATACATTTAAACACACACACACACACACACACACACACACACACACAACAGTAAAACTAGCTGCAGCTCTAAATTATACCAATTTTTCTCCCTGCCGCTGTCGTTCTGACTCTGTTCAACACTGAACAGTTTTAACAGTTTTAAGCACAGTTCAACAATTAGTGACCTACAACACACATGTTGGAGGACGTCGTCTTTTTACTCTTGGGGTGTTTGTGGGGGGGTGGGGGTGTTACAGCAGGAACATGGAGAGGATGGGGCGCCTGAAAACGAAGCTCTGCCCTGTTTGTTTGTTTCTGCGGCTGACGGCAGTAAAAGTAAAAAGCTAATGGAAAAAAAAAACAAAAAAAACCCTCCAACGAGTTTGACCTCTTTGCGTCCTGATGGTGACAGGAAGTGTGGGAGGAAAGATGGGAAATGTGGTCTTAATTTCCAGAAACAGGCAATAACGACACCAAACCCATGAGATTTCCAGCAGTTTAGACTTTTTTTTTCAAAACATCCTCAACTGCATCGACGTATCACTGCAAGATGCTTTGAGTGAACGCGGTGAAAACACATGATATTTAATCAGCATTAATGTGCCTGAATGCAGTAAAAAAAAGTTATTAGCAACGAAACAAACACACACTTCCTCTGCCAACACCTGTCTTTTACTGCTCTACTCTTTGCCCCCCCGGCCCACCTTCCCTGCGCACCGGAAAAGAAATAAGTGGATGAATAATTACAGGTATAAACACCTCGGGGCCATCCGAAGGGTTATTCCCCCCCTTCTGATATTCGTTTAAACATTTCCGCCTCATGAAATCATCCTCTGAACACTTTCTTTTTAGGTAGAAAGCCTGCTACTTCAAAGCCAGCGGGGCGACGAGGACGCTCTTATGGTCATTTGTATTTTAATCTCCCCCCGTCTCTTGTTGCCCCCCCTCCCCCTCCCTGCCTCACTCTCTAATGCTCTTTACCTCTGTAGCTTTCAACTTTTATCTGTACAGTCTATTTATCTGCCTTCATCCACATCTATTTTAATCTTTAACTCACATTTCCTGTGCCCCCCTCAAAGCAGCAGGGGCCCTACATCCACCTGAGATGAAGTAAAGTAAACACACACACACACACACACACACACACACCTGGCTGCAGTAAACACAGTTGGTCCATTACACAATTTACGCTAAATCTATTTCAATTGCAAAGTCTTGAGCTCAGGAAACAACTAACCTCAGCTTTTATAAAAAGACACGCCTCAAATTTCTCTAAAATGAACTATTAAGCACCGTCAGACGACAGCGGGAAGCAAATTAGAGAATAACTTCAGTCATTTTTTTTAAATGTATCATATTTCTAATAATGCCCATATAGACAAACCCACAGTTTAAAGTCCATCAGTCTGCAACCTGTACTTGCTTCCATACCTGTGCCATTGACCTCCATCTATTAAATGCACATGAGTATCATCATTTGACAACTGCCTTCTGAAATGAGCTTGAATCAACTGCGCCTGTACAGGAGCTGTGGTGGAATTATTGTGATTCAGAGCAATAGTGAACGCAATGCGCTGGCTGATGTGTTTCTAGTCATTTTTGGACATCAGATGTCTACGTCACAGATGAGTCAATCCAGGCTGCTGGACATTACCTGCGTTTAGAGACAGGTCATTTTTACTTTTGGTGGCCTTCACCCTTTTATTTAACTTTTTTGAGCATTGTTCAACCCTTGGAGTCTAGTCTCTGGTTATAAATACAAAATAAGTCATGAAATTAGCCCATTATGCATGTTGTGTTTGAGGAAAGCCGTCCTCTGCTCTCATGATCTCCACACAAAGAACAGGGACTTTCGCGTGTTCGGCACAGAGCAATAATGGAGATTTGCTGTCCTATTACAACCTCCTTTCACCCAATAATCTTAGAGATTACACCATAATCGTGCACTTATACACACTGCAACAATAGTAAGTTAGGATGCGGCCAGTTCCTAGATCCCATAGCTCCTTCCGACATTAGTAAGGTTTTATGGGAAGTAATGCGGATGTTAGTTTAAATGCCTCGTACAGATACATTTTAAAACTATTTTTATAAAAAGGACATCTGGAGATGCGCAGTCTCCATCTGACCCCAGCTTTCATTGCCTTCCACTAAAAGCTGCTTTTCTTTCAGGCCTCTTAAATCCGAGTTTCGGGGTCCTTATCGTAGCCAGTCAGAAGCAGGGAGGCCCCAGCGGCGCTCATCCCAGCCCCTGGGTCTGTGCGAAGCGAGGATTAGGGAGGCTTCAGCCGGTGTTGCTGCCATTGTTTACTCAGTGACTGGGGGCTGGCTGAGCAACCCCCCCAGTTAACACTGCAAGACAATGGCAAACAAGGAAGTGTCACGATCCTATAGACATGAACACACACGACATCCCTTGATCAGGGGATACGAGGAGGAGGGGATTTTTTGAGAGGATGCAAGGGAAGAAGAAGGGAAGCATATGAGGATGCCCGTTGCCCAAAGAGACGAAATTTTAAAGAAGTGAGGTGAAAAGCAATTAAACTAGGTTTCTCATACAATATGGAATATGGAAATTCTAATTCTAGGTTGGTGAAGGGACATTTTGAAAACTTTAAATTTTTCAAAACAAGTAGCAGCTGCGCCTACCTTTCCCAAACATGAGAACCATCTCAGTGCCGTCTTCCTGTCAATTTTACAGTGTTGGTCTGTGAAATGAGATGTCACAAGAGCAGGAAATTCCCCCAATCAAGCTCTTGATTGTGAGTCTAAGCTGTTAAACCACGACTTGTAAATTCCGGAGATTACATTTAAAATGCCGTCAAAAAACAAAACTTTTTACTGTTGTCCTGATGTACCGGGTTAATACAGTGAGCGGGAAAGCGTTTCAGAGCCGCGTGTTGTCTTAGAAGCATGTTGACGTCTTCATGTGACCACAGCTTCCACATCACAGGGAGTTTCACAGCCTCCGTGACAGTGACTAAAACTACGTCCAGTCAAATAGCAGATGCCTAATATCTCCTCAATTCATAGAAAATAAGAAGCCAGCAGTTTGTTGGCTGAAACAAGTTCTGTTTTTATAAGTTTTGCAATGCAAAACTTTATTTACCTTGAACAATTTAAAGTTTGGTCATTAAAAAGTTATTAATACAAAAAATATAAAAAAAAATACAAAGGAGCCTTGCTGCCTTCTGATGCCTTTTGTTGTGTTCGTGTCCAGTTCAACATTAAAAGTTGTCCACCACTAAACCACTGAAGGGACGGGAAGTGATATGTGGACACGTTTCAGTCACATTCTGTCACTATTTGAAATATTTAGATCAGATTCATGAACATGTAGGTGACAGGAGACAAAAAAAGTGTAAAAGTAAAACATCTGTGCCTCCTTTGCTTTTATAATGACCAATAACGCTGGCCACAGAGGAATCATTGCCCTCGGTCGCCTGTGTTTATGAAAAACTACCACTCTTTAAATTCAACGGATTTATAGCGAGCCAAATTTTTCACAAACAGACAACACAGTGCGTCTCCTCCCGGCTCCGCTCTGCCTTCTTTTACTTCAGCGCTGGACAACAGCAGCATCATACTGCATCAACACGGTGAAATATACAGCTGCCACAGATTGACACTCTCTGAGCTGGTGGAGACTGAGTGGATCCTCCGTGTGAGAGGAGATGTTCTTCTCCCAGATTGCAGTTCAAAGGTAACGGGGGCCCTTGAGCTGTGCGTGAGTAAAGAAAGTCGAATCGGAGGAAGCAGATGCGCAGAGACATCGCAGACAAGACGACAGATGCGAAAGGAGTTAGGAACATTGGGAGGATGCTGAAGAGAGGAAGATATTTTTACTCTGCTGGGGCTGGACTCCTTTAGACGACACCTTGAAAAACGCTGTCTGCTGACAATCAGCATTACACACACACACACACACACACACACACACTCTCACACACACAACCAGTCTTTGTGGTCTATGTGGGCACGTGTTGCATCCACAAAGACTGGATGCAAACAAATCATACATCAGCACACAAAACACACTGAAACCTTTCCAGAAACGTAACCCTAAGGATACAAACTGGAGGAGAAAGCCAAAACATACTAATAACTTAGTGTAATGAACTTAAACAGTAATGCACTGGGTTACACATTCCGGATAAAGCTTTGTCCAAAGACAACAAGCTGAGGGAGTTCAGTCGTATCTCTCAATCGCACAAATCTCCTTCTTTGGCCACTGCCTCTGAAAGGACAGCTGATATCTCCATTAATATAAACAACAGTGACGCGTCCCCTGAAATGCTTTAATAGGAGAATTGTCGCTGAATAGGACAAGGAGGAAATGCGCTTTACGGCAGCCTGTCGAATGTTCAGTCGCAGTGTAAAAACACGTCCCAAACACAGATTAGAAGTTTTAATACTTTAACAGAATGAAAAAAAGCTGAGATTTATCGCGAGTCTGGTTCTGATGAACAATAATAATAATAATACGTTAATCTTATTTCTGGGAAATGTGCGCGACTCCCCATGGTCAGTGATTCTCAGACTGAAGAGCATCCCAGGAACAGCCACAAAGAAGGACCAAGAGATGTACAACAAAAGGCAAACTCACATGGTTCACCCACTAATATTACAAATAATATCTGGATTTCAGTCATTCAACTGATGCTCTCACAATGAGCTCAACAGTTTATGGGAAGACACGAAAGCTTTTCAGAAACTTTTGACTTTGTTAATACAGTCTCCCACCGACTGACGCAGGATGACTGTCACTGCTTCTCAGCAAAGTGGACGCAGAAACATCATTTTCTTCACGCCATTAACTTACACATTGTTTCCTGCTTAATTGTACTGCCTGAAAAACAGACAACTGTCCCCGATTGTCTTCAAATGTATCGTTCTGTCCAACTAAAGACCAAAGACAAAGTGTGTAAATCACATAAAGCCACAGTTGTTTTTTGCTTTGAAAACTCACTTCAAGTGCTAAGCGCTTAACTTTCTGTCCATAGATTAAATGATTTACTGACTCGATATTTCAGCTCTAAACGGAATAAAAAAGCCTCAGCACTGGATGATCGATTGCTTGGGTTAAACTGTGTCAGAGATAAGCTACACTACATTAGCCACAGAGACTATTATGTTTTTTTTTTAAGTGTATAAACTGTTATATCAAGTAATAAAATTTGTAGATGAGAGAAGACGAGCAAATCATTTGTCGGGGACAAACTGTCCGCGTTTCTATGTGTCAGACCAACAGGCCTTGTAACACTAATGATGAAACAATTAATTTGCTGACAGAAAAATGATCAACAGAATTTCTTTCACCTCCTTTTTCCATTATGGCTACGCTGACTGCGTTGTGTTTGTCTGCGATCTGAGGGCGTCTATGACAACGGGGACACTGGGGAATCGTCACCATTTTTTGACATTTTACCAACTAAATGATTAGTCAAACATGTAACACAGAGGCAGCTTTACTTCTAAGAAGCATCAGTGTAAGGAGGGAGCAGTGGAACTCTCACGGTGCCAAGACATCAGATAGGACACCCAGATGTGAACGCAAGCACACACACAGATGTGACATGTATCGCCTTGTCCATGTTAACGCCACAACACAAGGAGGAAAAAAACAAACAGCCCATTTTTTTTGCTGTCAGTCTCCCAGACCTATAGTTTGCAATTCATCTCTTTCTATCCATAATCACCCCCTCGTCCTCAACCTCCCCTAAACCTCTATCGTCAGGCCTTTCAAGTGGCAGACAAGGCCTGAAACGCCGCTACTGCCTCACAACCAGCAGGGCTAATTACAAGGGAGCCAGCAACAAGTGAGCATTGTGTGGAGTCTCGAAGACACACATGGAGGGGGCGGCAGAGGGGGGAGAAAGTGCTCTTTATCTTGCCAACGCCAATACAGCCCTCCACCACCGCCACCGCCAGCACCACCACACCCCTCCACCCCCATAAAGCCCTCAGCAAAAACAATCTCCGAGAGGCTTTGCGGTTGGCACTCCAGGGCTGGAAGGAAAAGACGAGAAACGAAGAGAAGAGAAGCCTGCGACACAGAAGGTGAAAGAAGAGGACGAGCGACAAAACACCATTGGCGTGTTTGTCTAACACGATGCCGGATGTGCCAAGTTGCGCAAACATGTGTAGAATGATGTTTAAGGAAATACGCTCTCTCGCTCTCTCTCGTGCTAGCGGTTAACTGAATTAAATCTCAATCACGGTGAAGGTTTACGACAATCAGACCTGGGGAGAATGTGATTCGCTGGCAGAACAACTGAGGCCCAAAAGAAAAAGGAAAAAAAAAACGGAGCTTCCGTTAATTCAGTTTCTCTCCTAACTAAAACAAAAATCACTATCCTGTCCTTTTACTGGATTAAAGTGCAGGTTCCTGTTTGGTCCACACTCAGGTGCCCGTATGAACAAAGACAGAGGTCCTGCTCGCTGTAATGATTCCTCCCGAACGTAGCGGTCATCGGAAGACCTCGCTGGTCAAAGTCCACAACACATTTTCAGTGCAAAAATGGGCTCAAATGAAAAGCTAAAATGAAGCTTAAGTTTATCAAGCTTTGTGGATATCTTTTAAAGTGAGTGTGAAAGTGTTTCTGTCGACAGTGGTTCCCTCTTGAATTGAAGCGAAAGTATACAAAAAAAAAAAGGAAATATTTGCTAAAAAAGTTTGCAAGATTTTTGCCTAATGTGACTGCAGCGTTTTGGCGTCTTCAGATAAACTTTTAATTACATTCTTGCACAAATACAGATCTCAGTGGCTCACACGGGCCATATCTCTTGAAGGGATCTCCTCAAGGCCTGTAAGGAAGGTTAGTGCTGGTAAAACTCCTTTTAGTTTGCATACAGGCACCTGACTGCTGTTTCAAGTCACAAAACATGATGTTTTTCACAAAACGTAATTTCTGGCAGAAGTCAAAGCAGAGGGAGAACGAAGAACTTAAGCACGAGAGCAAATTTACAGTCAAGGCGAAGGTGTGTAGCATGATTCCCACACTTCTGTTGGACCAGCTCAGAGTAGTTTGCTTTATCATTTTACAGAATTTATTTTGTAACCTGTCCACAACCCCCCTTCCCATGGCCGATCCGTCTAAGAAGACAGATGTTGATAACACCTTTTAGTGATACAGCAGATTCCTAGTTCACCGTTTACCGCATCAGATCAGCCTGCAGCACACGTGAGCTCCCAAACATGCATCTCTGCTGTTCAGCAACGTCTTGTCTACTAGAGCAAGGGCAACATTTATTGTCTGCAGGCAACAGGATTACACAGCGACGTGAAAAATGAATTAGGCACATCCGCTCATGTTTGGTGCAATTAGTCAGCCTATACATGCATATTGGCTCTTATGGGTGACTTGAAGGGATTTTAAGATTAATTTGTTAGGGCTGTCTGGCTGGATGAGTGATACTGCACACTTGAAACCCTTCCATGAGTCTTTCTGATGTTTTAACAGCCATTAAGGCAGCAACAAACCTCTTGTCATTCACTGGCGGTGCAAACAGATGGAAAACGTCATGTGGAAAAAGGTTTGCGATGACGAAATCCGTCATATTCCAACTTCAGCACAGTCGTAAACAAAAAACAAGCTCATTTTCTGGTTTCCCCCTCATGAGGCTGCGGCACTTTGATTTAATGTGGCTGATTTAGTTTATAAAGGCAGTTAGAGGGCGAAAAAAGCCCAGTTCAAAGCCAAAAATCGAACACATGCAAAGTTTGGGACTGACGTGAACACCACTGCGTTAAACTACAGGCACTTTCAATCACGGTTTTGTAAGTTGAAAGAGGTGAACGGGAATACACACTTTAAATGTGATTGTAAACAAAAGACATGAAAATATGCATAAGGGAAGAGTTTTGTAGAGAATATACCAAAATTTACCATCACATTTAATGAGGAAAGACGTAGCTGATCTTTAAGCTGATGCACAGGAACGTTTGCTAAAGTCCAGCATCACATGCAATAAATTATTACAGCTGTTCAGAAAAATATAAATATAGAAAGGAAATGAATACACCATCCATCACATCCACAACATACCGCTACTGAATTCTCTTTGAGCCAAAAATTTTAAATGCAGCCGCAAAACACGTCCATCTAACTTTATGCTTCCTTCGTCTTCAGCAGTGGCGAGAAACTATGGCAACAGCATCATAAACTCCTAGTAAAACCTCTTCTGGAAGGACAGAAACTTCCAAAACATTTCCGCTTAATGCTAAATAATTCCAATAGTGGCCAAAATGGACAAACGCACACACGGACAAATAAGGAGCTCACAGCTACCAACACAAAACTGATCATCTGGAGATGAACAGCAGCGACCGGAGCAGCACACCCAGCAGGGAAATTCAAACAGAAGCGGACTTACGGATGGAGAGACGGAGCTGTTGGGGAGGTAGGGGTCGGGCAGCATCAGGAACGGATAGCTAGGGTACGCCGGCGTCTTGTACATGCCTCCATCTTGCTGCTTCGACACTGAGATCACACATGAAAAATAAGCAGAGTTAAAAAGGGGCTTCAGTTCTTTAAACCTGGTGTGTGAAAGGACCGACGTCGGTGTGGGATCGCGTTAAAGTCGATCAAATCAAATAATTTAAAAAAGTTAAATAACAGAAGCTGTGGATGAAAAGTGCTCACACTGAATTAAAAAAAAAGAGCAAAAATAAAAGCAGCTACTCACTCCCACAATGCTGCATTAAAAAAAACGAGACGGAGAACAAAAAAAGAAAAACCTCACATCCGAGAGACAATGTGCATACAAAGTAGGACAACTATTTACAAGTGTTGTAGTTACTACATGTTATATCCTCACATGGGCCCTGACTACAGTGCTTGAGACAAAAGCGTTACAACCGTCACCTAGTTCGAGAGGCGTGAACTCCTGTAGCCTATGTGTTAATTTATCTCTCACCACCAGCCATATTAAGAATCAGGGGGGCCTCTCTGCGGGTCATCTGCACCTACCTGCTCTGTGCTCACAGAGAACCTAAGACACACACACACTTGAACTTTGTTGCCGTTTCCAGTCCAATCATTTGTTGCTGCCGACTTCTCTCATGGTGTAAAACTTTTAACGTGGCCGGAACACGAGTGACAGAATGTGAAATAATGTAATCACGCATCACTGTCATTTACAGACGAGGAAAAAAAAACAACAACTGTGGTTTTCATTTTTCCCAAATACCCCCCCCAAATAGACACATTTGTGACCGCAGACACACATTCGTTCACTATTTTTGCACAATAGAAAACAAGGAGGAATTTTTTTTTTTATATCGCCCTGTTTCACAAGTGATTTAAAACAGGGAGGCAACAGAAAACAAGTTAAAAAAATCACCTCCTCTTAGTAAAGTGATGCCAGAGGAAAGCTGGAAATTTAAAAAGGCCTTTAAATGCAAAAAATACATATTCAAACAATTTCACTCAAGCTGATAAAAACGTGCAGGACATTTTTAAGGCCTAGAAAGGTCACGTTCGTGCACACGGGACATTTAAAGCAGCGGATTTCTACTTTGACACAGAGGAAATGTCCCCACCGACCTACAGAGACGGGCAGCTTTAGTGTGTACACCTGACACAGTGTGTGTGAGTGTGTGTGTGTGTGTGTGTGTGTGTGTGTGTGCGTCTGTGTGTGAGTGAGGGAACTCTTCCTCTTACCTCCGTCCAGATGCTCCCGGTGCTTCTCACCGAAGACCCTCTGCTCGCCCTGCTGCCCGCGTCTGACCGCCTGGAATTCACAGGGAAAAAGAAGGGGAACATGGGGTGAACTCGGCCGACACACACGCACGTCCCACGGACACACTTCACGTGAGACACACGGGAACTTTCCTCCCGTCCACCCGGTGCCACCTACCGCCGCGCTCGGACTCTGACTGATCTCCGACTCGTTCACCAGGGAGGACTTGAGGTCGGCCAGGTCCCGCTCCGTGAACGCGTTCTCCTGGATCTTCTCCTCCTGCTCCCCTTCGTCCTTGAAGGCGATCATCTCGTCGTTGGCTCCCAGGTCGTCCCCGCCGCCGCTGCTCAGCTGAGGCATGTCGACTCCCCCCCGTCTGCGGTGTGACGGACTTTCAAACAAAAAAAAAAAAAGAAGAAGAAGAAGAAGAAGAAGAACGACAACAAGAGGGACAAAGTGGAGCGGGAGACTCGCGCGACTTTCGCGGGCTCAGGCTCCTCGGTCTGGGGAAAGTTGCTCCTCCGAAGCGCAGGGAAAAAGTTGCGATGTGGCGTCCCCCCGGCCGCTCGCTCGAGGACTGACGTTCCCCTACAGCAGCCGACAGCTCATTACAGCCCGAGACAAAGCGACGAGCCCCGACATCAAAGGGCGCCGACCGGGTGATTGACAGCTCCGAGGACTTGTTGGGGGGTTGTACGATTGTTTTCTGCCGAAAAAAGGGCCGAGCCTCTTAAAGAGACACGGCCTCCCCGAACTCCGCTCCGCCGGCATTATTCATGACGTCCAGGGGCGTGTTCACGCCTTCCACGGTCTGTCTGCCGCCGCCGGATCATCTCCACAATATCACGACAAATGACATGCATGGCAGACTAATATTCAAAGGACCTCGAGTAACAGTAACACACAATGGCTACTGTGATTTGTGGTGTTTATATGTTTTTAAAACACAACATTTACATTTAGTCATTTGACGCTTTTATCCAAAGTGACTTACAAGTGAGGAACAGGCAAGAATAAAATCTAAGTTAAGGAGAAAAACATCAAAGTGAAGTGGCATCAAATAAATTTGCATTGTTGATGTTTTGAGGATGACACAATCACAATCTCATTTGCGTTTGCGTATTGATCATAAAGTTAATTTTGAATTGGCCGCCTCGTGTGAATATGCTACGGCGAACTTGTGACGTGTTTTTGAGCTAATCATTCGCATCGCTTCATTAAACTCTATTTTGTTTTACTCTTCCGCTTTCGAAAAGTAATTATACTTAGGAAATATTGCACTACTTATTAACATAAAGTACAACTATGTAAGTAAATGTACTTTCCAGCACCGATTTCAACAATTTGTTCTAGTTTTCGAGGCGAACAAACTTTTCTTTATTATGGTGGAATGAA
This sequence comes from Channa striata, assembly GCA_033026295.1. Lineage (NCBI taxonomy): Eukaryota > Metazoa > Chordata > Actinopteri > Anabantiformes > Channidae > Channa > Channa striata. The sequence continues at coordinate 3,446,753 of CM065182.1, forward strand.
AGTTCCTTTTCTTATGACCTGCAAACCTTTTGTAGTACTTTATTTGAATATTTCTCTTTCATTTGTTCTCACGGCATCATACTTATAAAATTAAAAGTGTTATTATTAAGTAAAACTACCCAACTGTATATCAAATATTTCATGTTAGCTCCAACCACTGTAGTAAAACGCTACATATGCACCATTAATATGTCTCATACTAGTGTGACACTGACAGGCACCATTTTCTGTACATGGTACTTTTATTTTTACACTTTTGCTTTTAAAAAATTGTAAAAGACTGTGGCTGCTTTCTTTAGGTAAAATAGAATACACATTAATAGGTATTAGCCCATTTCCCAAAGTAAACAGCAGCAACGTTTTATTTCATGTATTTAATTTCCCTCTGATTTGATTTTCTGTTTACAGTATTGAAATGATAATCACTACCTCATTAGTCTTGGGCTCAGCCATAATCTCAAAGCAAAGTCTGAACAGATTCTGCACTTTTTCTGTCATCAGCTGTTTGAAATGACTATGATCCACTTTGAGGAGCTAAAAATGAGTTTTACATTTAATGTGCGGAAGAAGATTTTTCCTTTTTAATATTTTCCGTGTTGCTCTGTACAGAGTTTTTCCAAAGGTGGTTTGTTGAGAGATTTTCCATCTGAACTTTAATCATGTCATTGCACATTCGACAGGGCTTTGACTACAATCTAACACTTAAAATCAAAAAATGATCGAGTATTGAATTATGACTTTACAAATAGCAGATGTTTCCCCCAAGCAGAGGCTCAGCTACTCTCAAGAAAAGCAGGGTAAACATGCTGTGGTATGTAGCATTGGTCCATATCTGTCCACAAAAAATACATTAAATAGATGAAAAATAACATAAAAACCAAATTTTACATTTGCAGCATTCGCCGATTTTTATTTATTTATTGCGGCTTTCTGTAAACACACTCGCTATTAAATATAGAATAACAGTCAATAGTTGACAAATGGCTATTTTTGGTTACAATGACTTTAGCTTATCATTTGTAAAAATGTGTAGATTTTTCTTAAATAAATCAAACCTCAAACATTATTTAATTTTTTTGAACAAAAAAAAAACATTTGGTGAACTTTTTGAAATTGTAATTTATTTTCACTGATCTCCAAGGTTTTGTAGACAAAAAAAGCAAATTACAACAAAAACAAAACTGTTTGATAGTTGCAGCCTTCATTGATATTTTATAAACCTCTATTATGTATGTAACCTCCAAATTAGAGTTAATTATTTGAGCCATTAAGCAACATTTTTAATGTTAACAAAAAAAGTGAAGTAGATAGTAGTAGTAATGCACATTGAACACACACACACATTTTACACACAACATTACTTTCACTTTCTGCGTACATGTGTTTCACCAGACATAACCTGGTGTGTTGAATTTGGTGATGAATCAGGGGACCCAATCCGCTGCCTCTTGTGCCTTAAACCCCGCCCTCTCTTTATTCTGATTGGCTGCAACAAACATGTCCTGAGCCCTCCTGATAAAGGTCAAGGCTTTCCTCATTAACAACCACATTTTTAGTCGTTCCTAGCGACCGCAGTGCTGCACAAAGGGAACCACAGCCATTCTTTTGGGGTTTTGTCATCGTGAAGTTGGTTGGTAACTTTGGTAATTATGCAGTGTGACTTTTGCTTGTGTCCCAGCAGTCCCGTTGTCACACTGTTCAGTTGGTAGTTTTCACATTTTGGAACAAAACTCCTCATTTGCATGGACAGAAAAGTGGCAGCTCGGGCAAGAAGCAGCAAAATGTAGGACGTTCTGTGAAAAACATCAGAAGGCACGGCAGGCTCATCAATAACGGAGGCACAGCATGTTTTTGGCTGCTTCTTACATCCCCCAGATTTTGTAACAGCCTCCAAAACAGCAAAAATTGCTAGCTATTGCAACTACTCGATTGGAGGAGGGAAAGAAGAAGAAGAAGAAGGAGAAGAAAAACATAGTTCAAAGACGCAGACTTGAAGTTCTGATGTCTTATCAAACGCACAACTTGCCATCCCCCTTTTTCCTCCCAATGCCAATGCATTTTTAATGCTGATACAGTAGCATTGCTGTTCTCCAGACTTTTTAATTGAGAAATATTTATACACTCCCATGCTGTGACTTAATATTTGACTTAATCTGAGTCGGTTGCCTTGACTGAGAATGATGATCCACAGCTGGGAAACAGAATTAAATACAAACAGAAAATGGGCCCGTTATTTGCATAAAACTGCATATTTATACAATATCGTCAATGCATATTAATAAAAAGATTAAAATGAGCAGTTTTAATGTATGCAAATCTAAATTATAAATGAGTTGTTTAAACTCCTTGTTTATTCGCCTTGATTAAATATAGACAGCTGTTTTTCCAGGGAGACAGCACCTCTTCTGCGCAGGGCCGTGAGCTCGCCGCGCTCTGATCTTAACACAGTTTCCCATGAATATCTGTGCTGATAGTTATGCACATTCATCACATGGGTTCACAGGTTCACCTGAGGCTATAGGCTGGAGTCTGTCTGTCTCTCACAAAGCACCAACCCAGAGAAGAACACACGTGCTTTCTCTCGTCAAATAGGCGCTGACCTACAAACACTTTTGTTTATCTCTCTCTCTCTCTCTCTCTCTCTCACACACACACACACACACACTTGATTTTGCTATGAGTGATTTCATCATTCTCGTCTAATCAGTGATGTATTTTAAGTTAAGACCCTAGCTGCCTTCCAATTTCGGAGTTTTTGTGACTCAAACGCAGCCCCTGTGCATCTTGAGCTCTGATAGCTGTTGTGACATCAGACGTCACCTTCGGGCCGGAAAAGCCAAATAAGGAAACACGAGCAGATAGAAAAGATAAACAGCCCACGCAGAAAACATCAAGATGCGTTGCCGCAGTGACACTAGGAGGTGAGCTTTTCACATATAGACACAGATATGAGTTCTATATCTGAACAAGACAAAGGCTGTGGTTGTTCTGATGAAGGAAACGTGTTTGATGCAAAGATATTTGTGTTTTTACTTCAGGAGCTGAGAAAAAACTTTTCTTGTGCAACAACGTGAAGATGAAGACATAATTGTGTCAGGAAACAAATTAGCATTTCCAGGGACGGGCTTTGACTTGGCTTAATTTCTCATTAAATGTGCATTTTTCCATTTACAGCAATATCAACTCAACCCAGAATAATAATAACTCTTCTTCTTTAGTCTGACAACTGAAGAGACTCCTGCCACATTGTGACATTTTAAAATACATTCTAAGCCTTTCTAAGGAAATCATAACACTCTCCCCGCTCCACCACCTGTCCACAAATCCCTTCAAGTATTAGTTTTAAACATTTACAATTAACATGATGCTACAAAACGTACAGGTGAAGCAAAAATGACTGATCTCCTCTGATTGGTCAGAGGGATGAGACTCGCTCTAAAACCGGTGAATATCTCTGCACCACAGCCAGCCAAATACAAGTTAATTTTTTGGATTTGTTTTGTCTCACAATTCATCTGTAATAAGCCTCTGAGAGATATTATAACAAAACAAGGTAAAGACATGATGGTAAAGACCAATGGCTGCATTTGCTCACAGCGGTGAAAGATGACACCCGGCACATGTCACGCACATTCTGCATTGGCGTTAAAGGGCAACTGCATCAATTTACAACTTTTTTTTAAGGCTTTAGTTTAGGGTGTAAATGTACATTATTGCTTTTAAATTGCCCTATATTGTTTCCCTTGTTGCTGAAAAACTGCTCCGGATGACATCATCGGGAGGAGTTTTTCACCATTAGGAGTTCAGATGATGTCATCTGGAGGAGTATTCGAAAAGCAGGTTCAACATGATCACAAACTTCAGACTAAGAGCGACAACATGACACAACGTGAACTGAAGGTTCCTTTGAGTTATGTCCTCTGGAGGTGTTTTTTCAGATGGACATACATAGATTTTTTAATATAGAGAAATCAGAGGGGAGATTTATGGGATTCCCTTATACGTACTACCCAAACTAGACTTGAAATAGTGCATATATTCTGTAGTACTTTTACATACTGTACATTTGTAAATTTTGATGATTTTGATTTTGATGTTATTTAACTTTATTTTTTTTGCACATTACATTCCACATTGCATTACATTAGTAAGTGCATTTCTCTTGCTGCTTTTATGCTTTTATGGCCTCGTATATCTGGGAGCTGTGTAACATGTACATTTCCCCAATGTGGGATCAATAAAAGATTTTCTTACCTTACCTGAATCAAATAAGTTCAAAATCACTAAAGGCACCAAGATGGCGGGTGTCATAGTCTTTAGTTTGAACTATTCACAACTGCTCAAGTTATGCTGGAGAGGTTAAAACGTTTAGAAATTCTGTATTACAGATAGGAAATACAGTGAAAGAAATTTACATCCCTGCTGGAATACAAACCCACACCACATCTTGGTTGTTTGTCATGTTCAGGGTCGCGGGGGGGGGTGGTTGATGGAGCCTATCCCAACAATCACTGGGCGAGACACGTCCACTTCCGAGCTGCTCCTGAACCCAAATACTTAATATTAAAAACAATTAGATTATTATTAGCTTCTTTCCGATGCTTAATCACTGGTGGAGCAAAAGTTCTTTATTTAACGTGTTTTTTTTTTTCTTCAAAGATCAATCCCAGCGGCTTCAAAAAGATTATATACCGAGCTTTCTAAAGAAACATCAGGCGCATTAAAGCTGCAGAGTAATTAAATCATGTCCTTTCATTGGGGTTAAGCCACATCCAAGCGAACAGCTCTTAACTGGAACCACTTGTGTGCTTTTTATTGCTAGTTTTCCTACAATCAAAACCATGTCCTTCGAGGCAGCATCCAGCCAGCAATGTGGAACCTCAACAAATCCTTTCAGCAGTTTCTATAACGACTCAAAAATCCAACAATGACATGCTTTCAGGAGATTTAAATAACCGGCCGAGTGAAGTAGTTTATAGATGCATGCACAGTTTTTATTGAAATTAAATAAATCACATGCCTTAAAGACCTTAACCAGGTCACTTACCTGCTTTATTATCTTACATATCTTTAAACAGCTTATATTTGAACTCGGATGGATTCATTGATTGAAAGCCTGAAGTAAATACAACAGCAGCACAACGCCGGGCAGTGTCAGCTCGCGCGTGACTGACACTGGCTCAGCAAATGAACTTGATGTCATGTGCTAGATAATGAGTTGCGTTCGAGCTCTAGTTTGCTGATTTGAGTTTGTCTGTCTCTTTTGATTTAGCAGAACGCGGTCCCTTTACCTCTTCGTTAGCTCCTTATCAAACATTTATGAGCCGATATCCCAGACCAGCCAACGGCCTCCGGGGGTGAAATCAGCAAACATAAACAGAGGAGGGAAACCCGCTTTGAAAAACCACATCGCTGGTTTTCAGCGCAAAGACTTTTTTAGTGACTTAAAGTTCAACACGAGAACTAAAATATAACTGAAGGGCGACCTCACCAAATTTCAACTTGCTTTCTATAGCTTTAGTGCTGTAAATGAACATTAATGCTTTCAAACTTCCCTCTGACTTCACTGTGTTAAAATATTTCTCTTCCCCTAGCTGAAAAAACTCCTCCAGATGACATCACTCTGAGGAGTTCAGATGACTTCATGTGGAGGAGCTCTGGAAAAGCTTGTTGACCGTGGTTACAAACTTCAATAAGATGACACAATCTGAACTGAAAGGTTCCTCCCAGTGACGTCATCTGGAGGCATTTTTCAGGTAAAAGTAGAGAGACATTTTAATGTAGGGAAGTCAAAGGGGAAGTTTAATAGCATTCATGTACATGTTCTACCAAAACTGGAACAAAAGGGAACAAATTTTAAATCAGTGAAATAAAAATGAAATCAGCTCTATTTTATTACTAGTATTTTTACTCATACAATGTGCAGCAGTATGTTCAGTAACTATATTCATATTCACTCACATCCTAACGCATTTGTTATAAAAACATTTAAAGCAAACCACAGTCTTCTAAACTGGCACATTGTTTTAAATTAAAAGCACAAATTGCTGAATGTTCATCAGTTTTTCATGCTGTGCCTCCATGTAAGAGGAGACGCCTCTTTTTTTATATTTTTTTTGAATCGTTTGGAACAAACCTCTTGCTTGCAGTCTGCTCTCTTCTCTCACCCAGAGGAAAGAACGAGTGAGCTGTGGTTGGAACAACTCCATCTTCGCTCCGGCCTGTTTAAGTTCACGAACCTTTTAAAGACGTGCATTAACGAATCATGCCCTTATGAAAAAAAAACAAAAAACTGGTCTGATAGTGAGTGGAAATAGCAGCAAACGAGCTTGTGCGTCACACACACACACACACACACACACAGGGCTGTTTGAGGTGAAGTGAGACGATTTGCACGTTGAGGCATCGGGCTCGAAACCAGGTCCGGAGGTTGGAGGATTATTTGTTGGCTATTCCACGACAGGTTGCTGGAAAACGAGACTTTGCGCCGTGAAGTTCAGGACTCCACTGCATTGGGCCACACCGTGATAATCCTTCAAATATTCCTTTTACCCGAGTGTAATCGAATAAGTGCAAAGTGAAATAAAGGTTCCCGGTAGAGGAAGGTTGGTTTTTATTCCACATTTTAGAGCGTGCAAACATAAACGAAACCCAGTTTTATGAAAGGAATTCATAGAATATTCTATTGTTCATCCAAAACAACCTCCCTGACAATCTATCCGACCTCGAAGTCGACACACAGAGAATGTGAACTTGCACCGCGCTGCGTTGGCTGCTGGGGGACGGGGGCACCATCTTGTGGAACACCTGTGTGGCTTTTGTTCGACAGGAAGCAGTTAGACCTGACGGTAACCACGTAGCGTGTACGAGCGTCTGATGGCACAGCTTTTTTTTTTTTTTAAATGCATGAAAAAGCCTCCATCTGCTGCATTTCATGTGTCACAGCCCAGTTTATGGACCGGGACAAAACAAGAAAATGAATGAGCAGCAGGCTGCCAATGTGAATTATTTTATTCATCACACATGAAATAAATGACACAATAAAAGCAAATCCGTGGGAGACGTCTGTAAAAAGTGAGTGGAAATGTGCTAAACGAAGAGAAACCACGACAAACTGCGTGGACGGAGGACGACCCACTCGATCTGGCTGCCACTTTGGAAATAATGTGCAGGGGCGACACCGGGTCCAGGTGTGTCCTGGTTTTACTGGCTGCTGGGTCCCGCCCTGCAGACAAACAACTCAGCAGCAGCCGTAAGAGTCACAGAGCCACAGGGTCACAGTCAGCACCACGTTAAATGTTACTTACATGTAACTTCAAGGAGCAGCTGAAGAAATCTGGAAACACGACAACACAGCGTTTAAGCAATTTAAGCAAGTCGAGCAAAAAAACGCCCCCCATCAAGTTGGTCTTTTTAACGTTAGATGGAGATAACGTGGAGGGTTGGAACTTGGCCTTTGGTCGGGAGGTTACTGTGCCCCACACACACACACACACACACACACACACACACACACACACACACACACACACTCACACTCTCTCAGCACAGGGAGTGACGTGCTGTAATCTGGGAGGCAGGAAACAAAGGGCCTCGTTAATGCAGAGACTCGCAGGGGCCTTTGATGTGGAGCCAAGCCATTCACTCCTCGCTCCTCACACACACACACTCACACACACACACACACACACACACACACTCACACACTCACACACACACACACACACGCACACAGAAACGTGCTCATGCTGCTTTCTACCAGCGTGATCTCCCTGAGTCGAGGCAGTGTGTGCCTGCTATTTAAAGCCCGATACATTAGATTTAGATCAGCCAACACTAAACATGCTCACACATCGATGAACCACAAAGCTGCAGCTTGGCTCAGTGGAAACAGACTTTTTTTCTTCTTTGTCTTTTTTTACCACTGCACATTCTCGCCCATGTGCTGCGATGATCAGTTCACACTGTTGTCGTTTTATTCCAGGAATAATCACACCTCAGAGAACAGTTTGTAGGGCTCTAGGTGCGGTAGCTGGGGTAATAGATAGTAGTTCTACTAACGACTGGCACTGCTGTTGGGACTGGGAGGGTTCACCAGGAACAATTAATTCAATATTTACCAAGGTAGTAAAAGCGAGTATGGTGGTGAGACCACCACTGAGTCCAACGGACCCGCTGAAGTTGAAGCCTGCTGATCCACAGTATCAGCCTGGTGGTTCTAACACGGAGATTTTAGTGACAATATTAGTTGCAGTTTTGGTAGCAGACGTTGTGCTAGTAGCATTAGCATTAGGACCCTGGATCTTCAGCCGATGGAGTGATCCCTTTGGTGAGAGAGACCACTCTGATTTTTTTGGTTGGTTTACATGCACTTGAGGAACCCGTGTTACTCCGAGAAATCCGCTTTCTCTGGTAATCAGGGAACGGCGTTTGCTTGTGCGTAAGAAACCTGGTTACTGGAAATCCACATATTCTCACAGGAGCAGTGTCACATGAATTCCACCTCAGACTATTTTAGACTTATTCTAGACTTATGAAGCCTGGCTCACAGACACTAACAGTTTGTGTTAGTTACTTTTTCTTTCAAACTTTGGTTTTGCATATACATGGCAGAGAAATCGGCGTTCTCCAACAGAAATCTACCTGTGGAAACCCACTTTCCTGTTTACATGACACTTAAGAAATCAGCTTTCCCGAGAAAGCCGACTGTAACCTGGTTACTTAAATGCTGACTTCACCAATTTTCACTTTGCTTTCTATGGTTTTAATTTAGGGTGTAAATGTACATTAATGCTTTTATATTTTACTGTGACTCTCCTACATAAAAATATTTATTATCTTCTAGCTAAAAAGTTCCTCCAGATGACATCACCTAGGTGAATTGTTCATGATTAGGAGTTCAGATGCCGTCATCTGAGGAAGCTCTAGAAAAGCGGGTTGAACATGTTAAAAAAACTCTATGGTGACAAGACGACATAATCTGAAAGAAGGCTCCTCCAAATAATGTCATCTGGAGGAGTTTGGTATACACTCTCAGTGAACAAGACAAGACCGATTTGAAGCTTATCAACTTATCAGACATTTTTGTAATTAGCAGCGGTGAGTGATAGTCAAGTGGAAATGGAAACGGTGAGCTACTGATGTCTTGTGTCTGGTTTGTAAATCCCTGATTGTTCTGTTTCTTCTTCCTCTCGTGGAGGTGCAGAACGTAAACGCCAGTTGACTAAATTTAGTGTCCAGGGTTTGTTCAAGGGCCACATGTTCACCCAGACGAAACCGATGTGAATCGACGTATTATTAATGGTAGATGGGTAGCCAGAAAATACAAAAAAACTCTGATTAAACCCTCATCCCAATATGACTGACCATAATAAAAGGAACCTGCAAGTATGAGTTCAAGCAGTGTCCACAAAATTCAAAACATGTTCATAAAAAATGCTCAAAGAAGTCTCACGTTACTTTGTATTGGCTATTCAAAGTCACATATGAACTTCGTTTACATGAAAAGTGAAAGTTACACAAACAAATGCTTCAGATCTCTATGACAAATTGTTGCACTTGTCTCTAATCAGAGTCTTCCTTAAACATACTCTTTATCATGCAAGTTAACGTTTCCATTTCTTGTTATTAATTTTTTCATTTCTTACTATTTAAGTTCTTTTTGGACCAGGGATTTTAAGGTAAAATTGGAGAAAATCATAGTCACTATAAGAAAAACACACTTATGATAAAAGGGAAGTTGAAACTGAAACAGAAGCAGAGATAAGATAAGATAAAATAACTATTAGCATCAGTTTTAATTATTTCATTTTGATCCTGTTTTTTATTTTGTATTCTTTTGCATTATGCTGCAGCAATAATTTTGAACAAAATGAATGTTTCCGTAGTACAATTTGCTACAGATGCCTTGATGACCATGGCGAACCTCTGATTTAACATTTAGTTCCATCGTCATTAGCAAGTACTTCACCTGCAAACATAATGAATTTATCATCAAGCTCAGCAAGTATTGAACATGCTAATAGAAAGGCCAAAAAAAGCTATTAAAAAGCAAAACTAACTAGTGAGCCTGGTTTTGCTCGCTAAAACAATCATAAACAAGATTAGTAATTGCCTTTGTAAATCTGTTAGCATGCTGATGTTATCGTTTTAGGAGGCTACACGTTTCTAACTCTGTGCCCGGACTCATTTACTGCTGAGCCACGCTCTTGTAATATGTGAAGAATTTGGTTTTGAATTTGTGCTGCAGAAATAAACGTAGCTCAGCATTAATGGAGCCTTAGCAGATGTGCTGGTTACCCACAGTGTGCATATTAATGTTCCCCCACAATATCACACATGCTGACTTTTGAACTGTTGGCAATGATTTCCTCAAAACATCTTCAAACTTTGAGCCAGTTTTTCACTTCTCTTCAGTCCAGATCTCAGGCTCAGGGAAGGTGGAAGCATTACAGTATCATGTTTATATATGGTTATTTCTTTGCATGGTAGACTTTGAGTTTTGTTTATAGGTCCAGAAAAAAAATGTAATCAATTAAATTTAATTGAACATTATTTACAAAGTGCTATTACACAACAAAGTCTCAAGGCACTTTACACAATAAAGACAATCGAGTCCATACCCTCTGGAGCGGGTGGTGATGAAGAAGAGGAAAAACCCTCTTTAACAGAAGAAAAAGTCCAGCAGAACCAGGCTCAGGATGGGAGAACAGCTGCTGTGGCCGGTCGGGGTTGACCAGCTGAATGAGCCCATGCAGTGATTTCCACTACCGCACATGATGAAATCCCCAAATTCTTTACAATTTTACACTAAGAAATAATATTCTTAAATTGTTGAACTATTAAAAAAATCTATTGCTTCAGTTTAAGCATTTGATATTTCTTTCTCTAAAATGTGAAACATTGGCTTTGAATCATTTGCAAAACATTTTATTCTGTTTTCATTGACATTTATACGTCCCAACCTTTTTAGAAACGGGCTTGTATGCGATTATATTAAAGATAATGTGTAGAAAACTCAGCAGTAAAAGTGTGAGACTACGGCTGTGAGCGTATTAAATATGAACATCCTGCTAACATACTGCGTTTCCATTGGCGACTGTGGCTGTATAGTGATCTTGGCTGAATTAAGATAAGTGTTTGTGCTGTTGTCGTCGTTGTTGTTGTTGCGACGCTTGCTGAGTGGCTGATCCCTCCCCCGGCATATTGTGATGCAGGAAGCTGCAGCTGTCTGGTCAGTGTGGCTCAGCTGTTGTTCTCTTTTTCTGAACCAACCTGATATTAGTGGTTTGTTGTGTTCACCGCAGTCACACTGGGCCCGAATCGGTCCCCGGTGAAGGTACTACACAAAATCTCATATCCCAGAACACAGCTCACTGCGTGAAACAGTACTAATGATAATGATAATTTATTCGTTTTCCTCTTCTGTTGTGTCACGGATCTGCCGAGTTTTGCACGTGGATGGATTATAAGAACCTTTAAGCGGACTGAAGCAGACACAGAACAGCTACAGATGAACCTGTCATGTCATTTTTTGTGGCTTTTTGGTCTCGTCTATGCAATTTGTTTCTCTCTGCCTGCGTTTTGTTCATGTAGTCGCTCTGTAGTCGCGTTGTGTCTCATTTTGGTGATTTTGTGTCTTTTAACTGAGCTCAACTGACTTTCAAACGAGGAATAGCAACACACCCTTCATACGAGGGCCCTGGCCCAGAGGCCTGGTGGGCCGGTTCAGTAATCCATCCATGCCTCCGCATAATTTTGCTTTGCTGGTTTTGGCCCCTAATGAATTTATACAGAACACACATCTGCTTTTAAAGGGCTCAGCTTTCTTTACCGAAATAGAAAAATGTTTCGGCTCCGCAGACTAAATGTTTTGCCGTTAACTTTTGTCTGCAGTATCGTCCAAGAGCCGCTGATTTCGCTTCACGTTGTTTTTCCTAGTTCACGGCCTTGCAACAGTTGGAACACTACAACAGATTCACAATCCCTCGAGCGAGTTTCACGCTCCGTCCCAGTTCCCCGACTCACATGGAAACCATGTTGTTTAAAATTTTCACCCAACCAAATGTCAACATTTATCTCAGCTGTGTCCACCTTTACACGTCGGTCTGCTCGGCAGCCAGCAGGCTGGAAAACGGTGGAGTGAAAATCACTTTGCAACTGGCACAGAAAGGAGCTTGTGGTGATGCTAATGAGTTAGCCATACGTAGCCTCCAGATGTTCCATCGTGTGGACTTCGATATAAATGGCAGAGCGGGGCAGAGAGAGTGGGTGGCCACGTCAATATCGGAGCAGTAGGCAGCTCAAGGGCACAACAGCGGTGGCTCCGAATGACCACACACACACACACACACACACACACACACACACACACACTGGGTTCATCATATAAATATGATCCATCCTGCAAAATATTGATTTGAAGGGAAAAAAAATCCCTCCACATGTCGTTGTTTAAATCCCATTCTCCTATTCTCGTCACTGATTAATTTGTTTTAAATCGTTTGCAGTCACTCAGGAAACACGGTGAGTTCCCCCGACCGGTTTCTCAATCAGCGGAAAGAGCGGAGAGCTACATGTCTTCAAGCACACACATATGCAAATGCGCGCGCCACCCAAAAACCCTCGATGACAGCTGCGACATGCCAGACAGTTCACCTTCAATCACAAGGAACAAAACTAAAACTAAAATCACAATTACAGCCCCGACAAATCCACCATTGTGTTTGCTCCCCTTCAAAGACGAGCAGCGTCGCAAATCCAGAGGGAGATCAGAGCGCTCTCCAACTAAGCCTCCATTTACTCTGATGCTGGGCCCATTAAATGCGTGCGTCCACAGTGGTCTCTTTCTAGTGGTGAGTGGGCGGCTCTCAGTCCTGCAGTTGACAGTTAGCAGCCGATTCTGGGATCAGTTTTTCCGCAGCAAAGGGACTGATGTGGCCCAGAGGAGGATGTGGATTCGTATGATGGATCATTGTTTAGGTTTGGGGAGTGGGTGTGTGAGTCTGTGTGAGTGTGAGTGTGTGTGTGTGTGTGTGTGTGTTTCCATGCCAGTCTACGGAGCTGGAGATCAAGGATCCAGGATTGGCCCCACAGCACGTGCGTACATGTGTGCAGACAAACATCTGCATGGAAGCAGCAAACACATGCAGCAGTGTGCACACGTGTGTGTGTGTGTGTGTGTGTGTGTGTGTGCACATACATGACTCTGATACAAGGATGTAGTAGGAACCGGTGGAAAACATGTAATTTCCGGCTCCTCGTTTTAAAAAACCACTTCGTTTTCACACAAAGCGTTCATGCACAGCAGACATGTGTGACACAGAAAAGAAGGAGAAGATGTTCTTATGCAGACTGGGACATAATAAGCTACTGCATCTAAGGCCAAAAAAAATCATATTTGAGAAAGTTCTGTGTTTATTTACAGGAGAATATCTGTTTGTAGCTGTTTTCTTCTGGAGGCGTGTAACGGAACATGAGGAAACCATAACAGTGAGACTTGTTACTAAATAATTTGTAAGAAATGCAAACTCTGCATTAAATAGGAGGAAGTCCCGATGAAAAATAAAGTTCTGGCTGGTTTAAAACGTTCCATGAAAAGGGATAAAAATTATTTTTATAAACTTTTACGTCAGTCCCAAACTCTTGGGGAAGCTGCCGGAATAAAAAAGTAACTAACCCTACATCACAGTGACTGAAGCAAAAGTCTGATGAAAGTTATGTTACACATGTTTTGTGTTATTTCTAAACTGATGAGGATTCCTGATCATTATGAAATTGTGTCTAAACATGTCAGGTGAGATCCAGGAAAATGAAAACTAATACAAATTTGTAGATGCTCCACGTTCTCTCACTGCAGTAGAATATTGAAGTATTTCTTCCACATAATTGTTTTTAGAACGACAGTGTCTAGAAATAGATTTTTTCTCAAACTCTGTCGTATTTAACAAATCTGCAGTCTCAAGAAACTGACGTTTTTGTGGATGTAAGAAATTCTTTCATAACATGAGTAAATTACAGAAGGGAATGTGCAAAGAAATCAATTAAAGGCCCTTCTGTCCATGAGCAAAGGATCGTGAGGAGACTCCTGATACTGTAAATCGTCCCGTGCAGCAGAAAGTAGATGGAAATCAACAAAATATGAGTCAGGAGTTGGTTTATATGACGTCCCAAAGTCTTGGATTCCTGGCAGGGGACTGGAGAGGAACTTTTCTTTTTCATTTCGGTGAAACTGGAAAAGAAACATTTGAAATACATTTTGATTTGCAGAAAACATGCAAAGTGCATTTGGAAGATAAACACGCATGGACTAAACACTGGGATGTATGTGGACAGAGCTGTGCGCCATTTACGCCTCGATGCTGCAGCTGCAGGAAGTTTTTCTGGGAAAAAGACATCGGAAAAGAGTTGCAGAGCTGAAAGTCACAGTGGGCAGAGAACCGTTTAGAAGCCTTCATCCACTGGCTCTTTGTGATGTTGTTAATCTCCGACGCATCCCAGAGAGCCCGAACAGCCTCATCGGAGGCCAAGGTCAGATGCAGGGAGTGTCGCGCGGCACAAAGAAAAACATCCTGGCAAATCTTTTCCCTTCTCCAGCAAACTGGCAGCAGCCTTGGAAACAGGAGGGAACGACGAAAGCAGAGGACGCCCGTACTGGAGAGCAGATCCTGAGCCTATTTCAACTGATTTAAAAATGGTTTTAAAACGATTTTTATCAATTAGGAGAATGACAGCTTCCATATAATGTAGTAAATAACATTTAATTCGGAAGCACTAAATGGAGGGGGGTGTTTGAGCGAGCCCACAATTCCCAACACTCCCCAGATGGACTATTGGACGAAAGCAGCAACTTTCGTCCTGCACTGACGAATGTCTCCTGGCCGCGTCGTTGTGGAGATTTCCAGCCTTTTTTGTTCAGGGACTTTTTTGTGCAGCTTTTTAAAAAGATGCTTATTAGATTCCAAAACCTCTTTGTGTTATTCAGTTGATGTTCTTTAAACTAAGGTGTAAAAATTCTCCTTTACAAATAAAAGTTGTGGATTTAAAATCTCACTCAAGTAAATGTGCAGAATATTTATCAGAAAAATGTGTGAGTGATGCATTAAATATCATCATGTCTTTTCGCTGTTTTACATGGGCCTGATTATAATATTAGTCACTAGCACAATACAGATAAATATAAGGCAGCAGAGTACACATTGCTATTTTATATTTTATAGTTTTTTCTCAACTAATAAGTAGCATAAAAAATGTCTGGACAACAGTTTGTATCTGGTGACAACATCATCCCAATAAATTAGCAGCATTTAAGTGTTTGACAGTTTATTATTTAATATAATGAGTTTTGGGGTGATGATTTATGTACCGCAGGAGCAGTTTTAGGCGCCCTGGCGTCTTCGGAGTCACACAGAACATTTACAGACTCACTAAACTAAAATGTACCTGCTGGAATCCTTCACTTCAGTGTCGGACTCTGAATCTACAGGAACAAGGATCAATAAGACAGATCAGATTCTGCTGTTGTACTCGATCCTTCAGGCCTGTCGTGACACACATTTCCTCACCCTGACACGTGCATGTAGATTCGGTTTTCTGCTCGGTTCCTTTGACAAACACCTTCTTCCTGTGGGAGTCGCCGCCGGCCGGTCATCAGTTGTGGTGGTCGTCGGCGGCCTGCACAGGGAGCTAGACTGACCTCTGCAGGTCAAAGTAAGACAGTAGTCGCAGTGAGAGGTGTGAACTCCAGCACGTCAGCACCGGGGAAAGACGAGGGGACGTTTGTGCCGCTTGTCTCTCTATAGTAAATGTGCCTCACTGAAAATAAAAGAGGTGCTTAATGTTCAAAGAAGAAACGTCCAGAATGTTGCTGACCGTAACATTGGATATAGAAACATAAACTAGTTGTGAATCTTTTAGATGACAGCATTTATGAAAACTAAATGTTCATTTCTGCGTGTCTTTGTGCAAACGATTAAACCGTCTTTGAACCTCTGAGCTACAAAAAACAAAACTCCCATTATTCGAACTTATGCAAAATCAGAAAGTGCATTATTCACTGTAGCAGAAAAATGTTTTGCTCCCATCTGGGTTTGATCGAACAGTTTTCCTCTGCCCGTGAAGAGAGATGTAGCGTATGAAACTGAAACCCCTCAGGATTTATGGGACATTTTAGTACGGCTGGAACACTAATATATTACATACTCACACATAATTTTTACTGTGACTTCTGTCACATGAAAAAATATTGACGCCAGAAGAGTTACGGCTCCGGGCTGCTTGGAAAGGCTTGATGAGTTGGTTCGTGAAAACTCGGTTTATCCTTTGAGTGAAGTTTTATACAAACCATTATTGACTGAGTAAGTTTTATGATCCAAGCCTGGGATCTTTAAAACCCACTTAAAACAAACAGCATGATTTCAGAATTTGCATCAGGGTCAGTGACTGACTTTCTGAGTCGTTTAACAGTTCACGATTTAGGAGTTTCACATGACTCAGCGCCGCATGATGTACTGCTGCTCGGCGCAGCGCAGGGCTGGAAATCCTGGAAGCCAGAAACTCTTTTCAGTTGCTCTTAGCGTAAATCCCTCAGAGATACAAGATTTGGACGTGTGACTGTTGTATTTAGTCATTTCACGTTGATTTTATTATTCAAACTTTCTTTTATTAGTATTGTTATTTTTGAAAAGGCCTACTGAGTTGTGAAAAAAGCAGGGGCAACCCTAGACTCTGAGGGGGCAAGGAAGCCCACTGAGGCCCCCCACGACATGCCAGGGGCTCCACCAAGGGCAGCAGCAGTCGGCCATACACGGCCCTCACATCAGGCTTAAGGGGTTTTCTAGTGGTCGTTGCAAATTGCTCAAATCATGTGAGGGGGGGGGCCCAAACATCCGTAAAAGAGGTTAGACGTTGAGCGATTTGAAGTCGGAAATAATCCTCACAAACGAAACCATGGTTGTAGTATTTCTCTTCCCGCTTTCCCTGCCGCGCACTTCCTGTCGTACGTGAGGACAGTTACACAGCGATTTACATGTCACGTTAAAGCGGAATACAGTCGTCTGATACGACCTCGGCTTCGCTCACTGGGCTGGAGGAATGAGAAGCAGAGGCCTCGTAATTTTTTCGCTGTGACTCGCTCCTTGTGTGCGACACCAGAAAAAAAAAGGGGGGGGGGGGTTAATTACATTAATCCAAAACAAATAAACCTCTGGCAGCCCATGAAAGGCTGCGGGTAGTGGATGGAGATTGAAGTGACTTTGGAGTCCCCAAACCTCAAGCTTTGATGGTTTTTACTTGACTCACAGATTGGAAATCCAACTGGAGCTGAAACGCTCGCTCCCCCCCTCCCTCTGCGGCGCTCCTCCTCCTCCTCCTCCTCCTAGTATTTTTATTTCCTCAACCTCTCGCTTTCTGCCTCTTCGGTTTATGACTTCCTTCTGCACATTTTTTCTCTTTCACTTTTCGTGTCAGATTCTTGCTTCCTCTTTTTGTCATTTCTCTCTTTTTCTAAGAATATTTTTTTTTCTTTTTAAAATATGTGCAATTCTGACTGCAGTTATTAAAATATTTTCCCAACTTCTAAACACTTTACATAACTCAGAAAATGAATTATTGATCCATTTTTTTATGGTAAAAACTGAATTGTCCTCTCTAAGAGCAGATCTACGTAAACATCGAAATAACCTGCGTTACTGTCCACATTCCTATGGGAATATTTTCTCTTTCACTTTAGATCCACTAGCATCGACGAATTTCTGCTTTTCATTGACGACCATAAAACAAATCATTTTACTTTTCCTCTAGAGATGCAATCACGTTTGTCAGAAATTTTAATTTTGTCCCGCTGAGAATGTGAAGTTGGCGTTAGGTTGGGTTAACAGTTCGGGACGCCATCTTGCTGTTGGACCGCGTGTTCTGACTTTCTGTGATGAAGTGTCACACTGGGTCAGTGGTGGACTGTCATGCATTTACCGTTATTAGTTCTTCCAAGTATCACTGGTCGCTATTGTGATTTACTTTCTCCACGTAGGATCCATTTTCTTCCTGTTTATTTCTCTTAATCTCCGTCGTATTATGAAGGTTGCAACTACTTTTCAGGCAAACCAAAGCCGTCAGATTAGGCGCAGTTAAGCAGCCCGCATTCCTCACAAGATGGCGCCTGTGCCCCACCCACAGCGTGACATAACTTCACGTTCTCTTTACTTTACGGTTCATAACAGAAAAAATAATGGCATCGTCATCAGCCTCAGCTCTGCTTTGTGTTTAATTTTGCAAGTATTCACATAATAAAATTCGACAGTTCACAACTGTCATCACACTCAGGTACAACAATTTGCACCGAATCGCACCTACAGGCAATTTAGAGTCACTGATTCACATCACACGAGCATCTTTGGACCGTGGCAGGAAACCCACACAGGCCCAGGGAGAATTAACGTGCCGTGTTTGAACGCGTATGATGAAGTACGAGCGCGTTGATACTGAACTTAAGAATATTGTTTTTTTATGTATCAGTCCTTGAATTTAATTGGAGCTACTTTGACTTTTTACTCTTTACGTCCTGAACTTGAACTCAACGTTTCCTGCCTGTTCTTCACGCTGGACATGAGGAGTTTAGGAATAAAACAGAAAAAAAGCATCAGATCTTTAACCCATCATTTAAGTCTTATACCACTAATTCGTGAATGTCCCATCAAACATGAAGAAACACGGGTCCGCAGAAAAGAACAGAGAAAATTAATAGTCAAGTACTTTTACGTTTAATACTAATCATGTACTTACAAACTTTTACTAATTAAATTTCAGCAGGCACTTTTACTTTGCTGTTTCTTTATTTGTATTTTTATGTAAATACAGTTTTTAACAGCTTCAGATATAATAAATACTAGAAGTATTTATGATATAAGTACATATTATTTATTATTTCAGCTGCTTTTTTATGACTCGTTCTCTAGCACTTGTTTATCGTTGTATAATGCAACAGCGACTTCAGACACAATATGTTTATTTAAATTAAGCCAAAACCCCAAAATCTTCTGTAGTTTCCTAAACCTAACAACAGACGGGCTCTTTGTTCGCCCGCCATCCACCCAAAACCACCTCTTGGAGACTCTAGCGCCATTAATAAATACTTAATGTGCAAAAAAAACCTCTGAGCGTAATCCAAGCCGTTATTACACCGGCCCCACAACATAAGTGGGAACACAGCTTGGCTGTTAGAGGAAGTCGTTTGGTGGAGACAGAGTTGGCCTCGCAGAGCCGTTAGCTCCGACTTTAGCCTGTGAGAAAGTTTCATAAAGAAAAAAACAAACATTATTTGTCGTTTAAGGGACGTTTACTGTCAGGGCTTTTGTTTTGGCGTTTGTTTTAAATACTTCCTGTGTGTTATAGTAAACAATCACACCGATTTGCCTTTTGCTTGTTCGCAGCCGAAAAAACCGTGTAATGAAAAGGGACGGTGGCCAAACCCAAACCCTGCAGATCCTCTAACCTATAGTTGGGAAATACTTTCGCTGCACTATACAATGAGCAGTACGTGTGAATGCGACGCTTCTCACAGTATATCATCCAGGACGTGCGGACCACTCTTGGGAACAAACATTATCCTCCCAGGCCCTGTTGTTGCGTCGCGTACTCGTACACGTCCGGGGTCACGGCGATGATTTAGAGTGATGGCACACTGGAAGCGCTGCACAACCTAATTTGTTCTGGTTTTCCTTGCCTGGGAAGATTACAGGGCGCCCTCTGCGATGGCGACAAATGTGTCACCGCACATATCTCCGCGCTGGCCCTGTCTCCCGGTCGTCATAAACACACAGGGAAAAACAATCCGAAACACTCCTTGATGCCTGGCTTCTGCTGCGACTCAGCTAATGTGGCACTAATTTGAACGTGGCGGTGATGTATCACTGCTGAGAGTTTGTGCATTGTTGTGTCAAACCTTCATTTGGGGGTTTCGTGAGTGACAAAATGTATTTGTCTGGGAAGAGCAACTGAGGTTTGGGGGGTTGCATCATCCGAAATAAAGTCTCTGGGATCCAAAAAAATAAAAATAAAAATATAAAAAATAGGAGGGAACGAGCTGCAGAGTAATGTTGTACTACATCACAGCTAACAAAGCCCGGCTGAATGGAGATGTGACTGTGACTGCATGAATTACATCTGTCATAACATGTAATTAAAGTAACATTTCGCTGTGATATATGAAACCATCTTGATTTTAAAAAAAATTGGAGATAACTGCCTTGTTTTGCTCGGGGGCTGACATGTTCTTATATAACTCTTTTTCCTTTTTTTGCATTTATCTAATTTGCTTTTCTTTTTGTGCTTTTGCTGCTTTTCTTTGATCGTGCTTTTTATACGACGTTTCTTTTTAAATTAAAATTCGCCTTCAGGAGCACCAGCTCTGGATGCACTTAGGATGTTTGTGAGCAAAGATAAATATGATGGAAAATATTAGACGGGCCCCAAACCCCAGAGATTTCAAGTGATTTCATTAGATTTGGTCGGTGGCTCAAATTACTCCTTAAATGAACATATAGACAATGAGACATGAGCCCAGACACATTGTTAGCTTTCGCACTTGATATATGCTGCGATGATGAGTGTAATAAATGTGAAAATGTACAAATTATTGTATACACAAAACTTGTAAACACGAGGTTTTCTAAATGACACGTCTGTTGAAGTCAGGTCCCACGAGGCTTTGACATAAACACATGACAAAACACTGTCAAGCCAAAAGACAGTTTGGAGGTAAAAGTGTGTAAGACACAGTAAATATGATGAATGAAAATCATCCTGGCAAAAATGAAATGTAACACTGACTACTTAATACTGCTATTAAATATGATTATTTTAAAATCAACTCATGAAACAATAACGTCTCTTTATCACATTACATACGCGTCCACTCATTCAAAGGCCTTTACTCTGGTCTTCTGTCTCCGTTTTGCGTTGACTCACACACGATTTGAAAACTTGCAGCAGCCTGTTGGCAGACGACTGGCACTCGTGTCCTGCCGAGTTTGTTTTAATTCACAGTTCAAAGTGCGGGACGCGAACATCTGGCCAGGAAGCTTTGAGTTATTTGGCTGGTAACTCGCAAAAGTGGCTGAGAGCAGCTTTAAAACCAACCTGTTCAATGTGTGTGTGCGTGTTTCATTTCCATTCTTGCTTCGTGAAATATTTACGGCATCTTATTATCTTCATTTTTTAATTCTCGGCCGCAGTGTCATGGTTTTTCTGTTTGTGTTTGCGCTGCGCCGCTGACTTATTCTCAGCCTGTCCATCATCTCGACACTTTGAATCGCACCAACAAAAGAGGCTCTGCAATTTCAGTTTGATTCATTGCTCGTTTTACACCACATCCACATTACGCTGGCGAAATCCTCTTATTTTGGACTCTGACTGCAGTAAGTGAGATTTCTCAGACCAGACACTCACTTTCTACGACAGACTAGACTGTGGTTGTGCTGGGCAGCGTCCAGGTGTGGATGCGTGTAACTGTCCCTCTGCGTTGTCTCTGGGTAAATAAAGCATGAAAACTGTGGTCGTCTCCAGTTAGTTTTATGTGTCGTGTCAGACGTGTGTTTTACATGTTGAATGACAAATATGTCCAAAGTTATGTTCCTCTGTGAACAGTCACACGCTTCATCCACAGTCACAAAGATAATTTCTGCATGAGTGTGTATTTGTGAGCATATGTGTGTGTATTATCAGTCTTTGTGTCCGTGACTTGTTGGGGGTGTGAGGAGCTTGTGCTGTGTGTGTGTGTGTGTGTGTGTGTGTGTGTGTGTGTGTGTGTGTGTGTGTGTACGTTAGCTGGAGGTGGGCCTGGCATTTAGATTTAACCGTCAGCATCTCAACAAACACGGTGTTTACACAGAGAAAACAGTTTTGTCTGATTTCTTCACATCTCGCCTAGTTAAAAGAGCTCGTCACAGCTACAGGAGACGCTTCTCGAACACGGTGAGGCGTGTGTGTTTTTAAGGACACAAAGAGTCTTACACAACCAGTGGAAGATTTTAGCGCTGATCAGACCCCCCCAATGGAAAATGTCTTTTTACCACTTACCTATCACACAAACTGTAACCGCCTCCCCCTCCTCAGGCAGCTGGCTTCTGCGAATAGAACAGATTTTGAGGTTTAAAGTGAATTTTCACTGTTTGAAATTGCACAAGTGCTTTAACAAAATATCATTTGGCCTTAAAACAACATGTGACAGTGAGACTGATATGTTAACATTTAGGAATAATATTCAAGGATGACAGAATCAATCTATTAAAGAGCTCCGAGATGTCACTGGTATTATTGTCCATTTTAACCTGAAGCTTATAACATAAGATGAAACTGATTCCTAAGGAGGAAATGCACTTCTGCACTGCAACACATGGACGGATACAACAATAGAAGAAGGAACATCAGTAAAACAACAAAGAAATAAAAATAAACACAACTGCACAATAACAAAGAAATAAACACAATAAAAACAAACAAATAAAATAAACATAATTAAACATAAATACATATATAAATACAAACAAATACATACATACAAATAAACACAAAAATAAATACATTTTAAAAATAAATATAAATAAATAACATAAATAAATAAGATGTTTTCCATTTGAAGTGAAACTGTAAAAACGCAAAGTCTTCACATTTCTGTTGAATCCAGACAGAGATGCCAAAATAACACGTGTTCACCACAAGCTCATAATGTCACATCATTCCTGAAGTACAAAAAGCAGTTTTGAGATAATGATGGGAATCTAATGAAATGTTTTTCCTTTTGTTTCACATGTATCTTTGTAAGATTTGCTGATTTTGATGCACAGCTGCAGAAACAATATGGAAATAAAGTCATTTTAAGAAATATATTGAATGAAGGGGACTTCTGTGGACGGCTGCAGATACCGAGCGCGATGGACCGGGGGGAGAACAAGCAGGTTGAGTTCAGTGGTTTCGAATAAACAATTACAGAACTTTAACATGTGAGACAAATGGGAAAGCAGCGAAACATCTGTGCCTGTATTAGCAGTTTATCTAGACCTTTCCAGAAAAGAAAGCATTAGCCTAATCAAGTCTGGTGGTAATAAAAACGTTCATCTGCCTCTCAGTGGCTGGCTGCGCCCGGGAGAAGATAAAAGCCAGTTTTGGTGATTTTTTTTTCTGATGTGAAACTCGAGTCAGGATCAAAAAGCACAGCGAGGTTGCCACGGTAGCTCGAGGCTCGACGTTCAGTGCCAGGGATTTTTGGTTGGCGCGTAGCGTCTCTCTCTCTCTCTCTCTCTCTCTCTCCGGGCCTTTGTACCAGTAATTAACCCTCCGTGAGTTCGACGTTTGAGCAAAGTGTCAAAAAACCCGAGATCATTCAGCAGCAAAACCGCGCTGGTCGGAAACAAATCGAATCACACAAACCTCAACAGAACGCGCGCGTTGAATGATTTGATATCGATATCCAATCGGCGTCTTTCAAGCCCGTTTGCTTCACGCTTTGATCTTGCTTATCTGCAGCTGCTGAGTGACAATGCAAATGAATTTTGCTATGAGTGGATGAGTCCTGCCTGAAGTGGAGTTGGGACAAACCCAGACGACAGAAAAAAGTCAGTATCAGCAGAAACAAGTAGACAAAGCCAATCAACGGGGAGCCGTGTGAAGTGGAGGAAGACGTTTACTGGAAGGTCTTCGCTGTCCCAGTTGTGGCGTGAGCGCTTATCTGAGTTAGCAACAGGAATGTGATGGACGGCTAATAAAAACACTGGGGTTTCAGGGAGGTTCTGTGGGAATCCATCTAATGGGAAAGTACTTTTGATTTCAGAGTCATTTTTGTACATGTAGCTTTTTTGTCAAAACTTCTCTGCACTTATTCCCCCCAACTCACTCTGCACACAATCATACAGACTCGGATCTCTGGCCCAGGGATTTTCATATCTGATCTTATGCTTTTAAAGAGTCGTGATCTGCTCATAGCCTGGGTGCAGGCAAAGCCCGCGCCGCGCACGAACCACAGCCCTGCCTGCCAGGTAGAAACGTGGAAGTCGTGAAATTCGATTTCCTTGGCTGCTCCCCGCCTGTGTCTTGGGGCTGAAAGGCGGCTGTTTCATACAGTGGAAGGCACGGGCGCGCAGCGATACCGCGCCATCCTTTACCTGCTTTGATGTTGCCGAAGGCACCTGAGGGGGAGAATATGGAGAATTTGTTGATTACGGGATCTCATATTCGGTTCACACATTGTCGCTGGGTGCAGTGCATATAGAGGGGGGGGCGCTCGGCGTGGCAGTTTGATAGTTTGTGGTAAAAGTGCTGGGAGGCCACAGCTCTCTTTTCTCTGCCAAGCCTGTGGTTCCACTGTGACTGTCAACGGCAGATGTGAATCAGAATGTAAGCTTTTCCTGATTAGTGCGGCCAAAAATACGGGCTTTACTCCGACTGATTTGGAGTATTGTATGTCCCTCGCTGAATGCTTTTATCTAAAATGCCTTAAACAACCTCCAGCTGCACGTACGCTGCTGGTGCCATCTTTAAAGGGCGGGTTCGCAGTTTTTCGAGCGTGTATTCAAGCAACAGTCGAGGGGTTTTTGCTTTTTAAAGGCCTTTGAATGGAAGTGATGGAGAAAAACCCATCGTCCCTGTTCTGTGCAAAAAAAGCCATGAGACTTGAGCATCAGGTCCTGACACTGTCAGCAGTTTCCCTTTCAGCGCCTCCGGGCGAGATTCCTTCTCCCTCGCGGAGAAGCGGAGCTGCGGAAGTGACGGTGTTTTCCTCGATGGCGATGGAGGACGACGCTGCCCACTCACAAGTAATGTTGGCTGTTGTTGTGTTGATATCCACAGTAAATGTATTTTGGACGTGTCACCAGTATTAACACGAGCTCTTCACCTTCACGTGTTTGTAGTTGCCCGGTTTGGCGGCAGTCGCCGTAAATGGACGTCATCAACAGGAGTTTCACACATGATCTCGGCTGGAGATCATACGCACTTTGCACTAGCTGAGTAAAATCCAGGTAACGTCAGGGATGCTCACACATACGCCCCCTCCGGATAAACTCTGGGTTATGTCTGAATTCCATTACATGTCTGAAAGCGGCTTGAAAAGTGGTTATGCTGCATGATGCGTTAGGTGAGTGTTACCAATTCAGCAGTTATCTACACTCACTGGCCACTTTATTAGGTACACCTGGACATTCTAAAACAAGCCCATACAGGAGCTCTGACATGAATTCTGATTTTACAGGTTCTAATTCGAACCACGTAGAATTTGTGCTCAAAGCTCGGCAGATTGTAGGTCTTTGTTAAGTCTACAGTCCCCGTAGATTAGAAGCTACTGAACGCACACAGTCAAACACCCCGTTGTGTGGCACGATAACCACAACTGTCCGCAGATAACAGCTGATAACAGCTCAGTGAATGGGATGATGACTGGACGCAGCCGTCTTACCAAATGTTGGGATTGGGAGACGATCGTTTCGTACTATGAGCCCTTCACATCAGTCAGTTCCACCTCTTAGAAGTCGGTTCTTCTCATGCCGTACAACAGTCGGGTTCAATAGGTTCTGCACCATATTGTTGTTGGTGTACAACAACCATGGAGCTGTAATCTACTGAGCTCGAAGCACAAAAATCAATGTGGTTTCGGTTCAACGCGAGGTGACCGACTGAAGTATTTTTATGAGCCGATAAGAGCTGATAAGCATTTGACTGACAGACAAAGGGGCTTGAAGACGTTTGCCCAAACTATAAAGTATTTTATTTAAGAAAAGCGTTGAGTGATTGTTTTAAAATTCCTCTCATGTTCTTATGTGATTTGAACTATAAGAGAACAGAGTTTTTTTTTTTTTTAAGCTAAACCCTTAAGTTGAACACAAGCAACGCAAACGCTGTTGGGCAATGTGGCAGCATCACCTCCGCTTCCACACAACAAGGCGGCAGGTGGCTGCTCGAGCGACACAGCACTGACTATCAGCACATCTCTGCCAGGCAGATACTGAGAAAATGACTGTTAACCAGCTTATGCTACATTTCCTTGGACGCCATGAATGAGAGATAAAGATCACTGCAGCTGCTATGTACAACATGCCACAAACACTTTCTCTCTCTCTCTCTTTCACACACACACACACACACACACACACACACACACACACACACACACGCAAAGTGAGAATGAGTCACTGCTCCACTGCTGCAGCTCTGACCACAGTTGAGCCTTGACATTTTCTGCCTCCGATCTATTTACCAAAGTTCATACAGGAAGGACGTATCTCTCACTTTTCCTATCGTGTCATATGAACAGTGATGCCGATCAAAACAAAAAGGGCAAACAAATGGATGTATTTTACGAGTTGTGTTAAACGAAACCCACAATAGAAACCTGTTTGTTTCCACTTTGAAGCGAGCTTTTAAAAAAATGACAAACCACCCCCTTTTTTCCCCCGTTCGACTTTGTCTTATTAACAGCAACGGCACCGAGTCTGAGCGACTTTTTACAGGAATTTGATTTGGGATAACATTTTTTTTTCAGCAATGCCACAGTGACACCGCTCTCAACAATGTGAGGAGGAAAAACACAAACAGATCTTTATTGTCTAGCAAGACACATTGACATTGTTGCCTTTGGGAGACACTACATCACTGGGCTTGTCCTGGAACAAGTTGTGGTTGCTTATTTATATTGAGCAAAGAGGGAACGGCACATTATTACCAGCTCCAGTTAGCTGGACGACTCTAATTGATTTAATAAATTAAAAATGCAATAAACCAATGCAGAAATGTGCGTGTGCAATTCCCAATCGAATTCCCGAATCAACTGCTTGCAATTCAGCTTTCCAAACATTTTCTAACTGTGAGCATTATTCGAAGACGTCTCTTTCATCACGCCCTCGCTGGAGATTTTGTTGCAGTGTTTACGACTCCTGACCAACACAAATACGTTGTGACGTGAACAATGTCAGCCCGTGACACGAAAACCAAACTGCTTTGCATCAGTAGTTTTCATTTTGGTACTTTTGGACGCCGTCCAGCGACTGAATGAGGGCTTTTATTTATCCGTTCGGAGCTGTCATCTCGTTCACCCGTTCGTTTGACGGCAGAAATCCCTCCAAATTCGAAGAAGTGGAAACTCTGAGCCATTAAATCCCTCACAAAAAGCTTTTAAGCGTGCTGAACGTGGCATTCGATCCTGCAGAGACAGAGGTAAAAAGGTCACTGGTCTTGGACTGTTTGAACGTGGGGACATGAGCGAGCTGATTTATGCCCATGTATTACCCAGAGCCGGGGTTACGGACTCCCACTCTGCAGCTGGAAAAAGCAGCAGCCATGCACTTTGGATAGAGGGATGGATGGAGGGATGGATGGAGGGATGGATGGGAATCCGAGAGGCACAGGAATTTGGATCCTGTGTGAACTACTGAATAAAAAAAAAAGAAATATGACATGCTGTCTTATTTATCCATATGTGGCAAATTATGGCATCTGTTTACAATCTATTTCATTTACTTTGGTGATGCTGGGCCCGGGTTGATTATCATTTTCTGCAGTGTTTGTTGTCTTCTGCAGTGGGATTTGACTGGCAGTCGGTGACGGCTGTTTGAAGTGAGCGTAGCGTCGACTTTGAAGCTTGGGAGATGAAAGCCGAGCATCCAGATATGACTCAAGGATAATCTAGAAATGAATTTTGGCTGCCTGTGAAGGCGACCGACAGGCGACAAACATGTTACTAGTTGTCTTGATTAAATGTTACTTGAGATTCAGTGATGCAGGAACATAAAAAAAAAAACAAAAAAAAAAAGGAAGATGGAAACTTCTTCATCAGGAAATAAGTTAAACGTGTTTGTTTAATCACAACAAGCTGTGGATGCCGGTGAACGACTAAACAATGAGCTGTCGCTTCTCATCCGTCATAAGTCAACTCCTTTTATTTATGCTGTGCACAGTTGTGACTTTAATTAATATTATTAAGCGCTGTTTCCCATCATAGCTGCATTCATTTGAACTCGAAAACATTAAATGCATCAAATTGCATTAAAAACCGCAGTGCCGTCAGGAGAAAATGTTGTGAAGCCAGCCAGCGTTGAATCACTCTCAGAGTTTGTAAAAGTCAGTATGAAGCTCCCTGCAGGTGAAGGTTAAATGACGGGTCAGCTATGACAGGAGAAATACATATTCAACATAGCTTAAAAAATGTTCAAGTTCTCCTGGCAGGTGATAAAATGCGCTTGGCTTCAACCTTTCTCTCTAAGTTAATCTCATAAATTAAACGATTTAGCATGTTAATCCTCTCCCATAAAGACTTAACCACATGGTGCCTCTTTGACAGTCGTTTCTGTGGAGA
The DNA here is from genome assembly GCA_033026295.1 of Channa striata. Taxonomy (NCBI): domain Eukaryota; kingdom Metazoa; phylum Chordata; class Actinopteri; order Anabantiformes; family Channidae; genus Channa; species Channa striata. Next base: position 3,475,086 of record CM065182.1, read on the forward strand.
ATATTTTGTTGCAGTTAAAACTTAAAAAGTAAAAAATAAATAAATAAATAAATTAAACAAATAACCTAAAAAGGAAAATTCACATAAAACCAAATAAAAGAAAAAAAGTCCTGCAATACTGAATGAAAGGCTGTTCTGTATGTGGAGGAAACATTACATTTCAGTGAGTCATTACATCAACTGAGGTAGCGAGTCTAAATGTTACTGAACTGACTTTTGTCTCTCATTTCAAGAACTGAAGCTTTTTATCATCTCCGAACAAACAGATGCCCCTTTTCAACAAAACACGGCTCAGTAACATCACACATCCAGGAGGTGATTATTGCACTTTCTCCCTGCTACTGTAAATAATGTAGCAGGGAGACACTGCTACAGTAAATAATATAGCAGGATGTGCAACTGATTCTAACTCGAACAAAGAAGAGACACCATGTTGTGCCAGTTCCGGCTCCTTGTAGCTTTTAGAAATGAACAAAGGTTCTTCTGTTTATAGTTCAGAAACTTTCGAATGTATCTGTGGAAAATAAAACAAACAGGAAACAAAAACTTTACCCTTTTATGCTTTTAATTATTGCATTTGTATTTGCTTTTATTGTAATAATTATTTAAATGTATTGGTATTTATTTGTTTATTTTCCAGTGGTTAGTCATGTTTTTATTCCATTTTGTTTTAAGTTTGTGAGGCATTTTGAATTGTTTTGAGTGTCTTCATTGTGCTTTACAAATAATTTATGACACATTCTTTCACGAAGCAAAAATAAAACAGGAAACATTTTATTGTTAAAAAAGTATCAAAAATCAACAAACAAACAAGAATGACTGAACACATCATTAAATGCTGTTTTGACTGTAAACATTTAAATGTTTGCATTTTAGTCTTGACCAAAAAAATCCACGAGAAGAATAGAAGGTGAAGAATTACATTTAAAATGTTGCTGAAACATGTCACATAAACTGTGGATTTATTTCAAATTCCATTCTTAAAACAGACAGAGGTTGTCTGCAGCTGCACCACAGCACATTAATCTCTCTGAAATCCCCAGAAGTTTATGGATTCAGATGATTATCAACACTGACCTCTACTGGCAAAACCAACAACCATTTCTGTCAGCTTCAGCTTCTTTTTTTCTTTCTTTCATTCTCCAGTTCAAAAAACTTTACATTTTTTTCTGATGGTTTATGTAAAATTTACTGTCCAAAAAAGACAAATGTTTGTTTTGTGGCTTATTATATTTTCTTATCTGCTCTAAACATGTCCTCCTCTTGTTTTCATAACAGGGGATTTCTCTTATAACAGGTAGGGAAACTTATTAGTCCGTGGTGAGAGTTTTCATTTTCAGTCATTTTTATTCTGGTATATGATCAAAGGAAATGTGGTGATATTTAAATAAAGGGCACCTACTGGTGTAATATGACAGAAAATAATATTTCAGAAGTGATCACATATCAAATTAGTAGCAAAGAAAACAGTCAAAAATGAAACTATCTGAAAGAGGCTTTGTTGAGGTGTGTAGTTGTGAGCTTTTTTTGCTGCCAGGCGTTCACTTTGCAGAGGAAGCACCTTAGGGTTTTGGCAGCGTTCCCTAAACTCAACCACACCGCAGTGTTTCTGCGAAATCCTGCACACCAAATTATACAAAACTGCAAAAAAAACATTTCAGAGCCGAGCTCGGCATTCGCAACCGGGACGGTGAAAAGATCAAGTGATGTGAAAAAATGGTGCCTCTTAAATTATATATTGATATTTTTAATGATGTAAGTTTTGAATGTGGCATAATTTGACGGGGTAATAGGCTGATATTTTCATAAAACAATCACCTCCTGATTCAACGAGGATTATTTTAGTGTCCTTTATGACAGTTACTTAAATCTTCGCATCAGCTATTTCAGGTTACAGTTAACAAACACACTCTGCCATTAATACATTTACATTCAGTAAAAATAAAAGTCTAATATGCACTTTTTTAAAAACGTACCCGTGGAAGTATTTATTTTGATGCAAGTGAAACTTTAATACATGATCAATATATACACATGTAAAAACTTTTTGAATTATTTATTGAATCATAGAACAATAAAAAGTAACAGATTCCAAGGAAAAGTTCCACATTCAAAAATAGAAGGACATGAGTTTTATCAGCAAGTCTTACTACTTATGCATCAGAATAACTTCTTTTCAATTTCAATTTATACATTTGGATTTTTTTATTACTGGTACATGAGCATCTCAGCAGTATTTTTATGTAGTTGGCGGAGTAGTTAACTTAATAAATAATAATAATATATAACCATTCCAGAATGTTCGGCCATAAAAATGTATTAGGAGAGATAGTAACTTAAAATATAATGAACAACCAGCAGTGAAGCTTTCGACTTTTACTAAGTAACAGGCACATTACATAGAAATAAACTGTTACCTGCAATGTAAAATCATATTTTGAAAAATGTTTGTTATTTAATCAGACCTTGAAGCACTGTAGGGAGAAAAATGTCCTTTCACTCATATCTTATAACTCTTCATGTTAATAGATTATTATGACTGATGCAGCAGCATTTTTTAAGCAATTTTGTTGGTTACGTCAGAGCTAATTAAGTGAAGTGGTTATTTATTAATTAGCTGATTATTTTTATGAATAATCATTTGCTTTGTAAAATAAAGAGAAAACTAAATATTGTTAAAACAACCAAATTAATTTACAATGCTTGTTTTATCCAAACATTAGCTGTGTAACTTAAATTAGTAAAATGTCACAAGAAGCATCAAATCATGACATATTTAAACATGGGGCCATTAAAATGCTGATATGATATTTGTATGAAAAATTACCTAATCAAGCTAAATAGCTAACAAGTCTTATAATAACACATTTTTAGCTGTAGGATACTGGTATTTACTGTTTGTGATATTTTTTTAAATAATTAAGCATCAACTTGTTTTGTTCACAAAAATATGTGAAGTTACTAAAACTGTCAAATAAGCACACTGTAGAAAACATATATTTTGAATTGCCCAAAAGTTTTGAAGATTTAAATGTAGTAAAATATTGCAACAATACAGGTACCTCAAATTTGTAGTTAGTATAGAGGTGAAGCAAATGTACTCCTGCATTCCAGAACCATGAGAAACTAGTGAATGTGAAGTCAAAAATCGTTTGGTTATGAAATGTGGGAAGATTAGAATACTTTTGAGTAAATTACACGCGATAGTAATAAACAGCCATCACAAGTATTAGTCAAAGGTTAAGTCAAAAAAGGAAATGAGTAAAGTACCAAAGGTGTTTTGTATTAGTCACAAACTGAACCAGATTCGTCATTTACAGCAAAGGTCAACATCCTCTTTCCTGCTCAGTGCAGGTGTGATGTAACAGCCCAGCTGCCGCCTCTGTGAGTTGCACGGTGGGATGGAATTTGCTGTGAAGCTGCACAGATCTGATCTCAGGTGTCGTCAGTTTCCTCTGCCCGTGCGCACTGCGCATGCGTCGAGGGCGCGCGCACGCAGCCCACACCGGAGAGATGCCGCAGAGCGAGAGGTTTCACACTTTTCCATTTCCGTTTCCGACTCATGACTTGTGGTAGAGGATGAAGGGATGAAAATCTCACAACTGCTGTTATTAGATATTTATGTAAATGCGTATACAATTGTATTTTAACATGCGTGTTTGCAGCCTGTCCTGTAAAAAAAGAAAGATTACGCTCACGTCTACTTTCATTGTTCATCGTTGCTTAGCTGAACAACTATTAAAAATCGCCTAGTATTTAAAAAATAGATTTTATATTGATTCGTTTTTTTCAGTTTATAGGATAATAATTGACAAGGGTCAAATATTTGTTAAACTTAATTTAAAAAAAAAAAAACGTCCGCAAAGCCGAGACCGGGTTTGAACCATCTCTCAGTGGGACTAAATGTTGGCTCTTCGGCGGTGGCACCGCTGCCTGCGTCACAAGTCACGTACGCGTACGTGACGGCGCGCCACCTCCCTCCTCTCTCCGCCCTTTGTGCAGTTGACAGGCTGCTTCTCGGTCAGGACTGGGACACACGGAGGTACGTTATCGGGCTTTTGCTCAAATCCAGTGGGGGGGGGACGTTTCTTTCAGCGCACGGCTCTGTCCTCGTGTCGGCCGGCGGAGTGAGACCCCCGGAACTGTCAGTGTCACCCATCGCTCTTTAGCCGGAGCGGGATGCAGCACGACGTGCAGCGGGGATGCTAGGCCCGCTGCCTCGACGAGCCACCTGCCGTTAGCTCGGTGGCTAATGTCCTGCGGCGCGGTCATTTGTCGGTGGTCAGCTGTCAGTCAGGTAGCAGATTATAAAGAAGCTTAGCCGGCTCCCAGCTTTACCCCCGTCGCAGGCTTCTCGTCTGTCAGCCGGCTGCGAGGCTAACAAGTTGCCCTTTGCCACTCTTGATAACTAGCTAGCGTAAATGCTAACGCGTTAGCAGACGAGGGCAGAGGGGATTCTGCTTCATCAACTCTCTGGGTCAGGTCATCACAGCTGACTCCACTGTAGGGGAAATAAAATGAGACGAAGCAGGTCAAGGGTTATCTGGGTCTCCTTGTTTAATTTTCACGAATCTGACTACTGCCAAGGTGGTGCTGAAGGGCAGAGACCCCAGCCTTAGCTGGATGCTAAGTGTGTCATTTTATGAATGGTCGTCGTTACGTTAGGTGATCGCTTCCCTCGCTCAGACTTGTTTAAGACATAGTCCTCATCAGGCTAATGTCACATTTACCCGAAAGACACGTAAGAAACGTGTGTTGGATGTGTGAAACTGCTGGGCTCAGAGTGACTGGCTCACTTGGCAAGCTCTGTGTGTGTGTGTGTGTGTGTTTTCACAAGCTTTGCAGATGAGTGACATCTGTCTGCTTTGTGCTGCCCTGTGACCACAGTATGACCCATGATGACAGAGTTTTGGGGGCTGTTTAATATCCACGATGAGTCAAGAAGAGCAGCGACTGATGAGCGGATATTTCTGGTCACAGAGGATGTTGCAGTGTTTGGAGGAAAACCACACGTCTGAGAAGAAAGTGATGAATGGAGTATGTTACGTGTGAACGTAGTGAGCCGGTGGTCTCAAAATTGGGCAGTTTTCTCTGTTTCCCGGTCGGAGAAAAATTGCCCAGTTGTCACATTGCTGGTAACAGAAACCACATGTTGCACTAGTGGAGAACCGTGTTTCTTCATTTTTCCTAAAGTGTGTGCCCTGAGGTTACCGCTCACCTGCCTAACTGCTCAAATTCCTGTTTTATCAACAGGCACATGTATGTTATCATCAGGCCTGCGTAACAACTGTCTCCTGATAACTTTTGTGCTATTGAAAAATGGAACCCGCTTCGATGCTAATGATGAAATATATACATGTGTTTCACAACGGGCTGCTGTGGAAAATGAAAACAAAGGGGGGCACACATACATGAGGACAGCGAGTCTAGACTGTTAGCAAAGGGCCTGCTTTGTGCTTCAGGCTGTGGCCTTGTAAGACTCGGCTATTTTTTTATTTTGAAACATCGGCTTTAACTTAGTAAAATTTCTACAGTGTCTAATACTTTTTTTTTCTTAAAATGAAAAATTATTTGAAACAGAATGAGCATTAAAAAAATGGAACTGTTAAAGCACCGATGATGTGCTAGAAAAGATTTAAATTTTAAGCTTGTCCAAATTCAAGAAGCTAATGCCAGAGGGGACTGTCTGTGAGGTCAGGTGTGAAGGAATGTCCACGTACAAGTGAGAGTGACCTTGTTTCTGTGTGTAGCTCATGTAAGCCAATAACTTTATCAGATGTGTACCTTTCCTGTCCATTTGCGACCTCTAGTTGCCATGTCTGACTGCTCGTGCACATCACCTCTGATCCGTCAGTCTGCTCCTCTGCCACAGTGTGTGCCTCCCTGGCCTGTCTTACTGTGCCTGGCCTGTGACACAGAGCGAGACCGAGGGGATGTTACTTCTAATGCTTTCTGCCTTGTTCTGAGCCACAACCTTGATCATCCACATTTGTTTTACAGATAATGGCTGTACCTCCTACTTACGCCGATCTTGGAAAATCTGCCAGGGATGTTTTCACCAAAGGATATGGTAAGCCCCAAGAAACCAGGAAGGTTTATATGTAAAGTGTTTACCACAATAAAATACTGGGAGGCATGAGAGGTAACTTTCTAGTCGAGCAAAATACATTTTCAGAAAGCAGCTAAACTGTATAAAATACACTGTGAAACACCTAATTAAATAAAGATTCATTGGTACTAACATACAGGTGCAGGAAGCCTATTTTTCACACAAAGCACAGCATGAACTTGAACAGCAGGCTTTTTTCTACAAGGACCGTACGAGCAACTTCCAGTCAAGTAGCAATCGCCCGAGGAAATTGTGATGTTGAGAATGCAACAAATTCTGTGTGACTGTGCCATTGTGCCAGACGCACCAGGGACATTGAGGAAATCTTGCTAGCACCTGATGTGACTTTCAATAAGTGAGACCTGGGCGCAAGGGGAAATGAGCCCACTTACAACACGAAGAAAAAAAATCAGATTCCCAGGATATTGTTTGATTGTTGGTGTCGGGGAGCCGCATGTGTCAGGCTGTCAGGACTTTCATAAGACATTGGTTTTCATTGCTCAGTACGGTAATTCCCTTGTGCTAAAAAGGCCGTAAACTTTCTCTGCATCTAATATAGTGGTGGAGCACTAACAAGAAGTCACAGACTTAAAAGCCTCTTTACTTTAAAACACCTTGAAAAGGTCTTAAATGAAGTTCTAAAAGACAAGGCCCATCATTGTGATGCTTAAAGAATCCAGGTTGTCTAAGTGAGAGTGGTTAGTGGTGACTTGACTGTAGAAACAACAAAGTGATGGCGTTTGTTGTTTGGAAGACAGAATGTGTGTGAGCTACTTGAGCTCTCTTAACAAGAGGGTTCTTTACGCTCTTATTCTTTGTCACTGCCGTTTATTGCAAGAAACGGCACAAAACCTGGCGACATAGCACATTTTCTTACAAAGGTTGCAGTGAAATACTCCTTTCAAGACACAACATTCAGAAAAAAAGTCTGTGGAATACTCAAAAAGCCACGATCCACTTGCACCATTTCATTCTTTAAACATGCAGCCATATTTTAGCTTCTGCAGAATTTTTATACAGTTCTCTAATTTCTAACTGAAATGTTTAATATAATTGATTGCTCTTTTTAATAAAAGAAATGTCAGCATTAATAGTAAAATCATTATTTAAAGTGATACTAGACCGATGCCTGACCTTTGAGTTTCTGAAGAAATCCTCCTACTTAACTTAATAAGTCTTACTGTGTTGTTTTTATGACACCCAATGTTTGATAAGCATTTGTATTCATCAGTCAGAACTTATGAAAGAATGCCTTGTTGCAGCTGATAGGAATCAGACTTTTACGTCAGCATGTGAATGCATCATCATAAAGCAGTACTTTATTTTATCATCATTTAAACTCAAAGTTATGTGCATTCCTTAGTCCTTTTCTTTTTCTCGGCTGCATAGTCGGGTTAGAGTTTCTCATTTAGGATCATTTGGCTTTTATATCCTTTGCCAGTCGCGGAGAATATTCACAGGTACATTCCTTTTTACACTGGAAGAAGGAATATAGGATCTTTATTTCAAGACTTAATGTAACACTTAATGCTAAGTATAAGTCCATATTGAATGGAATATTAAATCAAAGCAGTAAAGGCCAGTTCTTTATGGCTTGCGGAGAGAGTGGACATCTTTGGGGTGTGTTTTGTGAATCATACCTTGTAAATTTCTTGGAAATTTCTGTAGTTGTGCAACACAATGATTCAAATGTATTATGAAGATTAAATGTCTATCAGTAACTGTATGTCATCGTTGTAAGTAATGAAACTGGAACTTTATTACTTTATTACAGCTGAACTACAAAGTTTTAAAACAGTAAAGTAGTGAAATGGCTTGTGTTGAACAGCTGGGGGAAGCTGCAGGCTTGGATGTACAGAGTCATCTTATGGGTCAAGCACTGCATGTCTGTGCGGGGACTTAACCCGTCCTTTCTACCGTCTCTCACTTACACAACGCTCAGGAAATATGGGTAATCAGACAGTGACAGGTACATGATTGGAGATTTGATCGAGCTGATATGAGTGAGGAATTGTATCAAGCTTGAACATACATGAACAGATGAATTTCGGGATCATGTCATGTGTGGTTTGGTTTTTTATTGGCTAGCTGATTTTGAGTAAGACTAGGTTTGGGGCCTTGGGCTTGCAGCAGGGTGGTTTAAAGCAGCCTCCCAACTGTCGTTTATATCTGATAGCACAAATGTTTCCAGGGAATCAGGAAAGTGGGTGTGTCAATTACTGACTCGATTTAATGAACAGTATATCCAATGGGTTTGATAAACTGTTTCAGTTTTCACTTCAATAATGACACGCCTCATCCAGACATCTCTTTCATTTTATTAAATGTTGTTTCAGGCTTCGGGCTCATCAAGCTGGACTTGAAAACAAAGTCTGAAAGTGGACTGGTAAGTCATTGCCAGTCATTATCAGATTAAGAAAGCTGGCGGTCCAGGCCGCGGCCATCCTATCATAGCTTAACAGGCTCCTGGCTGGTAATGAACAGGCAGGTTATCTGATCTCCTGAACGGTGCCAGGACGCATTGACTCCTGCTGCCTGACTGATGTGGATTAAGAAGAGTTTAAGAAAATGTTTCAAATCCAATTACAGAATGTCTTAGTTTACTTTAGAGTGTAAGAGTACAACTGTATGGGAACCTTTGCTCCGTAGTTTACAAAATTTCTCTAATGTATTTAGTACAAGATGTTAACAGCAAGGATTTTACCACGATAATGTACCTTGTTAATTAACCTATCTGCATACCCTGACACACATTTTGTCATCTGCAGGAGTTCACCAGCACAGGCTCTGCCAACACAGAGACCAGCAAGGTTGCTGGTTCCCTGGAGACCAAGTACAAGTGGGCAGAGCACGGACTGACCTTCACGGAGAAGTGGAATACCGACAACACTCTGGGGACCGAGATCACCATCGAGGACCAGGTTGGTCTGTAGGGCCAAGAAAAGATTTCAAAAATTAAACAGGATTTTAGAAGATGGCCATTTCTGTGTCACTTATGGTGGATGCTCTCCTAATTTACCTTATTGTAATTTCTTTCTTACCTGTTCCACAGTTGGCTAAGGGGCTGAAGTTGACGTTTGATTCCTCCTTCTCACCAAACACTGGGTAAGGTGAATAGGAGAATGAAAATAGAGTTAATGTTAGTGAGAAATCATAAGTTAAGAGAAATTAATATGTGTCGAGTTTTATTTGTATTTTGTTTTTGTTTTTTATTTGTATTTGCTGTAAATGCCGAGACACAGCAAGTTGATCTGAAACAGTGAGCAGTGATGAAAACCAACTGCTGTGGCACTTGTACACACCACCAAGACAACAGCCAGTGGGCACGTAGCATGCACATATTCTGCTCGGTCGAGAGGAACACAAAGTAGCAGGACTAGCACTGATTATGTACGAGCTAAACCAAGTATTGTTTTTCTACTTTCACACATTGTTCAGCTCAGATGGTTTAAAACATCTTCTAATTGAGAATATATATGATAAAACATAAAATAATTGTTCTGGCATTGTTATTAAGCCACTGAACGGGGTCCAACTAGTTCTGACAGTGTGGTACGCACTGCAGAAATTGCCCTGTAGACACTCGCGCACTAATGGCCGATCGTCGGCTTGCTGCATCACAGAATGAGTCTGAATTCAGCAATAAAAACAGAACGTAGCTTTTTTGTTTTTGTTTTTTAACACTTTTCATCTGAAAACCTTGTGTTTTCTGTATGATAATGATTTGGAAACGCATGGAAATAAAGGATAAATGCATTTAAACAAGAAATATTTTCTTGTGTGCTTAAATTTCAGTGGTTGCGCAACAGGTAACTAGCTGATGTTAGCTATGGAAGCTGTGAAGGGCGCAGTGCCAGAAGCAGCGCTATCTAGACATTTGTTCACACTTTTGCTAACACGGCTTTACTACACAGTTATAGTCTGGATGCCTGGGTGTATAAAAACCACACATTTTTTTAATTCCATGTCACAACAGTGTGATGTTTTTAGCCCCAGGAAACCTCAGCTTCTCACATTAACAGTCTGTCCTCTTTGTTCCTAACATCTTGCCAGAAAGAAGAGTGGCAAGATCAAGACAGGCTACAAGTGTGACCACATTAACCTTGGCTGTGACGTTCACTACGACATTAATGGTACAGCTGTTCATGGTGCTGCAGTCGTGGGGTATGAGGGCTGGCTGGCCGGCTACCAGGTGACCTTTGAGGCCGGAAGGAACAAGATCACCCAGAGTAACTTTGCGGTTGGATACAAGACTGACGAGTTCCAGCTCCATACGAATGTGTAAGACCACATGAAGCAGCAGATGCACACGAGTAGAACCACAGCATCTGTGTATTGTGTAGCTCATAATTCAATTCTAATCTGCTGCTGAACCAAAGACTTCTTCTCATCTTTGCATATCACACCCACTCTCCATTCCTTACACTGTTAAGCAAAATAGTCATAAATTCACACTGGTATCAGGTTACTGCTTATGTCCTTTGGTATTTTAAATTCAAGCCACAGGCTCTGGCTGTGAGTAAGTCCAGACGATTAACCTCGACTAGACGGAAGCCTTCAAACACACTTTCCTTGTCCTTGTCTGAGTAACTGACTTGTTGTCTGTTTGGCTGCCTGCCGGACACCCAGGTGCCTGACAGTTATTTTTATGCCTAGGTGATGGGATTTACTATATTGCCAGTGAGGTGGAGCGAATGGTTGGCAGACATATCAGAGCTCAGTGAAAAGGCAGAGAGAGTGGGAAAGGCCACAGTGTTACTGTTATCTCCTGCTGTGTTCTTGACCTTTCTCTTTCACTTTACAGCTGAAGTAGTTATGCAAGGTCAGATCAGGAATAATGGAGATTTTAGCAGACTTGCAAAACACCACATAAGATTTTCTCTGTGTATAAAACATCAATTTGTCCCTATATTTTCTCCTGTTGAGAATCTGTATCATTTTTCATCAGCATCAACATTAACATTCCAGTCTGCTGTTCCCACCACAGAAATGATGGCACTGAGTTTGGCGGCTCTATTTACCAGAAGGTGAATGACAAGCTGGAGACTGCGGTCAACCTGGCGTGGACTGCCGGAAATAGTAACACCCGCTTTGGCATTGCCGCCAAGTATCAGATTGATCCTGATGCATCCTTCTCTGTAAGTATTGTAGTAGTAGTAGTAGTAGGTGTAGTAGAGTCTGATCTTGTCATAATACCAGTGTAAGAAATAGTGCCATGCAGTGCAGAGGCATTCTGAGTGTCATCATTAACTAACATTCACAACAACTTCTGTTGCCCTTTCAAATGTGGGATACCCTCATTTATTCCCCCTGGGACTCTGCTGTTCTATTTGTGATTAAAACGTGTGACAGCTTCTCTTAAAAAGTAACAACAATAAATTATCCAATGCATGCGGTTACGTTGTAATGATGCTTTCAGTTGTAAGGTCAAAAAGAATTCACGGGAAATGGCTGAAATATTTGTTGGGACTGGAACATCCCAAATTCCTGGAGGGGCTGCTTTTTGCTGCATGCCTCTCCTAGCTGGCCATCTGGGAATGATGGATGCGACTCTATATGGATGATGTTTAGTTGGGTCTGACAATCGCCTCATCCAAGTCTGTCTGTCAGTCACAAAAAGGCTCAAGCTAATTTAGTCCTGTATATCACATTAGTCCTTAAATCCCACAAGCAGTAGAGCCAATTAGTGTGAAGAGCTGTGGGTGTTACAGTGAGTGTAATTATGTGTATTTCTATTATTAACATGTTGGTAGCATTCTAAGGTGAAGCAGTTCTAGTAGTAGCACTTATGAATTAAGTTCAAGATGAATCATATTTGTGTTTCTGTTGACATTTGCCTTGGTACAGGCAGTGAATTGGCCAGAATTGGCATAAATTAACGTAACTAATAGTAAAATGTCTTATTTCTTGTATCTGTTTCCCCCCAATCTGTTTTTTTTCACACAGGCCAAGGTGAACAACTCCAGCCTTGTCGGCCTAGGCTACACTCAGACTCTGAAACCAGGTGAGTGCACACTGACATTCTGAAAAAAGCCATAACACTGATCATGTCTCAACTTTTACAAAATGTTTACATTTGCAAAGGCAATATAACAAAAAAAAATACTATTTTATTTTTAATTGACATTGAATTGAGATGGAAACTGTATGGGGATTATTGCAGGAAAGTTTAATTTAGGAACATGCAGCTCTGTCAATAGAGTGGGGAGCAATCAAGGATGTAATACCTCAGCGACACTCCTGTTTGGTGAATTAAATTGCCACAGAAGAATACATTCACACCCAGTGTCTAACTGGTTTGTCCTGATGCGTGTCTTTTCATAGGCATAAAGTTGACGCTGTCTGCTCTTCTCGATGGCAAGAACATCAACGCTGGTGGCCACAAGCTCGGTCTCGGCCTTGAGTTCCAGGCGTAGAGGGATGAGGCAGACGCTGTTCCAGTCCTCCCAGCACACATACGTTCCCCACCAAAAGGAAAAAAAATCTAAGTCCTTTATCGATTACCTGGCCCTCACACAACCCCCCTCCCTTCCCCTAGACATGCTACAGCTGGATACAATACAGCATAAAGGTTTAATCGTTCTTGTGACGATCTCCCATTTTTAAAGGACCACTTTAAGGGAACAATATATTTCGAGAAGCAGGAGACCAGCTCAAAACTAAATTACAACCATTCAGCAAAGTTTTATCTTATATTGTGTAGCTTGCAAGGGAAAAAGTAGCGTTGGGATTATCGATGTTGGCCTCACTATTTGTCATTTCACTACATTTATATACGACGCTTTCAGTTGTGTTTGTGTCTCTACTTTCCAATGCAGAAAAAGGGAAAATTAAAACTAGATCAGCCCAAAATGCAGAAAGTGCATGATGCAGTTAATGTGCAGTTGAGTATACACACCACCAGGTGGTGCTGTTACATAGCACCTATAAGCACTCCATAAAATATAATGATGAAATATGAGTTTTATTTAAACACATCTGCACTGGAGAGCTCTAGTGTCTGTCTGAACATACAGTTAGTTAGTAACAAGGGTTAGTTGTCCCTGATGTAAGCAGCTGTCAGCAGATCTAAGAGACACTACACCCCAACGTGTACATTCTGTGTTTCTGTCTCATTTGTCTTTTGTGTCTGTGCATTTGGTGTTTACCATGTCTTTTGTTACATATAGCAAAAAGAATATTATTTTATTGATGGTCTTACACAGTTCACTTCACATGTCAAGTCTTAAAGGTAAGGACCTGTCAAGTCCTCTTGATCGAGCAAAAGAAAGGAAATATGTCACGCGCACAGTTGAACATCTTTGAATAAGACTTGTAGTACGACTTTGAGGGAGAGTGAAAAGAATAAAAGTGGAAATGAGATGGTAGTCTTCCACACCTGGTTTTGGGAATCATGTGTAGTGTATTTGACAGTATTGTCATTCCCTAAAATAAATAAGTAAAACTTGAACCATTGTCTTGGTTGTTTTGTGTCCGTTCCTTTAAAAGATTTTCCAATATTAGTTGTAAAAGAAGACGTGCTCCACGCCTTGCTGTTCTTTGAGTAACTTTGTTGTGTGTTGAATATTAATGGATTCCTTAACTTTGAGTTACTAGTTACAATACAGATGCAGGTTATAATACAGAGGATGATCAAGCTGTGCACATTTTACTTGGAACACATTTCGTTAAACAATAAAACCGGTTTTGTACTAATCCAATCGCTAGAGCAATCGAAAATAAGACCAAATACCTATATTCATAATATACATTTCAGCCTAATATTAAAAACTCGTTAGACCGCATGTCTCCGATGACTGTGACTCTGTGCATCCGGGCAGGAAACATGTGAGTCTGTCTCTGTGTCACGCAAACAAACAAACACACACACACACACACACACACACACACACACCCTCCTACGTCATCACAGTTCACGTGGCCGTGCGGGGAAGGCCACGCCTCTTCGGTCACTCACGCATCAACATGGCGACGTGTAGGAAGATGGAGCGAAGCAGAGGGAATATTTGTTTTCTGTATGTGGTTATTTTCCTCCAGCTGTTTGTCAGCGGCTGCCTGTCGGTTCCGGTACCTTCCTCGACCACAGGTACGTTCAACTTTCACAAGTATGTGGCGTGAAAACGGATTTTAGCCGTTTACCGACCTGCTGCTTAGCTAGCTAGCTGATGCTAACTGCCTGGTTTGTTTCGTACGTCGTGCTAACGTTAGCAACCGCGGTGTCAGGTGAGCAGCACTGACACAGGCGAACCTGTTGTGCCCGGAAACTGCATCTCTACGACTAGTAGCACAATGGACGTTGCAGACAAAAAGTAAACGCTCCTAAATACGAAAACGTGTCGCCTCATCGTGACGCCTCCGAGAACCGGCTAACAAACGCCCAACAGTTAGCTACCTGTTCACTCGACATTTGGACGTCCAGGCGCATTTCCGCGAACAGCGACTCGGCTCCGACCTTTACGCTTGATTTATTCGCCCTCACATAGAATATGGCGAATAATAAATCAGAGATGCAGCGTTTTCACAGGCTTCCGCTTGTTTTTTTTTTTGGCGCTTTACACTGAGGAAGGAAGTGAGTGTGTCACAATCAGCGACGAACAACATGTCAAGTAGTTTCCTGAGACATTGGGCTGTTTGATTATCGTCCTCGGGACGTGTGAGCTGGTGTGGAGGTGAAGTCCTGGTTACAGATGTGACTGATCCCCCGGGTCAGGGTCTCAGCAGGGGTGGAAAAGTACTGCGTCTGTCCTGTTGGGGTACGTGGGCATCAGGAAAGAAGGTTCCTCCATGTCGTCCATGAATTTGTACATCATTCAAAGCTCACAAAGGACATTTTAGAATCTCGCCAAAATGTTGTTTGTTGGGACACATTAGTGTAATCAACTGCATCAGATTATTTAAATACATGTCTTGTTATGTCAATATAATTAAAATATATGTTTTGTAGCTTTTTTATGAGAAACTCCTGTGGGGTTTATTCCCAGATAAATACATTAAGAAAGAGATTTAATTTAAGCCAATACTCACACTTTTGCTTGAATTATTTGAGTGTGTCTACTTGTGCTACCTCTGAGGATCAAAGATAATTTTGAAATGTATTATCAATAATGGACTTTGACTGTTGCATTCTTTGCACTTTATTGGCTTAAATCGGTTGAGATCAGGTCAGTGGTGTTGATTTAGTGGACTGTGTTCTCTGTTCTTGTATGTCGGTTTGAAGTTTTTATGATGACGTGCTGTGCCATCACTCTAAGTCTATTAACTACATTAAAAATGTTTTTGTCATACAGGTGCGATGGTCCAGCACAAACAGCTGCAGTTTGGCATAGTTTGAAACAAAAGGTTTCACAAATGGCCGATTTTCTCTACAAAGAGCATCTCCCACCAAAGAATATTCTGTGTAAACATGCATCTGACTGCAAAATATGAGCATTTCTTCGTCTTGTGAATAATTTTAGCAGCCAGTGCATGAATTTCCTACTTATCAAACCATGCATGTGCTTTTTGGTTTTATTTGTGTATTTTTTACAACTAGAATGTGGAGTAGAAAACATAAATAAAAATATTGTACAGAGGCCTGCTGGGTATTTAGCGTGAAGAGTAGCTATCAAGTGACCACTACGTACCACTTTCCTGTCTGAATTTTTCAGAATTAACATATATATGTTAATTTTGGACATCATGGTATTGCATAGGTTTATTCTGGAAAAAACAAGCAGAAAGAAAAAAAATTCCAAATAAATAAGATGCCCCATTTGGGATGAAATGTATGATTTAATGGAATATTTTATACTTTATAAACACGTTTGTTAAGTGAGCTCCCAGTTTTTCAGTCTTAGAGACAGAATTTTCAATGCAGCATTTTATAAAGAAAATCTTATGACTGTTCCTAATACAAAGATCTCCTGTTCAGCGATTATTTTTGCTGGCCGTGGCATGAATAGTCCCTTTCTTCTCTCGGTGATGTCTTACTTCAGGCATACTTCAAGTCCCTAGTGTTCTCGCCCCGTCCCTTCCTAGGCAACGCCTCCGAGTCCCACAGGATTAAATAATGTTGACACTTGTTGGTTAAATGCTGTCATTGATTCAGGAAGGCTGGCGTGAGGGTGAATTCAACTTGCATTTAAAGATACAGAAGCTAGAAAGATTTTTAAAATCATTCATCATGTAACAGCATTGTTGTCACAGCCAACAGTGATCATGGGAGTAGGACAGATTGTAACCTGGCAGCTGGTGGGTTAACACCTTTGCCAAAGGGCTTTTTTGTCTCTTGAGTATGAGGACACAATCTTATTCCCAGTCATAGCTGCTAGAGTGCTCACCCGGTGTGTCTCTGTGTCATTATAGGTTTCTGTAGAAAGACTACAAACAAAATGAAGGGACATAAAAAAGAAGTGTTTAAAGTCCACAGATGAATGCAATTTTATGTTCATGTTTTATTAATGTTGCACTTCTCAATACAAGGTATTAAGCAGATGGAACATGCAAACAATAAAAGTAGAACATACAGTATTTTACATTAGGTCACACACCACATCGCCCCGGAAGTTTAACTGTTTGATTTTGTATGTCATCAATCATATTTCTGTAACCTGGTGTTTTGCGTTGTTTTTCTTTCTCTTACCTGACAGTGCCATACACAGCACCAAAGACGGAAGTCCCTTCTCAAAGTCCTAATCTGTCTTCCAAAGGAACCTCTACAACAGATCTTGACAACCCTGCAGAAAATGCTGGCAGTGATTCCGTGACAACACAAGCAAATACGACTAAGCTCAACAATGCGACTACTGAACAAGTAATCCCCCCAGATCATGGAAAGGACATTTTTGTCTTTGATTCATCTGAAAAGGTGCACAACAAATCAAATGAGAACCAAGAAGGCCTGCAAATCAGTAATGCAACAGATGACGCTGTCACTTCTGACGCCATTCCAGGCCAAACTCCAGAAACCCCGACCAACTCTGCCAGTGCCCCTAAAACAGTCCAGTCTGTAACCGAAGATCCAGAAACACCTGGCAAATCCTCAGAGGAGAACATGTACACAGACCTTAATGCAGAACTGCCAGCCCCTAATGAAAGTCATAATAATCAGGAAGGGGAAAACGAGGACGACAGGGAGGAGGTTAACAACAGTGACACAGAAGAAAGTGCGAATCCCGACGGATATGATGATGATATTGATGATGAGGAGGAGGAGGAGGAGGTCCCAAAACAGCAGGAGCTTAATGAGATGGAGGTGACAAAGCACAAAGACCTAGAGAGCTACAACTCAGAAAACGAGGACTCCCACTTCTTCTTTCATCTGGTCATTCTGGCTTTCCTGGTGGCTATTGTCTACATCACCTATCACAACAAGAGGAAGGTGAGCGTTGGCTCGACCACAGCTAAGCCCTAGATGTTTATACTTTATTTTTCTAGAAGTTTCTGAGTTTATGTTGACAAACCAATGAAATCCAAAAATCCCATCATCCACACACATTACAGCACTGCATTTCTGAGGTTTTAAAGTTGAACACGTAGAAGGAGGTTTCATATTAATAACAATGCTGTTCACATCTAAATGTGGGACGTTTTCAGACCTGTAGTTCGTTTGTAATCTGGGTCAGTTTTTAAATGGGTTTGGTTTCCTTTCGCACAACAATAAATTTAAGAAACCTCAAATGCATCACATGAAGTCGTGCAAAAATCTTCTTTTTGGCTCAGTGGCATTAACACGAAAGTAAAAATGAAGTAGGTCACACGTTGTGTACTGGTGAATATTTCAAAGTGGAAATTTGTTTTAAAAAAACTGAACAGTTGTAGAGCTGAATGGACTTTTGAAAAAAAAACAAAAAAAAAACACGAGCTGTCAACAAGCTGTCTAGCTAAAACCTGTTTTGAACCAGATCGAGGTATGCTCACGCTCATACCACAAATTCACAGCTCCAGAATGTTTTTTTGCTAAGTCAGTTTTCTTTTAAGTTGGATTCACGCATACATACATTTTTAGAATGTATGCAGTACGCCAGGACAGGAAATTATGTGTGCAACCGTTCATTGGTTTGTCTGACGGCATTGTACACGTTGCGTGTGAGGTACCTTCTGCAAATCACCTTCACTTCAATTCTAATTGTCCCTCGTCTTTCCTGCTAGCCTGTCAAAGCCGGAATTTAATTTACTTGATTTGTACTTGGAACATTAGTCATTATATTATATCTTATACTTACACATATCTAAGTGTTTCATTTCCGTATATGGCGTCTTTCCTTCTTCTTCCCAGATTTTCCTACTGGCTCAGAGTCGGCGCTGGAAGGACAGTCTGTGTTCCCGCAACAATGTGCAGTATCACCGCCTGGACCAGAACGTCAACGAGGCCATGCCGTCCCTCAAGATGACCCAAGACTACATTTTTTGATCCATGTCCGGGGAGCCAGACGCCCAGACGTGCACAGAGCGGACTGGCCTACCTTCCTTCCGGTCGCATTAATGAGATGCTGTGTTTTGTCGTGGAGCATGATTGATGCTTTTTCTTTCTTTACAGGCCATTTGGAAAACAGAGGTGGTTGTGTGTTTGGGATACAATTATTCTAGAATTATTATATGTTTTTTTTTCTTGTCTGCAGAGAGATTTTTACTGTTTTATCTGTTATATTTTATATTGTTATTTTTTTCTAAATTGACTTTTTGGGGATTCAATAATTTAGTTGATTAGGGGTTTTTGGGTGTTTCCGCCTTATAGTCCTCTGAAAACTGTTTTCCTTCTTGCTCACTGTCTTAATATATTCTAATAGACACTTTCAGAGTTGAATAATTAGATATGTGTAAGCTATAAGGTATAATATAATGTTTAACTATAACTGGTGATTATTTATCCAAAATTCTATGATAAATTTCTCTCTGAGCAGTTAACCAAGACATGAACTGACACACAAAACCTTAGCTTTTCCAAAGTGTCAGTTGTGTCATGCATCCTTTTATGTCGTACAAACAAAGGACGAATACAGGAGAAGCGAATACACGTAAAAACAGTAATTCCTGAATTTCTTAATGGTGAATAGGTCTTTAATAGACTAAACATTAGGCATTAACTGTGTGGCTACTCTTGAGGTGAAGGACTCACATTTATGTGTTTAAGCCATTAAAATGAAGCTGGAGAGCTTGGTGGTGTTCAGGTTAGACGGATGGAAGGAGCTTGTATCTCCAGACCCTTTTCTTGCTCGTCAGTTTATATTTGCAGAATACGGTACCTCTTCTTCTGACGCCCGGATTTTGCTGTGCAGAAATCCTGGGGCAGGCCCGCTTTGTTTTATGACTTCGGTGAAGTCTGATAATCATGTGGTCGTCACTGTGGCAAAAACGCCTCATGCTCACAAATTACTTTTTAGTTTCCTCTTGTCAGAGTTGAATTAGCTTTTCTGTTGACAAATTTTCCCATGAACATCAGGAAAGAAAAAAAGCTCCCAGTGAATCCAAGAACATGATTTTGTCACTCATATCTTTAACTTTTCACAGCCAGGCTATTTCTCTGCCTGTTGCCGTCTCATGCCTTCTGTTAAAATCCTGTAACTCCTACACGAACCTACATGTTTATCGATCGTTTGTCGCCTTCTGCGAGTTGCTTTCAGCTGTCTTGTCTGTACACAAGTTGCACAGTGTGTAGATGATGCGTTTTGCACTTGCCATCCACAGTCACGCTAGCTACAGTATGAAGCTGTCAGGGGTCGTAGCGGCGAAGAATCAACAGTGGAAATTGTACAATCTTCTTTTTGTCAATAAAGCACAAATTATGTATAGAGTCCTCTGTGTATCCGTTATTTCTCTGATTGACGCTTTCGTGTTTGTCCAGCTCAAGAGAAAACTTGATTGAAGAAGGTCTTTATGTCACAGAGACTAATGTGGCCCGGGCCCTAATGCAGTAAATGCCCAGTTTAACGCAGCTCAGGCATCACGGACTCCACTGGACGCTTAGCTTGCCAGACATTCCCTTTGATCTCTGCAGATCATAATAAGCTCGGAGGTTGTATCCTTTCATTATGATGGTACGAGCCTGAGCTGAAACATTGTGCTTACATATTTATAAAGCAGTTCAAAGGGGGCTCGGCTTTGAGAAGGACAAGTCTAAATTTGGCAAAAGTGAACGTGCGCTGCCTCTGCAGCCGTATGCTGCACAGCCGATGAAGTTCTTAAACTTTAACGCTAAATTATGAAAGTGTTGCAGCACATTGGATTAGAGAATCATCATTTTCCACGTGACTGCTGCGGTGTACTTGAGATGAACTCCAGCGGTGCTGCTGAAAAGAGATGAATCCACCACAGGGAGGCAGCATGCGCTCACACATGAAGTCAGTCTGCTTCTCAGTTTGCTTTTCACATTTTCTGCTGCTTCCTTGAACAAATTGAACGACTGCAGAGTCAAACCGCACGATGTGTGTGTACGAGGGTGTGCGATACCCAGAGGTTGCCTGTTCAAAAACAACATTTGCAATTGGTGGTTGCGTCACTGTGTGACACAAGTAATAGATCAGCAGAACAAAAAAGGGAATTTGAGCTGGAAAACATCCAGCATCTTTGGACTTTTCCTAACATCGTATGTTAGGAGCCATATGTTGCATATGTGTTTACCAGAAACACGAGTGTCAGTTATTCTCATATTCAGGATCACAAGACCAGTGAGACAGATTTTCAGGACATGGTCTTTAAAGTTTCTAAAAAGCAGCGAGTGACAGGCCAGATGGAGGCAGAGAGAAAAGAAAAGGCAGATCGAGTCGGACAAGCATATCTTTAGCTGTCTAGCTTTGATTAATGGCTGCCACAGTCTGTTTGCGGCAGAATTAGTCCTGATGTACAACAGACCTGCACCGACACGTCACCAAGTCAGAAAGCAACAAATCCTCCTTAAATCAGTCGACTGTACTTTTACCGGCGTCGTGGAATTAATCCCAGCGTGGTGAATGCCACCAGAAAACGTTCAGCGACTGAAGGGCTGGAATTCTGTTTTCCAGACAGTTTGATCTCCCAGTCAGTGATCGTTTGTGAAAGACTTGACATATTGAAACAGTAAAGATAAATCACAAAGAAACAAGACGAGTTCATGGAACCATGGGGGGAAAAAAAATCTGAACCTTGATCCTCATTCTTCACTCTTCATTAATGGAAAATGTAGGAGCCTGTCAGATGAAATCACCGGCGGTTTAATTGGAGGGATAATTACTGCATCAAATGGCGTTTCCGCTGTCTGAAAGGTCAAAGGTTCGACTCCTTTGTGTCTTTAAAATCCTCAAAACATCGTTTTTTTTTAAACGGCACTGAACTCCCACCTGCTAATTCATCACACGCCACTGAGCAGGAAGAAACACAACCTGTAGATGAAAGAGCGGCGAAGTCAGATAAGAAAACCAGGCTTTGTGGATATTTGTACAAAGTTATTCCGGGCGAATCTACCCGAGAGACAGTAGCGAATGAAATCTACCAGCTGCAACATCTCACAACTACTTTTGATCAGTGAAGGATGGAAATCCTGTCAGTGGCTTTTGAACGGGGGAACTTCCATAAGACATTCCTCCAGACAACGGCTTTTAGTAGTGGGAACTATAATAGCTAAGAGGGATTTTGGAGCCTGATCAGCCTGTTCTGTGCTGACATTTAAAACATTTTTGTGGAAAACAACAACAAAAAATAGTATGTAAATATAAAAGATCTGGATGAATGGAATTTCATCATTTGTGTATTATGGCATGAAAAAGTTGAACTAACAATTGGTCATTTCATCTTCTAGTTGTCCAACTGAGACACTTCCAGTAAACAGGGTCGGACCATTCGTTTAATACTTTCTGGGCCGTTCGATTACACAGCGACGAATCGCAAATCAAAAATCACCTCAAGTCACATCGTGCGGTGAGATCATGTCCATTATAGAGAGACGCCAACGATTCCACCCTTGAGCAGGTGACAATGGAGAGGAAAACCTCCCTTTAACAGAACCAGGCTCAGGGTGGGCAGCCATTTACCTCCACTCATCCCAAATCCAGAGGTTGTTATCCACGCGTTTGTCTCCTCGCCATATACAAAACCACCAACCTCTGCTGCCAGGCTTTAAAGAAAGAAGCGACCACGTTTCACCAGCGTCTGCGATGGATGGTCCAACGAATGGTTCCTAAATCTGTACTTGTCGCCAAGGCGACCAGAACCTTCCTGTGCGAGCCCGTCAAGCGTGTAACTTGCTGCCTGGAAACTCCATCTTTTTCCTAAAACTAATTTTTGTCACACATTCTTTTTAGTCTGATGTATTTTCTATAATAGTTTGAATAATCTGTTTCATTTATCATTTCAGAGCCTTTATTTGTTATTGTAAATCACTTTCTAACTGATATTATATTATTCCATATCAGTGATCAGACACAAAATATGCAGAAATGAAGCTCTTTATGCATGTGAATCAACAGTGTTTGAGCCTCCAGTAAAAGCAGACAGAACGTGTGAAGTGAATGTTTAAATAGCATATACCTTCCCTTTTTATAAATCATCTTCAATTAAGACCATCTTGAGTGTTCTTCATTGTGACAGTATTGAAGATGACGTGGGCATCAGCAAACAACCACCCACCTGCAGTAATGGGTTTAACTTACGGCCTTTGAGTTTTTCTTTCCTTCTATTGTGAGGAAAGAAACGGCTGAGCAATCAAAGGAACCTAAACCGTTAGCGTTTTGCAGCTTTATGGGAATGATTTGCACAGCTGGAATGTGCCTTACACCAATCAGATTGCTTGTGTAGAACCATCCATCAAGGACACTTCTGACAGATATTGATCGATTCTGGCTCCTCTGTAATAATTTCTGTATTTTCAGCACTGGCTGGATTAGGATGGCCTGATTTTTATAACCCCCCCATACCAGCAGGTGTCCATTTTTCACCAAGAGACATCAATATATTGAGAGGCAGGGGTGTAACAGATAAAACAGTTGGCTTGAGGCCAGAATTTACCAAAGAACAGGCTGTAACGATCAGATCATGTGGTCTGGCGTAAAAACTACCTCTTCAACCAGAAAGGTCAAGAGGAAGAGCAGCAGTGTCCAAGCAGGACGTTTTGGAGCTTTGGACTTGACGAAGGTGGGAAGGAATCAGCCAGCTCTCTTCTCCATTTGAGAACAGTTGGTTTTTTTTTATGTTTTGAATCTGTTCTCGGTAATTTGCATCCATTTTTCAATCAGGCTCTTATGGAGAGTTCCAACAAGTCAGGGGTGGATCAATGGACGGGGCAGCAACTTGGGATACTGAAGGCCATGGGATTGACTCCCCACCCACCAGGCGTGACTCCGCCCAACCACCAAGAGCCACATAACAATCCATGTGCTGATCCTGAGCCCGGAGAGAATGTGAGGGTGGCGACAATCTGCTGTAAACAACCAAATCAAAGCGCTGCGGTGACCGCTGATCTATTAACAAGTCCTCAAACCTCAAGTCGCAGTGAGCTCTTCACTGAAATAGCAGAGCCGTGCACAGAGGCAGGTGTTGGTTGAGATTGCACCGCTTTTGGCATCACACCAACAAGAAGCAGATTGTCATGGTTTACAATTGAGCCGAAATGGCGCCGGGTTTCACACTCACGTTATGTTACGATTATCTTTCCTCACTGGCTCAGATAAAGATGCCCCCGACATCCAAACCATAGCGTTATTGAAAAAGGGCCGTGGGCTGTTGATGAAGCTCTGGAAAAAGGCGACGACCGTGGCTGACACCTCTCACACCCAGAGGTTTAAAGTGTGTCGGATGATAAAGTGGCTTTCAATAAGTACAAGTGTTGGTGGAGATTTTACGGTGCGGTTTCCTGTGTCGTACCCAGCGCAAAGCATCACCTGAGTTAAATTCTAACTGGTAAATTTCGAGTCATGTTGCATGTGTGAGACTCGTCACTGCACCTTTCATGTCGGGATGCCACAGTGTTTGCCACAACAAGATTTGCCTCTTAACACTCTGTCGTTTTGCACAGGAAGTGTTAATAGGGAAAGTTTAATGCAGGACGCAGACTTTTCCAAAGGCGAAGCGGATGGACTGGAATCCGTTCAAGCTTTTTCGACTTTTGGGAGCAGCTCGGGCAGCACTTTGAGCCCAGCTCCCCCTAAATGGAAATCTGAACACAAGCAGTGAGGCTTTCGTCTTCTTTACCTTTGTGAATTTGTGGAGCACCTGGGTTCCCTTCCCAGCTTCCTTTGTGTTTAATTTCCTGTCTGTGTGCTTCATAGCCCAGAGTCTCTCAGGAGCCGCACATTCTATCCACAGTCCGGCCTTTGTATTTGCTCCATTCTGTGTTGTGTCTCTGTGTTGACAGAGCTTAACCGCCCTTGCTCTTGATCTTCTGCTTGGCTGGCATTAAGAGCGGTGCCTCTTGCTTTTCGTCCCCTCTGCTCAGAAGAAAATACGCGGGGCCCATCATCTTTACGGTCTGAGAGTGGAGAGGCTCAACAACATGTCAGAGAGGAGAGAAATGACCAGAGGGGATGAAGGGAGGCAGAGCAGAGAAGCACGGATGCAGCTCAAACAAAGTGTTACGAGACGACAACAGAACGGCTTTCAAAACCAGCTGCGACAGGATAAATAGAAATGTGCATTATTAACATTATTATTAGGATTTGGAAGCGGTTGCTTTGTACAATCCTCCAACATTCACGTTCATTAAGACCCTCAAACGATCCTTTCACTCATGCTAAACCTGCCTTCTTTGCGTCTGGTTTGAGTAGCACATGTACAGAGATGCCATTAAACTTCCCCACGTTAAATTTTCTCTTTACGTCTAAATGAAAAATGCCTCCAGATGACATCACTTGGAGGAAGCTTTAGTTCAGATGACAGAGCGTTATCATGGTCGGTCTGCTTTTCCGGAGCTCCCCCGTATTCTTTGAACTAATGGAGAAAAACACCTCCGGGTGACATCATCTGGAGGTTTTTTTTTCAATTTCAAAAGCATTACTGCATGTTTACACACTAAATTAAAGTCATAGAGAAAATTAATTAGCCTGTTTAGTAACAGTAGGACTAACTATCGTCCAAAGTGCTGTCGCACTATCCACACTACACTGCAGCTGTCGATTAGCGACGTGGTTCCGGTCTCCAGACGTGGTCCTGGGCGCCTGCAGGCTTCGATCCAGCTGTGACTTTCGCACACTGGGCTCCGTGTTGACCGGCAGGCCAGTGGCTGAACTTAGGAGGCTGACGTTGCCTAAATTCCATCAGTTCCTGTCGCTTCCAGCAGCGGCGTTGAACCTGCAGCTTAGAGTGTCTTGGTTTTTCTGTCTCCGTGTTCGGCCCGTCATTACAGCGGCCGTTTTAAGTCCTCGTCAAAGGTCTTGTCACAGTGTAACTCAGCCCCCTGTTCTCTGCACTCGGAACATTTTATCAGCCCTCGTCATTTGTCTTTTTGTCTAATCTGTATCCTCTCGCTCCTCGAGGGAGTTATTCCACCCATCACACCAGGATCCAAGAAGCTCCTGCCTGTAAATCTTTGGTAGTTGTCTGACTTCCCCTCTGAAGGTTTGGATCTGCGCATTGATTTCTGTCTCATTTTGTCTCTCTGTCTCTTCCTCCTCCTCTTTTTTAGTCCATCAATTTCCCTCCTGTTCTTCTGCATCTCCTCCAGTCTTTATCCGCGCCGTGTCGTACTTTCTCGCCGCTGTACTTTGATCTTCCTGTCTCTGCCTCTGATAATCAGCCTGTTTGGTGCCTTTACGTGTACGTGGGCGTATTTTTAGGAATCTCTCCTCTTCATTAATTGGCTCTCCTGTATTTGGTTTGGCTCTTCCCGGTTATTTCTTGGCATCCTCTGGCTGTAAGAGATTTCTGCCTGGGGGCTTTTATTACACTGACAGAGAAAAGGAGGCTGTCAGAGTGATAAAAGTATTTTAAAGTAAAAGACGATTCTGTGGAAGATTTTACTGCGAGTTTTGTGCCGTTTGTGCACATTGCACATTTTTTCTAGCAGGACAAGCTTGAATTAAGCATTAATTCACCAAAGTTAGCTTCTAATTGTAAAATTAATTAGCACATTTTTAATAATTTTCAATGATGTAAAACGAACCTGTTTCCTAGAAAATGATGCTCCAGTGCAGCAAAGGAAACACAACAAGGCGGGTTCATGGCACAAGCAGCGAAAAACGTGGGGGGAACAGCTGGAATTTACTCACAGAAATGTTGTCCAGGATGTGGTTGGGGTGGATGGATGAACTTTCCCACAGGTAAATTCAACTCCGGTGTGAGGCAACATTTGAATGTTAAGTGACAAATCAGTGAATAATGCAAAAGCACGACGTTTGACCAGCACCGAGCCACGTTCATTTAGTGGCAGACCCGAACCCAACCTCTGGGTTTACGCTGATTCAGTTCAGTGCTTGTAACTGTTTAGGGCAAAAAACAATGTGAAACTGGCAGCAATTTTTGGGCCATAGTAAGCGATGGTACGCAAGGACAGAAATTCATAAATCATGCTCAAGTTTGCTCGTGTAGGTAAGAAAAAAGAGGTACAGTTACATCTAAAACCACATGAGTCCAGGCTTCGTCTGATGAGCCTACAGTGGCTGCGCTGCTTCTTGTTGAGTCCTCTTTCTAGAAAGAAACACCACAGAAACTCAAATATCTCGGGGGGTTCAACTATTTAAAAAAAAAAACGATGTGTTTTAGTGAGAGTTACAAACTGTTTACACTGAAACAAAGTTCCCGTCGTTTTTAAGCCTCATTTTACCACAAATCATACAGATGTGGCTTCCGTTAAAAGCTCCACACGTGTGTGTGTTCACACGGCGTTTAACCCTGATAACGCGGCTGAAAGTGGACAGACACCTGGAGACCACCTATTGCTAAGAAGCTACATTTTCATCAAGAGGCGATGATACAGTTTTAAAAAGATTCTTTGAAAACCAGCATCCTGTGATTCTGGAAAGTCTCAATCCTCTGTCCATACAGACCAGGCTCGGTTGAACGAGCGTCAAAAAGTCTATTAAAAAATGGCTCTAGTGTTAAACCTGAAGCTGCAGCTGACTTCACTCTCAAATCAACACTTGTCACTTCAAGTGACACCAAAATGTCTTATGTCTTCCATAACTCCCGATAGTTCCTGCTCGACCCGTCATACCAGCCACAGCCCTTTCATACCGTCCATCACGTACTTTATTTGATGCTACAAAGTACTTTTATATATATATACGTCTCATTTGTACATAAATTTATAACCCCATACTTTTTTATTAACCTTGGTACATTTTTGTTCCATGTGAGGCACTTTGTAAATGCAAGTAAAAGTTGCCCATGTTAGAAATGAAGAAAAACAAAGGGGAGGCTCATCCAGCCACAACACACGACACAAACACATTCGTTTTCATCACCTGCGGAGACTTTTCCATCAGTTTCCTGGAGACTTTACCTGATATTAACTGCAGCCACTACATGCCGAATTCTAACCCTAATGTCGACTTACAGCACATGACGGGGACCAGCACTTTGGTCCCCACAAGGAAGACAAGTCACCACAATGTGAATAATGCACACACACACACACACACACACACACACACACACACACACACACACACACACAGAGCGTCTGCTGTTCTTTGTGCTGAACCCTCTCCTCGCCCTTTTGCTTCACTTTGATGAGGGCACCGTCGCTGCACAATAGAACAGAAGGTACGGAGGATAAAGCTTTGCTGGAGCAGGAGACGAGCGAAAAAGAAGGTGAGCTGAGGTGGAGAGAAGGGAAGAGAGACACACACACACAGAGAAGTGCTATTGTTCTTGCTGCAAATTTTAAATAACCATTTTTTTTAACCCTTAAAAATTGGAAACAAAACTAGAGCCGAGAACGTTCGAAATGAGCGCAGGCGTCTGCTGGTGTAGCATCCTAGACAAAAAGGGTTTTTATTAAGAAAATACTTTTTAAAAATGTGTGTGGCAGTATTAATGAGCTTCATGTAAGAAAGGAAACAACGGTCTGATGACTTTTCGAGACTCTACGTTCAGCGTTTGACCCTGTAGCACTTTAACTCACTGCGACGCACATTTACATTTTCCAAGTTAAACAATATCTTACAGGCTAAGACCGTGTCAGTATTTTATGCTTTCGTGCAAGTGAAGGGAGCACGAGAGGAAGTCGGGTCCCGTTGCCATGGAGCCACAAAGTCGGTGCGTGGAGCAGGCTGCATTTGACGGATGCACCATCGAAACGTTAATCGCTCAAAACAACGGTTTGCTTCTGGTGTCACATAGGCAACTTTACGTCAAATTAGCCCCGCGACTTATTAAATGTCTTCTAGCCTGAATCAAATGCTGATTTTAGTCCAAACTATGATCTCTTTTTGTGCCTAAATTCGAGGAAGCCTTTGCCGTAGTTGGTCGGTGTTGCACTGCTTGTAGTTGTTGCAGGAGAATCATGAAGTCGAGTCTTGAGCCACGTGCTCACAACATTCATTGGTGCAGTAGGGAACTAAATGTTTGCTCAGATGAAACATAAACTGTCCAACAAAGTTTGAACTTCCTCGTCCTGTTGTTTCTCTGCCCGTGTTTTGACAAATTCTGACGATCTGATGATGACAGGACGTATGTGGTCGTGTACGGAGGTGGCAATTTACACTTTTTAGGCATTTTTGTTGCTTTCTGCTCTGCTCCATAACTACAAAATAATACACAATCTTAAAAATTGCAGCTCAGCCATCTGTCTGCACTCCCCCTCAGTCACCTGCCTTACACACACACACACACACACACACACACACACACACACACACACACACACACACACACACACACACACACACACAAACGTCCTCACTTTACTCTCTCTCTCTCTGTCCGTCACTTCCTCCCAGTTTGAACCCTCCCTGTTTCTTTGTCCTACTTTCCCTCCATTTCCACCTGGCTCCGCCCACTGACTCACCTGTTCTGCTCCACCTTATTGATGACACTATATAAGCCTTCAGTCAAAGCACAGACTCTGTTTGCTAGCTGCCAATAAACCCAAGGAAGAAGAAGAAGAAGAAGATGAAGATGAAGATGAAGATGAAGATGAAGATGGCTGTTAGTGCTGCAGCTCCTTTGGCGTCTCATGTGCCTTTATGGTTTTTCCTTGGTCACATCCTGTTTTGGTGCCCGTCTACCTTTGGACCTTCCCTGCATCTCAGCCTTTACCTGCATCCCACCCAGGTAACTAATGCCCGTTGTATCTTGCTTTAAACACTTAAACCTGGCGGCCATTTTGTGTTTTTGACCTTCTGACTTACCTGAAATTCCAAGTGAAATTTAGTTTGCTGGTTATTTTCTGCCACGCTGTTCTTGCCGACTATTTTGTCTTTGTTTGGTTTCGTCTTCTAAGAACCACAATCTCTCTCTGAGCTTTTGGAGTCACTGTGTGTTTTGGACCAGAACTTTAGGATTTGCCCAGAGTACTGATTGCTGTTGACGTTTTCTTGAAGAATTTTACTTCTCACCATTGTTCATGTCACTCGTATTTCCCTGTCCCATTGTGGGGAGTCGCTGTCGATGCCTCCTGTGAAGTCAGGATAACAAAACTGTCAGCAGTGCAGATGTGTTTGGGAGCGGTTCGTCCTTCAGTCTGGAAATGTCAACAGGTTCGACTTCTTTAGTAGATTTGGCAGCATTTGTGTGCGATTTAATTTGATCATGACTAATACCTGATGGTCTGTGCAGAGAATGGCACCAATATTTGTTGTCCAGCTTCAGGATGCAGCTTTTTTGAACAATATCAGGTTCGACACTGAGCAGAAAGCCACAAAAATGCTTAAAAACTGTAAATTTTTATTCAGGATAAGTCTAGCAGGTTTTTAATTTTTGAAAAAGTCTAATATCATTGTTTTATATTTTTGGCCTTTAACACCATTTCCCATGAGCCCGAGGTGTTCGTGGGCTAAAGCTCAGACTAAGTGAGTGAGATTCAGAGGATCCAGAGGATCCAGAGGATTCAGAGGGCCCAGAAACATCTGGAATAAAAGCACCACAGAGCGAATGGAGTGCCGTGGACATTTTTAGAGATTACAACTCGACTGTTGAATCTGCGGCTTGCATTGAGTTGCTGATGGAACAGATGCCGGTTTCTCTGCAGAGAGCATCGATTCCAGGTCTCATGTCAGTTCTTGCTTAATTGCAAATAAAACTAGCAGACGCAACCTTGTGGTTCTGTATTTAAATCCAAACACAGTTGTTTTTTCAGTCGCACTCAATAGATTTAGGTGATTAAGTGGAAAATCTGAGCTGCTGATGCAAAATCAAATCTTTGAATCACTAAAGCAATTCAGCCAGTTTGAACGTGATTACGGCTGGTGTCATTATCAGGCCACTCATTAACACAAAGATATTGAAGGTTTTACGAATTAAAAAGCCAAATCCTACAAGAAATAGTTTGGTATTTTAAGGTTATGAAACAATTCAGATGTTGCAATAGGAAACATGTATCAGCTGTATTAAATGGCATGATTGACATAATCTCTTTACAGGCAGGGTTGTTATTTGGCACACGCTTTTATCCAAAGCGACTTTCATCGTAACACGACTTTCAGAAAGGAGACACAAGTTTGTCTGATTTGATATTATTTGTCATGTTGTTCATAATTTCACACAAGTTTGTTTTATTACGTTTAAATCCTCTTTTCACGGGGAAACTCACTCGGTTCTTTGTGCCTGTACAGTACGTGGAAATGCTACCCTTACACAAACTCCAATCGGATTTTCCTTTTTTCACTCTTGTGGGACCCTTAATTGAAATGCAGCAAGCAATTTGGCACAAGAGTGACAGGCCTATTAGATATAGCTCTCTGTCAGCCGGGGTTAGCCAGCTTTGCTTTATCGCTCTCCTAAAACCCAAACACTAAAACAGCTGCCAGGCCCTGCTCTGGTCAAGGAAGCCATTTCATCACCTGATGGCAGCCATATAGCAGGATGACTTATGAGGGGGGGGGGCTGTCGCGGCAGCCAGCAGCGGCGGGGAGAACATGGCGGAGGAAGGCTGCAGGAGGCGGTGTAATTTTCATAATGGCAGTGTCAGTGCAGGAGGGGGAGGAAGGCTGAGCGTGTCTGCTGCAGTGCAAAGAGAAAATGAAGACTTTGTTCTGCAAAATGAAGTTTTTATTATTGCACAGAGTTGGTTTTATTAAATGAGGGGCTTGGAGTTAAAGTCATTATCCCTAATTACCTTTGGTTTCAAAACAGTAACATAAGAGATGATTGCGTTTTAAAATATTAAATAGTCAGCAGTGACTAGTTGTTATGCAAAAGAAGCTCCTTCTGTCTTTTCCTTTTGAAGCTGTCGGACCCGTGTTATGATTTGGGTTTTCTGTTTTTTTTTCTGTAAAAGAACTGTTCAGTCCACATTAAATTCTTGCAAAATAACTCCCTATGGATAGCAATTAGATAACAAATCTGATTAATTTCAGCATTTACTAGGATTATTAGATAATGCGTTTTTGTGGTTGCTGGCCTTAAAAGTAAAAATCTGTTGGTTTACAAGATGGAAACCTGAAGAAGGAGCCAAAAGATGCTGAAACGCTGACTGGAGCTGAGGGGAATAATTGTGCTTCTCACTCTTATTTGTTGCTTATTTACATTTTTTGGCAATTTTTGTTTGATTGATTCAGTTTTTACTTTGCCACATGAGACATTTAATCTGCACAGAACTACATAAAACAAATCTAAGTAGTGGTGGTGGTGGTGGGGCATTGGAAATGCTCCAATGACTTTTAGTGGCCTGATGTTGCCAGAGATCAGTCTCAACCTCCAGTTTATCAACTTCCTGAAGGGAAACATTTAGCAGGAGTGTTTGTGAAGAGGAAGCGGAGCTGGATAAATCTATAATCACCCAAAGCAGCGGCCGGGCAGCTCTATCGGAAAAACGATAGTGTGGCCAATTGCTCCTCGGTGCCATAATGAAGCTTTGTCTGCTGTTTTGTTTCTTTTCGGCTCCCGCTGAAGGTTAGAAACGCAGCTGAAAGACCAAGTTTGACAAGTGACACTGATTTAGTGTTTTAAACTTTTATTCCTTCCTGCCTTTTCTTTTTGAGCAACTCAAATATCCAGTAATGCGAGACAAATCAGACATGACCGATCAAGTCTAAAGTCGGGCTTCACGTCTTTAAGATGACTTCATTCGTATTCCGATCAAATCTCTCTCTGCGTAACTAAGCCAAATTCTTTTTATTCTGATGTTCGCTCAGACATGTAGACATTCTTCAAGTTCAACCCGAGCGTCAGAATGGAGAAGAAAGGTGATTTAAATGACTCTAAACATGGTTGATGGTTCCGGACGGGCTGGTCTGAGTACTTCAGAAAAAGATGTACTGGCCTAAGGGGCAAATGGGAGTATGTTTGCTGACCACGTCCAATGCATTTGGACCCAGCGATATCCCCGGCATGCCACAAAGCTAAATTCATGTCAAATAGAAATCTTGAACAGGACTATGAATTCACTCAAACGGTCTGGAGCTGAATCCAGCAGAGCACCTCTTGGATTTGGTGGAACAAGAGATTGGCATCTTGGATGGTGCAGATGTCCGATCTGCTACAACCGCACGAGGCCAACGTCTCAGTCTCCAACGGCTCCAGCACCTTGTTGACTCTCTTGAATTGACAATAGATTAGAACCATTCTGAAGGTAAAAGCGGGTCCAACCTGGTACTAGCAAGGTGAACCTACTAAAGGGGCCAGTGACTGTCCACTAAGACGTCATCTTTGAGGCTCAAGACCAGCTTTTGGCCAACTGGCCACAGCTTTACTCGTGCATCATGATCAATGTCTGGAAGCCAGATTTTACCGCCCCCAGTGCATAAAATCAGATCCTCTTGTTAAATCCCCGTCCACATATCTCCTGTATCTTTTATTCCCTCATTCTTATGTCCAGCTTTGCCTGTGTCGGATGCTTTGGAGTCTGTTTTGCAGATATTCGCTCGCATGATCGAAGAAATAACAACTGCTAACACCGGTCGGGGGCTGTAAGACCCTGTGTTCTTTCCTAATAAGCGTGCTGTGGCTAAAGTCCAGTATCTGGATGTACGGGAGGGATCTGCAGGTATATCCTAGCAGCACCAGGCGGTAAAGTGGCCTCAGAGTCGATTTTCCTGCCTTCAACCTGTGCAGAGCCATAATCTGTCAGAATAAGTAAGAGCAGTGCTGCGGCTGTGCAAAGCCTCCGGGCTTTTGAACTTGTCAAACACCGGCGGAACTAATCACATTATTGGCCGCATTCACTTTAGGTGGAGCAGCCTTTCACTTGTGTGTGTGTGTGTGTGTAAGGTTGCAGGGTTAGAAACAGAACCCGTCTGATTTATTGGCCCTTGGTGTGGTGGTGCCAGTAAAAGTCCAATTCCAGTGAACACGATCAGGTGGCGTAAAGCTTCAAACTGATTTTTTAAAACAATCTGTACAAACAATATCTGGGAGATGCACTTGCAGACGACCCATAACTATTCTTGTTTTCGGACCTTTGCTGCGTGGGCCCGATTTTTCCACCCGTGTTTCCTGTCTGCTCTCTCTAATAAAAATGTCATAAAGCCACTACACTTCCTGAAAAGAGCAAACGCTCTTGTAAATCTGATTTTTGGCCTCAAACTTCATCCACGCTCCGTAGTTTCTGCTGCCTCACCTGATTTCCGATTCTCAGCGGATCCAGCAGGCGACACGGTGCAGAGAGGTCAGCGCATCGAGTCGCCTGCAGATCAGCGTTGCTGAGGTTTGGCAGCGCTGCGCGGATTCAGCGTCTCTCTCGGGGGACAAATGTGGACATGTGGTGTCACATCAAATCAAACCTGAGGCGTCGCCCGTCTGACCCGTGGTTAATAAAAGACTCCAAACGCGTCTTTGTGACTCGCAGCCGAGCTTCTGCACTGACTTCGTGTGCGACTGCAGCCTTAATCACTGCGTGTTCTTAACAGCAAGACAAATGGCCTCTGGAAGGAAGCTAATGTTTCTGCAATCTGCTCCCAGTTCAGGCAGCTGTTCTTGGCATAAAGTACTGTAGACTGTAATTTTGAATTATAATTGTCATTATATCACTGTCGCTAATCTCTTATTCTCATCTTTTTTTCCCTTATAACCTTTTGCCATATTTAAGAAGTAATTATCTATTTTTTTTAAAGGGCCTGACTGAAGTTTTGCAATAACTATTTTTTTTAATAATGAGATTATTCTCTCTCTGTAATTACGTACTCCCTGACCCCGAGGTCCCGGCACAGCACTAACGTCACTGTTATTATTCTGCTGAGCTTTCTCATCTCGTCCGCAGCCAGCAGAGGAAGGACTTGGCTCACAAAGTTCAGTGCCTGGCTTCTGAATCTGCCCCTCCCCCTCCCAAAAAAATAAAAAATAAATATTGCAGTTGTAATTGGACTAGGCTTTAACATTCAACATTCGTAGTTTAATACACCAGTGACATAAGTATAAATAATCTCCATCTAATAACACCTGCTCAACATTCCCTCCATGGTGCAAACTGCTCGATAAGATGAGTTCACTTAGCCTGCCTGTATATTAGTGTGGGAGTTATTTGTATTTGCACTGACACTCCACGGAAGACGTCGCATTGCACGTTAAACGCTGACGGCTTTTCTGTTTCACTGATCTGAGTTCAGCGGACCTCAGCGAATGAGATGTTCTGTTACGACCTCCTTTGGTGCCAGCTGCATATGAAGCACTTTTCTCGCTTTTTATTGGTCTGTTGGGGGTTTCAGGTGCTATAATATGTGAAGTGAGCGTTTGTGAGATGGCGAGAATGAAGTGAGGACTTCCGGCTGATGTACGGAAGCGCAAACTTTGACAGGAAACTGTGTTTTCATCATTCAGTTCTGCCCCCAGTCATGTTGTGAAATAATTTGTTGAATCTTATTAAACGAGAAAACTACATTAAAATCTGCTGCAGATGTTTGCTCCCTCTCCCTAATATTCACATCCACTCTTATTTTGTTGAACCCACACCGGTTCAAATGTCTGCGAACAGGAAACGAGTAAAACCAGACTTTGATGGATTAGATCAGAGTTTTTCAGCCGTTCCTCGCGTTCCATAGCCATACTGTTGTTTCCGAACTCAGATGTAGAAGGTCTTTTTCTTTTTGGTTTTGCATATTCTGGTTTTGCAGATTTGTCCAGTGTTGCTGTTCTATCCTGGTGACGGGGTCAATAAAAACGCACCTCAACATCCAGCCACTGAAAACGAATGAGTCCTGCAGAGGAAGCTGCACTTGACTGTGACGGCGCTGCCACTTCGTTATGGGACATTTAGACCAGAGCGGCTTGTAGTTCTCTGACCTCCGGGTGAAGCCGTGTTCACACTGTCTTTAGCCCTACACGCTGAAGAAAGACGCCCCCTCATTAAGTCGAATGGGGTCAGTTTCCTGACACAGTGATGGTGTCAAATTGGGAAGGAGCAAAAAAAAAGGAAGTGGCTCAACTTTCTGCCATGCAGCACGACATCGTTCGGCCCATATTCCCACTACGTTGCTTTATTTCTGCCATTTTCCCATAATTGATGCAAAAAAAATATCTGCACTGCTTTAATCCAGCTTGATTCGGACAATTGAAGCAATTCCCGACTCCTATCTCTTGATGAGGATGATGATGGTGTTAGTAGTAAAAATAGCTTCCAGAAATGGTTGTGAAAATAGGAGGGTGTGGTAGAACAAATACATTTTTTAAAATTTATTTAGCTGACCTCAGGATTAAATAGGTTTGATATTTTTTTAGTCTGTGGATCGAATATGGAGGGGGACAAACTTCTAGAGGGTCGGGGCAGCGATGGCTAAAGATCTATCACCCAAAGTACGGTGCTTGGATTTGACTGAGTATTTAAAACTGTCAAAAACAAAGTCCCTCCAAAATTGTGAGGCACAGACATTCTCATCGTGCCAGCGTCTTTTTATGAACTGGCCTGTGTTAAAAGCAAATTTCTGCCCTGGTGTCGTCATGTGTTGTATTTAACCTTCAGTGAACTGCAGTTCTTCAGACGGCCATCATGGATTGCCAGCTGTGGCTGCTGGGAGACCTGTAAAAATCCACTTTAGAGAAGCCGGTGTCAGATGGAGGGCAAACAAATTCCCCCGGGACGTCTGGTTTCCACTTTAACATGGCAGCTGTTGTCGTGGCGTCGCGTGCGATGCCAGCGTCCTGTCGACTGGCGACCGGCAGATGCTATTCGGAAAATAAACAGTGGGGGAGCGGGTAGGGCATTTCCGAGCCGCGTGAAGACGGTCACCCGAGGCGGGAATGGAGCCAGGACAGGTATATTAGAGGCAGCCAGCTAAATGGCAGCCTGCAAATGCATCCAGACAGTGGCTTCAAATCAAGGCATTAATGTGTTGCTGCTTATTAGAGCCGCCATG
Source organism: Channa striata (assembly GCA_033026295.1). Classification (NCBI taxonomy): domain Eukaryota; kingdom Metazoa; phylum Chordata; class Actinopteri; order Anabantiformes; family Channidae; genus Channa; species Channa striata. Next base: position 3,511,524 of record CM065182.1, read on the forward strand.
TGTTCGGGCCCCGGGGACTGGGGCTCACGTACAGCATGTGGCTGTGTTTACACCGTCAGCTATTTCTGTAAAGGTGAGCGCAATTTCAACGCCGAGAGGGGGGATGCAGATTGTAGCAGCGCTTGAAATCTGATGAGGGTGGTCAAGGAAAAAGCTCAGTGCAACTCCAACAGCAAAGTTCAGGGTTCCTTTACTTTGAGCAAATGACAAAGATCTTCACCGCTGAAGCGAGGTCACGAAACAAAATTCGTCTCCCCGTACGTCTGGCTGTTTGGAGCGGGTGGCGTGAAGGTGGCGGCGTTCTCGCTTTGTGCTGATCAAAGCGGCGTGTAGAGCCAATGTTTTCTAATAAAATCATTGCTTAATAGGAACGAGCTGGAGACACGAATGAGTAAGAAAGCTAATGAGAGACCATCATACAAAGTGATTAAGTCAAGGAAATCCACACATGATGCTGTAACTTCATCTCCACCTACGCTGGAGGTGTGTGTGTGTGTGTGTGTGTGTGTGTGTGTGTGTGTGTGTGTGTGTGTGTGTGTGTGTGTGTGAGAGAGATCAAGGGCTAGATTTACTTCCATGAAAGCACAGGGCAAATGTTCAGCTTTCATTTAATTTGCAGACACGGTTGTGCGTGTAATTAGGGCCTGAACTATAAAGGCACGGCGCTCTGCAGGTGCAGCATGTGGAGGTGACCCGATGGAAGGACGACATTCATAATGACAGTGGTCATCGCACCTCATTAAACTACGACTCTATTGAATTTGGTTCAAATGCATTTCTTTAAATTGGCATCTCACTTTTTGTTTTAACGTTTTTTTTTTCTGCTTTATCTTGTGACTGTGCGAGGCCACGGTCACGTTTCCCTGTGAGCGTTCGTGGCGCCTTTGGAAACGTTTTCCCACGTTCGATGACGCACAGCGCCTTTTTGGGCGTCTCTTCCCTCCGAACTTCAGCCCACCTGTTTCCAACAAAATTACCAGGCAGCATTTCCAACTTTTGCCTGAAGGAAAACTAAAAACCGGCCAGGAGAGTTGAACTGAGGTGGAACAATGTGGTGGGAAAACTTTAACCGTTTCTGGAGGCAGGAGAACAGTAAAATAAAAAATCTGAAAAATCCAACATTTACACTCCCTCAGTGGAGTGTGGTGGCTGCTGCTTGGCCTATAATTACAAATGAATGTAGAGCCTTTAGCACAAGAACAGAATAATTTGAGGCTAGAATAATATTAAATTATAATTTTATCATTTAAATTCAAGGTATTAATTTTTTTGTCACTCCACACAGACAGGCAAACCCTGCAAAGCACCAGCTTCACCAGCTTCCAGCAAATGGCATTTCTGTTTATTTAATATTGGAATAAAGCTGCATATGTGGCATCTCTTATGGCAGCTAGAGCCTGTTAATACGGTCAGCATGTCTTTAAATCAGGGTTCGGGGCTCGATTGGATCAGTTTTTCCCGCTCATATCGGGCAGAGCCTTGCTAACGTTGCAGCCCAGCACTGGATGTGCTCATTCCTTCACCTTTTTTCTATCGGCAAATCCCGGTTTTACTGAGCGGCCGCACACGGAGAACTCCTTCATGTTGTCACGTTTCTGGTTTGTCTGATTTTTAGCATCCTGCTCGCTAAGCTAACAAGTTGACTTCTGTCCACGTTAGCTTCTCCGCTAACTTGGTTAGCTAAGTTAATTCCTGTTAAATGTCACAGTAAACAAAGGACGCGACGTGATACCAGTGAAATTTCTTTTATTAAACTGTCTCTTCACCACAATTACGGCTACGCTAGCAGCATTTACCTAGTGTTATCTAGTTCTATATTTAATCCTTAATATCTCCACTTCCCACTGTCTTACTTTTTTACCCTCAAGTAGAATTCCTCTTCATTTCGGTGGTGTCATAACAAACTTTGCACCTTTTTAACTTCATACGTGTTTTCAGTTTTGTCGGCACTTGGGCCCGGGTGCCCCCACTGGCCCGGGGCGTTGTTGTCATGGCAGCAAATCGTCGTCCCGTGTGTAAACGAGCTCACAGCTCGTTAAGGGGGTTTTCTAAACCACGATTGTTGTTAGACCACAAACTAAATCAGCAAGCGTTAGTTTGTACATTCGGTGACTTCCTGTCACTCACTTACAAAATAAGACAAGCATGAGAAACACTGGAAGGTGTGTGTGTGTGTGTGTGTGTGTGTCACACTGAAGGTTTCCGTGTTCCAGTCCACTGTTATCAAACCCTGCTGGGGCTGCTGGGTGAGAGAAGCATGAGATAACATCTGTGTGTGTGTGTGTGTGTGTGTGTGTGTGTGTGTGTGTGTGTCCATCCTACAGTGCTGCTGCCTGTTCGTACACACACCAACAGAGGGACAGTGTGAAGTCCACTGTGGTTTGTGCTTTAAATCAGGTTAAAACGATGGAAAAAACCATCTGGTGAAGTTGTTGTAATTTGAACCAAGTGGGACCTGCAGGTGTTTGAGTTTTAAAGCGGATTCTCAGCACCGTCTGCAGCCTGGAGCCGAGGTTTTAACGCCAGCGCTGATGTTCATCGACTGTTGTCTGATATTAGCGTCCTAGATGTGGACTTTATTACTGTATGCGTCCCAGGAATCACACCAACCTGGGACAATGAGGAAAGACATTTGCTGTCGTAGGGACAATACACGTGTGTGTGTGTGTGTGTGTGTGTGCGCATGGCACATCTGAATGTCTCCAGATGTTGTTTGAGACGGCGAGAGAAGAGGGAGTTCTGTCCCTTTAGTGGCTCGTCCAGGCACGTCGGACTATCCGGGCGTTGACAGGCGTCCGCCGCCGCCTCCTCGCTGTCAGTCTGTCTCCGTGGCTGCTGACTAACAGCTGCTACATGTCAACACAGCTTTCCTGCATTTCCGCCTCCTTCCTTCCTTTCGTCCTCACACGACCGGCGATTTGCTTAGCACAATCTGTCCGTGTTGACGTCTTCATTTCACCCCTTTTCATAACGTCTTTCTTTTGTGAGATCCAACTCCTCGCTTCCATCTTTTCTTGTTTTTCTTACTCCCATCTTTCTCCCTCCATGCTGTTACCTTTTCTTCTCGAACTCTTCCTCTCCCCTCAGCCTCGTTCGCTTTGGCGCTGCATTTCCCTACTTCTTCCCTGGCTTTATCCGTCTGTTCTCTGCCTTTTCTCGGAGAGGCTGGAATGACTGTGATTAAGCTGTTTAAACAGGGGCCTGATTGAACTGAGAGGCTGTTAAGTAATTGTCTCCATTTGTCTCCATCCATTATTCAGCTCTTGACTGCTGTTATGACAGCAGCTTGATGCTTATTATACGCGTGTGTGTGTGTGCGTCTTCGAGTGCTACTCTTTGAATTTGTCTGGGAGGAAACACAGAATACGAGGTATTTTTAAAAAGGCTTTGTGTTTTGTGGTTAAATCATGTTTTACACAGAAGCTGTTTGTTTTCTGTCCTTTAGTTTCATTGTTCTGGTTCACACACTCAAAAAGCAGCTGACAGAGCGAATCCTGCACGTACATTTGACAGAAATACAGTTGAATAATGGTTCGGCAGGTGGACGCTGAAACCGCACTTAACTGGCAAACACGTTCAATCAGATTAAAAAATATTACGTCAGTGTGGTTTAACAGCTTGTGTCCATTTAAACTGCCGACAGTGAACCTGCTTCGTTTGCGTATTAGATGTAAATAAATGAAAATTTTACTTCCTTATTGAAATTTATCTGTTCTTCTAACTGAAAAAACTCCTCCAGATGACATCACTTGGAGGAACCTTCACTTCAGATTATGTCGTCTTGTCGGAGTTTGTAATCACTGAAAACTCGCTTGTCATGATCTCCTCCAGATGAGTTTAAAGCAGATACATATTTTCATATAGGGCAGCCAGGGGGAAGTTTAAAAGCATTAATTTACACTTAGATCCTAAAGAAAAGCCTTGGGCAGCTTTACCAATTTTTTTATCTTGCTTTCCAAGTTTTTTCACCCCCCCAACATTCATAAAAGTTGCAGATATCGGTGAGCTGAAAGCAATTCTATTAAGATTATGTTCCTCTTTTTGTGTAAAATTTGGCCAAATTATATGATCTGAATTATCCACAAAGTGTTGGGGACAAGAAATGATCTGTGTCTCTGGGCAGGAAGTTCACAGAGCGTGTGACACACAGGTGGCCAATGGCGGCACGTGACTGTAATAATAGGGGAGTCAAGTCTAAATTATGAAATTCTTCCTATAATAATGATAATTTTGTGACCCCTCTGATTTATCCTCTGACCTCTCCACCTTTAAACCACTTTGGAACATTCCCTCTATTCATTTACCCATTAATGTTGCAGTATTTCTGCACTAACAAACACAAGTCATCAGCAACTGAAGTAACTGCACCGACGATTGAGCTCAAATCTCATATTTCAACAAAAGTGAAAAAATGAAAATTCTCTATATTGTGTAATTTTATCCTTTTTTACTAAAAATGTTTAATAATTCATCTTCACAAAGGCCAGTTTGGGTGGATTGACACAATATGTAATTAATAAAGCCTAAACCACTGATATGACAAACATTATGATTCGTGTGCGTGTCGTAGATTTATCACATAAATTGACAAGTACAAACGAATCCCTTCAGGAGACGCGTCCTGTCACAAAGCTGTGTTTTCAGATTCCAGTCATATTCCGTTAAGCTGCAATCCCACTGAGCATTATTAATCAGGAAAGCTTTGCCTCCTCCGTACTTCCAGCTGCCAATAACCAGTGACAATGAGCGCTGCCTGGCAGCCGATCGGCTCCTTTCCTGTGCTAACACGTCGTCTGAAGGCCCCTCGCTGCTAAACTGTGTGCAGCCGGAGCGACTACACCAACAGTAGCTGGCAGGTGCGGGCTCTCGGAGATGGGAGCCAACTGTTAATGGTGTGGAGGCTCGGTGAGAAAAGCACAAACGCGGTGAGTTCAGCGCAGGAACGAGGCGACAGAAACAAACACGTGGAAGCGGATTCGAATCCGTGGCCCTTCTCTGACTGAAGGAGGGAAACGTTCGTGCAAAGTGTGTGTGCAGGCCGGGCTCCGGGCTCCTCACTAACCACAAACTTTCATGATCGTCGGCGCCCGACGCTTCAGACGCCGGTCCCGGCCCTAACACGATTACCATTTTTAATCCAGTGGTTGGCATTCGGCTGCTGGCTCTCATCTCTTGTTCTCTTGCTCTAATGCGACAACTCTCACTTCCGCCTAAGTACTCAGGATGGAGTAGTTAGCGGAGACGCATAATGAAGAGGACGCGCAGCAGACAGAGCGCTAATGTGGCCGGAACATTTCCAACCACAGGCCCGGCACCGAGGTTCAGAGCGTTGTAAACTGTCCTCCTGCCAATTATTAAGACGATTATATTAATTAATTAGCAAGTGTTTGGCATCTTCATAAACAAGATGTATGGCACAACATATTTGGTCTGTATATGGGTTTAATTATATGTGAAAAGTGAGTTTTCCAGCGTTCATATTCACTGAACTCTACAGTCATTTAGATCAGTCTGGTGACCAGCGGTGGAAGGTTCAGGTCACTTCCTCCTCCCGTGGTCGCATTTAAAGCCTCACTGGACACATTAACAGACCGTGTGAGTTCGGCCTGTCGACGGACGTCTGCCTTCACTGCGCAGGAGCTCACACAGCTAAAGCTGGACTGAAGCTAGTCTTTGTTTTCTCTTTTGTTTATGAAGGAAGCGGCCGCATGTGCTGGTCTGCAGCGTGTTTCCGTGGATTACAGTTTTATTCTGGGCATGTTACTGTCACTGTGATGGTACAACGTGAGCAGGTGTGTAATAAAACGGAAAAGCATCAGGTCATGAAACACCTTCAACCCTTCATTTATGTCATTACCATTATTATTATACTCCCCGAAAAACAAATAAACAACAAAACAATAGCTGGTTCAGTACTTTTAATACTTTCAAACATAAATCATGCACTTACTTACCTTTACTTGAGTAGAAATGTCCCTGGGTGCTTTTACTTTTACTTGAGTAAAGATTTCGAGGACTTTATCCGCCACTGCTGGTGACTTTGCAACATAAAAGCATCTACGGTTCAAACCTCCAGACCATTTTCCTTCTTCACGTTGATTTCTCAGTCCTTAATCACCGCTCAGCTCAGCCTCACCTCTGCTGGTCAGAGGTCACAGTCAGGACGAGCAAGGACACACGAGCAAAATGGATGTTCGTCAGCCGGGGTTGGGCCATCAAATGTCCTAGAAGTGATGTGTGTTAAAAAAGAAGGTGCAGACTGAAGCTGTAGAGAAAAACCGGAGGAGACAGCAGGTTTATTAGGTCTTTATTCCTGTGGTTTAAATGACTAAACTCTCTCTACCGTCTCATTATGTTATTTTAAAAAATGAAATTCCCACCTCCAGAGTGAATTGTTGCAATTTGTGACTTTATGCTCAAAAGAAAAATCCGATCTGACCCAGACACAACTTTATTCTTCTGAAAAATACTGTTGTCATTTTCGTGCAAGTGCGTGTTTTTCCTCTTTACATTCAGGATCAGACTCCACTCTGCAGATTGCAGATAAACATAATCATGCACTACATAACCGATGTTTCCAGTAGTGACCACGACTCAAAAGAATCTATATGCCACAGCCACATGTATGCCAATTAGTTACGCTTAAAAGTGTGATGGATTCAAATTTGCAAATCTGACAGAGGAGAGAGGAAAACCTGGTCTGAGTGTCACGATAGTTGGAGAATTTAAAACAACTTTAAATGGCATCGTGTATATGAGTCAAAAGAGCCGTGACACCAGAATGTAACATCTCTAAAATCTGCGTCTCGTCGTTTTCTCTCATACAGTCACAGAGATCATTCGTTTCCCTCTGATCCAAAAAAAGTTGACGCCTGCTCTGCAACAGCTACAAGAGGCAACGATAAAACCATATATACTATTCATGCATCATACATCTGGCAAAGCTTCTTCACCACATCATCTGTGCTTATTATTACTGCTGAGCAGCAGAGGAAAATCAGGTTTTCTGCTTATGCTTTAGTAAAACTCCCGTCCCTAATTAGCGCTGGATTTCGGCCCGACTCTGTGGGCCATCTGCAGCCCTGTCATGGCGAACATGGCACTGAGTGTTTCCTGACCCATCCTGCACGGCCTGTAACATCACCCCCCCACCCCGCCCCCACCCCAAACGCGTCTCAGATTTATGACCACCTCCATCCTTTCGGGCCGCGTGCTTTGGCTCCGCAGCCGTGATAAATGGCTGCCTTTCGGTGTCCTGCAGTTTGGTAAAAGGCAAGCAGAAATCACGGGTGAGAAAGGACGTTCGGGGGAAGTGTTTTCATCTGTTTCAGCGGGAGAACTGTGCGGCAAGGTGACGAGAAAAGGCGAGAGGAAGTGAAGGAGGAGGTGAAACCGGTGATGGTGGAGGAGGAAGGCAAGTTGATTGAGAGAAGTTTGAAACACACTTGGGCACAGAAAGAAAACAGGAAGCAAAGGGGGAACGTATGAGCCAACTAACACAAAAAGACGAAGCCGAAATGGAAAGAGTTGGCGGAAAGGAAGAGAAAAACAGTTCCTGAGCTGTGGGAACTTCAACGCTGAGGGAAGCGAAAAGGATGGAGGAGGACAGGGAACCATTGTGGGGAAGTGAAGACGGAACAGCGAACAAATGCTGTATCATTACCCAGCGGTGATTACATTATTCAGGGCCCGGAAACCCGGTGCCCTCGAGGAGACACTGGCCAGGACTCAGATTTGGGCTTCTGAGATGTAGGAATCTAAATGCAAATGCAGGAAACAGGAGTCTGTATCTTCACAGAAGAAAAGAGACATAAAGAGACGGACGGGGACGGATGAACACAAAGACACGTGTAGACTTACCCAGCAGCCCTCCTCCCTCCTCACCCCCGAGCAGCAAGCTTTTTATTTTGGGAGGAAATTCATTAGCCTTGGACACGGCGTAGTCGTGTTTTCCCCTTTTTCTCCTCTTCCCTTTTTTTCAAAAACAGCACCATCCTCCGTTGGAATAAGCTTTCAGGAAGAGGCATTTCCGCCGCAGTTGTGATATGAGATTAAGTTAATCTACGGCGAGGCGGCGGCGGCAGCGTTGTTGCTGCAAACGGCGTCACAGCTCGCCTCTTCCCCCGTTCGGCTCGCTCCATGGTTGTCTGGGTAATTCTATTTTCCGGGAGAAAATCAGTGTGGGGTACCTGCCACGGATGACTACAGCATGTGAGCTTACACAGCTGTGGGCAGATGTGCGTCGCTGCGTGAGGCGCACATGTCGGGGGCAGGAAATTATCTGTGTCTCTGGGTAAGAAGTTCACAGAGCTGAAGGGATTAGGCTGGTGGGGATGGAGGAAACGTGCGACGCACAAGGTGGCCAAGCACGGTACATGACTGAAATAATGTAATCGCAGAGCTGCAAGGCCATTTCCAGAATGCACAGGAACCGTTCTTATGCAAAAGAATATTTCTGAGTCATTTGAATACGTGCACTTGTCTCACAGCTTCTCCAAAAACTTTTGTTCGTAGCCAAGGAAACAATTCTAATCCCTGCACAGGTTTTCTTTGGGGTTTGTTGTTAAATTAAAAGGACTGGTACCAGGAATATTATAAATATTTTTCAAAAGGTAACAATTAACCCAACTGCCAATATTCGGAGTATGAAGCTTTTCCTGCTGTGACACGTCAAATTACCGCGACTGTTCAGCTGTAGTTCAGATCATCAGTGCCGAGACACTCGGGTCTTCTTCCCCCCTCACGTTATAAATGTACTAGTATTAAGTTTTTCACTACAGTCCACTGGAAATTAAACAATATGCACCATCATCCTCTTTGATATTAGGCTGCAAAAGCTTGTATTCATTCTTTTTTATATAATTTACAATTGATAAATTATAATTTTGGTAAATTAAACTCACCACGAACAGTTTGTACTTTGTAAAAAAAAGCAGCAGCGGCAGCAAGTCTCTTTAAAAGTCCACAGCATCATGCAGGTCTGTCGGCGTTACAGGCTGCAGAATGCACAGGAAGTGCTGAGGGAGTGCGAGTCCAAACCAGACCTGGTCCTGGGATCACCTGGACTTACTGGAGTCTGCTGTCAGCACATACAGGAAGTAAAGGAGCAGAGCAGGTACCAGCATCACCTCAGTCCAGTTTGTGCCGAATGTACCGAAGGACTCACCAGCCAGAAGATCAAACTGTGTCATACAGTATTTTCAAAAGTATATTTAATTTATGCTGATAAGTTGTTTTGGTAACAGGTGAAAGACGTGTAGACAGAAGGCGACGGCTATTTCCTGCAGCCGGTAAAACTCACTTTCTATCCAGTTCACACAAACACTGATGCCGATTCAAGGTTGAAAACTCGTCCTGAAATTTACAGGAGCAGACGTAATCACAGATTAGCTGTTAAAAAAAAAAAAAGTCAACCTTCGTACCTTCAAATGGTTTTCTATAAAAAGAACGACGTGTACGGTTACATCAACACTATCAAACTGCAGGAGTCAACAACTCGCCCATGAACATTCACATAAAATGATTATAGTGTCAATGTCGTGTGTGTGTGAGAGGATAAATAAAGCATTTTCTATCATTCAAAAACATTAGTTCCAGCTAAAATGAATTCTTCTTCATGGGTAAAGTCTGACCAAGAGCATATTTTTGTCGTCTTGGAGGTTGTTAACACCTCAGTGTGGTTGTTTTGTGTCTTTGTTTCAATCCTGTATATCGAAAACCTGGGCGGACGGACAGACAGACAGACAGACAGGAAGAAGAAGGAGCGAGAGAGCTGACGTGCATTAAAGACTCAAACCATCGATGCCGCGGAGATCCGGATGCTAAGTGTCCAGCACGTTGCAGAGTTTAGCTTCCCCGTCAGTAATGTCGGCTCACAACCACGAGATGAAGTTGCCGGATTTTTCTTCCTTTTCTCCAGCGCTGAGGCCGGGGCCCATTTTGATGCGCTTATGTTAAATATTGAATGTGCATTCATATTTCACCAGCTGAGCCACAGAATTAGACTGAGGGCAGGATAATAAACACGGCCGGGGAATGTCACTTCTCTAATTGCTCGGAGTCGATCTCTTTCTCTGCGTAGTGGCTCGACCTGCGGTGATGGAGCGGCTGGAGTCCCACGGTAAATATAAATACAAGGAAGCAGGAAGAGATTTACAGGGCCGAGAAACATTTGAAGCTGGTTCAAGACAAGTTTGCCTCTCGCTTTAATGGGAACTAACAGACACGAGTGCTGAATAATTTAATCAGTTTCTGCTCAGACGAGCTTCGATTTTTCACCCGCCAATCAGTGGCTGATATCGCCTGTTTTCACACCATCGCATATGGAATGATGACACCCTGCTGCACTGGAATCAGAGGGTTTTTACTATCCTCACAAACTCGGTGAAACGTGGCGGTGGGAGTGAGTCCCGCAGCAGCCGTGCAAACCTCGTGCACATGGAGGGTTTCAATGGAAATGCATTGCTGCAAAACACAGAGAAATCCTGAAGGAACAAACGATGCATCTGCTGGAGAAGCAGGGCGCCGGTCCAGGGTGCTCGGCCAAAACCACACAAATGTTCCCGAAACCGAGTTTATGTTCGGGGGCGGCCGAGTCAGAGCCCAGACCTCAGGTCAATTAAGAATTCTTGGCTGCACCTGAAAAGCGCCGTTTACTCGTGGTCCCTGTGCAGCCTGACAGGGCTGCAACAGTTTAGAGTCCAGATGTGTCCAGCTGATTGAGATCAGTCCTGCGACCAGAGGAGCATCGGACCGCTGACCTGAAGCAGGTGAGTTACTGAAGTTATCACTTTAAAGCCTTTTGGATCGAGTTTGGGTCTGACATGTGCATCAATGCCATTAAACTTCCCTTTCACTTCCCTACATTGAAAAATGCCTCCAGGTGACATCACTTGGTGGAACCTTCAGTTCAGATTGTCATCTTGTTGCTCACACTATGGTCCTGCTTTTCCAGAGCTCCTCCAGATGACATCATCTGAATGATGAAACGGTCATCTGGAGGAGTTTTTCAGCTAAGCAGAGAAATATTTTAATTTAGCAGTAAAAACCTGGACATTTGGAGCAGGATGAGACTCAAATAATTTAACTGGAACCAATTCATTGTTTTAGTGCGATTTCCTGAAAATTGAAATGGCTCATTATTTAACTTTAAGTATTTCAATTTTACAGAGAAGGGACTGTAAAGGCAAAAGAAACACAAACATTAGTCTAGGATGAGACAGAATAACTTCACATTTAAATAGCTCATTTCTTTGTCTAGAGGTTATTTTTGCTTATTTTTGCTTCCGGTACCAGAGGAGATGCTTTATGGCTTTTCAACAAGCCGAGTGGAAACGGGTGTAAAAATAAGGGCGTTCTTCCAGCGAGGAGTTGCAGCGTCTGACTGTAGTTTCACAGGGGCCTCCTCATCTATATTCATCCAAAAACGATGAATAATAATGTTCCTCTTAATAGTAATCAGAGCCCCTTTTTGCTGCACCTTCACCAAGTTTGAAAAAAAGATGAGGAAAGACTTAATGTACTGTTCAGTGAAATCATGTTTTGGCTTATTGGATTAATTGCTGACACATTTTGATGAGCTGCGCTCTGACAGAAAGGCTAAGGATGCATGAATATTCATCCCGTCTTTAGTGCAGAACTATCCTCGTGTGGCGGTTTTATGTTTAAATCATGACACACGGGCGAACGCGGTTTTTGGCCGCTCTCTGCCGTCGCCTGTTCCCACTGCGAGCCCAGAGGTCAGCGCTGATGCGCTTTGAAAGCGTCGCCACGTGAGTCCTGACGGGTGGTGGCACCCGTGACCATCACACCACATCTGAACTGCAATGGGAATTTTCTCTGGGCTCTTACTGATGTCAGGTGAAACCACATGAAATTTCCTCTTGTTTTTAACTGATTATTGATTAAATTAAATTTGTGTTTAAACCGGATCGCTGAATTTTTCGTTTTTTTTTCCTACCTCACAGTTAAACGAGATACTTCGTATTTAATCTATATCGTCTCAATCCAGATTTGGTAACTGTCTCATTTTTGATCTTGATCCTTGCGAACAGAAGTTTCTCTGGATTCGTTCTTAAATTATTTACAACTGTACAGTGAAAAAACCCAATTTTCAGTCATGACTCTCAAACTCAGACCATCATTTTTGTAATTTGGCTCCGGCTTCTCGGCGAGGCTCTTTTCACATCCAGTCACCGTTCTCATCTGTTCTCAGCCGACCTCACAAGTTGGGGATTTTTTGTTTTTAGCATTGCACAACTTTTCCCGTTTTGTGCCACTGTGCCAACTTTTTGACAAAAATTTACAACAAATGTCTTTCTCCACGTTTGACGTGTATGGCTCACCCGACCCGACACGTTCTCACCCGACAGCATCAGATGATGAAGGCATCAAATTACGCTGCTTTTATCACCTTTGGCGTTACTATTGAACACTTTGCATACGTCGCCATTCGGCGCCGCGGTAACAGCTTTATATACACAAACACTGCGGTAGGGTTAGCGAAAACAGCGTCAGTGTAAGTTTACGCTAAGAGACAACATGGCAGGAAAACGTTAGGGTATAGTTTTTTAAGGTTACGTTAGAAAATACACGGCGTACAAATGTGCTCCACGTTGTGTCACGATTATCATGGAGCATAAAAACCTTGTCTTCTGTGGGAAAGTCCTGTGTCCTGTTGTACCATCCACCTCCGTCAGAGACGTTTTCGCTTTATATTCTACGTCATTGCGTCAGGCGACAAATTTTGACCACGTTCTTTGACGCCTCGGGAATGAGAATGGGCGGAACGAAACATTTCAGACGATGAGCAAATCATTGCTTCGTCTCTTCGTTTATGTCTTACACAACATCCCAGGAACTTTTCTGGAAGCTGCGTTTGTATTCATGGCGTCTCCTGTGATGCGAGCTGGTGCCGTGTTTACGACGGCGGTGCAGTGTCGCAGGTATGAGGACGGGGACATTAGGCGATAGCTGCATGTGCAGTTTTGTGGCTCTGGCGGTGATTGAAGTAACCCTGCCAGGTTTCTTTACGAGCGCAGCCCACGGGCCTGCCGAGGCTTCCGGCTCTCAGTCACTGCTGTCCACGGCTTTATGGGACAGAGGTAGATATAGAAAGCTGAGAGGCTCATCCAGGGGTTGTTATGGGTGTTATATAGGAACTCCTTCCCCCTCAGGGGGCAAAGCGAATGTGAGAAAAGGCTAGTGTGAAACTAAAAAGGGGAAAATGTGTGTTGGGATGTGTGTGTGCCAGAATGGATGGGGCTCTGGCTCGGAGACCCTGGAGAACAAAGTAATGCTCTCTTTCCATCACCCGAGGGCTGAACCTCTGTTGGTGTGTGTGTGTTGCCACCCAAAGCCAAAGCTGTGTATCCTGACAGATGTCTCTGTCCCATTGCGGTACTTCAGCGTGATGTCGTCATCCTGAGACAGCCTCCGCGTCCTTGTTTGACCTCTCTGGGGTTAGCAAAGGCGTCAGCGTTGAAGGAAACGGAGAGTGTATGAAGCAGACAGAAGACGCGTGACGCCGGAATGAGATGTGAGCGGGCTGTCAGACGTCGTTATGTCAAGACTGTGTGCGAGTCCGAGCTTTGTGGCATCACAGGTGCAGGATGCGACGTTTTATACAACAATTTGTGCAAGTCAAGATTTGACAATTTCTTTTTTTCTGTTTTAGCAACATGGGACATTTTCCATTCCAAACATTTCTGGTGATGGTCTGATTTCTAAGATTAAATTCACCGGATTTTTGCAGTGATGAGATGTTAATGCGTATGCGCAAGTCAACCGATTCACCAGATTCCAAACACCGAGAACGTCTCTCTCGCCTTTCCTCTGTCTGTAGCCACACACGGCGAGGACAGAGAAGCTGCGTTTCCGTGTCACAACGCCCCCCCGGTCAGCTTCCCTGTGACAGTCCCTCTCTGTCAGGGCTGCTGTTGCTCTGGGATTCGGCAGGATGGAGTCCTGGTTTGCAGCTGACAGCTGCTTGTGCTGCCGTTCACCTCCAGCTGGATGGATTTGCACGGCTTAGACTGTAAGTTAGTTAAATGATTCTCTAAAGGAGCGTGAATAATCTCGCCTGCAGCAGCAGAAGCACTCAAAAGCAGCCAATGGAGGAAACCTATCTTCCATTCAGAGAGACAGAACAGATACTTTCTGCTGTCACCTCCGGGGACGGGGATAATGCAGGAGCAGGGTAGCACGGAGCCCGTACGCACAATTAAACCAAACATTTCAACTGCACCACTTCAGAGCAGCCATTATGAAAGACCTATCTTCAATTGAGAATCTAACAGAAATAGATTTCTCCTGTCAGTTTTGGCACAGGTTTGCAGGATGATGAGACTCATATGCACAATTGCACAAAACGTCTCGACGCGCTGCGTGTTCCTGGCGCCGAGCAAAGTGCCAAACACAAACCAAACGGAGCAGCGCCGAGACGAAACGTCTGCCCGTGAACAAAAGTGTGTTTAGTCATCAACAACACGGCCAGTACAGTGAACGTGATGAAGTGGAATCCGCAACTGGAATTTGGCGTGTGATTGGCAGCTTAACGCAGTTTGAACGCGTTCTGATCCGTACCGGCTGCAGACGCTCAACGTTCCCTGTGACGTTTAGAGGACGTGTCTTCTTGCAGCTGGAAACAGTTTTCAAAACTGGGGAAGCTGGATTTAACGTTTCGTATGCGCTGGACTTACAGTCGCATGGTAGAAGCTGTAGAATCATTTTCTTTAAACAAAGAACATGGAGACCTGCAGGTTAAACGTTTTCTAAAATCACCTTGGGTCAAAGTTGGCTTAAAGCTAAAGAGCAGTGTTAGTTACACAAATGATCTTCCCTTCATGCGGGAGGTAAGTTTTCTTCTGCCGTCTGCGCCTGGTACGGCCCCAGCATCGCACCAGCATCGTCACCCTTCTTTGTGGATTTCGTGATCGTGTGGAGGATTTAAAACGTCGTTCGCCACGACGGGGCAGACTGAGTCGACGGATGAATCAAAAATTTCCACTATCATCATTGTGACGTACGGCTGCCGCATCTCACATTTGTGTCAAATTCTGATGCTCCAAATCAACGCAGGCCACGCGGGGTCACCATGATGCGTAGGCGTTCGCTCACAGCCTTCATGCGTCAGGGTTTGGGGGTTGCCACAGTATTAGTCTTTGCGCCTGCTCCATCTCTTTCATTCCCCTTCCTCCCATTTCAAAGCTCCACCTCTCCAGGCTTGTCGTGGCTGCTCCCCACTCTCTCCAGAGATCACACTGTCACCCGCAAACATCGCAGCCCGCTGAGACTCCTGTCTGATCTCGTTCATCGGCCTGTCCGTCATCACTGCAAACAGGAAGGAGCTCGGGCCCATCCCTGACGCGATCTTCCCTCCACTCTGAACCAGTCTGTCACTCCTTTCCGACACCTCGCTGCTGTCACTCTGCCCTCGTGCACGTCCTACAACGCCCTCGCATTCTTTAATGCCACAGATCCTCTCTGGACACCCTGTCATAAAGTTTCCACACAATCCACCTGTGTGAGTGCGTCTCTTCATCAGCAATTCCAAAGCAAATGTCACATCTCTGTTTGTCCTCCCAGAAAATCAACCAACTTCCTGCTCCTGGGTCGTGACGTCTTCCACTGCTCTTCCCCGTAACTTTGTGGCTCTGTACTGCCACAACTTACTTATTGTTCAAATTCTCTTTTTCTGAAATTCTGTCACATAAACGAGTCAATAAAAACTCTGCTAAGCTTTCCACTCTTCATCCTCTACATAGCGTTCCTCACGTCTCCCCTAATGACAAACTACTACTGTGTCCAATATCACAAAAGGCAAATTAGGGGAGTTTCCACCGAAAAGTTCCTGGTACATTTCTGTCCCATGAACTAAATTGTGGAAACATTTCTTGCTCTAAATGTCCTTCGGAGAAGACTTGAAGTCGTGGGAAGATTTAGGAAATTATAGGAATTACAGCCTCACAACTACAACTGTCCACTATGCCCTGGTTCCTCTGGTGGAACCGCAGTTAGACGCTACGTTCCTCAGCAGGTTCCAAAAGGTTCCTGCAGTGGAAACTGGTCCATTGAGTCTGTTTTTATAAATATACTATGTTTGATGAAGTCACGCTGCGTACGCTGTCCATAAAACAATCCTTCATCCTTCAGGGGAAACTGCCGCTGTCACCAGAAGACAGAAAAAGTGTTTTTTCTTCCCATAAACCCGCGTTGAGTGATCACCCTAATGGCAGCCGGCGATAATGTTGACATAACACCTGAATGGTAATCATCACTCCATCATCCTGACGCGTCTAAATCGGCCGTCGCTCTTCTTCTCATTGCAACTTTAAACGTAAGTGTCACTTTATTGACATAATTTATATGGATAAAAAGCCCTTTACAGTTGGCTCCTGGCTGGATTGAATCAACTAATCTTTCACACACACACACACACACACAAGCTACGCACAGTCTCACCTCTAATTTCCCATTATCATCCTGCAATGCTTTTGAATAATTCATGCAATGCCCTCACTGTAGGGAGAAGTGAAGGAAGGAGGAGAAGTGCAAAAATGGAAATGAAGTGGGAGGGTAAGAGGGAAAGGGAGCAAATTAGAGGAGAACACAAAGAATTGATAAAAATAAAATAACGTGAAACATGAAAGCGCTGAGGGTAAGAGGAAAAAACAGACCGGGGGGGGAGAAAAATGAAGGTGTAAAGTCAGGAAGGAGATGAGGCGAGAGGACAGCAGAAAACAGGAAAAGACGTGACAGGCAGCGTTTGAAGGAAACAGGAAAACGCTTTTATGCACACAGGACGGTGGATCAAATGTCCCAGGGAGGGAAGGAGTAAAGCAGACACGTCTGTCAGCTCGTGAATTGTTCCAAATTAGCAGAGCTTTCATTTAGCATATGCCCGCTTAAACTGGAAAAGGAAGGAGGCGGAGAGCAGGGGTGCGGAGATTTCCTTCTCTTGCCGGTCCATACGATTCCCTCCACCAACTGTAAGCGAGCCGGAGGCCTCGTGCCTCTAAACTGAGTCCTGTCTGAATATTCATTGGCTTCATTTGCATAGCGCACAGATGGCAAAAACAGATGCTCATTACGGCAAGTGTCAATTTTCAAAAATTTGCTTTCATGACAAAACAAATAAAGCTATACAGGAGGATGGAGCGACTCAAAGCCTCCTGGCAGAGCTGCCGAGTGTGTGTGTGTGTGTGTGTGTGTGTGTGTGCGCCAGACAACAGACACTCTGAGGCGTTGTGTGTCTTTGTGGTGCACAGTCCACCTCCACATGCTTGTTGTGTTTGTGCACGACGTGCATCAGACACCTGAATTACATCGATGTTCAAAAAATCTCCCCCCTGTGAGGAAACGGGGCCAAAGTTAAATATGAGTGTTGCCCCTAATGCCCCATTAATCTTAGTTTACGTGGAAGCGTTTGTGCAGTGTTTCCTTGAGATACAGACACGGTATCTGCACGTGTTTACATTTTAACAGGAAAGACACAAGAACAAAATGATAAAAAGATCATCATCAAAAGTGGCTCGAGGAGGTTTTCAGCATCTAATCATCAGCTCTGAGCTCTGAACTGATTAGAGTCTGAGGGCAGAGAGCGGCAGGGAGCAATGCCAGACCTACAGTATCAAAAACAGTAAGTGAACCCTGTGCATGACCTACATTTTTCCATAATTGTGTCTTAAAATATCTTCACATATATATGATCATATATATTTTATAATATACTGTATGTCCTGGGTTGGACGGTGGGTGAAAAAACTCTGCCATCCTGTCTTTGGTTAGTTTTAGTCAGTGAAAACACACTGGTTAAGTTTATTAAAAATATCCTGGTTTTATATTAAAAAACACTATCTGAATGTAACAGAGTGCTGTCATTGTCTCGGAATATCAATAGTTACTATAGTAACAAAACTGTCACAAAACCTGGATTCTGTTTTGCGTGTTTGAGTGAATCGACCATACCTGTAGGCGGTGATGGAGCGTCCACCTGCGTCATGTAGAATCTCCTTCACCGCCGTCATCAACCTCATACGGTGTGTCGTCATTTTTCTTTTTCCTGAATTGTAAAATCACCTTCTGCTCCAAAAAATGCAAAAATGAGGGTATTGTTTTGCTGCTGGAGATCACGGAGCGGCGCTGCCTTTCAAATGTAAGTGACCCCTTCAGTTCACCGTAGTGGACGTGTGACTGCAGCCCAGCGCTGCAGCGTCCACACAAACCTCACACACACACGAGAAGACGCGGCAGGCGACGGGGCAAATAAATGGAAATGCTTCCCGTAGAATAATTCGATTTCCACAGCAGCCAGTTTCCTCCACTGCATCGCTGTGTTCTTCACCCCTTCTTCTTTTTCCTAAATCCAATCGTTCTCTCTCTTTCTTTCCCTCATTGCTCCACTCTGTTCCTCCCAAACATCCCACTGCTTTTACTGAAACAGCAAATTCTCTCTAGGAAAAGAAGAAGTTTTAACTAGTGTTGAGCATCAGCATAAAATTGGTTCATCAATGTTTGATGTTGTAAAAATTAAAGGTCACGCTGAAAAACTGTGACCCGTCTGTGGCTTAATGGTGCGTTTGAGCCTCTTTTGCTGAAATATTTGATCACAACCTCCGACTCGTCTGACTAAGGACTGTCACTTACACCAGTTGGTTAAGTGACTATTATTATTATTATTATTTTATTATTATCCTGTTCTGGTCACTCCAGTCATTCGGACATTAATGGGCCGACGTCAGTCCGAGTCCGGACCCAGAGTTGGAACCGACATATTATTGATGCATATGATTGTTGTTTTTATTCAGTTTTTTGCAGAGCAAAAGCAACTCTTTTCCGACGTTGTTTCTATACCGCTACTCGGCATCAGGGACATCCTACCTGTCTCTGATTGACTGGTACCTGTTGCCATTCGTTGAGGCATGAGGACTGAGACTTGGTCAAAGTGAGAATGTCATCCAATGACAGGTCGAGTTAGGTGGTCCTGGCTTTTTCAGAGCAGATTTGTTGATTAATCATTAAAAAATGTCATCATCATTTTTTTGTTTCCTTCTCTTGGCCTGTGGTTCAGTGCTGAGGTTCCCCACGGGTCTTGAAGCGATTCAGCCTTCATCAGGATCTAGATTTTACTTTGAAACCCGTTTACAGTTTTATCGATGTCTGTGTGTTTGAAAGTGCAAAAACTAGGTCCTTAAAAAGCAGGTGCTCGTCCAGGATGATCAGCCGTCCATCCATCAACCTCCACACCTGCTTCAACCTGAAAAGCCTAAATCAACTGGAAGGGAAGCGAGGCTCAGATGGTTGTCATCTTCACTGACCTCGGTTAGCAAAAAGATTTGTTTTATTTTCATTTTTCACTAATTAAAAGTAAGAAACTGCAACTGTCCACGTCGCTAATTAAATACCAAAACAACACGAGGCTCATTTGCATTCAGACCCGAATATCTTCACATAAAGTTTAGTGGATTTAAAGGACACAAAGGTCCAGTACAACCCTGAACACACTCACCTACAGTAACAGAACAACTTGCCAGTCAAACACATTTCAACAAAGGTGTTTTGTAGGTTTCCTGAGACTGTTGATTTGAGGAAACTACCTCCTGTCCACATCTCCCATATTCCCATTTCCTGTTTCTGTTGTGGGAAATACTGATTTTGTATTTTGAACACTGATCTGCAGTTTGTAGCAGCAGGCTGTGACTCACCCAAACCTAAAACGAGTGCAAACAATTGGTTGGTTTGGCGGATGCGACTAGGCCCATCGCCAAAGATGGTGACGACTTCATTCAGATATTTGGAGGAAACAATGCAAACTGCTGAAAACAAAACTCTCCGGCATCTTCCTTTGCACTTTACACAAAAAACAACTTTCTGCTCTTTCTCGTACTTGCATCTCATGAAACGGAAACGCTTCTTCTGATGCACTTTGCTTTCATGCCTTCTCCTTGACTTAGATTTTTTGCTGCCTGTAAGTCGCTCTGGAAGCGTCTGCCGATGTAAAACGACGCCCTTATGTCCAACAGTTTTCAGCTTTAGGAAAAGTTTCTTACACGGATGTTAGAGGTAAAACCACCAGAACTTTGAAAACTGCCGTCTTTTGAATCCAAGTCGGCAAAATTCTCCTGGTTCTCCTGTTTGGCAGACGTCCTCAGACAACTCTTTTCCCTCTTTTTCTCCTCCTCTTCTTCCTCTTCTTCTTCTTCCTTCGGGCCCCTCTGCTGGTTCCCCAGCAGCCTGTCCCCTCCTGTGATGCTGCCACGGTGTGTAGCCGCTTTCAGATATTAATTAAACACCCTTACGTGTCATCAACCCCTCCGGTGAGCGGCTCACTCTTTAATTAGACCTGACAAACGCCAGGGAGGAAGACGCACACGCCTCGCTGGTTTGTGTACAGAGGCACAGGTGTGTTCGACCGGGAGAGTGAAGCTGGGGATGAAGTCGGTGTCTCTCAGTGTTACGTGAAGATCGCTGAGGCCCCACGTCGTGAAAACACTTTTTGTTTCACTGGCTTTCAGCTTAAATTCCGTTTTTTGAAGGTGTTGCTCTTTTACACCCTCGATCTCTTGCTTCTGTCGTTACACCTTTTTCTCAGAAATTTTCTAATTGTGGCCTTGGGACTGAAGCCCCGTCAACACACGTGTGATAATATTTCACGTTTGGCATTGTTCACGAATAGGAAGGAAACGCGAAAATTGACAATGGTTGCGAGACTCACACCTGTAATGTGTCTACGATTACCTGTTGACTGCTGTGTGAACGAGTGTTTTAGCCAATTGCAAATCAACCGCTTGTCTTCAGGAAGTGCGGCGAAATCAGCAGCAAAACTTTGCAAAGCAGCTGAATTAGTAAAAAAAGAAATGAAAGCACATGTACATGCAGCTTTCGCACGAGTTCGGCTTAATTTGATTTATCACACATAAAATAGAAAATGTGTTGCTCTCCTTTAAAAGCTCCCATAGTGTAAAAGCAATCCATAAATTAAACGGTAGCTCGTGGTGTTGCCAATCATCTGTGCCATCTGTTCGGGGCAGGAGAAAAAGATGAAGTCCTCCCGGTAACTCGAAACTCCCCTTAAGAGCTGAAATCACATTGTAAATAAAACCTCTTAAAAATAGCAAAAGGATCCAGTGTAACAGAAAATTCCGATTTGATTTGGACGCAGCTGCCTCTCGTCTGTTCACCTACGTCATCGCTTCACAACACACGTCCGAACTTTGCCGCAGCTGAGTTTTGGCTTTTTTTTTTTAGAATAAAAAAAATGGACGGTGTTTGGCGCTTCAGGGGTTTTTATTTGTGTTGAGTGAAATAACGCGTTTTTCTTCAGCTGAGTTCCGATGAAACGACTTGTTGACACGCACACTTTTTGCAGTGTGCGGTAGTTAGCCGGACATATTTGTTCTGGGTTGGGGGATTTGGCCGTCCTTCCTTTCACACCGGCCAACTCCGCTCCAGAGCAGAGGCGCCCAGCACGAAGCCCAGACTGCGGCTTTGCCAAATTTCCTCCACCAGCAGCTCTGTTCCCCCCCCCCGCGCTGCCTCCTCTCATCCCCTACCCCGTCCTGCACCAGGACCGTGCCAACTTTCCGGGCACACACTTTTATCTTCCTCGGAAAGCGCTGCCGTATTGGGCTGGTTTCAGAAATGTTGCAGGTTTGACTAACCTTACTTTGAGTTAATGACGGAACTTGACCAAGCGGGACTGCATGCTTAAGCTCCTGAGACTTATCCACCAGGATTGGCACCGTGACACCCTGGAGTGTCCTTCATAATTGGAGCATTCTCTGGTCTGATTGGAGGGGACGGGAGCTCCTTGCTCTTTGCACTCGTCCGCTCTGTCTCGTGCCACGTGAAGAAGCAGCCCTCATCTTCTGGCTGCAGACAGTCGGATGCTTTTGACAGTAGAAGTTGTCCATCAAAAGCTTAAAAACGCACTTTGTTTCGCCTCCACGTCCACATGACGGCCTTTTGATGCTCCAGCGTTTTGTTAAATCTGATCACGTTCATGGTGCAAACAGTGTTAAAGTTCCTCCTACGTGCACTGAAATATGAGCTGTGTGTGTGCAATAATAATAACATATTATTTTTAATTACTCCAGTTGTGCCACTTCTTTCAAACTGCTCACAGTTATTTTCCTTCCGTTTCGGCTTCAGCTCGAGCTTCTCCTCATCTCTCCACTGATCTGCCTCTGATGTTGCTCTCCTACTATCACATGACTGGCAGACAACAACACACAACAGGCACATGTGGACACACTTCACACACAATCACAATGCGATTTTCTGTCGGGCGGACAGAAATGTCTGTCTGCTTTACACTTACTGTACAGATCCAAAGTCACGTGGTGTCGAAATGATGAGAGTCTTTGTCAAGCTTGTGTGTGTTTGTGTGCGTGTGGAGTTGGTGTGTAGCTGCACATACAATTAAATCAACTCCAAATACCAAAACTGCAGCATTTGTTTGTTTTCAAGTGAGCGCTTTCTATTCTCATTTTTAGATGATGCATCGCTTTTGAAGAGACTGGAGCCCGACTGTCGCATCGTGACTCGCTTTCAATATGCTGCCACATCCACGCAGCGCGGCAAATCACCCAGTGTTACATCGAAGGTGTTGATTTTTCATTAACGGCATTTTTCAGTAGCAATTGTTTGGAGATGACAAGTGTGGATTGGAGTGTTGTTTGTCCTCTCCTCAAACCGAAATGGCTCCAAGGTTCAGCTGTTGAAAACTATCAAAAGCTCGGAGGGTGCAAACGTGCACACGCGCTGACACCGCGCTGAGTTTTAGGCTTTCAGTGCTAAATTAGCACGAAAGGAGCTGCAGAAAATCCATCGAAATGTAAAAGCAGCATGTGAATGGGCTAAACACGTTCGGTACATTTAACTTTCATATAACAAATTCTCAGCTGATGCACCGTCTTTTTCTGAACCGTCGTCGTTCTTCTCATTCGTCTTCCTTTCCCACTATCGGCTGCATCCTCGGAGCCGCCCATTGAAAAACGGATGCCTTCACTGCCGGGTTTGTGTCCGTCTGCCGTGTCAGCAGCAGAGCTGGCGTCGACGCCTCAGCTCGCCCTGACAGTCAGGGGCTAATGACCTGGAAGGATCCGCGGTCCCGCTGCATATGGGCCACCCCGCCTGCCTGCGGTTCTGGGTTCTGTGTGCACGTCAGGACGTGTCCACGCTTCTGCTCAGGGTGTTTCTGTGCAAACAGCCGACTGGGACCTTCTCTCCAGTGCTCAGGGAGTCCCGGTGCATCTGGGCCTGTGGTCCTCGCTGCTGGCTGAGTAATTAGGACAGGACATGCTGACCAGTAGAACCCTCAGCTGGGACCATTGACAGAACAAGGACAGATGAAATTATACACCTGGATACTTCACCTTTTCTTTTTTTTTCCGAGTGGCTTAGTGATCTAAGACCTAAAGTTGGTTTTTGACCCATTTAAAGGACAAAATTAATGTCGCCTTATGTCACAACTGGCCATCGTGGACGGGGTCTTCCTCTTTTCCGGCTGTGTTGAGTTGCAGGGTTATTTACAAAGGCCGTTAGGGTGAAAGTTCTGGGTAGAACTCGAAGGTTTCCTCATGTGTTGTCAATCGTTGCCGGTACGTAACCAGGTGACCCAGAAATAAACCTGTGGATTTTTGTTTGTTTCTGTGGAGCCACATTTGCTCACAGCAATGTATGTTGTAATTCTTCTGCTACAAGTAAAGCAGCCGTGCGTCATTAGAGTCGCTCAGTAGATTTTTTTTTCTATTGAAAAAACTGACTGCTTTGTTTATGACGTATTATTTGAATGTCAGATCCTGCTTAGCTCACCCGTTGCCTCTTTGAGCATTTGACAGGTTTCAGTTCAGCTGAGTGTAAAAACGCCATCGGGTCCTTTGGAAGGAGAAAGACTTTTTGTTTGTTGATGCTAATTCAGCTTGAATTTTTGAACCTAATTTGTCTTTCCTCACACTTTCACTAACACTTTGCTGTACAACTTCCCTTCCTCGGCATGGACGACTGTACAAACGTGCATGTGGCAAACGGCATCTTCAGGAATTATGCTCCTGTTCAACAGTGTTCAACAGTGTTCAACTTTTTCTATGGCTTCATTTAAGGTGCAAATGTGCAATAATGCTTTTAAACGTTTCTGACTTCGCTATATCTAATTATTTCTGTGCTTTTAGATGACATTAGTAGGAGTAAAGATTATATAATCTGGAGGAGCTCTGGAAAAGCTTACAGATCACAAACGTCACCCGATGACCTAATATGCAATGAAGATTCCTTTCGAGTGATGTCATCTGGAGGCGTTTTTACGATGAGAAATAGATATTTTAATTTAGGGAAGTTTAATGGCATTTGTTTACATGTGCGACCTGAACTCGAACTCAGAATGACTGAAGACGTCCTTTAAGTTTGTGTTCATCAGAAGTATGAACCACAACAACTGCAGTAGCACCGAGCACGTGCAAGTCCTGCACGAGCTCGGACTCGTGATGTCTGTCTCTGTTTTTATTTCACCCTCCAGTGTCACTCTCGGCCACTTTATGACCGAAATGTTCTATGCACTTTCCTTTTGCTTATATACGCTATAGAATTATACTGCGGCTGTGTAAGCAATAAAACTCCACTTCAGTAAATCACACATAAACCAATTTAGGTGTTTGACAGAGAAGAGAAACCCCTCACTGTCCCGGGCTTGTGGGGGTCAGCTCCTCGAGTGCCCCTCCTGGCTGAGAAACGCGATCTGGGAGCCATTATCTCGGTGTTTTCTCATTGATTTCCGAGATTGATCCTGACCCCCTTTGGGCAAGCGGCTCTATGATTTAAAACTAATTATGTTACGATGATCTCACGAGAGGCTGTGGATGTTGGAGGGAGTCCACGTCACATCGGTCTTCCTCCTCTTTCTCGCCCTTTTCGCGTCCTTTCCTCTTCTTTCTCTCCGAAGCAGAACGTTTTATGAATGAATATGATTGTCACAATCCATCAGGAGCTACATTCAGCTTTTGTCTGGAGAGTGAAATAAAAAAACCAAAAAAACACCCAATCTGTGTAGAGGCAGAAAAAAAAAAAAGAAGAAGAAGAAATCACGACATTCTTAGCAGCCAGGCACAGAAACAAAGCCGCACAGCTTCGTACCATGAGCTTTATAGACTTAGTGATGAATCTCAAGTGAGTATTTTACATCGCCCCAGAATGAAATCGCGCTCCTTGATCTAATACTCGTGAGAATTAATCTTGGATTAACAGAGCCAGTTTATTGCTTCATTGCCTTGTTGAATGCCAAATAAGTAATTGCACATAACCAACACAGAATTCCCCTGACAATCGCGAACCGACAGAGACCCTCGCTGATTAAGAACAAACGTGTTGCCTGGCGTGGCTGAAATTATTAGCTTTTTTTTTTTTTTTTTCCTCTGTCGCGCTTTAATGAGGTAACTCATTTACAGTTGTCCTATTTTGGTCTTCTCTGCCATCTTTTGATAACCCACTGCGAGGCCTCTCGCCTCATTTTCGACTCGGGGTGGAGCGGTAACGAGGAGGCGCCGGGTTGACATTTGCATCTGCAGCGTCTTAAGAGCTCGCGTGGCATTTATTAACGGGGGCATCAGTTTCAGTGTCAGTGTCACTTGTGATATTGAGGCTACGAGCTTGTCAGGAACGAAATTAACACGTTTTAAATGATTTCTTTTTTACTCTGTGTGTGTGTGTGTGAAAAGTAATTTACCTTTTGATCACGGCTCATAAAATCTGATGTTAAATCCTTGGAAATTCAGGTTAAAGACAGTATTATTGGTAACGACGCTACAATAATAAACCTGTACTGTAATATCTTTATAGAAATGTCAAGCATGTTGACCGCCCCCCCACCCCATTCATCCATTTTAAATGCAATATAGCAGATGACTTGCATACATAATTTGTTTAGTATTTAACATATGATTAGTTTTCCCACAATGTGGTCATATTTTATAGCTAATGTTACTTCTGTTTTTCATGCTAATAGAAGTTCAGACTGGGAAAGTTTATTGAGTTTATTTGACTGCAGGATTTATTATTGTTGTTTTTATTATTTTTGTGTGTTTGCAGAGTGAAACACCAGAGAGTCCACAGAGGTTGGAGAGGCGGAGGAGGAGAAGCTGTCAGGGCCAGGTGACAGAAAGGAGCCATTTTTGTCTGTTATATTCACTACCAGAGCGGCAGCCTTGAGAATAAAAGAAGCTTGAAAGAAGAAAAAAAGGTTCGTATTCTTGTATTCTTATTGTATTATGATGGTCTGTGAGATGTGATCAATACCAGCACTAACAGAAAGTGACTCCCTGCTAAAGCCGGCAGAGTCTGAAGTATCACCAAACTCAATCTGCTGCCGAAATCCATCTGCAGAGCCGGGTTTCGTCCACTGTGCAACATGGCGTCCGACAGAAAAAACTAACTTTAAGATGCAGAAAGCCCAACGATTAAGTTCGGGTGATTAAACACTCGTGAGTTTTATTGATGATCCCAGTAAATTGTTGTAAATCTACACGATCGTGTTTTTTAACCAAATCTCCTGATGAAATGAAAAAGCATCACAGTCGAAGTAGAACATCCCTGCAGTTCTTCCCCTAATAATTAATTTCAGAATGAGTGTGTGGCTGACAGACGTGGGAAGAAACTGCTGATCAAAATCCTATAAATGTATATTGTCGGATCTGGAAACAACTTTTCATTTGTACAGAGCTGTTGTTCGTCTGAACTCGGATCAAACTTTCTGAGAGCTTTATATAATTTAAAAAAACTTTTTTTTACTTTACTTCCTCCTTGTCTGTATTATTGGTTGGATTAACTGACAGTTTGACTTGTGCCTTCAGTGATTGGCAGGTTTCCTTCATTTTCAAGCAATAAATCCAAAAGTGCTTGACACCTATAGCAACAAAATAGAAAAAGACACTTTTCAGTCTTTCCACAGATGCAGATTTTCACAAAGCTGCTGTACACAGCAACATTTTCAGCCGAATTCTCTCTCTCACACACACACACACACACACACACACACACACACACACACACACACACACACACACACACACACACACACACACACACACACACTCAATTTCCCCTAATGTTGAGTTCCAGCCCTTCCGCACAGAAGAAGTCGCTGCTCACAATTCACTGGAGATCATCTGCTTATGGAGGGCTGCCATACGGGGTCAAATACAGCGAGTTAGCACCGTCAGGTATTAAATCATTCCCTTTCATCAGCTGGAATACGTTTCTCCACTTCCCCTCGCTCTTATGTTTCTGACAGACGCAGTTAACCACCGTGCTTTTCAGGAGCAAAGTGCTCGTTGTCCTCTAAGTTGTGTTCTCCAGGATGACGGCGCAGTGATTTCTGCAGCGGACACAGTGGTTAAGATGTAGTCGTACTGTTCTTTGGAGCCGCATACGTCTTTTATTGCATTTGAACGTATGTGCTCGTAATCCAGCATATGGGTACGACAATGGTCTGTGCAGGGCTGCTGGTGCAAAATTAAATAAAGACTAATCATGTCTCCAGGGTTTGTGTCAAACAACACAACCTGCTAAAGAAGGAAATTCGTTTAGAATTAAAGTTTTCCCAAGCTCTGTGATTCGGAAGCGATGCCACATGCGGATGAATCCATGAAAACCCCAGTTTGAAGAGATGCTCAGGTTGAGGATTTGTCTTAATCCGCATCCGCTCGCGTGAAAGCAGACGATGCTGTCGAACGTGGTGACAGGAAGGCGGGCGCGGGGTTCTCGTGTATTCACAGGGCAGAGCGAGAACATGTGCGGCAGTGACAACAGTTGTTGTCTCTGCACACGCCTGAGCCGACGAGGGTTCGGATTCGACCGACACGTCAGCACATGCCGTCATTTCCCACAGGGAACGATGTAGTTATTGTATAGACGTCCATTTAATTCAGTCCATCCATTGTTTGCCGTCCAAAAGGCGAGAGGCGAGGCTGAAGCCAGCTGGGTATCAAACCGGTGACCTTTTCAATTCAGCTCAGTTAGATATTTCATAACCTTGTTTAATTCCTAGTAGTTATACGTATTAAATATGAATACTTAAAAAATAAAAAAGATGAATTAGCAAAACCAGGTTAAAAACATTCAAATTATTAATTAATAAACAGTGAAACGTTAAAAATTAAGTCTGTGTAGATCGAGAGTTGTGTGTGCAGCTGCTGAAGTTTAAAAATGTCATTTTGTCGTATGGGGTCACTTTTGTGGTTGAATTTAACATCTGTAATATTTCAAATTCATCTTAGGAGAAAAATCCAAACAGACACAACACAATACAAATGCTAAATGCTCATAAGCACCAACAGAAACGCGTTGAATGGCACAAATGAGAAAACAGATGGTTTTATTACCGGTCGAGGGAAACGTGTGAGCAGAGCTAATGGCAGCCGGCGCCATCGTCACCGGAAAGTCCGATGAAGACAAGTCCACGACAACCTAAATGCACAAACACCGTCGAGTCTGGAGGTGAATCTGACCCAGAGCGACACATGACGTCTCATTGTCTTAATGATCCTCCGAAAGCTCGTTGATTCTTAAAGAAGGACGAGAGAGAAATGGAACGCATAATTAAATGTAATAAATGAAAAGAAATGGATCTTCATTTTATTTTATTGCTGAACCTTTTGGAGAATAGAAAAAGACTCTTCATTAGGCTCCTGTCTAATAGGCACATCCGTCTAAATCAGACATATGGCTTAATGGCAGCATACTATTATTTATATTTCATAAGGAGCCTTTAAATCCCCAGAGTCACTGGCTAGTGTTGGATGTGGCATTTAAATCAAATGCTCACTGCTCTATCTGCTACTTAGTTGGGATTATTAAAATTTAATCATCAGTGCTGCCAAGAGTTCCTTTTCATCTGATGGCAAAAAACAGTCACATATACAAAGATATTTCTCGCTACCAGTCATGAGGAAAAAGTGTGTGTGGATGTGTTTCAAGTTTGACAGCTTACCACCCGGTAATTGCCAAATAATTCTCCCGATATCTCTTTTATTAGAATGATGTCACAGACATTATGTTGGAAATGTGCACGTATACTTCCCCTTACTTCAAAAGCCAACTTTGCAAGTATCAAGTATTGCTAAGAAACAATAGCTGGCATATTGAAGTGTGCGTGCTATTTCTGTTATAAAGCGCCTGAGACTATTCTTAAACAAAGCAGGTTTTATTTGAATTTGTAATCTGATTCAAAGAAAAGAGCGTTTTGAAAGTAATGAAAGAAATGAAAAATGTTAAGTTTATTTAAAGCGGAAATTCAAGAGTTTCTTGTTGTTTCATGCTGATTGTGATCCTACTGCAAACTTGCATGTGCTTTAATTCACATTTAATGAGTGAAAATTAAGTTGTCAAATGTTCTGGCTGAAGTGCTTTCACAGCGTGAGCAACGTGTCCCGTTTGATTTGAAGCTACAGAACGTAACGTTTAAAATGTTCCTCAATTTTAAGAGATACGTTCCAAAACCTGATCTTAATGAGTAAAGGTGCCGTTAAAGCCTCCTGTGGGCCAGACTCGGTAAGTGAGCCTCGCCCTTCTAACCAATCAGAAGTCCGAGTTTTCTTTGGGTCTTTTTTGGTCGAAACGTGTCCCAAACCCAGTGTGGTGAAGCGTGACGGGGCAGCAGCAGCAGCAGTGCAGTGACGGAGGCCTGTGCAGAGCAGGGAGACGCTGAGTGCAGGGATTTAAACCTCATGCTAGTGCCTGTTAAGTTACATGTTGTACGGAGCTTTAGGCAAATGATTCAGTTTGTTTGGATGGAAAAATATCGGCCATCGTGCATCTACACTTACACTAATTACACTTTTATGATTCCTTAAATTTTAAGGGACTCTGACATCTTCAACTCATCACTGACTTTCAGTCCAGTTACAGAAATGCATCAGTTTTTTAACATTTTTTATGTTATGATGTAAACGCTTGTATTTCATATTTATTGTCTCTCACAAAACCCTTTTTGGATGTTTCCTGGTTTTAAGTTAAGAATTCTGTACATAATACTATTTATATACAAATGACAAACAAAGGGCCGAAGACTGAACCTTGTGGGACCCCACAAGTTGTTTATAATGTTTTAATGTTTCAAATAATAGAGAAAGACTCGGCAGATCATCAAAGTCATGCCATGACTCTCTCTGTATATAGTTTCTCTCTTTCCAGTAGATGCATGGACATTTTGTGGGCTTTATGTTTCTCTCAGAGCACTGAGTATCTGTCTCTGCTAAGCAGCTGTATGTGCAAACATGGGTTCGGACTGTGTGTAGGAAGAAAGTGAAAGGTCAGAAATGAGGCCGTGCATGGGGGATAGGTCTGAGTTATGATCATTAATGCGAAACACACCTGGGAAGGTGTGAATGTGGGCTGATGGGCTGGTTTTGATTCCAGTGACTGAAATAAACTCTAAACGTTAAGACCATTCAGCATCTTCAGCATGTTGAGTTTCTTTTCCTCTCTAGCTCAGCACACTTTTTCTTTCCCCAATTTTAATATTTTAATATTTAATTTTGCTCATTTAGATTTGTATTATGCTGATTACATGATTGCATTCCTAATGTCTGGTACAATGATTGAAATTAGAGGAGCTGTGATTGAGAGCTGTGGATGCCATCATCTGCCCACTATTATAAAAACTATATCCAAATTATTTTATTACCTTTTAAAATACCAAGCTCTTTCTTAAAACCTTTAATATCTTTGTGTTCAGAACAAGATGCATCGTTATGACTTGGCACCATGATGAACATGATTTGATAAAGTGTCATCATACCTTGACATTATGTCATTTATCCGGCTGATGAGTCGCTTATGGCTCTAAAACCAAATTTAAATGAATGGCTTGGCTGAGACATCTTTTCCACATCATGTGGTTGTGCAATTTTTTTAAAATTACATTCTGATCTTGATTTAAAAAAAATAATAACTTGAGATTAAGATAATTAATTTGTGATTCAAGATAACAGGGTTAGAAAGTAAACGTAGATGATTCAGAACAATGATATTTATTAACACTCAGCTTTATTACCGTTTGTCTGAAGCAGAGAGATGAATAACTTCAAATTAATAAAAAGAATAATCTCTCATTAACACTAGCATTTGAACTTTCTTAGGCTTAGATATGTCCACCACAATTAAATTTATTTAAAATTAATCGGACATACTTTACCTATGTAAATACAGTAACGTTGCACAAAGCAACACAATCTGTGTCATACAGAGCTGAAGAAAAGCGCCGCATAAAGGCTGTAACACTGTGAATCACCCAAACCCCCAGAATAATCCCCATAATAACAAATGCTAACCTGAAATCATGCAAAATATGACCTCTTTAAATTTTAAAAAAGAGGTAAACAAGTGTTGAAGAAACTCTTCTGATGCATGAATATCACCACAGCCATGCACAAAAATCTGTGCGTATTTAAATGTCAGAAGAATTTATCTTAAAAAGGCCACAGCATATATTGTCTTTAATTCTCTAAACACTTCAACAAGTCGGCGTGTCTGAATGTAGGCTGAAAACCCTGAACAAACATCTTCATTATGCCATAATGTACCTGCTAAATGTATTCTCACTGCACCAGAGTCCGGGCCAGACGTCTTTAGAAGACCGAGCTGTGCACTGTCTGAGGAATTTTGTACATCGCAGTGGGGGGAGATATTAAAAGTATATGTCACCCTCCACAGTTTACAGCGGCAGAGTCCTCCCCGTGGCATTTTCGAATGCATTATTGATTAGCAGACTCAACAAACGATACAGATAAAGCATTTATTCGCCCTGCACAACAAAATACCTGATAACAGGATTTTCTTACAACAAATGCACGCTCCAAAATTAGCAGTAGCATTAAATGAAGATAAGACTTAATTGTAAAAAAAGTTTGTACATGTGTGAAAATGTACATTTTACATGCCAATAATGACACAAAATATCAGACTCTTCCGCAGCAGGTTAATGGTTTAATATGGGCCGTGTGTCTTTGACCTTTGGGCTGATTAGGGGGTGGCTGCCGCGGCACAGCGCCGGCTCAAAGCAATGATCTAACAGACGCTGGATCGCTAATTACAGTTCAGATGCTTTGGATTGTGAATGGCTGAACTCATGCAATTTCTATCAGGCACGTCACCATGTGTCTGCTGAGGGACAAAAGGTGGCGGAGTGCAAAATTACAAAAAACGTGTTGTGAAGCTCAGGGTTACGGAAAAAACCCGTTTGAACCGTGTTCTTTGGCTGCCTTGGAATAAAATGCTGTTGCCTTACAAAGACGTGATTAGCCGCCTTCTTACTCATAAAGCAGCAGCAGTGAAGTTATTTTTCACTTTTGCTCTGTTTCGACGAGGCTGAATCAAAAGGAAGCGATGGTGCAGACCTTAAAAAGCTCAAAGGCAGTAAAACATGACTCTGCACAGCTCGGCAACTGCAGAGTTTAATGATAACGTCATGTGACCCATTAATGTTTGGATTAAATATTCATTTTCACTAAAAACAATAGGTGGCTACATTAATATTGCATATTTATAAACATTGTGTGACAATTTCAAGCTAATGAAAGTAACACATTTTAACATAACCTTTAGCAAATGATCATTTCTGACATTAGAGCGTGTTTGAAGGATAAGCTCCGTCTGGTCCAAGTCCAGCTGATAAAATGTGAGTTTACGGTTTTGAAGGTTTTTGTCTTACCCTGACAATGAGCCTGTGGTTTGTCCGGACACCCAGTGTCTTTGGACTGTTATCCAGCCACTGACGGGTTTCAGTCATTGTCAGCAGGTTAACAGTAAACACTGGCACATTTATTTTGAGCTTGTTTCTTTTGTTTTTCCTTCCGCCTTATCCTGTAAGCTCCGGGTCGCCACAGCGGGTCGGATTGGTCTGCATTTGATTGGGTTCTATGCTGGACGCCCATCCTGACGCAACCCTCCCCACGGTCTCCTGGGCTTGGGACCGGTATTTTGCGATAGGCGGCTGGGGACGGCCAGTTGGGGGTTCAGGGGTTCAGTTGAACACTTTAGCCTGCGGGAACCTCTGACCCAGTGGTCGGTGGGCAGCGAGACGTTTGACTTTTTACAATGGTTGTTAGAGTTCTGAGTCCCCGGAGTAGCACTGGAGAAATTATTCATACAGTACTTGATTCATTCTTTACACAAAGGACGTTGGGACACATGTGTAGGCGACATAACGCAGGACTTTGAAGCGTAAGACACCAGTTCATGTCCTTGTGGATATCTTTAGTCGTTATTAATTTTAGTCGTTGTTTTTGTATTAAAACACACACTGTGATCTTTCTTTATTGCTAATGTGTGTGTTTCTTTTTGGAGGGACACATTCTCTGTCATCACGAAAACCCACTGTGCCCGCCAGCATGTGAGCAGGTACCTGCTGGCCCACAGTTATGGTGCAGATAAAGACCATGGAAATGTGCGACTGAAGCTGGTGTCACGTCTCAGCTTTTGTTTCACATCGCGTTGTGTTAAGCGGGAGTGGACGGACACAAACGCGTGACATCAAGCCGATTGTTTAGCCGCGCTGCTTCGGAGACATCACATGTGTGGTGGGCTGCGTCGACACGAGGTGTACACGAGTGATAAAAGTGCAAATTTACAGCTTTCTAATCTGTGTCTCAAAGCCGAGTTTATGTGCCACCATCTGCTTTAAGACGGAGTTTATGGCTCCGACACTATAAAAATTTTACTCCACGACACGGGTTTCAAAGTGGAAGGGAAAGGCATTAAAGGGCACAACAGAAAGTCAAAGGTCCAAGGTGTCAGTTTTTGACAGCGTGTCCTCGGGCTCTGTCCCCGACAGCCCATTTTCCATGATTTCCAAGCACCTGCTGCACACACTGAGGGTCACGGCGAGCAGTTCTAACTAGCAGGCGATGCAATTTTACCAGCGTTGCAATAAACAGCTTTTCATTCTCTCCCATAATTCGCTGAGCTCTGCCATTCACACTGTGTTTACGACACTGACTCCGCTGCCCCTTAAGCGACGTCGCAATGCTCGACACCAATAGTTTATCAAATTGATGTGACTTGTCCGTGTCCCAGCTCGCACACGAGGGCTGCGGTGTGTTACAGCGGGCGATGGCTGTCTCTGATTTCTCTCTCCGTGTGTGTCTCGGTGAGTGGACACTCTTTATTTGATAGAAATAGCCACTTTGAGCTCGGCGGTGTGAGAGCGCCGAGCGATTCCGGCCTTTTCTTTTTTATTCTGCAGGTACAGTCGGCCCCTGGGGCAATCAGCCCTGTTACGCCTTTGGACTGGCTGAATGCATCCCTCAGCTACTTTTCCTTTTCTCCCAGCTGGATGTCTGTGGCTCGTTCCCCTTGCTGAGAGCCAAAGATTGATGGACGGCGAGCTGGAAACACACTGTGTCGCTCATTCTGCGCGAGGCACAAAAACAGCAGAAGGAATACGAGGTCGGGGGACACAGTCAGCACAAAATGGCAGAAGGGCAGAGGAAAAAGGACGGAGACGCTAACTGGGAGGGATTCATTTACCGGAGATGAACTTGCTCTATTATTAGGACTGATGGCCACGTCGGCCAGTGCCAATCAGCGCCTGTAAAGCCCGATCCTCACTCTTCTACCTGAGGTGCGCCGGCTCCAACTGCCTCCTCCTTTGTAGACAGATGGTCAACAAAACCAATTAACCTTTCGTCTTCCTCCAGTCCCTCACGTGCACCATCATCCCCTTCCTAATTCAGGCCTGGCCCTGCTGGGGGGAGGCTGGCGCAACCAAACCCGACGCCGGGAAGAGTCGCGCAACAAAGCGGACAGAGAGTGAAGCGAAGACGGATCTCGTTCTCCAAACTCGGCGTCTGTGAAAAAGACGAGAGCAAAAACTTGCAGTGATAATAATTGTTTTTATTGTGCTGAATATATCATGACCCCAAAGAGTCATTTAAAATCAAGCAGCAGATAAAAAGAAAAGCCAGTTGATGCCCTCAAACTTAAATGACCATGATGGACATAAAAGAAAAAGGGGCGGAAAGAGGAATTATTCCATACGGCGCCTCCAGTAATTGAATATCTGGCAGGCTCGGCGTGGATTAGTCGAACAGACCATGAAAAATAAACAACACCTAATTAGGAGGCAATTTTTTTCTCCCTCCTGAGAATTTGTCTTTAATTGCCCCCCAAGAAAAGGTTTTTCCAAAGTCGTGCTGTACACGTTTAGCCTCACAAAGGTGTGTGATGTAATGACTGTGTAGCCGTGCACTTCATTTAATTCCCGGCACTGTATTTATTTTTGGCCTTGTTTCACTTGCTTTCAACATAACTGCTCATAATTTTAGTCTGGATGGAGACTGAGGCTCCCTGCGACGATCTTGGCACGCTGTTAGATTCTCACGCCCCGATTTACTGTTATTATTGATCCAAAACCTTGTCTGTATGCACAAGAATATCTGGCCGTCTGTGGGCACGTTTGAGGTCAAAAAGACGTATTAAATAACCTGAACTGGGGCTGCACCATTTTTATTCTTTTTTTGTATATATTTTTGAGCAACAAAATCAAGCCTGAGGAAAACTCTAATTCTGTCTTCACAGCCGGGGGCAGCCCCCACACGGCTCTGACTTTTCCCTCCTGACGTTTATATCTGTATGTTTGCAGCAAATAATACAGGAACCTTAATATTACCTATTAAATAAAAATTTCAAATCTTGATCGCTTGTTTAAAACAATTTAAGTTAATTTGTTTTCCCACATTGTTTATCTCAACACCAGGCTTGCCAATAAATTTGATATATTAACATATTAATGGTGGTTTGAGGATCAAACCTGGGGAATTTGCTGATTCCTGATTGTTCTACTTCTGCTACAGCAGGTCAAACTGTGACAGAAGAAATTCATTAAATTAAATGAGGACAGATACGGAAGTCAACACTTACTCTATCATAGTTACGATTAATATTATTATTGTGATAACAAATAGTTTGTATGTACTAGAATCACACAAAGTTGTCATAAT
Source organism: Channa striata (assembly GCA_033026295.1). NCBI lineage: Eukaryota > Metazoa > Chordata > Actinopteri > Anabantiformes > Channidae > Channa > Channa striata. The sequence goes on from CM065182.1 coordinate 3,547,511, forward strand.
TCATGTTTCAAACTACAAACAAGTCTCTGAATGTTTTTCAATATTAAGTTCAACTTTATTTATACAGCACCAAGTCACAACGTCATCTCAAGTGAGGAGGAAAAAGAAACCTGCAGCAGAACCAGGCTCAGGGGGACGGACGTCTGCCTTGACCCGGTTGGGCCGAGTGGAAAACACTGGGCAGGTTGGTAGGACCAGTAGCTCTGCAGCCAGGGACAGACGAGGTTGGATGTCAATAATTTTGTTCTGGGACATTTAATAATATGCTACTTTTATTTCTTTAGATAACTGAACTAACAGAATTTAATTATTTAACTTTTTTTAATCTTAATCTTATTAATTCTGACAGTTAAAAGTTGTAATATTAACTTAAAAATTAAAATATAAAAATAAAATACTAATTGCTTCCACATAATTCTTGAAGGTTTAGAGTGTGGACCAGGTTTTGTACATTCAGGAGATTAGTCTTGTCCCAGTGTCCCCGTTAAACAGTCGAACTGCTGTCCAGGCCTCCAACGTTTGGACTATGGCACTTCAGATGCTTTGTGTGAGCATTTGAAATTGTTATAAAGAATAATTTAGACTTTTGTCCCCCCTCCCGGCACAGTGGGGAGCCTGGGAATTTTCTCTGGGGTAAATTAGTGCTCACAGGTTATGAGTCCGTTGCACAATGCAGGACTGATACCGAAACATTAGGGGGAAATCAGGCGGTGAACATCGTCCCTGATGAAACGTTGTGGCATGTTCGAGTCCTGTCCGTGTGTGCAGGGTGCTGCGCGGCACACACAGCTCTCCGCCTCTCTCTCCTGATGCTCGTCTTTGCCTTTGTCTCTCTCTCTGTGCCGAGATGAAGCGACAGACACGAGTGATTGCGACTGGCACAGGTGGGTTTTGTTTGTTGGCAGAGGAAGCGAGTTGAGAAGGGAGATGACAGCATCGGTTTAATGTGTTTTTCCTCCTCTGTCAGACACACACACACCAACACGCGACGCCGACGCCCCGTCTCTGAGTTCCTTTCACGCCAGCAAACACGACGTACATGCAGATGCACAGTGATGAGATAGTGAGATGAAAGAACACTAATAGTGCGGCGCCTGTCAGCAGCTGATAAAAGGGCTCAGTGGGTTAGCAAATGTCAACGACAAAGGCGAGGCAGCGGTTAGTGTGTGAAACGGAAAAGGACGAGGGCAGAATCACACGTCTGGAACTCAGACATCACCAAAGGTTCTTCACGGGGGATGTTGCTCCGCAGGGCCTTCACTCCGGGGGTCTCTGCCTGTTTCGGAGGTGCTAAAGTGCGGCCACTAAAATGCACGGCTGATTTCCGCATCCTCATGCTGATTCTTGAGCCCCTTTCAGACCTGAACTCTAGAGGACGTCAGGAGGATCAGATCTAGACACAGTCAGACATGCAGCCAACGTCGGTGAGGTGCGTTCTCACTTGAGAAGAAATACTCTGTATGTTTGGGCAAAGGGTTGTAGTTGGGCACTTTGAGCAGGGGGCGGGACTTGATGGCAGTTTCCTTTGTTGTTTTTGTGATTAAATCTAATTAAAATAATGAATTTTATGATGCACGACACTGGCCCATTGTATGTTACATTTGTTTGCATCACCACGTTTCTTTGTAGGAAAAAAGTGGATTTGGGGCCAAAGTCATCACTATTCACCGTACAGGGTCCGAACGGTGAGTGTGTCAATCTATCCACTGTTTGGTTCTCTCAACGTATCCCACAATGCAACGCTAGAAGTTGAGTACACATCCTGGACCCAGCTTTCTGCGAACAGTCCCACAATGCAATGCTCCCCGTCTCAGAGATGAGAAAATTAGTGATGTGTGACTCAAACAGCTGTTACGTGCCAGTTGACTTATCGCCATCGAACGAAATACTTTGGTCTACGTTATATGGGCAGGAGGGAACGAGTGAACGAGGCTGATTTCGGGTCCATCCCGGGTCTCCTGAACCTGCCAGGCTGCCCTTGTGAAAGATGCTTAACCTTCAGCAGTGCCCAGGGAGGATTCAGTAGGAACGAGTACGAGGCCCTACTATAAAAGAAAAAAACAAAACCAAATGCACAGAACATAACCTAATAAATAAACTAATAAAAGCCCAGTTAGGAGAACCTCAGTTCCCAGTGATGTGCAGTGAGCTCTTTCATTCGCAGCATCTACAGCTCTGTTTTCCTTTTCCATCCGCAAACTGCTGTTGAAATGGATATTTGGAGCCCATTCAGACAGATTATTTGTGATGATGAGAAAGCAATTTTGTGTGAAATGTGGCAATATATGGACCATTTCAATGTCACTGACAAATGAATATTTATTTCTGTCAGGAGGAAGAGGTGTGAGCGCAGCTGTGAGACGATGGATGCCGCACGTTGTCAGGGTTCTTATGCTTTGTTTGTGTTCGGCAAAATGAAACATTTCTTTATCAGGGATCATCAGCTGCTCTGACAACAATTTGGTGTCAGACCACACACACACACACACACACACACACTCACAAACACACACACAGACACGCACGCAATGCCGAAACACATCAATTCTGTCACACGCCTGATGACAAACCCACACACACGCAGGCAGGCACGCACACGCCTGCCATTATCAGACACTGTGTCACAGTTGCTGTGCAGGGGGAGACAGAGGAATCGTTTGATAGAGTTTCAGACAATGTGCAGTGTCTGCTTCTCCATTCTTTTTCCATTACGAGGCAATATGCTCGCTCAACCTTGGCAGCAGCCAACAGCTTTTCTTTGGCAGACCTGCATCTGAGCACGGCGCTGCCTATCTCCTCGCTCTGCTCTGGCTTCCTGGAATAGCTTGATTGATATGGTTGTGTGTGTGTGTGTGTGTGTGTGTGCGTCTTTACACGCATGTGCATCAGTAGAAGAAAGAGCGAAAGAACAAACGTATTGTTTGGCACATCAGCCAAAGAGATTTTCGGTTCTTTTTGCTTGTTTTTTCTGTTAGTTTGCAGGAAATCCGGAAACGGGAGTCGCACATTTCACTGACTTTTGTTCAGTAGTTGAGCCTCGTTACAGCAAGTGCACAGTCCTGACAGTGGACTCTTCCACCCGACGGCCATTTGTAAAATACGGAATGAGCAGGCTCACAACTTTTCATCAGTAGATGATAAAAAAAACCACGTTTTCCCTGGATTCATTTGTTCTTTCAGTTTAGTTCAAGTCAATTTCTGCCCAAACAATAGTTTGTTGTTGTTTACACCTCAGAAATTGACTTAGACTGAAATGTGTTGTTTTTTTTTTTACATGTGGAGCTAATAACCACAAACATGCCAGAGTTACTGTGATTAAAAAAAACCATGATTTTAAAAATAACCTTTAAAAAACAGACTTATTAATGCAGAGTAACGGCCATCTTCATTCAAAGTGTTATTCAGTGACCTGCAGCATCTGCAGCTCCTGGTAAATGTGGGTGCACACTACAGGACCATCAGGCTGATTTCCAGTGTGGTTCTTCTGATCCTTAGAACCGAGAGGCGGTTTGCAACTCCAGGCTGGTTAGAACCTCGAGTATCAGCCCATATAATCCAGTGGTGAGACGAGTTTACAGACATGAACTAACGCTGATCTCTGGATATTTGAAATCCTGCAGTAGGTACCAGGCTACTGTAAGTAAAGTTTCAGTAGCACTTTACAGCTTGGTGATGGTGAGGTAATATTTGCCAAATAACAATGTAATAAAGGGTAAAATCTCTCTAATAAAATCATGGTGGAGGGAACATTTTAGTAACATTTTGTATTACAACAAAAGTTATAATAAGGTAACAATCTAATCAATACGAGGCCAAGAACTCATGGGCAAAAATGAGGAAACCAAACACTGAGTTCCAGTAATAACCTGGAAACACTTGCGGTAGTTTTGGTGTATAACTACAGGCACTAATGTGAGCTTTGTAAAGGTAAAAAGGCTCAGATATTATAAATTACTATAACATTATTTGCATAAAAATTATCAAAACTAAAGACAGGCAGGTAAACGAATACAAACACTTATCTTTTTTCTCATTTAAAAAAACCGAGGCTCACAACACATGGAAGTGAGCATTAGTGTGAGATCTCCTCGTGTCCACAGGGAAGTCACGGCTGAAATGTTGAAAGTGGAGAGAGTAAACTGATAGATCCGAGCTGAGCAGCCTGAAGGCAAATCTACACTTAGAACAAATTCAATCGTACAGGACACGCGTCCCCTCGGGGAGCAGGGGGGAAGCTTCCCGTCTAAACGCCTCTGTTTGCTCTGAGGCCGCGGTGAAAATGCTGATCGTGAAGTAGATAGAGAAGTGCATTCAGCTTTTCAGAGTAAGATACCTGCTGTCTGAAGAACCGCGGTGACGTGTTCTCCGTCGGAGCATTTACTGGCACCAAAGCTCAAAGTGAAACTCAATACAGAAGAGAAGAGCGGCACTTAATGCAAATGCTGTGAGGTGAGCATCCTCACATATTTTAATAAACAGATATGATACATAATAATTCACATTGAGTTAGATTAAGTTTCCTTCAAATTAATTGGTGGATGTGAATTTATCAGGGGGATGCAACACAATTTTCATTATGTCGTTTTTCTTACACAAATTCACCCTTTTTGTTGCTCTAATGATAAAAAACTTGTGACACTTGGTGTATTGTTATTATAAAAACTTTCAGGCGACGTTTGCATCCCCTCACAGGCCTGTATCTGACACAAAAAAAACGCTCAGCAGTTAGATTTCAGTCGTGACACTTTTTCACATCTGAACTCTTAACTTATGAAATGTCAAAACTGAAAATACAACAGAAAAAAGTCTCCAGCCTTTAAAAATCCCATAAACACTGATTTATGCCGCGAGACTTGTAATTTACTGTTGCCACGTGCAACCTGCAAGCAGCAGTTTACTAATTAACAATAATTAGAATTGGTAAGCCACTTTACTGTTTAATTTCCTGTGAGGAATGTGTTGCTTAAAACACAAAGCGAGACACTAAATGAAAGACCGCTATGGTTTTCTTGGCTCCATGTGTAAATCTCAAATTTAGACGAATGCCCCGCAGCTGCCTCACTGTTTAGAATAACCAAACGTTTATAAGTTGGATCAATAAACTGTGTTTGGAGTTTAAAATCCCCTCATGCCAAGTATGTCAACAAAAACTAAATCGATTCGTCCTGCCATTCGGAGAATGTCGAGGCAATAATAACCAGGTCTGGTTTAAGTAGGAATGAAGTAAAAAGAAGTGAGAGATGAAATATTCACCTGATGTGTCATGAACACACGATCCAGAGCAAATTAAAAGTTGGTGCATCGCTGACACTCTTCACTGCATTTTAAAAAATGGACAGACTGAGATGTTGCAGTTTTGTGAGAGTTTGTCAGCTGACGTACATTTTATTGTTTACATATAAATAAGTATTCAACAATGCAGCTGCAAAATGTGAGCACACACTTCAAATCTCACTTTTGCAAAAAAAAAAAAACAAAAAAAATATCAACATCATACACACAACATAAGCATCTGACGACGGTCACGACCGATTACATTTTTTAGCACGATTTAGAGAAAAATAGAGGAGCCTGCAGATTGGACCAGTCACGTCCTGCCCAACTGGTTTCCTCGTGTGAACGGCTCCAGTCCTGGACACGCCGTTGGTACGAAGCCAGACGCACGCGCAGCTCCAGCGAAGGCGCGACGTGTTAATTGCTTTGGGAGACTCCAGCAGCAGCCTCGATGTTCCTTTGCTACCGTGCAACAAGCTTTTAGTTTGACATCAAACTGCTCACTTTTTAGCTCCAACACGTGCTTCACTGGGACGATGTAATTGCGTTCACCCGCCCTGGGAGCTGCTTCCGTATGTCACGTGTTATTCTGGGCACAGTTCCACTGATTGGGCTGCGGAGCATCGAACGCCTTGTGCGTTTCATTTCTCTCACACGTGTAATTTGACCACGACAAACATATTTGTATGTATGTATATGTGCACAGTTTTTTTCTATCACTGCTATTGATCAGCGCTAAGTCTCCGAAGGGCCCCCAGTCTTTACGGGCCGGTGTGACATTTGTTTCTTTGTCCGCTTCCTTTAACAAACCCAGTCTTCAGAAGACTCGACCGGCGCTCTGACCTTTTCCCTCCCATCCTTCCCGCCTCTCTCTCTCCACACTTTTCTCCTGTTCACACGTTCGCTCTGCCTCGCTCTCCCATTAATCCTCCAGTTTTATCACACTGTCTCAATCTCTCAAGTTCTCTCTCACACACACTCAGACTCGTGTCATTTGTGTTCTCTCGCGTTCTCTCTCTCCTCTCCTATCTCCACCTCTCTGCTCGCACACACACTCTCTCCCTCCGGTTCGGCTCCGTGTCAGCCCCTCACCGTTGCCTCGGCGCTGTGGTGGTCATCTTAGCAACTTCTCGACTCAAGAGACCTCCGAAGAATAAAAGGCTGAAGCTGTCCATCCAATCTGTCTCTTTTTCTCTATGGGGCCAATTTAGCTCCTGGCTGCTAGACTCTCCACAACTGTGTGGGATAATCATTATCACTCGGCTCCAAACGAGAACTTCAGCTGCTGTGGCGTCAGAGCCCCCCTGCTTTCACAGTCCAGACTTTCATCAAGTTTAAATTATTTCTGTCTTTTGCTAATGTCCATACCGGACACCACGTTGTGAACAAGGAGATGGACCTGGCTGCAGACCGGTTTCTTCTTGGTTAGTTTTAATTTCTCCATGCCCGGCAAACACAAGGCACACGCACCCATCAGCCGCAAACACTCCGACCACCTGTGCAGATTAATGCAATCCAGTAATTCACAGCTTTGCCATGAATTCTGCTTTTACAAGCTTGTAATTTCTGAAACTGTCAGAAAGGTGATAATTCCACCGTGTTTATTAGCGAGGTCAAAGCGGGTAGTGGAGTCGTACTGGAGTCCTCTGTTCTCCTGCGTCCGAGTTGTACAATAGAGAATGAAATTGATGAGTTTTGACTTTCTGTGGTATCATGCATCATTGTAAATGATTATTATTTTTAACAAATACTTTTGCAATTTCATTTCCTCAGGTAGGGTCCACGTTCTTCCTCTTCATCTCTTTCCTATCTCCATCCATTTCTATCCTTACGCTCACGTCACCACCATGTGACTCGAAATCATTCCCTGAACCTCTGTGCCCAAGAACTAATGACAATGGCCCGGGTGAAACAAGCAAACCTGGTGTGAGTATGCAATCAGAAATTTATGATAAGGCACATTTACAACCACAAATATCAATCATCAATCATACGACGATAACTGTGCTGTCTGCCGCTGTCATTCTTCATCTGATAAACTGTCAGTCACTCAGCGGTTGACACACTCCTGTCAGAGCTTATACTCTGGGCAATATGTATGTGTGTGTGTGTGTATAGACACACACCTACAGAGGATTACAGCCTCTTCGTGTGCGTGACAGGAACACACTGTTGACCTGTGCCTGTTTGCGTGCACTTGTATGAAGGAGGGTGAAAGACAAACACAAGTCGAGAGGAAGACGGTTTGTGTTCAGGGTTACGAGTGATAACAAGCCTCACACACAGTCTGTGTCATCAGCTCCCAGACTCATAAAGAGAAGCTGTGATGGAAGGACGTGTATGAGCGGATGTTTCTGCAGGTCAGAGCCCTCTGTTGTTCACCGCCTTCGGTCGACAGATTGTCAACACAAAGCTCCACTGGCACACGCACACACACACACACACACACACACACACACACACACACACACACACACACACACACACACACACACACACACACAGAGGACCATGCTCCTTGTACATTTTGGTGATATGATGGTATCAGGTGGTTTAAAAACTGCCGGACGTATGACTCCGTCAGTTTGAAGATCAGCACTAGTACTGCAAATATTAACAACAGCGGGTAGATATTACAGTATAAACACAGAATATATTGTGTAATTATAGTAACTTGTTGGCAGTTTGTTGGTGCCTCCTGAAATAGCATTTATATATTATAATACTTGAGTTGTGTTATTGCGCTTTTGCGTCTTGGCTCCTGAGAAACAAAAGCACTTTGCTCAAGGACATTTTGTGGTTTTGGTCGAATGTGGATGTTTAATGATATTGAAATACGCAGCTTTTCTCATCAGGAAATGTGTAAACGTGCATTGCATGGATGGAATACAGCAAAGGAACGGACAATACCAAACACACTTGTCATCACCAGGAATAAAATCTCAAGTATTTAAAGTGTCAGCCACCATTTCATAATCAATCAGGCATCAAGCAGGTTCAGGGTGTAAATGTGCATGCACGAAGCTTTTAAACGTCCCTCTGACGTCCCTATATTAAAATATGTCAGATGATGTCATCTGATTTTCATCATGATTACAAACTGAGCAACAAGATGAAATAACTTAAACTGAAAGTTCCTTCAAGTGACGTCATCTGGAGGCATTTTTCAGCTAGAAGTACAGAGATTTTGTAATATAGAAGAAGTCAGAGGGAAATTTAATAGCAGTTATTTACATTTAGTAAAAAAGTAAAACCAAAAGAAGCAATTTCAAAATCAGTGAAGACCCTATGTTTTTATGTTTTTATCCAGATAAATTCTGAATTCACCGGTGGATATCTGAAGGTCAGGGGTCTGACATGTGGCAGCTGGTAACAGCGACACATTGTCTGAAGACGCTCACAAAAAAAACTGCATATCTTTACACTAACTGTGTTTGTGCAAAATGATAATCAGCCCTATAATCCATTCAAATAGGCTGTGTGCTTGACAGCAGCTAACTAAAATTACTGGTTAGCTTAAACAATTATTTGAGTTCATCAGCGTTTCTATTTTTCTGCCACCGGGGAATAATGACAGACAGCAGGAGTGATATTGAGTGTGTATTCTCTCCGGAACAATATTGTGCTGCAGCGGGAGAAATGTGTGTTATTTTCCCTTCAGCAGTTTATTATATACAACAGCAGGAGCCTTGGAATAAACTGACACACTTTTAATCAACACAAGACGTCGGGGAAGTGCAGCGCAATTTGACACAAGCGCCGGCAAAAGTGGCTGAGGGGCAGCGAAGGGCCGCGGCCATTGTCTCAAGTGTAAAGGTTCTGCATGTGAAGTTGCTCTGCTCCCCCATAACCCCACACACACACACACACACACACACACACACTCACTGACCGAGCTGCACGTCTGACCCCGTGTAACGTGCGTCGAACTAACGCATCGAAACACTCTCAGCCTTTTATTAGCTGCAGTGCGTTCACACAGTGTGTGATTTCTTACGGGGGACGTTCCCAGGTGGAACAGGCCCCACACGAGCTGGGAGCTGCCGGTCGACCGAAAATTATCAACAGCAAACCTGTCGACAAGATTTATGGCAAAACCTCTCGTCGTTAGGAGTTGAGGTTCAAACCTTTGGACTGAGGCGTGTGTGCACTTTAAACACACAATCCTGCAAACAGGAGTCCCACGTACATACATAAGTATTTATAATTTTGAAAAATGCTGCAAAACCTACTAGTCAAGTGCAAACTGTAAAATCATCTGATTGGTCAGAAGGGTGAGTACGGTGGCCCTGAGAGCTCACGGCACTGCAGCGACGGAAAAAATACATCAAAATACATTTATAAATCGAAACGTCACGTTTTAGTTTCCCCCCGGAACCATTGTAGACAACTGCCCCACACTGTTTCCAGGGGCTATTATATGGTTTCCATCGTTTGCTTGTGTTGTGGCCTCGCTGCGCCTGTGTTGTCTTATTGATGACGTTGTTTTTGAATTTGCTTGTGTTTTGTCTGTTTGCACGTGTCGTCTCTCTTTGCTGAGCCTTTAGACAGGATAGGATTTTAGGATATTTCTACTAATTTTGTATTTTTTTAAATTGCAAGCAGTAGGGCTGCTTAAAAATCTCCCTGAGAAACCGCCGTTTCTTTGCAGTTAAATAAACGGCTAAGATCATATGATATCGACTCTGAAACACCTGTTGATGATGTAAAGCTACACACACTTCCTTTTCAAGCGGTGGCTTCTCTGATGGATAAATCTGACCCAAACTTTCTTTTCTTCCCTTCCCTCTGTCCGCTGGTGATGAAAGAGCACCTTCAGTCCGGCCACAAAAGATCCTATTTGTTGTCCCTGTTCTGCAATGTGAAGTGTCTTTGTTTAAAAGTGGTCTTTCCATCAGGGCTGCACAAAAGGCTCCTTTACAATGTGGTAAAGGAAGAAGGCGGAGATTTAAAAGGGGAGAGGAAGAAAAAGTCGCAAAGGGAAACAGACAGAGGTGAAGAAAGGGTGCAGAGAAAGTGAGAGGAAAGAATGGGCGAATAAAAAAAGCTAGAGGCGAGATTGGAGCCCCGTGGCACTCGGTGCAAACTGCTTTCTATTATCTGTGGTGCTGGTCGGAACGAAGAGGTAGGGAGAACGGGCTGGCTCTGGACCCCGGGGTGATTAAATACGGAGCTTGAATCTGAGCCTGCAGATCAATGAGCGCACAGGGGAATTGGAGACCGGTGTGTTTTTTCACGCCCTCTTTCTTTCTATGACGCAAGAATTTCTCTTTTTCTCGTCTCTCCAAAGCCGCTTCTTTAGCAGAGGGACCCACCGCAGATCTATCAGACCCGCGGTGGGTCCGGCGAGAAGTTGAGACCAATACATCTCAGTGTGACTTGAGATGTGTGTAAATTTGATTCACCTAATCGGGATGTGATAGGATCCTTATTGGATGGGAGTGGATTCCCATAGAAAAGCTCAGGAAACAGGCATTGAAGGAAATAGAACTTGAACTTTTTGTAATTATCGAGCATATTTACAGATTGCAATGACATTCGACCCCTGCATTTAACCCACCCCCTCTGGGACGCAGCAGTGGTCAGCCACAGGCAGAGCTGGCGCTGACTGTCTTGCTCGAGATCCTGGTGAGATCTGGATCCCAACCTGATGCTCCACCCGGTAGCTTCTAACAAAATTAAACCAGTGACCTTGGCTGTTATCAACACCCAGTGGAACCAAGGCTTGTTTGCTGAACTAGCCTTCTGGGTCAGGAGGCCTCGGACCAGAACCTCTGAATAAAGACAGCACTAATATATCTTGTTAAAAGGACCACAGAGTCTCAAAACGGTCAAAATCACACAACAGTCCAGTAAAAGGATACACGGAAATTACAAGAAAGACTGAAACAAATGACAAAAATATTTACCAAAATACATGTAGACATAAAATCTTCCAAATAAGACAAATATATCACCAATAGGACCTAAGGAGTCACAGCATGGGGACAAATAGGCGGCGTGTAACTAAATAACAGTTTTTAGTCTTTGTGTGAAAGCTGTAAATTCTCCGAGCAGCCAACACCGAACTGTGATAAGCTGATGAACTTTGTCTGATTATTTAGCCTCTCATTAAAAAAATTATTTCTACAGTAGAGTAAACAGGACAAAGTTTCCATTTGATAAATCGACAGAGGTCGTCTTTCAAATCACCTTTAATGACTTTGACTTTTCCAGATCTTTAAACCAGCCGCTGTAATCAATGATGGGAGCCTTAATACACTACAATGGTCCATGGATTAGATTGGGTATTTAAACGTTGGCTTTAATTAGAGCTGTTCCTTTTAAAGCTACGAACGTTGAGGTGTGAGTGCAGCCAGCCAATCCCCAGCGGGCGTGGAGGGCGTGATGGCAGAGACAGGAAAGTGAAAGGTGGAAAATCAGGTGGAAGTCATCAAAGTGACCTTGTGGTCGTCTGACCGCTCGTTAGGCTGAAAGAACAGGACATGAGGTCTTTGCCCCTAATTCCCACAATGCATTTGTCCTGTAGCTCCAGAAATTGATAAACCAGGCCGCTTACAACTATCTTTGTTCACCCAGTGCAGATTTTTTTTCCTGACTAGTGACCTCTTGTGGTCATCCACATAAAGACGGTCTTCTCTCAGCTCGGTCTCCTAAAGACATTGTTGCTATGAAACCAGGCGGTTTTCATTCCTGGAGTGTCAAAAAAGTGTCACTTTTAGTGCAGTGCAACGGAAACCCCGACGCTTTAAAACTGTCAACACTGTCGAGACGCGGGACTTTTCCACAGGAGACCAGGGTCCGTCTCTAGTCCAACACAGTGTGCACCTTAATGACTGGAACACAACTTGGTGCACGTGGTTTCTACAGTAAAGAAGGTGCAGTGCAGTTGTCGTATCTATATGATATGGTTTTCTTATACCTCAACCTTACTTTGAATTTTTCGTACCTAATTCTAACAGTTTTAGTGTGTGCATGGAGTCGTTCTCATGGCTCCTGGAATGTCCAATACTAACAAAAAAGTGTCCCTGTAGCATCAATATGTCAAACTGTTGTTCCCATGGAGTCAAATGGTGGCGAATGTCCATGAGTAACGCCAACGTTTACCAGCGGCCTCAATGTCACACGCCAAAGGATGTAAAAAGCCATAGGTGTGAATGGTTGTCTGTCTGTGTGTCTTTCTGTGTTGACCCTGAGACAGACTAGAGAACTGTCCAGCTCCTCCGTGACCTATATAGGATAAGCGGTAGAATTGAATTGTTGCATTTTTTATAGAATTGATGGTTCTATATTTGCAGGAGGTTCTCGAGATGTTTGGTTAGTGTAAAAAGCACAGCACTGTCAAACCAGAGCCTCTAGTTCAACGTCCTGTTTTTGTTAAGTTTGTAAAAGACTGTGAATTAACTTTCTGTTAAGCCAGATCACAGTCTGACTTAATTGTCTGAATTTACCAAGTGCTTCGATTGTCTAAACGCAACCGAAAAGCTGCAGTCCCAAACCTAATTTTGTACTTTAAACAGCTGCCTCTTTTTACACAGCTTGGCAGTGAACGGCTCCCTCCAAAGCACCTCAGGACCACAGGCAGGTACTCCTCAGCGGCAGCATATTGATCTCATCATGAGTCCAGACTTTCCCCCCACCGGCCTGTCTGCCTTCATTTAAATGACCTCTATAAAGCATCTACATCTAAACTTAATTAGATATTGAAGTCTGTTAATTAAAACATTATCTCTGGCAAAACACAGCTGGCCAGTCCGACGAGTTAATCGATGAGGATGAGAGGATTCTGTCTGCTGAGCGACGTGAAGGAAAGAAAACCAAAAAACACACTCCAGGCTCAAGTGTGTGAAATTAAACTGTTAAGAGGATTTGCGTTGCATGCCCTGCATGTATTAGTGTTTCGCACACCACAATACAAATGCATTTCAAAGCCTCCTCACGCGTTTCTTGATAAAAGGCATCAGATTAAAACATGCTGTCGCAGTCTGATGTAGGCATCACAATCTGCCACGTGCTTCAGGGAATTGCAGCTCTGAGCTCTCAGAAAGCGCGATTTACCTTTGTCCTGAACGACCCCTGAATGCCCCTTTACATGCTTCCAGCCGCATCGTGCTGTCTTCTACACGTATTTTAGTCTACACGCAAAGCAGAGCGTGAGGTTCACTTACGACAAGAAAAGAGGAACTTTGGGAGATCCTGTCAATTTGCAAAGGTCCCCAGGAAGTTCTAGAAGAGGTTTGTTAGGTACATCCTGAAAGATTACAGGTTGTCAGATTGTGGCAGACATATATATTTAATAAAAACCACATGTCATAGTGGCCCCGAGCAAGACGCAGAGCCCCAAACCACCCAACCCCATTCGTGTCCCCGGCCCCAACCCCGAGCTGACTGACCAACCGTTAGACTTTAGTGATTTGAAAAACAAAAAGCCTGAAAAACAAGACACACGTGGAGAAAATTGGTACAGCAGCAACATCAAATGTGGCTCATGCTTGAAAAACATGGTGGTAAATAATGAAGTCCAATCACCGCTGTAGAACTCTCCGTCTTCTGACGACCGCAACGGCAGCAGGCAGAGGCCTGAAACACCAGCCAATCAAGACCAATTGAAGCGCGGTCTCAATCTCGTTTGTATTCTTTGAAGCAATCAATGTCTAACTCCGACAAATGCAACAGGTGAACTCGGAGAGAATCTCGATTAATCACATTCTCCTTTCATCTTCCACTCCCTGCAATAACTGCAATCATAAGGCTTTTTTCTTTTTTCTCGCAAACAATTTAGACCAGGAAACTTCGCCGAGTGCTGTCAGAGAACATCGGCTTAAATCACAGCGCACTGCGCCGTACTATCAGCGGCTTCCTACAAGCCCTAATGCATTTGTGATTAACTCCGGATGCACATTGTTAATAATTGTGACACAAATGGCACCCTGTCCCCAAAGGCTTGACATTGCCTTACCCTCATTGTTTTAAGCTGGTGAAAGAGACCGAACTTGTCCCACCGTGAACTCTCAAAGAGACAAGGAATTAAACCTTTAAAGTGCCCGAAACCGAAACCTACGAGCCACCATCAGCCCACGGAACAAAAAAAAGACAGTAACTGTAAAATGTAACTGTATGCACAGGTTGTGTCTTGTAAATAATATTATCCTTGGCTGATAAAAAGCAACGCATTTGTGTCATTTCTGATATGTCACAATTTTTAGTAAATAGACGGTGCTTTGCATTCTTTGATCTCAGCTTCGGATGCTTTGAATAAAAGCCACCGTGTCCTTTTTGTCTGGAGGTGGGTGCTGCATCTTGTGACTCATCTCGAGGAGCTGTCAGCCTTGAAATGATGTAAACAGCATCTGTAAAGGCGGCTCAGGTGTTGAAGAAGGTGACACTGATTTCAGCTTTTCTCTCCTCGGCTGCATGTGTGGGAAGGCATTTTACGTTTTGCTTTGCTGCTTTGTTTCTCGCCTCTTTCCAATATTTAAATGTTGCAACATAAATTCTCACAGTGTCCTCGAACGCACGCACACGTCTTCTGTCCTTACCTTGTCATAAAACCCACTGGACCATTGGGGGGCGGGCGCATGTTAAAGCTGAACCACTTTTAGCGCTTTAAGCAAAAAATGGCGAATACTGTTGTTTATATGGAGTCACAATGGCGCCCGGTTACACACTTTCACTTTTTGCCCTAAACGCTCAAAATGTGAGATATAAAATGCAGTTTTGGTCAGATTTAGACATCTGGACCAAAAAATGGCAAACATGCTACACGGTAAGTGGAGGGTGATTTTGGACACAGTGGTGAACATCACGTCATGTGTCACATGACTGGTTCTTACCAATAGCAGCTCTCAGACTGTTATGTCAAAGTCTTGTTTTGCGACCCTCTTCCTTACTTTAATTGTTACTTCCTGTCAAAAGTAACTTGTTGCTTGACTCATTATGTTTTTCTTCAAAGCTACAGGGTTAATATTGGAAACATCACATACGCAGACGCGCTCTTCATTAGCTTTTTGTTGCGTCTTATAGTTTAGTTTTTTGAGGATAGCGTTGGGACACAGAAGGCAGCAGGATTGAATCCCACCTGACCTGGTGTGGCCCCACGCCGGCGTGGCCCCGAGCCTGGGTGTAAATGGGAGGGCTGCGGCAGGAAGCACATCCGGCGTAAAAATTCACGCCAATCACGTTCCAGTGTGGCGACACTGAAGGGACAAACCAAAACCTGTCGACTTTTTGACTTGTAACGAAAGCTCAATGCATCCACCGCAGGAAGAAGCACGAGCAGAGACGGACACGCTCTCATTGTTCCGTTACACTGCTGCAGGAGAAAGCTCCTCTTATCCCATCCCATGTTCATTTTTTGGCCTTTATATCTCTGTTCATAACCACCTGGTAATAACAGTGCAGATTGTTTTGCCCCGTTTTCTGCCTGTCCATATGGTGGGATGGGAACGGGAAATCTTCCTAAAAGCATTCATCTTTGAAGTGATAGCCCCTCTGTGTCTCCAAGGTGCTGTTCGGGTGCTTCGCTCCTTCTTTCATTTCTCTGATACAGTACGTTCAGGGTTTCAGGAAAATTACCACCCATCTTACTGTCAGCAATTTGTTTGGCCTGACTGCTTCTTGATGTTGCCTGTGTTTCTGACTAAAATCTGTGCTTCGACACCAGCAGTGCTGTTAGGATGATTTAAGGACGGTGGGATATTTAGCTCTTGATAAAGAGATGCAAAATAAAACTATTTGTTTGCGACTTAGGAAGATCTGAGCACAGAAAAAGATAAAAAGAACTCTTTTGCTATTTTTAATTTTATGATCACAGTAGCTTTAGAAGCCAAATTAGCTTGAGAACTTGTTTGTGTTTTTTAATATGTGCATATTTTAATCTTTGCACAAATAGCTTTTGGGATTACACGGCCTAAAACGTGCGTTGAGCATAGACGGATTAATAAACAGGCCTAACGGGCAAACGGACCAGATCCTCTGACCAGAAAAGATGCAAAAAGACAGAATAACAACAAAAAACTGACAACATATGATTACAAGTGGACATAAAATGGCTAAAAAAGAAACAAAAAGATACAATATAACTAAAAAGTGACTGTCAGACAACCACTTTAAGGAAACACAAAATGACCAAAAATTGACTAATAATGGGAAAAAAAAACACGTGGGGCTGGGAGGGCTGCCATCAATGCTTTAGCCTGTTTGAGTTTTCCTAATGTGTAAATCCGTCAGCGACACATCTTTGCTCGTGTATGACCTATGAAAAACACAATTCATTACCACTGCAGAGTTGCTCAGACTCCAGACGTTGCATCTGAAAACTTCCAAACGGCGGGTCTGAAAACAAAGAGAGTGCGACACCCGTCAATAAGGAGAAGAAAAAGCTTCCCAGCGTACAACCTGTCTTGGCCTTGCGTGCGCCGTGATCCCCGCTCGGCTGCCAGGTGGCCGAATGCCCATTAGTCTCCCTGTCTGCTGCGTTCTGCCAGCTTCAGGCTCAACAGGCGCTACTGAGAATAAATTATGATCCACCCGCGGGCTATCTGCCTTCTTCGGCCTTGATTCACCTATTTACACCAGCCTTGCACTCTGGGCAAAATTGCATTTCCCCTTCAAAAATTAGCTTTTATTAATGTTGTGCAGGCTGGTAATTAATCTCCTCAACAAAGGTACCATCTGCCTGACCCAAAAAATGGAATTATGCTTTCCCGTCCTGTGATTAAGATAAATATCATGCGAAGGAGTGGAAAACACTTTAACAGGGGAAAACAGAGAAGCTGCTTGTTGAGAGATGAGCAAGCACCTCTCACCTGTCCTCCCTCCTCTCTCCCCTGCACCCCCCACCTCCTGATTGGCCCCTGCCCCCCCCTTCTGATTGGCTACCTGAGCACACCTCTGCACTGCGGCGTTAGCGCATGTGGGACCGGATAAACCCGCGGTGATGAAAATGAATATTCCCACTCTGAGCCGGATAGAGTTCCATTATGAGGTCTATTTGTCAGGGGCAGGGCGCCAGGCTCCAGGACGGGGTTTTACTTGGCTCTCTGCAGGCCTGCTGGGGTCGAACTCTCCAGCACTGACTAATCAGGCGTAGCAGCTCTGACCCGACAGGGTCCCCAACAAAAAAAAAAAAAAACCCGTAATGGCTCTGTTGTTTTCTGACACTTTCATTCTACTCTGGTTCTCTGTCTGCCACGTGTGTGTGTTGTCTCCCTCCGTCTTTGTACCTTCTGTCTTGATGTTGCTCTTTTTGTCAGTCTCCGTGTCTCCCGTCATTGAATCGAAGCTGAAAGCAGAATGGACCCGCCGGCACGGCTACAGTTCGTCCATCTGTCCTTGTTAGTGTGTCCCAAAGCTGCGCTAAGGCTTTTTAGAATTAGTTTGCACTGATCAACCAAACAGGCATGAAGGGGCACGAGAATCGAGATGGAGGATGCAGTTTAGTCCCTGTGTGAGCTGTGACTGTGAAACACGCGTTTCTCTTTGTTTGTTGGTGAATCTGCAAATGATGCTTGGCCAGGTTATGTCATATTAAAAGTGTATACTGCGCTGGAATTAATTATAAAATCGCAGTGCTGTCATGACGCTACTGCGAAGAGATTGGTGGAGCTCTGCTGATGTCATTGGTGCCTTATTGGATGTGAAAATCCAGCATATTTCATCATTCGTGGACAGCGAACATGATGTGTATGGCGTCTAAAAATGCCTCTTCGTCCTGTCTCTTTACGTGACATGCTGAGCTTTTAGTGTAGATCAGTGCATCGATGTTTGACGCCTATGACCTGCTATCAGAGATCAGCAGCTTTCCGTTTGTCCCGTTGGGTGTCGCCACAGCGGAACACGGCCCTCACGTTGATTTGGCGGGTGTTTTTACACAGGATGCCCTTCCTGCTACAACCCTCGCATTTTCATCTGGTTCCCGACCGGTTGGCCTGGTGAGGTGGGATTGGAACCGTTCTGTAACCCAACCGAACTGTTTCCCTTTGATTGACATCACAAGACACAGGACTTTTCCACGGGAGTCCAGGGTTCGACCGGTGGAAAAGTCACCCAGCACCTCGTGTGCTTCAGTGATGATCATAACTACGTGATACATGTGGTTACAACAGTAAGGATGTTCATACGTGACATTGTTAATGTTTGTAGCATTTTGTTTTATTGTAATTTATCTTGTAATTCAGCCCTACACTGTGGTGAATATAAAGTGGTGGTGACGCTCCAGAATCGTCCTGTCCTGACGCCTAAGAACACAAAAAGCAACGACGCCGCAGCGTCTGATACTGTGGGAGGAGAAAGTGTCGGCTGGGACACTGCAAAAAGAGAGGCGGCGTGATTATATTTATTGAATTTGTAGTTTATTTTATAGACTGGCTGAAGTTTATGTGCTCTTCCTTCAATCCCGTTCCGCGTTTGTGGGACAGAAGCCATTTTTGGGCAGTTATGTTAAGGTTATGGCAAAACTGTGACACACACTGTTAATAATCTGAGTCCATTCAGAATATGAACAGACAGTGTAACCACACACACATATTCTCTCTCTGTGCTTGTTTGCCCCACATGGGGGTGATGTAACATTGTCTTTATAGATTTTTCCTTCTGTAAAACTCCCATTTACAAATGTGTCTGAGATTCAGTTACAAAAAAACTGCAGCAACATGAAAAAATGTAAAATATTCACACAATGTTTTATTTCAACATTTTTTTTGTCTTTATCTCCTGAATGAACTGGAATCCAAACTTCTGCGGGCACAACCGCCCCGTGAATAACAAAAACGGTGCATTCTGATCTTAACTGAGACAAAACAAGCGTCCTCTCGTATCACAGCCACCTCCACCTCCTGCCGTAAAGATGAAACAAATGTTTACTAGAGACGCATAAAAGACAGAACTTAAACGCACCGGGGAACGTCTGCCGTCCTACTGTTTATGTGGGCAGGTGCGATGAAAACAAAATTAATTTCGTACATTATTTATGCGCAGATCCGATTTGCATTAACGTTGCCAGATGGCAATATAGAGGGAAAACTAGAGCAAATAAATCGGATGCTGATTGTCTTCAACAGCAGAATGTGTGTCATGTGACACAACACAGCAGACTCTAAAAATACATTTTAAAAAGACGCATGTCATCTTTTTAATCAGCACCTGGATCTGAAGACGCTTCACTCTGACACTGGAATTATTCTTTAATTTGATGTCAACCTCATATAAAATACAATAATAAAATAAATAATTGTATTTTAAAAATCTTTTTTTTTTTATTTGAACTATTAAGAAATATGACTTTTAATTAATGCTGCATGACTTTTATTATTACTCACCCATCCATGATCTTTTCTCCTCCTCCTTTTCTCCTCATTCTCCTCCTCCACCTCATCATCATCATGCTCATCATCATCATCATGATGATGATGATGATGATCATGTTCTTTTTCTACTTCTCCTCCTCCTCATCATCATCCTTCCCTCCTCATCCTCATCATGATCATCATGATCATCATCATTATCGTTTTTCTTCTCCTCTCCCTCCTCTTTTCCCTCCTTCTTCTCTTTCTAATTTATCTTTCAAGCTTTTTTGATCTTATTTGCAAACTCAAACAATCTTGCACCACGCATTTGATTTCTAAAAATGTTTCTTTCGCTGCACATAAAGGGTTTCAGCTCCATGAATGTACTGCTGGACATATTGAGATCTACTGTTGCTCTTCCCTCTGCTCCTGCCTCTTGCTCCTACGTTCAGTTCTCCCCATCACACCTTTGCCACTTCGCTCCTCATTTAATGTGCTTTTAGCATTTGGCAACAGAAAATTATGCCTTTCTACTGCTTTCACTTCTCTCCTTCGCGTCCTCTTTCATCTTCGCCTCTCTACCTCTGTGTTCTCAGCCCCGGCATTCAAACCTCTTTAAACAGCTGGGGGGACCCTGCTGGGGATCTTGTTCCTGTTGATCTAATAAAGACCCTTCAGAATTGTAGTGGAAACATCAAAGTCCGCAAATATAATAAAAGCCCCCAAAGGTATTGAACAGGGGCATCTTATTTTATTTATGAATAGAATTCACGCTTTGCAGAAATGTGGGCCATGCATTTTAAACCTACAGGTGATGTAAACCAATTAGACAATTTTATGTAAAACAGTTGAGGCACAGCGTGGTTATAATGATCTTCGTGCAAACACACACATTTTGATGCTAATCATATGCAAAGAGCTTCTTTAATTAATCACGTTTATTGGAGTGATACAATCCCTGCGCCTTCAGCTATATTCCAGAGCCTGGAGTGGTTGGTTTACACACACACACACACACACACACACACACACACACAGTTTCATCACATCCCATTACCAGCTGTGATCTCGTCATGCACAAGCCACGAGGGGAAACTTTCTGCATTTACTGGAATTGCACTTGCAGAAGTTACCGCCTGGTTGCTGGAAACTGCCCAACCCGCTGCCCGACCAGCCGCCCGAGTGGCTCTGAGCACCTCATCAGATCTGTGAAGCCTCTTCAATAATTGAGCACCACACAAATCATTCATAAGAGTTTTATTTTTTCACGTCAAACACCAGCCTGGCACACCACACTGCTTCGAGGATATGCTCGGCTCCTGGCCTCTTTTTAAAGAAATGTGTTTTATTTGTGAAATTGTCTCGTCAGTTAATAAGGCACCGTGCTCAGCAGATAACCCGGGTTTGAACCCGGGTGGCACGGAGAGGTTTCTGGGCAGGCTGGAGACAGTTGCGCGCGTGCAGGCATGCAAACGTGTGTAGCAGTATGAGGCTCATGCAGGAGGCTGTGCTCAGAGTGTGTGTGTGTGTGTGTGTGTGTGTGTGTGTGTGTGTGTGTGTGTGTGTGTGTGTGTTTGGCTGTACAGTGGGAGAGGTCCGCTCAGACTGAGGCAGGTCTCACACATGGATGAATCCAGCTGTGATGGTAATAGGAATGGGCAGAAATCTGAGGCAGACACTGCTAATGGTTCTTTCAAACAGAGAGGGATAGTGACCCCAGGATGCCCCACGCCCCCCCCCCTCCCCCATCCTCTCGTTCATGCATCTGCTGTCATTTTGCTCATTTTACTCTTTTCTTTCTGTGCCTCAACTGTGTTTTTCGTTCCTGCTGTTTCTCTTTTTGGTATTTTCCCTTGTTCATGTCCTTGTCAAGCTCCATCTCTCTGTCACTTCCTGATCTGCATCTGCACCTTCGTTTCGTGTCTCCTCTTCTTATAAACTCACTTTATTCTTAAACTTCATAAATGTTTCTTTCGACGAGTTTCCCCTCGGCACCTTCTTGTCTGGTTTCAGGCTCTTTGCTTTCGCATCCTTTGTCTCTCTCTTTTGTCCATTAGTCTTTCCTCAAACCATCGTGATCTCACTCACCCACTTTTCTCCCCTAATTGTTTTCCTGAGTGGAAACAGAGAGCGAGGCTACAACCTGAACGGCAGGGAAGACGAGACAATTCTGCAATAAAGCAAGGTTAATTTTTGTATTTCAAATTAATGGGAATGACATGTTCCTAATACAGTGAGCTGGAGTCAACGAATATGACAGAAAGTCGAAACAGGACTTTGCAGGATGTTTTACTTTCACGTCTCCTGTGTCCCGACGCTTTGTATCGTCCTTTGGCCTCACGATTAGACGCCCTGGGAACAACTGTGTCCACTACTGACATTTGCAGGTGCACGTCGGCATCAGTAGTGGACGCTCCAGGGGCGTCACCTTTTGATGCCACAGAAATGACTTTATATCTTTTGGGGTTAGGCACAAAAACTTCAGGGTACAAAAACTTTTATTAATCAAAGTTGTCTTGGGTCATAAGTGTTGGACAAACAACCCAACAGATACACAAAATATGTAGTTTATGCCAATTTATAGACACAAATGAAACCACCTCGTTCGCTTTATGAGTTCATTCTCACCTGCTGCATTGTCGGGTTGTTTGACATCGAGCTCTCATTTAGGAAATAATGTTTGTATATACACGAAATCTGGTATCTGCACAGAGGTTAATGATGAAATGCTCCATTTCAAATATGGCACACGGCTGCACCATAACTCCAAGCTGGAATCATAGAGGACTGTAAGCAACAGGATCCGAACATTTAGTAAGCTGTAATGGGTTTATGACTGGACCACTTTCTGTGCTGATGATAGTTGTGGCTGTTGGCTACAGTTTTATTGGGAACATGAATTTTTCTGCATCGCTGCAAAGTTGCCTGACTGACAAGCCATCGCTTCGGAGAGATTCCTGGAAAAGCTTTAGGTTCTCCTCAGTGTAACTGGAGTTCACGATGCTACTTTAGGCAGCGTCTCGACTAAAGCACATTAGTAACTGCAGGTTGCATTAAGCGTAAAATTCAGCACACGGAACTAAAAGGAGCAAACAAGCTGTGATATTATTATCATAATTCCCAAATTTCAGCGTTGCATAGTAAAAAAAGAAAGAAAAGTAAAAGCAATTATATAAGTTGGCAGATTAAACCAGATGGCGGTCTCCCTCTGCCTAATTGAAATGATGCACCTGAATCAACTTTTGAGAAATGCATAAAAATAGATTTGCTGTCCCACATCAGTGCAGTGTGGGAATCTGTCAAAGCATCAGGCCGCTGAGCTGCGTGGAAAAATAGCGCAAGCTGTGCGGTCGCAATGAAATACGGAAGTTAATCGGATGCAGCATCGCTACTGCAGCTTCACGTTTCTTTTTTTTCCTAAATGACGTCGTGGTCTTGGATGACAGGAGGGATAAAGTGACCCCACCTTTTTCCTCACCATGCCGCCACCGCCTGAGAGATCCACAAATGCGCAGAGAAAGCGTTTGATAGTGTTCCCAGACGCATCCGCTCACAAAAACCAAACACAATGAACACATCACAGCATAATTGGGACGTAATCAAATTGCAAAGGAGAGCATAGAGTATACGATTGGTTTGGGAAAATGAGACGGAGAAGCTGTGCAGAGAGAGTCAGACGAGGGCTCTTCATTTCTTTTCCAAATGCATCACTCCTGAATATTATTTGCAAACACTGAAATGTTGATTTTTTCCTCGGCAGTTTTAATTAAATAAGGAAGTTTGCGCTTGTGTAAGTGTGTGTGAACTGGAGTAACTGCCTGCCTCCATCGTAAGCTCATGATCAACACGGGAAGAGGCTAATTTCATTTTCATATCCTTGTTTGTGTGGGAGCGAGCTCAATGCGTCAGGATGAATTATTATCCCTCCCTGTCCACATTAGACCCGCCACACATAAACATTTCATTAATATAATCTTATAAATGCACATTCTCTTATCTTGGTCCCTGATGTTGTTTTTTCTGCAGACCCTCGTTTGTCAGTTGCCTGAGTTTAATTTATTCATTATCGCCCCCCTTGTTTTGCTCTTAGGTTTTGATTGCTGGTTTTTGCACAGTTCCTCTGCAGCGACTTCACTCGTGGCCGCATGTTCTCTCAGGACAGGAGTCTGAAGGCTTCGTGTTAGTATGGACGGTGATATTGAGCGTGCGGTGATATATGAACAGCCAACAGAGGACAGGGCTTTCAAAACCAATGCAGATAAGAAAACGCAGCGCAGGCGAGGAACTAGATTGTTTCCATCCGTCGTTCAGTTATAAAATTTCATTCTAGGCGAGCAGCAAAAGCTAAAGTCAGTAGATTTTTTAAAAATGATTTTATTGTCTTTTTGCTTAATTTAATAATTGATCAGTCTCTAAAATGTGAAATTGTGCATGAAGCATCATGTTTGAGAATCTGAAACCAACAAATGGTAAAATTAATTCATTTTACTCTAAACTGTCAAAGAGGTGGAGCCATTAGTTAAAGGGGTTAGTACAGAAAGCCACTGCCTTAACAAAGTGGGTCGTGAAGTATTGCATTGTAACAAGTGGTGGTTCTAAAGTTTTGGCCAGTACGATTCCACTACCACAATAAAAATAACCTGTGCCTGTTCAACAAAAAAACTGAAAACCAGAACACTGTAATTCATGACAGAGCTGCTGCATTAGATTGTACAGGTGTACCTAATAAAGTGACCAGTGAGTGTACTTTCACACTAGACTACAGTTTCCTGTAGGAAGCTCCCGTCTGTTTTGACCCTTCCCTCCTCATCCTCCCACTGATAAACTTTTAAAGCCACTGCTGCATGATCCTCAGCTCAGTAATATATATCTGCTGCTCATATCTGCCATGTGCAAAAAAATTAAAACAATAAGCAACGGGTGATATTACTGAGAGCAGAGCGGTTTAACGTGTTCAACAGCTGGCTGACCCCATGGCTCGCCAGATGTGGACGACAGCAGCATCCGTTCCTCAGTGGTGTTACTCTGAGTGCACATGTAACTATGAGGAGACTGTCGTTAAGTCACGATTTCAACTAATATTTCTCTCAATTAATAAACAAACCTTTATCGTAGTATCATAAAGTTTATGCATCTTTCAGCTGGACTGTGATGACTGCAGTATTTGGCTTCGGTCTACCTGCTCAGTGGATACAGGACTTTGAATAAAGAGTGAATGACGCCGACGTTTTAGAGGAGTCGGTTTCTATCTCGGGCAACATTTAAAAATAACTGTCTCCTTTCTTCGAACCTCCCACCTCCTCACTCGAGTTCTGCTCGCTGGTCTCCTCCCTCCTCATAAAACCTCTTCCAAATTGTCAAACGATGTCCCTTCTTTCACTTGGCTAGTTCTGGATTACTTACCTGGCTCTCCCCGCGGGCCTATCAAGCACCTCTGCCGTCATGGTCACTGCCTGACTAGCTCCACATTCATAATGGTCATTAACTCAGGCCGCAGAAATGAATGGTGGAACAATCCAATTCAGAGAGATCTGAAAATGCCTTTTACCGAGGGGCCTCGGTATTGATAGCAGGCAATTTCACATCTCATTCGCCAAAAGTGGGCTTATTGAATATGAGAGGACCGGGAGGAGAGAATTGCAATGTGGCTCCTTTACATTTCATCTGCATAGAGAAAGGCCGTGATATCTTTCAAGCCTGCGAAGCGCTCGTGTATCACACATGGCCCTGGGTGGACCCATTGTCAGGGATAATATGTTTTTAAAAGCTTTCCCTTTCGCTCGGCCCGGTAACAGGATTCCCCATTCAGTGCCAGTCTTTTAATTCCCCACCAACAAGACAATCACATTATTTTATATTTCACCAAGACCTGCGGCGCTGTTCTGCCTCTCATGTCTCCGCTCTGCTGACAAGGAATCGGTGTCCTCTTTTTTCCTGTCTCTTTTCTCCGTCCTATCAATAAAAATGGGGTCGGATAACGACGCATAATCCTGCCAATCTGCCCCTGATCTTATCTCGGGGATCTATTCAAATCGAGTATCTGCTTCCTTTTGAAACTCTCTCCTCTGAACTCGAGAAGCAGAACAAGGGCAAAAGATTACATTTCTGTGTCGCAAAAATATTTAATTGACAAGATTTCTATCGGGCTGTGAAGGAATAATGTGACATCGCCTGAGGACAAGCAACACCTTCAAACCCAGGAGTGACTGTACCTCGCTCACGACTTGAAGCTCGACCAGTTACTTCGTCGCAGACTTTAATTACGCGGCACCATGAACTACAAGTTTCTTTCCATGGTGTCATCGTGACAAATCCTTCAAGGCCCAGGGGCTCGTGGAGAAAAGTGATAAATGGTTCTATGTCAACAATCCTCTCCAGAGACAGAAGGTATCACTTTTTAATTGGAAGAACTTTGATCGGATTTGATGTACTAAGGTGCTAATTTGTTCATTAGATTTTCAATATTGTTAGAAAATATAATGAATGTACATTTTTTGGGAAAATATGCTTTCAGATGGGCTTTTTTGTCTAGTGCAGTTGTGCCTGTAAGAACTAAAACGCATCCGCTGTGGCAACTCACAGAGGGAGAATCTGAAAGGTTAAAGGGATGATTCCCCAATTTCTCTCGTCCTGAAAAGTGCTGAGAGGAAAAGATTTTCCATAATCTCCATTATCTTTTTAACCGACACATTTATGTTCTTAAAATTAAAAAGGAAATAACTGTGTAAGGTTGAAATCGTTTATCTGTTCAGTGGCAAAACGAAACCACTTTCTGATCAATTTTCAGATTCCCATGGTTCTAATAACCAGCAGCTTTTCCTCGTACTCAAATATGTCTCTGCTTCCAACTGAAAAGCCTGAAACGCTCCTCCAGATGACGTCATCCGGAGGAGCTTTTAAGTTCTGGTGAATCAGTTGTGCAGGAGCAGATCAAGTAAGAGTACAAGTGCTGTGGTACTGTGTGCACAAGGCAATGACATCGGAACATGATAACTCCTCCCAGTGATGTCATCCGGAGGAGTTTTGCAGCAAGAAGCAGAGAAGCTCCTGAATATTCAGTGAAGCGGCTCAGTTGAAGCCCAAAAAAAGCCAGACAGTGAAACAAGGACCTGACACTTGCGTGAGATTCAGGTGATGACCCGCTGCTCTCATTTGATTTGCTTCAAAGTCCTTTTACTTTGTCGGATGTGGCGACGACAAATTTGTTTTAATATCCTTCACATCACAACTTAAAGATGGAGAATCGCCCGCCCCCCCCTGCACCTCCACCCTGAACAAAGTGCCGGCCACAGCACGGCGAGCCCGCTGCTGCATCGACCTACACGTCCTTGATCCCTTCCGTCCCTCCCTGCGTCCCTCTCTTCTCCGAACCGTGAGCTCAGATCTACCCGCAGGCGAGCGCCGGTCGCCGCTCCCTCTTCGTTCTGCTGCTGGTGTGTTTCTACAGGACAAACCAGCCCAGCCTGGAAATGTCCTCGCCTTTCCGTCCCTTCCTTTGTCCCACCACATAAAATAGCTCGCGGCTCTGTGCTTCGCCCTGTTTGTTACGCTGATTCCGCTCCTTTTGACTTTTCTTTTCCTGTTCTTCTTGTTTTCAGGCAGGTGCCCAGGTGATTCCCTCTCATTTACACCGGGGACTTTCTATTAACCCGGGTTAGTGTCTCTCTTCTCTCCATTTCCCTCCATATTTGTGTGTGTCTCTGTCTCTCGTTCTCTTCCTCTGTCTTTCGAGCTCTTTCACTCTTACTTAGCATCTCTTTAACGTCATTTTCTTTTCCACTGCCACTTTCAGGTCATTACCTCCTCATTTCAACCTCTCCTCACATCATTTGTACCATCTCAGTCTTTCTGGTCATATTTGAGCAGCCTGGAAGGAGCTAATAGGCTGGTGGTTAAACAAAAAGACGATCTAAAGGCGGCAGAATCTTGGATTTATTATTTAATCGTTTACAATCGTGTTGTGCAGGTGTGAGGGAGACGATGGCGGCCAGGAAAGAAAATCCATCAATTCTACTTAAGTAAATGAAAACATGACGTTGACAAGAGACAATCTGATTCTCTACACAGACAAATATCAGGTATTTTGATTGTGAGTGAAACTGACTTCAGCAGCAGCGATAAAAGGACACTGGGAACAACATCCCGTGATGCTGAATTCATAGTTTGCCGACAGACATTTTTAGACTCTTTGAGCCTCTTACAGTAACGGATCCACAGCAGGTGAGATTTCACGTTTTCCAACAAAGATTCAATTAAAGGCCCATAATTACACAATCACATTATCGGTTCCTGAGCGTTACTCGTCAGGTGAACTCAGGAAGCTCAAAACTTTAATCATTTCCTGCCTCCTAAAGTGGACAGGAAACAGAAACGATTAAGGTTTTGAGCCTCCTGTGTCCACGCGATTGGACGTCGGGCGCTGGCCTGGTTCAGGTGTTCGGCTGCCCTCTGCTCTAGTTCTTTAACCTTAATTTATCTCAAAGAGGATTCTGCTGATCACGCATCCTTTTGCAGCTCCGTCCTGTTTTACATTCCTCCCGTCCCACCTGGGACATTAACCTGACCAAAGTCTTGCAGTGTTGGCGGCGAAGCAACTGGACCAGAATTATTTAGTACCAAAGGCTCAAAGATGCTCCAATGCCAATTTCTGGCTGGGGAGAATCCTACGAGAAGGGACAGTAGGTGATTCATTGATTTATGTTTGTTGGTTTAAATTATTCCCATTTAAGGTCCAAAGCGAGATTTCATTGGTTCATTTGTTGAGGACAGACAGCTGCACCAGCTTTGTGTCTTGGTTATTTGTTGCTCATCCTACTGAGAAACATTTGGAAACGTCAGATTTTCAAATGAGTTTTTTGTCTTTCAATTCTTGAAGGCCTCTCATCTTTTATCTTTTGATGAAGTGAATCATTTTGCAACTATTTTATTTTTTAATAAATAGAATGGATTTCTGTAGGGATGTGCCACATGGATTGGGGGTGTGGGACATGCACGCCGGGTTCAATGGTGACCCTGAACTGCCTGTAAGTGTGAGTGTGAACGGTTGTCTGTCTGTGTATGTCTCTCTGTGTTGGCCTTGAAATGGACTGGAGACCTGTCCAGACCTGG
Organism: Channa striata; assembly: GCA_033026295.1. Taxonomy (NCBI): domain Eukaryota; kingdom Metazoa; phylum Chordata; class Actinopteri; order Anabantiformes; family Channidae; genus Channa; species Channa striata. Next base: position 3,576,178 of record CM065182.1, read on the forward strand.
ACCCCACCCGCAATATGATAATAAAGCAGACAAGCGGTTACAAATACAGACAGATGGATGGATTGAAAAGGGAGGCGTTTTTATTAACACTGATTGATCTGTGGAATATCATCAAACTGTATGACACACTTTGTGTCTGATCTGCTGCTTGGCAGTGCTCACTGCAGCCTCCATTTCTTTTTTAACGTCTTACTTTGGCCATTTTCTAAAAGAACTCTATTTTTTAATAATCCCTGTACAAACATGATGCAAGAGTCTCTTATAAAACACAGGCAAATCTTTGCAGGATCTGTTCAGCAGATGAAACACTTTCTGCTCTAATAGAAAAATTATTTATATATATATGCCATAAAAATGACCCTCACTACTTCATGAGGAAATGCCATTGCATCACCTGATATTGATCTGCCTTCGAAAGTGATGTCACTAATAGAAAATGTATTTGTTTAACGAGAAACTGAATCTGCTTTACCAGTTGCTACAAATACTTTATCAAGACATATTGCAACAAAATTATATTACATATTACAACAAAAGCAGCAGCAGCAGATGTATACATCAAAATTCAGAATGCAACTAATCACTGAACTTGATTGTTTCTCATAATAATATTGTGTTTTTGTTCAAATAAAATCGAACTTGACTACTCAGCTTTAATCACATTTTTTCAAAATACAGAAAACTACTTAATTTGTGTGTTTGGGTTCAGTGTATTAACTGTACAACAGTAGCTACATGAACAGCTTTTATAGCAGACGTAGGTTTAGATGCATGTAGATGATAGAAGCCCAAACAAAATGACGTCCATAAACATAACTGTATAAAAGCTTGAACAAATTTAAATGTAATTTAAACTTTTTTGGGGGGGGGGTCAATGAACTTGACTGTGGACAAATATTCTGTGATATGCTTAACAAAACAAACAACACCATGATCACACAAACTGGGGGCTGCAGATGCCATGTACGTTTTACACGGTCCTTTCGGCAAACGCCCACTTATACAACGCTTTTATCCAACATAGCTTCTCATTCACCCATTCACACACTCACACACACACCGATGGCGATGGCTGTCGTGCGAGGTGCCCACCTGACCCACCTGACCCACCTGACCCACCTGACCCACCTGACCTAAGGACACTTTGACCACAAACTGAGCTACTGCCGCCCCAGTTACAGGAGTAACTGTCCTGCATGGACATGGACACAAACTTGATGAAGACTGAGGTGCTGACGGGCACACACACTATACAGAGCTGCTCAAGCACCCAGTCAAAACCCCCACCCTCTCACCCCAACCGCCCCCCACCCCTCAATTGCAACCTCTATTATCACCCAATCAATAAACTCGGGGCCTTGTTCAATTTGACAAGCATCTACATGGGGAGAAAAGCAATCACTTAGCACCAGCAGGTATATGATATTGACCGGGGGAGATAAGGCTTAGCCTTTTCAATCATGCAATGGGAGATTGGACCAGAGAGGTTTAGGACTGGAGCCAATCTAGAGTGTCAGCACAGCCACTCGAGCAAAAGGCTGCAATAATGAAGAGCTGAGGAGCAAACAAACAGACAAATTTGTCCTTCTCATTGAGGAATGCTTGATGGAAGGCGAAAACAAGTGCCTGTTTGTGTGTGAGACGGAGGAGGAGCGAGAAATCACAGAAGTGACTGTGAGTTCTCCAGTCAGGGACAAATTGTTGGGTTTTTTTTTTGTCACCTGGTTTCAAACTTCTTCTTTCTACTAAACATCTTCAGCTGTAAACTGGTAAAAACGGGGAGGAGTCATGGTTACACACACGGTCACATTACTCGTGCGTCTGGGAAAGACCTGAGTGTCGGACATGCTACACACCTAGTGTGTCCAGTTGGACTTACAGATTAATAAGCACTTACAGGTTTATGTGATAATGAAACACTGCACAGCGGTTTGAAATACAGATTTGATTCTTTCTGCAAGTCACACAGACGTTCTTTGTGAATGGACCCTGAATATAAATGACGAGATGCAGAACTGATGCGTGCACTCAGGAGAAGTCAGGGAGCACAAAGGCATGTACGGAGCACATGAGCTGCTAAAAATCTGACCGGGCAACACCTGTTCTTGATATTTCGGTGTCTTCAAGTCTCTCGTTTCTACTTGAAGCTGCACTTGCAAGCTGCTAAAAATGCGGACGCGAGGCTGAGGTCAAAGGCCCAACGCATGATTCAAATGCAAACAAGTGGTCAACTCTTGAAAAAAGTCAGGAGTTTTTATTATAATATCATACATTTTTACAATCGCACCCATTGTCAATGGGCCAATTTCTGCTATGATCAGATCGTGACTATGGTTAGTAGGTGACTGTGATTTGGGTTCAAATACTAAAGTACAATCATCTAGTCGTTCAAAGTAGGAAACAACGTCAAACGGGGACAGATCTGTGATGATGCTGGGTTGAGCAGCAATGTGACGACTGGAAAGAATCTGATTGGCTTGTTTAAGAAAAAATAAATCAGCTACTATCTACTCAGCTCGTGTCTTGTGAATAAAATATGAAACTGATTTCCAGAAAATGACGAAAAGAATCAAATGTCAAAGGGTTGACGGACAATGCTGGCAGGAAGTAGAAGGAGTGGACAGTTCACACATAAATACAGACGGTGACAGCTTTCAAGTTTCTGGCACTGTAAAAGTTGGATACCAACTTCTGGAGAAACCCCCCAAATCCCACGATTTGTCAAAACCAAAATGGCAGCAACAAGGAACTTTGACTTTGTAACTTAACAATTTGTGTGTAAAAAAAAAAAAAAAAACAACCAAAGATGAGAAAAGCAGCTAAATCACAGATGTAAATATGAGGAAAAATAATGAAGCCCCTGGACGTCGCAATCCGTCCTTAGTGTAGACACTAATCATGCCTGAATATTGTCTCAATGATTGGAATCAGACGTTGAATATTATGGCGCCTCATCAAGACCGTCCACAAACAGTTAAACACAAACTCACTCAGACGTTCTCAGTGAGACGACGCTCCTCCAGCTATTCAAGTGCTAAACTGTAATTACTGTAATTATGCCATTACCACATATATATATGAACAACGTTCTCTGTGGGCGTAACAGCGCACACACACACACACACACACACACACACACACAGAGACCCATTCTCTCTTAAAGTCCCTGTCATTTCTGTCTCATTTGCTGTACCGTTTCCCCCTTGCTCTTCCTCTCTCTGCATACATCCCTCCCTCCCTCCCTCCCTCCCTCCTCCCTCCCTTTCTCGCTGTTATCTTGCTGATTTCTGACAGCAGAACATGGCCCACAGTCATCCCTGCAGGGCCCAGTCAATACTGAGTTAATGAGTCACTTTGGAGGTGAACGAGGATTTCGTGTGTGTGTGTGTGTGTGTGTGTGTGTGTGTGTGTGTGTGTGTGTGTGTGTGTGTGTGTGTCGGGCTGCTTTAAAACGCTGTGCAGTTGTACACTTTATGATTTGATACACTTTCAGAGGAGTTTGAGGGGAAAGTGGTTTGATGTCGGCCGCGTTTGTCTAATATCCCTTAACTATCAAGGTAGCCCAAAGGTCGGCAGAGTCAGAAGGGCTTAAGATTGTTTCAATCTTATTGATTTTGCTTCTAAGTCCTTTTTGTCAAAGCGCGTTTTTATCACAGTGCCCAGAATGGACCTTTTGTAAGAGGCACTCACATAATATTCCTTCTTCAGAGGCGCTCGGGAGCGATGAAGAGAACTTGTCACACGCACTCGTTTTCCCTTTTAGGCATGAAGCTAATTTAAAGCTAATCCAGACCAGTGCTGCAGATGCTCTTATTTCAAATCCGGAGTTCAGAAATGCTGCAGAAATCAATTTAAAACGCAACAAGACTTCAATTCAATCTGCATCACGATATTATTATCATTTTATTATCATTATTGTTATTATTGTCCTTATACAGTTTGATATTTATTCACCTGATATTGTTGTATAACCTTTGACCTTTGAACGTGTTATGTGGTCCATTCCTGCAACTGCAAACGTCTTTAATGTCACATCAAATCATTTCCTCTTCACGTGTGTCTCTGTTCGCCTCCGCAGTGACACAGAGTTGAAAGCCGTAGTAACATTTTTGATACAGAAGCACGGCTGACAAGAAACTACAGTATTTCTTATATTTTCATCTCCTGGGATCTGACGGCAGGAGGAAAGTGCCTCCACGACCTGTTTGTATGCAACTACTGTTAATTTTATTGAATATAATAATGTGCTTAAAGAAAAGCCTTTTGGTTAAGGGTCAGAAAGAGATCGGAACGTGTTTGTGGGTTATTAAACCACAATTCTTTCATAGCCTTAACTACTGTTTCCATACAACCATAAAGAAGTTTAGTTCAAAATGTTAATAGAAAAATGTAATAACAATTCAGTTCTTTATAAAACGTATTTACATTTGGGGTGTATTTGAATTGAAATGTTATTTTTACGAGATGGGGATGCACTCTTTAGGTAGATTTCAGTGAATTTGTGCAAATTATGAAATGTTATTATTACAAAAATGTAAAATGTTCTTTAAATCTTTAAACCGTCCAATCAGATAACAAGAAAAACCCTTTCAATGCCTCTAAAAAACAAAGTGATTTGAAATTCCCACATTTTCAGGTGCTGAGTCTGTGTTTGGTATTCATGTGATTCAAAGGAGAAAATGCGACTCAGGTGTGTTTTTAACACAGGAAACGTCGACTGATTGATTCTACTTCTCCTCAGATGGTTTCACACCTCTTTACACCCTGATTTGGGTCAGTCCAACACGCTCGCAAGCAAAAAGAGGTTAAAATGCCGGCCCTGCCCAGCAGTCAGAACAAATGAGGAAGTATTCCGCATGAATAAAAACACGACGGGTAGTTGGTGGAGGGATTATTGTGGTCGACCTGGATTCCAACGTTCAGTCATTTTAAAACCAAATGAAAACGTGAGGCTAAAAATCGCAATCACGACCATTATTTTTTTAAAAAGGGACATGGTGCCACTTTCTACAAATGTTATTTGACGTCATGTACAGTGTGACCATGTGTGCATCTGCCTCTACATTCAAATACCTCAGGATGCTTCTCGTCCTGCCCTGTTGACCTCCCGTTCATCGCGTTTTCAGCTGCTCGCCTGCTTTGTCCTCTCATAGTTTGACCCCCGACACATGAACTGGAGCAAAGCCAAAGGTTCGGTCGGGGCCATTTGTTTAAATAAGACTGTGGCACCGCTGAGCGGATAGTTAGATAATGATCTGGGCTCCAGCCAAGCTCAATTTCTGTAGAATTAACTGGATGTGTGTAGATAAAACCAGGTGAGGCGTAGTGACTTCCACAGGTAATTCATCTCTTCCTGATGTCTGCAGATTGGATTTCCAAAGTGGAAACACACCGTCTTATCAGGGGATGTGTGCTGAAGGCATAAATCCTCACATCGCTATGACTCATTAACAAAAATTAATCCCAAATGTCATCCCTGATAAGAGCCAAGAAAGAAATTAAAGAATATCTGTACAAAAATAATAATAATAATAATAATGAGAGCACTGCTCTGAAGTCATTGCTGAGTTATCAGCGACTCTTAAAAGCCCGACACTGAGATGGTCATCAATCCTCATCGCAGACGTGAACTTTCGTTGTTAAATATCAGTTTTTATTAGTCGACTCGTGTGTCTTCGCCGAGCCGGAGACACTGTGTCCTCATATGCATTATGAATGTGAAGGAGCCCTGTTTATACTGTACGTCTGAGACAGAGGTCGTACAGGAGTCGGATAAAGTGCAGACTCAGGAAAACAAGTGTCTCTGAGACCTTTCGGCCGCTATAAAAAGAAACCGAGTTCTCGATGAATGTCTCGCTTAATGGACCGTGTGTAGCTTTCCTTCTGTCATCAGCAGTAGGTCTTCGCGGTTCCTCCTCCATAGTAAGTATCTTTGTAAGCTGTGCAACACATCGTCCAGCAGGAAGAGGTTGTGTCTGTGATGAGCTGATTCGAGCAGACTTATCATCGTTTCTGTTTTGAGTCTGTTGAGATGAAATTAGATTCACACACTAAGTTCAGTCTTTTGTGCTTTGAGCTTATTCTAAACAATAAACTGTAGTGAAATCTTATCTCTGCATCTTCCAGACCTTTGAGGCTTCACACATTTGTTTTGTCGTCTAATTTTTCCACTTCAGCTGAAATTATCATGTGCCCATGCATTTTGACACATTTTCCTTATTCTGCCTTTTTTCAGAAAACAGCATCTGAAATTGATTCTCGCCAGTGTTTGACGCCATGGGAAAGACTTTATATACGCTCAAAAACGCTGTTAGGGTTGGGCACACAAACTTTAGGTTAAGGTTAAGTTAGAAAACGACTTACATAAAAACGAAATGTTACAGTGACACATGTACTTCCTGCACCACCATCATTAAAGCACACGCCTTTTTGTTTGTCTTTAAAATTGCTGTAATTATTTTACATTTATTGGTGCAGCCCAGGTGAGTCTCAGGTGAACTTGAAAGTGCTTTTTTAGACAGAACCGAGGCTGCCTGCTTGGAGAATCCTGAACTTCTCTTTTCAGTTGCTTTAGCTCTAGCTGTGTCCTGGAAGCAGCAGGTACCAGTACCGACCCGGTACGAGCTCAAATCAACACCACTGGCTCTTTTTGTCCCTGGATTATTCTACAGTAATTAAGACTGACAGCAAAACCTGCCGTTGACTGTAAAAAGCTCTGCTGGACCAAAAATGTCCCGATTTATCCAGTAATTAAGAAACACGCACATCTGTGACATTAATCAAGCTGTGTTACCTCACACTTAAACACACTCACCTGAAACAAGGAGCCTAAATGAGCTGCCATCGCCAGGATCTTTCCCAAATCACCTAAATTAGCACGGACAGCTTGCTCTGGTCTCAGATAATTACTGTTATAAATAACTCATGTCTCATGCTATTTTGCCTCATTTCCTGTGACTCTGCGCAGTTAAGCAGTCAACAATCTGTCAGTCACAGCACGGACAGAACAGACACTCGATTACATTGCTGGAATCTCGTGTTAGAGTACGACGGGCTGAGTGGCATCAGGCATCAAACACGAGGTGCGTTTTCTCATTTGAAGTCTTTTCTAATCAAAACAAATCATTCAAATGTGTTTTTGAAATGTGTAAAATAAGACGTGTGCTGATGTAAATCAGTAGAATGTGGCGCTTTGATCAAAACAGTATTTGTTTTTCATAAATGGGATTTCATTTTGTTCCATTATGCATCATCTTTTGCGCGTTATGCTGCAGTTTTGTTAGATTTCGGATTTGTAATTTCTAACGCACATGCAAATGAGAGTGAATTCCACCCGCTCTCTTTAACTCAGGGGGGGTGAAGGGAGATTATAATCTTAATCTCTTTGATATGTCACACCTCCGGAGACGCGTGTTCACGCCTCAGTCTGTGCAGCTCGGTCCTGCCTCCCCTCCCAGGACCGTCTGAGCGATAGTGGGAAGAACAGAAGGAGCAGCTTTAGCTTCTGCACGTGCATCCCGGGAATCCTTGTTTGCATTAATGTGCATCACTGTCCTGATATTGCGGGAGGACGGAGGCTTCACACTGGGACACGTGGGCGGGTTAAGTCAGAGTAAAGCATGAAAACACCCGAGTTTGACCAAACAATGTGAACTCAAGGTCGACCCTTTTAAATTCCGCATTAAGAAAACACATCACACCTCACAGCCTTCACCAGGCGCCTTGATTTCGAAGCCATTTTTAAATAGCCTTGAAAACTAAAGTTAAAGTTTTGTCCATTTTGAGGACATATTTTCCTGCTGAAAATCAATACCATCAGATCAATAAAATGTCTTGATATTATATTTTTGTGACAGTGAAGAGCTTCACAGGCTTTATGGTGTTGGTGGGGGGAAGTGAGGGAGCAGCAGTGGCTAAATAAATTATACTTCTAATACGCAGGATTGTATCAAGTATTTAGTGACGTGTAGTTTGAAAATTGCGTCTCTACCTGACGAGAAGTTGCAGATAGAAACAAACTATTAGCTAAATCTGAAACAATGCATCATCATAATAATAGCAAGAATAATTGTTTGCCAATGTGACCTCTGAGTTTTTGTGTCCTCTTGTTCGAATTGGCCCTTCCGTGTATATTTAAGGATGTGTTGGAGGATAAGCTTAACCTAAAATGTTGTTTCAGGACGTCTTTGTGAGTTATCCCTCTCCGTCTTTCCTGGGACACTCTGCTGAGCTGCAGGGAAAAGATAATGGAAGCAGCGAGTTTGGTACTAAAAAGCGTGCGTAGCTTCTAAAGATAGACACTTAATTCACCGAACTCAGACGGCCGAAGCCTCTAATTAACTTTAGATAAACTTCAGGATGCAATTTTGCTCAAAATGAGGAACTTTGCATCCCATCGTTTATGTTGAAGGCGCTTTGGAAAGTGATTGTTTGAAGGACAGAATGAGCTGAGGGATCGTTTCGATGTGCAGATCGTCACCTGTGACTGTGAACCTGTCTTCAATCTGACGTTTAACTTGCTCCTTTTGGATCTGGTTTGAGGAGTAAATGTAAATGAATGCCATCAAACTCTAACCTGAGTTCCCTGCATATGTAATATCTCTCTTTTCACTCGGAGGAACCTCCAGTTGACATTATATCGTCTTGTGGCTCACACTGTGAAGTTTATAATAATAGCCAAGTTGCTTTTCCAGAGCTCCTCCAGATGACATCATCTGAAGTCCTAATGATGAAAATCTCCTCCCGGCGATGTCATCTGGAGGAGTTTTTCACCTAGAAGCAGAGAAATATTTTAATATAGTGAAGTCAGAGGGAAGTTTGAAAGTATTAATGTACATTTACACCAAAAAACTACAACCATGGACAGCAAGTTGAAAATGAGAGCACTTGCCCTTTAAGTTTTAAGCAGAGACACACCAAGCCGACATCAAAGACCAGTTCTTGCATGACCCCACATCTGACCTGGGCCTAAAAAGTGTCACTTGAACACACCACAAAGACAGCAGCCAGCTGCTGACTATGACGAACGTTCTGCGGAAATGGCCAAAAAAACATCTTTCAATGTTTCTGCCTTAAAATGTGTCATATAATAACTTTAGTGTCTCAGATATTATTGAGAACGCACAAACACAAAATCACACACAGACACGAGCCAAGGCACCAAACAGACAGACACACACACACACACACACACACACACACACACACAATTACTGTCTGACACACAGTGTATAAATGTAGGCCCGACTCTACACTATCTGCATGATTCATGAAGTTTTATTCCATTTGGACTAAGATTAAGGTGTGACCCAGTTTTTTTTGCCAAGTCTGTCCTCTGTTGAGTTCTCTGCAAAAAGAAAAATGTACACACATTTTCTTTCCCATGAAAATTTAAAGTGTCATCAGTGCTGTCGAAGCGTTAACCAGTGAGGGGGGCACACAAAGATTTCTGTAAAATATTTCATAACCGTTGAACTGACTGAAAACTGTGGCCAACATGTAAACAGTAAAATGAATATTTAGTAAATGAATAATTTGTTCAGTAAAGAAAATTAATTATCGCATCACTTATAATATTCATCCCATTCCCAATTCTTCGGTCCTACAGTCCATCCGAGGCACAGTGAGTCATTGAGAAGTTAAATTTGATTCACAGGCTGCTATAATTTGGATGTACGTGTTAAAAGTGATTATCCTTTGGTCGCAGTGTAGACAAGTAGCAGGCTGCTGGCTGCTGACAGAAACTTCAGATGAAAAGGTCAAGTTACAGATGAAAAATTGAAAATATTAAATATTAAAAAGGTGTGGGGCTGTTTATGAGGGTTACTCATTGACCATGAAATTGTGTGATGCTGGGGAGCTCAGGTCCACAGCTCAAAGGCAAATGAAATCAATTTTGTGCAGGTAGAAAGTGAAAACTTCCATCTTTGCTGAAGGCTTGTGTTCAAATGAACTTTGCAGACATCAAATGGGTGCAGGTTATCGCGCTGACTCCTGACCTCGGGATGGAATCACTGTCCCAGAATAATCATGATTAAAATTGGGGGGGAAAAAAACACCCATCACTTCAGCTATTTATGAGCTTGTTTGTATTTAATCGTAGATGGAGAGTGAGACAATTTTTTAAAAGTCTGTTTGCATTTTTGTTTAATTTTTGGCTTTTTAGTTCCTTGGCACCTCTGGTCCATTACTGCTGGTTGTGATTGTTTGTGGTTGAGACCTCGTAGGTCCCTGAGACAGAGGCCTGCTCAATTATTCATCCATGGGCGTGATCGATGTCTTCTTTAGGGATTTCCTCATTTTTATCAAAGGATGGAAATTCGACATGCAGCCAAGTGTCAGATATTGGGCTGTGAACTTTGATTCAGTAAATAAAACAATGAATTAATCAATTATTTGCCCGTCGGTCTATTTGACCCCAGGTGAGGTTGTAGAGTCACAAACTATTTGTTGGTGAAACTTTAGCAGGAGGCGGCTCTTTGTTTCGCCTGCACGAGCAGCAGTCCACGGTTTTTTTAACCATATTTATGAGTGTGAGCGTGAGGGTTCTGTAAGTGTAAGCCGCATCCCCTGCTGCCTTTACGTTGGAGGACTCATGTAATTTTCATGTAGCTTCAATGTGTTTTGTTTGAAAAACTGTAAACGTGAAGAATTTTGCAACAATAACAACAAAAACCAGAGTTTGCACACCTCAGCTAACTAATTTTCTTCCCATGAACACGTTTACCTAGTAGAGGACGGCTTTGTAAAATGTGACACACGGGTTTGAAGACGTGAGACTTCAGCGAAGGCAGGCAGAGCCTTTCCACAGAGTGGCACAGAGTAAATCCACAGCAAATAAACGTGTGAAACGTTCAGTCAGTTTGTAGCATAATTACATTGACTGTGCAACATGATCGTTCGAACTCAGTGACAATTTGAAAGCAAATCGTAGCAAGAACAAACCGAATGAACGCAGCGTGCTTGTGTCTCAGAAGGAGGACAGTCGAGTTTCTGGACAGGTGCAGTGTGTCCTTTAAGGCCCCGTCCTGTCAGGGACATTACAGTCGGGGACAGGACGCCATGAGCAGAGCTCCTGTCTGCAGCTGCCAAGCCAAAGCAGAGAGACAAAGCTCCCTGTGCCGCGTCTTTTCTTTCTGCTGCAGGACAATAGCAGAGGGATTTTTCTGACGGTAAACATCTTCTTCTGTCTTTTAAAAGAAGAGGAAATGAAAGACAATGTGTGCGACAAGCGGCAGGAACAATGAGAAGCGACATCACTGACGCGTGTCAGCAGCATAAATTATGGATCGTGTGCAGATTGTCGGCCTGCTCCCACAAAATGGGTTGGATATTTATGCATTATACATCTACGTTCTTATTTTGCTGTTGTTAACATTTAATAAAAATGTATTTCGAAGATTACAATTGTAAATATTGCAAACTATATTGATGTAGCAGTCACATTACACCTTCGAAGCTGCAGGCTGTTACTGCTGTGTTGTCGCTCCAGCTTGGATTTTCTGAGGAGTCTGAATTTCGTTTGGGTAAAAGACGACGTCATAGATTTGTTATTTCAACAGACTTTTAGTCTCGTCCCTCAGAGACGCAGACACAGCCTGTGTAAATTAATCATATCTTATCATTTTACCCCGTTTGTGTCTTTCGTGGCACATTTATAATAAATAACCATGATTTATACATCTTTAAATCCATAAGTACACTACATTTTCACATCAGTCCTGCAACATTTAAATTGTGAAAGACAATTTTGCACACGTATACCAGGCTTATTAACGTGATGTAACGTTTGCGAGCTTACCAGTCATTAATTCCAGAGTAATGTCTCTTTAGAGAAACGGCTCTGATAGAGGAACAGCACTGAGAGCTCACTGCAGAAATGGTTTGGATTTGATTACAAGCCTTTCATATCCCATCACATCGCATCTCCCCGTGTTTTACAGGTTTCAATAAGCACATGCACAGTATTTCTAAGCAGCGGGTCAGATCATATTCTTATGGGGGTGATAAAAAAACATCACTCATATTGTCATATACCTCAAACTGTTGAAGAAACTCATGTAAATTTCAGCCTGACTCTCTGATCGGTGAACGAATCCCGAGCTGACCCCGCTGAAATCCTGCTGAATCTTTACTGGGACACACACGAGAACGACACACACTTGACTCGCTTTCCCTCTCATTCCACTTCACATACTGTAACATGCCTCTGACAGGACCCCCTTACGTTCAACCTCCCTGTTCCACTTTATCTCCCCACTTCCTTTCCAATTATAACGTGCAGTAATTCAGCCCCAGCGATGCAGCTTGTTGTCACGTCCATGTGCTGCCGTGTTATTTTTTTTCTCCTTTAATTGAAATATCTCATACAAACAAACAAATGCTGATTAGTCTCGTGGCCTTGATGATACAGACACAGTTACAGAATTAGCATCGTGCCAATTACGTGTTTCCCACATTCCCGGGTGGGAGTGTAACCCTGACACATTTACCTCCGTGATCTCTGAACCCAACCAGTCGTGCTTTTAAACTACAGATGCTCTGATGCTGACGCCGATATCGGGCATCTGGCCCAATTCTGCGTTTGTGTACTTGTACTTGTGCTGGTAAAATGATTCCAATAATGGATCTGGTTCCACTTTAGCCTCCACAGGTGGGCAGAGGTTTTTAAGTTTAAAAATGAGTCTAAAGATCTAGTCACTAACAGTCATACATCATAAATGTTTTTCAAGAAATATGTATTAAAAAACATTTAAAATCTGCATCAAGGCGGGTTTAGAATCTTTATTATTATTTCCCTTTATCTCACCCTAAATCAGATTTTTTTGGGGTTTGTTTTCTTTTTGTTCTTCACACCAAACGTTGCTGCATTCATTAATAATTTTGTCAGAACAACAGACAAACGGTTTATTGTATCATAGTACTCGAATGTAAGTACTTGTATTTCCTCATTGAAAATGTAAAATTCATATTGTGTGCATGCCAGAAGTCATAAAGCTGTGAATCAGAAAACCATTTTCCCCTTGGGGATAACACAGTCTGAATTTGCATTTATCATGTCACAAATTACGCTTTAGTTTTTTTTGTGCATGAAACCATTTGCGTGACTATTCATGTATCTCCTCATATTTCTAAATTGTTATTCAAACAGCAATAAGTGGTCTTTATCACGTTTAATATACACCCAGATGTACAGCAAGAAGAAATGCCTGTCAGTGTCCTGATGCCGTTGAGCAGCAGCACAAACTGCTTTTCCGGTGCCTGACGCTCAGCCTGCGGGATCAAACCTCAGCCCAAGCACCAGGCGTGTTCCTGGGTGAGACACTCAGCACCAGATCCCTGCTCGTCACCTGTTGCTGCCGGTTGCTCCCCCCATGGTGATGGGTTAAAAAGAGAGAAAGAATTTCTCTAGCATCTAAAAATGTGCCCAGTGATGACAATCAAGCTCCTGTTTTATTCTTTCTTTCCGAAATGAGCACATAAAGGTGAAGGGAATTATTGAAGAATTAAAGTCTGAATGTCATTTATCTTAAAGAGATTTTGCCACTATGGCCCCTGAAAAGTGTGGAAGATCAACCTATGACGGAGAAACAGTGGCGTTCCGTCACATCCCACAGTGTCAGACCCTTCCTGAGGTTTCATACTGCGTCCTTTATTACGTCCTTGGCGTCTCACATTAGACACCAGCAGCGTTACATTAGATCAACACAAAAAAAACCTCAGGTCAGATTAAGTTAAAAGAGAAACTACATAAAAAACGACAGTTTTGTAACTCACACGTGTCACGTTGTGTAAGCGTCTCCATTTTAGTTGACTGTTTCCTGCAGATGCAAAAGACGAGCATGAGAATTAGTGCGTAACGCAGAAATGGGTGAACATGTGACCTCACCGAGTTTCATGTTTGGATTTAGTCAGAGAAAACCTGCTGTAGCTCTGTCGGGTCTTTACAGGCTCCTCCAAAAGGCACAACGCTGTGTCCTAGAAATTATGTTTTTTGCAGACTACAAATAATCAGAAACAATAAATATGTTTTTGAATAATTAATAAGGTTTTTGTTAGAGAGTCACAAATTTGTTGAGACAGAATAAGTACAAAACACCCAGACATTTGTTTTCTGCCAAACTTTTGACTCTGTGTTTTTTGTTCTTGTACTTGGCCACTTTTTAAACTAGAACTTTTCGCACTCAAATTAATCTTTTGATGACAGGACACATATCGAAACAATTATTGAAAAGTTTTCAGACTTCGTTTTTTTGAACCTGTAAGCTTTGTCTCATGGTCTGGGTGAGCGTTTACAATCGGATGACAGTAAATGAAATAAAAGTACTTTCCTCTGAACGTGACCCACGCAGAGTTTGCATCCTGACTGTCTGCAGCATCACTGCGTCTGCATTATATTATTGTATTTCACTTACAATACGGGCCAATACTTGGTTGAATTTATTTCCCACACGAGCATGAATCCTCCCGCCTTCCCACCCCGCGGTCCGCCATGTTGTGGATGCTTCACGTGGGACAAACGCACATCGTCTGCCTTCTAAACAACAAGGAACAGACTGGAACATTAATCAGACACCTGCCGCAGATAAATGCTCATCTCGTTCCAGCCTCTTTACTCTGGATGCGTGATTAGAAAGCAGAGGATGATGCGTCTGTTTACGTGTCGTCTTCCCAGTGGTCGCAGCGTGCGATTCTACACGGATGCACCACATCCAGTCTGCAAAACGGATCAGATCGGCCTCTGAGTGTGTGCACAGCAGGAGGCACGACGGAGCAAACAGACGTGGAGAAGCAGCACGGCCAAGCATGTCAGGCCACACGCGTTTGTGTTTGTGGGCTGTGAGCAGATACTTCATTGAAGCTTCATGTGTGTAAAAAATAAAAAAAATGGTGCATTTTGTTTTGATGCAATTTTACAGCTTTTAAGAATCAGGTTATTTTTATTGATTGCTCTTTAAATCCAATTAATCAGTTAGACTTTTCCTTTTTCAGCTGAGTAAACAAATTCAAATTAGGGAAAATTCACCTTAATGTGTTGAAGGAGTGAATGGTGAGTTTGTTAAGGATAATTTAAGGGATTTTTGTGAGTGTTAAGTGAGTGTGTGTTTGAGTGTCCTCACACATGTTTGCAGGGAAGCAGGATGTTTACATTATTTCTGTTGCTTTACAGGAAGTGAGTGTGATTCTCTGCAGCTGTCAGTGAACTTTGTAGTGTTTTAATAATTACAATTATTATTCTTTTTTCATAAAACACACTGGTTTTGAGGGGAGCATTTTTCATCAATTAATGCTTTTACACACAGGGACCCAAGAGGTCAGTGGTCTCCAGGGACAGAGTCTCTGTGTGAAATTATGTAAAAGTCACAAAGCAGCAGCTGAAGAAAGAAAACAAATACAGTGTAAAAATCACCAAGCACACAAACAATATGACCCGCAGAGTTAAAAGACACACACACACACACCAATACCAAAGGCAGTGGCTGCAATGCAAGGTGTTAGCCTGACCCACTGGGAGCAACGTTGGGTTCAGTGTAGCCAGGAGGGATCAGGGATCGAACCACTGACCCTGTGGTCGACTTCCTTACTAGCTGAGCTGCAGCTGCCCACTAAAATAGACACATCACTAATGAGGCTCATTGTTGTGCATCGTTTTCTGCCTGTGGTGCTACAGGAAGGGCGTGAGTGGGGGGTGTTCACCTTTCTGTGCCCAGGGGCCCAATTTCTCCAAATCCGCGCACAAAACAAACACCTCTGCAGCTGTACTGAGCCTTTTACCCATGACGGACTCGCTCCTTCCTTCAAGCCCATTTCCAGCACCGACGAGCAGCTGTTACGATCCTTAAAAAAAGACTAAACTGTACATGCAACGGCTCGGTGTTTTTCACTGGTTGCATGTGGACAAGTGTTAGTTTAGTACGATTATTGTAATATTCAAAAGGCTGTTTGAGCGTTGAGGGTAAAATTAAGTTGAGCTCAGGTGTTTATGGTCAAGGTGATGGTGCAAGTCGGAAGCCAAACATTTGTGTGTAGCCAACAAACCCTCGCTGTGTTCAGAAGAAATTGTGCGTCATGGCGACTCTTGTCCTCGTCTGCCATGAAATATGAGGCTTTGTGCTAAACAAACCGTTAAAGTCCTAACGTGTGACTATTCAAAGGGGCTGTGCGGTATTTTTCCACTTCATGTTGGTTCTTAAAGACCTGACCTCCAGACTGGAGCTCATTATCCCGACCCCATACAGTCCTTACTACTTCATTCCTCCTCTTCCGGTGAATCGCTGGATCTTGTTCTTCCAGCTAATTACCTGTCCACCTTCTCCTGCCCCCCCCCATCTCCCTTCCTCTGTAGTGGCTCTTTGCTGTCATCCCCCTTTTTTTTCCTCCCTCTCCACTTTTTCTGCGTCTTCGTTATCCTCCTCGGCTCTATCGCCATCCTCTCCTCCGCTGCTCGTCACCTTCCCTCCTCTTATCACCCTTTGCTTGCTCTTTGTCTCCGTTTCCACGGTGTCATACCGCGGCGCCATCGAGCTTCCCGGACACCTTAGGACAGACGGTACAAACTGAACTCTGCGGACATCGTTGAGTTGCTTCATTTCCGCAGTCATTCATTCATTTTTGTGTCTTTTGTGACTTTTCTTCTGATTGTTTTCTCATCTTAATCTCTCGGCTTCTTATGCTATTCTGAGGTAATTCATCCAAATTATAATTCAGCATCTGCAATTTAACATCTGACATCACTTTGAATGTTCCTAAATACCACATTCCGATATAAAACTTATCCTCTGTACGTCTTGTCATAGCACAAAATTTATAGTAATAATTTATAGTTCCGACATTTAGATCACTACTGGATTAGACTTTTAGACAAATTTTTAAAAATTGCATGTTTGAATTCACCAGTACCACTCATAGGTAAAGTAATAGCGACTGGAGTTTAGTTCTATTGCAATGTCATTTTAGACATTGAGACGGTTGCATCTGCAGCAAAGACACAAAATACTTTTATCCCAAATATTTTCATCAGATTCACTTTGTCACAGTTTCTTCTGTGGTGCTGAAAATCAACACCAACTGGACACAACTGTCCACCGTTTACCAGCAAGTAATCGTGACTCCCAGACGTACCGATTCTCATCCCAACGACTTCACGCTGTGTGCTGAAGGTCACGGTCTGACAGAGCCGGCACATCCGTTTCATCTGCAAGGAGCAGCGAGGAGATTCTGAAGTCCCTGAACCGGACGCTCGCCTCCTCCCAGCTGTGCATGGAAACGATCAGTGACAAGGAAGGTCAACACCAACTGGACACATGTGTGACTTCCTGCCGGTAACAATGACCCTGGTGTCCTACATTTCCACAGAACCCCTTGGACTCACGTGCCTTCTCCAAATCTCCAAATCCCATGTAGACTTCGGCAAACTCCCACGATGCCTCAAGCAGCCACACAAAGACTGAAACGTTGGTCCGCGCTTCCACCACCAGAATCCACATTGTTTCCCAGAGTTCACGTCTCAAATCCAGAGCTTCTTTTCCAGCACGTTGGCACAGGATTTCACAGGGAAGCTGAGCAGTGTGAGACCCCAGTAATTGGATCACACCCTCCAGTCCACTTTTTAAATGTGGAAACCATTACCCGAGTCCATCTGCCGAGTCCACTGGCCCCATCTTCCATGACAGTGACAGCCAAACAACGTCCAGAATATTTCAGCATCCCAGGGGGAATCTCATCCACACCTGACATTATATATAATGATATAGAATTTTCAGTCAAATAAATGTCCAGAGAAATTATTTTAATAGCGGATTATTTGTACTTTTTTGGGGGATTGTGAAAATATGTCACAAAACATATTTTATTTTGAAGAGATGCGGACGATTCTTCCTGACCCTGAAAGGACAAGTTGGATTCATCTTTTTTTTAATCTTAGGTTGAATATTGTAGCTTTAAAGTAAATAATTAAAGCAGGACTTATTATTAAGTGGAGAACTTTTCATCAGCCAGTCGTTTCACTTTAAATTATTTATTATTTTCAGCAACTTCCTGCAGTATATGTCTTATTTGATCACAATCACAACATAAACACTCTCTCCAAATTCAATGCACATTCATGGTAAATTTGGTATTCATGACAGAAATACTGCATGACTATTAGGAAGTTGTCCTGCTAGTCAAACATGAGTACTCATTGTCACATTTAATATAAAATATAAGTGGTGTTCTGTTTACAAAGTTGGGGCCTCAGACACCGAGTGTTGGAGCTTGTTTGACATGTGAGTGCTTTAAAATCCTAAGGTGTAACGGGGTGTTTTGATCCTTTTTGAGCTGAAAGTATATACATATATATATTACCAATACAATATTAAACACATATATAGTGTAATTAACACGAGCTTCACACATAACCACACAATGATTGTCATAATCTTTGTGTGTTTGTGTGTGTAGGTTCTAATTAAAACTCTTTAACCTTTTGACTTTTACAAATAAATCCCCCTGTGTGTGAACAGGACTCCTCACTGATCATTTTTGCCCAGAGTTTTATTTGTTTCATGAGCTGAGTCAAGCTCCAGGGCACAATCTTCTACTTTTCTGCAGCTTCACCTCTGGGTTGAGGCTGATAAGATGCTCCTACATAAAATGCGGAAAGCGGCATCCTGTGAAACGACCCTGCGTCCTCGTCTCCGTCTTCCATCGGCGGTGACCTCCTCCGTGGTTAACTGGCATCATCAGGTGTGCTGCCCCTCATTGTCTGCTAATTGGATTTAGGTTCTGGTAATTGTGCTCGGCGTTGTATCTGCTCACAGCTGTGCCGGCTGAGGCAAACAGCGCTGATTACTCTCATGTTGCTAATTCTGCTGACGAGCATGCTAAGGCATAGGCGAGCATCTGTAACGATGGTAAACACATTTGTCAATTTGTATTTCAGGATAAACTGCTTGCAAATTAAAAAGGGCAACGCCTGTGTGCGGATCTGGGTGTGCGTTCAGGCAGTAGGTTAGTAGTGATAACTGATTGTTGTGATTCCATCTGTTCCCATCCACTTTGGATGTTAATGCCCGTTATCAGCTTCTCCATATACAAGTAGGCTCAGTAGGTCATTATTAAGCGATATTATGTTCCCCAAAGTTTGTTTTTTGGGCCTAAAAATATGTTTTGACTGAGCAAAGGGATTTTCATGGGTCAGTGGTGCTCAGGATTGATTTAGTTGTTGAAGTGATATTTCACTGCTGAAAGTTGTTTTATAAAAATGTTTGTAGCTGAAATGTCCAAAAACTTTTAAAATTGATGGTCTGCGTCCAGAGAAAACAGGGAGAATTATCTGCTGAGGCTGAAAATGGTCGTATCCTACAGCACCCAGAATGCATTGCTCTCTGACGGATCCCACGGAGCCACTCCCCAGCAGTTGCTCCCACCTGTGCATCCTACTTCCGCGGCGTGTGTTCACATTTAGCTTTGCCCAGTTTGATCAAACTTGACCCGTTGCAGTAGCAGTCAGCTGAAAGTGTCGCTACTGCTGATGCTTTTTTAATGCAAATTAAGCCGTAGTTCCTAAATCCAAAGGTTGCCAGCGACGCCTCACAGCAGGAACACTCTGAAAAACCGGCATCTCAAGCTTTCATGGTTTTTATGTGTCCATCCGTATTTTTCTCGTACACATTCGACTAACTCTTGTACTTACTGCATGTCACATAATAATCAGTTAAATTTCTACCTCATTCCATCTTCCTATTGTGCTTTTTTTTTCAATATTATCATATAAAAAAGGATTGGGCCATAATTGTAACGTATTTCTTAGCAGGCATGGCGCACAGAATGGACAGATTTGACAACTTAATTTATGGTGTTGCTTCTGAGAATAGCATGCTGATTGCATAATGTGACACAAATAATTATGATCTTCCATGCTTTTTCGCCGAAGCAGGGAGGCTTTGCTTAGGACAACAATGTGCTCAATGAAGTTGAGCTTTTGCTGCCAGTCAGCATTGTGTGTCCGCCTGCGCACAGCTTTGTCAACTCTGAATACTGAATCCTGAGACAAGTGGTTCGGAAACACAAAGGCAGGTCAGTGAATGCAGTCTTAGTGTCAAGTGTGTAACCAGCGCAGTGTGTGTGTGTGTGTGTGTGTGTGTGTGTGTGTGTGTGTGTGTAATATTAATCAAGCTTGTCAAGTAAAAGCCGCTCCATACACAAACTTTGTCATATTCTGACACCAGTTTAATTAATTTGAGCAACAACATTAATAATTATAATAATGTGTCTTGTAAGAGATTTATAGCATATTCCTCCCAGCGGTACATGTTGATGTGAGTGATTAGTGACCAGAAGATGCTGCCACAGGTTAACACTCACTGTCAAACTTTTTGGCAAAATGATTTATTAAAGGGGCAGTAAACAGGATGTGACTTTATGTCCTAGAAACCACCTTCGGATTTTGTGTCGGCTTTTTGTCCAGTTGGGGGCAGTGGAAGTAAGATGAGGATGTAAAAATGCTACTGCAACTTGATATGGCAACATAACTGGAATCCAATTGCTTTTTATGCATCTATTTAGGAGATGTGATTTTTTGTCCACCCGGCCACTACGAGCTCTAATTTTACACTTTCATTATGGCCGAATAGCTGAACGGGTCTGTGCATAAAATAGGTGTGATTATGTTAAAACATCTCAAAACAAATTTCAAATAAAAGATACAACATTTTGATACAGAGATGAAAATTAGCAAAAATATAAAAACAAGTTATGCTAAGTATCAAAAAAGAAATGAAAGGTGACTACAGAGATAAAGAATGGCCATGAAGGGACAAACATTAGCAGTATTCGATAAAAAAAATACCACAAAAAGGTGAAGGAGAGAGACAAGAGGGACAGAAATAAAGACCAACAAACCCCAAATGGATAAAAAGAGAAGATAAAGCGATTTCCAACTACGAACTACGTTCAGAAAATGGTGAAAAAACAGTGAAAATTTATGCGGGGCCACACAGTTTTCAACAATGAGCAAAAAAAAAAGAGGCGATAATTAGCAAAGATAGTTATAAAATAACCAAAACTAGATAAAAAAATTACAAGAGCGAAATAAACAAATGAAAAGTGAGAAAAACTAACAAATCACTTTAGGAAGATTAAAATCTACCCTGAATGACGAATCACGAATCACATATCACAACCCGAAATTTACAGAAAATATTACCAACAGAAAAGTGGGAAAAATAAGATGAGAATGAGCAAAAATAGACACAAAATGAGCACAAAGGGATTTTTTTAAATGACCAAAGAGGCAGAAATAAACCAAAAAAGGGATTTTAAAAAAAGTGAAGCAAAACAAGCAAAGCTTGCCAAAAAAAATCCCCCCAAAGATGGAACAATTAACAAAAATGGACCCATCACAAACCAGAGTTACGCCAAAAATGACCTGAGCTGGATGAAAATGTGCAAAAACATTCCCAAACAGCAAAATGAATAAAAGCCAAATTTACTCCAACATTTACCCAGAATGACCAAAACGAGACACGCGCCACAACCCGAAATATACAGAAATGATTAAAACAGATGAAAAGTGAGCACAACAAAATGAGGAAGAGCAAAAATAGAGGAAGTTGAAGAGGATCTTCAGTTGTTCTGCGAATACTGGGAGCGAGTGAAACAGCTCGCTGCACCATCGTGGGACCGCCGAGGTGAAGGGTTTCGCCCAGGAAGTAGCAGGAACCTGCAGGCGCTGTTCGTTAGCAGAGTGCAGTGGGCGAGAGGGACGATGGGAGGGTGTTCGTCTGTGGGAAGCTGCTGCCGTCGACTGTCTGTGGGCGAGTTTGAAAGCTCGGAATCTGGTGTTGGCAGCCACTGGAAGGACGTGAACGGCCGATTTATTTTGCTTCTTTCACACAGTAAGTCGTTTTCCACCGTGTTCACCAGTCGTCGACAGCAAGTAGCCGTCACCGGGCTCCTCAGAGGAAAACGAGGTTTATTGGAGCGAGGAGAGTGAGTCGTGCAAAAAACAAAAAGGAACGTGACCAAAGTGGGTCCTGGTGGGTTCTTCCCTTCTTCGGGAGTTGGGGACTGATCCGTCTACCTCCTGAACCACAGCCAGACACAGCCCCAAACGAAAGCTACATCTGCTCCGTCATCTAGCTGACGCTTGATGTGCAAATAGTCCACGTGTGCGTGTCATTTCCTTCACGGTGTTATTGGGAATCTGATCTGTGACTGCAGACAGAGAATGTTCAGAGCATAAGAAAGTCAGAAAAACAATAAGAGCTTTATTGAGTAAAACTCAGTGTGAGATGGCTAGACCGCTTAAGTGCTGCTAACAACAATCTGTTTGTGTCCAGAGATCTATTTATCTCTTTTACCCCCTGATACCTCCCGCTTTTCCGCCCTCTCCCTCATTCCGTCCTTTATTAGACTCTTTAGGGGAAAACAAATAAAACAAAGCGCCGCATTACAGCGCCATAATTACTCATCTGAACGCGCAGCCTCTCACAGTTTACTGGCCAAACACGAATAAAAGGGAGAGCGGAAAAATATCCAAACATCACATCAGTCTGGGAGAGTGTGAAGAGCCTGGTGTGACCAGTGTGTGTGTGTGTGTGTGTGTGTGTGTGGCAGCCTGTGGTTTGCATTGTTTATGGTTGTATAAACGCTTTTCATAAGTACTAAAAGTAAAAGTTCATTCGAGGGCAAGAAACAGGCAAAAAAGCCTTTGATTTGGGATGTGTGGACGTCCAGTTTTCCTCCGGCGAAGGTTTGGGAAACTAAAGCATGAAAAAAGACCCATCGGAATTCCTTCTCCACATTTTAAAGAAATAAACAGCTGAGTAAAAAAAGAACAATACTCGGCCAGAAGAGATAGAAATGAACCAATTCGAACTGACATTTTCTGTTAACTCCACACAGTACGACAAAGCAATTAGCAAGAGTGACTTCAGAGACGCGGACTAAACACCAAATTATCCCGAGTTAACAACTTCATAAGGCTCAACTCAATGAATCACACTACTGACCATAAAACACAGAGGAAGGAAACGACATCGCTCCGACTTCGGCACACTTAAGCGATAATTGAGTTCCGACAATGGCACGAGAGTCGAAGCTTGAATAATAAACTTACGCTGCACAACATGTGGCAAACCAGAATTCCATACGTTGTATTAGAGGTAATCAGGAAATAATTGTCTTATGTAACTGGTTCTTATGGATGGAAGCAGGAGAACAATAAAAGACACACAGACAGTGTTTAAGCTTAAAAATCTGGAAAACAACTACATTGCACACACACACACACACACACACACACACACGCATTAGCATCACACACTCTGCAGTCCGTCCGGTTACTCGTCTTCTCCCTGCTCATCGCTCCGCTCGACGGCGTTGGGGAACTGATGTCCCGGCTCCCCTGGGCCTGTTTAAGGACGGACCTTTTTATCTGCTGTGGCCAATCAATGCTTCCTTTAAGTGATTTGGAGGTTATGCAAGGTGCTCTGGGGTCGGGTGGAATCAAACACAGAACTGGGAGAAACAGACCTCAGTGTCTTTATCTCGAGCTCATGAGCACGTAAAAGTTCATAGTTATGTATTTAGAGAATGAGAAAGTCCATATTTTTAAGAGGTTAGTGCAGATGAATCAGTCAGAAAACAAAAACTGACCCGTCCACAGGAGATAAACACTCAGTGTCAGTGTGAAATGTCAGGGGTTTAGTGGTAACCATGACGACTCTGTAACCACTTGTTTCCATGAAGATGAATGTTCACTACACCAGCCGCCCCGGGACAAAAACCTTCCAGTGTTCGGGTTTGGGGACCTACAGTCAGCCTGCTTTTCCAGACCTCCTCCAGATGACATCACCCACACTCCCAATGATGAAAAACTCCTCCAAGTGATGTCATCCGGTGGAGTTTATTAGCCAAAAGCAGAGAAATATTTTAACATCGTGAGGTCAGAGGAAGTTTAAAAGCATTAATGTACATTTCGACCCTAAAGTAAAGTTTAAAATTAGTGTCCTTGCCCTTTAACAGAAAGAAATAACCCACGTGTTCATTTTTCATCCTTAACTGACTTTAGTGTTTGTCTTTAGGCTCTTTTCTGTGCAATAAAATCCATCTAACTCATTTACCTTATACACATATTGCCTCAAGCATTTTACCGTGCATTGAACTCATCTCTGTTATTTGCATCACACATTCCTGTGTGTAATAAAACTCCCTCTATTCATAGCAGCGATGGCACTCTGCCTCTTCAAGTCTTCATACTCATGTAAGAATGTTTGTGAATATGCTGTAACTTTAGCTGTAGCTCAGGTGCGTCGCCGCTCGTCTGCCTACAGATCCACATGGCTGCAGATAAAGGCCCGTCGTAAAGGTGAGACACGTGTCGATGCTTCACGCCAGACGACTCGGTGATTAAACCTGAGTGAGCAGAAGTATAATCGAGCGGAATAACTGAAATCAGTATTGAGATGTGCCCTCTCTTAATTCTAACGCTCACACGCACTGGCCCTGAAAGCTTAAGCAGCCAGCTGTTGCACGTGTGGATGTTGCTTCATTATTATTCGATGTTAGCTATGGTTATGGTTATGTTGTGTCCAGTTGGAAAGTTTCTCTGACGTTTCTCTCACTTCCTGTCACTCCCGTCTCGTTTTCTTCTATCGTCGCCGTGAAATTGGAATATGCAAAGTGGGACGGCGGCGCGAGAGTAGCCACGTGCCACAGTCGCACACTGAGAATATTATTCCTCGTCACCGCGCTCTGGCTAATTAGCCTGATTCGATTGTTAATGCGCTGCCAATTAGAGGTGGCAGGCATCACTGCAGCTCTGCTTGACGGGCCTCGTTTCGAGGTGAGCGGGCGAGATGAGCTCTGGCTGTTACACAGCCTGAGTGTGTGTGTGTGTGTGTGTGTGTGTGTGAGTCTTAATGTGTTTTAATGTGTGATTTGCTTTAGCCCGTCTGTGTCTGTTACTGCGCCTTTGTGCTCGGGTCTGTTTCACGCCACAGTATCCGCGTCTGGTAGCCGTAAACACACCGAAGGAGGGAGTGAATGGATTCAGAGCCGCGTGTCATCCAGACGATGATGCACTTACAGTGCGTGAGGCGCCTCACACGCTCGAAGGCCTTTGGATCCGTTCTCACCCTTCTTGTCTGTCTTGATCTATACAGTCAGCATCTCTTTCTAGCGTGCGAAGACGAAAATGCATGTGTTGCGTGTCATGTATAATGCATCAGTGCTATACTTTCAGATTCTGTTACTTTAGGGCAGACTTTCTGAAATATGAGCGTGGGCAAAACTCCAGCCTGTGGTTCAGTATAATCTCATCAATCTGTGAGGCTCGGTGGGTTTTAGGATTTATTTTGATACTCGCTGAGATATCGGTAACTACTTTGACTTGAACTGCCTCATCTATTTCTAATTTACATCATGAATTGCCGCTTTTCTCACAGCAGAGTGATGTTTTATAGACCAAAGGAAAATTATTGGACTTGTTGCGTTCGCTGTTACATGTACCGTAGATACTGAGATCAATAGCAAAAGCATTTTTAAAGGAAGCGTTTCGACGCACACAGAGTCGTAGAGTAACAAAGAGACGCGTGTTCGGCTTTCTGCTCTGTTGAGTCTCAGTCAGTGGTCGTCAAACTTCAGTGCAAAGTTGCTGCTACGTAAAATCGAACTAGTTGTTTTCCACCTAAACTTCCCTGCAGTTAGTGAAGCTCAGGTTTCGGTGAGTATCATCAGCTGTTCAGTGACAGCGGCAGTCAAACAAATTCTAAACCTTTTTTTAATTACTGAGGTCTCCCAATAACAAAGTCAGACTTTTTTTTTTGTTTTGGTTTGATGTGTGATTAGCTTTATGAGCAAATATGTGCAAAATCGTATCTTATTTGACATATTAGGCTCCAAAATGACTCATGGAGGTTCTTGTTCCTTTGTCTTGGTCTCCCTCAAAATCACCAAAACACTGCTATAACACTGTAAAAAATATATGTCCAATGTGTACAGATGACATAAATACATAAATACATAAATACATAATGGGAAATGAATAACTCTGAAGTAACTGTATTAAAAGTAAAAACACTGCAACAAAGTTGGATCAAATCAGATACAGAGTCTTTGAGGAGCATTTATCAGCTATGTAAAAGCTTAATAATTAGCATCACTAATAAGTCGTCTGTTGAAAAATTGACTTCATCAGTTTGTTTGTTGTTCACGGGAACTTTAAGGAGCAATTTCGTATTTTTCCACAACCCATCTGTGTTTTTATGAAATTAAATTTATATGGTAATCACGTCGCACAGGTATGACAGCTGTAAAACAATTTAGCAGGTGCAGACATTTAATTTCCTTTAGATGAATCCTCCTTCAGACAGTTTTTTTTTCTTCTCTTCAGAATCTTTTTCCAACATCAAACTGCCCTAATCTCTAAACCCACATCTTGTTTTGTCCCCTGGAATGTGTTCTGTCATAAAGATCCATGCAATGATGAATGATGAGAGCCAGCCGAGGCCTGCAGACAGCCTTATCTGTGCTGCAGAAACCTCCATTTACACTAAATCAAATATTGCCCCGTTTAAACAGTTCATTTATTCACATGAATTATGGCGAAGACCCCTATGGCTTTCATAACGCGGAGGCAGGCAGGCTGCGTGTCTGCGAACTGCAGGCGGTGGATACCTGAAGCGGTCTCTCTGAACGGAACCGCGGCTAATCACAGCAAACCTGATGCCGCCTGCAGTGTCACCTTCACGAGGACACACACACACACACACACACACACACATGCGGAGCTCACACAGAGCCGGTCAGTCGTCGTCCTGCTCCCTGCTCCCTCCTCGTCACCTGCGTCGTCACACGCTCCTGGAGCTGAGAAGGAATTCAGGGACACGAGCAGCTGAGAGGTTTCTCTGCGCCGAGCAGAGTCACTTCAGGTGACTGGACGCTCTCATGAAGGCTCCCACAGCGGCTAACTCGGCTTCTCGAGCGTGACCAGTGGGGGGGGGACCTCAGGACAGGACCAGGGGGGACTACGGTGCATCTCCCAGGCAGCCGTGGTGAAATCTGCTGTGGTCTCTGCCGTCACTGCTCTGAACCAGACAGTTTGTGGCACGAATATTGAACAGATTGGTGGACGCGTGTGCACTGGATTCATTTACTGTAGCTGTGCCCCAAATCTGAGCAGCTATTGTTACTTGGGAATATTTCACGTTTTACACCAACAAGTGAACAGATCCCTGCAAACATCCTGTAGCTTGAGATTCTTGACATGTTTTCGTCTGATTCCCAGTGGACATTCGTGCCAGATGCAATAAAATTCCCTCCAGCCATTTCTGAGATATAAAGTTGACAAGGATGAGATGAATGTGACAACACAGTGACCTTGACCTTTGACCTTTAACCTTGAAAATTAAATTGGTTCACCTTTGAGTGCTGATAGGTGCTCGTGCCAAATTTGAATAATCTCCATCAGCATGTTCCCATGATAGTGCATTGACAGAAAGGGCACAGACATGAGGTCAGTGCCGTGGCCCCCGAGGGATGAAGCACATGCCAAGTAAAAGCACAAATATTAAGGGTTTGGGGGTCAAAGGTCAAAGGTCCCTGTGACCTCACATATGTCCATTTTCAAAAATGTGAACCTTCATCTATACCTGAGGGACTTTCTTCAAATTCCCACAAATGTCCACTTGAACTCAAAGATTAAATTATTACGTTTCGGTGACCAGGGGTCAAAAGTCAAGATCACTGTGACCTCGTGTCCTTCTCATTCTGTTAAAGCCGTATCACACACTTGCCACGAGGCATTTTTTTCACATTTGACACCATCTTCCACCAGGACCTAAAGGTGAACTCATTAAATTTTGGTGGTCAAAAGTCAAAGTCGCTGTGACCTCACGTCTGACCCATTTTTCCTCAGCGCTGTTACTCAGACAGGCCTTTAGGGAGTTTTATTACATCAGGGACAAACGTGGACGTTATTAGAATCCGAGTCTGGACAGACTTACACGTAAAAATGCAACTTGACTGGTTTACTGTCATTTTAGATGCTTGAGCTTGAGTTTAACGGGAGAAAGGCAGCAAGCGTGAGACAATTATTAGTGGGCTACAGATGCTGTCAGAACACGTTTTTCTGTTTTTCATCTTTTTATTTTCACATCGGATGCATTGATGCATTGATTCACAGTGCTGCTTCTTTCTCTAAAATGTCTCTAATGTCCTCTAGTAAAATTAAAATACAATGGCTTTTGTAACAATGTAAAATTATTTTTACACACAAATGTTTGTCTAAAAATCCTTTTGAGATTGACATACATAAAATACCTTTATTGGTCCAGATGGACAGTGGTCAGGTTAATGGGTGACATGCCCAGTGTGACTGGTTGTCTGTCCATGCATGTCTCTCTGTGTTCCGCCCTGAGAAAGACTGGAGCCCCGTCCAGGATGGACCCCGCCTCTCGCGCAATGGCGTCTGGGATAGGCCCCGCCCCTCCTCATGACCCCAAACAGATTGAGCAGTTACAGATAATGGAATCTGTTTTTCAAGACGCACCAGTGAGTCTATTTACCCATGATGCTGTGTATTTGCTGAAAGAGAACAGCTGATTGTAAGACCACAAAGCTAAACCTTTGTGAACTTTGCAGTAAAGGATTTGAAGTGATTCCGAATAGATAGGAGGATGCAATCCTGGATTTAGGTTTAATCAGCCCGTCAGGGAGGAGATGATGCTCCAAATTAACCCATGGATGAGACAGTGAGATGTGAATGTGTCACCGTTATGTGATTGGTATTGATCGGTGACCCGATCAGCCCTCTACAAAGGTACGACAGGCAAAACGATGGGTACCGACAAGGTTTCTTTAAAAAACCTTCAGTTTTACAGATTTAAACGATTTAACCACACCTGTAATCTCGATTGAATCTACTTGTAAATGCCAGACTCAGTACACAAATCTGTAAAGCGAAAAATGCATTAAAGATCATCCGAAATCCACTCGAGCTTCAGTGATGCCACTAGTACAAAGGAGAAAACACAGAGAGACAAATATTTGGTGTCGCCTCGGAGCCCGTTTACAATCGCAGTATCGTAGTAAAATTCTTAGTAAAAATAGTTTAGCAAGTGCCTTGAAAGACTTTTGGGAATAAGCATGTTAGGCTGGTGTTGCATCATCTCCGTGATAAATGACCCTTGTTAGGCCGACAGTTACGTGCAGCAGAGGATATTACAGGTGCAGCAAATAATGAAAGAAAGTGCGGCTCCTTCTCCAGAAATCATCCATTAGAGGGGGTCACGTACAGTTCCTTCACGAAGGAGGAGGAGGAGATGTGCATGAATCAGCCGACGTGTTGAGCACAAATGTTAAAAATGAAAAATGTCAGAGGTGGAATACGCAGCGTGGAAACCTCCCACATGACATGCAAACAGTTCTGGTGAACGTGGCAGTTCACAGTTGACATTTTGCTTCTTGTTATCATCCTATTATAATCTCTCATCCTTTCCTTACATTTACTATCACCTTGGAAACAGACAGAGACCGACGTTATAGCATTTCCTTTAAAAATTCATCGTTGGGCTACTGTACATAACATTATTCAATGTGAAGTTTGTAAAGGTTTAACATACAATAAATGTGACGACTAAATATAACATGTTGATTTAAAATAGGCCATTTCTTAAGCTACTGTATATTTACTGAAAAAAATCAGTACATTTCTCCACAACTTGTGAAAATTTTTTGACATGCAGTTGCTAAAACGAAGGAGCTGCATCACAACTAAAGCCACAGAAACACAACACAAATGCAAACATGTCATTTACGGCCTTGTCGGACTGTCCCTGAAGGTTCCCTCTGGGTGACGTAAAACGGTTTGCTGAAAGTCTCCCCGACGTGTGTGAGTGGATCTTTGAGGAACTCATCTGCCTTGCAGACTTTCCCCGCTCTGTTTGTATTGTAAGTTAATTTCTGAGGCAAATGTTCTTATAATCAAATGTGATCAAATTTATCAAATCAGAAAAGTTTCATCTGCATGTTACATATCCGTCCTTTAAAAGGCCTTTCTCAGACTGTGCTGATTTACTTTTTTCAAAGTAAAATCAAATAGTCCTGTAGTGCGGAGGTGTTCAGTCACTCCTGGATTAAAACTGGAAGCAGCCAGTCTGTGATGAAATCTAAATTTCACACATTTACACAGTCATTAATAATTTAATTTTGTTAAAGAACACAAGTTGTCAGGTGTGTGCTACTTTCAGACTATCAGTGACTAGAAATCTGTAATAGTTGGTGGAAGGTGCCCCCGACCACATAAAG
The DNA here is from genome assembly GCA_033026295.1 of Channa striata. Classification (NCBI taxonomy): domain Eukaryota; kingdom Metazoa; phylum Chordata; class Actinopteri; order Anabantiformes; family Channidae; genus Channa; species Channa striata. The sequence goes on from CM065182.1 coordinate 3,606,469, forward strand.
ACTCGAGCTTCTTATATAACATGTAAACATAATGCGAAAAATGCTCCTGTTTTTCAAAATGTTGAACTGCTCCATTAAATATGCGGCTGATTAGTGATCTGGAGACTTCTACTGTAATAATAAGGTAAATGGATGAAGCCTGTAGCAAAACAGAAAGGGCTCTGGGCGCTCAGCCAAAGGCAGCGTTATAATCTTTAATAAACAGTCTAATGAGTGTTCATCCCTTCCTGTATCACTAACTGCGCTCAGATGGCCGACACTTCTAAGAAAACGCAGTGTGGTTATTTGCTCACTTTATTAATAGCTTTAAGATTGTGTTTTTATTAAAGAAGAGACGTTAAGATCGAAAGTTATTTGTAACATTTCAAATTAGCAAAGAAAAAAAGATGTAAATGAGCTTTTTAAATTATCGTGCAGGTTTTTGCGTTGCAGTCAAGTCGGCGGGTTATTTAGCAGAAACAACCTTGCAAACACGTTCTGTCTTTAATAAACCCACCGGAGGAAATGCGGCTGTCAGAAACAACAAGCATCCTCACGCTGCAGCGTCTGCACGCGTGTGCGTGCATTCCAGGCGGCGTTAATGAGGGTCTTTATAAGCATATCAGAGCGAGTGTGGCCGTGCGGGCATTAGTCAGGCTTATGCATACACCTGTGATTGAATTTTGGGTTTGTTCTGCCTGGAGTGGAAACTTTATTCAACAGAGTGTTTGGAGAGGCGTGCTCAGGAAGTCGAGAGAGAAACAAACAAACCAAGATAAAGAACGTCTGGGAGAAAGAGAGAGGGGTGGGGGGAGTCAGAGAGCTTCAGAAGATAAGGAACGTAACTGCCATCTCTAATGAGAACGAGCCGGGGAAGACTGGAAGATCTGCACAGCCAGGGGGTCGGCCGTGGAGAGGCTGAGCATGTTGAGCAACGGGGGGCCAGAAATAATTAGCTGGTGGCTGAATGAAACTGTGGCTCAGAGAAACAAGCACGGGGGAAGTTATCGTGTTTACCACTTTAAACTAGAGAGACCTTTGTAAGGAGGCCAGGCACACGCCATCAGGACGGTGCTAATTGTCATTTAGGCCAACATTTGCCGACATCGGTTCAAGTCCCGGGTCGGGATCCCTACATGAGACACAACAATGGGAAAACAGCAGCAACGGTAGCCGTGAGGCGGCGAGGGGTGTTCTGCCTAAATGAATAAAGATCTGATAAGGTTGGAATTACAGGAAGTGATTAAAGGGTTCAAACTCCGGCAAGTGATCCAACAATCCATCCATCCACTATCTGTAGCCGCTGTATCCTGTTAGGGCTGTGGGGGGGCTGGAGCCAGTCATTGGGTGAGAGGAAGGCGCCCCCCCAGACAGGTCACCAGTCTATCTCAGGGTCCACACAGAGAGACAACCATTCACACCTACGGCCAATTAAGCTAATGTGGACGTTTGGACTGTGGGAGGAAACCCACACAAGCACGGACTGAACAAATAAATTCAATATCCAAACAGCAACCAAACAAAAGCAACCAAAAGCCATTTATTAATACATTCCGTTCGAATGTCACAATCTACAAACACTAAACCGGGTTTAAAGACTGTATCTTAATCCGTCTGACTTTAAAAAACACTTCCAGATATTCCCGAGCTTTTCACAAGTGACTCCTATTCTAATGCCTGTTTCCGACGTGAACCCTAGAGGATCAAGAGGATCAGGTCCAGACATTGTCAGTTTCCCTTTCACACATGCAGCCAAGAACGGCAGATAGTCCGGGCGAGATGTGTTCTCACTTGGGAAGAAATACTCTGTATAATTGGACAAGGGGCGGAGTTGGGCACTTCGAGCAGGGACAAGACTCAGTTTTACCTCTTCTACTAACACACCAACTCAGTTGGAGATAATCCAGACTTTGCACTAGGGAGCGGGCTGGGTAAAATTCAAATAATGTCAGGGCCAACAGACTTGGGGGGTTGCGTTCATACACACACCCCCTCCAGATAAGGTCTGGTTATCTCTGAATTCCAGTGCACGTCTGAAAGACCTGGTGGTGTAGTAGAAGTCCATTTCTGTCCCCCAAGGCACAAAATAGACACTAATGTTCCCACAGGAGCTATGTGGGTGACTATGTGCCGCTTTCGAGGGCCACAAATGTACATATGCGCTCACTGACCACTTTATTAGGTACATCAATCCAATACAGAGCAATTCAATTATTACAGTGATATAATTTCTCAGTTTTTAAGCTGAAGCTGTCAGAAAGTTTATAATTCTACTCTGTTTATTACTGAGATCAGACTGGGTGGCCAAAATATTAGAAACACATCTGCTCATTAGTACAACCTAATAAAGTGGACAGTGAGTGTATGTTGCCAAGCAGTAAAATGTGCATAAATGTAGCATTATTTAGTTAGGCTACAATTTCAGGAGAGTTGAAAATTTGCTAGTACAATTATAAATTGTTATTCGTTAAAAAAGTAATAACATATATGCACTCAAGTGGCAAGGTGCTGAATAATGGGTACAGATATTACCACAAAGGTACAAATAAGTACCTGGTGTGAACGGTACTAATGTTCCCAAGTAACAGGCCATTTAAGACGAGATAAAGAGAAGATAAACCTCGATTTTTCCATGTTACAGCAGCAGAGAATGTGCAAAAAAGGGACTAAATGTGAGAGTGTTCCATCGAACAAATGTCCTCCAGGAGTCGTGAGGAAGTCGTGTTATCTAACCACTGTGGGATTGTAAGATGGCAACAGCGCATCACGGCAAACAAGCGAGGCACTTTGTATCCCGTCAGTATCTTTGTGACACAAAGACCAACAAACACGGAAATCCGACTTTCTGATTTTCTACCAAATGTGGACAGGTGACAAAGGACGGTCATCAGAGAGTAGCCTCACTGATACATAAATAAATACTTATTTTTTTGTAAATCTTGTCGATGCCCCAGCGGGTCGGTATTTCTGTTCCCTTTACATTCCCTGCTGGAAAATGAGCAGCGTGTTGTCGGCTGCTGTACGTGTGTTAAATGTTAACAGCCGGCGGCACACAGTAATTGTAAGAGCAGCGCCTGCGCAGGGAGGCAGCAAGAGACAGACAGACAGACAGACAGACAGACAGACACACAAGCAGACACACAGACACACAGACACACAGACACACAGACAGACAGACAGACAGACAGACAGACAGACAGACACACAGACAGACAGACACACAGACACACAGACAGACAGACAGACAGACAGACACACAGACACACAGACAGACACACAGACAGACACACAGACAGACACAGACGCGCTGCTGAAATTCATTCAGGTAACTCAATACCTGCCACAGTCTGCGAGTTTGGGAATTTAGGTTGTGTTTGCTACAGATTACAGTTCATTAAATAATCATTAAAACATATTTGTATCCTCAAACTAAATTACGCGTTTGAAAGCACGACCAGCACATGTCTAATTGCTTGGCTGTGATGAGCATAAATATGTGCTCCAGAAACAAAGACGAACATATTTCTTTCCTGCTGCAGGAGATGCCGTCACGTTCATCACAGCTGAAACACGTCTCTGAGCAATCACAGTCCAACGTCTGAGGAACGCAGGTGACCCTGCTCCAAAAGGTCAAATGGAACCTTTAAAACACTGCCTGAAAAGCTGATCAAAGATAAAAGATTTCAGACGCTACAGTATAGCTGCAGAGTGCAGCAATAATGATAATAATAATAATAATAATAATAAAAATAACAGCATAGGAAGGGAAACTTTAAACTCAGCTTAACAGTCTTTTCCCAAAATAGAAACATCCATGTCAAATAAAAAGAGGAGCTAATTTCAGATCAGACTTCTAAAAGTGTGGAGCTGCCTGGAACGCTAAGAGGGTTTAGTCATGCCCAAACACACACACACACACACACACACACACACACACACACACACACCTGCATCTCTGCATTTTTATGCTGACACACACATTCATGTACACAGCCATACATATATTGTAAAATGTCAGTTTTTGCCATTGTGATATTTAGCGTTGCCCTGGGGATGTTCTGAGCCGCTTCACGTGGAGGGTGAAATGTTCATGTTCATCTCAATCCAGTCAAGTACGTGCATGTTCGTTCCCTCAGATTAATTAGATTAGCAGGAGAATAATTTGCAAAATTTCAACGCTGGGTTAACAGTAGTCATCAGTACTTTGGTAAAAAAATTAATCAATAAATCATAAAACATACGTGGAACCCGGCTCATCCCCAAACCCACTGACGGAGAGTCGACTCCCTGTGTGTCCCAGTCATGTCCGTCACTTTTTAGTGTCCCCCCAGAACCCTTGTAGACGACTTTCATAGCAATGATGAAGTGGGGCCACGGCAGCAAGTGCATGAGAGCGTTTCCCTTTGTCGGCGATCCAGTGGATTCACGTGGTCACAATAAACAACCGAACATCATGCAGTCAAGCGTTTTCCCGCCTCACTGTTGCCCAGGTTGTTGGGCACCAGCAGGGAACGGCACATCTCCCATTCGTTTAGCACACAGTAGCTTTAAACCCACATTTTCCGCTCACATAAACCAACATTTTTCTTCACCCTCACTGCCGCTTTAATATTCAGGACAACTTTTTGCCACACTTAAGACCAGGCGGGGGGCCTCCTTCCCGGCCCACCGCAGCAGGTAATCATACGGGCTTGTCACCCTTGTGTGTCGGCTGTTCTCTTAAGCAGCAGTGAGATAAAATAGACTAAGAGCTGATATCCATCAGGGGACGGGACCTACAGTGACTTTACTACACACTGTGGGATCATTAGGCCCTTTAGACTTGATGGGATATTGTGTTTTTATGAGCTCGGTGCGGTAATCCATTAATAGGGCTGACACACCATTAGGCTTTATTGATGTCCGATGCGTGGGCTCACATGAAAACACCATTATTTGTCATGATCAGAGTTTACCACTGACGCGCCGTGATTTAATGGCACCGCAGGGCTGCTGAGACGCCAGCTTCAAAACCTTCAAGGACACACAGGTTGAAGAGGCAGGTGAAACGAGACGGGTGGAGGTTCTGAGCTCCATGCTTCAGCGCTTCTCCCGGGTTGTTCCACTTTTTGTGCTGCCACTGAAATGGAAAGAGGGTCTTTTTAATAACAATCACGAGACACTTTTCACTGTGAACACGGGGTAAATTAAACTTCTTTCTTAAATACTACAAAACAGCACATTCTTATTCCCGCCCGAAGTTCTGCCTCGGCCACGGGAAACAGTTTTCCCTTCTCTTATCGCTGAAGCCTCATTTATTAAAGCAGCGTACATCTCCTATTTGTTTAGCATTTTTCTAATGCTGAGTTAATGCGTTTTCCACCACGGTGCAGATTTCACGCAGAACAACTTGTGCTTGTGCAGACTTTCTTCGCTGGCCCCCCGGGGAAATCGAATATGTATTTGCCATTCTCCCAGGATTTTAAAAGGCTTTAGCAACATTAATAATTTGTAAAAACATAAAAGAGGATTTTTTTTCTTTTTTTTTTTTATTTGATGTGTCGTAAGTGCTTTTGCCAGATAAGCATTTGGATGAGTTTAGAAGTGGAAGTGCTCACGAGAGGTGGTTGAAGAAAGGTAAATTGGTTTGTAGTGACGGGGAAGTGAAGGAAACGTGCGACAGTGGAAACAAAACAAAGAGACGAGATCAATGCGAAAAATCCTGGAGTATTTAAAACGTGAAATGTGTTTGTTGACCTCTGACTCTGATCCATCCGTGGTTTCACCTGTATTCAATGTTCTTAAATGACTGCACTTCAACTGCTGTGCCAAAAACTTTCTATTACTACTATTATTGTTATTATTAACCTTTATACATTATTATTTATTTATATCATATATTACTTATTAACAAGGGAGCCATTTTGACCAGTTCAGTACAAGCATATGGAACAGGAAGCAGCAAATAATCATATGAACAGACAGTTATGGCTGTGCTATTATTTGTCCAAACTGTCTTAAAGTTATTGTATTTTAATTGTTTCTCCTTTTGCAAGAGCTGAGTTTTTTTTGTCCATAAAAGCAAATAAAAGGACAAAAAATAGTTTTTCAGTCGTTTCACTTCCGTCGCTGATGAACGGCAGGTCGTATTCAACATCAATCACCCGCTCGGATTAATAAATCACTCGAATACAGGCCATGCGTCTTTCTTATTGTATTTCTTTCTCTTTATATTGTACCTGATCTAATCTATTTTATCACCTAAAAAGATAATCGCACGGTGGAGACCTGCCATCAATCAATCTCGTGCAGCGGTGCCCGTTTGCTGAGGGCATCCAAATGACACCGAGGCATGCTGGGACTTGTATGCTCGGCGGCTGCTCTGTGTGACTAAGCCCAGTTGGTCAGGGTTAACTTCCCGACGCCCCGATGATGAATGACAGTTATCTATTTTTACGGCTTGATATAGATCCATCAGCTTCCTCCAGAGAGTCCTCCTCGGCGTCTCGCTGCCCTTTGGAGGAGATTTTCCAGGTCAACAATCCAAGGTGAAAAACAAAACAATGCACACGAGTGGAGAAAACACACGCAGTCGTGCAGACGAACTGTGTCACACACACACACACACACACACACACACACACAATTCCAGAGTCTTTTCTACTGCACATATGGAAATGTCACAACCTCCCGAGAGACGCTCGCTAATGTCAGGACATGAGGCTGTCGTGGACTCGGGCCACACGTACGCTCTGTCCAGCTGTGTCGGGGACCGCCGGCCAGCCCCGCGCCTCCTCCCCCTCCCCTTCGTGCACCTCCCTCCACCTCCACCCCCAGGAGGGAAACTAATTGTGAGTGTTATTGATTGCCACAGCAGATCTGCACTGTCCAGCGGGTAAATAAGATGGATGGAGTTGTCAGGTTGTCATCAGGCAAGGTTTTTTGACAGCGTGCCTCAGGGCGTGTACAACACAGTCCAGGTTAACCGAGCCGTACACTGAGCGCTGAGGCGCTGCACTGCTGCAGTTTGACTTTGGACAGAAATACAGGGAATGAAAGGCGTCCTACTTTATGACACAACTTACGCCTGTGATTCACAAGTTGTGATGAAAATTCTTTTATTAACCAGTTCGCTGTTATTTATGACAATCGTGTCATAAAAGGTCAGTTCAAATGTGCAAAAACCAACAACTTCTCACTTTAGTCTGCTGGTGTCCACGCAGATACTTTAGGTTTTCGTTTGCGCTATAAGACATTAGGACAAGTTTCTGCGAGTTCAAAAACATTCACACTCATTTCACAAAAAAATATTTGTGTTTTTTAAAAATTCATTCAAAAACAATCATTTTCGCAAATTGTAGATAGATAGTTTTGCAGCAGTAGTGGATCAACACATTTTTACAGCGGTGACAAAAGGCTTTTCATTTGGCCGTGTTACTGTGGGAGAACGTGTCTGGATTTTTTCGCTTGTTTCTTCGTTTTTGTTTTGAGCTGAGTGGATCCCATTGAATTCTTTTTTTCCAAGAGAGACTTGAGGCAACTAAAAATTTCGACTACAAAATGTCAACAGCACATTCGGCAGCACAACCTGGTATTAAAGGGTGACTGCAGGTGACATCACCTGGAGGAGCTCTGGAAAAGCAGGTCTCCAAACTCCATAGTGTGAGCAATAAGATGACTCAGATGATATTTTCTGCTGGAAATTTAATGGTATTTATGTAAATGAACAACACAAACTAGAACCAAAATTAGCAACTTCAAAATCAGTGAAGGCAAACCCTTTTTGGGAGATCCGTTATTAACACTGGACCTCTGACATTTGGGATGAAGATTTTATCCGTCACTGTCCTGCAGGATTTTATTCGTGGACAGTAGCGTCAAGCAGCGTCATCATGTTAAGTATTGGATTGTGTCAAACGTTACCCGAAGGAATTTATTTCGTATGTTGCAATTTTTGCAGAAACAAACTGCCAGACAATCAACAGGACGACCACAGACTGAACTTAAAACGACCTCATCCAAAGAGACTTGAGCCTCAGGACGGATAAGGAGCTTTAATTTGCAGCTAAGACCTCTTGACAAACAATTTATGACACTTTCATACTTTCACTCTTCATATTTGTGTTGTTGTTGAGAACGTGTATAAATATACAATGTTAAACATAAGAGAGTCAGTTGAGTTTTCTATCTGCTCCAGCCAATAAACAGAACAGTTGGTGTTAAAAAAACTAAAAGTAAAATGATATTTCCATGTTTTTTATGTAATCGTGACTCGACATCTCACCACTTAACACGTCTGTGTGCATCACGGCAGCAGAATTTGATTGCCTCAAAAACGTCCCTTCAGATTTTACATCAACAAATAGTTTCGTGGAGCCATTAACACCATGCAGATGTTATTAGCACTCGGGCGGATCAATGCAGACACAACCGAGCACACGCTCGCAGCATAATTTTGCTCGTTTTGCATGTGTACAAGCCTTTAACCGCTGTGTTGGGATTCGTAAGGCAACTCCAAAAGCAGAGGAGGACACTGAATATGGAGCAGACCCGCCAACACTCGCGGGCGTCCTCTCTGCTCGCCAGTCGCTCCAGATTGTGTGCAAAGTAAACACGGCTCTGGGCTATGATTGCTTTCTAAAGGCTGCTGAGGATCTGAGTGATTATAAAGGGGATGAATATGGAGCAACCAGAGCTGGCTCAATGGACCCTCTCCTGATGACCTCATCCTCTCCTCAGGTGGAGAGGGGGGGTCCAGATATATGTAACATTGAGTCACGTGGAGACGTTCCTCCAAAAGTTGAACATTTTGTGACTCGTGCACTGATAAAAGAGAGGAGGAAACGGTGACAGGTATCTGCGTTTAATGGCCTCAATTCCCTGCGACCAAACTCTCCACTAACACGTAGCTGTTCATTTCTTCAGGGTTGCAGCATTATGGTTTTCAAGTGATTTGCTGCATCTTGCTCACGCACTTACATTTACACAAGGGACAGGAACCACTGCTGCAGCGCTGAACAGCTGGTCATGATCAACTCACACGTTTCATCACGGAGCTTTTAGTAACGTTACTAATGCAGCTATTAATGCAATCATCAAAACAAAACTGAAAACTGTAGAAAGTCACGTGAAGCAGCAGAAAAATAAAAAAAGAAATAGCAACAATATTCTAGCATCGATGCTGGACTCAGAAAAGTGTGTGTGTATATGCAGAAATTTGAAAGTGGAGTTTCCTGTCTAAACTAAACACGGGAAAAACCTTTTTGTTTGTGCATTTGTTTTTAGCATGTTGGATTATTGTAATTGTTTATTGATAGGCAGCAATAATAAAAATGAATCAAACATTTACAATTTACATCAGAATGTGGCTGCCAGAATCCTCACTAAGACCAAGAAAGTGGAACATATCACACCAATGCTCAAACCGTTGCCAAAAAAGCAGATTTTAAAATGTATTAATGGTTTATTAGGCACTTAATGCCCTTAGGCCCAAATATATTTCTGACCTGCTCTTAAAGTTATATTTAAGGTCAACTGGGAGGGGCCCGCTTGTTGTTCCCAGGTCTCAGATCTGAGCAAGGTGTGGCAGCTTTGAAACTGTGGACCCGTTTAAGTCCGCGCTAAAAACATCACTGTTTACTGTAGGTTCCAGCTTTTCTGGTTCTGTTTTATGATATTTTATTGCAATTCTAGCGCGTCTGTAAATGTATGTTTGTGTTGACATGTTTATATATATATATATATATATACATACAGATATGTTTTTTAACATGACTTTTGCTCTCATTGCAAAGCACCTTGAGTTGCCCATGTGACTACATAAATACATTTACCTTACCAACACACACACACACACACTGATGATGTATGATAATAAATGTGCTTTAATTGTAGCCAGAATTAATGTGCGCAGAGTCTTGCTGTACCTCCGAAAACACCGAGTGCTGCACTTAACTCCCTCAGCCGTCTACTAACCAACTGACAACGTTGCCGACTAAGTGCAAATGTACGCGGCTGTTTTAACTTTGACCTTTTCAAACCTGCACAGACGTTTTGTTAAATTTATGGACATATTAAAGCAAAGACATGTCATTTTGGGTACTGAATAAACAAGTTAGCACAGTGCTGCAGTTTTTCCGTGACCAGAGAACTGCTACATCCTTTTCTTTTTTACTTTCTAGGAAAGGTGGAATTTCTGCTGGCATCTCTGTAATTTGCAGGTGTAAATTCTAAAATGTGACTGGTAAATACTGCCGGGCCTGTCAGACCACATTACCAGTCACAGGGACTCAGTGATCAGCTGTAATGGGAAGGCAGGAGGACAGCAGGTATTTATGTCAAACTAGATGGGAAGCAGCTGTGGACAGTTGGGTGAGCTCGTCATCGAGAAAATGTTACGTTGAAAAAAAAAACGGTATTTACATGCTAAAATTCTCTTTCCCGCCGGCTCCCATTTTCTCCGAGAGGGTCCCGCATTGCCTCGCTCTGCACGACAGCAGCCCGTTTACAGCAGAATGCTTCATTCTGCCTCAACTATCATTGGTGGTGTGACAAAAGAATTGAAAGTCAACAGATTATGTTTACTTCCAGAACAGAGCTTATCAAAGCGTCATTAGGCCTCCGTGATGCTCCCTTTTATATTTGCGTCTAATGATCCGTGTAATATCTGTCCTTTCCCCCTGGATGTGCTGTTTTCCATCAAGGCAGAGCTATTTGGAATACTGGGTGTGTGTGTGTGTGTGTGTGTGCAGGATGGTGTATGTGCCCACGATCTGTTTTTCAAATGATATCAATGACCCTCTCAGACAACTACACAACCAGGGGACACGAGGACACTGTCTTTTTGCATTTTACAGCTTGGAACAAAGTGACATGCTTTTAGACTTGATTGCATTTTATTTTTTATTATTGACACACGTCCATGGATGGACTGCTGAACGGGACAGTTGGACTCTGAGATATTAAATGATCACAGGAAGATGCACAGCCACGACAACATGATGCAAAATAATTTTCAAATGCTGAACAAAGACCCAAAACTATCTAAAAGAAGTAAAAACAGACAAGGTCACAAACAGACATCAGATAACTACGAACAAAGAGAAAATAACTAAAAATAAACAGACGGAAATAAACAACCACAGACACAAAATGACCATAAACAAAAGAAACGCAGACACAAAAATATCAAAATTATAGACACAAATTTTTCAACATCAGATAATAAAAATTATCACAATCAGACTCAAAATTAGTGTGAAAAACAGCGGGACCCTCTGCCCGGGACCCTTTTATTCATCATCTGTCCATGAGGCTACTTACATAAATTATGTTGCATTATTAATGTAATGCCTCCATGGTTAGAGCTATAATTTAACTTCTATCTATATCTATTTCTTTCTTTAATCCGTAATTGTGTTTATTAGTCTCATTGTCCTGTTTTCTTAGAGTGTCATACTTTTATGACAGTTTTTGTCTTTAATTATTTATGATTGCATTAGCTTCATACAGCCTTCTTTCAATCATCTGTAAACACCAGACCTTAACAGCCTGGGCCTTCTGTTGCAATAATTCACCTGCCAGTATTTCACCCACAAATCAGAAACATATAATAAAAAAAATAGGATGTTTAAGAAAGTGCCACTTGAAGCTTTACTTATAGATACGACGTCCTCGTCTAAACTCACCTTGACACACTTCCCGGCTCGGAACCAAAACAGACTGACGGGAGCAGCTGGGCCGTCTGGGAGGCGGCGCGGACTCGCTCGTGTACGTGTGGCGAGGTGGATGAACACGACGGCAGCCTGTACATATGGCAGAGATCAAACAATTAACCTGCTGGTGATTGGCCCTGCCGTTAGGCTGCAGTAATTAGAGCTAAGTGGCCCTGAGACCAGGCTCAAGTAATAGGAACGCTTGCAGCAGGGAAGCGTCAGACTCCCGACGTCTGCGAGGAGTCTGCGTGACCTCGCTTTTCTCACGCGTCTTTCTGCCTCTCTGACAGCGTTACAGTGTCATGTTTACACCGCACAGTCTTTGTCCTTCCAGAGCAACACCACTTTACTTCTCACCTTTCTCCGCTGCTGCCATCGTCTCGCAGTATGTGCTGCCAGGTTGCAGCAGTGTTTGCATACAGTGTGTTTTCATGGAGATTCCTCATACTGTGCATATGTACGTGATGTACGTTTTTTTCCCCCCTTGCAATCAATATGAACATGCGCCTGCATACCAGAGGCACATTTATCCTTCAAGTTCTCAAAGCGCTGCTGCACTGATGTTACAAAGACAAATCCATCCTGCTTCGCTGCACTCGGAGAATAAAGTGATTCTTCATCTGATTCACATATTGATCCTTTTTGCAGGGAGCTACAAGTGTAGCTGTTTTGTTCGAAGTCCGGGATTAAAAAGTCAGTCAGCGAGTTGCTTAATCTTATCTAACCACTGGGGCTGTAATTGATGGAAGTGCGCTCTTAATATTAACAGTGCATCAAGCTCCCTCTGTGCTGCCTGGAGGCAGCACAGGATCGTCCTGCATTGCACCACACACACATATACAACTATGTGGGCTCAGTAACGCGTACTGTCATCTGCAAGTGTGTGTGTGTGTCCTGTAAATACACATTTGTGCAGTGCACATGTGCAAATATCGATACTGCAGATGTTTCTCCATGTTATATACACGTATTGGGCATAAGATTATGACCACCTGTGCACTCTCATACAGCAGCTCCAACGGGAATTTTACATTTACAATGTCATAATTTTGTTGGATTCAAAACATTAGAACCGCTCAGTCATTATTATAATGGAAAATAGGTGTGTGTGTAATGACCCATTTGAGTTTATAGCTGCCAAAAGACTCGGGACAACCAGGTCACCCCTCCACCTCGGCCACTCCCAACCACTCCAGCATTGTGATGCTGACTGTGTAAGACTTAGAGATCCGTGTGTATACAGAGAAAACTGTGTGTGTGGAAGTGTGTGTGTATTCCACTGTACATACTGAGCACCGGGTCGCCGCAGTAGAAGGGAGCAGCCCTTCACTTGACTAACTTCCTCCTGTTTTAGGTTTAGGAGTTCAGGTTATACATGAGTTCGGGTTACACATCCTGTCTTTGTTTTTTTCTTTTTCTTCTTCTTTGGGTGAGGTGAGGTACAGCTTTTCTTTGTTGTTTCGGGCAGTGCTCACCTCCAAAAGGAAATAAAGGTCGATTGGGACATTTGGATTTTGGACACATGCTGGTTTTGCTTGAGATTGGAAAAGAATGGGTGAGCACACCGTGTAATGTCTATATTCCCCTGCACCAGGGGATTTAACAATAATAAGAAGTGGTTCTAATGTTTTGGCCACCTTCCTTAAAATAAATGAGGAAGCCAAAATGTTCAAACTGTTGCTCAGTATAATGTATAACTGTGATACAGTTCACCGCCCGCTAAGATGTCAACAATGAGCATCTAGTCGAATTATGACCTTTCTAATGGTTTGTAAACTAAAACTAAAAAATTATAATTTTGTAAAAAGTAAAGTTCAGGGCGGAAATTCTGCAGAAACAAGCACAGGTTAGAAAACGTGAGGAGCACAGTGAGGAATTAAGTGACTGGAGCGCAGTAGAACCTTCTGGCAGACAGACTGCATCAAATACTCGCTGGGCTCATCAGGGGAAAAGGGAGCACAAGGAGAGTGTTGGGACTGGAGGCCAGGAAGTATGCCGTGCGAGGCAAAGTAGACAAACAACCAGGAAATGACAGAACCATCAGTGAACGTTGACGGGACGGCAATGAAAGCGTGGAAGTTTCCGTGCAGCCTTACAGGAGACGCAAGAACTGGGATCAAATGTCCACTTAATAGACGTTGACTCTTCAAACGCAGTTCATGGATTTCATTTCCTGAACATTTCATGCACATTAAAGCTTGCCCGAGGAAAGCGAAGCACAGTAAATAAGCAGGTGAACAGGGTTTAGCGAAGGAATGTAATGCAGTGAAATCAAACAACAGCGGCAGGCTGCTCAGCTGCATTTAAAAGCTGGACGTGCCGAGATTGCTGCAGCTTGATTGACCGATCCAATCAGTCAGTGCGGTTGGTTGGCCAAAGAACGGGCAAACACAGGCCCGGATCCAATCCCGGGGACCGGTCCACACATAAAATGATTTGCATTAGGGTCATAAACACAAAGAAGGGGCCGGGCTGTAACATTTAGGGATCTGCACCGCAGACGAGAGAAGGAAACGGACACTGTAACCTTTCAGCAGGAAGTGCTCTCAGCACCAGTACAGGAAGATACGCAAGAATTCACAGATTGTGCTGGAACTACAACAATACCGTGCCGCTAACAGGGCTGTAAGGTCACTTTGGAGCATCACATATCCAGCAGCCGGGGGAGTCTCTCATGCAGGAGGCGAGGTAGTGCTTAAGGACACCAGCTGAGCTTAGGTGGGCACCATCGCATCTCATTGGCGGGGAGGAAATGATGCGATGCCTCCCATCCTAAGGTCATCCCATGCTACAGTGATCCCAACAAACACTTTCCAGCATCGGAAACACCCTGCTGCACGGAGAGCCGAGGAGCTGGGTGATTTCCGAGCCAAGCGGTGGCCATCTCAGGCCGTAATTCCATCATTTTGTGGTTGAAGAAGGAAGTCATCTGTGCGGACACATTTAGAGGTTAGAAAATCGCTCATCGCAATGTCAAATTGCTTTGGGCACAAAGTACTTCCTACCTGAACTCATGGATGTTGTTCATTTCCAGTGTCTGCGTGCAGTGTAGACAGCTGCATCCCTCATTCTTCCACAGCGAGTACTTTACTTGTCGTACTCTGTTCGAAATCTTACTTTTTAGCAAACAGAATTTCTTTCTGTCTATTATAATGCTGTAAATTACATCAGTAGAGCATGGAATCCAGAAACAAAAAGTAAAGAGCAGTAACTGTATTTGTATTGCCCTGGTCATTGAACCTCTCCACCATTGTTCACTCAGTGTAGTTGAGGCGTTCAGGGACCGTAGGTCAGTGGCATTTGACCTTGGCCACTGACCACACAGCTTGGGCACAGCTGCTGTTTAGTGCTACGTTAGAAGAGATTTATGGACAATTGGAGTAAATGTAATGCAGATTGATAAGGAGAAGTGTTGAACATGGCTGCATGGTGATGTGCATCTTTAATAAACCATGTGAGAAAACATAAGTACATGAGGATTTCAGGCAGGACTTTTATGTAAGTGGCTTTATGGAGGTTTATTTTCCATGGATATTGGAAACTGATGATATCCTCTTAAAGTGTAAGACTTAAAAAAGTGAATTGTGCAGTCCTGTTCCAGTACCTCACACAGTATCTTCCTGGACTGTTTCCACTTCAAGAACCTTTCGCAGGAACCAGGAACAAGGAACCTTTTGATGAATTTAACCAGCGTAGCTGGGCTGTAGCTCAGTTGGTGGAGCAGATGTCCACGAACCACAGCGTCAGAGCTTTGATAGAACAGAAAACCATGAGGTGAGATGTTTACTGTCAATTTTAAAGGATGTGAAAACCACAAGGACACGATGTGCATGACGTGGCGCCGGGAATGAGAAATCAGACGCACCAGAGGTTTGTCGAAACGAGCCGTGCAGCGTTAAAGTGTCCGCGAACCTGTCAGGGACGTCTGTGAACTATCTGTGCTGCGTTTCATTGGATCCCCTCCAGCAGAAAAGCTTTGAAGCATTTCAGTTTCCTTTGTGTCCACAGCAATATTTCCAAATCTCTTCTATAACGGAATTCATTTTTACTCTCTTAACACAGTTTTTTTCGGCAGCCATAACAATCCAAATGTGAGATGACTTCTTTAAAGTTCTTCCTAAACCTAGCAAAGCTTTTTTTTTTTTTACACTTTGAAGTAATGGAAGCTTTTTTTATGCCAACACGAGATAGATCATTATTGGCGCATTTAAACAAGAAGCGGTTCACGTATGTCGTGGCATCTCGATTTCAAACTAAAGTGCACATGAATAAATGCATAAAACATGGAGTCGAAAACGACTGAGAAGGGAAAGGTGCGAGACACAGATCTTTAACTGTGCAAAACAATAGGCAGGTAGTTATTATAATTTACTCTGCTTTGCTTCAGTAGCTGCGAAACAGCAAACTTGGGTAATTTTGCCAGGCAACTTTAAATCCCTTAACACCAGGTTGCGGCGATTTGCATCAAAATTTGCTGTTTGTCTTGGAGTCACATGAACACACAGACACAGATACGGCATTTTCAAATTTAATGGGCTTTACGCTTTTCAGTGAAATCATTATCTCCACTGTTCACTGCAAACAGACATGGACAAATCTGCTCAGAAGTCACCGAGCGGAGACACTGCTATTTATAACTGCAGAGACGGGGTTTGAAGTCACTATCAGAGTCATTCCGTTCACAGGAACTGCTAATTTGGCATATTTTAAAGGCACCAATTTGCCAAACTGCAAAGAAATACAGACTCAAATAACTGGCAAATGGGGTTAAAGAGGAGCAACGTGCAAGTAGCTGCGGCGGGCTGGGTTTCTCCCACTGCTGTCAATCTGCACGTAGAGAAATAAGGACCTGACTTGGAAGACGACTGGAGCGCTCGTTTAAATTAGTTCGACCCGGTAAAAGATTTGACCGGCTAAAAAAGAACGATCTGCATGTTGTGTAAAGGCAGATTGTCGTCATTGTGACGACATCTGTGTGTTCATATAGCGTCTATAGAAAAGCAGTTACACTGTCGCCCCCAGGTCTGCAACATCCTCCCTTCAGCCCCTCTTCCTTTTATTTCTTTCTCTATTGAAAATGAATAAAACCTTCACTCTTCCTTCCTCTTTTTCCCCACCTGAGGTCATGAACGGTGGCTTTATTTCCTCTGTTCACTGCCAGCTCCCTGTGGATCAGTCTCACACTGGTGATACTTCACCTGTTGGACCTGTCTCCTATTTCCTCAAAGTGTGGCCACAGAGATTTATGTCAAACTCCGCAGTGGGCGCCGGGCTCAGAGCCGTGCGGAGAGACGGCCAGCTGGCTGCTTTACTTTGCAAATAAACCCAACTATTGAGGGGGGAATCGGCGCGCTGGCACGTGAACGCCTTTCACTGTCTCGTCATTTATCACGAGCGAACGACTTTAGTTTTAATGTTATTGCCGTCTGGAGATGAGAGTTTCCTCTTTCGCTCAGGTTATCCATCAGATAAGTGACAGTGATTGCTGCCATATAATTTTGTATAAAGCAATTGTGATTCATGACTGTCTTAAAGAGAAGTTGTGCTCACTTTTTTTTGTCTTTCAACAAATACTGTCTAAAAAAAGCATAAAAACCCTGAAAACCCCATGTGAGCATGTATTTTTAGGAATTCAGAAAGTTATCCGTGCTAGAATGAATCCAAAGCTTTGCAAAGCTGCAAATTTTAAAGCTCAGACAAAATATTATTTCTGTAATGTGTCTTTGTTAAGCTACATTTATTATGCAGTTAATGCTGGAAAAATAAATCAGAAAAAAACTGTTTCAACTCAAGGTCACTAACCAGTTTTCTCCCTGAATTAAGGCAGAACTCTTATTGAACTGGCACGTCAATAGATTCATCTCCATGACAGCTGAGCAAAATCTACTGACAGAGAGACTGGCTTGAAACAGAAAAAGCCAGTAGGTGGACCTCCAGTTGACATTAGCTTGATTAAAAGTAATTACCTGAGTACTGTGTGTGTGTGTGTGTGTGTGTGTGTGTGTGAGAGAGAGAGAGAGAGAGAGAGAGAGAGAGAGATGAATGTGTTCCTTTGTAGTGAAAATAAAAATAATATTAAAAATATATTTGTCATCGCTGCAGTGCGGTGGCCCTCAGACACCCTGAAACACAAGCAAATCAAAAAACACGCGGCAAAGGCCACAACGCACCGAAAATGGCTCCAGGATCAACTGAAAACATTTCTACAAATTTAAATTTTTGTGTCCCCTGAAATCATTGCTATGACATTTATCTAGAACTGTCCCTGGGAAACTAAAAAGTGAATTCGCAAGTGAATTTTTAGTCGATCCTGGAGCCATTTTTGTTGTGTTGTGGCATTTTGCAACCCCCCCCTTTTTTTTTTATTTAGTTGTGTTGTGGCTTTTGTGTCGAGTTTCCTAATGATGCGCCTGTGCTGTCAAATTGGTGAAATTGCCTTATTCATTTGCATGTGTTTTCTCAATTTGCATCGCCGTGAGCTGTCAGGGCCACCGTCCTGCCGTCCCCTCTGAACCAGCTGCGTGCACAGGCAGCCTTTGGCGTCTTCAGGGAGGACAGTGGTGAAAACCGAAGCTGCGGACGTTTTGACTCGTACATCTTAACCACTGAATCAGCTGCTTGCACCTGAACAACACAAACGTGTGATCCCAGTTACTCTCTTATTTTGGGCGTGTGTTCAGCAGACGTTGAGTTCACGTGTTTGGAAATGCACTTCCGTGTGCACAATATATATTTCTATATGTCACATGTTCCTTTCCTGCCTCTTTCATGACGATACCAGAGTAAATCCTCACAGTGCCTTCACTAAATGCGCTCCAGCATCTGTCCTATAGTTACAAAGGGAATTTGGTCACACTCCCAGACCCGGGCCTCCTGTACGACACGGTGCACAGCCTTCTGCAGCACGTTATGAACCTATAACACAGCACCGAGCGAAGGGCAGGACGGGCGGTGAAAAAAGCCTCTCACACCAGCCGCTGCCTGGTGTCCAATAAAGCCCAAATAACCTGTTAGATTTAAAGAGCTGCCTCGCCTCTGCTGCCCTCTGCTCCTCTTTACTCCCCAGACACAGTGAGACGTGTAGCTGAGATACCAGCTCTGCCGACTCCGTGTGTTATAACGCTGCGGATCCCATAACCGACCCCCACCGCCAAAGCCCACCGCTCTAACCCCACCTCTTGATGAGATTGTACACTCTCCGTGATGGAGGGAGACATGGTGCAATGGATGGCTTTCCATCCGTCTCCCTGAAGTCAGCGCGCCGCAGTTTGTTACGCTTCGGAGGGACAGTGGTGCGGGTTGGTGGGGGCGGGGGCTTTGTGCTTACGGCTGCACTCTTGCGTAGAAATGAATGTTTGCTGTTCTCAGTTACTAGCGTTTTACCATAAAATGGAGGGAAGATGCGGCTTGGAACACACGAAAAGAAAAGTAGTAGTAGAAAGCGAACTACAAAATAAAATTTAAAAAGCTTTTTTTTATCTTTCACCCTTTGTATAACATTAAAAGTAATTTAAAAATGATATTCATAATTTATTTTATGTCACTCATTCATCACATGTCATTCAATAGAAAACAATTAATTTATTTATTTCTCTTTCTCACAGTTTCAATCTAAAATCTGATAAATTATAACCTCGTAAAAGTAGAATTAATGGATTGTATCAAACTGCACAGTTGTACCTAATAAAGTGGCCAGTGAGTGCTTCCAAAGCACCAATAAATGTTTTTTAATAAAACCCATATTGCACAAACCCTCATTCCAGAAAAGTTGGTCCTGAGATTCACAAATGACAAATAATGTGTGAGATATTAATCACGTTGCTGTTCTTCTTTAGCTGTTTTTCTTTTTCTTTAGCATTTTTTTTCCAAACATGTTGGTGGCATCAAATTCCCAATGAGCCAATTGCAAATAGATTTCAAATATATAGCAGTTCATTGGATTCTCTCACTCTTTTCTGAGAACTTGGGTCTGTGCTGTGCATCTATGAAGCTCCTCTCAGGTGCAAAGACAGACCTTCCCGTTGATCCACCTGATCCCTGCAGTGTGTACAGCCAGTGTTTCTGCATGTGTGCACGTGAAAAACGGCTCATCGGCCACTCAGTCCGTCATTTCCCAGCAACGGAAAGCAGGAATCTTCAGTGGATGACTAAACACTGGTATTAAATGAAATCCTTCACTTTATAGCACAGTTCATAATAAAGTGAGTGCACACCTGCTCCTTCCGTGTAATACACTGACCCTTTCATTGTGAGCGAAAGTGCTGATCCTTTATTAAATTAACCTATTAAACGTGCTTCATTAACAGTGGGAGGGATAGAAATGAAGTGGAGGGAGAATCGATTAAAGAAGGATTCGGACATGAATGATTCCTTTTTTTTATCCAAAAGATGATGAGATTCCTCTTCTTATGTTTGCAGGCATGCTTAATAATTTTTTAAAATTTTTTTAGAGGCTCAAGGACATTTGATGCGGTGCCTGCTGCTGCTTAGATTAGCTGATTGCTGCAGTGTGGACATAAAGCTGACAGCAGGGTGTCAGCGATTCTGGGGCAGGATTCCTAAAACGTGGCACTTAAAGTGAATCCTGAGACTATTGCTCATCAGAATCCAGACTAAAATGTTGGTCATAAAAACTTTGAGGGTGTGTGGTAGGGCTTCGGCAGCATCTGGGACAGATGTTGTCGAGGTCCGTGGGTGCAAGGACAATGCAGCAGTTACTGAAAACTAAAGACAAGCAGAGACACACAACTACATGTGCAAGTAGGTACATAAAGGACAAATGTACATCTGCACATGCTCGCTGAGTCTCTCTCACTGTCGCTTTCTACGTCGCTCCCTCGTCTGCCTCTTTCATGGAGGTCTGCTTTTGTTCCTGAAATAGCGACAGAGAGCAGACGACGGCGTGCAGCTGACAGAAGCGACGACACCGAACTTGTTTACCTGCACAAAATATTCCACATAAAAGCACATATCTGTTAAGGTGATATTCAAGATGAGTTGTTTATATTCTCCCCGTGCTAATCACAAACAGCATGAGTGCAAGATTATTCATTATTCGGGGTATAATAGACAGTAAGCAGTGCAAGATGTGTCATGTCTTAATTTTGCATGTTTCATCTATGATGTTTGATATTTTTCTGAGTTATGTAGATACTGTAGGTTGTGGTGTTTGCATGAATTTCTTCTCATTGGATGGAATTCAAACTATCCTGTGTGGCAGCAGATAAACATACAGCCGTTTGTTACGAATCTTCCTGTTGTCACTTTAAAATCAGGTGGCAAGTGCCACCGACAGCTGGTTCCGACAAGCTCCTGGCTCCACTTGTCTCCCATTAAAACAGTGTCTCTGCAGAAATACGTAGTCGTGACATTATTGTCCCACTCGGTTAATGTTGGTCCTCCGATATACAAACTGGTGGTAAATGTTGTGCTGTTATTGCTCTGTTATTAATATTTTAGAGCTTACAGAAGGCTTTGATGTGAGGTGTGTGGGCCTTAAGTGACCGATGTGACTGACAATTCACCCACCTACTGCTCACTTCAGGTCCTGGTCCTGCACCAAATCAGGTTTTCACTCGAACGTCAGGTGGGTCATCACGGAACGATTTCTTTCTTGCTGTAATCATCCTTTTTGTTCATACCGGTCAAACGATTTCTACTTCTTGAATGTGAAATACTTTCTGGCACAAATGTAGGACTGTGGATTTTGAAGCATCTTTTGGAGGGATCTGTTAAAGGCCTCAGTTACTCGACATTTGTTATAAGACAGACTTAAAAATGTGAACTGGTCCTTTAAGATGTCACACTAATAAGCTGATCTGCAGTTTTATTTAAAATACATTTATAACAAGTGGCCCCCACAGCAGCTGATTAATTAGAGAGTTGATCCCATCAAGCACAAAGACATAAAACTGCATAGCACATGCTGTTATGTTTTTATTGGCAATGATATTACAAGATCATTTCATTAGGTCGCTCTAGTCTGAACAGTTCTGATGAAACATATTGTTTGAAGGAATAAAGCATTTAATAACAGAAACAGAAAAGTTTAGGCAAGATCATTTCCTTTGGTTAAGGTTGGAGGAAGACCGTGGTTTGGTTTAAAGTTTAATGAAGATGTGTTGTGGAACTTTTTCTCTGTAAAGAAAGACCTGGATCTTCTTCTAACCTTAACCAAGTGCTGTGAATCTAAACGCAACCATAACTACGTTTCATAAACCTGCTGTACTGCAAACATTTCATTGATAATTATGTGTAGACATATTTACAATTTATAATTTACGTCATTTATTATGTTAAAGAAATTCTGTTGCACTTATGTTCTGTATACAACATATTTTCATATGCAGTTTAGAAATATTTAGGGTTGGTGTTACATAATGTTTTGTAGTTTGATAGGTAGCAGGACGGAAATTTGGCTGATTCTTGGCCGCACGCTGGCTCCACTGCAAAACATCCAGGCTGTGTGTACAAATCCTGAAATTAAATCTGTTTAAAATGTGGCTGATGCCATTTGAGTAAATACTAAGTGAAGCTAGAAAAATGAGGAACGATTTGTAACATTCAACATCTACCTCAGATTACAGTGATGATTGTTAAACATCTTAAAGTCTAAACTGCACACCAAGCGTTCCCACTGTGGTGCAGACATGTGGAAGTGCTCGTCGGGCTGCTGCAGCATTATCGACAGCTGTCACCTCCGCTACAAGCTCAGACATGTGGTGAGACACTAAAAACATGCCCTTCCTCTACACCTTCATTCACCTCGCCCACAGGTGTTCCCCACGCTGGAGGTAAATGACAGCCAACAGCTTGGCGTGGTTCAGTCACTTCAGACAGACATTCTTCACAGCTGACATTTGTGGTGTTACTATTAACGTTAACAGCGGCTCTGTTGTGTTCAAGTGTGAGCCATGGCGGTGTGACAGTCTTCTCTGCTCTGAGAAAGTTTTACTTTGCCTCATTATGCGCTGCACAGCCCTTCAGGTAGTTCGCAGTTGTCAAATGACCAGAAATGGAAGGCTGCAAAACTTTGTGCTCTTCTGTGATTGGTCAGCAGGGCGAGCCTCCTTTAAAATGCTTTTAGAAGGGAAAAGCTCTGCACTGCTGACAGCGCTCTTCAATGAGTCTGTGTCGTGGGAGGCGTTTACTACACTTCCACACATTTACATACATTTTGGAGCATTTTTCTGTTCTATAAGTATATATATACAATTTTGCACACTGCAACTTTAAGTAAAATTCGAGCCGCATGCAAACAAGAACACCAATAACATAATGTGTGCAATTACACAATTTCCTGCTCCGTTACGGCATGTTCCGTCTTGGCTTGAAAAGAAGCACCTTCATAAATGTCCTACAAATTTGAAAAATGCATTTTTCTCCACAGAACGCTGTCAATGGCACCGACTGATGGTTTCAGACTCTGCGCACAGACATAAGTGAGAGGTGAAAAGAACACAAAGAACAATCACATGAAGTGCGATCTGACCGTTCAGACAGCGGCCACACAGCCACAGATGAGATAGGAGTCACACAAGTCACACCTGAGTCACTGTGGACAAAAAGTGGATTCGTAATGTGAAGGCAGAACGTCTAGTATTGTGAAAATGTCGGCTGTGACCAACCTGTGACCTGTATTCTTCACGTACAGCTTGATGTCATGGATGGACGACGGTAACTCCACTCCTGTATCTGTACCCACGTCTTGGGGTGATGTGACTGAGGGGGTTCAGGCCTTTGCAGAACAGTAGCAGAGGTTTGTAGCATCACCTTCATCTACACCCTGCTGGATGGTCACTTGTACGACTGGTCCAGAGATGAGATCCAGCATGGTTTTTCACAATCCCGTTGAGTTCTTGATGAACATCATCTTCCCAGATCCACACGTGTGGCAATGAGTCGTGGTTGTCTATAGGCAACACAGGCTGTCCTCAGCTCTGTCTCCCTTTGACCTTGAGCGGTTCCTGACTGCTCTGTGTTTTAGCACCTTCCATGTTGTGGGGATGTGCTGTACTCGTGCAGAGGTCTTTCATAATCAGAACTGTCCTTCCTTGTGTTAGCCAGTCTGGGAGGGAGCCTGCTTGTGACAGCTGATTTGTGATTTCATGTTCCTAAATCACTTTTGTTGTTTGTTGTTCATTAAGTTGTTCCTCTAGGTCGTATTTGTCAAGCAGTTTGTCCGCCTCACGCTGTGACTTTAGCTTCCCCTTCAACGCAGACGTGTTGCAGCACTGGGTTACCAGCTCTTTCTAAGTGTGGATGCTGTTGTCTTCCATGCCAGGTCTCATTTCTTGTCCTGAAGGACCCCTACACAGCTTGTGGTTCCAACTAACCCTGCACTGCCGATAGCTGAGGGTGGAGAGGACGGAGACAAAGTTAACTGGCATCTTCCAGCTTCTGAATGACTAAACACACCAATTCCAGTTAAGAAGCAGTTGGCAGGGATAGTTGGAAAACACACAGAGCAGGATCGAGAACCACTGTTCTATGTTTCCTGTCATGTGCCCCTCACATCGGGTCGACTGTTGTTGTAGCATTCAAAAGTTCCAGGTTGTCTCTTTTAGTCCATGAGCAATTTGTTCCAGTTCTTCACAATCTCACATCCAACATGGCCCAAGGACCCCTCACTGAAGCTGAGCCAGAGCCAGAGCCAGGATTTGATCGTGCCACATGAGAGGTCTCCATATGGCATTTTGTAAATAATACTGTTGTTTGCACTTCTGGTTAAATGGAATCTGCATTTCATTAGTGCTGGACGTGTTTTCAGCACAATGACAAACTTCAGTCTAATTTAATCTGTCACGTGCAGCTGATTTGGCTTTAAAAAGTCTGCAAATCAGCTGACGCTAAAGACGCCTCGACAATTAACTTGTTTCACCTTCTGCAAACCACCACACACAATCTGAGGACTATAAAAAGCCTTTGCAGTCAGCCGTCCACGGGAGACCTCCACCAGCCAAAGTACCAGCACCGAGACACACTCGCATCATTCTGCGAAACAAAGTGCCTCATGACAAGAATAGCAACAGATGCTAAGACATAACACAAGCTGTCACAACACTGTTAGTTCACAGGTGTGTGTGTGTGTGTGTGTGTGTGTGTGTGTGTGTGTGTGTGTGTGTGTCTGTGTGCGTGCTGAAGGATGGTTTCAGAAATCATATGCAAAGCAGTTTACACCTAGCATCTGTTTTTATGAGTGTGAATTCTATGTTGCACTTTTTAAATATTTTTTTTTCTTCCTACTGTAAAAATAAAGTCCCCCTTAGAAAATAGAAATGATCAAATCTATAACTTATGCAGATGCAAAAAAAAAAAAAAAAAAAATCAAACCCAGACCACAGTCACATTGCGGCCTTGTTTTGGCTCGGCTCAGCGCTCCAGTGATGAATCAAATGTGATTTAGCCTTTCTGATTAGATCTTTCAAATGATATTGAAATGACAAGTGAAAGCGGAACAGTTGCTTTTCATTTTAGCATATTAATTACACCGAGGGAGTGACAACAACTAATGAGGATCATTGCAGAACCCAGTCTCTCTGTGCCAAGTTGGCTTTCAGTCAACCATAATGACTAAGATTCACATCTACAGTATTGATCGGGCTCCGCCAGGCTTTGGCAGGGCCACCAGTCGTTTATAATCCCTCGCTGCCACTGCTCCTGATCTCTTGCTCTTCTCAGCTAAATTGTTTGGGTCTTCTCCACCATCTGAGCACAGGACGATATACCCATAAATATAATACTGCTGCGATTACATATAAATGGGTTTTATTTGCATAAAAGCATGAAACAGTGCAACAATCCCCAATAAATCACGGAGAGGCTCAATGTGTGTAGGGCTAAAAGACCAATTTATTATTTTGCAGTTTATTGTGCAAGTTTCAAACGGTAGAATTATGGTTTTACCACAAGGCTAAAAGTCCTAGAAGCGGAATATTCAGAGGACATGCACCAAACCCAGTTATTTCAATATTAATGAAGACATGAGCAGCCTCATGTGCGGTCACATGTGTTTCCACTGTGCGGAGTAGACTCACACCCGTATCAGACGTTTTTTTAAAAATCAACCGGAGACAAATTTAGTAATTTTAGCAACATTCCTTCAGCAATGCCTCAGATTATTGTGATCGTTTAAAATAATTGCGACCTCACGGCGACCCTGAGAGCTCGGAGCTGTTCAAATCAACGAAACACATGCAATTAAAAAAACTACTTTCGACAACACAGGCGCAGCAGGAACGCACTGCAAAAAGCCACAGACAATCAAATTAAGAATCACGCTGCAAAAAGCCTCAACAAACACACAAAAAAATCTATAAATCGAAATGTCCGTCACTTTTTAGTTTTACCTGGAACCGTTGTCATCACAGCTATTTTTCCAGGGGACACTAAAAACCGACATGTAGATTTGTAGATGTATTTTTAGTTGCCCCTGGAGACACTTCTGTTCTGTTGTGGCTTTTTGCAGCACGTTTTGTCAAATTAATCAAAGTTTTTTGAATTTGCTCTATGTAAATGTGTTTCATCGATTACTGTATGAACTGGCTAAATTACACTGAGCAAAAGAAGAAGCAACACAGGAAAAAAAGATTTGGTGGCAGCTTTCTTTACATTTTCACGGAATTTCAAGGCCTTTGCATTTATCATTATTCATCGTAGTGTGTGTGTGTCTGTGCACAGCAGCTACATTGGACTAATATTTTATATTTTTTTCTGCAGATTTTTCTAAAAGCTGACTTTATTAAATACAATATTTAACAAGGCTGTTTCTCACAATAACTTTATGTGGCACATCTGAATTTGCTGCAATCTGCTGCTGTAGAGGATGGAGCAGCAGTTTAGTCTATTTGTGCTTTTAAAGAGAAAGTTTTTTCTTTCAGCTGCTGAAAGCTTTGCTGCCAATGTTCAAGCCTCCATATGCTGCAGCTGGAGAACCTGGCTTTAATTCCTGATGCTGGCAAGCAGCTCGTACTTGCTTTGAGCTCATCGTGTCCTCTGACAGTTTCTGCTGCACAGTGAGTAACTTATATTAACATTATTAAACATCATTAGTTCACAACGAGCGGCTCGTTCACAGGAGCTCCCCAAACACTGGGAAAGGCGAGAGTAGTTCGTCAAAGCGTGCAAAACCAGTTGTCTGTTGATTTGAGAATTGATTTTTCCATTTTATTGATTTCTGTAAAGGCTTTACATAGGCTGGCCTCTGTTCATCCGTCTGAACTTTAGATCCCGTGTGAGCCCACTGGGCCCGGATGACTCTCGGCCTTTTAGTAATTTTAATTCTAGTCGTACTGGCGGCTATTTTTTTGTGTTTGTTTCAGCCTGTGGACAAGATTGTTTATTTGCTTGTTCCTACTGCATTAATCATCAGCTCATTTAGTCGCTTATTGTGAATTAAACACAAATTGGTTATCTCAAAGCTTAACCCCCCCCCCGTGTCCTCAATTACATGTGGTCATATGAATAAAGGCGAGTTGACAGCTGCATGGAAAGTCCAGCTGCTGTTGTGGTTGAAAGTAGCAGCGGAGGAATCACCGGGTGGGTGGTTGTGAGTCTACACTTCCTGCTGATTTACTTCAGGCATTACGGAGTCAGGAATTGTGCTTTTGTATGTGTAAAGTATCGCAGATTTGTCGTAAAAACGTGAATGTGTGTGAATTTGAACACACAACTCCGACACATCATCGACAGTTTACAGCAGTGGAGAATCTCCAACTTCTGTCAAGGAGCCGTGGCCGAGCTTTCAAATGTGTCCGCGCACTGAAATCACAAATCGCCCATAAATTTTTAAAATGTAGTGTTTCGTCTGCCATGGTCTCGCTCAGGTTTGCCTGATGAAGACCACATCGGTCCAAACACGCCGTTAAAAGGTTCGGGAGCTTCCTTTGATTCCAGTGGGCAGACAATCCCTCTCTGCTCTGTTTGATTACACCCTGGGTTCTGGACATGGACCCAGCGGCGGTTGGATGTGCAAACCTTTCTGCTTTTTAGCTTTCAATCACGCCACATGAACGTCATCAGCAGATGTGGTTTGTCATGGAAATACAGATGTGAAAGAGGACTTTAAGGGCTTTATTCTCTTTCAAAACATCAAATGTAAAATTGATAATTTCACATTTAAAATCTTGGAAAAATATTTAATCCATGTGGGAACAATAACAATTGTCTGGTCCTGCCATATTATTAAGTTTTGGAGGATAAAACACCATTAATCTGACAGCACACAGTATGATGAGATACTAATTTTCATTTTTTTGTCAATGTTAATCTAACATTAACAACTCATAGAATAATATCATTCCTCCATTTATTTATCATCCATTTGCAAATACTAGTTATTTTTTGCAGATGTTCATATTATCATGGATAAAGCACCTGCCTTTAAAATCACCTCCAGCGTTACCGTCTTTAGCCTTAATTTGTATTTATTATTGTCGTTTCATTATAATCAGACAAATATGAACTTGAATATTACTGTTATGGACATAATCTGTACTTTGAGAGCTGGATGTGTGTGTGCTCACAATCTGGAACTATAGTTTCTGACATACTTTTGAAGCCTCGTCTTTCCACACACTCACACTGCGCGGTGTGTCTATTATTTGTGTTTTTATCCTCCTCTCTCTGCCCGGGATTACCTCCTAACTTTTTTCATGTGCCAAATCCCCTCGGGGCAGATCGTCCCTGTCAGGGAATTACGCTGCTAAATGACGGAAACGCAGCCAGATGCCACTGGGATCCTAATCTTAATAGTGACCCTGTTATGGCAGCTGCTGCCCATGAGGACTCTGGCGCTTTTCTGACATTTCATTACTCTGTGCTGGGTAGTGAGTTCTCACAGAAATTGCTTTTGTCATCGGATTTCCCTCTAGTAAATGGTGTAATGAGTCGTAGGTTGTGTTTCTATATTTATATTGCAGTGATCAATACGAAATTGGCAGTGAATGAGATGAAAGTGGAAGGAAGAAGCAGAGTTCAGCTCAATGAATTTCTGTTACAAGGAGGAATAAACTGAGCAATTTGCTCTTCAACTGCATAATGAGAAGTTCTTTGTGGCGAGGTAGGAGCAATGTAAAGAACGATCTGTTTTCAAATGGATAACACATTTGTGTCCGTTTGTGTCCTTATTGTTGTTCTTTAAACATACTGCCACTGACCTTTGTTTTGTTTGGCTCATGGAACTTTTGAAAATTAACGTTTAGCCCAATTTCCTCTGATAGTAGCAGATATAATGTGTGTGATGACCTACACACACATAAGTTAGATGCAACCTGCAGGATGCAGCAGAGGAAAATGAACTGACCACATTTAATGAGTAAAACCAAAAACGATTGGAAACTTGCAATGTCAAGAAATCCCATGGTCCCATCCCATAAATGGTTCTTCTGGATGCAGGAAACAATGTTGTTTCTCACCTGGAGCAACGTCAGGTGTTTAGATCGAGAGAAAGCGAACATTACGTATTCTATAAGGACTCACATGTTTGATATGAAAATTAAAATAGCACTAATGTAGTTCACTATTGCTCACTATTGTTTTGATGTACAAGTACAGACAGAAGGCATCATCTAGAAAGCTGAGGTATTTAACCTTATGTGCACATGTCTGTCATACAGTGCAGTCAAAGAGCATTTACAAACTGGGTTAAGACGTGCAAAAGTAGATGGTATGAGATGAACTATACAGCTACAAGATTCCAGAGCTTTATTTGGTGTTTGCACAGAACAAAGTGCAGTTGTGTTGGAATTAACTTTTGTATCCCTGAGTCTGTTTTTATGTAAAAACAAAAATCACAGAATAAGGAAAAAAAACAAGAATACAGAATCAAAGCACTTTATGAAGGTGAAAAGGAAACACAAAATGTATATAATTATGTATAAATTGTACAAGTTAAAACGTAAGAAATAAAATGACAAAGTATATTACACGTAGTTATTATTGTTCACAGTGGTTGTATATTACAGCTGACATTTTCATTCTGAGCGTCTGTTAGTGGGGGGAGTTTAAAGAGGAAATCGGGCTCAGTCAGTGTCAGTTTAATAGAGACGTGTTTGCTGATCTGACACCACTTGTCTGCAGGACAACATCCGTCTTCTGGATGTAATAAAAATGGCAAAAATGAAACGGTTGGCTTATCTGACACTGACGTGGTTGAGTTTTGCTTAGGTTTGAACACACAGAAATGTGGTGTTGGAGGTGGCTTACAAAATCACTAATTATCAGTGGAGGACGTGGCGCCCAAGATTCTCACCAACTTCTGCAGCTGCACTGCTGAGAGCATCTTGACCGGCTGCATCATGATGTGGTGCACGCTACTGCGGCTATTATCATCATTATCATGTGGTTTTTACTCAATATAACATGTTGTTTTGCACTTACAGTTGTACATAGTCCATATTTCTGTTCTTATTACAGTTATTAATTATGTAAAATTTCTACTAAAACTGCTTGTATTTGGCATTCACTGTGGACAGCAGTAAAGGAAGAAATCCATTGTACAGGGAAACTGTTCTCATGACAATAAACACTTTAATTTGATTTGATTTAAGGTATTTAACTGTCTGCTCATTATGTTCCAATGCAACATACTTAAGAATATGAATAGAAATGAATGAAGCGCGATGTTTAGTAACACAAAGTTAGTTGTGAGGACTTGCGTGTGGGAAATATAAAGTTCACTGCTGTTGTGTGTGGTTGAGTTTAGGCAACAAAAGCTTTGTTGAAGGTCAGAAAAGGGACGTGGGTTCTGACGTTTCTCTAACCCCAACTATCAGCCCTGAGAACCTAAACAAAACAGATGTTTGTGAGTGTGCACAACATCTTTAGGAGATTTTTATACAAACATTTAGACTTTTTTTTTGCATCACAAACTTCACACAGTGTTAATGATTTGCAGCAGCATCCTGTCACGGAACCGTCCCTCTGTCATCCCAGTCATTTCGGAGACGTCCCCCTAATCCAACGTTTTTTGTTCTCAAATGCAAATAGCTCCTTCGTGACATGCAGGTTTAAAAACTAATTTTGCACACCTCCTTTTCTTCCACAGAGATAATGAAAATGATTAATTGTGTGACTGAAAGAGCATCAGTCACTTAAAAGGGTTATTATGCATCTATTAAAATGAATATGGTAGGAAGAGAGATCAGGCAGTTTTTGTGTGTTCATGTTTCATGCAAGCCCCTTTTCCTCTGTGTGCGTCCATGCCTCTCCAATACTAACAACTCCTCGGAGCAGCTCACTCCTGCAGGTGTCTCGGGGAGGCAGGGCAGCACAGTCATCAGGGAGAAATATGGGCTGTAAGCCGGAGCTGTAGCACCATTACCGCCAGCGTCTTACTGCTGCTTTCATCTGTTAGCTCTATCTCAATGGTCATCTGGGGAACCTGGCGGCCGCGCTGCCATCAAATTGGAGCCGGGCAGAAGGAGGAAACAAAGACCATTATCCACGGTGTGTGTGTGTGTGTGTGTGTGTGTGTGTGTGTGTGTGTGTGTGTGTGTGTGTGTGTGTGTGTGTGTGTGTGTGTGTGTGTGTGTGTGTGTGTGCATGGGTTGAGACCAGAAGTAAGAAATGTAGTTCCGTGCAAGTGCCTGAGCCTGTTTCTACGAGCGCGTGCACTCGTTTGTGTTGCTGAGTGTTTGCAGTGTGTGTCAGAGACAGACAGAGACGCTACACAACATATCAAAAGCCCTGGTTTGTCCATAAGACGCCTTGTGGCTGGAAGCTAGAAAGAGAAAGTAGCGCAACACTTTGTGTGCACTGCCTCTCTCTCCGGTGGCAGGTTGTTAGACTGAGCAACAGTACAGCAGCTGATACTGTACAGGCCTGTGTGACAGCTCCGTCCAATGGCAACACAGGACGGAGTCACTGTCATTTCTATGAGTTTGTGGAAGTGTGTGTGTGTGTGCGTCTGTGTGTGTGTGTGTGCGGTGGTACTTGTGTGTCATCGGTAGTGACATGTTTGCTCCAAGTGATGTGTAACTGTGTAAATCCTTGTTTGTGTATTTGTCATTGACCCGTCTTCACCTTCTGGTCCTCCTCGCTCCTATTTACCCTCCCACGCACCCGCCTGTCTGTCCCTCGACCTGCTCTGTCCCTCCCCACCTCTCCTTATCTGTGTCTTTCTCTCCTCTCATTGGTCTGTGCCCTTCTTTCTACCTCACGCTCGTTTTCTCTCTCACCCTGTTTTCCCCAGCCCTGCTTCCTGTTTCCCAGCTTTTGTTTTGTAGTACCTGAAGTCCCACTTCCTGTCTGCAGTCATGTCGCTCGCTTTACGCACCTCATCGACCCAGTCCCTGTCCACTTTAACCCTCCCTTGACGTGGCCTGTAGCTCCTGGGCCGCACCCAGCTGGCCTCCATCCCCTGTTTCCTGAACTCCTCGTGTATCATTGTGAGCTGGTTTTTCACTGTGGTTTAGTTCGTTTTTTGGCTCATTAGTTTTCACTTCCTGTCTGTTTTTTCCCCCAGTCTCCATCATGTTCACTCTCCTTATTTTACTCACCCTCACTCTGTGTTTGCGTGTAGTTTATTTAGTCTCAAGTTCATCTAGTTCACGATTATTTAATTTTTCACATTATTCATTTCTGTCTTGCTTTAGTTAATGTAGTAGTTCCCATGAGTTTCCATATTTATGTTTTACTTGTGTTTTAAGTTGATGTTGATTCTATCCTATTTTTTGGGAGTGGTCTTTACTTTTGGTTTTAAACTTTTGTTAATAAATTTGGTCCATAAATACAAACTGACCATAAGCCGCTCTTTTGAACCATGCGGCTTTTACACTCTCTGTTTTTCTGGTTCTTTGGAAGTCAGTGCAAAAAAAAGCGCCATTTTTGGTCCATAAATACAAACTTAAATTTTTTACTGGAAAACAATGTTGATGCAAATTTGACAAATCTTTACTGGTTTCAATGCCAGGACGTGATTTTTGGAGCTTAAAAAATCAATCTGAAGAATAAGAGACGTCCTCCTTTGGCTATGGAACAAGCCGTTTATTTATAACAAGGACGTTTTTGTCGGCTCTGTACATTCGACATGTGTTATACCAGCCACACATACACGTAAACGCACTCAGTAATGCCGGCGCACAGAACATCCTTCCTAAACAATGAATAGGAGCGCATACAACAATATTATTTCCACTGAGCTTCCAATTTGACAAAATATATATTTCTTTTAAATTTTAGCGGGTGCGGCCTATTGACTTCTGACAATGGATAATGTCAGAACGTCACAACCACTGAGCTTCCAATTTGTAATTGGATTGACTCTGCAGGATAATGTCAGAAAAGGTCGAGGGTCCAAGCGTGGTCTTTCTGAGTGGAGTTTGCATGTTGCAAACTGGTGGTTCAACCTCTTCAAACACTGTCGTCATCATGAAAGATCTTTACGGTTTGTGCTTTACCAGCTCAGAAATATTGTGTTTGTTGATATTTGTAACTTGAGCAATTTATGCAGAAGGAAACTGCAAACAGTGGCGTTACTTCTGGTTCTTGTGACTGTGTTTTGTGCTCTTTCATTTGTCAGGTTACTAGCAGGATCTTTGTCAACAGAACTCGGATTCTGTCCCGGTGAAACCTGCGCCTTGTTCAGCACAAAAGCTGCATTTGTTAGTCCCGCGTCACAGGAGCTGGTGGTGGATCAATAGTCTCTCACTGTTTACAGGCTGCACTGGTGCTGACACGGGGACACAATGTTGAAAAGGTGTAAAGGCTTTGTGAGAATCTGAGGCATTCACGTGTGTTTAGTCTACGTTACAGCCCCGCATCTGTGCCTCCAAGCTCCGTTCAGCAGGCTGACAGTTATTGACCGCGCTCGGTCCATCAGCCATTCTGGACTTTGACACAATGTCCAAATTATCCGCCCGCCTCTGCTGCCGCTGTAAGAGACGTGGACGTGTGTTTGTGTGTGTGCATGAGTCGCAGCAATAGCTGCAGTGGTGATCTGGAGGAAAAGGACATAAAGAAGAGTTATGGCTCTATCTCCGGGTGTTTCTGTCTCTGAGGGAGCCGCTACATGAGCGAGACCTTTTAGTGCTGACACATGGCTGAGTGCCTTCAACGCTGAGAGACGATATTATGTTTCTAACGTGTGACTGCTGGCGCAAACACTCCTGAGCGAATGATAACACAGATAACGATGCACTATTGCCGCGCGTTAGCCTGCAACTCAAGGTGTAGTTAAATGCACACGCCGTTTCTTTTGCAATGCAGCGCACAGGCTGCTGTCTAAATGAGCCCCCTGAGGGTCGATTCATATTTGCATCATTTAGGTGTGATGGATTTGCCGCTCAGGGTTCGCCCACAGCAGTCTGACATCGTCTCGGCTTCGGCCCGAGAGCTGTTGGTTTTATGAATAGATCTGATATGCATTCGTCAATAATATAGATCTGAACATTTCCACTGCAATCGCCCGGACACGGCTTAGGATTGTGCGCTTGTGTGCGCCTCTTACGGTCCACGTCCTTGGGTTTTATCGTCAGGTTGTCCTTGTGAAAAGCAAGAGGGTGTAGGGCGGGTGTCGTGTTATGAAAAAGGTTAATATCTGTTTAAAGTGTGTTGCAAAGTTGTTTTAAAAAAGAAACAACTGAGGAAAAAACATTTTCAAGTCACCATCTGGACGTTGTCTCCAGCATTGCACTGCACATCACAGTGAAGATACTGTATAAAAAACAAGCCACACATTTAAAATATTGATTAGTCCGGAGCTTTGCTGCTTTATTGCACTTGGCATCTTAGGGAAAAGGATGTGAGCTCAGTGACTGAGTAGCCGCAATTGTGCTACAGCAGGGAAACATGAAAACAGAAGTTATAACGTTGCATTTCATCCAGTCAGAAAATTTGTCTCTGTCTTATTTCTTAGATGTTGAAAACAATGAGAACTGTCCTCAAACGTGGAGAGGATCCCAGTGTAAAGCCCTTAGAGGTGGCTACACAGGAAAGGCTCCAACTGAAGGACGCGGCTGCTCAGACAGTCAGTGGTTACAGATCTGCTGAGAAAAATATGTTACAACGGCCTGAATCCAAATCCACACAACGTGCCGCCGTTCTCACCGGACATGTGTGTGAATTAAACATGGACAAAACCTGAGCTTAACTCAATGAATAAAACAACTTTACCCAACAAGGTGACAGTAGAAACACAGAGACAACAAGCGACTTTTTCACAGTAACAAACTGCAGTACTGGGGTTGTGGGCCGTGATAAGAAATGTCTTTTCATAAATGTGTGGTAAAATTCTGTAATTCTGTCCACAAAGTGAGATGTGTTTTGAAAAGTTGTTGGTGTGGTGTCTTGGCACGATTTTGCATATATAATTTAGTTCCATAAACTGTACTGTAATCTCGGCACCACATGTGCGATGCATGTGTTCCAACTTTGAATGGTTTCGTTTTGGCTTTTGATAATAATGAAACAAATGTTTTGATTTTCCTCAAATGCTTTTCAAATAAGAACAAAAAGTATTTTTTTGTTTGTGGTCCCCGGTAGCACTGGGAAAAGCACAGCGTGGGTTGACTTCGTTGATGTGCTGACAGTGGACAGTGTTACCCAACCACCAACTAGTTCAGGTGCAAAAAGAGGAGCTGGAGGAAAAACCGTGGAAATGAGCAACACAGAAACGAAATCACCTCAGCAGTTTCCCATCAAAATCCAAACGCAATCGTGACCACAGAAAAGGAGCGAAAAGCTGTTTAACACCACTGAGGAACGTCTTAGCACTTCCTCTGAAGACTTAACCCTGAGACACTTACAGTGTCTTCACTTGTCCTAACTCCGTGGTTAATTTGAACTATATGAATGTTTTTATGTTTTGCAACCTGGAGAATCGCTGCACAAATAATATCGTTGGATCAACATGTCAGACGCTGCAGCTCCTTGATTTTCATTGTCGTTTCTTGAAAGAGCATTTTGATTGTATCGAGTCAAATTTAAAGGATGTTTCATTTATTAAATGAAGATTAATGTTGCTTATTTTGGATAATTTTTCCATTTCATCATAAATTGCCTTTACAGCGGGACATGTTCCCCTTTAAACAGCCGCACTGTTTGAAATAATTTGATTTAGCTTCATGAGTGAAGTTTATTTCTTTACTTTTTTCTTTTTCTCTCCCTTTTTTGCTTCTTTTTCTTTTGCTGCTTTTGTTTTTTTTTCACAGATTTTTTCCCTCATTGTCTGATAAATGTTACATTGAGCATAAATGTTTTAGTGCCACATGCAATTTTGATGGGGGTCCCACCATTTCCGTGTCTTTTTAGGATACAGTATTTGGGCCTGATTGTGCCGTCCACAGTTTAACTTCTTCCCACATTAATGCAAAGAGATGAGGAGAGGATGCAAATGTTTGAGGCCCATCTCTGGACAAGCGTGACAAGACGAGGCAGAGAGGTCAAAAGGCCAAGTGTGTTTAACACCTTATAGTCCCTGTGACTCCATCATTCCCTGTCCTCTGCATGTTTGCTGTGTGTATTAGTCAGTGTTTGACGTACACGCGTGAGACAACTCTACTGAGTCTGAGTGGAAAACAGTGTAGGGAGAACTGAATAAAATATGCACAGCACAGTTTGTCTTCGTCTAGGTGAACCCAGAAACAGCAGCATCCACGCACACTTACGTATTTATTATAATGCAATTTGAATTTAAATTAAAACCTTTTCAACCATTGAGTTGTGACAAGTAATTGTTCTTGTTTTTTAAGTTTTTAGTGTCTTACTCACTGCTGTTCCGAGCGGATTTGCATGTGGAATAAAAGACGGATCCACTTTGTTTTGTTCTTTCTACACACCTGTTGTAAGACATCACTCATCCCCCAGAGCCCCACATTAAAAACCGTCTCCCTGAAATGAAGAGACAAAGTAACGCATCTGCAGACCCTCCTTTCCGGGTGTGTGTCAGGGCGCACGCACGCGCGCACGGGCGCGCGCGCACGCACAGGTGTCGCTTTCCAGCGGGACGCGTCTGCAGATGCAGCCCCCGCCGCAGTCGGCGTGCAGCGGCTGACGTCAGGAGCGGAGCGGAGCGAGCGGAGTTGAAATAGGGCAGAGCAGGAGCGCAGCGCTGAGAGGAAACCAGGCGGAGCAGCCGGAGGACGGATACCCGCCGCGGAGAGCTGGGACCGCCGAGAGCTGCTCACACACCGAAGCCCTTTCAACCCGCCGGGCGGGCGGACCGGAGCGGGAAGTACCGGAGCGAGGTTCGGACGAGGGATTCTGTGGCACAGTCGCTCCCCCTTCCTTTTTTTTTTTTTTTTTGGGGGGTTGTTGCTGTCTTCTTGCCTCCGAACACGACAGGTAAGGGGGAATGGGCTCGGGTCCGGGGCTTCAGTGCTTCTTGTTTGTTGCTTTCCACAAGTTTGGCGGCTGTGGATGCGCTGGGAGCCGGGAGGAGGTGTCGCTGTCGTGCGGTAATTCGGGATGAGTTTGAGCGGGGCGCAGAGCTCCGGCAGCCTCGACGCGCAGGGCGATGTCGGTGTGACAGTGTGTGACAGAGTCTCACTCCGCTGCCTGCTGAGTCGCCCGTTGTCTGCCTGTGATTTATCATATATCAGCTCTCATAACCTCTTATGAAAACAGCGGCGCAGGGTTTGATCCGCGGCCCCGGTTGGACTCTTCTGCCCGGCTGCGCCAGTTTTGCTCAAGCAACAGAGGACCTGAAGTGGCAACACTCCGCTGGGCTGCCCGGT
Organism: Channa striata; assembly: GCA_033026295.1. Classification (NCBI taxonomy): domain Eukaryota; kingdom Metazoa; phylum Chordata; class Actinopteri; order Anabantiformes; family Channidae; genus Channa; species Channa striata. The sequence continues at coordinate 3,643,814 of CM065182.1, forward strand.
CCCTGCACTCCTCCTCCTCCTCCTCCTCCTCCTCCTCCTCCTCCTCCTCCTCACCCCTCGGTCCTCCTGCAGTTAGTTTCTCTGTCAGGACGCGGGGAGACTTCGTGTGGTGACGCTCGGTGTCTCCTGACGCCCCTTCATCTACTCGCCAACGTGCAAAAAGTCTCGCGAACGACGCGGGGAACAGATTCCCCACCACGGTTTTCCCGTCTGATTGTCTTAAATGAGCCAGTCCAGCGCTGTCTCATGGGAAAAACCCCGTCAGGGTCAGCAGGGAGCGGGCACGGCGGCGCCGAAGCCTCCGTGACGGCCAGCGGACGGAGTGCGCCATGCGGACCGGTCCGCGCTCCGCCGCTCTCCGCGGTGCTGAACACGCTCCAGCCTCTCTTGCCTCCCCACTTCACCCTTTGCCTGCCTTCCGTCCTCCCTCCTTCCAGGACTCTCTCTCTCTCACTGGGTTTGCTGGATATCTCCTCTACCTGGAACCAGATACGGAGCCCGCGTCCAGCCACAGAATTATGGCCATTCATCACTGTGCTATCTGTGAAAGACTGGCTGTAAATCCTGGTCTTTCGGCTGTGAGCTGGGCCAGCAGCCCCTCCAGTTCTCAGCTCAGGCACGTAGTCATGAGTACAAACACACACAGCAAGCACATGTGGAGAGCTGGATCAATATTCTGAATGAGAATATTAATGGCAGCGGTTCTCAGTTGGATCTGTTTGCACTTCAGCCTGCAGACTGACCCCATGAGTTACAGTAACATACAGCCTGTTAACATCAGCCTGGCTCTTCATTGCAGGGAACCCAGACAAGAAAGCAAGGAGTTAAAATGTGTGTTAGTAGATTCGACACTTGGGTTTGTTGTGTTTTGGCTCAGTAGAGCTGTGATGGAAAATAGCGAAATGTTAAAAAGTGTAAGAACAATTGTGCAGCCACTTCTAACGACTGAACAAACCTGAGAGCGTTTCACCGGCACAGTGTGGAAATGTAAGCCGAAAAGCAGCTATGGTGTCTGCAAAATCCCGTCAGCATCAGGCCCTGAAACGTTCAGAGCAGTTCTGCAGCCCACTCTGGGGTCACAGTCAACAGGCTGAGAAATAATGATGTAACCCGGAATAGTGACTCAGTTGGGCTTATTGCAGTTTGCAATCTGGTGTGTAACTTATTAGCTGTCTGACGCAGAGCCATTACAGCACAGTGTCCGGCCGATTATGGACGCTTGTTGTGCTTCAGAGACAACCTAATAGTGGGATGACTCACGCCGACGCTGAAGGCAAACTGGCATATAGGCACAACGCTGAATGCACGCACACAAACCAGTCACTGTGCCATTCCGGTCATCACGGCTGAATTAGTGTGTCCTCTTTCTCATAAGCACTTCAGCTGTGCAAATGCCAGAACTGGCCTGGTGCAGCGTGTGTGAGCACGTGTGCACAGTGTCAGGAGGTAAATCCAGGATGGCAGTAAAGCCCAGTGTGTCATGTTGTGCAGGCCGTGGAAGAGTTTTCATGCACTTTTTTGCAGGAAGTTCTGTTCTCTGCAGCCGCGTCCCCAGACTGGATTTAAATCTATCAGCATAAGGATGTAATTGAGTGTTTGAGGGACACTGGCAAATATAAAGCGGTGTTCAGCGTCCTGAAGCCAATAAACTGTTAAACAGTGTCAAGCACTGTGGTTAGTTTTTGGTTGTTCTCGGGGGATAATTGGATTGCGAGTTGGCAGCGTTTTCATGCAAATACAGATTAAGCTCACCTCCCAGTCTGAAATCAATTTCATAATACAATGAAGATCCTGTTGACATTGCTCCTTGAAGGTCACAGGTCAGGCTGAATAAGAAAACAGTAGTTGGAGGTTGGTGTTTTTTGCTCCAGTGGCGTTCGGGCTGCTCACGCAGGAGGCTGGTTCAGTAGATGCGCAGCTTCTCTTCCCACTTGACTTCCAACCTCCTCGACACAAAACAAGGGAAACAGCAACTGAAGCTATAAAATATCCCGTATCCTGCACGCTGCTGCCTTCTTACTGTCCTCCTACTGTAATCTCGCTGCAAATGAAAATGAATAATTTAATGTTGTTTTGTACTTCCAGTGATCTTTTTTTTTTAAGTTTCAAAATAAAACTTCCTGAGGGTTTGTAGATGAAAGATTAAAGTTGTGTTTTACAGGGTGCCGAAGTAGGTTTAGTCATAGAGAGGAAATTTGCTGCAGGACACAAAGGATTGTGATGGCTCTGTCTGCTTTTCATTTTAAGCATTTCGTTTCAAAGCTGTGGCTGAGGAAACTCTCTCTTGTGCCGGTTTCCAGTGAATCTTACTGCACACGCAGGAAACATGGCAAACCAAAAAAAAGGGGCTCTTACGGAAGCAAGGTTTGCTTAAAACATTCAGAACACGATGGAATGTAGATAACAATAGTCAAACACGTGGAAGCAGTTCAGCAATTCTTTTGTTTTTAAGACACAGAGGAGTCCTTTATTTATGCATTCAAGGTAGGCACTGCAGGCTGCAAACAATCCACACATAAAGAGCCCTGGATGACAATTCCATGTAGCATTTAATTAGAATAAATTAAAATTTTCTTATTAGTTATAATGCCCCCACTCGTGAACATTGCCTGAACCTCATGCAGAGCTTGTCTAATCATGAGCAGGATTTATTTCCACACAACAAAGCCACCCCCTCGGGACAACCAAACCCATTTCCTTCTATTCGTCTTGTAGTTTTAGATTTTTTTTATTTTTTTTTACCCGTGGTGACTTTGATTTCTTTGGCTTTGCAAATTTTCCAATGAAATATAATGAGCCGTACTCCAAAACAAAGGTAAAAATGCATCACAGAGGGTGAGTCATGCTCCCGTACGCTGACGTCCTTACGAGATTAGCTTTAAATTGAACTGATGAAACTCTTCCTCCTGGCTTTATCTGGGGCACACAGACACTCAAACTTAAAGAAATATAACTCTGATTAACATGAGGCCTATAACAAGGACAATCGGCCTAATCTGTGCGACGGTGAAAATGAGGAGGGCCGGTAACTTGCTCCATTAGATCCTGTATTTTTCTATTCCGGAGACACATTACCGGGCCCGCCGCCTCACTTGATAAGTCCACTGTGCTCCCGGTGGAGCGCGGGGTGGCGAAATGTGGACAACACGGATCACTTGAAATTCCTATCACTAATGTTGAACTTCTAGAAATGACCTTTACTGCTGTTCCCATATGAACACGGCAGCCGGGCTCAGAGCATCAGCACGGCAGCTCTGAGCAAATAGTGATCGCTGCCTCTTCTGCCTGAATGGAGCAAACTGACGAAAGAGTCAGCGGAGAGGCAGAAATGCGTAGAGGGGTTACGGAAAGGTCAGCTAGCATATCTGTTTTCTGCAGTGAATTAAGTCGACCATCTGCCTGTCCCCTTTTATGCAGTCATTCCTCAGCCGGTTGACTAAAACTGCCGCACACTGATTCTTCAGCTCAGATTTGTCTTCACGTGTTTCAAAATATGGAGCCATTCAAGGCTGGAAACGTTCAACAAGTCGAGGGGAAACAATTCGAGGTGAAGCATCAACAGCTAGTGACCAACTTCCTTTTTAACTAAAGTTTTTACTCAAACCAAAGAAGAGCAACGTAATCTTGACTGTGTGACCTACAGTCACAGATCTGATGTAGACTGTCTAAAGTAGACTGACAATGCTCCTAAAGCATCTTTATGATTTGTTTCTTTGTCATGAAGTCTCCTCTCAAGGTCAAAAATGCTCTTCATTGCTCAAATCTTAAGGGACGCATTCACTCATGTTGAAATTCCTTCTTTTGCTTCTAGTTTGAGTAGTACATGTACATAAATGCCAAAAGACATTAAAATGTGCCTCCAGATGACATCACTTGGAGGAACTTTCAGTTTAGATTATGTCATTTCCTTGCTCTGGAGTTTGTAATTATGGTCAGTCAGCTTTTCCAGAGCTCCTCCAGATGACATCATTTGACCTCCTCATAATGAAAAACTCCTCCAGATGACATCATCAGAACTCCTAACAGCTAGAAGCAGAGAAGCTGTTTAATATAGGGACGTTAGAGTGAAGTTTAAAGCATTAATATACATTTACCCAGTCCACTAATGCTGTAGATGCAAGTTCAAAATTGGTGAAGTTGCCCTTTAAATATGACATGTTAATAAACATTTAATTTTTGCATCTTTTCACACATCCACGTGGGTTTGAATCACGTCTCAGACTGTGTGTGGGGTTCCTTCAGGTACTGCAGGTTTTCTTCACACACTCCAAAGATAGAATGTTAGATCGAGTGGTGAGGTGGGCACGAATGTGAGCATGAAAGGTTGTTGTGCTCCAGCACTCCACAACCCGTAACAGGACAGTTGGTTTGGATAGTAGATGAATAATCAATACATTTAATCCACAGAGAGGAGGCCTTACAATCGAACCACATTTGCAATGTGCAAGTTCTATAAGTTCTATTTTTATAAGGTTATGATTTCTCAGTTTTTAAGTTAAAACTGATGGAAAGGTGATAATTCTACTATCTGTTTTTAAATGAGGTCAAAGTGGGTAGGGGAGTCGTACTGGAGTGAATTATAAGAAGAGGCGGTTATAATGTTTTGGCCACCTTCCATCCAGGGTGTTAAAAGTAGAATTCATGATACATTGGATGGCATGAAAGTGTTCATGTTTGAAAGAGCTCAGAAAACATCCAACATGCACCAGACAGACAGAAGAGACACAAAAACTACTTAAATGTGATGAAAAATGACTTTTAAAAAAAAACCTAAAGGTCCAAAAATAGCGGATTGTTTGTGAAGGTGAAGCTGCAGCAGGACAGTCACCAGGACTGAGTGTGTGACAGCTTGTCAACAAAGCAATTATAGCACGGCGACAAACAATCCCCATCTGTGAACTTTAATAACTAAACAACGAGCTGCCGAATGCCCAAATCCTTATGAGAAAAACATTTGGAGGAGTTTTCTTTGGAGCATTTCGGATTTCACAATAAAACACTGAAGATACAGTGATATTAGAGAGGAGTCATTCGCCTCTTCAAGTGCATTGATTAGCTGCTGCTGAGTCCATGAACGAGGCTCCAACAACAACGCGCGACTATTTATAGGTTGGAGAGATTCTTTAGTTAGTTAGTGGAGATTAAATATACAAACCGCACATTTCACCACGAGGAGCCTCGGGAGAGCGATTCTTTCTTCCAGTGCAGACCTCTTTCGTGTTGACTGCTAGCACTTTGCCACTGCTCAATAATTAACAGACACAGTCCTCGTAGTCAGGCAGACCACCCAGTCATGGCAGATTGACCAGATCTCCGGTTTTTCGCCAGCGGGAGATTCCTAGGTTTAACAAATTGCTCGCTGCTTGTGTGTCTTTCAGCCACACCTGACAAGCAGGATGTGGGTTTTAACAGCCAAGGGTGGCCGATCTGGTCGTGGAAAGTTGTCAGAGATCGAGCCAAAAGCCAAAATCAGTGTTGGACTGAGAAACGTAACGAGGGAGAGACAGAGCTCAGAGTAAAAAACAGGAAGGAGTTTCTTATTCCTTTATTTCTTTCTCTCTCCAGTCTCCAGGTGGGGTCTTATTACTACCTAACAGCCTGAAGCTTTGTCTTTTCTACAGGGAAAGTGGCAAAGAAAATATGTCAGGCAATAATTAATTGTGAGGTATCGCAGAAGAAACCGAGCTGATAAGGATGCGTGTTCTTGCTAAAGCACCACAGCCAGCATTGTGTTCTTCCCGAGGTCTCTGTGCCTTTTCTGGGTAGGCTCAGCCGTTTGCTCTCTGAGGGGACGTTTTAGCACAATCGGAACTGGCACATGTGCAGTTGTTTCTCTGCAAAAAAAACAAAGAATACATTAACTTTTCTATCACTGCTGCCATATGTTCCTGTTACATGTTTTAATTGCTTTAATGCCGTCCTTATTGTTGCTCACATTATTTTTCCGGCTGTTTGGTTTTTTCCTACTCTTTGTGTATTTCTGTCTGCTTTGTGCCCATTGTTACAGTTTTATTTGTCTTTTAATTCTAGTAATTGCTAGGCTTTTATACGATTTTCGCATTTTGCCCCCATTTTCCCAAATTCTACTCTTGCAAGGCTGTTGCAGATAGGGACAAATTATCTCACACTGTATCGGTTTTAAATTAAAGGAACCGTCAGCCCAACTCAGGCCCACTGCTAATGCACTTTCACTTTTCAAACTCTTTGTGTAGCTAAGCACAAGCACAGGCAACTGCAAAGATAGTGAAGATAATCTAGTTAATGTGGTGAATGTAGAAGCAAGTGTTACATTTTTAGACAACCTACATCCAATTTATTTATTTGAACGTGTGTTTCTGGCGTGTGTCTTTTGAGCTCCACTTTTGGTCTCCACCAACAGAGAAAAATATCGTGTCTCTCTGTGATGTCATCCTTCACATGAAGCTGAGAGTCGCGTAATTAGTGCTTCCTTTAAATAGTTGATGAGAGCTCAATAAAATAATAGTTTTACTAAGAAGTAAAAAATAAAATAGAAAGCAGACTATGATTTATCTGTTGGTTTATCAGCGCCATAGCTTTGGTTCAGCAGGTAACCTGCTCTACATGCTAATAGGCTCAGCAGGTCATTATCATGTGATTTTAGGTCCCAAAGTTTAAAATACATGTTTATGTTTTGACTGAGGCGCAACAGGAAGAAAGTTTGGGAAAGATTGAGGGGTGGGCATTTATATCAGAGTAATGTCCTGCATGTCCCGCTTTTCATAACTGTGCCAGTAGCTAGTGGCTAATCTGAAAACTATGGGCCGATGATGACTGATGACATCCAATAGCATGATCACACCTTAATCAGCTTCACAGATGCTTAAACTCTTTTCAATATCAAATCTTTTAGCAACTGAATAACATAAAGAGAGAGAACTCCAGTTTTAACAGTTGTTTCACATCTCTTGTTTTTAACGGTAATTGTACGATCAAAAGCACTTGTTTCAAAATCTCAGAAAGTGAACATGGGGACTGCTGAAAAGCGCTGTGCCAGTCTGGGAAAGGCTACGATATCTATTCCCCTTTTCCTCTCTTGTTCCATCTGCTAACAGTCATCATTAATTAGATCTTTTCTTTTTTTAATTAGTTCCAGCTTGTCTATCAGAGACTAAATCTTATTAACTGTGAGCTGTCTCGATGTTGTGTTGATAATGGCTGTCAGCTTTAACCGGTGTGCTGTCAGTGCCGCTCTCCTTTCCAAAGGGCAGTGCTTATGAGCCTTTTACATTTCAGTGAGTGACAGTTCATAACCTTATCTTTCCGGACTTCTGTCTCTGCCTTATAAATCCTCTTTGGGAAACACCACTGCAAAGCATCTTGAGGTTTATCTCATTTCATTTTATAAAAAATAAATAATAGTACAAGAAAAAACCTGAAAGGAAATGTACCTTGTTCACCTGGAGTGTCTGGAAGATAACTAGGGCTGAGAGCATGTGATCCTGATGCATCGCTGACAGACAGATTGACACCCCTGGTGTCTTCAGCATCTTCTCTAACTACACAGGAACAAGAAAAGAAATATAGACGCGTCAGTCACTGCTGCTTCCAAGCATCCTGAAAAACATTTTAGGCAAAGGCGATTCTCGCGGTGGCTCTATTTCATGCTGCATAGACATCTGTCTGAGGAAGGGGCTGTTTGAAACCTGAGTGCAGGGAGATAGACCAGCAGACGCAGGATGATAGCAGAGATTTTACTGAAGCGGAGCATCACTTTGAGGCAGCACTCAGGGTAACAGCATGTGGAGAGGTTTGTTCCAAAATGGGGCATGCACCATTTGGGGAAAAGGAGAGGCACAAGTTTACAAACTGACTGACAGCAGAGAATTTGTTCTTTTTACTTTTAAAGATTAGCAGTTCAACCCGGCTCACAAAATTTGTAGGTCTTTTAAAAGCAGGGCAGTTCTTAATAATTGAGGAGGGCTTTCAAAATTGTAAGTATTAAAATACAGCATTCAAAATGAAATTTGTATGTGATCTTCAAATGCAGAAGATTCAACTTAAGTGTGGTGAATTACAGAGCTTCCAGTTCGAGCATGTGGCGTTCGGCATTCACAGATGTTTTTTTTTTTTCATCCCTCCCGCCTCCTTTGTAATATTTTTTAAATACTCAGCAACTTGCTGGGGAGGAGGCGTGCTGAGTGGGGACTGACTGTCGTACTTCAACTGCATGTGCCATTTGTAACTCTGACAGCAAACCTACCTGGAGCTGAGAGCTGGGACAGGAGGCAGCGAGGAGAACTCAGCCTGATCACTTCAATTTGTGTGAGAGCCCAGCGAGAGGCTGCAGAGCTGCGTGCAGACTTCATGCAGACTTCATGTGTACAGCACGTGGCAGGTTTTAGTTTAGATGTAGGGATGGAGGCATCATGTTTCTGGCCAATGCTAAATCTCAGGACAAGCACAAGCACGCTGATTAGATTTTAATGGTCGCAGGTCAAAGTCACTGTGACCTTACATCTGTCTCATTCTTGTCAATGCAACATCTCAGGAACACCTGGGGGCATTCTCGGATTCATGAATAAACCGATTAGAATAAGAGTCTAAAACATGCTTGTCAACTGCAAATTCACTGGTTGGTCGAGGTCTACCCTGACGGAGTAATATCCTTATTTATTAACAGCGGCTGAATTTCTGGGCAATGGTTGAGTTGGATGGAGGCTGTACAGTGCCCAGCACAGAGCAGGGCTTCACACTCAAAAAATGGTCACTGCTACATTATATTATGTATATTCAATTCAATTCCACTTTTTTATCTAGCGCCTGTTCACAAGTCATCTCAATGCTCTTTACATAATTACATCAAAAAACAATTGATTGGCTGCAACTGTAAAACATAATTGTTACAAGACGGGGTTTGATGATTTATCACAAAAGAAGTTAGGTTCACCAACCTAATGGAAACCATTCGTTTTATTGTAATATTTTATTGTTTGTGTAGACAACAGGTATGTTTCTCCTCCTTATAGACCTGTTTTATTTAATGCTCGTGTTACCGTTACAGTACAAAAAAAAAAGAATGTGCTACATAGATGAATACAAGCATCAAGCGGCAAAAACTGTGTATCCCTAAAAACCTGTGGGATATATGCCTCACTTTTACGGTCTTTGGATCATACACAAAGTTAACAGTCTAAGCCTCATAATGCACAGTACGTCAGTTCACACTATACTTATGTAAAGTGCCAAATACACATTGTCAGTAAGATACAAAAACAAGATGAATACAGTAAAGAATGAAAAGTGACTAAATAGGGTAATCGTGATACTAATTGACTGATACTCTTGGTGCATGTACATATGGTGCATGTGCATCTACTAGGCAGCCTGGTAGCTCAATGGGTAGAGCAGCTGGATTGTATATGAATATGGGATACGAACAAATCCCAGCATCCCCGGGTACCGGTGGCAGCTGCCCATGGCTGGCCCCAGAGGAATGGATTGAAGGCAACAGACACATATCATTGAAACATGCATGTGCTCAGAGACGAATAAAGATTCTTCTTCTACTTGACTTACTAGAACAACAGACTATCAAATGTAATACACAGTGTATACTTTTAAATAATAGAACAACGGTGGTTTTGAAAATGGCAAACAGCATTTGAAGCTAGTGTTATAAAGTAAAATCCAGCCTGCCCCACATTCCTGTAATAGCTACCTACAGGGAACCTTACGCAAAGTGTCGGCTCAATTTATTAATAAAACTTTGAAGAGGAGACATGAGAAACAACAAAAGACATGGGAAAACACGAGAAGCCCCAAAACAAGAAACATTTGTGAATATTAATGCCAACAAATTTTATGCTCCCAAGGATCTATTTACAAAATGTATCACTATTAGCTGCACCCTGTTAATATGTAAACATCGACCACATGGTTTTATACTTTCTGATGCCCAGTCAGAAATATTTAGTTTCTATTGCATGTATAGAATGGAAGAAGAATATCAAACACAAAATAATGCAATTTTCACTTTCACTAAAAGAGACGCCAACCCCCACCTCTCTGGATCGAGGTTATAATTGCTAATAATTTAGCTCAGAATGGTTTGTGTAATTATATTTTCTTGAAAATGTTCAGCAGATTGAAGTTCACCAAATTGTGTGTTGATACATTAATGGAAATAATCTCTCAACCATGTTAAAACAATTTTCTAGGTTCTGCTGGAAAGAAGTTCTGTAGGTCATATAACTGTGACAAACAGGCTGCTGCCCCGAAGATTAAGAGTCTGCTGCAAAATTAAGGGTCTTGACAACATTCTGCGATAAACTTACTTATATAGCAAGGTCACATTAGCTTCTTAAGACGTATTTGTGTAGATAACATATTCCACATACAGTAAAGTGAACCGATAAAGGTTGTAAACTGTATTCTGCAAATAAAATCAATATCCATAATGTAAATATGACCGTAATAAATAACAGTAAAAGAATAAGTCATCATTAGTTGGTCTTCCATGGTATGCAGAGATTGATGTCTTCTTTAATGAACCCGTGGTTTCGTGGTCTAGTTTGTCAGAGTGACCGTGATCCTCTCGTGTATCCATGCATACATTCATTAGGAAATCTTAACAGTCATTCAAAATTAAGCAGTGGGCTGAAAATGAATATTTTAAGTCGACCTAGAAAACAGCAGCTCACGGATGAAGTAAAGTTATGTGTCTCAAAGGCACATGAGACGCCGTCGTCCTCCAAACGCCATATTTTATAATGTGATGGCTGGCAGGTGGCTTTTTACTGTACCTGAGCATGGCACATTATAGACATTTAGCTGCATATTTCCTTCAATTTTATAGCAGCAACAGAAAAATAACTGGAGTGAAAGCATTACAAACACCCGATCGGAATGAAATCAAGTTAATTGAGTTGATTTATTTTTCACTATCACTTTTTCAATTCCTATAATAGTTTATAGCCTAGGTTCGTATTTGTTTGCACCCAAAATGAGAAGAGGAGGGTTTGAATATTTGTTCCCATTTGTGTCATCTCTTCCTAATAAACTCCACTGCCAGACTTTAAGGGAAACCGTTCCCTCTTCTCTGTGTCCACTCTTAACATTTCTTTTTTAAATACTTTTTTACATCAGCTAACAGTTCATAATTTAAAAAAGCCCTGAACCAATTTCTCTGGAATAAATATAAAGAAAATGAGTCTGCTAGAAAGTAAGCAACTGAAAAAAGGACAGAGGTCAGTTGCAGGCAGCTCTCCAGGATCCCTTTGTGTCCAGAAAATTGGTAGTTCAGAAGCAAGTAACATGAGAGCTGGTTGGAGCCGGTGGCTGGGGTGTGAATAGGTGGTATTTAGCTTTCAGTACATTGAGTCTGTTTATGTAATGCAAGTATCTGGTTCAACAGGTCGGATGTTAGCGACTGGTTTTCAGGACTCTGTCTCTTTAAGCTTTTTAATATGCTGCTCAAACAATAGCTTCCTCATAGACTTTGTCCCTCCTGATGAATGTTAAAATGGACCATTCATTCCACACCACCAGGGCTCTTTGTGTTTTTGTGTGTGTGTGTGTCCTCATGGGCACTCGTGTATGAATGTGTGGAGCTGTGTGTGGGCCAATGCCAGGGAGCCAGGCAGGACATTAAGACAGTGACTGGCAGATCTCATTTGGTGTTTAATTTCACAAGAGTGAGCTCTCATCTCGGAGGGTTCATTAGCACCGGGCTGGCAAGCGGAATCGTACTGGTGGGTTCCTCGAGTGAGGAACGGTTACTGTGACGGGACATTTTAGAGCTCAGAGTCCAGCCTACAGCGCATTCATGCAAAATATACATTGTAATGTGACAATAACATGACGTGATGCATTGTTTACAGTAATTATAATACAGTGCACTGACAGGAGCCATTCCTCCTCGTTGCTTTAAGCACATTTAGCTGATAGGATGTAATTCCACCTGCTGTAAAGCTACACTAATCAATATTTTTATAATAACAATGAAAATGACCATGCTAAATGTGAAAGGGGTCACACATTGTAACAAACTCTCCAAGATTTATCACCTGGCACTGCAGTTCCCCCAGCGCTACGAACCATATCACTGTGTTGTTTTTCTGGCTCACAGCTATGCTTTCATCCAACTCATTTCCAGAAGCAGCAGGCAGCAGTTCTCAGTGAAAAGGCTCTAATAAACTCACTGTACGCTACCTGCTCAGCACCAAATGTAAAAGACACACAAAGGTAGAAACAAGTCGGTGAATACAGTGGAGCATGTGTCGGATAAATAAGCAAATATTTCTCTCAGGAGGACAAAGACACAACTGAAAGCAGAGTAAATGCTGAGATTACCTTCAGCAGGTTGCAATAAACCTGAAAAACAATTACTGTGAATGCTGCCTTAAATATCTTGGATGCGTAAAACGACATCAATTTTATGGTTTGACAGTATGTCAGTGTTGTTACAGGTTGCTCTGGTGCCCCCAAAGTGTAAAAACATCAATTAGTGAAGCTTAAAGTATATGTAACATTTAATTAATGCAAAATTGTGAGCAGAGGACTTTAGTCTTGGAGTTACATTACACCGGGGTTCTGCTTAAAACATAGATTTCATATAAATATCACTGAGCTTATTGTTTTTTCAGATTGTTAGAGTTCCAGACAAATAGCAGTCATGTTGACACTTACTTTCTCTTGCATTTTAAAAGGCCACTGTATAAATTTGAAAAATTCCAATAAAATGGGCAGGGAGCTGACAGGAGGTAAGGTCAGTGTGAAATCCTTGACCAGAGAAAAATGTAGAATCACACAGACTAAATATGTCAGAGAGGGTTCTAACAGGCGGACCGCGGTCCGGATCTGGACCCAGAAGCTGTCGCATACGGACCGGAGCTAAAGACAAAACCGAACGTTTTGATTCAAAATCTAGCGGGGCCCGTTAATTTTAACCGGCTATTGTGAGGTTTACGCTAATGAGAGTTAAGCAATCCCATCTGACTTCACTCAGCAAATCGATTCTGTGGATACAGGCAGTAAATTTTGCGACTCAACAGTACAGAAAGTTCAAATGAATAAAGACGGCGATAACAGTTGCATGTAGCTAGCGAAAACCTTCCTTTATATTATTTTTTCAAACTTAAGCACTATATTTGAACATTTTTATTCTTGGTTATTTTGATTTCATAAATTAGATAACATTGTAAATATATGCTCAGTTCGATGTTACATAACAAGGTTTTTAAATTGTACTAAATTAACTTGATCTGAAAGTCAAGTATAGATTAAACGCAGGCTACTTAATAATATATCGCAGCAAATAGACCTTATAATCTTATGGACCTTTGTTTCCAAAAAAATTGGAAGACCTCTCTTAGTTGAATACCCGTGTTTTAGGGTATAAAACTTTTTCCCTCCAGAAACCTCTGAAGCAGGAAGTGAAGTGGAAAATGCCCCAATGTGACCTGCCTTACATCTTATTGGACCACGATGGATGAACTAACCACGCCTCAAATACTTTGCACAAACATTCTACTAAATACTTGTATTTGTTTTTTGGTCGGGAAAAAACTCTGCTACGCTCTGCACAGCCCTTTAGGTAGTCAGAGTTATCAAATAACATTAAATAAAAATACTAATTAACTCATAAATCAAGCAGAAATAATTGCTTGTCTCTGATTGGTCAGGAGGGTGAGCCTCACTCAAGAATTTAAAATGTCTGCCCTGTACAAATATGACTGCACGGCCACCAGGACTGTTTAATGAGTCTGTGTGATGAGAGTCTTCTACCGCAGCTCTCCTCGTTAAAATAAAGTGTTGGGGCACAGTTCAAAAACTGTGAAAAATCGTCACACTGTAACTTGTAAAATGCTTCACAATACTCGTTTTTTATTAATTTATTCATGCATTTATGTCTGGCAAAAAAATAAAAAATAGATATATAACACAGAGAATAAAAATTTCAGCCAGCAGGACCAGGACAGGTCAAGGTGAATCACAGCACAGCCATAATAGCCTGTGTTTCAATGGAGAACTGCTGCAGGTATTTAACAACACAAACACCTGAAGTGTTTGAGATGCATCATGCGTTTCTGTGCCCTTGTTTCAGTTCAATTGCAAACTTTATGGCCCCCTAAGGGAAATTTGTTTTCAGACTGGTTCTGCAGTAAAACACACAATAAAGCCACATAATAAAGTATAAGGCCACAGTAAAAACAATAAACACATTACCTGAAAGTACACTAGCAGACATAACAAACTGCCGTGTCACATAGTACAACCGTAAAATACCCACATCAGCTGATAAGAGCAGACAAGAAGATGGAGTCCAGTAAATATTTCTCATCAGTGCAAAATGCTAAGTACTTCTGGAGGGCATTATATGCGGGGGCTGGATGCAGTAGCATAAACATTAGTGCAATACACACAGTACAATACCCTGCAAAAATATGACTTTTGAGATCTCTAAGCATTCATTTATTGGTGCAACTGTTTAAAGCAATGCTGCTAATTTAACACCTTGCTCTCTACTGTGTCTTCATTTATCATTTGTCTTTACACATTATAATGTATTTTATTAATACAATTATTACTCCTGTGAATATAATTTAGTGATCTTATTCCAGTTGAAATGAATAGGTGGGGTTAACGACCTCTAAAGCAGGGCCATTTAAAACCCATTTTAAGGTTTAAATTATTTAATGTCTCCTTGCACTTTTCTATATAGTGTACCAAAAGAAATAGTCATACGTATAAACCATCAGATATTATATTGACAAATGTGTTTTTTTACTCTGTAGCACTGGGCACAATAATAAAGTTGTGATGCTTTGTGCCTTTTTTTTCTGAGTGTTTGTCTCTTTCTTTCTTTCTTTGTTCGTCAGTGTGAATGGACATGCGTCCTTCACAGCGGTGACACTGATCTTCTGAATTCATACTTTAAGCTCCCATGCCACACTCCACCATTTGTGACTTCAGTGGGTTGTCTCTTTGTTGACATCAAAAGATTTTCTGTGTCCTTTGTAATACAAATAATTATCCCCATCAGTGCAGGCTTTGATGTTTACATGGCTGCATTATGCTATGTGTGCATGTGTGTGTATGTGCATGATGACAGTGTGCTCGCTGCAAGTGTACATCATTTCACTGTTTGTCTCTGTATCGACTGAAAGGACTCTTGAAACATAGATATCTAGGACCAACAAAGCATATCTTAATTCTTATTGACAGTATAAAAAAATGACACAATATTGATTTAAGATGGTGTAAACACTAAACTGAGTAACTGGTATCATGTTGTAGCATGTCTCATTTTCTCATTATCATGGCAAGCCAGTAAAAAGTTACTGAAGCAAGGCTGTCTGAGCGGTCTCACTCTATTTTCTCTCTTCTACCTCACTTAGAGAGATGTTTTGCAACAAATGTTATACAGTATACTGCAATAGTTGCAATGGCATATACGAATGATGCGCTTATTTACATGTGATGCAGCTACAGTACCGACATCTAAATACATTACAGGTAAAATAACAGCCAAGGTACAACGGAGTGACTACGTGTGTTCCTTTTCTACTCAGGTGGACACTCATGGGCAGCCTGGGTGTTTGGGCTGTGGCCGTCGCCGCTCTGCTGGGAACGTCAGGGTGCTGGCTGGCTGAAGGCCACAAGGGCAGCAGGCCAAGCAGCATGGATACTATCACCATGTCCCGCGCCTCCGTCCATGAACCACACTCCCTGGTAAATATCCTGTCATACACATATTTACAGACAACCCTACTGTACTGTACTGCTCCCCACTGAGGCCATTGGCTTCACTCACTATCAAGCAAGAAGTGCACTAATGCTGCTGTAAGTTAATGATATATACCATAAATCAGAAAGACAAAGGAAAAGTGGCCGAATAAAAAAATGGTATGACACAACACATTTGTTTTTGACTCCAGCATGGTTTGACCTGAATGACACTGTGCAGTCTTCATGTGGCCTCTAGATTTGTTGTATATAAGAAGCCAAGTAGTTTATTATTTGGGCACCAATACAAATGGATGCTGCCCATGGGGTAATGTATTGTGCTGGAAATTTCATTTCCATGTTAAATACCAAAGTATAATTACTTACATGAATAAACACAATAATAGTCAACAATGATTGATAATAAAAGTTTTAGACATAAATAGTAGAGTATAACCAGGATAATATAATAGTATAATTAGAAGCAAAAATGATTTTAGCCTGACATTAAGTTTTAATTAATTTGCTGAGGAACTGTAACACCAAGTACAGTAAAAATGAAATTGCAAGTTAATCTATCATTAAAATAGCTGTTATTGTAAAGCAAACAATTTCAACATAAGAAAAGAATTTTCCCATTTGAGCTTTCTCCAAATAAATACAGTACATTTAAACTGAAATTCATACAACCTATATACGATTTAAATAAATGAGGTGCCAAATGTTTCCAAGACATAAAGCCAAATTAGTCAATTGATAATTTTAAACTTTATAGACCAGAAAAATGAGCACGCGCAACTCAACGACTTTTAAAATGTTGCAAATTCACCAGGTGTTTATGGTGAAATTTGCTATTGGCTGCAATTTGGCGTGATTTCAAAACGAAGAATTATGATTGGCTTAATGAAACTGTCAATAAAATGCACAGGTGGAAACATGCAGCTATGACTGGTCGAAGCCGTTACGTCACTGTTAAAGCTGCTGATTGGGTCGTTTTTCCGCGTGGTTCGAGTAAGTTCGGTGATTCTAAACGCATTTGTTTGAGTCGCGTGTGAGTCCGTAACAGTGGCGTTTTATAAAAAAAAAACGTTAGGCGGTAAAGGAACCAGTCACCGCAAATGTTTTTGACTTCAGATGCTTATTACAACACGTATGAGTTGGATTTAATCCGTTTTTATGGCATAAGTGTTTGGTCAATGGACGTTTTCACACCCACAAATGTCGACTCACTAACTAGCTTACGGAAAAAAACCGCACAGCGGGTAAGTTGCTGAAACTTTAACGTTTATGTGTCAATATTTAATAGTTACAAACGCTCATAAATTCTGCAGTAACTTTCGCTAAAGTCCAAACGTCAACCCAGCTAGTTGTGGGCAGCACAAGTCGTCGTTTGGGCCGTGACAGGTGCTTCTCTGCGTTAGCATTAGCTGCTAAGTCCAACCGGGCTAGCTTAAATAGTAGCTAGCTAGTTAATACACTAGTGTCATGTAACTGCTCTGGCATAACGTCATGTTCATAGATTCACTAAAAGTATTTGGCTAACTTACTTACAGTTTAAACATCCCCATACAATGATTGGTATTCTTTATCTATTCAAAACACAGTTTATTGCAGACTAAAAATATTTTACTTTAAAAAGGTGAAGTGCCGAGCTGCTAGGTTGACTGACAAAGCAGTTATTACGGCAATTGAGTTTTCATGGTGGCAAGACACAGCACAGTGTTTGTGCAACAGCTCAGTGTGATAATTTCCTGACTTTGAATTTATGTCAGTAGGTTTATAGTGCAAGCACAAGGCGCACAGTTGGGAGGAGAGGTGAGAGCAGGTGGGAGATTTTGATTTAAATGTGTCAGCAAAAGTCAGTTGGTGGTATTTTGTTAGATAATGTGTCTTAAGAAAACAGCTGTTTGAACCACATCTGTTTCAAGTGCAGCATCAGTCGCCTGCCTTTTGGCACAGACATGACTCCTCCTAAAAGGTAACTACCCTTTCCTCAGCCTTAATCAGAATGAAACACGGAGGAGACAGCAGGACATGTTGATTAAGGTTAAACCCTTTTAGAATTATTACATCAGAGCCCGGTTATGCATTGCAGCCCACTGTTTAACTTTTATTAAAATATGCGTAAATGACACCAGGTTGTTACACATGAACTCTATACAATACTACACACTTAAGACAGGTCTATTCTGTTTAGGTATCTGCTAATACTGCCAATTTTATTGTAACCCTGCAGCCATTCCTGGCTGACTCCTGAGAGATTGGAGTTGTATCTTCATATGTGATGAAGGACTTGTACTTTATCTGTGAGTCAGTTGATAGAATAGGGGCACAGGGTTGCTTAGTTACCTTGCAGAGTGATACAAAAATCTGCACTCTTATCATTCACTTTTTCTCTCTCTCTGTTCACTTTTGAAAAGAAGAGGAAATTGACAGGATTACAGGTTAACAATTGTTCCGTGAAAATCACAAGGACAATTTTTGGTTTGGCTAACAGACAGACAGAATCTTTTACTATATCGAATTCAATAGTATCTGCCTAGACCTTTCACTATGTCTTCACATGTAGTTTCTTAACAGCAAACTGATGTTGAATATGTTTTGTCCCTGATTGCAATGGCAACCAAAGGTCATAAAATGACAGATGTGGCAGGTACTAGGTTAGTTGATAATAGACTACCTTGGGTTAGTTTGGGTAGATTTAAGGCTGTGCTTAACTGTGTTGGTATCTTTTCACATTAGCCATTCAAAAAGAAAATAATCACAAGGTTACTGGGTTTATTTGGTCACTATACTATTTTTGTAGCAAATGATTAATTTCACTGAATTCAGTTTTTATTGTAGTAAAACAATACCAGATAAAAGTAAAGTTAGATCTAAGTCAGCAAGTACGGGCCTATCTAATTCAATCACATCTCAGTTAGAACTTTTCTAACTAATCAAAAGTATATTTATCTTAAATAGCAAAGCTTCCAGTACACACAGCAGACATATATATCGTCAATTTCCAAAAAAATGTACATATTACCTTTTGCTCATGTGCAACTCGGTTTTTTCTTGGGTTTTTAGTTTTAGCATAGTTTAAAAAACAATCTGATTCTCCAGTGGTGTGTGTGAGTCCAGGCCCGATGGCTAAGTAGTATGACAAAGCAAGGCAAGGGATGACTTGAGGGACAATGATTGACAGTATGTGCATGCCTGCAATGGCTGGTATTGAGAGCTAAGAAAGTTTGAGCTGCCACTAATGAGCTCTTGGGAGTCCCTGGAAAAGGCACAGAAGCCAGCGTTTCTTTGGTCTGTGCTGTAGCATTACAAGTGTGGCTCTCTTTGTGTGAGCAAAATGCCTTTGCATCGGTGTAACCTGCTTGTTTTGAGTGGTTCATATTAGCGGTTGTTTCTTAGCCACAGTGTAGTAAGTAACTTTGGATACATATTTTTTTACTAACATTCCTATATGATGTGTTTATGGCAGGAGGGCGAATAAATACCATGATGGATGTGTATCTGTAAGATTTTAGTGGTGTAGTTCTTCTACCCTTACTGATACTGATTTATTAATTGGGTACTTTAACTGTACTCTTACGTATTTTTTGTAAGGCCTAAATTAAAAATCTGATGCTCTCCTGTTTTACGCTGCTGAGGGCCCCTTAGCCCTCACTAAAACCCCAAACTGTCGCATTCAGGCTGTGGATTGTTTAGGTCAACCAAAGATTCTACACAACAAGATGGTTCACCTGCTTAATTAGCCTGTAAAGCATCCTGAATAAAAGGATCTCCATACTGGATTCCCTTCCTAACCAAGTATAGCAACAGTAAAACTTCTGCACGCTAGGGAATCAGAAGATAGTGGAGTGGCGCTTGGGTTACTTTAAAGACACTTACTTTAAAGAAACTATATCACTCACTTGACTAGATGATCTGTTACATAGTAAATATAAAATAAATAAGCACTTTTAAAATTGGAAATCACACAAACGTATTTCCATTGAGTCCCTGGTGGGAGCCTTATTGTATGCATATTATAACTTGTTTAAATATACATTGTCTGAGCAAAAGACATATAAAGCCGTAAAAAGTTGTCAGTAGGACATATGCACACGGACAAACTACACTACTACGCGATACAGCCCCACAGGTCACAGGTCGATGTGTACCCGTTAGTCTGTTTTATGTCTTACTCACTTTGGATCTGCCAAGTTGGCAGCTGGCCGTAGTGTCACTTTGCCCTGCTATTTCTGTCCCCTGGGGAAAAACAAAACCAAACCAAACCCCAACCAGTTTATCTGGCCAGAATTAGAACTTAAAATTCTGGTGCCAGTTCACAGCTTTTTAAGTCAACCCTGGGGTCAATCCTGCAAATCTGTGAATTCACATGATTATGCAGGATGCATAATCATTGTGAGCCTTGGGAATTATCGAGTTCTGCCAATTTTAATTTTTTCTGACTAAAATCCCTACAGAAAATCATAAATCATGTAAACAAAGGAACAATAGAGTGTCTTACGGCTGTACCAGACTCAAAAAGAAGAGTGAGAAATAAAGCAAGAAAGTCCAGAATGTGGCCTGTGAACTTCTTCTCAACTTCCTAAGGGCCATCTTAAATATCAGCAGCAGTACCAAGTTGGTTGTAGTGATCTGACAAATGCGTGTAGGATTGTTGGCAGCGATCTTAAAATTACAATATATATCTTGGCAGAGCTGTAAAGTTGCCATTGTATAGCTAGAACCAAATATTGACAAGAACGCACGCTCAGACAGCTTGAGTTATGTCTGCACAATGTGTCAAAGGTGAACAGTAACACAATATTAGCAAAATTTATTTAACAATAGATGCAGCTGTGTTGAGACTTACTATGTTTTGATCTCAACAGTCAATAAACCTCAATGCAATATCTATCTGAATTAGTTTTTTTATCAGTATTTTCAGCATATACTGACTAATAACTCATTATGCAGTATATGCATTTCAGAAGTCTAACGTGATCGGTCTTAACATTAACTAAGAGGTGGTTGTGGTACATATGGGACAGTTTACCTTGGCTGATGCAGTGGTGGTCTTGATTCCTGTGTTGGTCGAGTGAGTTTGACAGTGACTGTATGATGAGGTTTGCATATGGATTTGAAAAAAAGGAATAACTGCAAGAACAATGAAAATAGCCTTTGTTCTGTAATGGCAGATTCTTGTTTTACTTTTCAGTAGTGGGGGTAACTCATTACATTTACATTTTGATTATAACTTGTGCCCATAAAGCTTTTACTTTTTACTTCATTGGAGGTGCTAGAGAGTTGCCGCTCAATTTTAATTTTTCTAAGCTGTTTTGATAGGGTTTCTTCAGCTTTGAAAATACTTTTAGTCACACAGACAAATGCACTGGTCAGTGTACTGTACCATTATGTGCGGCAATAATTTTCTAATGCAGAATGTGGTGGGGATGACTTTGTTTTACACATGCAGCTGGTACATTTCCGACACATCTCTTCTGAGCATCAATCAGAAGGATGTGACAGAAGTGGGCAAGTTACTATATAACATTCTTTGCTAAATTTAATTATTAAAATAATTTAATTTACCATCAGGCTCTACTTTTTTTTGCAAGTCAGACACTGCCCCCCCCTTTTTTTATATGACTCAAATCATTATGAATTGAAAGGCAAGTCTGAATGAAATCATGACGTTCAGTGTTTTGTGTGAAGGTTTTACCACTTAAATTCATTTTAATGTTTGTTTGTCTTTTGACTTTTTTTCATTTCACCTCGTTAAGATTCATGCTGGTGCACCAGTGAAATGCTTTTAGGCTCTTTTTTTTCTTTGAAGATATCAGGGAATAACTATTAAATGTAAATACACATGGATGAACATTCCTATAAACACAGCTCCTTTTTTTTAAGTCCTTTGATTAGAAGAACTCATTAGAACATTGAGGACATTTTGCAAAAATATTTACCAAATTGACGTGTAATGAGAAATTGGATATAAAATCCCTGAACACATGTAACACTGCACACAAAGGTCGCTTTATAGTTAAATTCTGCTGTAGTTGTATTTCAGACAATATTTTAGTTATTTTTTTTAACTAAGCCTCAACACATTTATTTATACATAAGAACCCATTTGCACTGAACATCAGAAATATTACAATGAAATGGAGAAAATAACTGAAGTGTTGCTTAACAAATGCATTTAAACTACAACTGCAGACAGACAATTAATTCTTGCTGAGGGTTTTGTTGTGGACTGGCTTTCAGAGCCAGAGAGGGATGGATTGGGAGAAAGTGGGCACATGAAAACATATGGGTCCTTGAATGAAGAGCGCCTGCATAGCAACGCATATAAGAGAGCAAAGAAAAGGCATATTCAAGCAGGCTTCGTAACAGACACAGCTTGGCTTAAATTGCCCTGCTGTTCAAATTGCATTCCCACAAAATGTCAGTCTCTGTTGCAGCAATGTCAGATTCTTGTTTTGTGTGGGTGTTTAAATGGCATCCAAGATGGAGGCATGTAACACTCAGAGATTTGTTTGGACTAGTTTTTCGAGAGGCTATAACAATCTTATTGAGTGTGTACACTTAAACTCTGTTGCTTCCACAAAACCCAATAAAGGAGGCAAACTTGAAGCAGACTGTGACATCAATAACATTACAATACAATGACATTTGGATGGAGTTTTTATTATAATTCTGCTCACAGTAACACAAGTGTTTTAGTATGTGAGACCACAGAAGTACTGATATAATACCCCTTTATTCCACAGTGTGCACAGAGTGCACATTAGTTTCTCATTGACTGGTGTTTAACCACTTGTACGTCATGTATTGGCATATAATTAAAATTTAACTTTAAGCGTTAATATGAAGTGTATAATGTTAGCTAAAAATACCAACAGTGCTACTGCTTGACTAACAGATTCAGACCTACCTGTTGAACTCCTGACAAGCAGATTTGCACACTCTGCCTTGCCTCCTGCGGTAGCTGCCCGTATCTATATGTACTGTACGTACTGTCTATGTAACTATCACAGCTGGCACGTTTTCCCTTCAGTGCGTATAACTTGCTGCTTGAAGGGTGCAAGACATTATTTCACTCAACCCTCTGGTCACATGTTGTCAGAATTCTTTTGTTTAAAGCAAGCTGAGGGAATTTCTGAGTAGCTTAACCTGTCCTGAAACTAATGATTTATATTGTGACTGTAAGACTGGTGTCTCTAAGTGTGCCAACTGTTGTAATTGAGGTAGGACTAAAAAGCAAAACAGAAAAAAACCAACTCATCGAATCAGCGACTATCACAGACAATAAATCTGGTAGAAAAAAAATGCAATAATTCCTAACTGAAAACCAGTGTTTTTACTGTGATTTTTTTTTATTTCCATTTCTTTACCCACTGCAACTGGTAGTGTAATACATCTAATAAAAAGCTGTCTGAATTTAACACCATGAAATTTCCCTGTAGCTGAATGTATATAGAAGTGACAAAATGAACCCTGGAGAGTCATGGTAAAGAAGAAAGTATTTTTAGAATGAAGCCCATAGTGTTTCTTTCACCTCTGTGGTTGAGTCGATTCCCTAATCAATTGATCAAACAGCAGCACTTGAGATGATGGAAGTCGGTGCTGATGAGTACACTCAATTTTATCCCGCCATCACGAAGAAGCACGTCTGCAATTAAGATGGACAGATGGCAGAACGAGAGATGGATAGACAGAGAGACAAAGGAGGAGGCAGTGACAAGAGGCACTAAAACTGCTGTGTTTCTTGTGAGGCTCTCGGTCTCCTGGGAAGCCAAGAGGGCCTCGCAGACACACACGTTTTATCACTGAGCCTCATTACCGGTGACATCCACACTGAGGGACAAAAATGCAAAATGTCACAACACTTCAATTGCTGCCACATATTGGCTTCTTCAGAAGCAGTGTTGCATTGGAAAACTGGCTTCTGCTCTATTTTTAAACAACACGTCGATCCTTTGTTTCCCGTGTACGTTACGTTGCATTTTGACTTCAGATACAGAGTGCTTTTATGCAGAGTGACATACCTGGTGCTTATCCAGCGCTAGTGATCAGTAGCTAATGGGGGTACAGTACACATAAATACAACTTGATGTTCAGTGACTTGCAATGAATTTTAATTTGTAGCTGTTGAGTCTGACCATCTTATTCATCTTCTTTTTTTTATTCAAATCATTATTCATTGATGTTTACATGTATTTTTTTTTCAAGTCCTTTTTTAGTTCTGCATTTATGCTTTTCTATCCTCTCCTGTTTGCCACAGATTTTCTTAATTTGTGATATTTTCCAACTAGGTGGTCCAGGATATGCTCTTTATTTCTTACCTGCTCCTGTCACTCGTCAGTGATGGTTCAGAACATTGTTCCACACCAGTGCTTTTTGGCATTTGTAAAATTGCTCCTTTTAATTAGTTTATTAATTACAGGTTTATTAAAGTGCAAGTTGTCTGTGCCAAGTATATTTTAAGTTGGAGTGATTGAAATTACTCTTTTCTCTGTCCTGTGTAAAGGTCTTCTTGTTTCTTTAGCGTCATCTACCCTACATTCTCTGCCCCTCCATGTCCCTTTTTCTTTTTCCATTCCCTTTCTGTATGTTCACTTTTGTTTTCCGTCCTCTTTTCCCAGAAAAGAGGAAAAGGCACGCTAACGAATGGCCTGCAGAAAGCCACAGAAAAGGCTGTTTTTGTCCTTTGTCTCAGTGCTTCAAGCCTGTAATAACCACTTTTGTGTGTGCTCTGTGTTTGCAGGAGAAAGGAAAAGCTGATGGGAACATCGATCAATGTGAGTACATTTACTGTGTTTAAAGCAAACAGCATTTTTCAAAATATGCCATGTTGTGCTCCATGATAAAATCTCTTTCTTGTGCTGTTATTCTGGTGTACATGTTGGCTTTCTGATTGCTGGGAAATGCTGCTTGGAAGTAATTTAGATCTAAAAGGCTCCCATAAAATTGACCATGTAGACTGTTATGGGGGAGACTTCTGATGATATAACTGTGACAATCTGAAAAATCCCACTTGTTACTGCATCACATTTATCGCTCTTGTCCTTAGAGGAGGTGCTGGAAAACATTTCAGATTTGAATTTTGACAGCATTTCAGTTACTGGTGGATGCCAATAGATAATCTCTCAAACAGATGTGGGACAGACAGGCATTTGTTTTTCTGTTCTGCTGCATTTGACACAATCTGTGAGGAATTGGTTGTGCAGTTAAAAAAAAAGAGGATCATTTCCATTATTATGGCAAAATCAACCCATGTCCTGCCATTCTCCCTGAACACAGCAAACAAAAAGTCATAAAGGCACTTGAAATCACTCAATCCTGGTGACAGTCTGCCTGTAAGTTGAAAAATATATTTGTTCAGAAATGAGTAAGGAGTGCTTATCTGGCTTAGACCTCATACTCCTCATACTTTATTTTCCTGTCTTTGTACTCCCATAAACTACATCTACACAGAATGCTGTTACAAATCCATTTTGTTGTGTTTTATGCATGTAACAGGATTCTGCATTGTGCTCTAAGCATTTCCAAAACTCAGTATGTTGTACACACACGGGGCGCTGGAAGTGCTGAACTGAAGCTGCTGCTCTGCAAACAGGCTGCTCACACAACATATTCTGTATCGATTGTGTACATCCATACTCTATTGATCACGTGGTTAAATGTAGGACACATTATAAAGATGTAGCTGCCATGTATTTTTTTTTTATTAATTCGCTGGGGCAACTAGAGATTCTGTGTTTTGTCCGTTTACACTTCATTGTCTATAGGAACCTGTGGATGACTTGCGCTGTAGTTTAGTATAGAGAACGTAGGAGTACTACTACTGCGCCAACCACCCACTGCACAGAGTAGCTGTGTGAATGTTTGATATTCAAGTGCATTTGGTTATTTATGTCCATCTCATGTAAGAATTAGTTCCACTGCAGACCACAGTCTAGAGTTGTTGTTGTTTTACTTCTTCATTAATATAGAATCAAAAATAATAGACTGCCAGGTATATGTCAGCACTCACTACAGGTGATGCTGAAACTTAATTTCAGTTCAGTATTAAATGTGATGTTGTTGTATTTCATTTTTGGCAGCCACCACTGGTCTTTTATTTTTGTTGGCCATCACAGTAATTCAGTTGTTTTATATTGGTTTGAGCGGCTGGCTGAGGTGTTGGTAAAGGTGTTGTCAAATAGCTGTATTGGCACCAGTTCAGCTATAGTGTTTTTCCACTATTGTGAGACCTAGGCATTCACCTAGGTTTTTCTCAGGCTTGTCTCTCATGTGTTTTGCTGTTTTGTAGTGCGTTCCAGTGAAATTGAGTGGTTTGTGTGCAAATGATTGTAACAGCAATATTTCCAGGGCTGACTGCTTCCTATTTGACAACACACTTTCTCTGTAAGCATTAGGTCCATTATGTGTTCCTCTCATCTCAAGTGTAAAATTCTGTTTTTCTGTTTTCTGTGCTTGCTTCTATTGTTGCTAAACACGACTGAGGATTTTATTTTTCACCATTTATTAACATCGGCTATATCACATCTGTTTGTCTTTGTTTCTGGATGTTTTTATTATTATTATTATTATTATTATTCATCATTCATTCATTCTTAACATATGTAGGGGTCAGAGTATGGCTGGGTTTAAAAACAAGCTAATTATTGCAAGTATTTTTCAGTCGATAAGTATTCTGCATCTGAATCTTTATTCTCTTAGATCACAGTGACAGTGTTACGTAGCCAACCTGTTGGGCCAAAATGAAGAAAATGGAGGTAACATGAGCAAAGTAAAATATCCTCACAAGAGTAAATCATGACAAAGAGTCACAAACCTCTTGGTGTTACAGCTTCTCTCCTTCACATTCCTGTCAATAGTGCAGCTTTCTGCTGCATAGGTGTTTGAAAATTGGAGTTGGTGAGTGTGAAAATGTAACTTGGGAGACAGTGACTGGATTCTGACACTGATAGTGTCAAGTTTAGTGCATTATGGCAGTATCTACAATTTCAGAGTAGCCTACTAAACATAAAGGTAACAGCTTTTCATTTTTATTCAGCACTGACTGCTACATTTACTGGTTAAAATAAATTGACTGTCTGTAAATTGTTTCAGCTGTTATGATATACAGTGGATTTAGAAAAGAATCACCCACCTTGGAGGTTCTAACCCTTTTTTTTATACTAATTCATTGAATAATGGACTATGTTTTACTAAAAAATTGTTGTTATACCTCTCCATGGATGTTGATACCAACATATGGGTGTATTAATAAATGAGAACAATTGAGTTGGACTGAAGCAAAAACCAAATTGCAGACTGTAAATCTGGATTTCCATATACTCCCCCTTACAATTTCTATTTTCCTCAAGTTGCAGTTATTTCCTGTGTTTGTGCACAGTAACGTTGCCTGATTGGTGAACTTGAGTCTTTAATTATTTTGTTTTTGGATTGTGTGGTTTTCTGTGCTCTGTACAAACATTCATACTAATGATGGTTGAACAACAATAATTAGGGTTTAAATGCTTCCAGTGCTCTAGAGATGTTCTGTCACCATCAAGTGTCTTTACAAACACCATAGTAGGTATTCAGACTAGCAGTATCCAAGGCCTGTTTTTCTGTGGCAAGATACTATTACCATCTTTATGTATTTTGTTCACTGGATCACTCCCTGCTCACTGATGTGAGTAATTTCTTGGAGTGAGTTATTACAATGGGCAAGACGATAACGGGCCATGTGGCTGAATTCTTTACATCATCACTGTCTTTGACTGTGTTAATAATGGGTATGGTGGTTGTGTTGGAGGCATCAGGAACAAAGTTACCAAAATCATTTGAATTTGATCAGTTCAGTTTCTGGTTCTGCTTATTGATTCCAGTTCTGTTAATTCTTTGATTCCAAAAAGCTTGAAAACAGATAAAAATGGGTCCAATCATTGGAAAGTAAATATTGCCACTGTTCTGTGTATTGTGGTCACACACTTTAATTGGTTGTAATGTTGGCTATGCTCCTAACAAGTATCTAAAGAAATGAATATGATGTAGCATTGCTGCGTGATGTTGTCATGTAGATAGGTTCTCCTAAAACATAACATAAAACATAACCCATAACTTAATGGTTTTCTTCATGCATATAGTGCTATAGTGTGGTAAAGTCTCCACCAGTAAACAGTTGAGCCTGTAATGTCTGTCCTGCCATTTAAGCCTTTTTATAAGTTTTTTTGTTGTTGTTTTTTTCCTCCTCTAAGTGTATGCTGATTTCCCTCTTGAGATTAATTATCCACTGCTTGTTTGAATGCTAAACTAGATCACTGTCAAAATTAGGCAATTGCATTTCATTTACTTGTTTTGCTCCCTTTTTCCTTGGATGATGATCAGTGTAGCAGTGTCTATTTTCATTCAATTGGCTGGTTGCTTCTCCCACTTTTGGTTTTTCATTATCCATCACTTTACCTTCTATT
Source organism: Channa striata (assembly GCA_033026295.1). Taxonomy (NCBI): domain Eukaryota; kingdom Metazoa; phylum Chordata; class Actinopteri; order Anabantiformes; family Channidae; genus Channa; species Channa striata. The sequence goes on from CM065182.1 coordinate 3,671,947, forward strand.
TTCTTTCCTTCTTCTTATGTCTCGTGTCTTTTGCTCAGGCTCATGTCACTCTACTTTTTTCTTTTTGTCTCATTTCCATTCATGCTCTTCTCCCTTTGGCAAACCCTTTATCGTGTCATGTACACTTCTCACACTGAGATGATGACATTAATCAAATTGGCCCAGTTTTACCTCAGGAACGCAGATGCTACTAGTGAAAATTGCTTTAGTGCAAAGATTGCATGTGAGGGTTTAAAGCTAGCTAGACAGAAATTCTGAGTAAATGACATTTTAGTGGATGGTGATGTGTGAACCATCCCTGGTCAAAATGTCACAGTCAGTAAAATTTGTAGTTATTGTCACTTTGTGTTCTTTTCAGTGTATTACTGTTGTCAGTGGGATCCATATGGAAAAATTGAATATTGCCCATTTATCTTCCCAGGGAATGGTGATTAATTCAGCTTTGACTACTTAATTTATGAACCTTTTGTGGAGTCCTAATCACAGTTTGTTACCGTCACAAATTAAACAATGGGTAGAAGCGAAGCAAGTTAAGCAGTCCTGTGGTTCATTTAGATTGTAATTGGGTGAGAATTAGATGGGACAAGGTTGACAGAGAGATTCTCTAATAAGCAGCAAATAGCAGGGGAGGAAGCTGGGAGGAGAAAACACAGAGGAGAGAAAAGTGGAAGAAGCCCAGAGTGGCAGAGATAGGTGGGGTGGGAGAATATTAAAGCTTAATTACTCAAATCAAAAAGATGTTTGTTGCCTTTGGTTTGATGTTTTTTTCCTGATCTTTTCTCATTTTCTCCTCCTCCCACTACCATTATTATATGGTGAACATATTTCTTTTTACCTTTTTTGTATTCTAATCATCTTATCATCTTCTAAAGCCATCTAACAAACTGCTTTGGCACCTCTAATCTGGTGTATCCATAAATATCAGATAACCAGTGTGTTGGTGAATAAGAGCGTTTTCCTAAATTTAATGTGACCCATAGCGGAACAACTTCTGTGTTTTTATTTCACATAGATTAGTATCATTGCCTAATCTCAAAGTGGTACTTTAATGTTGTGGCTGCACTGAGTAACAGCATCTTGGCCAGAAGTAGCTGATGCCTATGCAGTGCTCTTACTGATGGCAAACTTGTTATATGATATAAGGGAATAAACAAGGAAGGGTTTCTTTACTGCTCAAGTTTTCCCCTGTTACCTCACTACAGACATTTAGCTGCCAGATCAGAAAATGTGGTAAGGTGTGAACATTTTGCTATAAGCAATTAATTGTTTGTCAAGCAAGTATTAAGAAAACTTCTCACTGATGTGATGAAGACAGCTGGTGATGCTAATGAATGCTCTTGTGAGAAAAAGATGGCTGTTGGCCAGTTACTAATAACAACTGCTGTATGACAGTTGCTGATGTGAATGTGATTGTGGTGTGTTTAGCAGTGTTGAACTGATAGAAGTAGCATGTGTCACAGCTAGACAGTCATAGTAAGAGAAAATATGAAAAGCATTTCTGTAGCAAAGGCAACCCTATTTGTATAGCATCTTCTAAACACAAGGCCATATATTGTGCCTAACAGGCATTGGGGCTAGAGACAAAAGGTGATACTGTATTAAAAATAGATACACATATAATTGTAAATGTGATTTTTAAATTAATAATTCAACATTGATACAAGTAGGCTAAAATTGAATAGGATAACTTTAAGAGGAGAATAAATTATGTTGCGTACATTATTTCTTTAAAATCACTTTTAAGTCTGGGTTCCCAGTTTCTGAATATAGCTTTACAGCTGCTGCTACAAATACAGTTTTTGCAAAGTTTGCAATTGTTTAGCAAGTTCCATGTTTACCAATAACATCTGAATACCACAGAATAATGTCAGCACGTCGTTTGCGTCTTAGTTGTTGCATTTCTCAGAGAAACCAATTTTTTCCCTTACTGGGTGAACTCACTGGTAAGGGAGGTTTTCCTTTCTCTGCCTTCTTATTTGCTTTGAATATGAGTTTTGATATCCAGAGGCTGAGCTAACCTAGTGCTGTGTGTTTATTACTCTCTTCCTCATCACATAATGTGTGACAGCTCAAAGAAGGCATGCTATTAACTACTGTTAAATAATTTGGTGCACGTTAGCAATAAAACCCAAATGGCTTCATACAAATATGTGCATCTTTACACCCCTTTAATAAAAATACATAACATCAACTGTACTAATGAAAGTTATAGGAATTTATTGTTCCTTTTTGTATTGACAAATTGGCAGCTGTCCATAACAATCTAAATAAAATAAAACACCATTTTTGTGATGCAAAATATTTGGGTTTGGTAAGATTTTATTACACCTTGGGTATAGTGTATGTTCTGCATGATATTTTAGCAAGTTTTCTCTGCTGTTAAAGACCCTGACCATGAGTATTTTGAGTAATCAAGAAAATGATAATCAGGAAAAACTGACAATAAAATAATTGATATTTAATAGTGATATTATGTACTGACAATTTATGCAGCTGTGAAAAGTGTACCAATAAACTCAAGGTGGTGGATCATAATTTTGTTTACAAGGTTTGCAGGTTTTTAGAAAGTCTGCCGGGGGAGGTGGTGAAGGAACAAGATTACAGAACAAACAATTGAAGTGATGGTTTGAGGGTGTGGATACTGCATTTTGCCTGTGGGAGGTTGAAAGCTATAACCTCAAACTGTATTCAGAGTTGAGGACAAAATAATTTAAATCATTTAAAGAAATAAAATCCACCCACATTTGTTTTCTCAGTTGTGTAAATTTCTTACAAAAGCAACAGAAGATAAATAAAAAAGCAATGCTGGAATCAAATATTATTTATTCTGCAGGTCTAAATGTTAACTTTATTCTCTTAATTTGCAAGGTTTTCTCTATGTGGAACCCTTAATCTATTTGTTCATGCTTTATCAAAGAGCTTTGTTTCCTACTGAATATTCCCACTACAAGACACACGGACAAAACCTAAAATCCCAACCACTTTAGAGAGCTCTCATATTTAAGATACAGTCATATGTAAATTATTCTCCCAGAGACATCCTGCATAATTACATTGTGCAAAAAGAACACATAATACAAAGTTGAAAGTTGTAAGTCACTATATCAGTCATATCGTAAATCTCTGTGAAATGTGATTTCATTAAACTGTAGAGCAATAAAGATTACTGAGCAAAAAGTTCATCCAGTCATTGAGGTCTTAATCAAAATAGTAAAATGAAACAGGCTTTGCTAAAATCAGACCCAATATTATAGACATGGCCAAAAATTACAATATAATTTTCCTCCAGAAGTCTGAAAGTCAGAGACACAAAAGCGGAGTGTAGCAGCAGTGTAAGCTTCATGTTGAGCATGCCTAGAGACACTGCTGAAGGGCTTAAGGAGGGCACACAACCTCTTCAGGGACTAAGAGGGACAGATAGCGAGTAACACTTTAGCGTGACTGGGGCATGATGCACCAGTGGGCCTATTTGTGGACAAACGCACACAAAGATGCTGCAGAAACAGACCGAAAACACACATAGCGAGAACCAGCAGATAACGGTAAACATTTATTTCGAGGGGCAAGTGCCTCCTCTCAGCTCATTTTTTATTGATCCTGAAATATGTAACTGCTTTGTATTGCTTTTTTTGTGGGGGGGGCACAGGAAAAAGCTGTGCATGTCAGTTGTTTGCATGTACCTCTTCAGATTAATTTTTGGGGGTCCTAAACGTGTTGTTTAATTGTTCCTTAAGTACTCAATTCGTCATTTGGTGTTATGATTACTATTAGGCTATTTATATTTTACATATCACTCGCTGGAGGTCAACTCTTGGTAGTATAGTAGTAGCTGCTGCTGTGACCGCAAGCACAACTAAGAACCTCTCAGATCTGTTCTTTACCTTCATCCACCTGACTTTTACTGCCATACCCATCAACGGCAGACGGCTTTATGAGCTGAGAACAAAAATGATTGCTTTTGAATTCAGATTATATGCCTTAGCACTGCAGTTTGTCTTTTCCTGTCACTTTATCTCTTTGCTCCTGCTTTTGTCATTTTGAGGTCTTCACTAACAATCTGCAGAATACAGGATGTATTTGTATACAGCAAAGAAATAAGGAATTGATAAGCTGCTGTGAGGTTACTTTGACAAAGTAAACTATTTCCTAAACTCAGAAAATATTAGTCTAAGTGCCTAGATTTATATATTTTTAATGGTGTTTGAGTTTATTATTGCTGCAAGGCAGGGGGCATTTTTGCCAGCAAGTGGATGGGATGGTCCTCTGTCCTAGAAACTCAAATTGGCTCAGAGACACCTGACAATTGTAAGAGATACAAAGGTGCCGACACTGATGGATTAGTCTTAAAGTGGAAGTACCCATTTTGTGCTTGTGTTATTAAGAGACTAGCCTTTAGTTTTCAGTAAATTATAGTTTCTCACCTCTGCATTATTGTCACAAAAGTGAAAATAAACCATAAATAGGTGTTGTGGTGGCTCTGCTACTACTGTCAGCTACTGTGGATTCTGGGTTGAGCATCACTGAAAACTACCCATTGTTAGTATTTACATCTGCAAGAAGTTATAACCCTTAGTCATTATTGTCCCATATTTAGAGAGGATGAAGACAACACAAAACATAACACACAGCAGAGAAAGTTGGCAGGGCACCAAGTGTGAAAAAATTTAGGATTTACTGGTGTGTTCCAGTGCCCTTTATGGCCCATTTGTTAGTTGGGGTCTGTCAGTGAGTTGTATTCTCACATTTTCCTTTTCAGGACTTTTGTAAGGGGTATTTTGACTGTTTTTTTTTCAATTAGATGATTTCTCAGTTTGGATAAAAGATATTCATATGACAAAATTGAATGAGATAGTCAGGCATAGGGTGGAAAGCTTGGGGCTTAGCTGAAATGAATGAGACAACATTAAAAGCAGTGAGTCAGTAAAGAACTAAGGCAGCGATCACGCCGGTGCACCTTGCCAGGGTAGAGTGAGATGAAAATGAATCAAATGGGCTTGAATAGAATTTAAAAAAGGTTTTAATATGGCATTTGTATTTCCTACATCATTTCCTAAATATGACAAGCAATTACCATTGTCAGGGTTTTGGCAGCCTGAGTGAGCAGGCTCTGCCAGGATTCTGCCTTTGAGGGTGTGCTCTTAGAATTCAATATGCAGTTTGAGATTTCTGTGAAGCTCTTTGTCCACATCCACTCCTTTTTTGTCAGCGACAAGACAGCACATAAAAGCACAGTAGCTGCTGTGACAGACATTGTAATCTCAACAAAATACTGTATACCCATAACCCACTGATAAGAGTCTCCAGAAATAACCTCATAAACTAACAGGATTGTCTGATCATGGTCAGCATATATACAGGATCTATTTTTAAAACTTGCTATGATCCTTAACGCCTTCTCAAATGCCTGCAGATTAATAAGAATCCTGTTGTGATTGTAATTTAAAAACACCTCGTTGTGGGAATGGCACCCATGGCTAGGCAGGTTGGTTTGTTGTTCCTTAGGAATACTTGCCACTTTCTTCGAAATTAAATCACTGAATAATTTATTATCCAGCAAATTTAAATGCAAAATTTCCCTGACAGCCAGATACCATGGAGAGAAGTACACAAACTATGCTAATGGCAAACACAAAAAGCAGTTGTGTTTTTTTTTTTTTTTTTCAAAATATCCTAAAAAGGTGATCTGAACTATGCATTTGTAATGTGATAAGGTCATGGGTTCTAATGGAATGTCAAATGTCATTGGGCATTTATGCTATGTTGCTAACATCAGTAGATTAATTTTGATCTGAGAGGGTTAAATGACCTCTTAGTAGGTTTTCTCCCCTAATTAAAACTCTGACTGCAATGGGCTGGAGAGGTCAAACTTGTACCAAAAGGTCTGGCTTAAATCATCATTTTTGGCTTATTAGGAGCTGTTATGACCAAATAGATTATTAAGATGATGATAAGCACTGTCCCATCTCAGGTTCCTAGTCCTGGCCATGCTGACATTAGGGTTTAATGATTACACTCTGGCCCTTCATAGGTCATTAGAATGTCCAAATATAAATTATTAAATTCCAGCTAAATTATCAGTATATTAAACACATTTTAGATGAAATATGTACAAAATCTGAAAAGGACTTATCGTATTAGAGTAGCTACTGGAATAATAGAGTAGTTTCTCACATAGTTTTCTTATCACAAATGTTAGTATTATCACATTTTATTTGTTGCTGATCCATTTCCAAATAGCCGATAATTAACTCTTCTTTAGTCTCCTCCAACATGCAAATTCGGCCTTTCACCCTCCTGGATGTTTGAGATGTTACGTGTCCATGCACATTGTCAATATGATGAGATAACAGATGTGTCTTTGAAAGAAATTGTCACTATATACACAATGCTACTTGGCATAGCCTGAATAAAATATATATATATTTTTTTGAATTTACATTTAGTCATTCGGCAAATGCTTTTATCCAAAGCGACATACAAGTGAGGTACAAGGCAGCAAAACCTAAGTCAAAGAGAAAACATCAAAGCAAAATGCTCTCAGAAAGTGTTTCAGTTTCATGAGATGTAATTAGAAAAAGTGAAAAAGTTTTTTAAAAAAAAAAATTCAAAAGAAGATGGGATGTGAAGATGTGGCAGAGTTCTGTTTTCAGCAGTTTTTTAAATATTGAAAGTGAGGTTGTGGTGTTTAGCAGCTCATTCCACCATCGTGGGATCACTGAGCTGAAGTTTTCCTTGGTGTCTTGTGTGTGGTGCTGGGACCACCAGACGTCGTTTGCTGGAAGAGCACAGCAGACAGGAGGGATTGTAAACATGAATGAGTTGAGGAAAGCCGGAGCTGTACAGTAGACCACCCTGTAGGCCAGAGACGGAGCTTTGAACTTTATCCGTGCGAACCACAATAAGCCAGTGCAGAGATCTGAAGAGCGGTCTCACATGAGTCCTTTTAGGCTGATTAAAAATGAGGCATGCTGCCGCATTTTGGATCATCTGCATGGGTTTGACTGTGCATGCCAGTAACCCCATCAGCAGTGCGTTGCAGTAAATGAGTTTGCGTTGTGTTGTGTTGTGTATGGGAATTGAGATTAAAAAGAGGAATTGGTTAATTTGCACCCACTGCTGTCCTTTGGATGATGTGCAATCCATCACAAAGGCTTTTTCAGTAGACTTTATCAGCTACAATAGGAGTGAATGATTTTGATGATTATTGTGAAAAATGAAATTCACAAAAATGTGAGTCTGATTAATTTTGAGAAATGGCTGTTTTCCTTTATTTACAAAAATAATCTCCATCCCAATATAGTGAAAGCCAAAGTCTTTGACCCCAAACTGTTAGTACTGGCAACCAGCCTCACAAACCAGCCTGTTGTGGTAATATTAGTTCAAACCACAGCAGTAATGGGCTCTCTTCTCTTTGTTTCTTCTCAGTTATTACCAGAACTAACTTTAGATTTCTGATATTGATACTGAAGATTTTGCCTGAAGATTTTGCCTGAGGTGTGTGTGTGTGTGTTTACCAGAACTTTGTATCCAACTATGGTTTTACTGTTGTGTTGAACAGGCATCAACACAAAAACTGGGGACCATCTAGTTGTGAGGTGGCTGCTTTATTTTTCTTGAACATAAAAGCTACAAATCATGATTTGACCTCATTACCTCGACATGAATGCTACATTTGTGCAAATCACATTGCCAATATCAGTATTTTTAAGATAGAAACGTTAAAGGCTACCAATTCGCCAATCTTGGTAGAAGAATGCGTCATATTGAGAAGAAAGGCAGCACAGTAGTATTTCAGTCATCTCATTAAGTTTAGTGCCCTGTGCATTCTTCCGTGTTTTTGGGGGATTATTTTTCCTTTCACATCATATAAGACCAATTCAGATCCATTTAACAATAACAATCTGGCATCTGCAATTTGAGTTTTAGTTTTCCATACAATTTCACACATAAAATTCCTCAGACTTCCCTTACAGCTAATGACAAAGCAGGGATGAAGAGGCAATCTCAATGAAGAATAAAATGTCTCTTGAATCTCAAATATTCTCTCAGGAGAAAGATATGGTCTCCTGTTATATTCAGGAAATGCATTTCATATTCAAACACAAATGGAGCAATTTGTGCAAATAGCATGCGTAATAGTGGGGAAGACTCCCAGGTGTGTGAACGACGCCTGGGCCCTGGAGGAGAGGCTCTTCACCCTAAATGGATCGGCTCAACACCCAAGACCCACCGAAATAGGGCAGCGAATGAATTAGGGTGTCATTGGTTAAGGACATCAGTGAGAAGAAAGAAAGGAGATAGAGATTCAAAATGAAATTGCTACTTGCCATACTAAGCAGGAGCAGCAAGTATAGTGTGAAATCAGATCGAGCTGGCTGTGGCTAGCGTGGTTATTTTGAACATGTCGGAAAGAGCTGTCTCTCAGTGAGCTAAGTGATAATTCAGCTGTCATACTGAGGGGAAGGTGATGATAACAGATTTCTCATATGGCAGAAAAGAAGGCAAGGATTAGAGTAATCAACCCAACCTTGTTTTCTGATAAATCTGTGCAAGCTGGCTCCTTGCATGTTTCGTTGTACCTGTCTCATTAAAACTCTTTTTTAGCATTGGAGCATCATATTTCAACTACATTTTTCAAGGCAGAATAGCTTCTACCTGTTCAGTCAGTCAGCCACAACACTAATACCTGGGAAGTTTGTTTATGTTTACTTTTTCATCCAAGGCATAAACCTTGGAATTAAACTTTCAGCTCATACATTTTACCTTTTAATAAGGTGACAAGCAATGGTTTTGTACCAGCAGAGAGTCTAAATTGCATCTTTCATAGATGGCATAATGACCAGTTGTAGGATTGAACAGTTTGTACCTTCACAAGACAACCCAAGTCACGGCATTGTACAAAAACCTTATTTTAAAAGCTTACCGTAAGTGTTTCACAGCCCTGACCTTAATCTTAGTTTACCATACTGCTTCAGATAGATTTGATAAAAGCATGTGCATTCATGGTAACACAGTGTCATCCTGTCCAACTATCCTAGCCCACCATTGTTGCCTTTTTTTATCTGTCATGCTACATTATTAGACTTACTTTCTTTGTGTGTTTAACTTTCAGATTTTAGGTAACTAATAAGATATAATATTTTATAATACACTGTGTGATTAGGTACATAGATATAATGCCCTTAGTCCTATAAATTAGGGGAGCAGTGCTGACTAAATGGTTAGAGAAGTTATTTTGTGACCAGAAGGTCCCAGGCCTTAAGTTTTAATGTGTGTGTGTGTGTGTGTGTGTGTCCCTGTAGATACTACTACTGTGGATAATACTACTAAAACAGAGTGAGGACATTTTTGTAAAGTGAGAACATTTTGGCCGGTACTCACAATTTTTGACCCTAAAAAAATTATTTTCCAGGTCCAAGGTTAGAATTAGGTTTTGTTAGGGTTAAGCGTTAGGGTTAAGCGTTAGGGTTAAGCGTTAGGGTTAAGCGTTAGGGTTAAGCGTTAGGGTTAAGCGTTAGGGTTAAGCGTTCAGTTGTGACTGTTAGGATAAGGGCTTTAGGTCATTATGTCATTGAGTGTCCTCACCAGTATAGAGGTACAAACGTGTGTGTGTGTGTGAGAGACACTGAAACTAAGTGAATGGGATTTAATCTGTGTATTTGAAGTTGATTGAATTTTGGGGAAAAGTAGAAGAAAAGCTGATAAAAGTAGGCACAAGGTTTAACAGATACCCAGACTACTTATCTACAAGCCAAACATCATTTCTAGAGACATTTTCTCAAGACGCTATTTGTGGTAGGAAATACAAGTGGTGGATTGGCATAATGGAGTAAGATTACAATTAATGTATGCACAGATATAGTTCAGCTATAAACGACCTAAACAGACGAGTTCAGTGGATTGGAGGTGTGTTTTAGGTAGAAAATACTGAAGCCAAACTGTTCTATACCCTGAAAGTTAATGTTAATGCATATTCAAAATATCTGGGTTTGAAGCAAAACATTGCTGCTCTCGTAGAAAATTTAAGAAATCTAAACGCTTTCTCGCTTTTATATTAGATGTGTAGTTATTATGGTAGAATAAGCCAGAAACACATATGTAACAATTTTTTGCATGCACAGTGAAGTAACAAAAATAAAACTTGTTTAGTCAAATACAAGAAACAAGCTTTTCTTGCTGCAAACTGTTAGAGGTTGCATTCATAAAAACGTGTCCAGCAAAACATTCAGTCCTACTGAAAAGAATCACCTCACTGATCCTGTAATTTTAATAATCCTAAGATGGCCACTTGACATGGGTATAATCCATAAAAATCAACCAGAAACAAATTCATAATTGTAGCCCTAGCAAACGAGAGGTAGCAACAAACACTTCACCCCTTCACAAGTCTTTAGACACCCTTAACACAGGAAAGGAAATTACTCTGTATGTAGCTCATTTAATTTTACAAGGCCTGCACCTATACCTCATTGTGGATAATGAGGGACTTTCCAGGTTCTAGTTAAGCTGTAGTGATTTTGAAATGATGTAGCATTTTCTACCTCTGGGAACATCTATTGTTAAAAACCCGTGTTCACATGTTGTCTATGCCTATGCCACATAATGTCTATTTTTTGTTTTAACACTGAATATTTAAAGCATCACCTTAATTTAATTTAAGATTGTTTACAGGAAGGAACATCTCAAATACATATGTGCTGTGGGGACTCGCTGTGTGAACAGAAGCATATGTTTTCTAGTCAGTGGTTCCAGTAGTGCAGGTATAAGAACACTTTTAACAATTATTATAGCACACAGTTAATATTATAGTTCCAGAGTGTTACCTCATAATTTAAACCTATTTGATTTATGATTTTCAATTAATGAGGAGGTTTGAAAATTGGATAATAGGCTCTACTGCACTGGTCATTTTGGTTTAATTGTTCATTACAGAGGATAGCGGAAGACAATGTCCATGTCACATTTAAAGCCTCTGATCTGTATAGATATCAGCTCTGATATCAGTCTTTATTGAAAACAACCGAGTATTGCCATCAGCAGTATTTTGTCAGATTTGGTTCTAGTCTTGAGTAAAACTATTTTTATTTCAGTTTAATTTTTTTCTTTTTTGTTATCCTCATCCTTTTTTTTTTAGTCGGTGTCTTGGCACCTAAAACTCATGGTCAAATCTTAGAAAACAACCATTTTAATTTAGTACAGGTCAGCAAACAATCTAAAACGCTGCTGTAAGTGCAGCATCAGTATTGACTAAAAACAACCTGCTACCTGGATGAGGATGTATTCCGATCAATAGTTGAATCAAGTCAAATTTTAACCAGTTAGTTTCTAGTATTTTTCCAGCATCAGTGTGTAGAAAGAACATTTCACATCCACACACTGTCTTTGTAACTATCACATTTGATAACTTGCTGCTCTTTGAATTCAGTATGCGTGTTTGTTAGGTGCTTCAGCAAGTTAGATGTTTTTTGAATTTATGGTGTATGGAGTTTTGCCATTGTGTTTTTTTTGTTTTTGTTTTTTCTTTTCCCTTTCCTTGTATGTTGCCCAATTTCTCCAGCTGCAGCGTTAAACATCATAATATAGCTATTTCTACGGTTTCACTGTTTGCGGGTTCATGGGTGTACAAACTTTTTTGGTTATTCCTTATGACCAAGTATTGAAAAAAAGAAACCCTGGTTTTGCGGTCTGCTTTTTAGAGTGTGACAGTTTAATGACTTAATTAGTTTTTTCCTGCACTGGGAAGATGCATTCAATAACGACCTTTTTTTAAATTAGAACACCACAATGTATATGAAGTAATTTATTTGCACCTTTCTGAACTTGTATCACTGTGAAGCTATAACACTGCCTCTGCAAAATAGAAGCTTTTTGCTCATGGGTGAGGCTAATTAATGCCTGCTGTGCTCTCATCATTCTCCTTTCCTATTCACTTGCCATAATAGGCAAAATGCTCTGAGAAATGTAATTACATTCATGTATCATTAATAGTCTATCTCTGTGGTATTTAGATGGGGAACAGAGTTATGGACTCGTGCCCTACTGTGTGTTTTGCTGATAAACTTCATCTGATGTACACACACAATCTTTCAATAAAGTTTTAACTACTTTAAATATTTGCCTAGTGGAAGGAGGTGGTGACGTACCAAGCTGTGGAAGATAAGGGAATAACATGTCTTTCATTATTTGCTTTTAAGGAGTAGAAAACACTTTCTTATTGAAGCAAAACCAATCTTATCAGGGATTATGTGATATGTCTGCATTCCTAGTGGTGCTATTCTTGGTGTTGATACAATTTGCACACTATCGGTTTTTATTAAAAAAAGCATATAAAAATTACTATACAAGTTTTAAGTTTTAGTCTGTGTTGGATAGTATGAAGACAGTCTGCCATAAATTTGTCTGTGGTTTCTTTGTTGGGACTGTTCATTCAAAATGGTATGAATGGAATGTTGGTATTAACTCTGCTAGGAAAGGGCAACATTGAAACAATCTCACCGTGCAGATTGAGACAGCACAAAATAGAAACTAAAGTACTGGGATATTTGATGATGATGTCAGTTTTTATCCTGCATTTTTAGAAAAACAGTTGTTTTGTTAAAATTAGCAAAACTCTTCCTGATCCAAAACTTAACCAAATGAATCAACCAGAACTGTGACCCCAGGACAGTGAGATGAACTGAACTGCTCAGTGGAATAAGGTTATTTGCGTTCTTGAAAATGGTGGTGAACACCGGTCGGACCTCTCGCGAGCTGGGCTGCTGCGATAACTGTGTTTGGGCAAACACTGAGCCGATGCTTGTGGCTGCGTAAGCACTGCTTTGGCCTAATGTTTGATCAAGCAACTTACACATTGGTTATTCATATTTTTCCTTTTTGAAATTTCTATAAACGTACTTACCCTGAAGTAAGAGCTAAAATGTCCCTAAGAAGACTTGCTGCCTGGGGGTAATCCCCATTAACTTTCTCTTGACTGTTCCTAAGTTGTAAGTTCACAATCATTCATGCTATACGAAAAACAGACCTACTGTAGATCAAAGACAACCCACCGAAGCATGTGGACTAGCATTTCCAAGCAGCATGAAATTAAAGGACTGCCAAGCATTGGGCACTTACAAAATGACAGATCAGAATATTCTTTTCATGACTATCCCTGTATTTTGGTTACACTTGAAACACTTGAACATTTTCCTTGGTTTAGCGATGGTTGTGACAGTCTGATAAGAAAGATAAGAAAAGAACAGCTTGGTGACTGCTTCAGGTCTATCGCCAAGCTCTATTGATCTCTATTGGATTGGGTCTGAAACATACTCCCACATAATTTAGAGAATAACCCCAACAATACTTTAAAGTCTCTCTTTAAAGTTTAAAGTAACTTTTCCAAGCGAGGAGAATTAATAAGGTATGGCTCATTCAGTGCCTGAAGGTAACTTCAAGCAAGCTAATTCTCGAAGGGCAATACTTCCACAGTACCGACTCTCATATGTAACCATTCCCCTTCATTAGATGCCTTCTATAGAGGGTTTACGCGTAATACAACCCGTAAAAAAATGAAATGGCATTAAAGAAAAGACAATAAGATTAGAATGTTATTGTGGCAGTAATATTTCTATCAGTGACTGGCCACTTTATTCGAATGAGTTGTACACATTACTATACTGTAGCTGTCTCATTAATATAGTAATTATACATAGATCATATAAATTACTTGCATAACTAATTTATTGTATTATTAGGTTTACTAGGTTTATTGTTCATCTATAAATTGTTTTAGCTGTGCCACTTGTTGTCACAGTGCCTTAAGAACATTAGAAGAAACTATCATTAAAAAAAGTTGAATAAAATATCTGTAATTTCAAATCAAGTCATTTAATTGTTAAATGTAGTTGCTGGTATTTGCATTAAAGTTCATGTATAGGTCTGGCCTGAATCTTTTTTTAATTTGTGAATCTGATGTAAACACTTGCTGATTGCAAGTAGTATCTGTCATAGCATCTCAATCTTGTACTGCAGACTTTCCAACATGTGTGGTAACATTCTCGACTCCTGCTGTGATCTAAACAAAGTCAGCATTTTCAATCCCTCTTTTTGTTTTGTTGGGAGAAAAGACACAAAGTTAGTTGACGAGACAGCAGGAAGGCAAGTTGTTATAAATGTTTTTATGTCAGTAAATAATTGTTAAGGATATTTAGCAAAAAAGAGAGTTACAGAGATCCTTGGAAAGCAACATAGAATGGCCTTTAAAAATATTGTTTGGTACCAAGGGGGGAGGTGGAACCATGGATAGAGCCCAGGCCCCCACTGACTGCCACCTGTGATGCAGAGGCAGAAGCCAGATATACAGTGGGGTGTATTGCTGAACTCGTGCAGATGCATGCTTACCCTTGGGGGGCCAGCAGCATTGCCAGGTTCTGCTATGGCATGCTGAACAATGCTGGGTATGCCAGGGGAGGTGCCTGTGCGGGCAGACTTTGTTCACGCTAGGACATTATTTGGAGATCAGGCACTGCTCTGTAATTACATTTGATGGAGTGTCACATTGCCCAGAGAAGATGCACAACCCCTAGTGAATTTCTGTACACTCTCATTGCCTGTGTGTGTTGAAAGGCAAAGCTTCAATCACATACAGTATGTCTGTGTGCACACATCATGCTTCTGGCTCTCACCACGGCCATTGATCTGCACAGCAAGGGCTCTGTTATACAGCGAAGTCATCAATGTTAATTTAAACTTTTTACGAGTGTTAAAACAAGCACCCTGCCAATGTTGGTATAATTACACATCTGTCAGAGCTCTTTAAATGCATTTGAAGTTGATGACCTTCATGAGGAAACTTTTCACTCGACTATGAACTGCTAGAAGTGATTCCAACAATAAAATCACCACCACATCACAGTTACAAATATGCTGTTTTATAGAGTCAGAGTTGGTGGTTGAAGGCTAACAGAGCAGCCGTGACCAAACCAGGCCAGCTATCATCATCATCATCATCTCTCCTCTCTGTACGCTTGGCTGGAGTTGAATTGTGGATGGATATGTTGCTCATCTAAACTTGATGGATGGCATTTGTCTTTGCAAGCAATCTTGAATGTGCCAGTATGTTTGGTCCTATTCATTTATTTATATTTTTACTGCCTCTGTCTATGTCTCTCTCTCTGTCTGTCTCTCTCTCCGTCTGTCTCTCCCTGTTTGTCTGATAAGTGATATTTATAGCTGTGATGGCAGCTTGGGAGAGCATGCAAAGCATAGTGAGGCAGCAACATCTCAGGAGAGTGGACAATTCAAAAGCATATGGGAATTGGGGCTTTATTTTCATTAACTGCTTTTGTCGTCACTCTTTTTTTTTTTTCTACCCACCCCCCCTCCTGCCTCTCTTCACTTTTGGCTTGAAGGACAAATATGTGGGTGACTGCTGTTATCACTTTTCTCTAAAACATCCTGTCTGCGGCCAACAGTAGGAAAGCGTTTTTGCTGCCATTATTGTATCTTCTCTAGGAGTTAAGAGGGTGAATATTTTTAAGGTCAGCGGAGGCAAACACCATCATGGCCACCTTGATTTCTGAGAGCAACTGATTGGCTGGCTTTACCTCTAATCAGCAGCAATCATCAGGCTTGATTGAAGAAGATGGATCACCTGTGATGATGTTCAAATCCTGATGACAGAGGGTCTAATAATAATAGCTTCAGTTCCTGTGGTGCTGCAGCACTGTTGGCTCGCCTTTGATCACCTGAAATACCTGGAGGCACCAGATGGCTGTAAATGTTTTTATTTGTTTCAGTGCAGCCAATTGATGTCAAAGCCAAAAAGAACGAGTTTTAGTTTTGTTTCTTTTGCCCAAAGAAAACTGTATCGATCAAATTAAAAGGTTATATGGAAATATGAACTTAATTGTATTTCCCTGTGATTTATTTACACTGTTCTCAGGGAAAATGTGAATTGTTCCACTAAAACAAGGTATGTGTATATTTAATTGAAAGATATAACTTAATGTTTGACATTTTAATTAGTAACAGTGACAATTGGCACTTAATGATCACCAAAATGTGAGGCTGCTCTGAATTTTTCCTACACTGGGCTTTGCTAATGACCCAAATAATTTGTCCCAGTCACACTATAATTTTGTCAAGTCAAAATTGCAGAAAAAGTTTTTTTAAAAAGCTCATATTACAGTTGTATTAATGTTTATAAAAACGTTAACCTCATCACTAAAAAGTGTAAATGCATGCTTTTGTTTGTTTATCTAGCAGGGATCACCAACAAACCAGTTCATCAGTTTATTGGAACAAAGAATTTAATACATGTCTATTAATTTATTGCCTTGTAATAATTAACCTTTTCTCCTTTAAACTTCCAGATTATGAAGAGAGTAACAAATGGCAAGCACTGTACTTCCCAGTCTTTTAAGTCGTTTCATTTCAAATCTTTGCTGTGAGCTATTATTTTTTAACTGCTTTTCAATACTGTGTACACAGACTGTATTTTCCTGTCTGTGCCCAGATTTTTTTTACGCAGTCCCAGTTTCTAGCTCTGTCAATAATTTAGCCTAATAATATTGGCAATGTTTGGCTTCACTGGTGCCTGAGACTGGATCATTTCCCCATGTAGAATCAATTTAACTGCTGATCATATTTGTATTTCCAGCTCTTCTTTATCTGCTTACACAGCATTACTTATTGCTGGGTTTTATTATCAGGTGTGCAGCTAGCCATGGTGGGCAATGAGAAGAAAAGTATTGGCTAGACTAAACACTTGAAGAGATGAACATTTAAAAGGCTTTAAAGGCTTTTTCTAAGCACACACGGACTATCAATGCAATACCATTCTGCATTGATATTATCTGAGCAAAATTAAAGACACTATATCTACTACTCTTTCGGCTTTTCCCATCAGGGGTCGCCACAGCGAATCATCCGTTTCCACCTCACTCTGTCCTGGGCATCTACCTCTCTGACACCTACAATTAAAAGACACTATATAATTACCATATTTTAACTCATGGTAACATCTTTATTTAAAACTAAATAATTGGATGCTTGGTGATATATACAGTTATAGGACCCATGACACAAGCTTATTCAGAAAATTGTCTATTGTGAAGGCAATATGTATAGCAGCATTGTATGTCCCACGATTAAAATAACTATTTGCTAATGGTCTGAGGGTTATAGCTGCAAGTTCCTAACCCTCCATACGGAATATATAATGCACTGCCCACTGCGGTGTGAATTTGAATTGGATACATCACTAGCTATGGGGTGCTTTCACCTAAGGGGCCATAGCTGGCCTTGGCTTTTGAAGTCAGTGACATCACCTTTATTTCCCAATATATAAAGGCTGCAAAGCAACGTGAAAATGTTTGTGTAATAACAGTGTATAAAATCAATTAGAAATAAATTTCACTATAAATGTGATCTACAGCATACACAGGAATCTGTTTTATATGGATAGATATCAGATGTAAAGTAATGATGCTTTATTGTACTACATGTCAGAAATTTAATCCATCACAGAATGTGCTTCGTCTAATTCTATCTTGCATGGGTGTTAGTTATTTTTATTGACCCATAACTCTTTGTTGCATGAGAATAGAGGGGGGATGTGAGAGCACTCAAACAGCCAAAGTTTTTCATCACCAACAGAGGTGTCCTTGAGCAACACCTGAGCTTACATGCCTCAGGCTTACTGCTCCTAGTTGCCCTCACTTCTTTCATCCCCTCCGGTAACATGTGAATGTAACCTTGCCAGTGTTTTCCTGTGAAAGGCTAATTACACTGAGTGGAATATGGCAATTTATGTGAGATAACAGATACTGTTCAATATAGACTTTATCATCAGTTTTCTGTGATTTCATCTGTATTCTGATCGAGTTGAGTCCACACAGTTTATCGCACACATTGAATCAGAATGTCTGCCCGTTTGCAGTTTAGCAAATCCTTTGTTTTCCAACTGTCTTATAGGTCAAACAAAACAAGATGATTTGTGACTGATTATGTGGAAACTAAAAGATCAAAATTATGTATGAATCAAAAGTTGTGTATATTCAACAGCATTTCAAAAACACTGCGGAACAGTTGAGGGCAACAAAACAACAATCAGCTTATAGCATGGCAAACAATAGTCTGGAAAACACAGCTTTTTTTAAAAATATGGAATAGTATGAGGAAATCCTGAAAGAGACAGTTTTGTACTTTTTTTTTTTTTAATGTTGCATAAAGGAGGAGGTCAGTTTGATTTCCGTGGGGCTGCATGTGACGTAACAGTGTTACCTATTTTTAGTGTTATCCCTCTCGTTGTTCATGATTTGTCAACTTTATTATCGCGGTGCAGGATTAATGTAATTACCGTTGAACTTAGCATTGCCCGTGTGCTTAAATAACCGCACGAAGCTGTGAAGGTTGTTCAATATCTAGGTACCGAACAAAACCATGACCATCTGGTCTCTATTAACGTAGTCAGAATTGTTGCAGTAACGTCACATTGGCATGTACGTTGGCATTTAATTATGAAAAATAAATATTTTTGTTTTGTTTTTATGCTAATTTATTTGTACATTTAATTAGAGAAACACACACTTGACTGATGATTTTAATCAGTGCATTTACTTTCAGTGCAAAGCAAGTTGACCTATGTTATTTGTATTTTCAAAGACATTATATTTGTTTTTTATATCATAATTGCAGTATTGTCCGTCATAAACCAAAGTGACTTTTTCATTATATTGTGCAGCGCTAACTTAGTGAAACAGGAAGTTCAACTACCTCACGTCCTGTATTTTGATCATTACCTTGTTGGAATTTAATGTAAAATCTCCTCCAGCCAGGTACTTTATAAAAAATGCATCTTTTATGAAATTCTCACCTTCTGTGGGACTTGAAAGTGTCTTTTAAAGCTTAGCCGCAGCTGCCATTCACCTGACAGAAAGCTGGAGTTGGCTTGTATTGATGCCATTTACAATAGATTCTCGCTGTGTATCATTGTAACAGTAGCAAAAAATATATATAAATGTCTATATAGACTTTTCATGTGCTCTTACAGTAAAATATGCATTTGTGTCTTTAACTCTTCTTTGTACTAGTCATTTACATTCAAACAAAACTCTTTTAGCACACTGCAATTTCAGTTTATTCTATCTTCATACATATCCCATCTTTTATCCTGATATTCATATTAGCAAAATTATAGAGGCAATGATAATTTGCATTGTTTTAGAAACAGTTTTTAAGACACCAGATGAAGAAGATGGTCAATACCCTTTCACATTTTGCCCATGTTGTAATCATTTATTTAGTGTATATAAAAAGCAGATTGAGGTGGTCTTGGTTCTGAAAGAGAAGTCAGTCACTGTCGAGCTTTTCCCAGGGGACAAGTCTGGAGTTTGATAACATGGGCTTTTATCGCTAGTTGTATGGTTGACTGCATCATATATTGTTCAGGGACAGATGGACCCATCCGTCTCCATTGGCTTTCAAAACACTAGTCTGCTCCTGTGAATCAGTCAAAGAGTATCAGCATGAAATGTCAAGGTGATTTGGTTGGCCATTTGCAGTTTTTGACGATTGCTGCTGTTATAGTAGCCCCCCCCATACTCTGCATTAGAATTGTTAAAATACCACAGGTTAGCTTCCTCTACAAAGATAAAATTTATGGAAGCGAGGGAAACATGGCAACAAAAAGCTGTATTTTGTGTGACTATCATTTGTTAAGTGGTTTCTTGGAAGTGCATCACAAAAAGCACCCCAGCAATGTGATGATGAAAATGTTACAAGCTTTAATGGGCTGACGAAGTTCAGATCAGGATTAATCACGGAGTCAAAATTTACATTTGTTTTGTTGGTGAGTTGCCTTGTTTTTTTTTTCCAAGTCCTCCCAACTGTGTTAGTCCAGTCATAGAATTCAGTGTGAATTATGCAGCCTCTTATAAAACTCATGTTTCAAAATAATATACTAATTATATTAACAGCTCAGGAAATATGTAGAAAGGTCTGCCATACTAAAGGTTTGTGCTTTTAACAACCAAAATAATAGATCACAAGATCTGCTATTTGTTGTTTTATGACTACAGTAATTTTTAACCTAACTGAACCTCATAAACATGAAAAACAACATGAAGGTGTACAGTATACATCCTTGGAGATGCTCGCTATTTATAACATTTTAACTGTTTACAGTGATGTGCCAAGGGTAATTGGAAAGGGTGAAATTTTATTTATAAGAACACAAAATCAGATTTTTTTTTTTTAGAACAAAAACAGTCTTTGCTGTAAATACAGTACATATCAGCAGTGTGACAAATCTCAAAGCAGAACTTGACAACTTCACGCAGTTTTACTGAAAACGGAACCTTTATTAATTCTAGAAATGGAAAGCTCTATCCTACAGCTGCTTCTGCTGCATATAAATCCTAAAATGACATTTGTTAAAGCCCTTCCTAGTCTTTCCAGCCCTATCTGTGATAACACTATGCACTGCTTTTGTGAAAACATTCAAAACCCTTTGACACACATTTCGGCTGCATTTCAAAGGGATCATCAAAAGAGATGGAGGAGCTGCATTTTATTCCAGTGATGATCTCCAAATACCCTGTGCTTTGAAAAGTTAATTATTAGCAATTCAGTTGAGGAAAACAGATCTAGCACAGAGACTGCATTTCTGAGAATTACTGATAGTCCATAAATGTAGCAACAAAAATAAAACATGATTTGGATAAATGTCCCCAACATGGTAATAAAAGCTGTTTTTCTTCCAGAGCCTGAAGCTCAGCCTTGAGGTTTTATATTGTGCCAATGATGATGGCTAACCATAGCATGAATGTAATTTCATCTGCGAGTGAGATCCTTGAGTGGCGGAAATCACACTTGCTGCCTGTTGCCAACAAGCCAGCCTGGACACATGCATGCATGGTGGCACCACAGTATCAATCTCTATCCAGCCAGAGTTTTAATTGGAAACACAACAGCATAATAAATAACACTAGTCAAGCGTATACTGTTACTAACGATCTTTAGATTAGCTATTATGAGGAGCAAAAGTACTGGGAGTCACTTAATTATTCTCTGTGGCTGTCTGGGCCATTGTGTCACAATATATAACTCAGCCAGCAAAAGAAATTAGAATCTTGGAGAGACGTTATGAGCAGAGCGCGTGTGAGTTTGTGTGCTGCATATTCTGTATTGAGCCTTAGTTATGTTTCTGCATGTGTGGCTTAATATTGAGCCACTAAGAAAGATGTACAGTATGCATGGATCTCTTGATGCAAGTAATAAAACCATTTGATAAGAAGCACAAAGCTGTAACTATGCACGTTTAATGTATAGTGTCTAATTTTAGCTATTGTACTACAATTCTTGTAGTTTCCCAGTGCAGACAAATGGTGTTTGACAGAGTGAACTGATATACTAATGATTGATTTGTGGGTCTGTAAATATGTCAATGGTTGTAAATTTCACTGCACTCATTGGTCATTCAAACCGTGCGTGCCTGTGGTTTCACAGGGCACGCTCAAATAGACATGCCTCCTTCCACATGTGCCCCTTTGATTAATGGGGTGGCAGGGTGGCCTCGTGCAAAGATTGTGTCCCAGAACTGAAAGGTTACAGGTTTTGTCCCTCCCATAGCCAAAAAGCAGCAATCAATAGCATTGTGTCCTTGAGCAGCAAAATGATCCCTGCTCACTCAGCCATAGTCAGTCACTCTGAATAAGAACATCACTTAATCCCTAAATTGTAAATTGTGCTGGTTTGCAGAACAGAATAAGTCTCTCTTTATGTTCTATTGAATGTTTTAATAACTCTTACATAACACGGTTCTCAATGTCTAATACAAGTCCATGCGCCATCTCTTAGTCTGAGTGATAAATACATCCCATGTTCAGCACATTTGTAGCGCAGAGGATGGACGTACAATTTAGACACAGCTCTTTTGGGATGTTTATTAATCTATATGATTTGACAGACTGATCAGTGGATTTTTAATTTTAACAATTGAATGGGTATAATTGCTACTTTGCCCCTCAACTATTGATATTTATGTTAAGGATTTTTAAATGTGTTTTCACTTCATTAAAAGCCAGACAATTGTGTTTTGATCTTTGATATCAACATCACAAGCTGCTGTTGTGTTTTTTTTTTTTTTTTTTGAAACAATAGACCACACACATAAAGAAGGATGTAGCACTGAAAGGAAATGCTAAGTATAACCCCTTATAAACTCTGTGTTAATGTATCTGTGTGTATGTGGTGGAATACATAGACAGCAGCAATCTTTTATAGGTTTAGGTAAATGTGAGTATCAGGCCCAAACCTTTTTAAGCACGGAACTAATCAGACTAATTATGCCCTGTTGTTGTGCTTAATAATCATCTTCTGATGCTATAGCTCATTCATTAACACATAAGTTAAACATCTTATATGTGTCTTATATATCTTATAACAGTTACCCCAATTATTTGAAAATAATGTTGATACATGACTTTCTAATGATCTGTCTATTGGTTAAAGATCAGCTTAGACTGCATAAGAAAGCGAAACAAAATCAGGCTGCTTTACGATGCAGAAACCATCATATAACTTTCTTTAGGACTGATGGAGACAAAAATATTTTTTGGTATTTTTAGGCTGAAAAAAAAAACAATATGTCTTGGGGTCTTTTACAAGGTGTGTCCTAAATAATCAGTTGTGAGCCACAGTAATATGTCATAAGGACTTAATAAACCTGACTGACCCACAGTTTTGGAACATGACTTTTATTTAGTTTTAGTTTTTGACTAAAATGTACAGCCTGCGTGACTTATTCTAGTCTTAGACAAAAGAGCTGGATGAAGTGAACTCTTACAATTAAAAAAAGATCTTGATATCTGCAGGCCACTTTGTTAGTTTCAGCTCCTGTCTGACTTTGGCAGAGTTTAACTCAGAACGGAGAAGGCATGGCTCTGTGTTATGACCACTCCTTTTATTCATTCCACTGCTTGTCCTGTCTGTAGCCTTTTATCATCCCCAAAAATCTGATTAGCTTTGTCAATGTCATTTACCTGAAGAAATCTACCTGGTAAAATCAGACGTGGACCCAGGCATTGACCCTCCATGTTCCAGCATAATGTGTTGCCGCTCAGTCAGCAGAGCAGGGGGTTAAGAGTGTGGGGGGGCGTACGGGTTGCATGGTACTATACTGACACAAGCGGTACTGCCCCATCCTATACGGTGCCTCAGTTGGAAATTTATTTCTAGACCTCGAAATGTCGATATACAGCCAAGCCCCAACTTAAATCTAAATGTTTATTCCCCTAAGTGTAAAACTGCAGCATGACTTAGACGGTCTCATATGCTGTACTAGTCAAAGCGAAGTGGCTGTCACACTCGCTGATTATATCTGTACACAATGAGCAAAATATTGACTTTGCTGTCATAGGTCATACTTCTCAAAGTAAAGCGACTGACACTTGGGTTGATTGTATCTGTACACAGTCAACAGATTAAGGAAAGTGACTAGCAAAGTAAATCTGAGAATAGCACTCACTAAACGATCGTGTTAGACATGTATGCTGCAACGATTTGGTGAGATGGTGAATAGTTAGAGGTCTGCAAAGAAGGAAAACGGCCACTCTATACGACCACTGACTGGTAGAAAACAAACATTGCCAGTGTTTTTTTTTTTAAATTTTATTTCTTTCCTTTTCCTGTTTTGCCACAGTAGGTACACTTCCATAATTGCCATTGCATAAACACAAATTCTGCTTGCGAAGCAGATATATATACACATATCTTGTTAGCCTGGGCATGAGCGGAAACCATGTGATGCTGAAGCAACATATTTAAAGAATGGCCACTAATGGACCATTCATACACTTAGATGTAGTGCAGTTCGAGTATATAGTTGGACACAGCACATACACAAGGATGTACTGTGTGTATACGTACACATGAGTAGCCACGTAGGGAGAAGAAAATTATGATTTGTCTTAGGTGCACAGCTTGCAACATAGTAAATTAAAACAGTGGTTAAAATGAAAACACACTGAGTTAATTGCCACCTCTGAGTGATCTCCCCCTCATGCTGTTACTGTTATAAACTGATGGGAAACGGAGAGAAAACGGTTAATGTATTTATGCATGCATAAGCATATCCCCCTATATTCCACTGTATTCCTCTGACAGCCATGGTGTCTTGTTGTGAGAACAATTAAATGAGAGAAAGTCGGTAGGGAAAGGAAGTAGGTATTGAAGAAAAGAGACACAAAGACACAAAAACAACAAGCATATGAATTTGGAATGAGAAGGATCGAGGGAGAAGAGGGACGTTATTAAAGTGTCGTGTGATTGTGTTGTCTACTCCTGTAAACCGTTCTTTTCTCACACTGCTGTCCTCCGGGACCCTTATGTCTGTTTGCCAAGGGCCCAGGGACCCTGTGGTGGTGAGAAATAAAATGTGTATAGTTCTATTTTTTCTGTATGATTAAGAGTGCTTTTGTGTTCTTGTGGCTGCATTTGTGATGTGTGTACTTGTAAAGTGTGTGTCCTTCCCGGCTTGGCGTACATAGAGCAACACGGCACAGTGACTAGAAAACGATATGCATTCTTCCCTGCCTTTTGTAATTTTATATTTGATTTGCAAGACAACATAGAAATGATCATTATCTGACAGCACCTATGAAAATTAAATGCTTTTCTAATTGGCTGCCTTCAGACAAATCCTAACTCATTTGCATTGTTATCTGAGATTTCCTTTGAGGACCCAAACAGCTGAAAAACCACGACCTATAAAAATGACAAGCAATATCAGATGAAAGCACAGAAAGAAATTGAAGCAGAAAAGTGGTTCTACTCACTGCTGTCAGTTTGGAAACATTCATAGCTTAACGTTGCTCTAATGAATATTAATAACCGCACACATTTGTCATTGAAATAGATTATGACCAAACTGTTAGGATAATTAGAAACTGTAAAGACTTCCTGTATGATTTGAAATGTTTATATAGATTTTCTTTTGATTAGGTATTTTCAAAGCAGCCAACTGGCAATGAGACTTACCACTGTAAGTAAAATGGAGCTTCATTTGAAATTATTTTTACTGTCTAAGATATAATAATCTTTAATATTGTAGTATTTTGGAGAAATTATTAGAAATTGTGCTTTTGTTTATATAGTAGTTTTCTGTATTATTGGGCTGATTTCAGGAAAAGCAGTTAAAATGTTCATTCTCTTTTGTTCTGACCTGTAAATATGAAGTTTTTCATCCATTAATTTTCAGTCTATACAACATCAACCTTTCTAATAAGAAAATATGTGACCTTTTAGTGGTGATATCATTTTGTTAGTCTTGCCACATAAATAGTTTTCTACTCTAAAGGAATCATTGTTCTAATACACTTTGCCTGTGTGAGTTATTGAGGTAATTTGGTTATTTAAAATGAAAACACCATGTTCAGCATTCTCCTCCACACTAGTTCCCACCACCATGTGCATAATTCAATTAAAACCTATCTGGGATAATACAATGAAACCATTGAGATCATTCCCATTGTGGTCCTTGTGGCCCATAATTACATCCCTATCTTCTGCCTGACACAGTTCAAAGTGACTTAAGGACAAAAGAAGGCCACAGGAACTCCATAAAAATGCAAATCTTACTTACCTGTTAAATGCAAATCACAGATGAGATGGGTTTAGGAGTTTTGTGAGTTAGTTACTCGACTGGTTTCTTTTTGAAGAGCAGAAAGCATGATCAGAGAGTTAAGATTTGGAACTGTAAATGTAAAGGTCTTTTCGTTGAAGGTGTGTTAACTTGTGATATTGCAGTAATAAATGTGAAAAGATTTGTTATTATCCAGTATGAAAGTGGGCATTTTTATTGATTGATTTATTTTTCATCCATTGATTTTGGACCTATGCATCCCTAAAACCTCCCTTCTCTTTCTGAATGTAAACTTTGGCTCCATACTGACCTGGCTGAGTGTCCAGTCAGCCAGATATGCCACAACTGGCTGATGGCGTCCTTTACACACCATGTGGTGGTGTCCAGCACTATTTTTTTTCCATGCCAGGTGGCTGTCGGTCGAGATTCAGAATGGCTGATGACTCACCACTTTGTCTCCCCCATTCCCTTCTCCTCCTCCTCTTTTTTCAGCGTAATGGAGCTAATGTTCAGCCTTGTGGACAGCTTACAGGACGATCTGGGCCTTATGCAAACTTTATGATGGCGGAGACCGTCATCTCTTCTGCACACTGTATAAATGTTGTTCGACGCTGCACTTCTTCTAACCCTGATTTCTGCTGAATTATTAATGATCAACAGGGTCAGGCTTTGCGCATAGTGCTCCCCTGTGGGCGGTTGCAGGGCTCAGCTCTGCATTTGCACTCATAATATCATCACCACCCCAGACTGCGCAAAAGCAGCCAAACTTTCATGTTACAAAGTAATGGGATTGTAAGTGAATAGCCGCACTGTGTGGGTGAGCGAGTTTGCGTGTGTCTCTTCATTTAAATCTTGCATGTATGGTTGACATTTTAATTACTGGCAATTTCCGTGTTTGTTAGTGAGATCATGTGTCAATTATGTTTCATCTTCAGCTCCAGTGTTTTAGAACAATGAACAGACGTTAATGAGAAGACAAGAAAGAAGAGATTACAACTTATAGTAAATATGCAAACAGCTGGAATAGGCTGTGCACACCATTTTCAGATATTGCCAACCTTTCATGACCCCTTCCCTAATGCACATATTTAATTAAAGAAAATTGTTTTCCTACTTAGAAAATTTGATTTAGGCAGATAATTGGCAAAGAAACAAGTAGAAGCCACTGCTAGGCCAAAAACAGCCCCACATCTGTACATGTTTAGGTGAAACCAGTGTATCTGCATAGGGAACAGAATTACCACAGGTAGATTCAACTCCACTTTTCCAATTAAATATGAACTGGGTGACTGCAATTTAGTGAGCCACAGCAAACTGTCTTTACTACATGTGTAAATAAGACTTCAATTTGTTCTTTAATAAATTTTAATTCAAACAGGTGTTAGTAGACGTCAAGTGTTCATTAATGGGCAAAAGTGACAGTTGTATCCGTTAATTGTACAAAACATTTTCTACAAAAAGTGTGAGGTCTGAATACCGTCTGAAGTTTTTAGTTTGTGCAACATGTTTAGCATTCAATTCAGAGCAATCTGCCAGGTTTCAAGGTATTTTTATAAAATGTTCAATACGTATTGTTCTTGTATGTAATTCACTGCCAGGCTTTAATTTGCCGATTCGCCATATAACTTTTAGGGTAATATTAATCTGCAAATACATTGCTCAGAGTGCAAGCAGACCTCTCAAGGATGCAGGCAGATCCTCTGTGTAGGCGTGCATTCCGGTCTTCTTCCAAATGCAGCATCCAACAAAGTGCTACAGTTTGTTCAGAGTTCACACTACTCTGTTTTATTGTTGTATTGCCAACAATATTTACTTTTTAATATCCACACTGATAAAGTAGGACTCATGGAACATTTGGTATATGTATTTTTTATTTTAACTGCAAAATCACAATCAGGCCTTTTACAAACAGTCCTGTTTCTGTTGAGCACGCACAGACACAACAAGAAAAAACAAGAAAGCATCCACATAAAAGGTCCATTAGGATAGTGCATGAATATTAGATAAATACACTCTATTACACTTTTTTTCTCCTTGCATGACAGTGAAGGATGTCTGCTCTTTGTGCTTCTTCGGTCTGTGGTTGTGGTTGTCTGTGCACGTGTGTGTGTTTGAGTCATTTTCTCCATGGCTCGACTTCATAAGATATTTACATGGCCATCTATTATGGATTGTGATCTGATTGAAGCTGAGTGTTCCCATCTTGCCCCCTCGGTGAACTCGCCACCCAAGCACCGGGTTTTAAAGAACCTGGGTTCGGCCTCATTTTAGTTTGCGCAAAACAACACAGCAATAGTTGAAGTCAAAGCATTTAATGTTTTTCTTTAAACTTTTGCTTCTGTAGTCTTGTGCTGTTTGGTATATTTATTCATCAAAGGAGAAATATACTAAAGTATAAATGTCAACTTTGTGAAGAAAACAATCTCAAAGCGTATAGCATAAATATATATATTTTTTAAATCTAGCGGTTCCACAGTATAATATTGTATTTTCTTTAGTATGCATGTCTTCACTTTTACTCTATATAGGTGTGTGACTTATTCAGCCGTCAGGGGCACATAACACATTAAAGTAATAGAGCATTCATGCATACATTATATTGCACAAGCATGAAACAAGCTTCATGATAATGCACAATTTGTTATCCTTAAAACCAGCCGCAGCCCTGCTTGTTTCCAGCTATCCCTGCACATCCCTTATCTTCCAGCGTCTGACTGATTGAACACCCCTGATCCCGGTAATCAGGAGCTCGTAATGCAGGGATAGTTGGAAAACAAGCAGGGGATGTTTGACGCCCCTGCGTGTTATTACGTAACTATTGCATTAAGAAATATAATATGCGCATTGCCATTGTTCTCAGGGTACAGAGCAGCTTAGCTGAAGTGTTTTCATCCCTGTAAGATATACTGTACCTCCCATCCAGTATTTTCCCATTGCTCTAAACTTTTTTTCTCGACTTTTTGGAACCTCATCCTTGGATAGGTGAATTGTGAATTGCTCATAATGTTGCCGCTTTAAGGGATGTCTGAAGCCAATCAACTTTATTTGTTAAGCCCTTTAAAACAACTAGGTTGAACAAAGTGCTGTACAGGTTAAAACACAAAATGATCAGAAGGAAAAATCAAAATCAGATGAAAACTTCTGATCAGTGATGAAAATGTCTGAAGCCACGGTTGGCTTCACTGTTTCAACACTTTAATTTTCTGACATGTCTTTTGGGAGCTGATGGACAAACTAAACTACCTGTGTTACCACCAGTGGCCACACATAGACTTCTGATCTGCTTTGGATTAGATTTTTTAACTAAAAGAAGCAGCATCTCTCTTGGGCAGTAATTATTCTGATTTCACAGTTTACATCCTGCACCTGATTTCCGTATTTTAATCTACTATAGGGATGTAGCACGCCTCTGTAGCTAGCTAGCTGCTTCCCAGAATGCTGTTAGACAGTGTAGGTTTGCTAAAGAACAGTTATTGGTGTTAGATATGGTTTGCGCCATATGTTGTTGTCTGGAGAAAGAAATTAGAATGTGGATAATGTGTTGTAACTCCTAACATAATTATATACAACTATGAGACAGTCAGGGGTCCCTCTCCACACACATCGGACAGTACTGTGCAGCTTCTAGTGTTGAACAATATTCTGTAAGTTGTTACAGCTGTTGTGACAGCATGGCAGTATATTCGGGATGTAAATTATACTGCATGTTCTGCAGACTATGTGAGATCAGTTGCACACTTGTGTGTAGATTCTCAAGTCAGCACAAACGGTGTCCTCACCTTTTAAACCAACAGCGAGTTGTGTTTAGTGTGCTGCTTGTGTTAGCCACATGCCCTGCTTTAAATTGGGGAGCAAGAGGCATGTTTCTGATATCCCTGATCCTCAACACATTCACCTCTCTCTACATATGCCCCCCGTACTTCTCTGTCATCCACTCACTATTTGTCTACGATCACATTATTTATCATAAGGGCAAGTGGAAGAGACACACAAACACACGTTTGAATTTGTCTTTTTGTTAGCCCTTTCACTGGCAAAGTGCAAGTATTGCAGCCATCCAACCTTTTCCCATCACAACTAAATGCCTAATTCTGACCTTACCCAACGCCAGTCTTAACCCTCAAACAGGTCATCAAACTTGTTGGGACTTGCATAATGTTCTTTTCCTGTTAAATGCAACCCCACAAACGCACGTACACACTCTGTGACCGCTCAGTGGTGGTCCCTCTGATGCTTGGCCTCCATTCCTTTCACCAGCTGCCCTCCAGTCAGCCATCCCATCACTTTCTCCCTGCGTGGTTTCTACTGCTCTCTTTCAATCCTCGATCCTCCTCCCTCTTCTCATTCCTTCCCTCCTCGTGTCACTTTTCTCCCATCTCTCACCTGTCTGTCCTCTTACAACCCTGGTCTGTGCCCTTACTCGTCTTTCTTCACTTTATTTTCGTTTTTGAAATATGGAAGATTCAGCAGATGGAATTTGTCTTTGAAGGTCAAATCCTGGTGATCGGGAGCAACCCAGAAGTAAGAGTAAAATGTACCATTTAAACAGTACAATGTAGATTTAGAGGAAAAAATCCAGACTACAGCCCTTTACATATAGTTAGATAAAAGCTTTATTCTGCATCTCCATCTGGATCCTAACAGTGCAATAATCATGAGAAAATACAGACACTCTGACACATAAGAAATGTTTAAAAAATTTGCACCTGCAAATTAGGTTTTATTAAAGTGTGAAACCCAGTAAACCCACAGTGGGAGAAAGTAATAAAGCCTAAATTAAGAAACGTACTAGACAAGGCACGTCACATTTTGTTATATTCTGAGAGCAGAAAAATTATAACATTATAAACCTAATGCAATTCAGTAAACAAGTGATTAGGCTATTGGTCCAGAGCCATTGAGGCCAAGAGGTCAACTTTTCCCACTTGTCTAACCACACCTTCTTCTCCACCTCTTTTGATACATCCTTCATTTTTGTCCCCCTCAGCCCTCCCCTTCCACCTTTCTTCCCCCTTCCTGTGCTGTCTCTCTTCCCCCTGTCCTGCTGTCTCCCCTCACTTTTGGAGCTACGACAGCCAGCTGTCAACACCAACGCTGTCTCTCCTGACCACCGAGCTGACCCGACAGCAGCACTGATGAGATCACTCACTGACCACAGCTCAGTCAGCCTCTTTTAGATGCCAGTTGCTCGTTCTTATTTATTCATTAGCTTCATTTTTGGTGTTGTTGTCTGGTGTGATTTTGTATTTAGTTTTGCAAGTCTGCGTGCCTGACTCGTTGACTTTTTTTTTTCTCCTGATGACTCAAATCTAAAAATAATAAATATATATTTGACTTATTTTTCCATGATGCCTTTTAGAAACCTTGAGGCAAATCATAATTTAAACATTAGACCTGCCAGTTGTATAACAAGGGAAAAAGTTTTAATGTTTTATTCACTACTTCTAATTCTGGACTGTTCCGTTTATAGCTCTGCTTTTACTATCTAGTTTGGCATTGTCTTTATCATTGCAGTTACAGCTGCACATGCCTGTTCGTTTGGAAAGCACCATGTGTGAATCGAGTACCTGTCACAGATGTCATAGTGCAACCCAGTTCAAACGTTTTGCTCAGGGATAAATTGATGTGAAACTTGGCTGACGACTTGATTTTTAAAATGTGAAGGTACAGGATATGTACTATTACTATCATAAAAACATTGTTAAACTAGAAAACTGGTAAGCATTTACGGTTCAATATTTTAGAGATGTGTACAAAAACAAATTATCATAATGTACCTGATCTCTGATATCAGTGATATTAATTTTTGTTATTGAATTATTCTAAATGAACTTCAGCAGCCATTTGCATATGACTTTTCTTTAATCTGAAGAAAAGTAAGATAAAGTAGAGTAGCACCTGTATTAATTAACTTGGAGATATTAACTGAAAGTTCTCATCAGCACTTTTTATCAGAAGAGGAATTATTCATGCTGTTGGGGTCTGATTACTTCTGAAATCGTAATGACCTACACTTCATAGTGCACCTGGATGTCTAACACACACCACCGCTGCTTTCATGTCGTTACAGTTTTACTTTCTACAGTTCAAGCTACAGTGTAAGACTTCATTCAGATATCTGTTAGTAGAAATATGCTCCATACCTTATTTTACTGTGGAGAGGTGCTGCCAAAGCCTCTTGTGACTGAGTCTTTGAACCACACTGTCAACAGTGCAGAGGTGTTTGCATCTATGCCTGTATGAAATGGCATCATTTTCATACTAACTCGGCAATCGGTGAACTCGTGTCCTGCGTTGACTTTGTTTCTTCACCTGTTTTGTACTTTTTTCCCTTTAATTTTTCAGTAGACTGAGATGCTTTCAATAAACGTGGTCCTAGTTCCTACATTTTTAGGTTGGTGTATGCTGTATCGCTAGCACTGGTCACAACATTCGTAAACTTTTGACATCTTTCTTGCTCCTTTTTTGTAATGAATAAGCTGAAGACCCTTCTGACGTGTCACAGTAGATTAAAAACAGTTGTAAATATAAAATGAATTGTTGCTGAATTCCCCCAGCCCTGGAATTGTCCGTACTGATTCACTGTCACACGGTTTCACCTAAAGCTACAGTAACGGCAAAGGTGAAGATGTAGTGACAAGCTCTGTATTTGCTAATAATGTGACATTAACTGAAATTAATTCAGACTTTGGCTTGGTTTTGCCTATGGTTCCATAAAATAACTTGATTTACTCAGCAGAACCCGGAGCCCCCCCCCCAGACCTCTCCAGTGCTATAACACAGAGAGAAACTTCCTTTCAAAACTGCGAGCTCTGTAGAATATTTTAGTCCAGTTTCTAGCTTTCTGTTCTGTAGGGCAGTTTTTTTTTCCTACTTTTTTTTTTGTATGATTCACAAAGAGAGACTATAAGTGTATAAGGGTCTATGCAGCCCTCCACATCCCCCTAGCTTTCTAAAGTGTTTCCTTTCAGAGTTGAATCTTCTGTTTTTGTCTCAGTTTTTTTTTTAAGTTATCTTTTTTCCCTCTGCATCTTTCCATCTCTGTTCGCATATTCTTCTCAGTAGAAATAGTCTGCACCATTTTTAGTGTTTTCACGACCACAAAGACACATCTCAGTGGTCCTTAATTATTTCTGAGGAAACTCTCTATGGATTCTTTCATAACCCAACTGAATTAATAAAATTCTGGCTTTATATTTGACATTTTGTGGTTTTTTTTTTTATGGCAATCATAAGTTACTTTTTATTTCCCTGGGATTAGTCATCATTGTCACTTTGCAACATCCTCACCTCTGTTTTATGTAGCTAAATTCATCTCTACTTAATTGGATCAGTTTATTTAGCCCTCCTTGTGGTATTAGGTCTGACTCATTGTTCATGTAATTGGATTTTTCCTTTCTCTACATATGCTGTTAAAACAGACAACGAGCAGGAAAAGTCTACATGACTGCAGTGTCATGGTTAAATACATAAAGTTCATTATATCGCTGTATGCACAGAGCAGTTGTATTCTCCTACAATCTTTACAGCATGTGCCTTTTTTCTAGACGTCATTGAAAGTTACTGCGCTGTTGATGACAGATTTATCTGCCTAACAGTGGAAACCTGCAGGCAGTCGAATGTTCTGTATTACAAATCTGTAAACCTAGTTCTACAATTACAGTAGCAAGTGCTAACAAGCCAGCAAGTCCCATTGGTTTATTTACTGTCAGGTATATTGTGACTA
Organism: Channa striata; assembly: GCA_033026295.1. NCBI lineage: Eukaryota > Metazoa > Chordata > Actinopteri > Anabantiformes > Channidae > Channa > Channa striata. The sequence goes on from CM065182.1 coordinate 3,705,297, forward strand.
CAGTCCAACAGAAAAATTCTGCCATAGTAGTTGAGTACGAACGTCAGCCAGGTTTTTCAGCTGCTTGTTCCCTGTAGTTTTTATTTTATTGCCTCTCTTTAGCGTCCAGACAAGGTGTTCAGTCTAAGCACTGCAGCTGCGTCTACAGATTGACGTGGCGCTGTAACCTAAAGTCCCTTTGCTGTTCTGCACTGCATAATTATATTTCAAACCTCAATGACATGTCAGCAACAACTTGGTTATTATTGTTTTCTTTTTTTACTACATGTCGTAAAACTGTGCAAATAAAGAGTACAGAAGCTAATGGACGATGATAAATTCATGCTAGCAAAGAGACAAAAAGAAACATTAATAGGGGATTTGCTGCATCCATATCTGTTTACGGTATTTATTTTTCACTCCAGCATTCTCAAGTGCAAATGAGCTCAAGATTAGATGAAGACTTACGTCCTCTTAATAATAACTATTTGCAAATGTTGATACAAAAATTTATTTTCAGTGTGAGTGTTTATTTCCTTTTCATCTTGTAGATGTAAAATGTAATAGAATCTTTTGAAAATGCACTGACATCATCAGGTTATCCACCTTAAGGCACAAAGTTTTCAAATTTCTTAGTATTACCATTATTTATTATTTATTTATTTACGTCTACAAAATCTACAAAAATATAAATTGATCAAATGTACAACTAAAAATAATTGATTGCATAAAGACCTCTTTAACATAGCTCAATAAATGATCACTGTTTATCAATGAGCCTTGGACATTGCCTGAGATGCAGGAGATCACCAAAGTGAGCAAAGCTTCCTCACTGGACAAACTCTGCTAGATTTCGGTGTCATGGTCAGCGCGTGTAGGAGGCACAAAATGATATAAGACTGTTGTGTTTACAGCACATCAGAGGCGGGCATCTTAAAAGTTCACTTCACTACAATGGCAGCTGGGTGATCGAAACCTTACACACTTTCACTTGTTTTAATTCCTTCCGACACTAACAGACTTTTACTCTAGAATAAAGTCTGAATAATGTTAAAAGTCTCTCACCCGGACATTTGAGTTTCCTTATGTCTCTGGACAAAATCAGGAGAATTTCAGTTAAATGGAGATCACCTGAATGCTGAGAATGTGTTTAAAGGGTTGTAGTATAAATACACCTGTATCTGAAAGGTCCCGGCCACAGTCTACACGATAAAGACAAGATACTCCAGTCAACTCTGAAAAGACTGTTGAAAGTAGAATTCAGGGGATGGATCATTTCCCGCTCTCTTCCAAATCAGCAGTTAAAGCTTGAAATTTACTCAGATTTTCACGATGGCCTGCTATAGGCAGAGTTACACATGTGCCCTATTCCTTTATTTCCTTTATGAATTTGATTTGTTATTATTATTGATTAGAAATGGTGTTGGTCTTTTTCTTGGCTTCGTTAAACTATAGAATAGAAAAGGAAATCCCTGCTTTCCATGGAATAAGGTGCCATTTTAGAATTGTATTTAATTTTAATTGGTAAGAAAAGTAGGTTTAATTATTAATTAATAAAAGATGTTAGTAAATGAAGTCATCCACGGACCACAGGGTCTGTGGTTCGATGCATGTCGACGTGTCCTTAGGCAAGACATTGAACCCCCATTGCCATTGTGTGTGTGTGTGTGCCAAATGACTCGTAATGTAAGTCGCTTTTGATAAAAGCGTCTGCCAAATGACTAAATGTAATAGGCGAGGCCACCACACAACCACACTTTTTAAGTAAGTGCAGAGAATAATTTTCCTCCATCAGATAAATTCGGTTGTGGTCAGTGATATTCTGCCTCTCTAAATGGGGACAGAGGATTTAGTTCACAACATTATCTGTCTAAAGAGCATTAAGCAGCCAAAGCCCACCCAACATCAAAAGCTCTTACAAGCTGAGTGCGGCAGCGTAGCCTCTTGATCTTCTCTCTCTCACCTTTGTTCCTCACCTATGCGGCCTCTCACCTTGCGGGTGCTATTAGTCATCTTGGCTGTGGGAGTGAGGCCATCGGGGGCGCTTGGTCTCTGTTCTCCCAGAGCCCTGCAGAGAGGGAGGTGCAGGTGCAGTGTCAGCAGAAATACAGAATATACTGTAGCGAGATGTATAAATAGAGAGATAAATGGCAAGAGGTGAGAGCAAGATGAGGCTGAAGATGGATCAAAGGGATTAAGATGCTGATAATAAAGGGGGGGGGGCTGCAAAGACAGTATTTTTTTTAAATCAAGGAAAACTAGCATTTTTACATAAACTGGAAGACCTGACAGATTTCACCATTCATTTTCTTTCTCACACATATATGCACATTTGCAGGCACAAACACAGAAATAAATTTAATTTAGTCCTTGAAGATTGAAATATTATGGCTACAAATAATTGCAAATGGGGCACAGTAGGAACATTTGTTTTTTCAAACACTTCATTTGTACACTACAGACTCCTGAGATGTGAGAGGGATTTTTTTTTCTCTCCAGCCAAGATTGTATTTTCCCCACACTCCCATGCTCACTCAAACCTACTGCGGAAAAATACATTTGAGAGCTTATTTCATCCATGGCCGTGCTGGCATTAATGTGAAAATATGAGGGTGGCAGCTGAAGAGCACTGATGCTCAGGCCCTATATTGCTGTAGCCTTAGTTGTAGCTGCAGCGGTCTTGAAATTGCAGTAAATAATAAAGCAGACGGTGTGAACCAGCTTTTGAGTGTCAGATCAATCACAAGTACGTTGGCTTTTTTTTTTTTTTTTTTTTTAAAGGGCACTTTTTTACAACAGGCTTATACAAATATGCGAACACTTGCATAAAACTACACTAAGTCAAGTAGGAAATGGCAAAACATAGTCTGGAACTTTGATCTGAATCTGGAGTAGATGGTGTGCAGCTAGCACTTGCCTGAGTTTGCCAGCTGTTTTCATGAAAAAGGTATGAAACTGTTTAGTATTAAATGTGAATTACTGCTTTGTGTGAATACAGATGCAGACACATCTGAATCCAGTACAGTTGAAAGATTTCGTTTTGATTAATAAACTTGTTCAATAGAATTGTAGTTATAAAACCTAACAGGGTTGTTGGGATCCTTTACCGGACTTGCAACCTCCCTAACTTGAGCTTAAGTGGGTTACGCTCTAATACGAAATGACGACAATTTCCTGGCCGTTACATTCTTTCTTCGTACTTGAATTCGGGAGGCAACATCAAAATTCACTATTTGACACAAGAGGAAGCACTGTCATCCTCTCAAATCATTTCCAGTCCCTTGGGAAGGGCGGCCGACAGAGTGAGAACATATACCTGTCATACTGCACCCACTGTGACCATGTGACTGACAGCTGCCCAGTGTGAATTCCAGCTCACTCCGCTCTCACTGTCTTTGTGTTGTCAAAGCCCTGTTCTCCCAGATGGTTCGCCAGCTCTTTTCGTTTGCCGCGGTTTTACTCTGCTTTCTTTCATTTGTTTATTTTTGGTCTCCCTTTTGTAGCCTTTGTGCAGTCACATGCCATGTTGCCCAGTGAAGTCACTTCATCTCATCATCAAAATTAGCAGTTCTGCTGCAGAAATGCTTTGATCTCAAATTTCACAAAGATGATAATCTGCTTGTGTATTTATTTCGTTTTTTGTACATCATTACTCCGTATTTATGAATTTTTGAGTTGATTGTAGTTTCATCTTCTTCCATATGTGACCATCTTACATGAAGGTCACACACTAGCCATTCACAAAATCACAATCAAAACCACAAAAAGGACGTCTAGCTCCTGCATAAATTGCTGTCTGCAATATTTGAGATCGTGTGGGAGTGTAACATCAGGAGCAGTAGCCAAATTTCCCCGAGGTTGTTCCTCTGTGATAGCTGAATGTCTTTGTGGAGGGGCCACACATTCACAGGGATCAGAAGATCAATACAGGCCTATCAGTTGAACCAGCCTATTGAGCCCAGTGACGTTTAGTCTGAGGTGCAGTCTGAATATCCCTGCTGTGTGGAAGCTGAGTCAGCCTTTGGTCCTTCCCTGCACCATGGGAATTGTTTTTTTTATCTTTTACCAAATTAGAATTTGCTGTGTCAGTGGTCCTCTTTTCACACGTGGTTTTTTTATTTTACCTGAAAATGGTCATTGTTCAGAGTTAAATTTTTAATAGTCGGTCATGCTTAACTGCATTGAAAAATATAGGCGATAGAGTTGTCAGTAAAACATTTTTTAAGCATGTTTCTTTTTGTAAGTCCTCTGTGTGTGCGCGCTTATGCACAGGCATAATTTTCTGCAGTGACTGATGTAAAATGGCCGACTCGGGCTACTGTCAAAACTGCCATTAGGAAAGAGGTGACAGAGGTAATACTGTAGGTGATTTGCAGCACTTAATGGAGAAGAGAGGCTGTGATAGGAAGTTAAACGTAATTGTCCTAAGTTACTTGCTGTCATCCCTAGTGTCCAGAGTGAGTTAGGAGGAGACGGGTTGACTGTCAGGTTTACATTCTGTCATGTTTGGATTTGATCCAAAACCATGGTTGACTGAAACACCTCAGGTATCCTCTAAATTATGTACATTACAATATGTCCTATGAGGGACAGAGTTATCGTTCTAATTTACCATCTGGCACATCAGGTCAAACATGTTATTTGTTCAAACTTCTGTTTAAGGCTTAAGATATGGAAAATCAATTTGCAAGTTTTAGCAGCTATATCGCGATAGCAATACTTGTTTTTCTTTTCTTTTTCTTTTTTTTTTTTTTTTTTTTTCAAAATTTCTGTATTATCTTTGTTTCTTCATGCTTTATCTTCAGCCCCAGTTCTGGAGCTCGGCTTTAAGTATGTGTGTGAAGGCATGCTATCACTTCAGTATCTGTTTGCCCATAAACATGCCTGTCGTCTGCGTGATTGGACAGTTTGTGTTTTTATAGTCTGTTGATAGATTAAATAATAAGTTGGAAAATTTATTTCAATTTTTATAATAGACGGAAAGAGCAAATAAAATCAGCCAATGAAATCTTTCGCAGTATTTTCTATCCTCAGTTTGCATTAAAAGAAAACCTCTCTTAGGCTACAATGGAGCACAGTGTACACTTTGTTCTTATTTGTGTGTATGCCACAGCATATCTCACCTAGCACCAAGGGACGCTGTTGGCCATTGATATTCCAGCTCAGTGTGCATGTCAAGAGCGCTTTGTCCGACTGTGCGACACAGGGGAGACAGTGTTTGACGGCGCGTCTCTGAATTTAATTATCTACAGCTGCTTCAGAGCAAATAGAATGATCTGTAGGATCAGCAGATGTGACAGAGCTTTTCTTGGGCTGCATAACACATGTCCATAAACAAGCACTTCATACACATGCATACTTTGCGTACGCATGCTACTCAGCTCTGCTAACACAAGTGAATTGAAAAGATGACACAAGGACACTTTCAGGTCTTAACCACATTTTACAAAATCTGTCTGCCAGCAAAAAATGTTGACTCTGTGTGTCTGTAAATGTCACACACTGATATCTGGAAGAATCTTTAACTGCAGCTTCGGTTTCTATGGATCCGGTTAGTTTCTAACATGGTAGTGCTGCAGGCAGCAAATCCCACACAAGCAGGGCAAATGTTCCTCCAGTCTAATAAGAAGCTCTGCAGTGTCCCTCTGTCCGTCTGAGAAAAGTGTCTTTAAAAACAATAACCCCTCCTATATGCGACTGAATTAAATACAAAATAAGCTTTGAGATTGCTTTTAAATGTTTACCGAATTAAAGAGTTTTAGTATAGCCTCAGGTATAACTATGTCAAGGCACGCTTTAGTCCTCTGCTTCCAGAGTGAAGTGACATATTCAAAGTCTTGTTCTACCCGTTTGTGTGACGTGTTCTATATGCCAAAGCCCTGCACAGCAAAAATGCGAGTGCATATATATACAGATTGTATAGTATGCCTCATTTTGAATTCAGATTACTATTGGTTTCATCACAACGATAAAGCAAGCAGTGAGCCTGACAAGATTGTAGCTTCTTCTGGCAAATGAAAAGGCAGTCGGGCAGACATTTATGCTGTGCCTCCAGTTATGCTCTCATCCACTTAGTCTTGCATAAAAGGAAATGAAAGCGGTGGTGTATCTTTGTTAAAAATTGTCATAAAGATAAGGCAAAATGGTCTTAATGCTTTGTACAAATCCCTTATGTTCCCATGCAGTTATCGACAGTGTTTCTCGCAAAACACGTCCTGGAAATCTTTGCTTATAGTGGACAATGCTTGGACTCAATTTTCCTGAAGCCAAATGGACCTTTCCACCAGATGGGTATTGACAGAGAGGCAGAGAAAAGAGACGGAGTGTGCACATGCACAGCAAACAAAGACAAAAAAAGACAGAACGAGAGAAACAACTAGTGACAGAACGAAAGGCTTGACACGGGATGGTCAGCCTGGCATTGTCTTGGCAGCCTAGACCGCCTGAACTTGTAAGAGCCATTTATAAACATTGTGCCGGCAGCTTAGACCGGGAGGATTATCAAGCAACACTTTTAGCTTCTTAAACAAGCAACAATTGCAGCCAACACGGTCCAAGAGAGCATTAGACAAAGGACTTACAGCAAAGGACACGAGTGTAAGGATTTAACTAAATGTCAAACAGCTTTGGTACTGAAAATGTAACTTTTTTTTTTTTTTTTTTTTAGCCATTGTCTATTGTTTGAAAGGGCGAGGGCGCAGAGTGGGAGAGAACGAGAAAGATGAAGAAGGAAGAACAGGCACCGGTGGGTAACTGCCGCTGGACGTTTGTAGTTAAGCGTTTAATCTCCCACGCTTGGAGAATACAAACGATCTTGTAATCGTCCCCGACCTTGACATGATCAGCAAGGTCGCAAGGGAACTGGACTATTTTGCATTTCCCACAGATGCTTTGCAGGGACATGCAGCACAATTAGTACACTGGATAAAAAGGAACTGTCTCACTTCCCTCCTTCTCTCCTTCTCCTCCTCGGGGGTATTTACCTGGCACACCCCCAAACCCAACACTTCATTACGCAGACTCTAATGCTTAATTATGATAAAGGACTAGACTAGTTAGTGCTTCTAAGTCTGGTCAGAGTGAAACTATTATTTTTATCTGCTAGTCTAAAGATTGTCCTATTAACAAATTAAAAACGTAGTTAATAAAAGGATAGGCTTTTTATTGAAAATGTTCATCTCTAGTTTTTCAAGATGTCTTTAGGTTAACTGGTTTTCGTGTGTGTGTGTGTGTGTGTGTGTGTGGTTGTTTTGAGTGTCCAAACCCCAAAAGATCAAAGTTCAGTTTATAATGTTGTAATACTGATGGAAGTAGTAAACCCCAAATGGACAAATTATCTAAGTTGTCTGCTTACTGACACCTGCTGCTAGTGTATAAAGGTGTGTTTTGTGTGTGTGTGTGTGTGTTTTTCTCTGTGTGTATTTGTGCGTAGGCCCTGAAATCGCTGTTATGTAATTAAAGGACTTTTGTCCTCCGGCAGCAGCGCATTACCTGTATTATTGAATATGCTGAGAGTTGAGATATGATTATACTCCAGTCAAATTCAATTTCTGTTTTCAGCAGCTTGATTATAAAAGCCTGGACTTGGCTCTTTTAAGTTAAGCCGATGGTTTTTAGGTGTATACCACACAGGGATAATGGAGCTGACCCTTTCTCAGCATCTTAACGGGCTCGACCTTAAATCTCCATCAACACAATCGCTATCAAGTCCCTTTGGGATCTGGTATCATTTCATAATACGAGCAGCAGCATTAGGTTCAGTTTAGTTGTTTGTTATTTGGATGGATATGGTTTTAGATTGGTTAGAGGAATGGCTTATGTTTTACCATTTTTTTACTCTAGCCTGACACTGACTTTATTTATGGGGTGTGATTTGTTTCTCATAATGCTTCTGCCAAAAATTTCCTTTGTACACTTTGGTTTCCTTGGCAAATAATGGCACTGAACAAAAGGGACGCAGTGCTTTAAAAAAAGTTTAAGATGAAACTGCTAAAACTCGAATAGGACAGTTGGAGGCAAAACAGCATCTGTTTCTCAAAATCCTGTATATATGTTTTGGCATTAATGAAGCCTTTAAAAATGTGTAAGGTGACCGTGCTGTGTGCGTTTAACCACCCCAGCACCATGGCTGAGGCTGGCTTTTGAACTCTGCACTAAGATGAAGTCAGACGATCCCTCTCCTCCTTAGAATGGAGGACGCAGCGTCAATGGTTTCAAAAAGACTTTCAAATTTTGACCCGTCAGATGTCAGCACAGTTTTCCTTTTGAAATGAGCAACAGCTCAGCAGACTCTGACCTTCGGATCCTGTTTATATATGCTTGTTTTTTTTTTTCCTTTTCTGAGAGGTGGAGATTTGATTTGTATGTGTGGATGTAATAACTGCTTTCACTGACAATGGTTAACGCTGTGTTATTGAGCTCCTCCAGTGAGTTCATTTACATGCACTTAAATAAGCAGGTTCGTCTTTCTTGGGAAAACAGTTTTTTTTTTTTTTTTTTTTTAGCTGTCATTGAAATGGGAAAGCTGGTTTCCAAAATCAGGGTAGGAATAAGGGAAACTCTCTTTCCCCAGATTCTCCAGCAGTGCATGTCAAAAGTCCGCAGACAGGAAGAAACAGCTGACTGACTGACGAAGAGGTCATTAACAGATCGATGCCGCCTCATTTTTAAAACAAAGTCTGCCTGAAGTCCGACAAAAAATGTAAATATCACAAAGTGCCTAGTAGAAGTCTCTTTCCACCACAGATTTGTTTTTGTTTTCAGTTCAAGCTGTGGATCAGCTGTGTCTCTCCTTTTCTTTTTTCTCTCCCCCTGTGCTGTCACTCTGCAGTAGCATGAGCACAGCCAAAAAAAACAAAAAGGAAATAAAACATAGAAACCAGTGTTTACTGTCACTTTACAGATACAATCTGTTAGATATGCTTCCAAAATAAGTATGAAGTGGAGGAGAAATCAGGTTACTGTACACATGGATTTCCAGTACCCAGGATGAAGTGCATATAAACATTGTTCCCTGATTACTCAAAAAAGGTGTTTCTTTGAGTAATCTGATTACTTAAGTGCATGTAATGGCAGACACTGATTTCTGTAACAGACAGGTTTCTTTCTAATGCAGGGCCCCCAAGCATAGTTATATTATTTATAAACTAAGTTGGTTATAAATAGTTCATTAGATTTAGATTTTAGGATTTTTCTTTATACACAGTGTTCCAACTTTTTCATTTTATTACTCCGGCAAATAAATTGAGCCTTCAAATCATAATTCTAGGTCAAGCTGATGAATTCAGCAAAGATCAGTCCAAGGTGGAATGTCTGGCTGGATCAGCAGTTTTCTTGTACTTGCTTTAAGTGCAAATACAGTAGATAAAATCGAGAGAAAAGCAAGATGTCCAAGGCTGTGAGAAGTGATTATACTAGTGTGTGCATTAGTCCGCGTGTGTGTGTTGGGCGACTGCCGGCACGAGTAGTGGTTCTTATGACAGTCAGTCCCTCCAAGTGTTAAGTTACATTGTTTTATGTTTTACGGAATTAATTGTGGATTTTTTTTTACATTAACTGTTGCGATCCCAACATCTGAAATTCCCGGTGGGACTGGAGTTATGGTGAGCTGTGTGTGTGTGTGTGTGTGTGTCTGTGTGTGTGTGTGTTCTGTGTGTGTCTGTTTGTGTGTGTGTGTGTGTGTCTGTGTGTCTGTGTGTGTGAGAACAGGGACCCAAGCAGGTAAGGCAGGAGGTGTAAGCTCCCCAACGCATTTGTAATGCACCTACACTCTCAGGTATTTGTACCTTTTTGTGTGTTTGTATACGGATTTGCACATGTACGTGTGAACGGCTGCTTAAAGGTGTTAATAAGGACACCTGGATGTTTTATTTGGAGGGAGTTCGATTAAGGATTCTCCTTGTTAGCGCCGTCTTAAAACTGTGATCCAGACTGGAAGTGTTCTGAGTTTACGCGTTTTCTATTTCTGGTACGTACTGTGTAAAACCTCTTGTTACTGAGTTGTAATTAATATATTTCCTATTTAAAATTTGTTTAATTCAAGGTCTAGGCCTTATTTAGATTTTATGCAAAGTAGGAGTTTTATATATATATATATATATATATATATATATATATATATATATATATATATATATATATATATATATATATATATATATATATATATATATATTTTTTTTTTTTTTATATAATATATTTTTTTTTTGTGGAAATCCACTCATGAATATATTAGGTGTTTTTCCTCATTGGTTTATTTGTTTGTTTTTTTTTTTTTACCTTTTTATAATTGCTCTTGTGTGACATAATGCTTGGATATTTCATATTCAGCATGTCATATTTCCTGCTGGTTGATGAGCCTTTATTACTGGCAGAAGAGAGGATGAGAACTCCTGATGATGCTCTAAGTCTGAATATGGTGTTGGCTGTCCACTGATCTGCACAAAGGTCTTTGCAGGCATGTAGCGTTAAGACGACTTTAATCTTTGGGTCTGTAAAAGATTTTACTACAATAACATTTGACTTTAATGTGTAGCTTTTAGGAATGGAGGTGACACAGAAGGCCCGCTGATGGCTTTTCAGGAGATGCTTTTATATTTTTTGAGTTGTTCAGACATTTCTTGCCACTAGCTATACAGTGCCAGACATCATTATTTTATTTTCAAATAGGGTGAATCTGCTAGGTATGAATCACCAATGACACATTATTCTCCTCTAAGCCCCAAATTAGAGAGTCTATGCTAAGACTAATGTATTTTGTTTTTGCAGTATGTGGCTGATCTTTGAGTTTTTTATCTTTGTGACTCAGTGAGTGTGTCTGATTTCGTTCTTTAGAAAATCACATAGAAAAGAAGAACGTGAATGTTTCTCATCAGATGAAATATGACTCATCTTCTCTTGCTCTTTCAGCAGTTTCCGACACAGACGAGAGTCCCTGTCGAAGGACCTACTGCGGACGGGGTCGGCAGTGCGTGCTGATGGCAGAAACTGGCCGCGCCGAGTGCGTTTGCCAGGAGAAATGTCGACCCTCATTTGTGCCGGTGTGTGGCTCAGACGGCAGGTTCTACGAGAACCACTGTGAGGTTTACCGCACCGCCTGCCTGGAAAGGAGACGGATCTATGTGGTGCACAGCAAGGACTGTTTCTTCAAAGGTAATATTTGACTGTAACGCCGATCCTCTAACACTGCAGAGGGCCACTACACACTGCAAATAGACTCTGCTCGACACGTTGTCACACATTGTGTAACAAGGTATTTACTGGCAATAGCTTGTTGTACTTGCAATTAATAAATTGAGAGGTCCATGTGTCAGGCTTGTGTTATTGGTGCAGGTGGTTGTCAAACGTAGGCGCCAATTTCCCACAAACATCCCAACAACAATGTTGCTGTGTTGCATTTGATTATTTATTTTTGCTTTTGGCTGCAGAAAAAAATATTTGAAGTTCTTTCTTTCTTTTCTTTTTTTTTTTTTTAATCAGTCCATCTTTCATTTTTGTCACCATCTGCTATGGCTTAAAAACTCTGAAAGCCTTGCATTTCACTTGTATTTGAGGCACAGTGGTCTCACAGTGTTTTTGGCAAGCTTAACCAAGGCAGAATTGGTGATTTTTGTTTGTTCACTACTGTTGTTTTCTCACAATTATGTGTTGCTTAACATGGAATGTTGTATACAGGAGTGCTTCCAAATATCTAATGAAATATCTTATTCTCATATCTACATTCATATACGTAAGAAATGTTTTCATTTTTTAAAACTGAAACTTTTTGCTTTTGAAAAAAATTGGTAATGGTAACCAGTCTTGATAACATTGCTTCTGCTGGTAGTGATATCTTTTGGTGGCACTGTAGTAATTTCATGTTTGCCCAGTAGTGCAGTGGTTAACACTGTAGCCTCGCAGGCAGAACGCTGTAATTTCAGACATGTCTGCTCACTGGGGCTTTCAGGTGTTCTTTCAGTGGGTACTCCTCTTCTCCCACAGCCCAAAGCCGCGCAGCGATATCAGTGAGTGATTCTGAAGGCGGGAATGCGAGCTTGACTGGTTCCTTTTTGACTATGAAGCATACAGCATTCTGGCCATTTACGTGACACCGCGTTTTCTAGACAATTAATGTTTCCAGACAGTCAGTGCATTTGAGGTCACTTGTCATTTGAGTTTTTTAACACGACAACGTTATCACAGTGCTGCGGCACAGCGGCTGTTTTGTTTTTGATGTCTGACTGCTACACCACATATTTACAGGTAACAGTGTGATGCTGTTTGTGAGTGAAAATTGCCCCTGGATGATGATCTGATACCTGTGGGGCACACTTGTGAGAATTTTGAAGGCTGCAGCGGGCTTTGGCTTTGACACGTTTAAACAGAAATAGAGTTGTACAGACAAACAAAGCAATTGTTTGGTAACATGTTTCCCGTCTGTCAAGCTCTATTCACAAGAATCCATCACTGTGGAAACCGCACAGTTTCTGTCACGTATTCAATCACAATAAAAGAATGAAATTATTTCTGGTTTGGCACTGAAGCCTGTGGCTCAGGGTCAAGTTTCTCCGAGAAATGATAGCTAAGCACTGACACTGGCACTGAGACAGTAAGCATTTTTATCAGATGCTGGATTCCTCTCCTGTGGTGTCCTCCGCCGCTATAATCACCCTCCTTTCAGTTTACGTCAGCATACTTACTTGACAGTTGGTCCTAATCACAAACACTGCCATCTATATCATTTATAGTTGCACTTAGAAATTTAATTTAACGATTAGTCAAAGTGAAAATTTTATGGTCAGTTTTTGTTCAGAAGGTGAACATTATTAGAGCAGATGTCATAAAAAGGCTTGTGATGCAGTGAATACAGACTAGAATCCAAACAACTGTCATAAAATACTTACATATTTGGTGCTTGTTTAAACATTTGCACATATTAATCGATAGAATATGTAACCCACTCAATTTGAACATCTCAGACTCTTTCCTGCTGTATTCATCAGCATACAGGCAGTCACCAATCACCACCAGCTTACTGGGGATATCATATTCTTTATAGTCAATCGTTACAATTTTACTCATTGACCTTTACACATTAGAAAAAAAACTGCATTCATAGAGAGACCAGCCAGCATTTCTGTGCAACTAATAGTCCGATTCTGTCATCATGATGTCGGTTTAAAGGTACCACAGCTAAGTAGAACTTCAGAATCTGACAGAATTTAGATAAATATAGTTTTATTTTTTCTTTTTGCGAGTGTTCGGCTGCCACCTTGAAATACTGCAAGCGTACGCGTATACCTGCTGGCATCACCTGCTGCTTACATTTTACTTTTCAGGATGGACAAGCATAAAACTTCTCTTATAATCCCCCAAGGTGTAGATGTTAAAATGGAAAGTAAAGCCAGAGTTATTTATGGTGTCACGTCATGCGCAAAAACACAGACACACATACACAAACAAACACGGCATGTAGCACTTTTAGTCGTATCACATCAGGGAAGGGAAAGATTCTTGGCAGACACCACCATGCATGGCTAATCCACATTAGAGCTGTTCAGTCGGCACATTAGGCTTAAACTCGAGGTGTTTGAACGCGACCCACTAGGAGATAGAAAATGCTGGAAATCTTTCAGATGTCACGGGAATGTTGTGTGTGTTTGTACGTCAGGTGCAATAATTACTTCCCACATACAAAGGCATTATTGGAAGGCTTGTCTCTCAGTGCTGTGCTAGAGTTATTGTTCACAATTATCATTTATTAGTATAAACAGCCGAGGACTGGAGAGATCTCTGCGTGCTTGTTTGTGGACGCCTTCTGCTTTGTTAGCCTGCTGTCTCGCTTTTCACTTAAAACTCCTTTAAAACAACGATTCATCTTGAAAGCCTGTCCAATTCACTGAAACACTGGTGTAGGCTGCTGCGGAACAAGCAACCTTAATGTGTTTTTCTCATTAGCCCATGGAGGGAGTCTGAATATTGTCTATACAGTATTTTACTTAGAAGGTGCTCCAGTGCTTGGATATATTATTATGAAGTAAGTCAACTTACAAAAAGAGTATAAAATCTATCTACCACTGTCACTGCACTGGCAAAACACCGCAGTAATGTATGGGCATGATATTACTATTCTCCTTGCAGTGTTGTTTCTCTTTTAAACAAATTGAATAAAAAGTAGATGGAACTGAATTTTCTCCCTCCTCCTGAACACACTGATCTTTCTCTCCATGTCTTTTTTTTTTTAATATACATTTTGGGTCCCAGTTTTTGAATGCTTAAAGCTTGTTAAATGCTAGATGGCCAAAAAAATGTTCCTACTCTCAACACCAAAACCCTCACAGACAAAACTTAGTCTTCTGGGACCCCACAGCTATGTGTTAACCCATATGGCAAGAAACTTTTGGCTGTTTTGGTAACTTTGCTTTTAAATTTAATAAACCTAAAAGCTCTGCTGTGAAAGCCAATTTTCTTCAGCTTAGGGCTACGACCAAAGTCACAGTCTCAAATTTGGCAAGGACATGTGCATGCTTCCGCCTCCTCATATATGGATTATGGTGATTTTATTTTTTTTTTTTCGTGCACAACTAGTTCAGAACTCACCAATGTGACAAAACAAACTAGAACCACATTTCTATTGCGCTGACCTTCCTTCACTAGCGTCTACTTACAGAGTGAGAGGTTCTGTTTATTCATTAAGCTCTAAATTGGCACACATTCATCAGCACCTCTGTCACTGTTCCATCACCGGGTCATTCAGGACATCTGACCAAGTGTCATTCTATGCTATAAACCAAATTTGTCTTTGTTAATGCCCCAAAACTGCTGAATAGCATCATCATTCACACTTTACTCGATGGAACATAATGCTCTATGCAAGGGACCGAGTCATGTATCAGAGTCTTGAATAAATGACACATGGTGGGCTATTGCACGGGCTCCTTCTCTCATGCATTGCGTATACTTTTCTTATTTTTTTAGAATTGTTATTTTTTAAAATTTTTCTGCTATTACATTTTTTGTTAAATGTTCTTCTCTCGCCTCTTTGATGCACCTTGAAAGGAGTTTGTAGCCTGTTATTGACTTGATATCCATAATATTCATTTGCATTGAATTGGTTTGTGATGGGCAGGAGAGGGGATCCTGAAAAGGATGACTATAAACCTCTGCATGTGGCTCTTTGTTGTCGGCCTGTCACTGGCTTCATTGTATTTACATTCAGTTACAGTAGTTTAGCTGATTTTTTTTTTTATTGCACATTTACATAACAATAACTGCACGTTTTAGAATAACATTAGAAGAAATACTTGAAATGTCATATTCCCAAGTAAATGCATAACCCAAACAGCATAAAGGCGTTTTCATTATTAAATTTTTTCAATAATCTGAAATCCATTTTCGCTGCAGCACTTTTAAGATTACTCTGAGCTGTCGTAAGCCATCCACTCCACAAAGACCCTGCTGAAGAATTAGCACAGAAACTACTCAGAAAAAAAGTAAAGCCACCAAGGTGTCTCGAGAGTGGTAAATTGAGGTACACCCTCAAATTTACATTGTTTGACCCCCAATGTCTTCAGAAGACACGTCAGTAAAAAAGACTGATAGGCCAGCAGCACTCACGCCTAATAACCTGTTTAGATTATAATTGCCAAAAGTCATAAAACGGGATTTCCTTGAGGCTGTTGTTCTTTTTCCCAACGCGAAGAATGACATCCTCTCTCACAAATAACTTGTACTGTATAATAAAAAATAGTGTCACCCATTGACGGACCCCCAGACACAACCATGCCTCTGTGTCATAGTTGTACTGGTTTTCTTTTTCGACACAAATCAGGCAAATTGTTTTAAGTGACAACACAAACATTAAAACCTGTGATGGTATGAGCTAATTTGTTAAAAATTCAATGGAGTAGCAGATTAGAACAATAAAAGGCAGATTAGTGAAACACTCACTCACATTCTCTCTCTGTCTCTTTGTGACAGTAGCATTGTGCATGGATTAAATGGCAAGTTATGGACGGTCTTGTCCACCACTGTCCATTGTGCTAATTTGTGAAATTAGTGTAACATGCATCAAGCTTTTTTTCCCGCCGCTGTCTGTTGAGCATTGAGGTGAAAGTTGGACTACATGTGACCCAGTCTTTGATTGCAGCCCGATCTGTGTTGCACTGTTTGGAAAAGAAATGGCAGTTGATTAATGACTTTTCTTCCTGATGAGTAGGAAGCTCCTACCGAAGCAAAGGCGGTTTAAAGAGCCATCTGTTTCCGCTGCGTTTTGTATGGCCCTTGGCAAGGGAGTCTTTAATGTATCCTGCAGTGACCACTTCATTAGGGACAAGTGTCCCATTGGTGTTTCTGGCTTACTTTTGACTTCCCCATCAGACGGGTGATGTATTGCCATCCACCAGACAGAAATTAGCCTCCCCAGGGTCACAGTGAGATGTGCTTCAGGTAGTAGTAAGATTATTGGAATCATGCAGTGATGGTTTGTTGGACAAATGACGTGCCCGTCTCTCAGATGCCCGGCCTCGGCAGCTTAATGTGGGCACAAACTCCACAGAAATGAGGCGGGGCCATGCGTGCAGCTCGTTGCTTGAGTGAGGAGGTCTTTACAACAAACAAATGTCTGCGTGCAGTGTCATGGCTTTGAGCAGTCCAACCAGAGATTTCTCAGATTTCTACTCTGACCCGTCTCCTGACCTCCTACATTACACCAAAAGAAACACAACAGGTACACTGTTCTTGACATTGTGAACTCCTTTTATTTTCCTTCCTTCAAAGCATCCATCATCTGTCCAGGTTTTCCGTGTGCCTCACTTTAAGAGCGGTTTTAATTACTCTTTATCATCCAGACTCAGTCAAGGGCAAATGTGGTCATTGCATTACCCATCAAAGCCCCCCCCCAATCATTTCACCGCCCTCTCTGCACCCCGTGGCATCGTTCTGCCATCCATCTTTTTGCTTGCTAGCCCTCTGCCTCCTCCTGTGACTGAGGCCATTAACTCAGTCACACAAACACATGGTTCTTGTAAGGAGGAGTGACTGTAGTGTGAGCTCCAGTCCTTCAGTTTTTAGTTTCATGCACAGAAGCTGGATGGGGTCGGAGCAGGATGCATTTAATGGTGACCAATAAAACATTTTTCTTTCTAGAGGCAGGATGTTCATATTTTTTTTCCTTGGAGGATTTAAATTTGGTGTGCTTCATAGTGTTTTGCTCTCATAACCTAAGCTCTCACATATAACTAGAGAGCTGCCAGGAACCAAGTAGGTTGCCCTCTTGCTAAATTCATTCAGTCCTGAAAAACTAAATCAACATTTCATCTGAACACCTATAATTTTTTTTTTTTTTAACCTTTTGTGAAGATACTGACACTCGTATTGATTACCTTACTTTATGTGCTTATTAGGTGATTCATATTATTTATTTGCAGTATACTGGTGGTGATGATGATGTAATTAATTTTGCAATTATGTTACTTTATGCCGATTAATTTGGCAAACACCATTCAGCTCTACATCGCAGTGACATGTTTCTGTAAATGCTCACAGTTTTACTGAACAGTTTCAGCTGGGGTTTAAAGTTGTCGGGGTCACACACGACACCACTGGATCGAAAGTTGCCGTTCGGCTCTCTGTTAGGTTAAACCCAACCTCAGCTTTCCAGGTGCAACACGTTCTGCACACGCAATCCAAACACAGCTAACACCCTCCAGGCGTCCCCTGACAGCCCTGTATTTGTTACAGTGGGCTTACTAACGAGCAGTCCACCTCTCCCCATCTTTCTTTGTATGGGTTCCTTCCCAACGCCTTCCTCCTCATTCTCTCTCTCTCCACTAGTCACGTGTGTCTTACCTCATTATGTTGATTTCCTCCCCACAGATTCATTATGGTAGAAGTATTTGCCGTATGAAATAGATGCCCTGTCCCAGATAGAGATGTCCCCTGGTCCAACTCTGGTCCCCTGCCTCATAAACATCAGTCTCTCCAATGAAAATAGAAATCTCTCTTTGGCCATGCACATCTTCTGCTGTTGTGGTAGTGGGACATTGTCAAGGATACTGCACTAAAAGCACCGTCAGCTGTGGCAAAATCGACGGCTTGGATGTTGAAACAGGTTACTTAGATTTTAGTAGGTGTTTTCCTACTAACGAATAGTTGGGTCGAGTGGAAGGTTTTGCTTGGGTTTTGTAACAAAGAAAAAACATGCACAAATGCAATGACGTGAATTAGCTGTGCTGTTTTAATTGTTGGCATAAGTAAATTCACAGCGGAACTGTTTTCTTCCTAATCGTAAGAAACAAGTTTGTAGTTTGCATTCAGTTTTTTTTGTAGGAAATATTATCTCATTGTTTCACACATCGTCCTGCTTCTTTTTATCTTGTTGCCCTATCAACAGCTGGTCATCTCACATGACTTTTGTGGAGCATCCATTGCTTTTGGCTGGATGCATTTTTAGTTTTTACTTTTATTTGATGTTTTTTATTTAAATTTAAAATGTTTAAAATTTACAAAATTTGGAAAAAATGAAACACCTGGGAATCACACTTTCTGTCACTGCATATTTCACTTTTCACCTGCTTCCTCACAAAATAAATGACTCAAATGGCAACAAAGGAAAGAAACCCACATCTTATTTGGCATCCCTTGTCATTTTTTGGTTAAAGCTGGGGAATGTAATCAGCTGGCAATCTGTAGAAGAGTGCTGGTAAAGAAAGCTCCTAGTTTCTCCCCTGCTTTCATTTCAGTCCATTTTAGGGAATATTTTGTGTGAACCCCTTAAAGACATGAGGTTGAACAAGCTAATTTTTTTGTGTTTTGTCTTTCTAAAATTGCAAAAGCCTTTAGATTTTTTGACCCAGAATCACATCCAAGTCAGTTTCTTCTCTGTGCATCTTTTTTCTTTTATTTCTCATCTCGCTAATATACACTAGGAAGACACACATGCACAGCAAATTACACACACTCACATGAATGAAGACACACCACTTCAGTCCTGACAAAAGCGAAATAATCTCTTCTGAAAGAGAGTGTTTATTCTTGCCTAAGAGATTTTGACATGCTTGTCACAGCAGTGGCATTGCCTATCACTTTGCCTTTTCAGTGGTGAGCTGGGCACCGCAGCACCACAATGGGCGTCTCGGATCGTCTGCACAGCTTTAGCTTCTGACGCATGTTGCCCAGCTGGGCACATACCACTTTCACTGATAATTGAAATATGAGGATGGTATTGAATTTGCAATAGCATTTGGGATTCAGCTTTCTAACAAACACTCACACACACACACCCTTTTGTGTAAGTAAATAACAGTAAGTCAATGTTGACTTTGTTCCGGGGAAGCCATCTTGGCAGTGTGTCTTGTCTCTTGGTGAGTTAACAGGTGGTACTGCATCATATTTGGCGCTCTTCATCTACATGTGCTGCTTTTATTATCCTTCATAACACCACTTTATAAAGGCTGTTGGCAAATGACTCTGAACAACTGAGAAATTAGAAAGTGATAAATGAATACATTTGGCCCATCCCCTTCATTTCACAATTCTTTCATCAGTTTAATGGCTGCATAATGGGAAAATACATATGCCTGCCAGTGCTTTTGGACCCAACTTTAAAAACTTTGCTTATCAGATGTTTTTATCAAAGCTAGGATCCAATTACTAACAAGTGAGATTATTCACTTCTTGCACTGCAGTATCATTTAGACAGCAATCAACTAATGCATTTACTGTTTGCCAGACGACTCCTAACTTTGTAGTAAACTACCTTTTACATGAGATGGAAACACATTGCTCTCTCTTGGTCACCATGCATCTCTATTTCTTTCCCCCTGCCCCCCCTCCTTCCTATTAGATCACTTTCCTCTCCTATCTTTCACTCTCATTGCTCTCTCTCGCTATGCCCCCAATGTGGTGCAGATGGGGATTTGAGTGACTCTGTCAAGCTTCTCTCCACATTCCCCAGTCTGTGTTAAATTGGTTCAGAGCTTAAGTAGAGTGTGAGCCTGAAAAAAAATAAAAAATAAAAAATACAAGCATCACCTCGAGGCAAAGTGACCCTGGGTAGGGTGGGGGAGGGAGACGTACATACTGTATGTCCCTGACAAAAACACCCTCACAAGACTCCGTTATAAAATGTATGTGTGGCTCTGTTCAGTTTTCCTCCATAACAGCATCTTAAAACATCTTCTGCTCTTACAATTTTTTATTTAAACCGTACTTAAGTTTTTACTCACTGTGTTGAGGTGTGTGTAATTCTTTCACCTTGAGTATAGAAAATGTAGTTTTCAGCCAAAGCAGTGAACTGCATTATGAATACACAGTGACTGCTTGGGTGTCCCAACATAAAAAGCCTGCGCTAACTTGAACAATGCAGTTAAAGCAATTTTTAAAATATATATATATTTAGAAGTCAGATACAGCCCAATAATGTTACTAGTAAATTATCACAGTTATACTGGGATTGGATGCAGCTCTCCAAGTTTTAACAGTTTTCACTAGCAAAAGTAAGGGCAGTCACCTTGATGTGTAGCTTTGTTTATTGTATTACAGTTGTTCTTTAACCATTGAAAACTTTTTAATGTGTGTGCCAAACATTTTTTCACTAGTTATTAATGTAAGTTGAAAATGCCTGAAATGCTTCAGTTGCCCTGTGAATTAGGCTTTTTTCCAAACTACTATGAGCCAAAAAATGAATACATTAATTTAAAAGAACACTGTATAATCAGGACATTAATTTTTGTTATACCACAACTCTTCCAAATATACGATTTTTAGCCTGCCTTACATCTTCTTGTGCACTTAGTAATTATTGGGTGATTTGGATTGTGATATTGAAGAAGCACAGTTGGCACTTTTAATGCGCGGCGTGACTCATTTGCTTTTATGCCTTGTGCTTGGGCGTAGGTTATCACACAGGGAGTGAAGCTAAATGATACCCAATCACTCTCATAAAGTTTAGCTAAATTGGGTACTTTTTTTTTTTATGTTTCCTTGCTCAGCGCAACAGTCACATCTTGCTCAGCCCCTCGGTTTCCTCCTGATCTTGCTGGGAATAGATATCTGAACAGTTCCTTCACTGTCCTGTGTAATATGAGCTGTCAGATTATATATTTCCACTCTGCCAGCCTGACAGTTTGACCAGAGGGCAAAGAACGAGCCCACATTGACAACTTGTGCAGCTCAGTGTGCTGTAGCAACTGATTTGCCAACTCTCTAGCTGACTGAATGATCAGCTGAATGACTGCCCAGCTTCTCACATAGACCTCTGTTTGACCAAGGCACTTGAGCTACTTAAACTTAAAACCACCAGCACATGAATAAAAAATGTCAAGCTCCAAAATATCTTGCTTCTCAAATTTTGAAAACAAGAAACCAGTGTCAATGTGTTTACAAACCTCTGGCTGCGGTAAAGACAGATTTTGAGATTTATCCACTGGTTGTTCATATGCAGTGCCTCTAGACAGTGTCTCCTTTTTGACAAAGGTCACTCTGCTGATGTGAATAGTTGATTTATTGACACTCGCTATCATAGCACGACATCAGAGGTCACCTGTTATAAGTGTCTCTATTTGGCTTTTGCTGTGGCCAGTGAAGAGGAATTCTGCATTGCTTATTTGAACAGCTTGTGTATATGAACAATTTTGCTGAATTTGACAGTAATAGTCAAACATATACATACTGCATATGGGAACACAGGACAGCATTCACATGTTTTTGTAGTAGCAAGCATTTTATTTTTTCCATACTTTTCAGTTATTCCATACCATCAACATGAGAAGCCACTACAGCTTCAATATATTGAATGACACTGTGCCCTTGGGCGTCATTATTAGCAAGTACAGCATCTCAGTACCGCGGGGCCTGTTTGCATCATCGAGTCACCGTTCTACCATAAGTCGCTGACTGTGTAAAGTGCTGTAATTCTAAGACCCAAAGGGAGTTACAACACTGACAGCAACCTCGGAAGTCATCAGTCCGTGTTATTGTTTTTAAGCTCCTCCCACGTGACTCTCTCTGAGTACAGAAGCAGTACGGATGGATGCTACTGACCTTTTTGTTTTTGCACTTAATGCTACAGGTATTACAGCACAACCAGCACCTTTCTCTTGTGGTTAGACTCCATATGTGTGTAGTTCCAAATTCTGTTCCAGTACAATGTGGCATGATTCACAGCAATTAGGGCTACTGCAATTCCGTTTCTCTGCTTCATGTTTATGACATATGTCTTGCAATGATGGGAAAAATAAGAGCGTTCCTTTTCTTGCTTTGCATTCCTTTTTTTTAATAATGTTCAGGACCCAAAATAACTATTGAATTTGACAGTGGCATCAAATATTAGTATTTTGTTAAATACAAACGTCAAAATGGTGTGTAGGTACAGTACAAACTGTAGTTTGTAACTGTCTTTGTAGCAGTAAATGTACCTCTTTTTTTTTTTAAATGTGGAGACTCCAAAAACCTATAAATATTGTTAATGTGCTTGATACTTTTCAACAGAATCAAAATTGACAAGCTACAGCTGCCATCAAACTGTGATGGAATTCATCCTAAAAATATATTTATTGTTCAGCAGCATTAAGTAAACCTCTCCTCCTTGTTGTTGATCTATTAAGAGGGTTTTGGGGTGTTGCATTCTATTTTCTTGTCAATTATCTTTTTTTCATATTCAAGGCTTGACAGAAATTTTCACAGTTGTTATATCCTAGTAGTAGTGTTTGTTTCTGGTATATAATGTAGAAATTTCCATTTGAAATGGTATGTTCTCCATATCCAATAATCATTTGTTTCAATTTTTGATGAGTCAATAACATCTGAAATGCCAATATTTTATAATTCTAATATTTTTATATATATTTTTATATATTTCTGATGCTTTCAACCTGTAGTTGCTATATAATGTGGGTAACACCCTTTCTGTGAAAAGAGACTCTCCCAAATCCCCACATTTCCTTCTAGCTTTTTGTTAATGTTGGGAAAACTCAACTCGTTCCACAAAAGAGGTTCTTATTCACACAATATAAACAGCAGAAGTCCTTCTGTTAACGTGTGAGATGGAGGGACACATTTTTATCCAGTTTGAATTATGAAAACGGAAAAGAGTCCATTGTTGAATAAAATAATCCTACTTGTAGAATATAAAGTTGGGGCAAGTTAAATGTGTGATTTTGTTGAAGACCTGTGGATGGCTTGTCTTTGCTGCTGTAATAACACTCACCTTGTATCGACCAAATTATGTACATTCTTTATGTGACATTAGATATTTAGTTTGTGGTGAAGTGTGATCCCTGGCCTCGCTTATTATCATGCAAAACAGTTGCATTATTCAAGTGCACTGCATGGCGATGTGAGATCTTTTCAGTGACGGATACTATTTCATATGAATTAGTCACTCCACTTCAAGTGAATTACTTACAACTGGGTGGAAGGCGAGGGTTGCTTATTACTCATGATGCTAATGCTGTAATTTGTTTGCTTCTCTCCTCTCACTGCTCACTCATCTGCATTCATTTTCTACATTTTAGGCATTTGTTTCAGCAAATGATTTGAGGCTCTGTGTCCTACTAAAAGGCCGTTTCATTGAACATTTGTCTGCTCAAATGGTCAAACCCGTGACCTTACTGTAATAAATGACTCTTTAATCATTAAATGAGTGCTGCTGTTCAGCACAGTTCACTGCAAAAGAGTTTGTTTGAAAAAGACCTAACACGTGCCCACATGCCTATTTGTATGTGTGCGCGCGCACTTGATTAATAGCTAAAATGCTAATTAGCGTCATTACTATTTGTTGAAAATATGGCCTACTTATAGTGCAGGAAGGCGGATAATGCACTGCCTCGTTTTAATGAGGAATGTTTGTAGTCTTCATAGACCATGTGAAGAACTTACTATAACTTTTTTTTTGCACTTAACTCAGGATTATCAGTGAAGTCTGAAATTAAACCGCTCGTTTAGCAAGTGCTGCTTCACCTCCTTTAAGTGAAATTCTTAATTGGTAAATGTAGTTAGTTATTAGAAAATGGAGAACCACACTGTATGTTTGCATCGTTAGGTATGTTGTTGTCATATGAACAGATTGAAACACTAACAGGTTTTTCATTCAGCCATACAAGTGTTTCCCACACATACAATACAGTTGGTCGAGCCGCCGAAATATATTACACTTTTAGTTTCATAATCATCTGTGGCAAAGTCAGTGGTCTGTTAATACTAAAACTTTTACACTGTGTGGGAAAATGGGAGAACCGTGATTACAATAGGGGATCATGGCTGACTCTTTCAGGACAGACAAAGACAGAGTAGAGGTCACTTTGTATTTAGGGTTAGGTATAATTGACAGGAACACAAGTCTATACCTTTGAGGTCAAAACTAAGTGTAAATGCATTTTAGTATTTGTGGTAGCCTCTGCAGGTCCTCCAACCTAAACTCCCACATCCATAGTTTTTCCTTCCCCTACCATATGACACACAGGCATTTATTACGAGCAGGTGTCTGTTAAACTTCCACCCGTTTGGCGTCAAACACCAAAATGGTCGCTAGTGTAACAGACTCTTCCAATATAAACACTACACACTGGAACATGCAGGATGGTTTATACACAGAGACCCGTGGTTTCATGTTTCGACTACATACATCAGGTGATGGCACGTGTCAGTGTTGCTTTCCACCCAAACACCCTGGCCTCCTCCTTAGAAGACATTGTGTCTCTATAAACTACATTTTTGTCCAGGTGCCTCATGTCATCCAAGTGTAATACGTTTTACTGTCAGTAAATGCAGCCTATAGACCTGTAATGATTTATTAATTATCATTAATAGTTTTAACAAAATATACATACAAAGTTTGAGAAGTTAATTTTACTTCTTTTACTTTTAAAACTACACAGCACATCATGAAGTCCACAGTATTTAACTGTACTGTTTGATACCTTCCACCAAACCCTGTTTCCCATTCTTTTGCTCCCCCCATTGTATGTTGTTATCTCAGACGATGGATAGCAACTCCCCTGGCATATGATAACAGAAACTCTTGTGAGACTACTGAGATCTGAAATGAACTCTACAGCAGCACTTTAAGTTTTTAATGGTCCTCTTATCAAGTTATATGTAGTCATATCCATTGTGGCGAGAGCTGTTGTCTCCTACCTTATCTGAGCGAGACACACGATTTTATTCCTCTCAGTGTCTGTCTTGTGTTCTGTGTGTAAGCTCACGTTCTTCGGCAGAGAGGATGATAATTGAAATCCTGAGTGGCAGGTCACTTTCATAGTAAACAAACACTGCATACTTTAGCTTCAGTAATTGCTTTTGAAGAGTGGATACATCACTAGTGTGGAACAACTGCAAACACACTTGCAGAATGCACACACACTAAACACACATGGGGAAAAAAAAAATCCCAAATGCAGCTCTTTCCTGCAGGGTCATTTGCAATGGAACACTGCGCTAGTGGTTGGCCTGGGAGCTTCAGTGACAGGGCAAATGCACTCTTCCTCCTTTGACTGAGACACACACACACACACACACACACACACACACACACAGACACACACTGTGGTCTAGGCCCCAGAGCTCACAGACTGACTTCCATGTCTGCCTTCATTTCCAGCACATTCGGAACAACGGCACAACCATCCCTGCAGCTACACACGAGTCTCTCTCTGTCTTCACTCATGTGTCCCTGGAGCCTCAGCCTGGCTCTCCAAGCCCTCCACTCTTTCTTCTCCTTTACCCCTTGCTCCTCTCCCTTATCCTCCTCACTTCCCCACTCTTCTCTCCTTCTGTCCTCGTCTAGTTATTCACTCATCCACTTCATTCTCCATCCCCGAGGCCCCATCCTGCTCGTCTACGTTCTCCTCCTTCTTCTCTCGATGCTTTATGCTTTTGCTGGGCGGGGTCTTGGATCACACACTACCTAACAATCCTATTTGAATAGTGCTGTAGGAACATTGATGAAAAGCCACCGGTTTGTTTCGTTCTTCGTTCTGGGTCTGTCTTCCTCCTCAACCATTTGGAACAGGCCTCAGTCCGACATTATTTATTCAGCAAAACAGATTTTCGCTTTAACCCAATGAGGTTGTCTCTGCCTTCAGATCAGCTCTCCCACCAAGCAATGTGTGTATTACTAAAACTTAAATCTGCCTCAAGATATCTGTTTTCCTTTGATATTTTTCCCCTCTCCTGTTTTGCATTTACTCTCTCTAGTAGCTTTCTCCCTTCTCCCTGTCAGTCCATTACTCGCTCTCTGCTCCTAATCTTCAGTATTTTAGCAGTAAACCTCGATGATTACAGTGTTAATTAGAGACTATACTTTTTCTTATCTCTTCTGGCTTTATTTTTCGCTTTCTCTCATTTACCCTTTTTCTTTTTCTGTCGCCCTCAGCTCACTATAGTCAGTCAGTGGACTGGGTACTCCCTCTTTTCCTCATGTTCAAACTGTGCTTGATATGACTATGCCACTGCTACATCCCAATCAGTCGTCCAATGAGCCTGCAGTAATCTAACACAAAAAGACACTTTTTGTCTCCTGAGCTTTGTGACAGTGATTCAGGCCACTGCATTCATTTATCAAATGGTCCTCAGCTGCAGAGACCAGAGTACTGATATTAACCTCAAAAATCACAGTTTTATTTAGTTACTATACTAAAGGTGAATATACCTGTGAACTTGAGAAGTTAAAGACATTAGAAACCTTTGGATTTTCTGACAAACTAGCGGACAAACCGGCTACAGTAGTTGTCTTTAACCTGGGTCAGTTAGGGGCCAGTTGGCTGTAGCACTACATGTCGATGCTAACATTAATGTTCCATTGGGTTTATTGTTAATTTTGGGTACAACATCACTACAGAGTCAAGGTAGGTTGTTTTAGTGTGTCTGAATGTTTTCAGGTAATGCTTTTTAATCCATGTGGTTTATGGACGTAACTAGCTAGCTCGCAAGAGACGGTCACCCAACATCTACCCAACTGAACTGAACAATTCATCCCCACTCTCCAAGTGTTGAGCTAAGATGTCATTTAGGTTGCATTGGCTGTGTTCGGGCTGCAAAAGGCTGCGTTCCGACCTGCGCTATACCCAGTCTTTATTCGTTAGCTTTGATGCATCAGCAGGGGAGCTGTGACTCTGACTGCACAAGATGCCTAATTACTCAAACAGGTGCTTGCCACTGAGTCCGGATTGATGCTTCAAGAGCACTCAATTAATTGAAGCCCATTACCAATAACAGACTTTGAATCATCCCTTAGATGTTCTGATTTAATTTGGCAACACAAAAGGATCAACAGTGTTAATTAGAGAGTTGCAACAAGGCAGGGGCACGAGAAATAAATGTGAGCATCTGGTATGATTAATTTATCATGTACTGAACGACAACTCCATACGTTTTTACTCACTGGTCTGTAACTGCGGCTTAAATAAGCAATTCATTACACATTAACAGGTAATATATTCCATGTATCTCTTAAGGGAGCACACAGGATTGACGTGTCTAGACTTTAACAAGTATGAAAAAAAAATGAGGTAATGACTTCCTCTAATCTGAAGCCAGTTACATGTTTGCACTGACTTTGTGTCGTGTGGATTAATCTTAACTGGCACTGTCCTCAAACAGGAACTTGCAGCCAGCACAAACAAACCTACATATACTTTTACACATCAATGCTTGCACACGCTTGCACAAACACACACATTTTTCTAATGCGATTACCTCAGCAGACATTTATAGACCCAGTTAATCTAAACAGCAAGAGCCTTATTCCATATATTTGTGTTGTATTCCAATTAAACCAGGGCTGTGGACAAACTAATTTTCTAAACCAATTACTCTGGAAGGAGATAAAATTCCGAAGCAACCTTTGAACAACCTTTTTTCACTGAAATCTCTAACCCAGATTAACAAATCTCCTGGTAAGCTTAGCCGCATGGCATCATGGTTTCAGTAAACTGCTGCTGACACTTGCCTGTTAGCCATCACTCCCTCCTTCTTAGGCTAAACTGCTAATAAAGGGAAATCTAAGTGCTCTAATGGCTCCGTATCAGTAACTCCTCTATGTGAAACACTGAGCACAGTGGATCAGTGGAAACCTCTTTTCCTGCACTCGCATTGCCTGGATCAGAGCAGGATTGGAATAATTTTGGGGAGCTTTTTGGTGGTGTGTGTGTTGTGTGTAGTACAAGTCAATAGCTTTATCATTGGATTATTATTGCATATATTTAAATAGTTCTTAGCTTTGACACAGTTTCATCTCAGTGTCAGCAGAGCCCGTTTGCCCAGCAGTAATAGGGAGGTACTTTGGATGTTAACATAGTTTATCACCAGCAAACTGACTCTGCCTACTAATTTCAGAGTATATGCAATAAATTTACATTTGTACAATGTACTCTCATTGTACCAATAAAAAAAAGTTTTTATATATTTAAAAAAAATCCCCGCCTCCATTGAAGATTTCAGGGCACACTGATTCCTCTGTGTTTAATACTTTGAAATCTCCACCAAAATTCAATCTCCTAACACATCACCACTTCTGTAGAGAGCCTGCGGAGCCCATTTAGCTCCAGGCCTTTGATCAGCCAAGCCAAGAGCATCCTAAAATCCAGCCTTTGCCTGCTTTTGGACCCCCTTCTGGAGAAGCCAAGCCTCATGGTGTGGCTCCCCTGCTGGTGTGAACTATAGATCTGCTGACTGGCAGATCCTGAGTTCTCCCTTCATAGGATAAAAGTGGGTATTAATGTGCACATAAATCTTGACTTGTGGGCTTCATAAATTTTTCAAAACACCACCATGTTCCTTAATTCTCCTCCTTGTGAAAATGCCATTGCCAGTTAGGGTGTGATTGTGACTTTCCAAATCTGTCAATTTATCACCATCATCTGTATTCAGGTTTGCTCACTCTCTGCAGACTAACTAATAAAATGCACATAATGTCCGAAACTAAGATCGTGGACAAGTCGTAAAATAAGTGTGAATGCAATTAAAGTGGAATTTCACTTTATTTGAAATATAGATACAGTTTAGAGGTAAGATTGTACTAAATAAACAGCTCACTGACAGCTTTGCACTTCTATGTGTACATCAAAAAATGGTGGATTATGGTGTTTAAAAATACAAATTTAAAGATCTCAAAATTAAACTTTTTTTTCACAGGTGACGGAGTGGCTTCATAGCCATCTAATGACTGCTATAGTTTATTAAACCTATACACACATAGGTTGTTGTATTATTAATGATATGCTCTTGTGGTGAAGCAGGAGATGAGCCTGAAATGCTGAGTAATTACTACTTGAGCTATAATCTGTCCATCATGTCTAGCCATGAGCTCTACTGTAGGTAGCGAGGCACAATTACCTACCTTTAGTCAGTCTGGGCTCACTCTTAGAAACACGACTAGTACCACTGCTTCTTTGAAATGAACCGAAACAAAGCAAAAACACATTAACTAATCAGACAAACCTAAGAAACTGCATTCTGCCTTACTGCTCGTTAACCGCAAGTCATAGCTGTCATGACAGTAATTATGTATAATTACTACGGTTGCTATGCTGTATGGAGATGGAGAGTTTAAGGGCGATGATAAATTGGTTGTCTGCTTGTGAAGATACTGCAAACCTGCCCATTTCCTTCTTTGTGTTTGCTGTGTGTTTTTGTGCTGTACACACAATCACATGAGGCCATGCTGTGCTGACAGTGGTGATTTTAGTGTCTAAAAATGGTCATATCAACTTAAATTTAGCATGGTTTTCTCTCTTTGGATTAGAATTTTTGTTTCAGCTGAGTCTTGTAGCTCTGAAATACAGTGCTGTAAGTAAAACACCAGGTATAAAAACTAGGCCACTAGCTCACTAGAGCCTCTGTGCCTCCTAAACAGAACTGCTGGTAACAGTAGGATTGGCAAACCACTGAGAGTCAGAAAGGTAAATGTTCGAAATGTGCGTGTAGTGAAGCTACAGAGAGAAGGAAAGTTCACTGAGAGGTGGTCAATTCACCTGTGTCACCTCACCTTCCATGTCAAAACGTGTGGCTATGGGGATTCCAGTAGAATCGTGGCTGTATTTACCCTTTTTAACAAACATTTTGTAATCAACATATTTCTTGCCAATTCAAGGAGATCATATGTTCATCATCAAAAGTAACAAAAACAAGGAATGCAAAAAAAGAGTTTTGGCCATGTAAAGGCCATGGTAAAACATTCGCCTTATTCGTTTTAAACTACCTGAGTTGACTTTGAATTGTGCTTTTGCTCATTTTCTTGAAGCATCCACTGCCTCCTCATTTTTAGCCTTTTGACTGAAAGTAGGCTGTGTAGATGTGGACTTTTATTCCAGTTACCTCTGAGGACGTGGTCAGGCCCTCTGCTCTCTGTTTTGGATTCTTCACAGCTTTTGAGCAAGTTTCCCAGTGTCTCGTTCAGTTATTTATTTTTTTTTTTTTTTTTTTGGCCTTCCACCTCTTGGAGGAGTCTTGGTGTGTCTGCGTTTTAAATGGAATCCCAAAACACTTCAGAAATATTTGTATTTCCTTTTCCAGCGTTACTAGGTTTACCGGTTTCATTTTGAGGTCTTCTGGAATCCATTTTCCCAGACCATTTATTTTTCTTGCTCTCAGCAAACTTGTTCGAGATCGTCCCTGGTGATTTAATAACTTGCAGTCACTAATTTAAAACACCTGTTTTTCACTCATCAAGCATTCAGTGTAAACAGTGTCTTTTTTTTTTTTTTTAAGCTCAGACACCTGATATACCCTATTAACTTTAATTACCTAGAGTTCTTATGAAGTAGGATCAAAACATTTGCACTCACAATTTTTTTTATTTCACTATAACTTTTTAAATGATAAACTATGTAGTACATTGATGACACAGTATCTAAGTGTTACTCTTAGTGCCATTTTAGCATACAGGGATTCAGACCTTTTTCTTAACAAAAACCTGACAGCTAATTTTTGTCTGCCACCACCACAGTAACAACAACAAATTTGCTTTACAGAAGTAGCAAGTGTAAAGACAAAGTAAGAGGTGAAAGAACCTTTTCTCAAGGCCTCGGTGTACTTACTGTATTCTGTTAAAGAGGACGAATCTGTGTTTGGAGGCCTTCACTTAAAGACAGAGCCAGGATATCACAGCATCATAACCAACACGACCGTGACCGTATGAGTAGAACTATCATTTTTACATTATATGGGAATCATAGCATAACCTGTATTTACTTTTTCTTTTTCTTTTTTGTTTTTTTGTTAAGACAAGTCTGAACATCTGTGGGTACTTTCACACATGCCTTTACTCCTCCATTACCCTCCCCAAAGCCTCAATTACTGCAAAAGGCCAAGCTTGTCATTACGTAAGAAATGTTAATTTCCCCTCTGAAATGGCAAATTACTGTATGAAAGATTGCATTTAAAATGGTAATTTATCAGGGCCATGAGACGAAGGGAAGGATGGAAGAAAAAAGGAAAGAGCAATAGCGTAAGTGTGTTAACCATGTAAGACATGCCAGAGAAGTTTAATCCATTTCTCCAGTGAAGATCAAATAGATTGTATTTAAGCTCTGCAATGTAAGCAATTTCTTAAGGCAGTCAAAATTAAAAATAGAAAGGACAAAATGCTGCTGTGTGAAATCCTTATAAAGAATTTATCACCCAACTTTATCATTTAGTTTTCATCCAACTTTCTTGGTCTTAACTTGGATCAAGACATATGTAATCTAGTTCAGTCTATCTTTGCAGAAGTCCTGAGCAACGGGGTTTATATATTATGTAAGTCATCCTCTGTGTTGTTTGAAGGTCCCTGTGGAAGTGGTCGATACAAAGGATTTTAGGTTATCTCTGTCCAATCCCTTTCAGTGCAGTCGCTTATAACCCAAACAACCAACCAACCAAAAAGAAATGTTGAAAATATTTTCTTTCACAAATGTTAGGGCAGAGGAACTGTTCTCGGCACACAGAGAAATGACCTTTTGCCCTCTTCATGCTGGGCTACTGTATGTGTCCGTCCCCTGACTGGGAGGGGCGCCGAGGAGTCATATTGCAGAGTAAGATATGACCTAATCCACAAAAGCCCTCAGGGCCACATGTGGAGCCTCGCTTGACACGAGAAATCTATGGGAGAATAGTGACTTCAGGTCTCACCGCATGAAGGGACACCTTTGGAAGACCCACATGCCCCCACTGAACAATGTGAAGTCTCCAGGTGATTATCGCTTTTGCGACTTTTTCATGAAGTCTTTATTATACTTTTGGAGGCTGGTTTGGCAGTTTGCCTTTATCTCAGCTTATTATTTCTGTCTGTCTTTATAAAAAACTGACCAAACGTTTGATTGCCTTTGATCTGCCTTACTTATCCTGTCCTCCCACATGCCATACAGATTGTCATCATTAAAAATAGATTTCCTGCAAATTCAGATTTCGGTGTGATTCAGCTGCCTTGTTTCGAGTACCGAATATAATTTGGGTTTAGAAGAGAAGTGAGGCACCTTGGTTCTTAAAACAAAGTATTTTCGTGACATTAACTTTAAATTTTTTGATTATTTGACTACATATAGTGTGGAAACAGATGGAGCTGTTTGCTAGCGTTATGAGGCCATGTTTAAAAGGACAAAGGTCTCTATTGTGTCTTTGCTTTGTATGCTCATTTATTTGTGCCTATTGCTCTTTGTTTTAGGATAGAAATTGATGAGAAGAATGCTTTGCCAGCATCTAAACAGTAAATGTGATTTTATGTTATGTTTATGCCTGCCTGAGTGCCAAGAGTATTTACTAGTACTTAGATTAAAGGGTTCTGGACTAGATTTAAAATCCAAATGTATGAATGGATATGTATGATATTTTTTTTCTACCGTACACACTTTAGTTAAAACGACTATTTAAGGCCTGGGAAGATTCTTAGTTTTACTTTGCTGTGAACTAAATCTCATAAGGAAACCAGGAAGCATGGAAATCGGTGTGACTGCTGAATGCAAAAATGCCAGCTGTGCCTGATCTTCCTTAGCCAAAAATCATACTGATTGTCCACCCAGTGGAAAAAAATCCCCAGTTCCCTTGCTGTTAGAAATGAATGGATTTGACTAGAACACAGCCTTAGGAGGGATTAAGCAATGTCCTGTTCAATACTGTGTCTTCAGAGTCGGTTGGTGCGTATGAAAATCTCCCCACACCTGTGTGTGTGAACGCACTGGTCCGCACATACAGTAGGCAAAGGAGTGTCGTGAGCTCATTAAAGCAGCTGATGAATGGATTTCTGCTTGGGTGAAAGAGGAGGCAGTGGTGCTTTCCGCCGGAGGATGTTCCTTCCCAAAGAGCATGTGGGACTCCAGAACGCAGCCTCTCAGAGCTCTGAAAACTTCCCCAGGTAGCTGATGATGGTCTCCAACTAGGCAAACACCGTTCATCACGATACACCCACTGGCAAGCTGATAGAGCACTGGAACAATATTTGGAAAGCGTTTTGCTGGAAAGTCTTTGCTTGCGTATGAGAGCGCTTGTTTGCGTATGCGTGTTTTGCAGGACTGCTGCTTTTCTGTGCGTGTGTGTATGTGTGTCGGGGGGTGTGTGTTTTCCCAAAGGGCTGCTGTGTTAGTGATTTGTGTTACGCTGTTTGGCCAATACATCATCCTCATCCTAGTTTCACATTCCCGTCTCGGTGTCAGTGGCATTACAATTCCTAGATTTTGTGAATCCATATTCAGTGTGTGTTGTTCAGTACGGTATGTGACATTTGCTTAAACTGCATAAACTTTTCACATGGAAACTGCTCACTTGCTATTATTATTATTGTTGTTTTTTTGTGTTTGTTTGAATAATGGACCAATCAGTTTGATAAAGTTATGGCCAGTAATGCTGAGGAATGTCATGCATTGTTGTCTTTGGTTATGTAGTTGGATTTAAAGCTGTCTCCACTATTCACATCAACTACTATATGCAGAGATAATAATGGACATGAAACTACTAGCTTGCTGCTCAACAAAAGCAAACATGTTTTGATTTAATAAATAAATCCTCAGTGATTATACTTATCAACATTTAATAGAACAGTGTTTATTTCTGCCAAGGCCTCAACCATGTGCTTAAAATCCTGCGCCTATTTTAATCAATCCTAAACAGCAGTGACAAAGTTTACATCAATTTATTCCTATGTCAAGTAAATATGAAAAAGTGCAGTTTTTCTGGAAGATAATTCTTAACTCAATAACATGTTGATCAGAAAAACTATGGTGCCCCTAGGGTGTAACTTCAAGACACCTGATGCCATAAGGACGCCATTACAGCTGGTATGAGAGGGTGAGAACAGACAACATTCATATGTTTGGGGAGTTGTCTAGTTTGGTGCCGTTGCGTGTTTTGTAGGGTATTATTTTTCCAGACAGTGGAGAAGCAGCAACAAGAATAATCTGTGGAAGGATTGAATCTCGGGTCAGCAGAAACCTTTATTTTTCAGAGCAGGGCTCTTAACCGCTAGGCTCCCTCTGGACATTAGATCAAAAGTGACTTGTTGAGATGGATATTTTTTGAAGTATACTGTTGTCTTAATATTCCTCCCAGTTCCTACCCCATCTCAACTCGGTGCTTTCATTGAACAAAGAACAGTGGTGCTGTTATAGGAAAGCAGCTGGCTCTCCACATGATGAAAACACTGGGACTTGCCTTTGATGTTCTAAGCCTTTTTTGCTGTGTGGTTCAGGTGTGTGCACGAGTGCGTTTGTGTGTTCAGTGGGTATTAAATCCACGTCATCTCAATTCATTGTTTTCGTGCTAATCACTTTGTTGTTAATGAAAATGACTTTTATATTAGATTTCTCTTAAAGTTGAGCATGCACTCATAATGCACTCATCCTTCTTGCAGTCTCTTCTTCTCTGTACCACTTTCTGCAGTTATGATTTCCAGACTACAGCCAATTTGACATTTGAAAGACTTTCATTATAATTACTGTTTGAGGACAGTCATTATGTAGTGACAGGGTACAGTAATAGTATTGGTTT
Source organism: Channa striata (assembly GCA_033026295.1). Lineage (NCBI taxonomy): Eukaryota > Metazoa > Chordata > Actinopteri > Anabantiformes > Channidae > Channa > Channa striata. The sequence goes on from CM065182.1 coordinate 3,740,208, forward strand.
AATGTTACTTGCGGAATCATATTTCTTTTGAAGTGTGATATTTCAAAAGTGAAGCTACTTTGGCAAATATATTCTCTTTTTCATCTAATGTTGGCTGAAATCAAGGGAGTATGGCAGCTGTGACAAGTCGATTTAATTTTGTCCTTCTCAAAGTTCATGTTCTTCTTTGTGCCAACTGCAGGGAAAGTTGTATAAGCAGACTGTAACATTTTCTTGAATCAACTAGTCTGTGCTCTTTGATGTAGTAGCATAAAGAAAAGCTAAATATCATTTACCTCTCCGATTTTTGTTGGAAGGTAATTCATCTCAAGTTTACGTTTCAGTCATTTAGAATCTTTTGAGTTCATATCCCAAATAATGCAGAGAACAATCTGGGACTGAAATCACCCTCTAAAAGTTGCCCTCTGAGTCATGCTGGAAAAGTAAATAGCTTTTCTCATTGGTTACTGGCAATGTGGTGCTGGCCTCTAATTGCAGTCCTGGTAGCACTGGGAGCTCAGCCTCATCAGCACAACGGCCTGCTGTCACACCACCCAGTGCCCAACATGAGTTGACCTTCCACTTTGAGTAAAACTGCAGAGTCGTTCCCGAAGCTCCACCGTCTGCCGAAAACTTTTTACAAAGCAGCTCATATAACCATCACAACCACTGATGGCGTCTCTCCTTTAAATTTTCATTGGTTTAAAAAAATGTATTCCTTTTTAATTTAGACCTTTTCATGCCTTGACCAAAGGCCTTATGCTTTTGTGTCGTTTGTTTCACTCTTGAGAATGTGGTACTGAACACCAAAGGATGAGCTGATTAGGCTTGTCAAGCTCATGAACTGATGAGAATATGGATCTGAACGCATGTAAACTGCAACTTGACTGGTAAGTGGGAGATATGCCACTGTAAGGCAGCAATTCTAGTTTGCTTCTTGAGTTTTTCACTCTGACAATCTTCTATTATTAACACAGATTTTCTTTCTAATGGGTATAATTTAGTGCATCAGTCATAGACTACTTTTGCTTTTGCTCTACGCTTAACTATTGTTCAAACAAACTGAAGAAAGCGTTAATGCCAAAATGTCAACTGTTATGTGAAGCCATTATAATAAAAAGAAAATTCAGAGATATCGTTCAGAGCGTGAATGCTTTTGTTTGACTTTTCACTGGAAGCTGCCAACAGTAATTTGAAATTGGAACAATATCCCCCAAAAACTAAAATCATGATACTCCAGTTAAATAATGCAAACTAAAAACAAACAAAATAAAGAAAAAAAAGCTGTTTTCGATCTTTAATTTATTGTAACTCATAACCTATTGGTTTCCATTGAATTGTGAATGTGGTGGACACTAATTGTGGTCTACAGGTAGATGTTTGAGAAAAGTATTAACCTGTCAAAGAAATTATTCTGAAATATTTCATGTAGAAGTCAAGACACTCTCATTATAACTGCCATATTTTTAGAGTTAACACTATCTGTATGTTCCTCTTGGGCCAAAAGGAACCATGCTTTTTTTTAACAGCTGACAATCTTGAGCCCTAACTGTGCATTGAAAATGAGCTTGAAAGCACCAGCACATTAATTCTAAATGCCAAATGGCATTTAGAATTAATGTTTCTTTGGAAGACGTTAGATCTGCGATTCTCGGCCAGATCAATCTGCATATATTCCTGGCAATTATATGCTAATTTAAGAGGGGAAGTCTTGCATTCATGAATACTGCTCATCAATCACAATGCAACGTTTAAAATTCAGATTCTTGCACTGTAGAAGAACATGTGGTGAAGATACCACTGCTTACAAAGGATGTCGACGTCAACGTGGATTCAGCTGGTCCGGTAAAGTAATAACAGCCACACTATAATTCTCGTGATAGTCTTGTGAGGAAGAATTGGACCAGAGATTGGCTTCCTATTTCAGGCAGTTTATTGGCAGGTGTAAAGAAAAAGTTCACACGTGCTGGTTGGACACAGTGATCTTTGAAATTCCTACTTGCAGATGATTTTGATTTGATTTTGAAATTATTTAAATGTAATAACACGTCTTCACCTATGAATAAAACTAAACCCAATCTCTACACATAGTTCACTGGCTGATGGTCAGTCAGCAAACACTAGCTTACAAAAGTCTGAGGCATCATTTTTGTTATGCAAACCTAGAGAGAATTGAAATGTTGATTTTAGAAACACAAGATGTTCCAACTTTAAAATAAATAAATAAATAAAAACAGAGATTCTGTCACATCAAGCAAATCTGTGCCACTGACCATGTGCCCGATCAACTCGTTCATCCATTAAAAGTCATATCTCCTAATGTTTTACAGGCACAAAAGTCCAAGTTCAGATGAAACTCAATTGGAATTGATCAACTGTTAAAAGGTTGTGTAAGAAAATCATTTTGCACCCATTGTTTACCTCTTATTGCCTCACATTTCCAGCAGAACATTGCTGATTACGTACCATTGTGATATTGGTGAATTGAGATCAGAGCTATGTGAAAGTGTCAAAGTCGAATCAGTATTCAAATCAGAAAAGAGGGACTTTCTCACCATCAATTCCTTCATCAAACAGTACAGCATAAACCTTATTGTTCTTAAAAAGAGAAGCGCATGTGTTCTTATTGAATGTTTTTAATTTTAACGTGGGACATATCTTAAGCATTTAAGATTTTCTCACTATAGAAGAGAAAAGGTTGCTTTAAACAGGGTTTATTCTTTTATTTTGACACCAGTAGACAGAAGTCTGTCCCCTAAAAGCTGGTATCTATAAAGAAAATAAATAGATCTAGATATATATTTTCAAATTGCCAATTTACTGTCATTGCATAAAATTACTTTGCTCCTTTTCCTCACTGCTTTAGGGAGAGGATCAAAGGAGAGGAAAAAAAAAGTTTGGTCACGAAGAAACATACACGTTATTCAGGAAAATAGAGCAGTGGTTAGTCAGAGGTAAACTGTTTTGCTTGCATACAATTTTAAATGACCTTTTTGTTTTTCTCACTTTTAGGGAATGTCAGTTGACGTTTATTAAAGTTTGTATTGCATGTGGTAATAATTGTGTGGTAATATATTTTTTGTGTTAAGAAATGAGACTTACTTTTCTTGCTTAAAAGTCAGAAGTGGACAAAAAGGCAATTTAGTATTCAGTGAAAATCCACGTTTTTTTGAGGTTATAGTTTTCGTCAATGTCAATTGAACATATAAAAAAAAAAAAAGTAACTACATACATGTTTGAGATTTATGTGAGATGAGTAATATTTCAAGCCTTTTCTGTCACACCATTGTGTTTAAGCCCAGAACACAGGCGGCCAGTAAATATGACGCTGGACTCCTTAAGGAAAGAGCAAACAATTAACCCAAGATTGATGTTAGTTTCCCTCAACAAAGTGAGATTGAAACAGTTTAGCTGAGCTGTAAATTAGATCTTGGGCATGACAACTGGCAGCATTTACAATGGATCACCAGGTGCCCAGACATCTGTGTGATTCCCTTAAGGGTTAGTGTGTGTGTGTGTGTGCCTGCCTGTGCGTTCCTGCATCATAAAAAGTGCATCTGTGTGTGTACTTGTGTACAGTGATGCAAGTCTGAGTGACTTGAATTATTTACAAGAAGCCACTGAGAATTATTCTGCCAGCAACCTTGGTATTACAGCACACAGAAGGAATTTTGGGAAGAGGCAACAGGATGGAGAAATAGTGGAAGGAGGGAGCAGTTAAAGAGGAGGGCGCAGGAAGGAAAACAGCATGAGGGGACAACACAGAGAAAGAGTGATAAAGTGCGTCTCATGCTGATTAAATCATGAAGTGGCTGCCGTAGCAGCAGCGGTCTCAGGCAGAAGGCCAATCACGAGCGAGCGCTGCAGAAATCGTACACGTTTTAGCTGTGGAAATTACAGGTGGGAGGGAGACAGATAAAAGATAATGTAGCTAAAAGGATTGTGAGTATGTCTGTTTTCACATGTCTAATTTCTACCATCTTCAGTCTCTGAAGCACACAAAAGCTGATTTATTATGTATTTCATTTCATCACACGGTCTATGAAACTCTACACGCAGTTCCACACTTTCAGTTTTTAGGACATGTTCATTGAGTTGGTTTTGTTTCTCTATATGTTGCCCTCCATTGATATAATTGGAGGAAACTTCACCTTTTCTTATGAGAATTGTCTCATGTTGTAGATTTAGTGATTCAGTACTTACCTCATCTCTTGTGTGCCTGACACTTAACCTTGAGGATGGCATTCGACAAACAATTTGCTATAGGACAAATTTGATGTCAAGTGAGAGACCGTGTAGAGATGGAATAGAGAGGTACATTGTTAACATATTGTTTGCATATTTAATATGTCACATTTCTGGATGTTGTGGCCCTTTGGATGTGGATAATTTTTCATTTTAACCTTTATTTATCGCACCCGTTCCCCTCGGGAAGTGCTCTGAACAATCTCAGTTGAATACACCAAATGGCTCCAGTGGAACAGGTGGGAGGTTAAGCACCTTGTACAAGGACACCTTGACAGCACTGTTTGAAGAAGGGGGTGTGGGGGTATTACTCATTATGTCCTGCAACCAACCAATTTTTCCTGCTCTGTCCGGGGAATTTAAACTGGTAAAAAGTCTTGTCACAGTCTTGTTTGTGATTCACTTTCCTGCCTAGATTTACCCAGATTGCACCAGTTGTAACCTTGATTTTCTTGCCACTTTGACCATGTTAGGTCATTATATGAAAAATAAGGTGTTTTTCAGGCTTAATCACTTCAGCAGCTTTAGTGAAGTGGAGTTAATAATCACAGCAATAAATCATATGGCCTTCACTAAAAGAGATTAATCAGACATACATTTACTCTGTGTATGGGAGGGGGAGCTGCAACTTTAGTGAGCTACTGAAAATTTCATTGATCCCGTTGTTAACAACTGTCCTTTGTGGTATTTGCTGTGCTATTGCACAGAAAATGGGCCCACCTTCAGTCTTAGACATCTAGCCGTGGTGGTTCTGCCTGCGTGTAAGCTCAGTTTTTCGTATTAATTCCAAACAAGCCACTGGAGTAAAAGCAATCAAAATGCATTGCTTCCTGTGACAGACTATTATTTCAAGTAGAGTGCGCCTTAATAAAAGTAAAACACGGGACGGCTGGATGGAGGCTGATAAACTGTTGTCAGTGGGTGATCACTGCTAACTTCAGATTCATTAACAGATAATCATGTTTATGAAAATGTATTTTAAGAGGCTTCATCGCTCTCATGTGATCACCTGTTTATAGAGTTGTGCTGTGCTCAACAAACCTACCCTGTTCTGAAACCCCAGCTCCCCTGGCACTGACAATATTATCCCGCCTTGATCTCAGCTCTGGCTGTGACTGTGCGTATTTAATTTCTAATGAGGTGAGGCTACATCTTCTCCAGCGCTGCTACAGTGCTTTTCTATTTACTGCGGTTATTATAACTTCTAATTTAGTTGGATTAGGAGAATCTCAGCAGGAAGCTAACTTGTTATACAACTAAAATACACATTTGGGGTCACATCTCATGTAAAATATTCTTCATGAGGCAGAGTACTGCCAGTTTTGATTGGTGTCAGCAACATTGTTAGTTATCTTAGGCAATATGATTTTCTTACTTTGTTTCATTTCTCTTCTTGCCTCATCTAACAAGCTTTAACACTATTATTAAAATATTAAGTTTCTCCAGCTGTGAACTTCACTTCTTTGATTTATCTTGCATAGCAAAATACTTAAAACGCCTTAGCAGACAACTTAAGTCTGATGGAAGGAAATGAAATATTTTTCTGAACCTGACACATTAATAGGATTAACCAAAGAGTGCATAAAGACTCGAGAAATGAAAGTGCCCCCTTCATTAGTTAGTCAGGTTTGTTCTTTTGAGTGCATCCATTAATAGCATAGTTTTTCAGCAAGAATATCCTAAACATTAGGTCTAAATAAGGTGACTTTCATTTTTATTGACACCTGCAACTAAATTCCTTAACGTGTATTGAAGATGGGTGTGTGTTTGACTTAATCTATGAAGGTCTGCCTGTGTGGGATACAGTGGAAATTAGATCAAATTTGTCTCCATGCCTTAATTCTGTTTTGGTTATTTAATTGAGAGTGCGATACTGCTGAGAGCCTATCATGGGAAAGGATGGCTGACACAGACCTTTAATTCGTAGTAATTAAAAGATAAAACTAAATTTTGCCCGATTTACCCATTCTAATTTTAATGAAATAATAGCTGTGTAAAAGCGTGTTTGTTTTTAGGACAAAATGTCAGAAAACCCCAGTATGTCGTACGTGTTGGGCTGGTAATTGCATATACTTTTTACCTCTCATTCATGCCACAGTCTTTTCACTGTTGTCGTGATAATCAGCTGAAGATGAGCAAACAAACTAGTACATTTACCTGGAAAATTTATATCTTTACATGACTGCCTCAAAATAGCAGATAATACGTGTCTTACTGAAGCTTTGGGCAGATAATTATTGATATGTACTACCATCTTCCACCCCTCGAGATGATGCCAGTCAATCCAGTGTTTGCGATAGTAATTGCTTGGATTTTCTTTATTAATTATTCATTAATTGCTCCCTGTCGATTAATTATTCCAGATGATGAAAAAGCTCAAGAGATATAAGAGTTTGCACATTACACCTCTGTATCCGGATACCAAAGCAGCTCCTTAAAACAAAGACGGCTCCCTGCTGCTGCTGCGTGAGCTACTAGAAGTGCCAAGATGCTACTAACCATTTTAATGAGTTCTTTAATCTGCCTTTAGTCATATTGCAAGTTCAGAGAGAGTTGAATTTGTGGTGTAATTACAGTTAGTGTGCATGGTAGTGTACAGTTGCAAGTAAATACTGATATCACCATCTCTAAAATGGTCCAGACAGTTCTTTACATGTATGCAATAATATGAAAACAGGCCATTAGAAGAAAGGTAACACAATGGTATTTACAGCATTAAATTGTACATGGGTATCCATGCAGGACAGGTTCAAGGTGCATGATATGAAGAAGCATTTCAGATTACGAGAAAAGGATCTGTGGCTTTAGTCACGTAACACAAAGAGAAGCAGCAAATCCCCCTCATTTAAGAAGCTGAAGTAGAGAATGTTTAGTATTGATCAGCTAAGCAGTAATTGACTAACTCCGCAGCTATGACCGAAAGGTTAAATTAACACACTATATACCTGAATCCATGTTCTTGCTGCTCCTTCTGCCTGGACAGACTTATTTCATCGTTCCTTATGACGAGCCCCCTATTTAAACTTTTTGATTTATGCATCTAAACGTGTAACCTTGACAAGTGTTAGGCAGGTTTCTAAATCACAGAAAAGGTGCTGAAACTTAGGACTGAATATAAAAATCACACACGAAAACTAAATCACACTCACAAAACCTTGATCAATTTTACTCTTCAACGTTGCTTTTGTTCTGGCATTATTCTTGAAAACGGGAAATTCCCCCCATAACTCATCACAGACAGGGGCTTTGGTAATTAAAGAAAGTACAGTAATGAGCTGTGTTTCCCCGATGCTCTCAAATTAGTCACTGTTACAAGTGGGAGTACTCCAGGGTATACAGTTACACGACACTGTACTGCACTGTACATGTGACCGACTGGCCTAAATCTGCTCCTCTGCTTCCCCATATTTAATACTTTGTGCTGGTTAATTCTTCAATTTTTTCTTCAGTGATTAGCAATTTGTTCAAATGTACCCGAACAAAAGAAGATGGTTTGCATGTGAAGGAGTTGAAGGAAGCCTATAAATACATAAAATATAAATCATGCCTTAGATCAGAGACACCTTGTCTTGGCTTTGTGTGTAATTGGTAATGGTCTTTGGCATGGACGGAACGCAGACCTGGATCCTGTGGCACCAAAAAAGCTAAATTGTGTTTTAATAGCTGTTGATTCTTTGAAAGATGTCAGTGCTGATGGGCTGGCCTCCCGCTATTATGAACTTGTTATGCCGAAAACCCTTCATCCCTCACGGTCTGCTAAACTGTGAGAATTTGTGAAGAGCACTGCTACAAAAACTTCGAGGAAAAAGGGTTAGGAATATCACAGCCAGACTAAAAGTCACCAATTCTATTTTGGAAGGAATCCTCTGAAGGGATGGAGTTGAAGTGAGGTGCATGTTTTTAACTGCCCAGCTCCAATGATAAATCTATCTGTTCTGTGTGTGCACTGTGGTCATTTCTATAAATAATCTGGAGGTGTAAAGGACTGAATAACTCACAGTCCATCCAGGTCACCTCATTATTAATGGTTAACTACAACATTTGAAAAAGCACATTTTTCGTATATGTGTTTTACCTTTTGGTTTCCCCTCACTAGTGGCAGATGCATGTGTGACCCAGATAGTTTCACATAATGAACAGGGGAGGTTACAAGCAAACAGGAAAGCCATATCAACAGACGGCAGGCAGGGCATTCAGAAATGCATGTGTTATTTGTTTGTGTTTTGTTAATTTCCCCCGTCATTAGTTCTGTTTTCAGGTTAATGGCCTGATCTGCTACTGTTTCTACATGTGGGCAGAGAGGAGGGCTCCCGTGTAAACCTCTAACGAGTCAATATCGGACCACTGCTGCCAGTGTGCCCTGGGGCAAACAATTGTGCAGTCACTTGTGCTCTGGCTTCTTGTTCTATTTGATTTATTTTCTGCATTTTTTATTTAGTTTCTTTTAAGTAGGTCATAGGACAGAACGTGTACCTGAAGCAACAAGTGACTAATACCAGCAGTGAAAGACTTCACGTAGTTAACAATGCAATACAGCGTTTGGTATTGTTTTGGTTGATTAGACCCGCTTTCTCCTTCCAAATCGTTCACTGCCGAGGTTTTAACAAGTGACTTTTAAGCAAGGGGCGGCACACACAGGAGCACATCAGTCTTCACTGTGTTGCTTGAGAAACTGACCCTGGCTCCTGCTAAGTTTATTTTCTGTAAAATACATTGAATTGGTATAAAATTATTTTGACAAATGTGTTTTTTAGGGGTTTAACTAGATAAAAAAGAAAATGTGTAATATAAACTGTTAAAGCACCAAGATTAAGGTTTTGCACGGTAAATGTGAATATTAGTTGGCTCAGTTACAGCTGCATCATTTGTACAGCATCTGCTTTTTGGAAATTTAGATATTACAACATGCACAAGTTTTTTTTTTTTTTTTTTTTTTAAGTAAAAAAAAATAGATTGCAGCTTTTGAGCCCCCTTGAGTCACACAACTTGAGTTATGCTTTCATGCATCTATCAGGAATCTGTTTATGAATACATATATAAATTATCTGAATTAACAGTTCATAATAAAGTTAAAAATCGAACAAGTCATAAAAGAATGAACATTAAAAGTTCCCTGGTTTACATGAATGGATGGGATGTTTAGAATAAGGGATTGTAATGTCCTTATACTGCACAGAAGTCATTGGTAGAGGCAGAAAACAGGTTCGCAGTTACCAAGGTTTAATATTTTGTAAGAAAGTAAATAATATTTGTCATAGAAGGTTTAATGAATGTGGCGCAGGATGTTCTATATAAACAGTAGCTTTAGTTTAATCACATAGAAATGATATACGCAAACGTAATTTAGGTTGCAATATCATTGCTGAGTTCAGAATAATTTCACAAAAAATGTGCTAGATAAATAGTTGTCCAAAGGGATCTGCCTAATATGCAACAATAAACATTCCACAAAACATAAAACGCAATAAGACTATACGCATATTCATAAGCACCTCCATTTTGCAGAACTGATGCAGTAAAGCTGAACAGTGTCTGACCTGTAACATTTGCCTCTCAATTGAACGTGCCATCAGCTGCACCCACTGACCTAGTAATGAACTTAAAGAATGAAAATGGTGAACAAAATATCTTAACCTTTATGTACCAACAAGCAAATGACTGTGCTGTAATTACTGGGAGGAAAATAAATGACCACATTATCAACTGATTGCATTGTCTGTCACTAGCTCAGGGGGAAACATACTCATTATAATTGAGAGCTGTCATCAAAGTTGAAATTAGCCCCTATTTTTGTATTTTTTTTCATCTGATGGAAATGAAAACACCATTGCCATTGCATGATTGTGGAGAATCAGATATTGCCAAACAATTTATCTGCCTTTTGGGGAAACATAAGAATAAATGAATTTCCTTACATGCAGTGGTTTTAATACAATGAATAATTTGATTAAAAAAGGCACCTACCTTCTGTGTCCTCAAATATTTGACAGCAGCTTTTTGTCCCCATCTTAATTTGATTTTTTTTTCCTTTCCTTTGTTAAGTCCTTTAAAACCTATAAATCTAGTAAATTATATGTATGAATGACATCATGTTTAAGTGTCATCATTACACTTTCAGCAAGTGTTGAAACTCATAAAAGTGAGTCCCCATGTAAATTACTTGAGCCTTTGTTGGTGAAGTCAATCTTGTAGACAGAATAAATCAAGAATCATCTTAAGGCAAGCTAAAAAGAATTTAGTTGAAAGATAATATTTTGTCTGAGGAGAAGGAATAAAAGCTTTTGTTCAGCATAAATCCTTACACACATACTTTCTCCTATTCCTTTTTTGTTTTGTGGATATTCTGTAGCACTGATATGCACATGCATATGTTCGGAAAAAAACATTTTTGGTTCTGATTCTTCCTTTGATTTGTGTGGAAGTGGAACATTTAGCCGCTAAATTATCTCCATGCGTCACTTACTGTACTTACTTGTTTGAAGGCTCTTGAAAATGTTTTGAGATCTCATGTTTTGATTACTACATTTTGTAATGACTTCCAGTGATGTCGACATTCAATCCATTGTTGGTAGCACTAAAATATTGACTTGCTTTTTGCTTTTCTTAACTATGACTCTGATCTTCTTGCAGTCAGTCCAGCATTTCCCAAGCTTATGCAAGGTTGAGTAAAGATATTAATTCTTAACGTTGGGAACATCTTAAGGAATTCATTACCGAATTGAGTTCTTTCACTAGCCCAAATACAAACAAAGGCAAGCATTACAATGTCCTATAGCTAAAACCTGTGAGAAGTGGCTGAAACACAAGCCAGTAAGTGAACCCCCCCAGGATGAAAAGCATAAACTACAAACACTAAAACAGTATTTGCTATAGTCATTGAGACATACAGTCATGTATGTGTATGTGTTTGTTGCTGTCTACAGTATCTGCCGCGTCGAGTTATTTAAAATTGGCAATTCTTTCTGTGTCTCTGCAACTGTCCTTACAAGGTCATTGTGGCATTGAACAGTGTAATGGATGTTAATTCAGGGTCCTGTCATTAATGTGTTGGCCACATACAGCCAGGGGCAGCCATCATCTCCAGTCTTCACACTGAGGCAATTTAAAAGCTGTGCTCTCATGGGATCATCAGGCAGCAACTTGCAGGCCTCAGCAAGGGCTGCGAAAGACCTAGAGATTACTGTAACGTGCACTGCAGGTGTAGGGGAAAGAGGAGGATGGATGCTAAAAATGTAATCAACGCCTGAGCATGTATCCAGGTCCAATCTCTTAGCATGAACAGGGACTTGGTAATCATTTTCTTTGGTAAAAGTTGTTTCGCCAGGGCTGGGGGTCTAAGTGCAGCTGTATTTATACTCTGTGCCGTTGAGGATTCTTTGTGTTGCTGTTGACCCTGTACTGAACAAACTCTGTTCCTTTTGCTTTATTGGTCCTACAGGTCATCATATAGTTCATGACTGTGAAAGCCACTTGAGTCTCCATTAGGCAGTAGTCTGCTGCTATTACAGCTAAAACTGCATCCCGGTACAAGGCAATTTGTCGTTTGACTGGGCTGCAATTTGTGGAAAACAACATATTGTGTTTTTGAGCATGAAAAAATGTAGAGCAGAAAATAATACATTACAGTGAATGTTGTTGTGATATAGGACATTTCTGCAAAAACTGATTTGCAAAGCATCTAGGGGGATCATGCTAATACAGGCTTTAGAATGGGGTGGAATATGTTTATTCATACTTTTTAAAGGCCCTGTTGAAATAAGAAGTATTTTTTCCTGTTTCCCTGTAGTACCTATGCACTAAACATGTTTGCAGTATCATCCATCCCACATCTGTAACTGCTTATCCTGTTCAGGGTTGCGGGAGATTGGAGCATATCTCAGCTGTCATTGGCCGAGAGGCAGTGTACACTCCTGGACAGGCCTGCTCTATCTCAGGCCAACGCAGAGAGACACACGACAGACAACCATTCACACCGACATGCAATTTAGAGTCACCAGTCTTTGGCGTTTGGGGGGAAAACCGGAGTATCCAGAGGAAACCCACACGAACATGTGGAGAATATGCCAATTCCACACAAAAAGCCACAGCTGGCCGGAGACATTATTACAACTTAGTTCCTTTTTTTCGAGATTTGGTCTTAATGACTTTGTTTAAAATGTCACAAGTGTGCACACAAGATGATTAAGTCAGTGTGTAAGTTTCAAACTCCTTGTTCAAATCTTTTTTTTAAGTCTTTATGGCCATTTGTCTTCTGTCTCCTCTTGCATGACATGTGTCCAGCACATCATTTTATTCATCTTTAATCTTCTGCTGCATGTAAGAGAAAAACTAACTATACTTTTATGTTTAAACGTATACACTTCTGACTTCAAGCAAATGTTTTATAGTGTTCCCAAGAGATCAGAAGCACTGTTAGTCAACCTTTTTGACAGGCAGTGGCTCATCTAAGAAAATCCTCCTACACACACACACACAACCAGTCCCCACTGTGTTGGAATGGCCAATTAGGTGTGCCTTCCCCAGACTAAAATAGTTATTGGAGATCAAGTGTGTTGCTGATATTTCTTCCCTAATGATTCAGCTTTTGGCTGCCTGATGCTTTGAAACCAGCTCTCTCAGCTCTTTCTGTCTCTGCCTCTGTCGCCTCCTTTTAAAGGCCACTGTCATATTGAACAACAGGCATCACCCTGTATGTGTCCTTATTTATGAGGTCTGAAATATCTTAATACAAGTGGAAAGCATTTCTATATTTTTGGCATGAATTGAATCACCAAAATTCACAATCCCAATCCCAGGGTTGTTGGTTTGATTCCTGGCTCTTGCTGACACATGTCAACGTGTCCTTGAGCAAGACCCTAAACCCCACCTTTTTGCTCCCAGTTGACAGCAGGTCGCTGTAGTAAGTATTTACCTGATTCAGAGGAGTGCCAAAACCAAAGAAGGCAACATCTCAGTGACCAGAGGCCATGAACTTAGTTCTGCATGTCTCCCAAGTTATACTTTTCTTTGGACTGACATGATTCTCTGGGAGTGAGCCGGTGAGCAAGAGTGAAAGAGTCTGATCCAGCGAGATGTAGGGCTGATGTGAACAGTGCTGATGCGCAGTAATGGAAGCCCAGGCTAGAAGACAGACAGACGGACGGAGGGACAGAGGGACAGACAGGCAGAGAGTGAATGCTACTGTACTATTTCTCCTTCACTGCTTTGCCAATAACTTTGGTGTTGCGATGGGTTTCTCATTTAGTCATTGCCAAGCTGCTCACGCTGTGATAAGGCTTCCTGAGCACATACTGATCCACTCTGCTGAATGTATGGTGAGGCAAACTCACAGACAGCTTGCCTGTACTCGGGAAATTTAAAGGCGTCAGGGGTTATGTATTAGCTCAGAGATGTGGGAGTCACTTTAAACTATGAATCATCACTTTTTAATGCTTTTGACGTGGGATTATTGCTCATACTATCAATAGCAAGTTTCCCAGAACAGTCCCACATGGGATAGTAATTCCAAAAGCAAAAATGATGTTCAATCCACAGCTCTTTCATTCATGGTCATCTGTGATACCTCACAGCTGACCTCCTATCAGCTGATGGGCAAGCCACAGTTATATCTACTCAGTGAGCGCTCATATTCTTTGTGTGCCAATCATTAATGCTGCTGCTGCTGTTGACCCTGGATTTTGCAAGTTCCTTCCACCACCCTCCTGCTGTTCTTAGTAGATGAGTGCTTTGCAAGCTGTTTGGGAACAATAGTGGGCAGAATGTGTCTATGGAGTTTTTATTGCACTTTTCTCTCAGAATTTTTAACATGCAACTTGAATTTTATATAGGCATTTTCCTCAAAAGCAGAAACATTCCTTGTGTTACATTTTACCCTGATTTGATTGTTGATAGTCTGACAGGAAACAAAGGCACATGGATGGATAACACATGCAAGATGTTTTCTGGGTTTGTTCCTCTCTCCGTGAAACTTTCCTGGTGTAAAAGATAATGATAATAATGATAGTAGTAGCTTTAATCTACATTTCAATCTTCTACATGTTATGAGTGTGTTTTAAAATAGTGGTTTAACTATGTGAAAGGCTATTGGAATTCATACCTTGGTCTCAGCCATTCCAGTTCTTCTAGCCTTGAAGTGCATTAAGTTCTTGGAATGATTTTGTAATTGGGTTACAATAATTGACAAGCCATCCAGTAGTCTAGGTTTGTTATTGGAAAGCAGTACTGAGAGAATGGAAAAAAAGAACTTCATACGACAGTTGTGTAAGATTGCCAATGCGGTTATTGTTACTGGTATAAGTAAAACAGAGGGTGATGAAGAGCTGCTAGGTTTTCTTTACGACTATGGTGATTCAGACTCGAGTCCCAGTTGCTTATGCTTTGTCTAAGTTTTTCCAAAACCTGGCAGCAGGAACATTAGAATGTCTTTTGCCATACCTTTAAACCCTGGAAAGTGATTTAAATGTTGCACAAGCCAGTGTTTACACTACAAAGATTGGTCTGGAGTTTACCAGGGCACATGTAGCGGAACTAGGGGCAATGACTATGAAGTACTCAAAGAGATAATGTCACAAATTTGTGAAATTGACTGAGGCTCTGCAACCGAAGAATGAGACACCCCATCCTTTGTCCTCTGATGCAAAAGGTGAGACACCCTTGCTTGAAAGGCTTAGGGTGTAACCCTGGTTATGGCCATATGCCCTGGTGGCAAATCATTACCTAGGGGCCACCTTCTAAAGAATCAGTCATGTAAACCCACCTGAAATTTAGAAGGTTGAGGTTGAGCATCTTAATTGAAAGGAGGATATACACTCACACCTGCATTCCCAAACACTTCTCTTTACTTGTCCAGAAAGGCTCCCAGACCAGATTTGGTGCTGAGGATGGAGAAAAGCCTTTTTCTTGATTAATGCGCACCCTCCCAGAGCCTGGTGAAAATCAGTTTAGGTGTCCTGGTGGAGCACTGGTCGGGCATCAGGCTGAGTACTACAGAAGTCTCCCAGTTCAAATCCCGGCTCATGCATAAGGCGTGTCCTTGTCAACTACATGTGCTCAAAGGTGACAAAGACTCCTGTTTCTTTTTATCTTCTAAAGTTGGAGGAATTGTCTCTACATTTATATGGCTATAAATGTAAAGAAAAAAGGTACAGACATTTAGGAGATGCATATGAGAAGGAGCATTGTTTGAAGAGCGTGTTTTGAACATCGACACCATAGGGCCTCTTGAGTTTGTGTGAATCAATTTTTCTCTCCCTTGAACCAGGCTAAAGTGGAACTAAAGACATTGCCTTGATTTTACACAGTTTGTAGATGCCATACAAATACCCAACCAAACTGCTCCTATTTAAAGTACGTGAGACATTTCAGACCGATGGAAGTCAACTGTCTGTGTAGTAGTGAGGCGACAATGACGAGCAGGGACCCTGCATACCGTCAAACCTAAAGACAAAGACAGTATGCTCAGAACCATATTTAGTTTTTTTCCTCCCTTGTATCTTCTTTATTACTAAACAAAGCAATGGGCCTCGAAAGCAGACACAAAGAACTAGGCCAGGAACTAACTTATCTTACCTCGGGGTCCAGTTGTACAAGTTCTTCTCATCTTGGCCTTTAGGTACATCAAATTGATAAATTCCTATTGTAATCCAAGTTAAATTTCCTTACAGGATAAATATACTGACACTATATGAAACTGAACATCAAAATGGGAAAAGTTAAAGGTTTTAGTGTTTTCAGTCACAGAAGAAATGCTGGATAGACTATAAAGCTCACAGTAAGCCGATTTAAACAGCTGCCAACAGCGATTATGCAATATGAGGCTCTCTTGTGACTTGTGTCACCCTTCCAAGATTGGCTCAGCTCTCTTAGACCTTGCTGCCCTCAGGAGCAAAGAGCATCCATCATATTCTTAATTACCTGCAAGGGAGGTCCATCATCATCACATATTAGGAGCACACAGACAGCATTGCAGTAAATAATCCCATCATTTCAGCCAGAGGAAGTCAGGCAGACATAAATTTAACACAGAGCACTTTAACATCCTAGAGGGCATTGTAGCGAGGTTTCATCATCTGAAGGATTGATGCCTTGGATTTCCCATTCCTCCCTACATTTTTTTATTTCTTTCATCCCAAATACAGACCTCATCCAATAAGTACAGGAAACATTTTTAGCTTTCCCTATACACACGGGTGTATGACTACTTGCACTTCTTGAATTTCTTCACTACAATTCTGAAGAAATTGTTCTTTGGTGCAGAACTTTGCAGCAGACAAGCAACAAATCAGTTTTGATGCGTTACTTGCACCAGTTTGTGCTCTGCTATAAAGAAATGCCATTTTGTCAGGTCAGACCTGGATGATTTCTTGTGAAGAAAAATGTTTAAACCTTCATGCATTGAGATAAACATAGACTTTCTTGGCTCTTTCAAGATCGACCTTAGATTCTCTAGATTCTAACCAAATATACAGGACTTTTTAGAGGGTGCAGAGCTTTAACGTGTTCTTAAAATGAAATGGTTTGCTATGGTTTTGTTCACATTTGACAGCAAGCTAGGGCCTCTTGCATGCGAATCTCAGAAAATACTTCTGATGAGGGAAGGAGGAAAATGTGAATGTGCAAATCGCTGCTGGTTATTTCATATTCCATCCATCCATTTGCTATTTATGTGGAGTTGGGTCACAGTGACAGCAGGTTAGTCCAGACATCCCTCTTTCCACTCACGTTTTCAGGCACCTACTAGGGATACCCGAGGTTTTCCCAGGCCATTTGAGATATATAACCCCTCTAGGATGTTCTGGATCTGCTGGGGTGTCTGTTTTCATTTTAAATTGTTGACATGTTTGTTATTCAGTGATAATGATTCATCTATAACCCCCCAAACAAGTGCCAACAATCTCAGTTACTGGTTTTCTATAGCGGAGTTTATACTCTGGGGACAAAAGTCACATTGGCTTAATGGTGTAAACCACATTTTCTTTTACATTTTATTTTAAAAGATAGGCTGCCTTTTTGTTTCTTCTAATACAGTCCATTCCCTGTAGCATGACAGTGACTTTCTTATCTGCTTCTGTTTGTTTTTGCTGGCATGACATTTATAAAGTGTGAGCTTGGAGAATGCTCTGAGTGGTGGAGGAGAGCTCCATCTCCGGGACATTGGGCGACCACGGAGCGAGCAGCTTCGGATCACTCACTTAAGCAGCTAACATTTCAAACGGGCAATAAAGAGAGTCCTAGTCCCTCTAGAACAATAAAACAGTGTTAGAGTCAAGGGTGGATGCACTCTAATACAGACAGATATTTCTTTGCCAGTGCTGCAGCTGCTGCACTCAGCAAAATGAGAGACTGAATGAAAGGACATTCACTCCAGCAAAGAGTGTATGATTCTTGGTAGCATCCATGGTTTCTCGATGGATAAGAGATGGTAGGTGTACCTGGAGCGGTAAAGACATCATTAGTGCATTGGCAATTAGTAATTTAAAGCGTAAACCAACCTTCTTCATTGCAGGATGATTGGTGGAACATTTCTCTCCCTACACCAGTTGTTAGTTCATGTAAAAAAGTAGAAATGTCTTTTTAATATCTCTTCATAATATTTTCCTTTGTATAGACACATGCAGAGGCAGAGTTAATTCTGAGCAAAGAGAAGATTGTTCTTTCTGTATGACAGTATGTAAATCATTGTGGGGGTGTTAATTTATTTCTGTCCTTTCAGGGCAGGGACAGGGATGACAGTTAGGTGATGATCCCTCATGTCTGATCCTTCTCACGCCTCATTCCCCTCGCTGGAATAACATTGAACAGGGATTTAGCCAAGACCTTGACTCGACTCGACTGCACATTGTCTTTGGTGTGTAGGTGTGTGACTCTTTGTATAGTAGTAAAAGGGTCTCCAGTGTTGGAACGTGTGTGTGTCATTGCCTGCAGTCCTCACCGAAGCGACTCTGTTGATTGATGACTTCCTTTCCTTGTTTTTTTTCTGCTTTGACCTCCACCACCAAGCGAAACATCGCCACATTTTAATAGATGTTCCTCATTACCAAATCTGAATCCTACAAGTTAGAGGCTCTCGTAACCTAATCTCAAGCAGTTCCAGTCTAACTTTATTAGTCAAAAGGTTTATTAATTCACGGCTCAAAACAGTCGCTAGCAGTTCCCTACACTGTTCTAGGAAATCTAAACACTGTTTTAGCCTCCTTAAAAACAAACTGTGTACGTTTTAAATAGATTCATTTTAAGTTTTTTTTTTTCTTTAGGGGTAGTAGAATGTTGTAGGTGGTAAGGAAGTGAGAAAATACTGAAAGACAAATGTTTGTCTTCTCGTGGGAAACTGGTGAGCGCTGTCATCTCACAGGCAGAGAGCTGTCTGTGGCCTTTACGTGTGGAGTTGCTTAGCTTTTCCCAAACAGCTAAGTGTGCGTGTTTAGGTATGCATGGATTTATGTGCATCTTTTAATATATACTATAACACAGAGTACCACAGCAGGAGTCCTTGCCTCTCTGCTGTAGCCTAGTTGGACCCTTGCTGATTTCGCTGCAGTGACAGTTTTGCTAACAGCTGTAGATTACTTGGCAGCGCTCCCTACTGCAATGAGCTTAGATCCAAAAGGAGATGCTGGACAAACTTCTAGAGTCTTTCTTTCAGGTCTGTCATGTCCCCTCATTTGGCATTCTTTAGCTTTGATAGTTGTTGAGTTGTCAGAGGAGATTAGGTAATGAGAGCCATTCCCCGTGTACTCTCAGAAGGGGGTCTTGTGCTCTGCAGTGATCAGGCAGGGATGCCACCTAATGATTTATTCATATGAGGGGGTTTTCATATTTTTCTGTCACCACCACACATCTGACTTGCACGTAGAGCTCAATCCCTCCCACCCCCCACTCAGCATCTTTCATGCTGTCACCAGACTCAGGTGATACTACAGCAAGGAGGCACGCAAGATAAAAGAAAATGAAAGTCTTGTCTTCGCCCTGTCTTGCCTGCCATCTCTCCATTAGTATCAAGTTCCTCACAGAATGTGACAAACGTGTTTTGCATAAGTATAGATTTCAAGTGAGGGATTAATGCAGAGTTCTCCCCGATTAATTTGTGTTCTCCCATTTCTCTGCACATGCTCATCAGGAAGAACCTTGCACAGAATCAGGAGCTAGACGACCAGTCTGGTTTGAAACATGAGCCGTAATCCCATAGCAAAGGACGACAAGAAGCTTGAGAGGAGCTTTTAAGAGGTCTAAATGAGGATGTTTACCTTTTTGTTTTCATCTGGATTCAAGGATTACTTGTAATTAATTAGACCCCCTGCACCGAAAAGCTGTCAGACAAATTATGCAAACAAAAACTAATAATTTTTAAATGAGTAAACACTCAAGGACTCACACATGCACGCACAGATACACACATTTTTCTTTCCTCTTGCCTTTTTCCTCTCTTCCATGTATAAAACGCACAAACCCATTTAATCTTTTTACAGCTACAAAGCAAAAGCTTCAGCTTGTATGATTGAGGTTAATCAAACGTCTTTCGTATCTCTTATGTTCTTGTAGGCAATGCATGCACCATGTCAGAGTACAGCAAGCTGAAGAACATGCTGCTGGATATGCAACCAAAAGTGTTGAAAAGTGGAGAGCCGAACCAGCAGAGGGACATGGAGAAGAAGAGAGCCCTGGTGGACACCATGTTCAAATACTTGGATGTGAACCAGGACAGTCGGCTGGTCAGTGATGAGCTGGAAAAGGTGGGTGTTGAGCTGACGTGGCCTGAATAGTAAGAGAAACACATGGTTTGGGAGATTAATGGTTAGAATGAAAGACAATTGTGGCACATGCCTCCACTCAGAAGAACTAGATATGGAAAAAGATGAGAATTGTCTCTCCAAATTGTGACTTTATGTAAAGTTTTCTTTTTTATTATTGGTAAATTTGATGCAAAAGAACCTGTCACTTTGCTTTGTATGTGGATAGAACATTAGGAAAGTGTCTGTTTCTGAATGAAGGCATGTCTGCGTGTCTGTCACAGCTATACTTCTGTTGTAATAAGAACTGGGTTTTGACACTTGCAAAACAAGTAAATGAAATTATTATTGGTATCATCTAGTACCAGGAAATAGACATCAGAGAGTATTATTAGACCTATGTAATCCTATGATATCACTGAAAACGGAGTACACGATACATGAAGTACATGGTTGTTCCTGCTGACTGCAAGAAGCATAAAATTTTAGCACTCTTGATATGTAATACTAATATGGAAATGGAAAATAAGCTCGTTAGAAAAAATTAATAAGTAAAAAAAAATTGCCTACAAAATGGCAGTCTAATTAATCTTTTGTTGTCTTACCACTGTTGTGATAACACACTTTGTCCTAGTTTAAGATTAAAAGGATTGAGTGATTTTTGTCCTAGTTCTAGTGGCAGAAATAAAATTAAAAAATCCTTTTGGGCAGAGAGTGCAAATAAAGATCCAATAAAAGATTTTGATCAGTCACAACTGGCAATTACTAACACTGATATGTTGCCAGAAAGTGTTTAGATAAGACATTCTCATCCTGCAGGAATTCATAATTTCAGCTTAATACATTTAAGGATCAAAGCAGTTCAAAGATGGATTCTGATCATGCTGACTGTTTCCAGTTTTGGATATGTCTATTGTCACATATGGTCTTGGGGGTAAAGTCCTGTACTTTGGGTTTGAAATGTTCTATTCAGTTGCCCAAGGACAGATCAGTCTGTGTCATTAAACACATGGCTGCAGTCTGCTGTAGGCAGCAATGGGGAAAGAAGTTTGTCACGTCCCTTAATCTCCCATGTCACATGGACGGCTCCATACAGAATTGACTGGAGGACAGGGGCAAGCACATGAACTATATTTAGGCGTGGAAAATAGAGTTAAATATGAAAGTTCTGAAATAGATAAATCATGACCTAACAAAAATAAGTTGTTATTCGTAAAACCAAAGAGAAAAAGGACTATGATAATTTATTTAAACTTTTTTGCGGTGTGGATTTTGTATCCTTTTTTACTTGGTCCAGTGTGATCTGTATGTGACAAAAGTAACACTGACCTGCTCTCACCATGCAAGGCTCTTTATTGGCAAACCTGTTCTCTCAAAATTGTTTCCTCCTGATTTTAGATTTTTTTCCTTAGAGCAAAGAGAAACATAACAACTGATTGAAAAAAAGCAGTTTGCAAATGTTTTGAGTCTAATTTCTAAGTCAGTCAATGAATGAATGGCCCTTAAAGTGTACACATTACTGTATGTTTAAGTGACATGAGTAGAACAGCTTCAAAAGTCAGAGTTAGTCAAGTTAAATGGGTGTCTTCAGAAATTCACAATTTTTTGCTTAGTTTGTCAACCACAAACTCCACTTTATTATATATATATAATGATTTCAAAATGTCTTAAAATAAAAACTATGATTAGGAAATAGTTTCAATATTTCCCCATATATGCATCATCAGAAGAAAATTGAGAGTGAAAGGAAGAAGGAACTACTTTCTAAAAAAAATATTTCTGAGCATATACAGTAAACTGTGTGGATATGAAAACTGTTTGTTTGAAAAATGATGTTGATGAATGGAGACCAAAGGGAGATGTTATGTTCAGCGGAAACCAAACACTGCTTGGCAGCATAAGAAACTTATCCCATCTGTTAAACAGTGTATCATGGTTCTGGCCTGCTTGCTGGCTCTGGACCTTGAAGGCTTGCCATCTTTGATGAAGTTACAGTGCTTTTTATTTTAATTTTTTCCAGTACAAGCGAATCCTAATGAAAAGGGTTGAGGTATTTTTCTCTGAACTGAAGAAGTGGATCATGTAGAGGTAGTGTAGCAAGATGACCACACAAGTTGTTCTGCCAAAGAATGGTGAAAAAAAACGGAACATCTAGAAGCACCTAAATAAGCAGTTCATGCAAGAAAGCCAAACAACCAAGGTGTTTCTGCAAAGAGGAATAGGATTCAGTCCCCCTGAACTGCAGTGAAGGGCTGATCCCAGGTCTGTTACCTGAAACCCTTTGTCGATGTCAGTGCTGTTATCAAAAGTGCTTTACAATGTTGCCTCCCATTTGCCGACTCACGCGTTCCCTCTCATGGTGATGATGGTGGTGGCCATGCAAGATGCTCACCTTATCCGCTCCAAGCAACTGGGATTCAGAAGTCAAACCACTGACCCTGTGGTTTGAGTACTGCTCTACCAACTGAGTCACAGACAGACGCCCCTTTTTGAAACTTTGGCCAGGGTTATTTTTCTTTATTTTAAGATACGACAAAATGTAAGAGAGCTAATTCAGAAGATTAGGTGAGGTGTCATTTTTAACTGCTTTACAAGCACATACAGAATCCTGCACAGGCAAGTTTTGACAAAGATAGATTTTCAGTGAGAGCTGGGCACTTAGAAACCGCTCTGCTTTTGCAGGAAAGCAACATCTTTGGCAGAATGTAGTGCGACTGGAGTTTTTTAACCGAAGCAGAGTCTCCTTTTTATCTCCCTAAAACTGCTTAACATCACCTATTCAAAGATGGCTCCCTAGAGAAAGATGCACCACTAAAGTGGAAGAGAGGGCTCATAACTGACAAACAGAGGAGGAGAGAGTGGTGCATCTACCCAGGGGAACATCTTTGAATTAACTCAGCTTCAGCATGCACATGCGTAAGCACTACGAGTAGTGATACTCTGAAGATGGAAAGCATTCAGAAACAGCACTTACATGACAGATTACATATTTAACTCACTCCTTCTAAATACATTAAAATCACTGTATCAAAATAGCTGTAATTCAGGTGTTTATGAACACGAGCATCTTTCTGGGGAGGAAATCTTATTGTAATTATTAGCAAAACAACAAGCTGCTTCTTAACACTATTTATAATGCCAGTTTCTCTTGGAAACGGAGCATGATTTAAAAGCTTTGACTACAAAGCTGTGCTGTAATTTTTATTTCATTTCATTTTTCTAACGAAACAAGTCCAATTAAATGAGATACAATGGCTCATGTAAAAAAACTGAAAGTAATGAAAATCAGGTAGTGGTTCTTCCACTCTGTATGAGATACCCCTCAGCACAGCTGTTCATATACATAATCTAAAAGATAAAAGAGCACGGCTACTCCATTAGGGCCAGAGTTACATTTACTGCGTATTGAATATGCATAATGTGGTCCTGTCTTACATCTGTGTATGATAATTGCTTTCACCACGTTTTGCAGACAGATTTTTTTTTGATCCAATATATGTTTTAACAGATCCTTTGTGTTTGTGTGTGCCAGATCTCCATGAAGGAGCACCTGGAGGAAAGTCTGTTGGAGTGCACCATGCAGGACCTGCTGCGTTATGACGACTACAACAACGACGGACATCTCAGCCTGCAAGAGTTCTACACGGCGTTCCGTAAGTCTCATCCATACTTTGTCGTAGTTTATGCTTTTTTTGTTGTTGTTGTAAAATTTTCCTCCTCATCGTAATTGTGCACCCCATTTGTGCGGAAGATGATTTTATACTGTAAATCCTTTATTGACATTAAGGCAAATAGACCATAAGATTAATGATCTTTTTGCCTAAAACCACATGCTAGTGTGAACTTCTAAACTTTTTAGTTAATAACTTTGCTTTTGTTTTTAAAACTGTACAATACACGTGGCACACATCCCTTTAAAAACCTGAAACCCCAGCTCCTTGTCACCACTGTTTTAGAGTGTTGTGACATCCTTTCCAGTCATCCTCCACATATCAGGATAAAAGTGCTTCAGCCACAGATAAATTGATAATTGCACAATAGCCCATGTGCTCAGACCCAGCCATGATTATAGCATCTGGAACAGACATAATAGCCTTTGGGGTTTAGGCTGAGTGACGGCTGAGAGCATGGGGCAGCTTCTATCTCATTAAGACCAATAATCACAATTCCATTCTTAATGTTACTGTAGCATCAGCATCGAAATTGCTGGGCGCCATGGCAACCTTCGGAGACTCGTGTTTTCAAACTGTGTATTTTTCTCTTCTGTCTTGCTTCAAAGTGCAGTGAGATCACCTAGATCTTAATCCAGAATGATGATAAAATCCAATACAGTCAATGCATCTAGCAGTTAGCTGTGGCAGATGGCCATTTCTAAAGCTCTACCTTCAGCCTGTGCAGGTCCATTAAGCCTCACCACTAATTTGGCCTCCTAATGATTGGTTTTAGTGGGAACCATCCTGCTATTATTCACTTACACTCCCCTCACCGTCCAGATGGGCATTGAGCAGACTTTGCAAGGTATTTACCTACCTCCAGGACTGCCTGCAGTTTTTAGGCTGGCATTGTCGATGCATTTTATGTTTGACAAGAGGTTGAAGGACTGGTTTGGGACCATTAAAACAAGCTATTGATCAGATGATGCACAAGGTTAACTGTTGGGCTGCAGAAAGGCAACACCAAGAGGGAGTAATTAGTTTAGAGTGGCGCATCTGGTGTTCTGGATAATGTGGAATTGTGTACGTTTGCATGAAAAGGGTATGTGTGTGTATAACTGCAGGTGAGCCTGCGTTTATTGGTGCGTTTTCCAGGGATAGAGTCGGTGCTCTCTCCTATGAGCAGTCTGGGAAGTAGAGAAGCCAGGAATCACAGGTGTGTTTAGCAGGGTGGAAACCAACAATATGGTCATAGGCCTGTGAAATAGATCATAAATAATAGAGCTAAATGATGTGAGAGGTATTTTGCCCTGGTTGAAATTCTACTGTCAAGCTATTTCTGATCTCAGGCACAGATTTGAAATATAAGCTTTCGTCATGTTTTCGAGAACTTTTAACTCAAAGCACAAGGGTGGAAAGTGTAATACTTCAGTTTTCATCTTTCTCCTCCACTTCATTCTTTATTCTATTCTGCAGCTTTTGACTCTTGCCCGTTCCCTAAAGTCGACAGCGGTTGCTTTACTGTTGCTCCCACAGTCACTGAACTTATATTGTTTTGCGTTAGCTTTGTTTTATTTAATGCGGACACCTTGACAAGCACACAGATCTACAAAGCTTTGTTCTGTTACCACCTAGATCTTTTTTTAACCACAAATTGAATAGAAGTGAATATGCTTGGAGAATGCTCCTGAAATGATTGCATTCCTATTGATTTTTTTACCCTTTTTCTGCCTTTTACAAGCCCAGCAAGTAGTTTTTTGTGTATTTGCTTTTCTCAGCTGTCTTGTTGGAACATCTTTTTAGTAGTTTTTACTTAAGCACATATTTATCTCTCTAGGAGTATGGGTTTACAGTTGGGATCAAACAATAATTTTATCTTGATTTTTACAAAGGCAGCCTCAAATATTACTAGCAGTCACTGGGTGATGGTAGTTAGTTTCATTTGTGTCTTAAACACGTCCTGTATATGATCCTCCTAAACTATGCAGTCGTTTGCATTTCTAGAATCAGGTTCATGAGGCTCCAGCCTTTATAGAGTAGGGTGAAATTATGAAATTTGTAAGAAAATGTGCTTTAAAAGCATTTCACTCTCTAATATTGCTGTGTTTTTACAGAAATGACAGCATTGGGTGAATAACATTATACAACCCTAACTCCAAACTGTGGCTCTGTACTCAATGGCTCGAAACCAAATGGTGTTATTTTAACAATAAAACAGCTCCACAGAACATCTGCCATTTTTTATTTATACACAACATTTTATCCACTTATTGTTCGGCTGATAGTTTCAGCACTAAACATTATTTTTGTACTAGTGCCTATCTTGCACTTCATACCAGTCATTCTGCAGTTTAGTCCAGTGAAGCAAGGAATAGAAATACGTCTTGTTCTATGCTGCGGCAGAAGTGAATAATCAACCTTTTCTTTGCCATATTGCAGGACAGAGATAACAGCATAAAGGCTGTAAATCAGCCCTGAAGTTTCCTAATGGTGTTTAGTTTGACTGCGTTCTGTTTTCTAACATTTATTACAGTGTCAACATTTTGTAGAAGTGGACAGCTTGTACACATGCCCTTTGTATCTGAATCGGACCCACTGTAATTACACAATAATAAATGTGCAAGGATTTGCCTCACGGACACTGGCACAGATGCCAACTCCTGGATGACTCACATTAACTGTACCGAAAAAGACCACAGCGCATTAGTGCCGGCGTTGACAGGTGAGCACGCTTGTTGGAATATATTTGTAGCCTGCGGACATAATATATATGTTCACACAAGGTCAGAGCTCCTTTGTGGATACATGTATAGTATATAAAGCTGGCCTGAAGTGATAAATGGACTGCATGTGCATTATGTATGGTGAGCAACATTTTGCAAAAGTACAATCTGAGATAGTTTGCTAATACTAGCTTTCCCAGAGCCTGACTGACACACATACTTGAATACGCCTTTTGCAGACTGTGTCCTTGTGGCTATGAGCTAGAGGTCACAAGTGGCACTGGGAAGCCACACAGAATTAGAGAAGCCAAACACAATAAAGAGCATAGTAATATTTAAAGTATTTGACTTCCCAGCGTTGTTTTGAGGAGATATGTCATAAGGGAATCAGACTGAAAAAGGGAGGAAGACTTAGCACTTAGCAGACTTCAAAATGCATTTCTTTTTTTACTTTAAAATGAGTCATTTTGGATGGTAATGCATTTTAAAAAGTCCTTTCATATACATCACTATGGCAACAACCCCCCGCCGGCCATGCTGTACTATGAGAGAAAACCTTTACAGCATCAGCATTTATTAGTATTTTGTAAGGCCTGCTAGTCTGCGTGCTGATTTTCTCTGATTTTGTCTCTCCAGAAAAATAGGCATAAGGCTGCTAGCTGTCTGTTCAAGCTGAACGCTGAAAGTGTTCGTATCCACATCAGGATAGTCTCACTACTGCAGTTTTATTGGCTGTTACCCTCCAAATTACTGCCAATAAACTAGAGACCTTAGTGTGATTATTGTTAAAAACTTTTAACTTGTCTGGACGTAAATGCAAAAACTTTGAGACTGTTGGACACACTCCAGATCCTGCAGATAGCAGCATGAAAGCAGCAGAACAAAGATAAACAATGATGATCATGAAGTCAAACTCATGCCCCAGAGCCCCACTCAAGTCCCAACCCACTGGCTTGTTTATTTCACTGAATCTTTGTGATTGACTCAGGGCCATAAAGTCGGTAAATTGGGTGAGAAACAGTGAAGTAAAGAAAGAGGAGGACGAGGGGGGGGGCAACAAGATAGACGGTATGTGGGAAAAACTGGGTGGAAGCTGAAAAACAGCAGGAACAGAGTGGAAACTCGTAAAAGGAACAGCTAAAAAGAAAGCAGAATTATCTGCATTTAGTGGTTTCTCTCTTTGGCCATCATCACCTTTATATTGTTCCTGAAAGTTATTTATTTTGGAGTAGAAATCCAGCTGGCTTTTGAGGAGATTTATTTTTTCCAATTCACTATGCATAATGATGCAAATATTTCTAACCTCCAGAAAACTTGTCTCACGGTTGCTGATTTCCTGATTGACTCATAAAGTTTTGGTTTTGTTTTTTTTTTTACCAGTAGATATACGGCGTTCTGTAGCTCTGTGTGTAAGTACTCAGCTGTAGGCTCTCTTAGTTTGCATTAACAGAACCATTAGTTTTGAAGATGTAGTGATACAAGGAAATTGCTGTTTTCTTTTTTATTACTCGCAAAAACACAGCTGGTGAGCAAATAATTATGACCAGGCCAGTTTTCTGTTGTTTTCATTTACTTCTATCTCTCGCACACATGCAGTTCTTCCCCTCTAAGCTTGTTCCCTTTATTTCTCTATGTTCTTGCTGTGAGTGTTTGTTTGTTTTCCATCAGGGCTGAATATAATAAATATAGTATAATATAATGGGGGAGAGTGCTGGGAGAATAAACAAGAGACCCTAATTTTCTGAAGGTGAAAAAGAGAAAAGTGGGAAAAAAGCAAAGAAAATTAGAAGGTTGTAATTGGTCAGCTGGTAATGGACAAAGAGCAGCCTGGTTTGGATGAGGTCACCGTGTTGACCTTTTGAAGCATGGGATGAGAATGCGCTCGTGCTGTAATCTTTGTATTCTGGTTGTATTTCTCTGCATATAAATATACACATGTGGTCGCTGCTCATTAACAAACCACATGGGAATTAATGCTTTTTTTCTTCATAAGGGTAAAATAGAAACTCCTATAAATGCTCTAAATCCAAATGTGTATTTAATATGAAACATGGTTGCAATGTTTTTCGCGATTTATTACTTGAGGTTTTACTAGTCGGGCCTAGTTGGTCCTGGTCAGTCCGGCTTAGTCAACGGCGACAGTAGGCAGAGATGATCCTTAAGTGTGTGCTAAAGATTCTTTAGTTTTAAGATCCATTCTCTGTCAGTCATTCTCAGAACGATTATTTTAAAGAGCTTAACTACAGTTACAGTAACTACAGCTTCACCTGAGCGTGGCGTTGTTGCATAGAACTATTTTATGATCATTGCCTTTTGGAGGCTCTATAGTCCGCATTGTCCTTAGTTTGTATTTTAGTGATTTTTCAGCTTTTTAAATCTTTTGTTCTTTTACGCAGAAAAATTGCAGATGTACAAAATCAAAATTACTGGTGTCTGCAATATTTATTTTGGCACAAGAATATGCCTGAATGTCCCGCTCCTGCAGAATTTGGCACTTTTTCCATTTCAAGAAGATCCAGTCGTTCTAGGCCATTTGTTGCCCCCAGTTTACTTTGTGTTTTCTGTGATAATTAGTGGAAACTTCTTTGTGTGAACTGTCCAGTCTTTGCCAGTCCTTAGGTGGGTCCCCAGCTTTACTAAAACATGTAATTGCTATAATCTCAAATAATAGCAATTGTACATAAACAAGTACATTAACAGCGACCAAACCGACAATAATTTGAGTGCCTACTGACACCACTTATGACTCCTATGAAGGTGTTACCAGCTTCTGTGGCTGAGATGGGAAAACATACATAAAAATATTTTTTTTACTCTATAATTGTTCTGTAAATTTACAGAACCAGCTGCATTCCTGTTAAAAATTAGGATGCATTTCCTGCTAGGCTCTGTTTCCATTTTGCACCTAGCAAGTATCCAATGAGGCGCTACGACAGCACTGATGCCTCTGCAGGAAGATAATATCTTAGTGCTGCTGCCCGGCAGCTCCCGTCAAGGTTTGATCTTTCATGTTACTCAAGTTTGCCCTTAATCTGCACAAATGATCTTGCTGAGATCAGATATCACTTTTACAAGGGGAGCCTGTTGTTCTCTGACAGCCAAGTGGGCGAGAGACCTCCAGCGAAGCTCTTCACAACAAAGTCACTTTGAACTGCAGGTCTTGGAGTTCCCTACTGCACCCACTCGCTCCACCCTCCGTTCTCTTTCTTCCTGTCTACATTATTTCCACCATATCCTCCACTTATCTCCAGCACTCTCGCTCTCCTCTCTGTTTTCCCCTCTCCTGCTTGTTCATTGGGGATAAATGTATAAGTAGATCTATTAGTTTGGTTAGTACAATAATAGTGCTTATCCTTATTACACCATTAGAAATTCATTGTTTTCGTGAAGTAAAGGATAAATGGATTGTTAACCATGTAAAGGTAAATACATTATTTATCATCTGCCATGAAGGTTTCATCGCATGATAATACTGCTTTCACATTATTAACGAAAAGCTCTGAAAAAACAATGTGTTTTGCTGACTGTGTTTATATATCTGATATGGGGGAATATTGATACAACTATATATTAATATATTATTTTGTATGATACTTTAGAGATTTGCAAAAACAACAATTTTTTTCTAAATTCGATATTCAGCCTTCTTCAAGTTCTCCCTGTCACGACACTGGGGTCTTTTTGTACCTAGTGACTAAACCAGGTTTTCGTTGAAAATAAATGACAGTTGCTGATGGCTAAGGGATTAATTATTACAGGTGTGAGCCCGCTACAAGCTGCATTGTAGCTCACAATAGCCTGTTTCGGACATGAACTCTGGACAGCGTCAGGAAAATTCAGCCTCATGTTATTTGGAGTGGTGATCTGTAACTCACAGCAGGAGGTCGCCGGAGTGAGAAGCAAAAATACACTCCACGTCCGCCTCTCTGGGAATTTGCAATGTTAAACAATTAAACAATTAATTTAATCAATCCCCTATGAATTCTTCATAATGTTGCAATTTAAAACATCATTTAAAAAATGGCAGTAAGCGACTCAAAATCCACGAAATTCTGGACTGGCTTGAGTTGACATTTTAGATTACGTATAAAGTATTTCTGTATAATTTTATCTCTGAAATTTATTTTAGCCACTGCTATTAAAAATGTTTTACCATCAGATGGTCATTTACACAGCCAACAGTCAGTTAGGTTTGTTTTATTTATTGCACTTTTTTTGTATTTTTTATATAAATCCTTCATGTATAAAGCCTGCATGTACATATATTTAATTTATTTGCCACATAAGACCATACAGCCAGTGGTCATCCAGCAGTCTGTTCTCACAACAATGGTGAGAAATGCCCACTGAGTCGTCATGGCAACTGTGTCTGTCTGTTTAATCTTCAAATCATTTTAGTTCAATACTTGGCTGATGCAGGTAATTCCCTAGAGGAAAGGAGAGGAACATAAATAGGAAAGAAGGGAGGCTACAGAACAGTAAGACGAGCAATTTAAGCCCCACACACATAAGACACGCACAACCATTTAGGACTGTATTAAAATAAGGCCATAAAAGACTCTGTACTTAAAGTAAGTGTTTGTTTTAGCATTTGTATAGTAATTGTGAACGATTGAACATGAATAAAATTTTGAAAACCTTAGTTAAGGAAACAGGGCCGGCCTTTTATGTTTCCACCTTATGTGTTTTCCTGTTGGTTGTCCAACCCACATTAGTCTCATCATTTGTAGTGTAAAATGTGACCTGCTCAGGTAAATCTGACCAGGCAAATAAACTTGGAGTAGTAGATGCTGCTGGATACACATCAGTAAAACCTGTGACCGGACAATATGCCAAATCCTACTACCAGCTCACCGTACTAGTCCTGCCAGTACATTGTTTATACACAGTTACAAGGGAATCAAAGTGCAAGTTGCATTGAAAATACACCCTAAATGATCTTCACAGGAGATACAAAGCTTTTGGTGAAGTACTACGCTTCAAAGGGTGTTCAATCAATTTCCTGTTTTGTTTTTTTTTCTTACTTCTTTTGTTACATGGCTTGAATTTCAGAATGTCATGACTCTTTCAGCATTTTTCAGGTGTCAGACCACATATTCTGGTTTCATAGAACAAATAAAAAACAATTTAACTGGTTTCAATTTTTAACCACCATCAAAAATTAAACACAGTACAAGATGTTCTATTTCACATAAAGGACCGTTTCAGTTCCATAGATGCATCTTGTGCATAAATGGCCTTATTGTACTCACTGTACTATCGCTCCACCAAGTCATAAAAGCATTTGCTGGATGTTTTAAGGTCTTTCAGGGGTAGTACAATGCAATCCGAAGCCTTGTAATTTAATATTTTAACTAAGTGAGGTAAGATGAAAGACACCAAATGTGAACATCTAAATAACAACAAGTAAACCTCATCATGAAAAGCTGTTCAGAGTGTAGCACTGCACAGCACAGGAGGAAGAGGGAGGGAGGGAGTGAGGGAGGGCTGGATGGAGCCGAGTGGGTTGATTTTGAGCCACTTGCTAACACTAGCTTAACTTGCATATTGTAGCTTTACAAATGAGATAGCTTTTAATAAGTTCAGTTGATGGTTACCACTGCACTGCATGTACATTAAGGACATATCAAATAATCTGCTGCAAACAGCCACACATCTTTGTTTTTATGTTACTTGTATGTTTTACTAGGTTTAATTTAAATCAAGCCCCTAAATTGGGGTAATCTCAGCAGGATCTCTGTTGAGAAAGAACAGAGACTGGAGCGGGACTTGATGTCTGCGTTGGTGATATTAAACATGGTACAAATTGCACGTGTAATTAATTGGCCTGTGTGACTCACAGTGGTTGGATAATCCAGTCCTGCTAAGTGCAGCTCTTGTTTTACTGAGGGCAAGAACACTTGTAAAAATCTCACAGTACATCTGGAACATCGTCTAATCATCAGGATCATTAAGACATGACTCCTCATTGGTGACACACACTGTTCTACCAGATATCTAATATCTCTCATAATTACACATGCTGAATAATCCCATCTAACACTGCCTCCCACCCCTGCTTCTCAATTTCCCTCGCCTTTCTATCCTCCTTTCATTTCCACCACTTTAATTTCATCTTTACGTCTCTAATCAGCCATGTGGATGTAAATCCATGCTTCCCAGGCACTCGAGGGGATTTTCTTTGACCTGTTACCCTTTTAAACATTTCTTCTCAGGCCTCTCTGATTCTTTGCAGCGTTCTTATTTCTTCCTTTCTGCCATTCCCATTCCTTTGCAACCAATGGGTCCCAAGGGCGGCAAGTGTGTTCCAACGTGCCATATTTCACACACAGCAACCCCCAGGCTGTTAGTGGCGCAGCATGTGGTCTGCTTTTATCTCTCTCCTCTAACTCCCTCTCTGGTGAGGAAATAATTCATTATCATGCCTCCATTGATTTGCTCTTTCTCTTGCTTCTTTGGTGGAACAACCCCCCCTTTTCACCCTCCCCTTTTCTTATTTTAACATCCTCCTGCATTTTCAAACAAGTGTGTGTCCACATAGCTGTGTTTTCCGTTGTGTGTGTGCGCACTTGCATGAGAGTGGTACTCTCTCCTCTCATCTTCTCAACAAAATCCCCTCGAGCATCCACCTTCATCAGCTTTGAAAATGTTCTCTCAGAACAAAGGAGATAAACATAGCAGAAAATGGGAAAGGAAAAGGACAAGAGAGTTTTTGCAGAGAAAAAAAAAGAATATGGTTGCACATCTATAGAACATAAGATGAGCCAACAATGTTAGAGTACGACCACGTAATCTGTCATGGCTGGATAACCTCTGCTTTTGGGTACTCAGTTGTAAAAACATTTCTCTGTAAGAAAATAATATTATTTCCCAAAAATGCACTCAGAAGGAGTGTTGTTTTTTGGCCAAGCATCTGTTCTGTGTAAATCATCAGCAAGTCGGGCCAGATGGCATGGACATCGCGATGAGGTTATATTTTAATGAAAGAGTTGCTTTCTTTCTGTTCATACGGCAGCACAGAACAGAGGCTGGAGCTGACGTCACTTAACGGAACTGAAGAAACAACACAACACGCTCAGATCTCTTAAAGGGATGAAAGAGCGTAACAGGCTAAACCAAGGAAAGAAGGGTAGTACAACAAACTAGATGTGATGGCTTCCAGCGAAAATTGCAAACAGCCAAATTACACACATCCAAAACCCAAACAAACACCTTAGGGGCTTTTCATTTTAATTCCTCCATATTCAAAAGGATAAAATTATGTTTTGATTAAATTAAAGTCTACAAATGCAGAGGCGCTGCAAAAAGACACTAATGGTAACATGGTGGTGCTGCTTGTTTAGATGTGTTTACCAAGGAGGAAAGAGAATGGGATTTGGGAGGAGGCCAACAAGTGTCAAAAGGAGAAGGACAAAGAGGGAGAGGATTTAGAAGAGCTAATGATACATAATTATATGTTTCCACATATTTGTCAAGATCTAGAGGAGCACACAGTTGGGCTAAGGGATTAGTAGGCTATGAAGTACTTGGGGACTGTGAAGACAAGTGGGGAGGAGACAAGACGTGGATGGTATGAGAGATTAGAGATGACAAGCTTGGGAAAAGTGAGGGGGAGGAGTGGAAAGTGTAGAACCACAAAGAAGTGACTGGAAGGGAATCTAGAGGAGACACAAAAGATCACATAGGCACCTTTACAGCATTTACACACATTCTGGGCAACATTAACTCCGTGAAAGAGAGTGAATGAGTCATAGCCCCTCTTCACTGTGAATAACAAGTGTCAAGTTGTACTTCAGTGACGCTTGGTGAGTAAGAGTCGCAGAGTTTGGCAGTGCTGGGCAGTCGTGAATTTGTGTATTTTGACTCTTTAGCAAGCAGGCGGGCCTGCTTATCATGTTTTATTTTGATGACGAAGTGTCCAGATACATTTTACGAAGCCAATAATTTATATTCGCATTGCCAAACATGTCATTTGCAGCAAAGGAATATCCGCAATAAACAGCTATGCTTGGCTCTGTGCTCCAAAATCAGGCAGCGTTTACAGGGCGGATTTCAAGGCGGTCTCACTCACGGAGCTGCTCCCCAGACGTCAATTACTTGAGTCATTAGTTAACATGTCCCCAAGCTGATTCCATTTTTTTGGTCAAATCACTGTACTTTCTTCGTCTCTTTTTGCATCATTGAGCACAGAGAATCCGTGGTGAGATAGCAGGCGGTAAACTTGTGTTGAAATTGCCTATCTACAAAACTAGCTGTGATGGAAACAGGAGTTACAACTGAACTGTGACCAGCAGATGCACTTTTTGTTTGAATGTCTGGAAATGTCGTGCTTTCACGTCGCACATACTTACGACCTGTTTGATCGTGAGCCTGAGGTGTAGACTGTTAACTGACAGTTCTATAAATTACCAGCCATGTAAAGCAATTCATCTATTAATAAATACACATGTAGTGTACAGGTTCATTCTGAAGTTCAAAAAAGACTGTGGTAAATGTTTGATGATTTAGCTTTATCGATTTAATTTTTTTTATTTCTCTTTAACCATATTCCTATTCAGTCACTTTTTGCATCTTTGTAATTAAAGTAATGGCAACAGCAACAACAATATTTAATTGTAATTTCTTATTGCTTTAATTATAATTATGCAGCAAAGCAAAACCAGATGGCGAAAGATACCAAAACATAACTAAAGTGCAAAAAGCATTTGTTAGTAACATTAATTATACATATTACCTTGGCGGTATGACAGATCAGTTGAAAAGTGTGTCTGCGTGAAGGCTTGTGGTTAAGTTTAAGGTAATTAGTTTGAAAACCAAACTAAATGAAACCTGACAGGCAAGCTTATCGTGCTCTTACAGTGAACGAAAGATTTCCTAATCTGTTTGAAAGAATTACATCACCCTCCGTACATGCACTTACACAGGCAGCCGATATCATTTAGTGGCCTTCAGAGAAAGAGTTAGTTTTTTTTTTTTTTTTTTTTTTTTTTTTTTTTTTTTTTTTTTTTGGTTCAGTAGACCCTGAAAACAGCTTTGACAGCTTTCCAAACCTGAACTAGCCAAACATTTTGAAGTGCAAGTGTTATGACAGAAAGAGAAAGTAATGATAGAGCAGCAGGTAATCCCAAATCTCCAAAGTCTTTATTCTTCGGAGTGCGGACTGATTCTCTGACTCAGCTCAGTGTTACACACTCTCTGCAGAGTGTTAGTACATAGCATCTCCTGTGGCAACGCGCTCGTCGCTCGTATTCAGCCCCGTCTTCTGAAGCAGTATGCGCTGAGCTGGCTTGAGGGTTACAGCTCAGAGGCTTTCTTTATTCCAAGATGATGCTCTTTTTTTTTCTTGCCAGGCTAAATCCCGTAACAAGCTACATTCATGTGGAACACCTTGATGTGATGTTGTACTACATAACAGAAATCCAAAAAATATTCAGAAGCTTTTGAGTTTGATGCCTTGATGTCCTGAGCACAGCTATGGCAATCAGGCAATCCGGATTGCAGTGGGATGTAGACGGTTCCTGTTTGTGAATTCTCAAATCAACTGAGAGTTAAAACCATCATATCCAATTCCTATTGTATCTCTGTCCAACAGCAATTTTTTAAAGTAAAATTCTCCATTGTTGAAAAACATGTCATAAATGTGTTTTCACAGTTTCAGAAACAATTATATAATGTAATGCCGTTCTGTAGGATAAGTGTATAAGAGAATATGTAACATTAGATGTCTTTCATTAGACCTCTTTTTCAATTGGTTGTTACAGGATTGTTGCATATACTGCAGGTACTGCATGTTGTAAATTTCCACACAAATATGGATCCAAAGTAATTTTGATACACAAAACATCAAATTAAAAAGTCATAACTGTATCACCATGAACTCAAACACTCAGGTTTCATTCCATCGCATATACATAGCGATTTATATAATTGACAAAACGAAAAGGTGTCAATGAGTTTCTGTGACGTCACTCAGCCTGCAGAGTTGCCGGTAAAAAAGAGATTCAACTTTAGTTGTATTGACTATCTGAAAGTTCTATTCAATTCAACTTTACTTGAATAGTGCCAATTCACAACAAAGTCATCTCAAGGCACTTTATGTAAAAAAGTCAACACTATAAAGATGGTCACCTGCCTTGACCAGTTGGGCAGAGTGGAAAGTGGAGAGAGAAATCCTCTGTACAGAATGTGAAGTTACGTCATGCCATGTTCCCTGCTGGGGGATAGAAGTGACCTTTTGACTTCGTCACATTTCCCCTACGCAAAACTTCCACAGGAAACATTGTAAACAGCTATTTAAGGTCAGAGCCTTTTGGAAAAGGGACCAACCCCAAATACTTTTCAGTTTATCTCTGCTGCCCAAAAATGGTTAAATCATTTAGCTTACAAATTCCGGAATTTGGCCTAAAACTTTTGTAATTATTTTCAAAACTGCTGTCATGCTTGGAGGATCCAAAATAATTCAGCAGTGGTGTATGCATGGTGCAGACAAACTTTATTCTTCCAAACTCATTATGCATTGAAGACACAGAGTACTCCAGGGGAAAATATGAAGCAGTTAATCAACTTAATCAACTCATCTGCAGCTCTTTTAAAAACTCGAAGTCATTATAAGGAGCCATATTACAGTGCATGTGTGTAGTTTTGGGTTTGAAAGGACGACGTATTTCATACAGGTCCATGGCAAAATGACACGCCGGCAGTCTGGCTATACGGCTCTATTAGACTTTGCATCCTGGCATATAAAGTGATCCAACGTTTAAAACCTGGAGCCGTTTGCCACTGATGCATGTGTTTAGAGAAATTAACATGAGACAGTTGAATACAAATGTGTGTTCCAGCCGTCTTATGTAACTACTGTCAAATTAAGTGGGTCTGGATTCCTAAAACCCAAAGAAATGTGCAAGAAATGCCAGTATAGCAAGTGAGATAAATCAAGAACACTCATCTATATTAATCTACAAATTTTCATTTGTAATCCCAAAAAGTTAAGCCCCTGTCATTATGTGATGAAGAATTCCAAAACGTGAGCAAAGTAGTTGAGTGTTTTTTTCTCCCCTTTTTGTATTTACAGACAGGCTCTGAGGGGTATTATGAAACAAATTTATGTCGATTTTTTTCCCAGTAAGTCTTTTTTTCAGGCGTTTGTATTAATTATCTCGTATTTAAAAACATAGATTTGAAGGTTCAGTCCATCCTTTGTCCCCTTATACAGTACGAAAGCCACAATGGGAACAATCCGAGATATATTTTCTGCATAGACACCTCCACTGTCATATCAGCCAGTGTTCCAAATAAAAGAGGCACAACTCTAGTTATGTTAACCCTTGTTCTGTGCCTCTCAGACATACAGAAGCAGGAATTTAGGGGTGTAGATTCCCTCTCAGAACTAGTAGAATTTTAAGTCAGCAAATGCATTGTTAACTGTATGATAATAGACACTATAGTTTCTTTACTTTATAGGAAAACTGCCAGTGACCTCAAATTATCTAGTAGCTTGCACTGAACATACTGTAACACTGCACTCATTAGTTTTGACAGAACACAATGGTACATTATCGTTGCAAAAGCAGCACATAACTTGGTTCCAGTGTTTTGTTCCAGATTAAACAAGAGACACAATGCCCTTTCTCACCAGTTTTTTGTCTTTGCAGATGTAGAGTCTCATTAGCTCCTGTGTTTATCATATTTAGCCTTGTCAAGCATTGACCTGTCACGTTCCCTGTAAAGAAAAAAGAGAAAAAATGGCACAACCTCTCCATACTCTACTGCATCTAATCTAATCAAAAGTACGGTACGTTACATAATGTGGTGCCTCTCACCACTTCAGCAGTCTGAACCCTAGAGTCCAGTGACCTCTTTACCTTTGGATGGTTTCTCTGTAAAACGACCTTTATGGGTGCTACATGAAAGAAAGTTATTGGTCTTTTTGTTCCTTTGTTTGCAGCTCTAATCACAGTATTTTTGGTTATCGTGTGCATAAGAGCTTGCATAGCGTGTATTGATGCGTGGACAGTCACTCAAACAGTACTGCAGGAATATTTTCATCCAGACACAGTTCTGTATCTTTCATTGTGGATTCTGTCTCTGTCAACAGGACACTCGGGTCAGGTCTGACTGTGACTCCTGCAGTGCAGAGTTCTGCTTCAGGCTACTAATCTATCTTACCCTTCTCCACATGGTTGTAAAACGAGAAAGACCACTTAGCGCACCTTGTCAGGGAAGGCTTTCACAGTTTGCCGTAGAAGGCGTCGCCAGCAAGAGATAGAAGGGAGCAGTCTTTTTATAAAGATGAAAGATTATTCCGATTGTAAAGAGATCGTATGCTTCTGTCAGAGGAGAGTATTGTTTTAATGAATAGGGTCTCATCTGGCTAAATCAAGTATGGGAGATTAGGTCCAGACCGTCCGCTTGTTTCTATTAAGCCTTAAAGAACAGGAAGATTTTTTGGTCCATAAGATTTAAATTGTTAAGAATTAAAAAAAAAAAAACTGAATGATGTGGATAACCTTTTAAACCAATATCTGCGTCTTGAACTTGAGTCCTCTTTGATTTTGTTCCCACTGCACATTTTTAAATTTGTCATGAAGCAACCGGTGAACTTCTTTGACACTTCATGTTTATCCTTATATTTGGTCTTATTATACTCTTTATTATTTTAGACTTTTAGTAACATAAATAGATACATATACAATGAAGACACCAAATAAAGCAGGTACAAGCTTTAAAAGTAGACTTTGCCGACATCAGATTCTGCTTTCGTATACGTCTACTTTGTGCTCTGTTGTCTTAACATCTAGTTACTAACACTCATATTACTGTTTCTCAAGAATATTTTAAAAATGTTTAATATTTTCAACTGGCATTGCAACAACAAGTTATGTTGTTTTACCTTCATGTTCCTTCGTAGTTGGTGAGTTTATTAAATGCTGGTTGCTGCCGGTTATGCAGAAAAATGTGCACAAATTTCAGTTCTCCCTGGGTTAGTTTTTGATTTAACTGCCCAGCAACTCATACTTGAAACAGTCTAGTGCCTGTATGGGCACGTTCAGCGAGTGCTCAAATGTCTGTACCTGCAGTCATTGTTTAAAGTAGTAGTATTAGGACATCCACACACACAGTTTCTACATAGTAAGTTTGTCAAATGATTTTCGGCTTAATGCCACAAACTAATTGGAGAGGTAAAACAAACTGACTTCCTTTGTTGCTGCATTCTTTTTAGTAGTACATAATAGTAATTCCAACAAAAGCTAAAATGCAAGGTCTTTTTCTGGGCTAAAAGAAAAGCAAATATTTTCCTGAAGAGCTATTAAAAGAAAAATGTCGAGGAAAAACATGACGGTGTACCAGCTTTCTTTCATTTCAATTCACGGCAGCTTGACGATGCCACAGGGTCACAGTACATTTGACCTTCAAGAGTCATAAGAAATATTCGATAGGTTGTGGAAAAATGACTTGCAATGTGACAAGCTTGAAAGCCAGTCTTGCTCTGCCTTTCCTTGGTGTAACTGCATTAGCACGTGGCAACATACAGACTTGGCATTAGCAGAGACTTTGCAGCAAAGGTTAGTGACTCTGTCTCAAAAGACAGACCTGACTGTAAAGCCACAAACTAAATGAATGTGTGGTAACAAGATAAAAGTTAGTATCTGTGGCGTTTGGAGGTCTTCCACCAAACATATTAGTGAACCCTCCAGACAGGCAATTAATCTGTTCTTTTTCCTGACGGGTTACTCGTGCCCTTAGGGACTGAATGACACAGTAAAAAGAGCTCTTCCCTTTCATTACCAAACTGATGCTGGGTCATTATTGCGCCTCGTCCTCTGTAAATCCACTGTCGCCTTGAAATGCACTCAGGTGCTTAGCAGCAACACCCACCTCAGAAGCGGACTTCACTGTTAGCAGTCTGTTTCTGTGAAACTGGTCATTAAATAATGTGGGGGAAACAATCGTACCCTTCAGATGACCTGTGAAGCCAACAGGCCTACTAGGACTGTGGTGGATTGCTTGAGAAATGTGTATTGTTGACAATGTCAGGATTGTTTTATGTAAGGATTGTATGTCTAAGAGTGGTTCTCTCCTCAGTTAGTTTACAGGAGAACAATCTTGTACTGTATTTGGTTTGTGTTAGATAGAACTGTAATTTTACTCTCTAGCTTGCACTGCAGGTTCTGTTCCTGGAAATGCTAGAGGTTGTTTTTAATGACTCAAAGGGTGGCAATTTTCTCAAATTATTGTGCCCGTTCGATAAACTTTAATAAATTGTGAGAAACACACAAGTGGTTCTCATCAACTTCTAACTAACACAAAACACCTAGCCTTACACAATGTAAGGGGCCTGTTTCCTGTCAAGTGAAATATCCTCAGCCTTATTGTTTAAATGCTTATTTATCTGTGGGGGAGCCTGCTCTTCCTGGTCTGTTGATACAGCTTGGGACACATTGATTTTGAATAAATTGATGATTTTT
Source organism: Channa striata (assembly GCA_033026295.1). NCBI lineage: Eukaryota > Metazoa > Chordata > Actinopteri > Anabantiformes > Channidae > Channa > Channa striata. Next base: position 3,780,998 of record CM065182.1, read on the forward strand.
ATTGTGTTTGATTGAATTTTTTTATCATGTAAGTCTGCAGCTTTATGAACTCTCCAGTGAAATTAGTTCTTGGTTTTAGTCCTTTTTTACTGTCTTTTGTGCTGTTTTTATGAGCAAATTAATAAACTACTACTGCTACTACTGCACACTTCTGGCTGCCTAGTCTTTGCTCTAAACAAGGCTGCCCATTTAAGGTGGTCACTGGAGAAGACTCATTATTGTGGCTTCACTTGCAAGTTAAGATAGAGCAAGGCAAGGTGGCACTCTAAGTATAACAGGAAAAAGAAAGGCAGCCAGAAAGTTACAGAGATATCAAATGGGTGAGAGGTGCTGCAATGGAAAAAAACAGAGAAAAGGCCAGGCATGCAAACAAAGCATCAGAGAGAAAATGAGTTGGTGGGTGGAAGAGAGAAAGAGGCTGGGTGAGATAGAGGCGCAGGAAGTTATAGATGCAGTAAGGAGCAGCAGCAGAGGATTCCTCTGTACCTGTGGAGGAGATTAAGGGTCTGCATCCAGTATGATTAATGAGCTGGCCACTGATTGCTCATCCCCATCTCCCTCCCATGAATAATCACCATGCCAGCACTCTCAAAGAGAGAGTTTGAGTTTCTGTCTGCGTGCATGAGAGACAGAGAATAAGTGCCTGAGTGTTTGCGTAAGGGATGGAGGAAAAGAACATAAGAGTGAGAGTCCATGTGAAACAGTAAATGAGCAGCATGAATGTACAAATGTGACGTGATATACGATGTTTGCATAGAATTAACTTACCGAGAGTGCATAGTTATTGATTGCCTGAGAAAATGGCTGTGCATGTACAGTATGATATGCAGGACATTAATTCAGGGTGTCAGTGGGTTTGAAACATGGATGATATATTTACTAATAGCTGCAGCCCACCTGCAGAGAGCGGCCCTCATACAGAATTCACAATGACACGCCGGTGTCATTTGTATGCACTGTGTGCTCCCAGTCGGAGTTGTGCTCCCTACGTTTACTCTGCAAACCCGTTGGTGTCACTGTGTTCACATTATTACTATTGCATGAAGTCGTAGTGGTAAATGCTGAAGTTTTTAAAAAAATCAAGTAGAGATTGTTTTCTTAGTATCAATTAGTTAAACAGTCATTATACTTGGATTAGGTTATTGTCTGCGTCAGCCTGGGATTGGGTGATGTGGTCATCTGTACACGATAGGATCAAAACTGGTCAACTGGCAATTACTGAAATGTACACTTTTAGTTAAGATGGATCTCCTTTTAAGATCTGTGACTCTTACACCAGTGTGGGCAAGGTTGCGACAAAGTGAGTAGTGCTACTTAACAGAAATATTGGATTGTGAGTGTGTAAAACACACATTCACCAATTTTAGTCCGTTTGCGCAAGACTTTATCCTACATACCTGGTCCTTCATCTGCCGTCTTTGCACACAAGACCGGCTCCACGATGGATTTACAGGTTAGTTATAAGTTAGGTTAACATTTGAAAATCTCACTTAACAAAATAATTGTAGTCCTCCACCTGGCCATGTCAGTTTACCTTGGATAAGACACTGAATGCCTAACAAGTAGCAGCTACAATACAGTAGCTGCCCTTTAAAGTTTCATCATAGGAACTATAAAATATATATTTTTTAAAGTATTAGGTGTATTATTCTGTCTGTTGGTCTGCACTTTAGTGCCTTTACACACAAACATACATTTGAAACAATGCTGTGTATCTGTATACTATATTCTTAGGTTTAATGTTACAAAGCATATAAAGATGGCAGGAGGCAGCATTGGACGTGTCATGAGGAACCTGTGTTTAGCTGATACACTTTACTACTGTGATGCATTGGCTGGTGGTCCAGTATTGCCTGTTGTCATGACTTTATTGTGGTTGCATAGCAACAATCAATAAGAAAATCCATTGTTTCAGTTGAGGGCATACCCAAGTGGACACATGACACCAGCCTGAGTTTGCTTTGAATCCTGCGAGTCCCCACTGTGAGGTGCTTTGGCAGCTTTGCAGGACGATGTAGGAAGCGTGAAGGCTGGCAAATCAAGCCCACTTACTGTAGCAGCTGCTTTTCACTTAGTGATGAGCTTAATCATTAATGCCTGAATCTCAATTTACCAAATTAGACCAAATAAGAATATTTTTTTCATGAGGGTTAAATATGAATAATCAAGAGTGCTATGCATATATTTGCATACGTGAAACATCAAGGGAGAAAAATTTACTTTTCACATGAATGAAGTATAAGAGTGAGATGTCTCAGGGCTAGGACCCCACCCAACTGAAGGGGTGGGCTATCAGTCAGTGTCAGTTTGTCGGGGGGGCTTCCTTGGCCTAGTCCTATGCGGTGTTTCCTTCACCGGTAAATACAATATGGCTTCGTAAAAGACACCGCTCTGATTGGCTGATTGGTAAAAAGAGACCATGATATTGACAACTGCAGTGCAACTTGTACTGTTGTTCTAGCTTGTTATCAGACATATCCTTGATGAAAATCCATTGGAGATTAACAAGAACGATGCAAAATGGTAGGCGGACACAGCATTGTTTACAATTTGTACATATACATTTGTAGGTCCTTAGCTTTCTCACCCTCACACAAGTGCACACATGCAGCGCTACATGCTCATTCGCTCTCATTTTGACGATGTGTCCAAGAGCCACTTATCGACCCAGAGGAAGCTGACTCAGCGGTTGGTCTTCATTGGCGCTAGTTCTTCGACGTCTTTTTGTTATGTCACTGCCCCTAAGGTTTTGCTGTCACCAACCCAAAGCAATGAATTCACCAAGCGAGTGTGTATGTGTGCACAGTATAACCTCAGGTGTAAGAGGCCCACATGGGCTCAAACACCCTTCACCTGAATCTCTACAGACTTGTGAGAAGAAAGTCGATGTAACAAGTGCTGCTGTGTCTGTGTCTCATATGTAAGCCTGTGCGTTAAAATAATATATATAAAATAACCTTTCAACTATGTTTAGCCCGGTTGTAATGGGCACAACTCATTTTACCTTCTAATCACCAAATAGCTTACAGGCTTGTGCAGATGCCAGCTGCTTAAATTAGTACCAAACTAGTTTGAACTTTTGTAAATCACACGCCTTTGGACACATGTTTTGCATGAAAATCAATGCAATAAAAAGGAAGGAAGATTTTATTCAGACTGATTAAATATTTAATGTGGTTGCAATGCACAGTGTCATGAATTGTAATGTTGATGATCATCACTTGTAATCTACACATTTCTAAAAGCCAGTAAGCGACTAAACTACACATTTTTATATTCACTGTATAGTCAAAAATAGTAGTAAAATACAACATATTTTTTTGGCAAGTTTGTCATAAGCAGTGTTAGATGAGGGTAATATAAATGAGTAACATCCATGTTTACGTAGATCTGTGTGAGATGGCCTTTGCCAAATGTAATAAACTCAAATGTGTAGATTTACTGCCAGCAAAATTAACTTCAGTGTGACCATGTCATCACAGAGAGAAATAGGCATTAATCAGTGGGTGGTTATGTCTTCAGAAAGAAGGTTATCCGAGAAGAGCTAAGGACAAGCCAGTGTTTACCTGATGTGTAAAATGCTATTTTGCCGAGGTTTATGAAGAGAGAGAGAGAGAAAGAGACAGCTACAGGGTCTGCTGCTAACAGAAACATTTTACTACAGTAGTCTGACTGTACCTCATGTGCACTAACTTTAGATAAATGTCTCTCAGGAGAAGAAAAAACTTTGTAGTGTATTTCATTTAATACAGACAGACTTGGTAACTTGGTTTACGTCAAATTGTTGTTAATGACAAGTGTAAGAAAATCTCCAGTCTTTTTCATAATTAAAAAATGCTCACATGAAGGAAATGACGAAAAGGCATTTGATTCTCAAAGAAATCCATCTTTGGAAAATGTCACAATAAAAGCGCAATTATTTCTATTTTATTGTGTAACATCAGAGCTGTAGTAAATTCATAAGACTTTCTTCTGAATAAGATGTGGTGAGCAAACTATTCATTTTTATCTTTGTAGTTTAGGTAATATTTTTTAGAGATCTCTAAGGTGTCATGTTATAAAATTTGCAGGTTGGACAGCTTAATAAAAAAAACTTATTACCAATGCTGTCTCACCAAAATTCTGATAAATATAACAATTTTTTTTATCTCTTTCTTTCTCTCTCAACCTGACACTCTGTTTATTTCCATTGCCATACAGATATGAACAGAAAAAAAAGCAACACCCACAAAAATGTTATATCCACCTCTTTGTGTGAGACAGCAATCCTCAGCAAACACAGATGCTGTATAAAAGCATGGAGTTTCTTTTGCACTGAACTAGAATGGTTAGGAAAAGGCACAATATGTATTTATTATATAATACACACCATGGATACTGATGTCACAATACCTAATCATGTACTATAAACCTATGAGTCATTGTGGAAGGCTTTGGCTCAGGAGGAGCATTGTGTCTTGTGATAATTGCACGGTTGGTTCTGTTCACATGTCAGAGTGTCCTTAAGCAAGACACTTGAGCTCCTTTTAATTTATTTCATTTATATAGAGAGAGATTGCTGAGTTTGTTAGATATGGAATAAAAAGCAACAATTCTTAGTATGCTTTGGATCACAGTGTTGTCATGTTTTCAAATTTAATGTTGCATTGTTATTACCATGCACCATAATATTAGCTCCGTTTGCCAATTGGCTCCACAGAGGAAGATTCAGTTCACTCAGTCAACAATATTTAAACGTCTTCTTTTTTAATAATGTCACTCTGTTATGAGCAGCGACTCGTCTTTAAGAACACGCTTACCCATCAACACAAACAATGCTGCTTAATGTGCAGATGGGGACGAGGTCCAACATGTGGGTGAGGGATGCAACTACCCCTCCTTCCAAATAAATGGAGAGGAAGTTGTGTTTGAGCACCTTATTATATTTCTGGAATTTTACATTTCACTAGTCCCACAACATCTCCCACCTGGTGAACAAAGAACGACAGTAGGTGTTCCTCCTCAGGCAGCATAAACAGGCCGTGTTGTCCTCACAGCTCCTGGTGAACGTCCACCATTGCACCATAGTGAGCATCCTTCTCCACTGTGCCTCAGTGTGATACACCAGCTGCACTGCAGGCCGTCTGTTTGTCTGGAACCGGAGCAGCAAAAGCGGCACAATAGAATTAAAAGAACTTCCCTTCCACATCTCAGTCTTTATAATGACCAACTACAGCAAAAAGCTGGTGCTATCAGCAAGCACTCAACCCACCCAGCACACGTTTGTTCATCCCTCTGTCACCTGAGAAGAGGTAATGAGCAACCTGGACTCTCACAAACTGACTTATTCAGGCTGCAACTTTCAAACACACACACACACACACACACACACACACACACACACAAACCCTAATCCACAGCTGTTAATGCACTTTAGCACATTACCCCTAAAATGCTAATGTAATAGCTGAGTCTCATTTCACCTAGATCACCTTCATCACCATAGTACTGTACATATCCAAATGTTCATTTGCATTATTTTCACACTGCACCATCTGTATGTTTACATTCTGTGTATGTATGGATAAAATTCATACTCTTTCCTCTAGTTTTATGATTCCACTAACATGTTTATTTTAATATATATATCGACACATACGTGTCTTCATGCGACAAATGCCACAGCTGCAGCCACTCGCCCACATTTTCTAAAGTTTTTGTGTTCCATGTGCGTTCATTGTGTGTCAGTGCTAATTGTATTAATATCTATTCTAGATATTTTGATACAATGACATTAATGAGTCTTGTGCAGATCGTCTCTATTGTAAGCCATAATTTTCTAGTAAAAAGATGTAAAAGTAAAAACAAGGAGAAATCTCGCAGACATGGTGTTTTTGGAGGACTAGGATAAATAGCTAAATACGTAGCAACATTTAAAGATGCCCATGGAGTGTTTGTTGCAGCGAAGACCCTTTAGCACAGCGACAAACTAGATGCCCAAACAAACTTGTGCTCACTAGTTTCCTGACAACCTGTTTTCTTGCTGCTTGGCCCTGCTCACATAACTCTGCAAATCCTTCTACTTCACCGGCAACCCTCAGTCCATCTGTCCCTTTCCTCACCGCATCTCTTTCACCTTTTTGTCTTTGGTTAGGATTTTACCTGCATTACCCATCTGGAACATTCATGGTGTTCTCCTCCTTTTTGTGGCTTGATGTCTTACTCTACCTCACAAGGAGATAGACTCATAAAAGTGGAAAGGAAGGACTGTCTGAGCCACAGTATAGCCACATTAGTTATTCCCAGGGAGATCTTCTACATGCTCAGAATAAAATTTCTCTCTTTTCTTCTCTCTCTCACAAACATTTTTACTACTTCTCTTATGTCTTTGTGCTTCTCTATGATTTGCTCATTCTTTCAAGTCTTTTCTCTTACATTTGAGCTCATTCTACCTCATCATAAACATTTTCTTCTTCCTTTTCCCTCTCTGTATTATCTGCATCCTTGTATTTGCTTTATTCGCTTTTCTGTCACCACCCCCCCAACCCCCCTTTCTTCATTTTGCTGTAATGTATATACCTCCAGTGCTGGAGACAGGAAACCTCCCTGTTGGCTCTGGCTGCCTGTCTGTAGCTCTGTTAGCAGGACTGATAGATCAGTGGAGCTGCTGAATTCCCCAGAAAGTCAATTACTAACTTACACATTGCAGCTATTTTGGGAGAAGGGGGAAACTGTAGGAATCATTAACAAGATAATGTCATGACAAACTTCCCCAGCCATCCGGGGCCTGTGCTGTTTGTGCATAAGCAATTTGTCTGGGTCACACAACACTGAGAAATGACGTGGGAGCATGTTTGAACTGGTTCTTATAGTATTGATCTGAAAGTGAAAGAGTCTGTAGTGTTTAGGACTGATATTGGCACTGATCTCCTGATTCGATTTGATTGTGATTCACATCTTTTAGTTGATTAATGTTGAGTTGAGTCAGCTAACATCCTGAGACACAACAGTCCTATGACCTATTTCCTTTTTAAAACTTAAAATACCAGTAGATAAACAATAATAAAAGTATAATAATAATAACGGTACAAATATTAATTAAACTAAGTATTACCCTATTATGTCATTAGGTTAAATAGCCGTTCCTGCTGTGATAAAACACCAGTACACCAAGTCTTAATTGTACAAAGTATGAAAACTGGTACTGAATTCTTGGTCAGATTTTTTTATATGTATTCATTGATCAGTATATGATGATTTGTAATTATGAATTTGCACATTTTATTTAGGCAGCATTGTTTTTGGCAGAACTTTAGTACTTTTAAATGTCTGGCTCAATTTTAATTTTTTAGTAAAGGAAGGGGTTTGCAGAAAAAGTTTGGCCTCACACTGTCAGGATGTAAAGTATAAAAAAAAAGTGTTTAAAGAAAGGAATTGCTGAACAAAGGCACTTAATTGTTACTGTTAAAATTAAGGGTTCTGAAACATACAGTTTATCCAATAAACATCTTAAATTTACAAGTACTAGTGTCACAAAAACCTGCAGTCATCTGCAGGTTGTTTCATTTTTATACACAAGAACAGTCCAATAAAATCCTAATGGCCTGCTATTGTTCAAAGGTAACGAAGGATGAAGTCAGTAACAAACGGTACAATAGGTAAAACCAATTACGGCAGCCAACACCCTTTCCTTTTTTACATAGAAGTAGAAATAAACCGGATCGTACACAGACTAATCATCAGCAGTGATGGGTGTTTGTAATTGTACATCGGGAAAATTTTCACTTTTAAAATGCCACGTAAAAACTCATCTAGGTTCGGTTTGTATAGAAAATCTTCTAACAAACTTGACTATTTTTCATCACGTGCAAAGGTACAAAAATCTCTCTTGGTGTTATCTCTGTTTGAGAGTTTGGGTGACATCAGGATTAATTTCTTGGTGACGGAATTAATTTCACAACTGGTCCGTCTTTCATAAAGCTGGATGTTTTCTTTTTTTACTGTGGCCTTTCAGCAAGACAAGAAAATTGGGATCTAATTCATCAGCATAAAGACTGAAAGTTTAGACTGACCTCCTGTGTGGTTCTCTGACTTCTGCTGCAAATATTTAAACAGACACCCATTTTGAATTGATGGATCTTTTCCTTTTTAATTTGGAATGTGGACAGCAGTGTCACAGCCCAGCAGCTGAAGGTTATATTTTCGCTGCTGTCAGTACTCTTTCAAAACATAGTAAAATAAAGGTATTCAATCCAAAAATCTGATTAACAGAGTGCTATTGCTGACTACCCAGTCAGTGTTTCCGAGACGTGAATCAGAGCACAAAAACACAACTATTAGGCAGAAGAAAGTCCCAAGATGGCCCTTGTCCTTAATTTCTCATGTTCTCTTTTCTTACATGCAAACAGTGAGGGGCTTACAAGCAGTGATTTGAACTGGAAATTAAACTGATTTCCTTAACACCTCCCCTCCCTCCTCCAGTTGTGTTTTTCCCCGTGTATCAAATCAGTGACTTCAGTCCAAACTCGCTTTTGAAAGCTTCATTATCCCTGACAGATTTATCTGCCATTAAAGTTTGCACTTCTGCACTAACCCAACTTTAAAGAGACACTCGACCTCAGCAGACTTTAAAAGCTGTATCCTTTCTTCTCTACTTTAAAAGAATTACCATTAAGTCAAAATAATGTCCCATCTGAATCGCCAGCTGTTGCATAAAGTCATAGAAAACGGCACGGGCCTTACTGTCCTGCACTGTATTTAATTCAATATGAGCAGTGACCTAGTTGAAATTCACAGCACCAGCCTGAAACCACCCCCTCCAAGCCATGTCAGATCAATGTTCTTCATCCCTCATCGGTCCACATGGCACTCAAAGCGTGTTCTGCCACCCAAATTACTGCTCAGCTGAATTATAACTTTGTTGGACCTGGCAGTGTACTGCACCCAAGGCATTCTGAAATATCTCTGACAGACGGGCTGTCAGCCCAGATGTATCTATCACCCGGAGACCCAACGTGAAACAGACAGCTGATATCCAAGGGTCTTTTTCAACAGCCTGCGTCAGAGTCTGGACCTCGAAAGGAACTTCCTCACACACATTTCAAAGTGTGTTCGCCGTCTATTTGAAGTGTGTTTGAAAAGTGACATATTGTGCAGAGTAGATGTTGAAAGGAGGATTTGCTGTGATCGGGGGCGTCAGTTTGTTTTGACTCCCTCAGTACGTGTTTCCATTTTTTTCCTGAACATGTCTTCACTCCATTTTTTAATATCTATGGATGTTCAGTTCCCAGACATATTGACAGACTTCAGTTTGCCTCTGTGCTTTTTGGATCTAATTAAATGCTTAATGGAGTATGTTTAAATATTTCAGTACTAACAGCTCATGCTACAAGTCAGTAATAGTATCCATTCAGTAGTGTGTGCGGATTGTCACGCTGGGCTGCTTCCATTTAGATATCATCAGGTATCTTTGTGTCTTTATTCGCTGGATAAGGTGCATCCTGTGTTACACACAGACATATGTCATGTCAGGGCCTGAACTTAAACTGACACAATAATTCTCTTATCTACAAATTCATGCACCTCACTAAATTTTATTCTTATATTTTGTACTTTGATTAGCATAATGTGTAAATACAATGTCCAAGTTTAAGCTCACAATAAGAAAAAAATGCTTCTGTAGATGACAAAGTTTCAGACTGTAGTTATGGCCTGGCCCCGCACTTTGGCGACAGATACTATTTATGGCACCGAGGGGAGCCAGTGAAGAATAATTCTTAATTTGCCGTAAAGGTGAATTGAATTGGACGGCCATTTCAATGAACATAAATTTCCCTTAATGAGAAGAATGATATTTGGCTTGCTGTGTGTCCTTTGACACATGGCCTTTTTTTACACTGGTTATCCTTTACTCCCAGACAGCTGTTTATCGTCCCCGGTCCACTAGTAATAAGATGGATTTTTAGAAATGTATTATGGCTGGCTACATTTCCACTACATCAGCACACTTATTCTGATTTGTAATTTTCCCCCTTCATGTTTTCATTTATCTCAATCTTTTCTTCTCACCATCATCTTTCCTTTGCTCATCTCTTATCTCTTCCTATCTCTGTAACACACATCTTCTCCTTTCATACTCTCATTTTAACAGAGGTTGTCCAGCTGAGCCTGCCAGAGGACCAGCGCATCAGCGTCTCCACGGTAACAGTGGGCCTCAGTGCCGTCCTTACCTGCGCCATCCAGGGGACGCTGCGCCCACCAATCATCTGGAAGAGGAACGGCATCATATTAAACTTCCTGGATCTGGAGGATATCAATGTGAGTGCCATTTGTTTCTCGTTTAAATTGCTGCTTGTGATGTTGGTAGAGCTCCAGCTCATAGTGGCAGCAAAAAAATGGCGTTGTTTGTTCCTTTATTACAAATGCGTACCTTGCCTATTGAATACCTCATGTAGGGTGGTTTTTTGTTGTTAAATAGGGACATTTTACCTTGTTGGTGTTTAAGCAAAGATTTACTGAAAATATGTTCTGATTGTTTGGTTCAGTGGTCGTCATCGTAAGACTTGTCAAGTGGTCAGCATCAGCAAAAACTCTATTAAAAAGGGTTTATTAGGTATTTGGTGTGTCAACGGGTGTGTAGACGAACCTGTAGACATGATATACAGCATTAAATCTGTCATCGATACTGTGTCACTGTATGGTTTATGCTAACACCTGCAAAAAATATCCTGTTACAGATCTGCTAGATATCAGTCTGTCCTCATCAGATGGAGAAAAGCTTTCTGTCTGCCATTTAGCGCAGGGCAGGTAGCGTATCATTTAAAATTTGACATGTCAAACTGTTAGTGTATTTAGTAAGATATATTTGGAAATCGATCAAATGATGAGTGTGAATGCTTATGAGTTGTGTGTCTTTGGATGTTTGCTTCTTCTCAGAAACCTAATTGGATGGCCTGATTAATATTTGATCACCGTCAGCAGTATGCGGACGCAGTAGGAGGATTCTTCACATTGACTGAAAACAAATAGTCTATTAACACCTTTTTAAAATTGGAAATTCACTTTGCCGCTGTAAAACTGTTAGGAGCTCTGGGAGTTTGTCAGTTAATTTCTAATTTTGAGCATGCTGTTTCTTTTATGTAATTGCACTCAATTACTTTTCAGTTTAAGAAAAAACTGTGTTAGGAAATCTTTGGAGATGTGCCGAGTATTACTTCCCTGATTGAAAAAAGGAAAGCTTTCAAAAAACTCTTGTCATGTGTATACTGATAATTAACTAGCACTAGCAACCATGTAAGCAATGAAGGACAATAAGAATGAAGGGCGGCAGAAAAAATATTTGATGAAAAGATAAACATTGACTCTCCAGCCCATTCTGAGAAACCGAATTATCGCTTGCTCATTGTTTAGCAAACTTGTCTTGCCCTGGTTCTATTTAGTCACACTTGATAGCACAGCGCCGGGCTTGCTTTATCCACCACCGGATCGCAGTTCACTAATTGCATGTTAATGAGCGGCCTTGTTGGTCCGCTGTGATGATGAGCTGATAAACAATGTCAAGTGTTAAGGTGCAGACTGGAGGAGAGGTGATGGCTGCAGAGGTCCCTCAGGCTCTGGACCGTGCATAATGAATTTCCGCAGAGTTCAGTGATCTGTGTGGAGGACGAAGACTGGAGCCCCAGCTGTGTTTGACTTTGTTCTTTTTCAATCACATGAAAGATAAAACTAAATCCTTAAATAAGTGATTGAGAGAACCCCACTAAATTTTCTTTATCATTTCATTTTATATCATTGTGACATTACCAGAGAGAGAGAAAAAAATATTATGAAATATGCCAGACAGCATTTTTTTTTAAATTTGTATTTTAAAGAACAACTTAATGTTCTCAATAATTATCTACACTATAACCAAAAATGAAATGCTACCTATGCAACCTAAATTAGTTTATGCTGTAGAGGACTGTTAACACTTAATAACATATCAGCCAGACAGAGCCCTGAGTGACAGTTATCTTTCCCCAAAATGCTTAGTTAAAGATTTTCTTAAAAGAATATTGCCCTCAACTTTTATATTCTCCATACCCCAACCAAAGATCTTCAGCAGGCACAGTTGACTGGCCCACTTTAGAAAAGAATGGCAAATCTGAGCATGTTCTCACTCGGAACAATTTGTCAGGCCAGTGCATTTTTTAGCCTTCTTTAAAAGATGGAGGTATATGGCACAAATGTATAATAATTAATTTGTATACAATAATATACAATCTATCCTTGTGACCTCCTGGGTAAAGAATGACACATAAGCCATGAAGCATTGTAGACATTTGAATAAGTGACTGGATTTTTGTTTCATATGTTTTAGATGCATTTATGTGTAGCTCAACATGCTGCATATACAGTAATTAACAATTTGGCAGTAAACTGCTGTTACTGTTTATAGGATGTATGAACATTATGTGGTTCTCCTTGAAACAAATGAATTCATTCCGATAAAATCTGTTCACATGGTAAGTCCATTAGACCCTGTCTGCTAAAAGAGTAGAATATAATGGGGGGAATAAATGCCAAAAAAGCTTTTGTTTGTCCACTGCGCTGCAGGTCACAAAACAAGCGGGAGGAAGTCGGGGACGTCACTCTCCTGTCGTCCCTTTCAACACACCGTTTTCTGCTGTTGGACTGTGTTGAATGGAAACACATGCCGCACTTGCCTTGTTTTCAGAAGTTTCCTGTGACAGTGATTGAAGCTTTTTCTGCACGTTGTCTCCAAACCCCCAAAACATGAAAACCGAGTCTCTATTACAGTCTGTGTCATTTGTCCTTCGTTTTGTCTCTCTGTTCTTCAGTGTCTTCATCCGCCTGCCTTCTCTGCCACAATACTGTTTTCACTGCCGCTGATCCTTTCTGTTTTCTACTCTCAAAACTGTATTTTACATTTAGAGTGGAGCTGTAATATCCAAAAAACTGTACAGGGTTCAGACTGGTTCAATGGGTCTGATTGCAGGAGAGCAAAAATACGTATGATAAAAATGTCTTGTATGACCACTTCTTCTGTAGCTACTACAGTACATCTGCCAACATGTTGCATGTCTGTGTGAGATTGGATAACCATTAATTCCAAAATTTAATTGTGTAGTTTGTTGTTAAAATATTTATTTCACAGCTCGCTTTGTCATGGAGGTAAACGCAGATGTTTATTACAGCCGTGCTATTCTGTGTATAATGATTGCAGAAGAAGTTATTGCCCATGTTGATCCTTGTCCATGAATACATGAAAAACCCCTGGGTGTTTTAAAGGCTTAAACTTTGTCCTGATTTGAGTGGATGTCAGACCTGAACCTTAACTTTTCAAGGGGTACTGAATCGTCTCAGTCCATTTATACCCGAGTCAAGAACAGCTGCCGCACATTAAACTGCTTTGATAATAAACATGTTAAGTCACACTTATGCTTTTGACATATGTGATGTGAAAACATTTGCCAAAGAAAGCAATCGTACTCATTCATTAGATTTTTGATTGTACTGCAGTTTAATTTGGTTTATCAGCTGATGGAAATGAGGCCGGAACCGTGGACACCTCGGCCAGTAATTCAGATGATCAGCACTTCGTTTTTAAGTTGTACTGGAGGCTCATTATTTCCACAGGAACTGCAACAGATGTTTTAGATTTTAAAGTAAAAAAAAAACCTGCTGGATGTATTACAGTCATACTTTCTATCCGAATGGCTCATTCAGTTTTAATTGCCCTCGCTGGTATGCTTGTACCCGTCACCTTAATTGTAAATTCTGAACATTAAAGGCTTCCTAAACTACCCCATCTATCTCACAGCAAATCCCCTTCACATTTTTCCTGTCACAGAGCGACCCTCTGTCCGGTCACATTCGTTTTAGGCGCCCCCAAAAAGAAAGCAGCCGTCTGTGGTTTTCGTGTCACGACCTACAGCTGCATCAGGATATCTGTTCTGCCACTTGGTGGGACAGCAAACTATTTAATGCCTTAATCCGCCCTAAGCTGCGGATGGAACCCCCTTGTGACTGCCGCATGCTGCACCAACAACAACTAGCTCCATTCATCAACCTAATGGGCTTTATATTTTTAACCCTTGCCATTTATCAGGCTGAGGCAGCGTGATGAGGGGAGAGAGGAGGATCAAATTCCCGAACGCCTGCTTCAGCTCAACAGGGAAATCGTTGATTCATGGTCTCTCTTCCTTTTCACATCACTCTTATTCTCTCTTGTCAGTTCTCATCATTCCCTGCTGTTTTGTGCCTCCTCTCCCTACTGTCTCCTCGCATCCTTATGTATTCTGTCAAGCTACCTTAATTTCACCCTCACTCCCTGTGGCCCTTACCTATGCCCCATTCCTCAACACTATTGCTTCTCCCAGCTTCACTCTTCCTCCCTTCTCCTTTTCTTCTTCCTACTCGTGCTCTTAAACTACAACCCCATTCTCAGCTTAATTTTCCTCCTCCTTCTCTTCCCTGTATCACAGGACTTTGGGGATGATGGCTCCCTGTACATCACCAAGGTGACAACCATCCACATGGGGAACTACAGTTGCCATGCCTATGGCTATGAAGACCTTTATCAGACACATGTGCTGCAGGTGAATGGTCAGTAGTGGTTCATTTCTTACTTGCAGTGTGGGGAGAATTCTTTAATTTTGCTTGTGCGGATCTGTTGCTCCCCAGTGATGGGATGTTTTTCTTGTTTGCCCTGTTCACAGTGAAAACACATTCAGCCTGGTAAGGAAACCCAGGGCTTTAAAAAGTAATAAAAACCTGCTTTTGACTGAAATGTGGAGAAACAAGGAATAGAGGCATTACTGGAGTGTTGTCATGTGCCAGTGGCTCCCAGCCATTTCTGCCCAACATCCCCCAGAAATGTCTTAGAATGGCCCCAGTACAGTTCTTACTCTGCCACTTTCATGCATGGAATGAGATGTTGTTTGCTGTTGATTAATCTCATTGGCTATGACAGAAATCCAAAGAAATGTTGCAGCAGTGGCTGTTGGCAGTGTTTAGTCTAAACAAAGGGACATAGTCATTTACCAATTATTAACTATTGATAGAATACTGGTCACAACAGATTCCAAGATTTCCTGAACTAATTAATGTCTAAGGGATACGTAATGGATTTCATTTGTGAAATGCGGGTCAGAGACGAGAGAAAAATGGGTTTGAGTTGATGGGAGCCAAAGAACATGACGAATTGTGTGCCCATGCAGAGTGTTCACTTGGATCTGTGCAGTGGATAAAAGCTACTTTAGCTAAAATACATTTAAAAAAACAGATTCACTTAGTAATTTTGGCAGGCTGAACTTTTCAAAACACAGTCTTGCACATATAAATCATATGCACAAGAGACTTTGTCTCTTTTACCTTTTTAGTGTTTATTACTAGGCATCTCTCCAAAGAACATCTACGAAGAAAGCATTTTAAAAGCCAGCCCCAAAACCTGTAACAACAAATCCCAGATACAGTCCCCTAGTTTCTGCACTTTTGTCTCAGCATGACAGACAGTCAAGAGGGGGAAAAATTATTCAATTAGGACAGACAATAGCTGTGATTGTTTTGTTTTTCTGAGATGCTAATTGAAATTAATTGCTGCTGTATTTAAGACCTTGAACTAAAGGGGGAGAGGGAGTGATGAGTAGGGAGTCATGGAGACTGACTAGGGTCCTGAAGGGTGAGTTATCAGTGGAGGGCAATTACCAAATGTTTGTGCTGGGATTCAAGGTATTTCATGCGAAATAGCACAAGGTGAGATAAGGTGAGACGGAACGGAGCCAAGTGGCGCATTAAACTAAGTGGGTGGTTTGCATCCTGTTGTGCTGTTAAAGCTTTTTCCTTCTGAACTGTGATGAGAGGCGTGACACTGCAGCATCAGTATTGATGAAGTGCCCATAGTCACAGTCTAATAGTATGGTACACACACTGTGCACACATTGTTAAAAATGGAAGAGAAGAAGGAGAACTGCACTGTTTAAATAGCAAAACAGGTGAGAGAGTCGAACACATACGGGGACAGACTGCATTGCAGGGACCTTCACACAGTCTCAGTGGACAGAGTCAAACAGTCAGAAATAGTCAGAGAGGAGAAGAATCAAAACTAATTTAAAAAAAATCCTGAAAGATGTTCCAAGAAATAGAAGGACCGGTTCCACAGTGTGGAATCATTCAAGTACAGGTAAAAATCCTACATTTGCAACCCAAGTACAGGCACAGATCAGAATACGGGGTCATGTTCTTCTTGCAGGCAGCAGGGTGGGTCAGAGGGTCAACCGGCCACTTGTGGCTTTTCTCTGTGACGTTGAAAACCTTCTCCCCGTGTCAGCGTGGGCTTTCTCCCACAATAGAAAGACAGTCAGGTTAATTGGTGATGCTAAATTGCTCATAGTGTGAATGTTGTTAATGCGTTTGCCCTGTGATAAACTGACTCATAAATGAGACATATTTGAACGTGCATAACCACAGACACACACATGCACCATCAGTATTATTTCTGTTGATTTTTGTGGATGCCCACTAGCCACTATTAGGATGGCAACTAGTTGTCTTTTACGTCACCCAAACAAAATGATGCTAATACTTTAGAAGCTCCATCTAAACAGTGACTAGTTAGCTATCAAGTTAAATGAGCTGCAGTTAAAAAGTATTGTTTGTCCCTCTGAAATACAGAGGCAAACATTATTTCACAGGGACACGTGAGCACATGTACTGTACATCCAACTGTCTGATAAACGGGATAAAGTAACTTGCAGAAATTGCACTCCAGAACAGTACTTGAGTAAATGCATAAGCGCCACCATCCTAACCAGAAAACTACATCTTACTTGTTCATGTAAACTATTACCTCATATTTCATTTCCCCCTGGATTTCTTCACATTCATTTGCCGTCTTCTCCCCGGAGGTGGTGGTAAGTGGTAGATACATCCAGCATCTATTTCATGCAGGACTCAAGCTGTAATAAAGCAGCCCCGGAGCGCTTGGATTCTTGTTATGTGTGAATATATTCCATGCTGGGGTGAGACAAATTCCTCTTTGCCCATTGCGTGTGTGGGTGCTTGTGTTATATTCCTCCAGGAATTATGGTCTGCCATGAAACAGTGTGTGATTATGTTTTCACTCGCCCCTCTCCTGTTTCCCTGTTTGTGTCTTTGGTTTTGTTTGTGTTTGTGTGTCCAGTCCCTCCAGTGATCCTGGTCTATCCAGAGACACAGGCCCAGGAGCCTGGCGTATCTGCCAGCCTCCACTGCCACGCCGACGGCATCCCGAATCCCAAACTCCTCTGGCTGAAGAACGGCGTGGACCTGCAGCCTAGATCCTCCAAACAGCTTTCTCTCATAGGTGAGGAGTTTTGATTATTTTGGGAAGTGCTGTCAGCATATTGTGTGTTTTAGCATACGCCGTGTCACATCTTGTCAGTGCAGTGTTTTTGAATATACAGTGTTGCATCCCAACAGCACTGCAGTATGCCAACACTGCAGAAATCTTCATAAACAAGGACAATGCATCTGACAGTGGAGGCGAGGCTTGAAAATCAAGCTGGTGTTCTGTCAAACTAAGTTCTCTTTTATTGAAAACTGAGGTGCTACTTGTCAGCAGTAATGTTTTCTTGTGCTTTTTATTTATCTGCATTTCATACCGGGGTGATAAAACCAAGATTGCAGTCATCCTCTTCAACTGTCTTCATTCTGCTCCTCTGACAAAATAAATATACTTATTCTTTAGAAGGAAATGAAGGGGGGGATCAAAAGACTGAAAATAAAATGAGATACATTGCGAGTCAGGTGATAGCAGCTACTTATCCAGGCCAGAATGCTGTTTTTAAAGACACACTCTCAATATCACAGGGAAGGAGCAGAATGGAGCATGACTTTCCTTTTTATGGCCTAGTTCTCATTAAGGGAGAGTTTATTGGCTGTGTGTGGGTCATTACCTGTGGTAATAGCCTGTTATCAACCCTCAGACACTCAAACAAGGAAGGTTCTGCAAGGTTCAGCAACACATAAACACTGTGGTGCCTACGTTTTCAGATTTGCCAACTAATGTGAGAAATGACGGGGCAGGAGTCTTACTCACACTTATCATTTGTAATTTACATATATTTTTTAATTAAAGAACAGAAATAGAGATGAAAAGTGGAAATGGAGGCACAGACCGTTAAAAAAAGATCACAATCAAGGTGATATTTGACTTTTTTTCCTCCCACGTATCACATACGTACTAAGGAGTCTAACAGTAAGACGTCATTTCAAAGTGTCGCTTCTGTCCTCTTTTTTTTTTTTTATTGACTTATAACTTCACAGTGACGGGAGGGAGCGCTGATGGTAACCCGCGGTTGGACAGTAAAGAAAGAAACTGCTGTGTGTTGCAGAGTGAATGAGACAGCGTTGTGCAGCTGTCCCCAGTGCTGAAACCACTTGAGCCTGTTGTAGATCTCGGCCAGATATTCCCTGTTGTTTACTTTTGTCACGGAGCAAACGTCTTAACACAGCTACAGGGTTACCCTGATATGTGGCTTTTTTCTGACCCAGATGCATTTTGGGCAGGAGGCTCAACAATTTTGTTTTCAGCCAGCTTTCAAACAATATGACTGTAATCACATCCCTCGTTCAGGGCACATTTGAGGCTGCCGAGCGAGTTGAAGGAGCAGGGCACATATCTGTTTACGCCTTCAACTATACACATTCTCTCATAGCACCTACACAGCCATGCATGGTGTTTGTGTAGGAATATTACATTGCTGGCAGGAAGCAGTAGTGTGTGATGGGAGATTATTGTCTGTAATGTTTGCTGCATTGTTTCTAGTAGCTCTAATGGACTGATACGGAGCAGTTTTTTGTTTAGATTATATTCACTGTCGATCCATTAGGAGGGTGTGTTTACATGTTATATTGTCGGTGGACATTTGATGGACTGTTACTTCCTTTCTATTCACAAGGCAGTTTAATTGGCTACCTCATAAAATACCCACCAGGCATAAAATTACACACAGAGGTTATGGAGGTTAAGGTGCAGCAAGATATAATAAGTATTATTCTTTAGGTCATGTTCTGATTGGCTGGTGGTAAATGCAGAGGCCACACCTCCTGCAAATCAGAGTGAGCACAAAAAAAGTGCTTATAATATGTTAACTTTCAAAACAGCTGCTGTAGGATAAAGGACAATCTTGTCTGTTTGTAACAATGGATTCAGAGAAATTTAACTTTAGGTGAATTAATCTTTATATAATAAATATTTTTAACACAAGCTATTTATTAAATTAATAACCTTTTTCAACAGTCACACCCTTATGTCCATGTATAGAAGGTGTAAATAAAACAGAGACACATTATCGCCTTTTAAGGTGATACACTAACCTTGTTACCAAACAGAAGCCGTACAGAAGAGAAGAGACAGAATCGTTCATCAGTTTTTATGGGACGGCTCTTTGATTTAAAGAAGAGTTCTACTGAAGACTGTGTGGTCGGTGAAATAAATGTCTTAAACTTTATAGCAATAATAACCCTTTGTTAGCTTTTTGGCAGCTCAGCTTCTACATATACATAATATCACCTTTTAAACAGCTGTGCCGAACTTGCGAGCCAGCGGTTGTTTATCTGCACATTAGGCAGTTACAGGCACCATTAGCATTCATTTGGAGTCACGGGCACATGATGAATGAGCATCCAGTGCTCACCCTTCTTTTAGTTCTCTTTTGCTCTCCACTGACTCCTGACGGAAATATCTGGCTCGAGCTGCTGCACTGTGTTCATCAGCCAGTTGCTGTTTTGTCTGTCTGCCATTTGGTGCAAAATAAGGACATAAAGACTAATTTAATGAGTAGTCGATTCAATGGTTCTCAATAAGAATTGATCTGAACATAATTATATGAATTAAAAGTAATTAAAGTGGTGTCTCATTCTATGAAGGCCTGCTGCAAGGCAGTGTGCACTTCAAAGCGTTCCACACTTTTCCCCTGATAAAAGAGAATTATTATCAGAATCCAAAAGACGTTTCACTAATGTGAAAAGCTTTGCATCAACCTCTGTAACGCCTTGTTATTTTATAGCCCAGTAGGCGTAAATTAGAAGGTAGAGTTAATTTCCAACAAAGGAGCGCGACTTGTTTTCCACAGGTGTCTGCTTTAGTGCACTTTGGCAAATATTTGGTTTTGTAGTAAGACAAACGGTGTGTTTGAACAGGCAGGAAATGGATGTGAGGGGAAAAGAAATCTAAGAGGAGAGAGAGTGAGAGGAGTGTGAACGTTAGAAGCAGAAGTTCATAGATACTTCAAGAGAAAAGGCATAGGAAAGGGGATGAAAAGTGAAGCTTCCTTTAATGTCCTCATACAACGTAGGCTGTGAGCGCTCCACTGTGACACACGCATCATTCAGCCCAGCCGTGCTCTAAAGTGTGTGCTGTCGTGATCAATGTAGTGCTACAGGATCAGAGAACAGCTGTACATCAGACAACACGAGCACCATCACCCGTCATCTCCACCGGACATCACCGCTGCAGCATTATACAGCTGATAACAGTTCCCCCAGAATTTAAGTTGGATATTTAAAAAAAGGGCAAATGTTAATGTCCATGCTGAAGTCAAACCTGCATTCATTATTTTGCACATTTAAGTTTTTAAAATGAGAAACTAATAGCAGTTATACAACAGTATTATCATTTATTTCAATAATGAAAATCAGTGTAACTTTACTTTTACACAAGATTAAAAAAAACAGAACAAAGCCTTTTTTTGTTTGCAAAAATGTAATTTTACGAGAAATGAGTGTCTTCCTCTTGTTTCAATGACCAGCTGCATATACAACAGACCCTGGTTGCACTTGACTTGTTTGGATTTTAAAGGGGATGTTGATACTAGATGATGCTTCTTATTCATTTACCCAACTCAGAACAAATCGGACTCTGCACTTTGAGCAAAGTATGACAGGCCCGTGTGCCCCAAATATTTACCTTCTCAGATATTTTACCATTTCATCCTCATCCCTTTTCTGTGTCGTTATCCATCTGAGTGACTGCAGGAGATATGGATACTCCAAGATATAGGCGCTTAATGAACATTTTTAACAATATGGCAACAACAATAATGTTACAGTAATAATTGTGCTTCATTTGTAGCAAACGGTAGCGAGCTCTTTATTGGCAGTGTCCGGTACGAAGACACTGGAGCCTACACGTGCATCGCCAAGAACGAGGTGGGAGTGGACGAGGACATCTCCTCCCTGTTTGTTGAAGACTCGGCCAAGAAGACACGTGAGTCATAGAGAACACGACTGTCATTTCTATATAATAATAATTGTCTAATTTTTTTTTAATACAATGCTCTAAAGACATGTGAAATAAGTCAACATTAAAACATTTAGCCTTTTAAAAAACGCGAATGACCATGTTAGGCCACGCTGAGACAGACTTTCACCTGGTGTGACAAAGAACAGTGGTTCTCGTTTATTCCATCTGGCCAGTGTGTTTAGTTGAGCCAAAATAAGCACTGCAGGAGGCGCCAGCGAAACCCAGAGCAGAGCCAGCGCCCTGATAGCCAAATGGTTTCCGTTTGAATCTGGCTCAGCACCTCTGCTGCATGTCATCCCCTCCCTCTCCTTACTGTGTTTTCCTGTCCGGTATATTCCTGGTGGATTATTGTGTTGTCAGTGTTGTCTGTGACTATTACAAACTACTGTGCTGCGTTTTACCATGTAATGAGCTTCTTAAACAGGCACAGCTTCATAATTCATTGTATTGTCGATACATAAAACACACCCCCAGGAACCCCTGCCTGCAGCCCCCTGCATTGCTTTACTGCAAGGGGCCATGGTAAAACACAGTCTGCCTTAGCAAAGCCTTAAGCTGCCTTCACTGCTACATCATGCTCGGATGTCCCACAGAGCAGTGCTAGTGTTAGGATGTTACCCAGCATGTATTTCCTGCATTAGTATTGCAGCAAGCAGCAGCGCTAATAATAAGCACATTGTCACAACCGCTTCATGTCAAATGATTGGCTGTCAGGTTGTTTCCCGTGCCTTCAGATGGCTGAAAAACCTACTGTAGGGGGGAGACATTCACCTGAAGTGGCAGTGCAGCACGTTTGCAGAGGAGAGAGGAACTTCTATATTACAGTAGCTGCACCCAACAGCTTGGCATCTTTTATTCCAATGTTGAGATCTGAGATACAGTACGAGCCACGTTGTGGCTTTTAGAAACAAATGTGGGGGACGTGGGGTTGATTTATCTCAAATAGCATCAAAGTGGAAAAAGCTGAAGCTGCATTGTTGATTCTGCAATTATGTGTTTTGTGAACATCTTTCACTGCACAGCTGTAAACATGGCAACATGTAAAAATTAATTTGTTTTACTTAGACCTGGAACTATTAAACTACAACCTCCAGAAGCATTAGACCAATTTGCTCAAACACAGTGTATATACAGATCGCCCTGGTCACCAGGTATCAGAACACAGAGCACAGGAGCTCGCTGCAGACTGTCAGCATGCTACATTAATATTGTGCCTGACTGGTGGATGTGCTGTTCACTAACCCACTCACCTACCATCCAAAAGGCAGCAGTAATATTTAGCAAGAGATGATGTTTTAAATATATATACACCCATTGAATTAATGTCAGCCTTTTGCACCTTCAGGATATACAGTACATCACTCAAGTCGTTAGAAGCCACAGGCTTTTTTTTTTTTTTTTTTTTTTTTTGGCGTCCAGTGTGTACCCACAGTGACAGTCTCAGACAAAAACGTCACTGGTTTTGATTGTATGACAGACAGTAGCACCATGTTTAAGATTGATCCCTTTCCTTACAGATTACACAATGAGAGCTCCCAAAACATTTGACACAGTCAATCACTGAAGGAGAAACTGCGGTGGGAGCAAAACACAGTTGACAAGTGCATTTCCGATTTGATTTATTTCTGTATTTTTAGAATGCACATAATCATTTGAGGTACTGTAGCCGTTCCGACTTTACAGCGACCTCATTAAATACACAAATTTAACCACACAGTTCGTGTTTCTTTGATATCGGCCTTTCCTTAGATTGCATCATTTTGACAAGTTAACCATCGCTACCTACAGAGCTAATCGAGCCACTTGAAATTAAACAGAATAATCGATGACTTGTCCTTTCTCAAGACAAGAGTGATGTCTTGCTTTAGAAAGAGGAAATATGTTCCTGTCAACAGCACTGAGGAACATTTTGTAGCTGTCAAATATGTTTTGTTTTGACATGGCACAAGAGAAATCACCATCACCTCCTGGTTGGATGATCTGTCTTTTTTTTTTTTTTTTTTTAAGGTGAATTAATGTTTTCCCTCTTTCTCTCTTTTCCTTTTGCTTGCCGGCTGATTCTGCAGTTGCAAACATTCTGTGGAGAGAAGAAGGTAATGCATTACTGTTCTCAAAATGCTTTGTTATGCACAAAGGAGTGTCCTGTTTTTTTTTTTCCAGAGCCTGCAGCTGGATATCTGCACTTTCCAAGATGTTTACTGTATTGTCCAGAAGAACCAAGTTGTCTACTGTCCAGATGATACTTCTGCGAGTGTGGTTTCTAATCTTTTTTTGTCCAGATTGCCTGCAGCCGGCTCCTACATACATGCATGAATTTATGCAAACATTTTTTACAAACAATTCCACAGACCCACTTGTTTAGGTAAAAGAAAAAAGCTCATGTCCAGCACCACACAGTCCATCCTGTCTTTATACTTGTGTATAAAATTTCCACACGAGTGGTTTCACTACTGTGTCGGAGAATGACACAAACACTTTGTTTAAGACACATCGTGTTCAGCACAGAACCCAAAGAAACCAGTTTAGTTTAACATTTGGTTATTGGAGCAGAGGACATTAACATTACGTTAACATCTGTATTTCACTTCCTTTGGGACATTTTGACCGCTAGTATTCATTCTGCACCGTGACTTTTCTTACAGGGTTATAGTGCAAATATATTGTCCATCTACCAGACAAACCGATGCCAAAGTTTGAGTTTGTGAATACGTTTTTTAACTGCATCTCATCTCGGCTCATGCGTTGTATTCCTGACAGCACTAATAGCTTGTTGTTCATCCAAATGCCTCAACATTACAACGTGATGCTCGGGATCTCATCTGCAGCTGTTTACACGAGGCAGAAATGTTGTGAAATGCTTCCTCATACAGACAGTGCCTCTAATTCGAAGCCACTTGCTACAATATGTTGTCGACATGCTGCTGACAGGGCCCTTTGTAGGCATTGTCAAAATAGCTGGCAGCCACACACTGCCGTCCCCCGCTAACTTGATAGCATGCTAACAGGAGTCTAGCCGTGTCTCCTCTGGCAGAAGGAAATTGAAATGTCCATCACAAATGTCAGATAAGATGGGAGTGGAATTTTCTGCTGTTTTAATTTTAGGAAGCATTTTATCAAAAATGTCTGTCTTCCTGTCTTTGTCTTCCAGGTCTGAGTGTGGGGAACATGTTCTACGTGTTTTCCGACGAGGGCATCACAGTTCTCCAGCCCAGTGAATGTGAGATACGCAGACACATGAAGCGAACAGAGAGGATTGTTGCTACCTATGTAAGTATATACATTTGCAACAAATACAATTTAAAAAACACACACATAAAAATGGTTGCTGTTTCGAACAGCTGCGCAGATGCCTTTTAAAATCAAAGTATGTGCAAGTCACAAAGAAGCAGTTTAGTGTGTCTTTCTATTAAAAGGGGCATGTGCTGCTCACATCAGGCACACAACTAAGAACATCTCAGTCTCACTTTGTAATGGTCTTAATTAGGTTGTTGTACAATAATCCATACAAGTAGCACGGCAAGGTTCCTGGTGTCATGTGCTTCAAAGGGAGAAATAATTATGCCTTAGAAGCTCAAGGTTCATCAAGTCATCTATGTAATCATCCATCTGTACTCACATTTCAGGGTCTTAGAAACTCAGAAACAAAATGAAGGTCATCCTTCCTCCTCCTCCCCTTCCTGTGTCATGGTGGGGCTCCTCACCTCACTAAATGTAACGGGATTACTCGTGTCCATTAGTCAACAGCCTGCACTAATAGACTCTATTCTACACACCCCGAGGTTTTTAATCCACTGGAGAACATCCCTCTCCCAGAGCAATGGGCTTTAGATGTTAAAGTTGCTTGTTCCTCTGAGGGATTTGGGTTTTACAGGAGCCTGTAATTGTATTAGAGATCAATACAAACTCAATAGGCCATGTGTTAGCCAGATCCTGCTGTGAACAGCACTTTCTCCACTTTGGTGAGGTGGAGAATAGGTGGAAATTCTTGAAACACAGCCACAGTGTGTGTGTGTGTGTGTGTGCAGTGATTATATCCCAGTGTAGGTTGTGTGTGTGAGTGAGTGCATAAATGTCTTGTCAGCAAAGACAAGCTGCACAGCCTATAGAGGTAATATGTTACTTGAGTCAGCAGTGGTGTATGAATTTGTTGAGGTTTGCTTCACACTCATACTAACACGGTTTCCTATAAGTAAACAGAACTTAAGACTATCACCAGTAGCATCGGTAATAAAAGTTGTTATTCAGTGGTATTTTATAAAATGATACTTTGATAATGTCATATAATAAGATTCACAGTTTAAATTTTTTGCCCAGCATCAGTCACTGGTGATGCTGGATGTGACAGAGGTGAAACCTTCCTCCCGTAATTCCCGTGTCACGTCTTGGTTCTTCCCAGGAGGAGATGTGCCCCAAAGGCGAAGGCGTGTCACCCCAGCGCTGCGTGTGGTCCTCAGCAGTCAACATCAGGGAAAAGTACATCTACGTGACCCAGCCCCTCCAGAGCCGGCTGCTGGTGGTTGATATTCAGGCACAGAAGGTGGTGCAGGTGGGTGGTGCCGGTACCAGGCTTGTCAGAACACACAGACGTCTCTGAACCCCTCAGACATTATTCACCTGCAAGTTAGTGATTGACACATTAAAGCTGTTGTGGAAAAAAGTTAACAAAAGTCAAGTAAAGTTCAAATCTCACCCAGTCCAACATGTTGCATGGAAGCTCAGTGCATCTGTGTGTGAGTGTGTGGAGGAGACGCACCTTGGAGAACAGCGCTGTATAAAATCCATTTATTCTGATTAATTGTGGTAGTAAGCAAAAAAAGAACCTCTCTGAACACAATGAATGGGTCCGCACAGACTTTTCTTCAGCCAAAGCAAGCTTTAGTTTTTAACCTACACATTTAACCAACCGGTGTTTGGCTCCATGTCAAACAGCATCGCCCACATTAGGTGCTTTCCTTTCAGCTTGCCACACTCTTGAACTACCAGCGATGTAAGAAGACCACATACAAGGTAAAATAAATCAAGTGCACCTCAAGTGCTGGAAACAATATGGTGGCTCAGGTGGGTGCTGCCTGCCTTCGCCATTCATCTTGCCTGTAACGGCTGTTTAGAGACTGAATCCCTCGGGGTTCTTCCCAGGGTCAGCATCATTTATACTGAGGTACAGGCTGAGAGGAAATGGGCCTAACACACGGCGAAGGAGCAGGAGAGAAGAGGGAAGTGAACGTCTGATCAGAGAGAAAGACGTGAGTTGGCAAAATGAACATGTACTAGTGCGAAAGCGTCATTGTGAACCAGAACTGCGACCTGGTCAGGAGTGAAAAAGGTTTTAGTGTCTGAAAACCAGTGCAGTTATTTACCACTGCACATTTATGAATGTCATATTTCAGGATGCTCCAGCAACGTGACAGTTCAGGTGTGCGGCCTTTGGTTCCCGTGCTGTAAATCCGCCGTCCTTCTCCTGATCACACTATCCCTGTCGTCCCCTCCCACTTCTGCTCTTATTTGAAGACCCTCTCTGTCCTCTGGGTGCAGCAGGTTAATGCACTATCCCATTTTTCTGTTGTCCTGAGGGTCTCACCCCCCCGACAAACCTTTTCACCACGGCTTTTTGAACAAGACAGAAGACAGCAGGGATTAATACATTTACTTTATGTGCTTGCAGAGGGAGTGCATGAACAAAACAATAGCATTAATTTTTAAAATTCAGAATAATGACTTCATTATCCTCAGAATCAAGGCCAAACGGCTATATTTTGAGAAATGAAAGCAAACACATAAGTAAAAGGGAGCAGCATTGTCATGTACAATTTTTATTACTGCTTAGCACGGGTGTGGTCACATCTCCTTAATCAAAGCTCTATAATGAAAATACATAAACCAGAACATGATTATTTGCTACTGACTTTTCAGTGAAAAGTCGTATTGTGCAACTTAAAAACATGCTTCATTCAAAACGTTCAGTCTCCAGGCTTAACTTTTGTTGCCAGAAGACTCTAGATGAAAGGTGTAAATGGTGAGAATCTGCACCAATTTAGGCTTTCATACTTTTCATGCTGCTGCACGCAAGGAAATATCACCTTTGTTATCTTTGCTAACAGAAAGATCTAACCTTGACTTTGATGTGTCAAACCTGTGCCAGCTCAGCCTCCCACTGGGTCTGAAAACAAATGGCACATCAGCTAATTAAAAAGAAACCCAGATGGCAAGAACCTCTGGTTTTGTAGTAACTTCAGCTTTCTAAGGTGGTTTCTTTTGAGCCGCACTTAATCAGTAGTAGACGTCTTGCAGTTGTCAACTTGGATTCTGCAAATTAGCACATTGTTGCCGGTAAAAAAAAAAAAAACACAATGTTTCACGAAGTAAAAAGTATTCAGATTTCCTGGAGGATTTAAATTTTATTCTGTGCGTTAGAAAAACGAAATCTCTCATTACAGTGAGTGTTCTGCTCTTCAGGACGTCACCTCCAGCATAACCGGTATATAACATCAGCTCTTGCATTTTTGTGTTGTGGAGCTCTTTATTGTTCCATCACGGTGGCCTTAGGGTTCACCAGCATTTTAATTTCATCTGAATGTACCTATTGAATCTAAGTGATATAGATATGCAAGTACGAACGAACTAAACATACCAAGAGTTCTATGGATGTAAATGCAATGAGCTACAAACTGTTTAAATAAATGTACGTGACACATTGAAATAACAGCTTGAAAAATCCGTGATCAAGGACAAATCTCAGTCTGAGTCTGGATCAAGTTGTAAATGTGCAAAACTATCAAAGCAAACTATGATTTACGTCCTATATTGTACTGAAAGTGATTATGTCCAACCTACTGGTTAGGTTAAGGCCATGCCACCGATGGCAGGTAGCCAGTGTAAGAACAAACAGTGAAGAGCCTTCGGTGATTTTCAGTTCGGTGAATTAAAGAAGGGCCCACTGAGTGAGGCAGGTTTCCTGTGAAAAAAGGCCTATAGGTTGCAACAACCAGATGCCACCTGATGGTTGATGGTACACGAGACCTCTTGTTAGAAGTAAAATGTTAATTAACTTAAGTGCCTCCCTGCTGGTACAGCGATAATCACGCTCATGAGCCATTACTAATTCTCGGGCTGAGTGGCAAAATAAAATGTGAGACTGTAGGTTATTTCTGCAGCAAAGAATTACCAATCTGTTCAACTAGAGCAACGCTGTGGTGTTACAGAGCAACGCGTCTTCTCACTGGATTAACGCAGACAAACAACTGCCTGAAGTTATCCGGGCCTCTCCAGAATTAATGAGTCGCAGCAGATCTACTGATGATGTTTACGAGTTTAATGGGCAACACTGAAGGTCAGCACTGGCTAAAATGAGAAGTTGCTACTTGAATGTTTTAAGCTTTGGACTTTAATTATAAAATGAGAGGAGTTTCATAGGTATTTAGCATCAGACCTTTGCAAATTTGTATTTTACCAAACCAGAACACGATTTAGCACCAGCTACCAAAATCTCTCTGTAGAGAAGTCACGCCACATCAATATTCAGTTGTAGAAATAGCTCCTTAATTCCTGCTTTAACAGAGTCCTTAATGGGCTGCCGGACTTTCAGTGGAGGACACAGAACCCAGTCCACTTAATGGCCTGACCTCAGCTTTACCTCTACTCCCACCAAGTAGGGGGGTAAACACACACAAAGACAAATTCCCACGCCGTCCACTGTATATGCACACGTGCTGAGTTGACACTTGGCTGACCGTTGAGAGGAGAGGGCTGGACCTCCCATTACTGAACACAGAGCTGTGGTCTCGCTCCACTGGTGAGGGTGTCAGCAGCTCCCTGTCCACCCGGCCAGAAGCAGGGTAATGGATTGTGTTATTCCTTGTTGTTGACATTGCAGCAGACCCGAGGTTACGTCACACCGTCCGTCTCGCTCTCTCTTTTCCCTGCCTGTTCTTCATTCCCCCACCTCTTCTCCTTTCACGGTCTCGACAAATTATTTTTCAGTTTTATTTTTTCAGATACGCTCAGTCAAACCTGCCCAGCAGTGATACTGTAAACGAACACATGCTGTCCAAATTGTTCCTGTCCTCTCTACGTTCTGTCAGTCATTTACACCATCTTGGGAAAGATCATGTGAAGGGGATCTGGCTTCTATATGTCTGATAGGCAAGAAAAATCGTTGGAGAGGTCCATGATTCAAACCCTGGTTTCCCAGATGCTAAGCCTTAGTGTTGGGGTGGCACTGGTAACATAAAGGAGTGTAGCTAAACTGATAATGGATTTTTTTTAATAACTTCAAACATAGTGAATCTGTCAATGGAAATGTTGACTTTTATATGTGCTGACGCATCCACTGGTTCTAACATGTGTCAATAATTCTGTCAGACTCTGCATATTAATCAGAGCATTACACTTTTCAGCAGTGTTCCTTATCAGCTAAATAAGTGATCTCACTCACATTTATTATTTACCCGCAGTTTGTTTTGCTCTTGGCTTGTATGACTTTGATGTATTAATAACTGGTCAGTGTAAAATGTGCAGGGACATGTTTCCCTTGTTTTTACATAATAAAGAATGTGTCATTTATGAACATGTCAGCACTGTAGACTGAGCTTTGTTTCTGTCTTTGTCTTCTAGGCAGTGGCAACAGATCCTTTCCCAGTGAAGATGCTTTATGACAAGTCACATGACCAGGTGTGGGTCCTAACATGGGGTGACATGGACAGAACACACCCGACGCTTCAGGTAAACGTGTCTCTGATAGCATCCGTTTAGTTCTACTGCAGGTATTAACAGTCATTTCTCTACAAAAACACGTCAACAAGCCTAAAGGCTGCAGTAACTGCTCCACTTGGCTCCTTTGGGAACAGTGAAATCAAATTATAAACATAACACTGATATACACCCAGCTGGCAGTTTATTAGGTACAGCAAGCAGGGCTGCAATAACTCTTCCCTTTATGAATCTGATAATCTTTGTTTTTTTGTCCAAACTGCTTTAGAGAGCTGTTGATTCAGCTGTGATCATTTCATAAGACTTTGAAAGTAGTTTGTGCTGCTGTTGAACTTCGCTGCATCATACTGAGAGGCGCTTCAGTTATTTAGCCAAGCCTCATTCATATAAATAGGGGTCACAAAATAATACCTGATGTCAGTAAAGTGCGGTACAATTCAACAGCCCCACAAACTACATTTTCTAAAATGGTCATACAGTTAAATCAACACTCATCCGATGTGGTTTGAGCTGGGCTACCTAATATCTGCCAACTGATTTTATTATCACATTTTCAGCTGATATTTCCCCAAACAGTCACTTATTTACACTTCAGTTATTGGGCAAACATTAGGATTCAGTTGGAGTTGTGCTTCTGGCCACCTGATCAGTGTAAATTGTACATCAATGAACTTTGCTTTTACATTGTTTTTAACACTTAACAGCTGAATGAGAGTAAGAGACACTGTTGGAACATAAGAAAATGAGCCACAATTTAATGTGTGTTTTTGGTCACTTTGCTTCCCTCTCTGGTAGTTTCAGGTCTTTTGAGGATTGTTCTGCGTTTTCAAACAAACAGTAACTCTGATCATGAATGAACAGTGTATTTGGCCACCTCATTAATAACCACTCACAGTATGACCCACTTTGACCTCAGGAATGCACACACAGTAAAACTCATGGCAGAGTTGCTGTATTGGATTGCATCAAATTGCACAGGTGGTCTTAATGTTATGGCCGAGTGACGTATGTTGGATGACAAACCCATGTAGGACGTGGAGTTCAGGCTTGTATTAATACTTCCTGCTTGTTAGTGTACGACATAGGAATGTAGTTTGTACATGTCTCAGAGGATGTTGATTAAGGTAAAGTTTGTTCATCTTTGTACGTCTGGCTGCTAATTATTTACACTGAATGGTACAAAACAGCCTCTGTTTGTTCTTGTCGTACTCCTGCACCAGCCTCCACCTACTTCTGCTCTGTGTTTTGTGAACTGTGATGAGCGATTATCTTGTACGGAGAATGTAATCTATACAAGCAGTAGAAAGTTCACCAAACGAGGAAAACGGCGCCTAATAACTAATTGAGCTTCGCTGTGTACCAGCGTCCCTATTTATGTGCTAAGTATTTGCACGGCAACATCTAATCTTTGTGTGTTTTAGACCATTTACCAAGCAGGCAAAACAGCAATTCACAGCATGGTGCTGTCTGCTTCTGCTGGCGTCCCTTTGGACTGCTGGTGTTGGACGCTTCACAAATGAGAAATGATCACAGGTGCGGTTGTATTTAATCTGCCTTGGGGGATTGGGTGGGGATGATGCAGAGAAGGTCGAAGGGAAACGGAGCAGCGCAGGCACCCGGGGGAGCAGCCATGAGCCTGTTTTCCCGCGCCTAGTGTTAGTGTGTGTTTGCCTGTACAACAGTGGAGGACACTGCCATGGGTAAAGCCACCAAGGGATCCCATTGTAATCTATGGAACAGACAAACATGTTTATTGTTCTGCTTTGTCCCATTGGAGGACGGGATCCCATTGTATTTGTGTGGGATGTGCTCAGTCTATTCATTGAGGTTTGCAGTAGGTGTGTTGTAGTTGTAGCTGTTTCTACTGTGGTCATCAGTCAAATGTTCCTTGAAAACACTTTTTAATTACTGTTGCTTTCAATTTCTTTTAAGTATATAATGGTAGATTGTATTGATCTTGAAGTGTCACTATGTTCTGGCAGAAAAAGTAAGTGAAAAGAGAAGCACCTGTGTGTGGGCTTTAACAGTTTTCCACTCATTTACAATTTATGTGGCCAAATTCACTGTGTGCACGCGTTCAGTTTTGCTCCTCTTCTTCACAGTGTAGGTGTGCACGTGGGTGATTTGGTTTTTCTTCCTTTTCCTTCCTGTGTATACGTCTCAGCTGAGGTGTACACGTGATGTTTATTTTGGAGCTGTTTTCCTGTCAGTTCAGTCTTAAATTAAGCAGAAATGATGTTTGTTTTTTTTAGTCAGACAAAGAAAAATTCTCATTTAATTTGCAGTAATCAGAGTACAGAAAGGCGCTCTGCGCAGTATTTCTCCCTTTTCTGGCTGCTGCTTGAACTGCAGAAAACAGTTTTTTTTCTCCACCATTTCATTCATTTCCCCTCATCCTACAGTCGTTCAGGAGTAATGAATAATTAGAGCGCAGGGCATGAATCACTCAAAAATGCAATTGCAAGGAAACCACATAATGGATTGAAGGCCACATGGATCACACCACAAACAAATGGTCTGATAATGTCATTATCATTTGGACTGAAAGTAATTGACCGGTTCAGCGGCAGCCTGTCGTTACCTGAGGCACTGCTTCGCTTCAGCGGGTCATACATGTGTATGAGTGCGCGTCTGTGTTGCTGCATTTAATTTGTGCACACGTGATGTGTTAGTTTGTGGTATTTGTAAGCAGCCATGTTTTAGGATGGCTCAATATCTCTGTAAGCATCAGACGGAGTGTGATTGTCAATTCATTAGACAAGACAAATGGAGGAATGTCTGTCGGCAAGAGAGAGACGGGAACCGTCAGTCCAGTCTGCGTGTACGTGCCAACAAGACCCTTAACTCACGAGCACATTATTTTCCTATGTACATCCACACGCTATTATTTCCGCATTAATTTCACAAATATAAGTGAGATCAATGTTCTTAACAATATCAAATACTTAAAAAATTGATTCTTTAATAAAATCCTCTCCGCCCTGTACAGAAAGTAGGTTTGGGCAGAGCAGACTGATGCCCAAGTGGCTCCATACGCAGCTGTAAAAAAACTTTTCTGAAACTGAAATGAATAGCGAAATGGCTGGAGTTTCTTCAAGGCCTCTGAATTGTGACCATGATTGTTTCCTTACCGTAAATAAGTGGTTACCTTGGAAACCATGGTGCTCTAACCAAGTTGCTTTCATGCATAAAGCTGCAAATATGCTTGTTTTACACCAATAGGCAGCAACACCTGCAATAATCTGGAAGGTCTTACTGAAAGAATCAGGAAAATAATCAAAGTGTGGTTTTCAACAGCAATATTGAAACTGATTTACTAGGCTGTCATAATTTTGCCAAACCCTTTACAACAGTTTAAATTGCAGCTTTGTCATTTAAAAGTAGTATTCTGCTAAAGCACAAAGGCAACACTTGTCAGGATACTGCTGATGTGAAGCTCTGGGCAGAGAATATGTCACATTGTTGATCTCATTTCAGCCAAATGAAGTTCTTTTGTTTCTCTTTGTTAGCTTTTAAACGCAACTTTTTAAAGTTGCACAATGTCGATCTCAACGTAACAATTAAGCACGGTGGCTGCAACCCATCCACCCCCACCACCGAGATATCCTCCCATCAAATATAGTGAATTCAGTATGTCAGTTTAGTTGTTTAGGATCTTTTTAGGAGACAGGGTGACTAAAGTCTAAATAAATGATGTCATTTCATTATCTTGATCCATACAGTATATGTCCACCACATCTGTGTCATATCAAATTTAAAATTAGTGTTTATCAGTGCATCCACAGGCAGAGAGTAGATGGGTTGGGGAAGAGAATATCTTCTGCAGGTTGGAATTTATGAGCCTCTTTCATGGTCCAAACATACTGCATTCCTGATGCAACACCTTGCTAGGGTGCCACAAGCTTACCGCAGTAAAAAATATGACACCTTAAATGCCTACATCTGTATCTGCCGTCTTTTATAGCTGCAAGTTAATACAAAGTATTAATTTATGTTTTAAAGTTCAGCATTAATCTTGAACAACAAGTCTGAGTCTTCCGTAGAATCCATTATGTGCTTTATTGCTCCCCAGGAGCAACAAGACAAGTAATTTTGACAGTATATTAAAAAAAAAAAGCCCAATTTCTCTAGCCATTACCATGCACCACGCAGAGATATATCAAAGTACCTTGTAAGATTTATTGAAATTCCTAAATGGCAGAAATACACTGGAGCCTTCAATCTCATTTGGATGTACCGTAGTTAGATGGACGGGAAAAAAAGATTCAGTGCTTCTCGAGACTGTACGTTGTTGAAAAGCAAAAGCTACTCAGTCAGAACCAAATCCCCCTCAGGTATTAGGGCAGCCAGCGAGGCAGGAGCAGAGTAAAACTCAATTGGGCCTCATGGCTGAGTGTGTGGATATGAAATCCAAGGATGATCAATGAAAAAGGGAAGGCAGTGGCATTAGGTTGAGAGCACCTGAAGCCCTGGAGACCACAGCAGCTGCCTAATAATACATGAGCAATACTACATTGAACCTCATTAACTCCCATCATTGTGTTCCAATACCATTGTAATAGCTTTTTCTTTTCTTTAAATGAGGATTCTTTTCATGTCTTGCAAGCAGCGAGAAACGGGCTGATCTATTAAAAAATGGATAAAATATTCAGGAGGCTCGAGAAAGAGATCAAACCTTTGAGGAGTATTGCAGCACTGTAGCAGAGGTAACAACTGTGCAACTTAAACTGCTATTTTTATTTCCTTGCACTTGATAGTTGTGAGAATAAAATGTGGAGTCTAGCCCCCCACTGGGCATCAGGTACAGATTCAGCTTTAGTAGTGTAGGCGTAGACATCAAAATAGATTTTACACTCAGGACTTTGATTTTAAAAAGAATCTACGTTTGCCTAGATGTTGAAACCGAGAGCCACGTTTCTCTGAAAACATAGTGGAGGACAAGAAGCCGAGCTTGGAGGGAAATGCACCGTCTAAGAAAAGTGGGTCCATAAACTAACGCGGCTCGTCCTTGCCTGTGACCTGATCACGCAGGCAAACACGACACGAGCATTTGTCAGTGGCAGGGCGATGCCCGTCCTCCTCCCTGCCTTTTACAAACACGCTGATTCAGTGCCAGGTGTGAGACATGAGAAATGGGGCTTTTAAAGGAAACATCACTGAATACGAGGCTTTATCCCAGAATCCACCGAGGCCGTGTTTCATCAGCACAAGTCATATACTGTAGATGTTTATCTGTTGCAGAATATATGGGCACGTCACATGGACAAGCTCCAGCTAACCTGAGATATGAACCTCCATTTACAGAAACTAGCAGAAGGGCATTCCAGTGAAGCTAAAAGGTCACGCAAAGATTACACTGATTTGGCGTCTTGTCGAAAGCAATATTCAGCCAGTCCAATCAAATCAGAAAGGAGCAAGAGCAACATATTTGCACTCAGGAGCATAATGCATCCAGACCAAATACCTGCAAGAACGGTCAGTGATTTCTTTAAGAAATTGGACATAAATAGACGGGA
The DNA here is from genome assembly GCA_033026295.1 of Channa striata. Classification (NCBI taxonomy): domain Eukaryota; kingdom Metazoa; phylum Chordata; class Actinopteri; order Anabantiformes; family Channidae; genus Channa; species Channa striata. Next base: position 3,816,485 of record CM065182.1, read on the forward strand.
CGTGTCTAGTCAAACAAATATTACATTTTAATGTTTAAAACAACCTGTTTCTTATGACTCCTTTTTTTCCAACAGAAATGTGACCGTGAAGAGTTCGAACTGAGAAAAACAGTTCGTGTCCATTTAACTGCACAGAGGCTGATATTGTTAGTTTGATGTTTGGAAAAAACTCACCTACACGTCGGAAAGTCTATCTGATTATTAGACAATGGCAAAGTTCACACAGAAAAAGTGTGAACTACACCATTTTTCTAATAACTTACTAAAGATGACATTATCATGTTAGGGCCTGTGAGGATCAGTGTTTATACCTATGGGATCGTTTAGAATCCTGCACATTACAACAATTTTTGAAGAGTGTAAAGGAAAACAGATTTAGATTTGAGAATAATTAATGCTAAATTTCTCTAGCAAGGCTAAGATGCTAGCAACTGTCGGTATATTATTTCTATTCAGAGAAATTAAAATGTAACATGAGCACCTTTTGTTCAAATTAGCCATTAGCTGTTCCTGTCTGCACTGCATCCGCGGACGTACGATGGCTGACGCCTTTTTGTGACGTCCTCCATCATTCTGTCTTTGTCTTCAGGTTATCCCTCAAGCCAGTGTGGGAGAAGCACATCGTGCCATCCGCACAACTTTCCAGAGGGTCAGCGACTTCTTCATTCCTCCGACCAACCTTGTCATCACTCACGTGAGGTAAAGCAGCGCACACTTGCAGCCACCTCTGACCTTAAAACACGGCAACCTCATTGCTCACTCATCATAGGCGTCCTTCTGAGGTAAAGGAGAGAGGCGCAAATTAGAAATCTAATAAAAATCTCAACGTACATTAATCACTGTCCGCCCAAGTCTAGAAAGGCTATTAACCTTTTTTGTGAACTTTGTCGATTTAGGTTTGCCTTTGTCTTCCTCAAAAACGAACCTGCGATACACAAAATTGACCTGGAGACCTTCCACCGCGTCAAGACCATCAGCCTGAAGAACTACAGCTGCGTACCGGCCAACATGGCCTACACACACCTGAGCGGCTTCTACTTCATTCAGTGCCAGAGCAAGAGGGGCCTGCAAGCCCCGCCCCAGCTCCTCATCGACAGCGTGACAGACACCGTGATCGGACCCAACCTAAACATCACAGGAAAGCCCTTTGTCTCACCAGACGGCCGGTATGTCGTGACACCTGACCCACAGAGCTCAAAGCTGATCATTCAGACGGTGTCGTTTCAGGGGGAGCTGGGTCTGAACCAGGAAATGGACAAGCCTGTAGATGTCTCTGATCTGGTTTTCCAGCCCTCCTTCGTGGAATCCAACCAGCACGTGGTGGTGGCCACCTCGGGCTCAGGCACGGACCTGCTTTTTGCCGATCTGTCGTCGGGCCGCACTGAGGTTCTCCAGAGCCTCAAGGAGCCCCTGGCCAAACACGCCTGGCCCTGGGGAGGCCCCAACAGAGTGGTGGTCTCCAGCGGCTTGTTTGGACAGTATCTTGTGACGCCGTCAGCCGAGTCCCTTTTTGTCCTAAATGGTAAACAGAGAACGCCACACTGCGAGGTGTCAGACATCAAGAGAGGCAACACAGTTGTCTGGGTCGGTGAGGTATGAGTGGGAGGGGGGGAAGGAAAGCTCGTAGGATTAGGGAACGATCAGGCCTAATTACCGATCAGATATAAGATTATGTCAACACACGTGTGGACTCAACCCTGGGACTGAGCGCGAAGGAAACATGCCTGGGTTTATTGTAACAAACGTACACTTAAAAATAGAGTCATTGAGAAAACATTAAGAAACCTTGTTGTGATATTTCTATTGGGAGAAAGTGTCAATGCCGTTCAGTGCAGCAGTGATCTATGTGCACTTAACTATACAGAAATGTACATTATTGCACTTCCTTCCATGTTATCACAGCAACTAGGTACCTGAAGAGGGGTTATTAAACTATGAACTATGCACAATGCTCACTTTTTTTAGAGTAAAAAGCTTTCCGATTTTGTTTATCTCAACAATGTTTGTCGTTTTCACCAGTGCTGCATATTAATCACCACAAACTGTCTGTCCTTTAGTGTATGTGTGTTCTGGGTCCTTTTAAAAGCTACCAACCTGTTTACTCACTTTGGTCATAGTATTGTACTGTATCCTCCTCTGAAAGCTTTCATCCTCGTCACGCCGGCCGACGGTGGCTTTATGCACAAGTACGTGTAGAACCTATTTACGTTGTCTATCCGGAGCGTCCGATTGGACCATTAGCTGTCAACAACTGAGGTTTCGTTTGCAGAAGAATCCTAACCAGAAATGAACAGTAGATCTTTTGGTCTCTGGCATCGGTATAATCTGTCCCCCACCGTGTCTCAGTTATTCTGTACCTGCAGCACAACTGTGTGCTGTGGAGCCTGAAAACGCCACTTACCAGAATCCCTCAGGGTAATAGCTCCAGTTTACGCTGACCCACATGCCAAAGTGGCATCAGCTTCACTATCTGACTGGCTGTGAGCATTTGTACATTCTTCCAGAGAGCCATGCGTCAAAAAGCAAATCTGTCCGCTAGTTACTCTGCCAGACAACAGAAACCTAGCAATCCATCCGCACTGGACAAACATTAGCAGCTATTTACAGATTACCGAGATGCACAGGTTTGTTCATTAACACATTGTATTACCTACATAAAAAAAAAAAAAATCCGTCTCAAGGCAGTAACCAAACAAACACCAGCAATCCATCGATCCAAACGGGGGTTGAACTTCATCTTCTGTGTAATTTGCTTTGGCCATTTGCACTTATCATCATCACGACGGTAAAGACGACACCGCTCAGAAATAACTAGGAACATGGTGTCTCTGAGTGAACGTCTACAGCAAAATGTCATTGGTTGAAAGCTACTAAAAAAGGAAACGTTAGTTTTTTCTGTACGCCGCCGGATAAAGCGCAGCTTTTCTCTGCATACAAGTTTGCAAAAAAAGGCAATAAATGAAGTGATGCTACCGATGATTGGCTGAGCTTTTGCCTCTTGATTATTAGCAAAGAACAGTGTGTAAAATATTTAGGATATTATAGCAGCTGCTGATTTATTTAGTTTGCTGTCACCAGTTAATTTGTAACGAAACCTGACGTCTGTGCTCAGCCACAGACTATCGCGTACAACAACCAACACTGTGTAATGTACAACAACCAGCAGACTAGGTGCTTTTATAGTCCGAGAAAACGCTGATCGTACCAGTGTCTCACGTTTATCAGCATTAGGTAAACTTGTGTAATGGTCTGGACTTATTGTATGTGAGCAACCAATATATTTAAAAAAAAAAAAACTTGCTTGGACACTATATTCACATTATGTAAACAGCAATGCACAAATGCTCGCAGCCTCTGATGCTTTTTGGCAGGTCAGACGTTTTTTTTCCTGCAGGCATCTCTAACGACAGAGGCCATTCACAGTCTAACGTGAATAAAAAGCCTGACGGAGAAACTACTACTGTAAAAACCCGCCCAAATTAAATATGAATATACGTAGCTGTGCCTCAAAGTGATGTGTAGGGTAGAAATCAAGCTGTGCGAGCAAATGAAAAAGGTAAACACAGGCGTGAAGCAGATTCTTTTGTTGCTGCTAATCTGCTTTGAAACAATTCTGCAGAGAGTCTGTTTGATGAAGCTGATTCTGTTTCCTAGACCACTGTTGCACTGAGGAGAGAAATGTATCTGACAGACATTTATATAATATTTGAATAGTTTTAAATCTGGTAGCCCATCAAAGAAATGTGACTTAAAAGATTCAGTCGTCAGTGGCTCTCCATAAGTAGCCTACAGTATCTGACAGCTTGAGACATGCATGTAATGAAGATCTCGGACACGATTATCATCTGCCTCTCAGCGATCTCTCACAGCCACACGTCGTTTACAGTCGCTTGTGAAAAAGTCACTCCTCTGCCCTCCTATCGTCACGTCTGTCAGCTTCTCTCTTAAGGTCGATTCCGCAGTGTGACATCGCTACTAGAGCCAAGGAGAGCAAGAACAAAGAGGCTGCACCTGCGCTTGCTGGTATAACCCCATTATTGGCTAGCTCACGTTGTTTGTTTGGATCTACCTTCAGTATCACGTGACTCTTTCTGTACCTCTCCTTTAACCCTTCAGTGCGGGGCGTGTCGGAGCCGATCCACTTGGTGTGATAGACATTGATAGGAACCACTGTTGTAGATAACACTGCTCATGTTTAGAACTCGTTCAGACATGACAAAACTGACTGTACAGTTTTCTTTATGCATTTTGTGTGTTCTGGTTTATGAGGGAATTGTTTTGTAAGAAAAAAATCGAATTAAATATATTGTAAAAATCATCATTCTGCAGCATTTTTAACAACTTACTTGGCAGAACGATAAGGCTGTGAGGTAACGATGCTTCATATCAGCGTCTACTCGTGTTGCAGTAAGTTTTATCTTCACTCATGATTCTTTGCAAAGTCAAAATAGTTACAACGTGCAATATTTTTCACAATCACAGAATTATGCTCCAACAGAGACTAAAAGCAAGTAAATGAGGCTCGTCATACTGACCAATCAGGGAAAAGCAACAATGTCCGCTTGATTAGTGATTTTAACAGCTTTTTTTTATTATTGTAATTTGATACCTACGATTAAGTCAGGATAAAGAGCGAGGGCTGACCAAATGCTCAAGTTACACACTGCAACTTCAATCAATAATAATCAATTACAGAGGTCTAATGTCCCAAAGATTTCCTGGAGATACTACTGCAAATTCATTCTAGTAACAGAGAAAATGCTTTGTTTAAACTTTTTCATTATATATTTACAGTTACACTTTATCCTTTTTTGTCAAATTGGATGATTAACTGTAGAGGGATTTCATATTTTGCAGGTTGAGCTGAAAAAGTAATAAAATGTCCAAATGTATTTTAGGACCGAAATTTTGGGTCATATGAATGTCCCATATATTCTACAACATATCTGTCAAGTTTCAACAAAATACATTTGTCTTCAGAAATGTTCAGTGTTTAACTTTTGTTTTGAAGAAGAAAAACAATAATCCCGGCAGCAAACACACATTTTTAACTTGTTTAAAGCCCAAACTTTTTATGCATGTGTATAAATGTGTTTGCTGCAGGGCTTATGTGTTTACTTTCTATCTTTGCACACAACTGCATGTAAACCTATTGAGTTTGCAATGATCTACCATTTTCCTTAATCACATTCTTCAAACAAGACTTTTAAAAAACCTACACACACACACACACCCCACTTGTCTATCTCTAACTGACAATCTTAGCATCTGGAAAATACGTCAAGCCCCTGTTCCCGTCCACATCATAGCCCACAATGAGCTGGGCTTCACTCCTGTATAACGTAATCTGTTTTTGCGTTTAACACACTCCAACAATCCATGATTTTTACTTTACTTACAACCTGTTCTGCTAAGGAACATTGTCAGTCTGAGCTCCATCAGCGTCAGAGTATCCGAAAGTGGGAATAAAAGATTTCTGGAGCTAAACATCAGTGAGGTAGGAGAATCACACAGATAATTAACATCCTGTTCACACCTGCTTCAATTTCCTAAGAATCAGAACAGAGACAGGAAGATGTATCGCTTCATCCAGTCTTCACAACCTGCTGAAATATCCACAACACGATCACACTTCAAGTCATCATCTCCCCTCCTGATTTGCTGGAACTAAATAACTTTTTGCAGCGTGAAGCCGATGTGAGCTGACAGCAGTGCTGAAAAGACGCCTTCTCAGCTGTTTTTGCATGCACAGTCTCAAAATCATTTCAATTACAGTAAGCAAATATGAGCAGCGACTGAATTAAGGTGCCTCCCCAAATGGAAGACAAGTTGGTTCCTGCTTTCCATTGCATTGGTGTTAAAAATAAAAATAAAAAAATCAAAGTGCTATTTCAGCATCACCAAACTTCATGGGAAACACTCACATTGGCCCAGTTTGTCATTTCTTACATCCAGATAAAAGTCCACATACGATTTAAGACTCTTCTGTTTACACTAAGCCACAGAGCAATCAGTCCTGGTTTTCCCACGCTACACACAACTCAGTAGCTACGTACCTGAAGCTATTCGATAACTCACCAAGCACAAAAAGAAGAAATAAGTCTGTTTTTCAGGATTAACAACCATCTCTAAACAACCACGTTTATCATCATAAAACTTTTACTACCTATGAATAAGAAATGCATTTTCATCTGTTCAACTTGTGGTTATCATCAGAATTGGTGTAGTAGTTCATAAAATGCCTATAAAACACTGTTCACCCCATTGAATAGAATTCATATAATCCATCACTGGTTCAGTCAATTGTTTATCAAGACACCTTGGACTCTTCTGAAGGGGTTAAAGTTGCAGTTAAAAGAGTTCAAATAAGTGGAAGCTAGTATGTATTTTAATATGCAGTCATTTTCCTAGGCCGCCATGGACGACCAGATTTTTCTGAGCACAGCCAACAAGCACTGAGCAGCGCTTGAACACACACAAACAAAATCCTACAATTTCCCAACCGTACAATGTCAAATTATTCGGACCAAACATCAAGGCTATAGAATAAAAAGCAGCCACAACTACTAAAAGCATTTCCAGTCTTTCCAGGATGTTGCAGATGTTTTTGTGATTGTTTTAAAGTGTGAGGTTGCACAGAATTCACGTGGGACAGATTTAACTAATTGCTGTGATCACAAGACTATTAAGTCCTGGAAAAACTGATTCAAATATACAGTCTGAGTCTCTGAAACAGCTTCAGCACTAACAACATTAGCACTGTAGATAATGACACATTATCATAGTGGCCCCCCCAGGAGCCCTAATGAGGATTTAAATAATAGAATTAATTTTGAAAAGGTCAGATAATACCCATCTAAACGAACCAGATAAAGCTGAGCTACCTGCTCTAACAGAAACATGCACTCTGATGTTTCCCAGATGTCAAACATGCCTGTTTGCATGCTAGCTAAGGCAAAGTACAACATACACCGGACTTTGAAAAATATTTTTTAAAAAGGATGCATAAAGAGGGTCTAATTCAATTATTCAATCGGCTTAGTTTGCAATTAAGGTTGCAAGTGGCTTAGAAAAACAATTTGCAGTTGAGACATTTGGGATTTGATAAACACCCAGAAAAACATGAAGAACATTCAGAGCTGCCGCCTGAGTTGAGTAATCTGGGAAACGGTCCATCCTGGAATAGGAACCGTCTTCAGTACAAAGCTACATGTGTTACCATCAGCATTTACGGTTTCATTTCAGCCTCGGAGAGGAAAAAATTAATCTCCAACAGGGGAAAACAGTAATTAAATCTTTTTAATTCTATTCATGTACCATCTAAAAGACTGTAATTTGAACTAAATCAGCCTTAAAATAACACTTTGCTCCTCAGTATTGAGGGAAAAAAAGTGTAGTTATGAAAGAGTAATTATGCTGCCGGAAAGTGAACGATTACTGATGCAGAAAGGGTTTGTAGTTAATATCAGCAAAAACAAATATTACACAAAACAACATGGAGTGTAAAGTGAGTTCTGAAAGCCATAAATCTCTGTAAACTGGTGAAATTATTGCCAAATGATATCAACCCTGTCAAAATATAATGCACTTTCTTGTAAGCACAAGGCCCTAAACACATCTCACTCACTGAAGATTTGCTAAAACTTAAAAGCCTGGTTATTTTGAGACACAGAAGGGGTCTGAGAGTTTAAACTGTCTCAGTGGTCAACAAGTTCCAGCGTCTAACAACATTTACTCGCAAATCAGTTTCTTAAAACCATGTGTGGGAATTATTTAATGGTTCTCATAAAAACTGATCGAAGTCGCAGAAATAAAAGATGCACATTTGCAAATTTAATAAGCACAACTACAGCGGCCTTATGGGAAATCAGACAAATGCCAGGCTAAGACACCCCCACAACAGAGCAAAATTGATATTCATGCTGGAGTCCTGTTGCTTTATCTGGACTGTTTATTCCTGTAATGAACAAGATCCGTGTGAAAGCATGACTGCAGCTACAGCAGCCCACACCTGTGATGTTTTCTTCACTTTGGCTAGTTTGACACCTAAAAGCCATGATGGAATATACGGATGCTCAGTCATAAACAGCTGCGGAAAACTTTATATCGACTGCCCTGCTTTCGTTCTGGTACTTGTCGGCTTGGGGTCTGGAAGTATTTTATCAAATCCAAATTCCCCAAAAAGAGAGTACCTCTGAATCTCATTGAGTTTGGCTTTCATCGTTGGGAAATAAGAAAAGTGTAATAAATCATTCAGTTAAAAGCGTGATCGGCTTTTGGAGTGCAAGATGTCTCGTTTTAGTGTTAGTTGCTAAATTAATTATGAACTAATGTCCCTGACTGTCACAGCCTGTAGCTACAAAGCAAACACGAGCAGCAGAAGGAAGGAAATGTTAGAAATTCTTATGCTTGATTTCTTACAAACTACCGCACCTTGGAACATACAGTCAAGACCCTAAATTCTATCTGTGGTTAATGAGTTGATAAAACTTTTAGTTGCACTCTGTATTTAATGCCACTTAATTGAACTACAAAATCAACTCGGTGATCAGGGCGGAGAGCACGTCAATGAGACGCCTGCTAGTATTACCTGCATCACATCATGATCTCCGGGATGCCAGAGGTTGGGTCTGCTGGTCTGCTAGCTGTCCTCATGTGGCCTGTTATCAGGAGGTGAAATCTAGTGTGGAGATAAGAAAGAGAGGAAAAAAACAGTTTTAAAAAACTAATAGTATAGTAGTATTACTCCGAAAGACAGGATGAAGTAACAGGAAATTAAAAGTTATATTGCACAGCATCAAAATATTCAGTTTCGGAACTAAAACTTTTCTCAAGTCCTTCTCCTCACTGGAGTAACAGACATGAAATCAGGAAAGGACAAATTACTTGTGTGCATGATTTTTGTAAATACTGGAAAAACAAGATCAAGGTTGTTAATAACATTAATATTCTGCGGTCTAAAGCGTAATGGTATAAAATATATGCAGTGTTGTTGCAGTGCTGAAGTTCACAACATGAGAATTAATTTAGTTCCTGATAATTTGATATTACACCCCAGACAAGCACTTCTGATCTTTGGGTGGGTTCTGTCACTAATTTAGAAAATGAGCCTCTGTATGGTCCCTGAACGGCTCACCGAGGCATTTAGTGAGTCTAAAGAGAGCTTGTGTAGAGATGCACAGCGACTGAAGGAAGTTTTTCAGTGTCTGAACAATTCTCGTGTTTTTGTTCTTTAGTTGGTTCGCGTCACTGTTCAATATACGAGCGTAAACTTAGACAATGAAGGTTGTAGAAAGAACTACAACCAAATCAAGCAAAGCCATTACTATAATAACCTACAAAAACTGGTCCTTGTCCATTTGTTCCTTCTAGATTGGACTACTGTAATTCTCTACTTTCAGGCTGCCCCAGTAACTCTCTAAAATCCTTCAATTAATCCAAATGCTGCAGCAAAATTACTGACTGGGATTGGTAAGAGAGATCATATTTCACCTTCTTTAGCTTCTCACCACTGGCTTCCATTAAATGTAGAATAGAATTTAAAACCTTCTTCTTACCTATAAAGCTCCGTCCTACGTAAAAGATCTCCTAGTGCCATATCATCCTAATAGACCATTTCGATAATGCAGGCCTACTTGTGGTTCCCAGAATGGGAGGCAGTGCTATCACGCTCCTCTCCTGTGGAAGCAGCTCCCAGTCCAGATTCGGGAAGCAGACACCCTCTCTACTTTTAAGACTAGGATCCAAACCCTCCTCTGTGATAAACCTTATAGTTAGTTCTAGACTGCTGCTATCGGCGTATACTGCTGGGGGACCAGCCCCTGATGCACTGAGACACTTTCCTCCTCTCAGCCCACAATTATATGTCACCACTGCAGGACATTAACTCTGTGTCTATTTTGTCCCGTAGTTGTGCTTCTCTGTCTCAGTCTTCCTCTCTCCGTCCCTGTCTTCAGATGTACCGGGCTACTGGTCCTACCAACTTCTTTTCTCTCCATTTTCCACTCAGCCCAACCGGTCAAGGCAGACGGCCGCCCACCCTGAGCCTGGTTCTGCTGGAGGTTTCTTCCGTTAAAGGGAGTTTTTCCTCTCCACTGTTGCCTATAGCTGCTCGAGGAGGATTTGTTGGGATTTCTGTACACATCTCTATTGTCTTGACTTTACTATGTAAAGTGCCTTGAGATGACTTTGTTGTAAATTTGCGCTATAGAAATAAAGTTGAACTGAACTGAATAATGGATTTAAAAGAACAAAACTTAGTGAGACCAATTCCTTAGACACAACTTTGAACTTCCACATCCCTGTTCTGAATGGTCTCCAAATCCGAACACTGATCCTGGCAGCCCTGAAAACCACAAAGCAGCAGAAACCATCTCTAGCTGCCACTTTTAACCTCACAATGAACTCAAATGACAAAGCAAAGAACTGAAGTGAGGAAGGAGCCAGCGAGTCGAGACCAGTACAAAGTGCCGCTGTTCACCATCACAACACAACTGAGTCAACAGCGTCCTGCTGAAAACTAAATCCACATTTGTGACAGTTAAATATGGCTGCAAGTTTATGTGAACAAGATTCATCTGATCTGAGTGTCATCTCAGTGCGTACTTAAAGGGCAAGTGACCTCTAGAACAAGGAAGTTAACGTGGTCAATGCCGCACATTTACTTAAGATTGATTTCCAATCTACAAATAGTTTCTGGATTATTTTTAATTTTACATTTCAGACTTTTAATATGTGGAACTCCTCAAACTTTATAATTATTTCCAGTTTACAAGAAATACCACAGACTTCCAATGTGGTCTTAGACTTGTCCACCCGCTGCTTAATTAACTTGGGATGAAACGCTGATCATTAGGGGCATCTGTGGGGCACCATCCACAAGCAAATTTAATTGTAATCAAACCAATAGCTTAGATATTTCAGCCTGCAAAAAGCGAGGAAAGTAAAAGCTGCAGGAAGCTGTGTTCTCATCTCCAAGTCTGATACCACAGACTGACTGCAGTGAACACAGCACCAGAACATCCCATCATGCATCTTTCACTAAAACCCAGAAAACCCCATGAGACCGTAACACGAGGCTGATTTACAGTCCATTTCTGTGCATTGTTGCCGTTGTGAAGTGATGTTTTCTTCATTAGAGCTGCTTCTCACACTGCAAAGTATCCAATATGCAGCTGTGCTCTTCTAGGAATCTGTCATCTAAGCATCAGTTATTGAAAGTAATAAATAAAATAATCAGCAGCGGTGAATAGAAGGAGACATGTTAACTTATTCTGCTCATGGTGGATAAAGCATTGTTGTGCAAAATCACACAAATGACAAGAGATGTCAACCCTGATTCAAGTGTGTGTGTCAGAGCAGCTGATGCTGCGAGTGTGTTAAAAGGCTATGAAAACAAGCGGGGGGGGGGGGGTATTGTTGATCGATGGACTAAGACACTTCATTGGATGCACAGTTTTCAATATTTTGTTAGTTTGTTCTATTCAATGCTAGAGACTAAGAAACTGAAACATTACATGAAGCAAAAATTCAAAATGGTTGTAAAGTCGCTTTCAGTCTGTGTCAAGACGGCGTCAGATATTCAGACAGATTCCCCCATGAATCCATGATCAATGCAGTAGATATTTCATTGTAGCTGAAAAATAACTTCAAAAACAGTGGAGCTGATTTCTGTCAGCTGCTGACGTGACGCGGCCAGATCATTAACGACAGACACAGCGGTGAGGCCTTCATTAAAGAGGCTGGTGCCGGTGTAGAGAGTAAGACGTAAACCAGGTGTCTTCAGTGAGAAATGTGTCAAAAATATGTCAGTCATCACAGCTAGACTGACAAAAAAAAAAAAAGCACCCCCCATAAATTAAAATGGTTAATGACACATGTTAGAGTTTGCAGGGATGAAGTGTGTTAGTCTGAACATACTGTACAACGATCATGGGAGTGAAAGAAAACGTAAGTCTACTTAGAGCGTTTGACATTTTAAGTTTGATGAACACATTATTATTAACAGACAACTTCTCCACCAAGTCATTTACCAAACATGAGGAATTTTGTTACTCTGTTAATTATTTAATGCATCAGGGTCCCACCTGTCTGGTTTGTGGAGGTGGAGTTTTTACTCAATCACGCAGGTATCAAAAAGTAAAATGACACTAACAACTACATCTACATCTACTTTCTATGACGCCTATAACAGGTGCAGGGGGGCGGATGTACACGATTTTAGTAACAGTGCAAGATCTTGCCCAAACAAAATACCACTTTGTATTTCGAACATGTACAAAAAACAAAACAAAAACTAAAGAAATAAACGGTATGAAAAGTTTTTTAAACGCTACTGAACTCGACGCTGTAGTTAACATTAATGTACAAGTCTAGTCCAGATTTAATCTCAAATTTTCTGCAGAAATGCAAAATGTTCAGGAATTTCAGTTTAATTCATTTAAAGTTACAAGGAGATAAAAAATTCAGGAATACTACAAAAGTTATCCAAGATTTCAGCTGGAAGCTACGCTGTGCAACCACAGACAATCAGTGTCCACACTGTATGTCATTTCCATTTCAGAATGGAATTCAGAATTCAGACATTTAGGTTTTAATTTGTAAATGATCTGATTATGTGGCACTTTTATCCAAAGCCACGACAATGCTGCTTCTCATTCACCCATTCATTCGCACTCAGCTGCCACGCAGGATGTCGGCCTGATCCACGAAGAGCCACAGCTGCCCCGGTAGAAATAAAAAAGTTAACGTTAATAACTGACACTAAACTTTTTAAAACGGTAAAGATGTTTGTCATGGACACACTGTGTTTTTGCAGTGAAGTGCAAACAAATGTCTAAAAAAAAAAAAAAAGAAAAAGCTCCAGTAATTAATTAAAAATAAGGTCCAAAGATTTTTGTCTCCTGCTGAGGAACCAAAACAAAGGCACCTTTCAAGTGACAGGAAGGAAATACATGCAATTTGTTAGCCCCGTGTTTCTGGCACCACTGAGCAGCAGTTGAAGTACTCCCGTCTTTTTTCGTATCATTATTGCTGTTTTAGAGTCGGCACACTGTTGCCTGTCAGCTTCCCTATCGATTTTAAAATTCTTTTACTTGTTTTTAAAGCACTCCGTGGTCTTGCACCAGCCTACCTGTCTGACATGCTTCCAGTGTTTGAACGAGGACGACCTCTCAGATCCTCTCTGCATGAATCTTTTAGTTGTTTCAAATCTTACGGTGAGGCAGCTTTTAGTTCTTATGCTCCGAGCTGCAGGGAGAGTCTGGGGGTTTAACAACAACTGAGTATTTTTAACCTTTTGACATTTCAGTAAAATTCTTTATTCTTCTTAATCATGTTTTATTGTATTATTTTACAGTTTTCATTTGAACATTTTCTATTTTCTTTAATAAATCGTATATACAAATTAGAGTTTTTTTCAAATACCTTTACATTATATGACCACTCCATCTGATCATATGTTTGACCTTTTTTTTAGTCCATACTAGGGACGTCCCCATACCGCTGTTTCCCAGGCTCTTACATTTGAGTAATCGCCAATACAAGCACTAGTACACGTACTGAACTGTTTTGCTGCTCACATGAACTGCTGTAAAGTAAAATCCTCATCAGTACATTGCAGTCAAGCAAATCCCATGAGATCTGAAATTCCCAAATGTTCTTCTGCCAAAACAAATATGGCCGCAACCGATGTTTGATAAAATGGAGCAACATTTGATGAAAAGAAAAGGAAAAAAGATGAACAGATTTTGGGTGACATCCAAACCAACACCAACTGTAGCTCCAAGTTTTTAAAGTACAAGTACACAAAGGCAGGATCGGCCCGATGCCCGATACTGATTCTGGCATCATGACATGCCTAGTCCCCACAAAACTACTCAAGTAAAACAGCCTATCAGTAGAATGAATGATACCTAATCCCAATATATTTTAGAAAGTTATCACACTTTCATGCGTGTAAATGGCTGTGGACAACAGATTGTGGCAGAGTCAACTGAATTAAAACTTTACAGACTGGTTTACGGAGTTCCCGCTTTAACCATGCCTTAAAAACCCTGCATATCAGACAAAGAATTTGCTTAAAAATAAAGGCTAACTGCACTCTGAAAAGCAAAAGTACTGAATATATCATCACAAAAGGCCCATGCCAAACAGATGTAAATTATGGAACTAGATAATAATCAGTGGTGCATTTCTGCATAAACAGCACTAATGCTGCAGTAGGTAAAGCTGGAGCTCATCTGAACCAGTTTCTGTACTGACAGGTGTTCAACCCATAAAAACTACATCATTTATAAGCTGTACCACACACTTGTGCTTATAATGTACTTTCTCTCTACCTATACAAAGAGGTGTTGTACTAGACATCTTCATATTTGGAGATGCTGCTAATAATCCACCACCCTGGCGTGAACATGAGGGGAAAGATGTAGAAAAACTCAACATATAATGTAAAGCTCGATAATAGTTGAATTTGTGACCCAAACGAAGCATGAGTTCATGTTATGGTCATTGCTTCAGGTTGTACAGGAGTATCTGAAGCGTCACTTGTTGGAAAAGTGTAATTTCATTTCATTTTAAGTCTACATGTGACAACAAAGTGAAGTATCAAGTTCCATGTTTGTCGGAAGAAGCACAGCTTTTTGTTTATCCCTCAGTTCCTCATCCTCCTTCAGGATCTCTCAGATCTCCTGCGTCGGATTCTCCACAGTTGCACAGGGATTTTTAGCATGTTGTTTTGTACCGTCACCTTTCTTTTTTTTTAAGTCCCATTGGAAATCATTCAGCGGCAGCGTGCAGGAGCCAACCTCCTTGTGCTGAGCTTTCGAGCCAACTGAAGGGAATACGGATGATGGGCAACCACTGAGACCTCAATCCCACTTCCCTACATGATAACACAGGTTTTTATAGAGTTGTGTTTATCTTGTGGTCTGTGTTCAGAGGAAATGGGGTAAAAGATGTTAAATCACAGAAAGACAGTTTGGTGGTGGAGGCAGAGGGGCTGTTTGTCACATACAGCACCTCCTTGCTTTTGTTTCATAGCCGCACACATGATTAAACAGCACATTTTACTACCTAAAGCTGATGTGGGATTTGATGAAAACATTACTTTACTTTTTAGCCAGGAACATAATGCTCCTGTCAAAACCCATTTACAATAATTGCAAACTCAATTGTCTCTCACATCCTCACACAAAGCAGATTCTTCATTAAGGCAACAGCTAGAGGGACGATAAAGTGAAACACTTCGAATTCGAGGTTCTGCTGCCTCTTTACTGCACTCCCCTGTATGGGGGAGTATATAATAAAAACGGCCACAAATACCTGCACACATTATGCACAATGGTTTTCCATGTCACTGTTAAGTGTACTTCAAAAACTAACTGACAACTGCACCTCAAATAACTTCTTTGCAGCGAAGGTGGCTTGACGATGTGCAATATCACAAAACGGCAATGATCTGAATTGTATCTACATAAAACTGAAATGTTAAAATCATCGTAGGAGCAGCTCATTTATCCCTAAAGCTTATTTTTGCTGAAATATTGTTTAGTTTTTTTAACTTAACTTGTATAATAACCACTTGTTATCACTTTCTGAGGCATATAATTGCAATCAATTAAACATGTCGTTTCAACAGAGCAATTTAATTTTCCAACCTCAGGGGTTTAAATGCAGGCTCTGAGATGAGGATCATCAGTATTAGCAGAATCGTGGTTGTATTGTGTTTCTAAAAAAAAGCAACACAAACAGTATAGTACTAAGCTGTCCCTTTGCAGGCCAAGCAAGTATTAGTGTCTCACAAAAGGAAGATTTTAGTATCATCCTGTTAAAACATGAAGAGGCTATTCTCTAAGCTTACAGTACATCAAAAATAAATTAATGCAGATTTTAGTATTCAAGAGTCATTTCATGGTTAGAAGTGGGATCTCTAACAAGGTTAGAGAACGATGATCTGTGTCCGTCCTTAAACAAAACTCGTCAAACTTGCTTCCTGTGGGTCCTAGTCTGGTAAGTACATGCATGAATTCCCTATATTGAAATAAATATCTGCTTCTGTCTTCTTCAGAATACATCATTATGAAGGACAATTCAGGTCACATTACGTCATCTGGTTGCTGCAACTATGGAGGTTGTAGTCTTGGTCAACCTGCTGCTCCTGAACTCCTCCAAATGACATCATCTGAGAAGGCAGAATGTAGTACATTACTCCTTAAACTAGAACCACAGGAAACAAGCTGAACATTGGAGAATTCTTTATGTGAGAGACCAAACATAACCAGTTTAACAATATTTACAACAGTTTGATAATTCTGTGGCCAGACTAAATGTTTGTTGTTTTGCAGGATCAGATATTTTGCCAGTCAAATTAAGCACTGCTTGGGAAATTTTTAGTATTACGTTATTTTAAGTAATTCAGAGGGAATTAAATTCTTTCCAAAGATATGGAGTTCAGTCATAGGGCAACACGACTTGTTGGTCACTGTTCAGAGTAAGTTCAACACGTCATGTACGGGTTTTATAGCCTTGGAATAACTAACAGGTTCAGCCTTGCTGTAGTGTACAATGTGAAGTGTGTAATGTTGTTTGGCCACATTTAAACCTCCCAGACAGGAAGATGGACTGTTTTCCTCCTGTTAATATGCAGAATGAGAAGAGCCATTTTGAGCAGATGTCTTGTAAAGTTTTATGATCATGCGTTATGACCCTGTTGTTGCAAGACCTGCAATGCATTACTGAAGTTTACAGCACGTCTTTTTATGCATTATTACGGTGTGTGTGCGCATTATACACACACACACACACACACACACACACACACACACACAAACAAAATCTATGGCTGTACGCGCCAAATATGTATGATCTTATTTGGAGAAAAGATGTCTCTCCACGTTTCCTGCAGACGATGCAAAACGAAATGTTCCTTAGACAAAATATCTTTAGTTTATATTAGAACTCAGAAATAACAGTAACAGCGCTCTGTAAACAGACTCCTGCAGACACAGAAATGTGCTTTGCTGTGGCAGTGGCCCAAACCTATTTGGAACTACTGAGGCTTCTAGCTTATCCCACTTCAATAGGCAGCCATCCAGAAAGACAGCATCTTTATACACAGCAGTCTACTGTGCGCTTCGTAGGCGGGAAAGAGCAGACACGTTGGCTTTAATACATAGACACGGAGCTGCTTGAAAAAGCGGGATATCCACGAGCAGCATCCCAAAACCAGAACAGACTTACGTAGCTGTAAAGAGGGACTTCATGGTGGTGATTTAAAGCGGATACATTCAGTACTTTAATTTACATATTAGTTAAATATAGACCTGCAGGTTTTGTTTTTAAACTTTTTTAAAGCCCCAAATTATGTCCTGCTTCTTTACAATGAAAGCATCAAAACTTAAGATGTTTTATTTCCTGTTTTGCTCAGATATCTGAGAAGTGGCAGTGAGTAATATCCCTTCTGCACTGACCCGATTCTTCGCCCTTTAACTCATTTTATTTTTATCTGTTCCAAATTGTTGTCATGATCACCTCACCACCGTTTAGCCACGCTACCACCATGTCTCTGTGCACAGTAATTCCAGTCTGCCGGCCCACTGCTTCGGTCCAGACTAAGCTATCTCAACTGTGAAACATAGGGCCATGTGTGAAAAAGCCTGGCTTGGCCTGCTAGCGAGTGGAGCCATCTGGCCTGGCTCTGTCGGAGACCGAGCAGGAGTGCAGTCAGGATGTTTTCTTCAACACTTCACTGCTTCACTTACAATAAACTCATTTTCACCAGAGGATCCTTTCTCCAGCCTCGCTACTTTGATTATGTGCCGATCCAAAGCAGTTAAGCTTTCCAAAGACGACACGCCAGCCGCTTTTCTACCGTGGAGTTTTGTTTTGACGTTCCCGGTACACAGCAGGTGACTCCTAATAACTTTGATCATCCCTTGACTTCCCCTCTAGCGTTACACTTAAATGTGTCAACCGGATGGACTGGCATGAAATTCACTACAATTATTTGTGTTCCCATCTGGACATCGTGTCATAACTTTGGTCTTCCCTTAACCATTTCAGCGCCATCATCATGTCTAAACCGAAAGTCGTTCAACATTTTAATTAAAAGTTGTCTTTACCCATTTTTGACTTGCTGCCAGTGATTCCAGTTTGGGGAGTGCATGGGCCTAATTGGTATTACATTTCTACTTTCAAAATCTCTCTGAATCTAAATCAAAAACCCTTCCACACAACAAATCCTAAAATACCCCAAAACTAATGACATTCCCCATCAGCCTCAGCTGTAAGTTGTGTTTAGTGTTAATTAGCACGGCAACTTATGAAAAAGTAGGTAAACACTAATTCTGGCTAAGTCTGTCAGAAATCTTGGAATCCTCACTGTAGCAAACAAGAGATTTAATTAATAATTTATCCTTGTTGTAGGGCACCAGATTAGTTAGACAAATTCACTTTTAATACCAGATAATTGTTGATTAAATCAAACAAAAGTACCCTGATAATGGATTTCTGTCTTCTATTACAATAATAATACACAACAGATCACTGTATTTACATATATAAATATATATAATATAATATATATAGATATTTATTTATTTGTCTAAAGACTTACTAAGATAAATGCAGGTGAATAATAATTACAGTTTGGAACACAGGAAGTTTAATAGCTGATGGTGAAAGAATCCTAGCGCTAACACCAAAGGGTAAATTTGGATGAGATCAATAAACTTCAGTTCTATTTAAGAAAAAGAACTACAATTCATCTCAGGACAACAGCCTTTAATAGTCCAGTTTCATTTTGTCTGTTTGTTGGTTGCTGAGTCCTGAGGGTTAACATTTTTGCATTATTGTGTCTCGTAGAGCTATTATGTCGCTAGTCTCACAATGTTTCGATTTGTCGTTAATTTGGCTTCTGGGATCCAAACACAAAGCACTTTCAACGCTATTAAAAAAATGCATTTTAATACTTTTATGGATTTTTTTTTTTTTTTACTGAAACTTCCAACACTTTTGGCTTACATTAGTAGTAAGCTTCTGGCAATTGCCATACATCTTTATCATCACTGAACACAACCCGCCTACTTCACTTAGCAGAGCACAACGACTGTTGTCAACCAAGTCAAATACTTTTGACAACCTTGTCTTGTTGTTGCTTGTCATTTTATGCCTTCACAGCAAATGAACTCTAATATAATTAAAGCATTTACATTTAATGTGATTATGATTACATTATTTCATGTTCTGGTCATTTTCCTTCAGAGCAGTGACTGAAACGAGAAGACATGCTAGAGAAAATGAATATAAATAAACTCAAAAAAGGGCGACTCTTATTGTAGGGCCTCTTAGTTGATATGTAATCAATAAAGAACCTGTACTTCTCTCCTGCCCCTCCCATCACTGCATTGCCTCGCTCTCCGTTTACTTTTGCTAATCAACTTTCAGCTTGTTTTTTCCCCACATCCCAATAAATGACATGTTAATCCTGCTGGGACAGACGGGTGGAAATGAGTATTGAAAGGAATTAGCAAATGACATTTTAACAAGGATGTCTGTGGTGATATAATGAGGCGTAATGAAAGTAATGTTTCTCTGATGTGCTGACAGCGTGGCATTCTCCCAGCTTTAACCCTGTGTTGGCCTCGTGGGAAGAATAAAAGAGAAAACAGTAGTGGGTGACATATAAGGACAAGATGGATAAGGGAAAAAATAATGAATGAAGTTTTTCAAATGAAGTTACAAAAAAAAATTCCAGCGTTGGTTTTAACCAATACCACAATCGGCTTGTTCTGAAAGTCAGGATTATGTAAAAATGGAAGGTATGACAGTTTTGTAATAGCTTCTTCCATTTTCATACTGCCTGCTTGTCTTTATTCTCTTAAAGGGTAAGTCTGTCATTTCGCAGCTTTTAATCAGTGCAAATTCATGTCAAAATTCACCAAAATTGAACTCTGTGTCTGCGTTTTAATGCACTTAAGGAACCACGTTTCGCAGACAAATCAGGTTTTGTAAAATTGCTGCAGATGAGAAACCTTGTTTCTCCTGTACCTCAGGCATGTTTTGGAAACAGGAATCCCAAATGTCACAGTATAGTGACAGAAGACACTGTCTCCAGTTTATTTGTGTGTGTCTGTTAAACTTCTTGTGTGTCAGTTCAGCTTGGGCTATTTATTACTATTATTGGTTTAAGGTTATGCTTGCACCCCCTTGTATTACGTTAAAAACCTATTTGTATTAGCGTTTCTTCCCATTTGAAAATCAGGGCATGCAAACTTTTGCATCTAACTGCAAATGCATGTAACCAGGGTTGTGTAATGGACAATCTCTAAGCACAGCATTACAACTATTTTAACCAAGATCACATTTAACATTTAATAAATGAGACTCATGTACGTTAGCAGCAAACAAAAAAAAAGTCACATCGCTTGTACTCTCTTCCATTCCCACCACTCATTATCCATTTCTGCATATAGAAGTTAGAAACAAGGAACTACATCAACAGCAGACTGAAATTAGTTAAAGTGCGACCTTTACAGACCTTTGTGATTGTGTTGGATATGGCTGCTTAGTGACATGTCTGCAGAGCATCTACAGTAAAAGTCTTAGTACATAATGAAGGAACTCATTAAGGGTCATACAGTTTGAAATAATAGATCTGATGAAGAAGCAAAGGCAGAAACATAAGGCACAGGACGAATAGCTGCAATCTGCCTGATTCATGTAGACGTTGGGAATTATTTTATTGGGGGTGAGGGGGTTATGCCACACCTAGGCAATTCCTAACACACCTGTACTTGCTGCAGGGACATACTTGGACCCCTGGA
This sequence comes from Channa striata, assembly GCA_033026295.1. NCBI lineage: Eukaryota > Metazoa > Chordata > Actinopteri > Anabantiformes > Channidae > Channa > Channa striata. The sequence continues at coordinate 3,837,310 of CM065182.1, forward strand.
ATAGTGCTGAACAACAGAAGCAGTGTGTGTTTGTAGTTTGTATTCATTTTGGAACAGGTGGGAGCAGTTTGCTTCATTGCATGTGACAGGATGTTTTATGTGCACCGTGCACACATCCAGTCCGTTGTTTTGCTCTGTTACTGTGTTAATATAGTGGATCCGATGTGTGCTGCCTACCACCCTCAAGTGTAGCAGTGAAGTGATTACGGAGGGAAGTGTGTCCAGGTAGAGGAACATGGCAGAGACCCCAAGCACTTGAGGTCTTTATACAGACCACACAGGGATGGATACACAGTGAAAAAAACATATATAAACGTTGAAGCAGGTCACACATGCCGGAACTAATCAGTGTCAGACCAGTGGTTAGTTACACATCTGTCAATGTTTAAGTGTTTTTTTCCTTTAGGTTGCAAATGTTGCATGTCTGGCACCAGTTTAGGCTTAAAGAAATCATAAAAAGCCTCTTCAAATCCGAATTGGACAGAATAAAAGGCAAAACAGCAAAATAGTGGACAGCTTAGAAGATGGAGCCAAAGGAGAGAGGTGTCCTTTAGTGGATTTAGTGAATAGAATTGCATTTTGGGCAACTGTGGCGTTTCCCCAAAGAGCTCACTTGAGCAAGGTGATGGAGGTAAGCTCAAAAAGGCTGTCTAAAATTGTAAACCTTGACACACCAATGCTTTCTGCCAAGGCGCGAGAATTTGGAGCCATGTTGTCAGGAAAGGAAATAAAACAGAATGTGTTAAAGGCACAAATCTAACAGCCACTTGAGGAACATTGAAATTCAGAGAAATTAGACCCAAATGAGGGAGTAATGAAGCTGCATAGAAGAAGTTAAAGAGGTGTAATTTGAAATTTAGCCCAGTTTATGTGAGGTAAGTGGGGTAAAATAACTTCAATTAGAAGTAAAATATTTAATTGGGGACAAGTAAATGGAGGAGGTTTAATATAGTTTTTCACAACATGTTCACAACAGTCCTATTAGTTCCCCTCAGTACCAGTGTTTATGCAAAAAGCAAATTAAAGTACAATTACATAAATATGATTTTCTCTAGTTTATTGGAAAGGCATAGGGATGCACCACATGCTTCAAGACTTTCCTGCACTTCCTTTTTTCATCTTCTCAAAGTTTTACTGAAAAGAAAATAGATAATTGATGGCGATGTTGTCTCTTCCTTGACAGGAACTCTCAACAGCCACAGGAACATGTCCAAAAAGTGAGGATAAAGTGGTACTTAAAGTACTCCTGAATTTGTCAGAAGCTCTCAAACAAAAGCACTCAGAGCCGCCAAGGGGGGAGGAAAAAAAGTCGTGCTCCATCGTCAGGGCAGAATCCGACTAGTTAGTTGATACCTGAGCAGCAGCTAAGAAAGATTGTGGTGCATCTCCCTGTCGAGATCATCTCATCCCCTGCATAAACAGGCTTCATTTTCAGAGCGAATCCTACTGCAATTACACTCCAGAGTCTTTCTATGCACGCAATAAAAATAGACTTTAGACGCTGGCTGTACTACTCTGAAGTAGATTTTCATCCACTGATTGAACTAATTGCACCTAACTTTGACATCTATACAAAGGTGCTAAAACTGCACGCTGATACTGGTTAAAAAGAACCTGTACCACAAGAGCCAGATGGTCCATGTTTATTTAATGAAGTGAATCAAACACTTTTTATTTTGGTAAGAAACAGATGTCAGACACTGAAAATGATAATTACTTAATCAACCAGTTTCCTGCTAACTGTAGAGCCTGTGCTAATTTAACCATAAAAACAGTGTTTCTAGTTTGAACCCTTCACCTGCCCAAAAACAGCCAGGGGAGACTTGAACCCAATCATCACTAGATATAAATCGGAGTTAGAAATCTGCTGCCAAAATGCTAAATCTAATCAACCAGAAGTGAACAAGGGAACAAAGTGCCTGCGTGTGTCTTTGTTGCTGGTAGCTGCTTTACATCAGTAATGGAAGACGCTGCTCACTGATGACACAACCAGACTGGAAGTACAACAGTTATAATACTGACAGTCTCATTTTCTCAGGGCACAGGGTTTGGTTTATCCACTGTACTCGAGCTATCACTGCCAGCTTATGTTAATTCATTTAACTGTTATCTTCTATATTCAGCACCACTGACAATTAATTAGTCCTGAGTGTATTTGCATGACACGTGCTGAAGAGGGACATTGTGTGTTGGAACATCAGTCTGGTCTCCAACAGCTATAGTTTGTATCTGTTCACAGGTAGTAGAGGAAAGGATTCTCATGTCGTGTAGGAAAAATACATCCCCAGACTAGTAGGACAGCGGTGAGTTTATAATTATCTTATTCATTTCTATTCATTGTTTTGCTTTTGATCTCTGTGTCATGTGTTGTATTTTATTTTCAGTTTCTTACAACTGATAATAAATATTCGCCCACTGTCAGTGTCTTGGTCATTAACCCTGAGAAATTCATGGAAACCAGAGATGGTCATTAATGTAAAGTATCCTTAGAAAGTACACGCTCTAAATATATAGCAACAAAATGTATGTTATATTAATATTATAGCCCACCACGTATAAGCAAGTTCAGCAAACTTATTAGTAACAACAGTGTACCTCCACAGTACCTATGGATACATATTTGTTAACAGGTAACAATAAGCAAACTTTTAGGAATAACGGGGTAACCAGATTAAAATATTTTGCAGTTAATGGCTACTTAATATTACATTATGATAGGTATATAATTGATTATTGGGCTTCAATAAGCAACCCACTGTATAGAGATAAAGATAAATTAATGGAAATCTAGGAAGCCTTTTTTTGACACAAAGCATGGAAAACCAATTTAACTCAGCTGAACTTCAGTATTCTACACAACTTACGGGTAATATACACATATCCAAGTGTTGGGTAAATCCGATTATATTCCTTTTTTATTATTGCTGTAGTTATACCCCAAGTAAGTCGTGGGCTGTAATCTTAAGCATTAACAAAAGATCTGTTACTTATTTAAAGATTTAAAGACCTATTTAAGAAAAAAAAACACCGTCCACTGCAGGGCACGACAATGATGACAATTCTAGCCACCTAAAGACCAAGACGATGGAGGGGTGTCCGACTTGAGAAGACAAAGCCACTTACTAGCTGAGATGGGACAAGGTGAAGAATCTGTGCTGACAAGACAAAGGAGAGTCCACACAGCTGGTGTGCTGAGGGTGGATTGAATCTGTTGCCGGCTGTGGCGACAGGGCAGGAAGAGCCCGAGAAGACGGCTGTGGCAGTGTGCTGTAAGACCCAAGAAATCACCATGACTGTGCATTGTTAAAGCCGATCAGTGACAGCTAGGTTTGTGTGTGTCTCTCGTTGAACTTTCTCACTCAGTGATCCAGACTGGGAGACGATGGACATCTGTGGCACCAAAAACCAATCATCAAGGAAACATGAATGACATCACCTCTGTAGTGTAGGTACACCGCCCATTTGTTTCTCCTGACAGCTTGGGTTGGGTAAAAACAGCGAATACTGTCCGAAATACGTCAATCTTTGGATTGGACTCAGATATTTTGTTCTAGTCCTGATTGTCAGAGAACTAAACACTTTAAACATTTTATCAATATCTGACTTTTCCTCTAGAACAACCCTGATTTTAGCATTTGTGTTTTTTCATTCCCTGAACAACTACTGGATGGAGTGTTACGCTAAAACATGACGGTGGTAAACATTAGCATGTAAATTAGTGGTGGATAGAAGTACTCCGTGGTGATTTACCACCACTGATGGAGTTCAAATATGAATTATTGCTACTTTTCTTTAGTATTTACTTTTTTGCTACCTCATACTTTGTCCTCGCTACAATTCAGAGGCAAATATTATGCGCTAGTCAAAAACAAAATATTTTTATAATATATTATTATATTTTTAAATATTTATTATTTTTAAGCCAAATTGTTATTTAGATTCATTTATTTTATAGCTCAAACATTTTCTATGCTGTGTTTAAGCAGAAATAACAATAAAGGTGCAGAGGGATCATAGTTTGATACAACAGAAAAGCAGTTATTGTATTATTGCATCTGTATGATTACCTAATGCTTATGCTCAACCTTGGTTTTGAAAACCAAACGCTAGATAACACTACGGGGAAAAAAAAAAGATGATTTATTCTAAGAGAACGGGAGCACTCAGCAGTGAGGCAGTGAGTTGACTACAAAAGAGCGGCGGGCGTGTTTACTGCACCTTTTCTTCAGATTTGACCTGTGTTATTAAATTAGAGCAAAGACAATCCATGTCGTCCGGCCTGCCTTGCAATCACAAGAGCTTATGTTGCTGGAAGCTTTCCAGAGAAAGGATGTGTCAGCTTATATGGGTTTGAATACAGCGGTCAATAACTCATCAGCAATGATGGAGCACAAACACAAGCAGGCAGTCATCTGTGAACAGGAACACAAATGCACATCCTTTCACAGTGACACACTCCCCACCTCCAATACAATTACACAGTGACACACACACACACACACACAATAGATACACATGGCAACTCATACACATTCTCAAACACACGCAGCTACTGTATGTACTCAGGAAATACCCAAATGTAGAGGCAGGAGTGAGTTGTGAAAACCCAAAATTCAGCAAATGTTTGACAGCACATAGCAGAGGAGCCAAAACAACCAACGGCCACATGAGCTGAGAAAATCAGCAGATCCTCAAAGGAGTTTACCCAGAAAACCCAAACACTACCAAATGTGTGTCTGCAAAGTTTACCTGGAGGTCGGAACCCTTTTAGCAAGCACCTTCACACCAAGCACCTTAACGTACAGTATGGGCTTCTGCTGGATTTATTTAGCCCAGATATGCCCTAAATGTACTTAAAATGCAAACAAAATATTTAAAAAACCTGTTATCTTTATGTGTGTTTACAGCAATCCTACTTTTCTGTAAATCTGAAATGTAAAACTGGGATTCGATTCAGGTTGTGTTTTTTTCTACTTGTGTAGAATTTGGCATTGCCTCACTTTTTGTGCCATTTTCTCACACCTCCCTTTTTGACTTTTCAACTTGCCCTTTAATGGTGTATTATCAAGATCACATTTCCCACAAAAGCTGTTGTTTTGTGTTTTCAAAGGTAACTCTTTACACCCCTTGGCTCCTTGTGTTTGTTTTAAGGAACAGCAGCAAAGGAAAGAATGGATAAATGTTCTTGGTAGCAGCTTGAATACAGTAAAATGCAAAAACAATCCACTTCCACTAACATTAATTCATGATGTTTATATTTAAAATAATTAATTGTTCAAATCAATAGATTATACGTGACAATCCCTAGTCGCAGCCCTCCGGGTTTCAGGCAGAATTGTCTCGGTTTCATTTATGACGATTGTTTAGATAATTGCCAGACTCAGTAGTACAGGAAGGGTTTTTGCAGATTTTATGTTACTGAAAGCAGCTGATCAGGTGACGTGCATAGTGTTGAAGATACGACAGAGATGCCAACTTGTTAAGGACATGGACAAAACGTCTGATTTGGGCAGTTGTACACTTTGATTTAACCCTGACTTTTGTTTTTAAGTTGTAAGTTTCTGTTAAATTAAATGTTCTACATAAGGGGAACCCGCAGCAGCGGCAAACCCTCAGCATCCAACCACTTGCATCACACATTGTTGGTGCCGTGGCAACTGAACAGTCGATGACTATGAGTTCAGCATAGCTGCCGGAGACCTATCACAGCCTCACTTATCCAGCGTAACAGCTGAACTTGTTTGCTAAAGCTGAGAATATGTGCAGCATCACATACGCCTGTGTGATGTTTAACATTTGTAAGTGTGTGAATTTGTGATCATGTATCTTTACATACAAGTACTGCCTACAGGAAACGCTGCTACACAACAATGCATCTCTTCATCGCCTTGACTTCAAATGATGCATGAAAACAAAGCGAAAGGCTCTGCTGACCAATACTTTCCTTTTCCAGAAACAGCTAAACCTTCCTTAAATAAGTCTGTGTATCCTGTCTGACAACAGAACAGGCTGGTGGGGGCACACTCAGCCCCATTTAACTTTGCTGGTAGACGATCCTTTTCAAATAAGACCTGCGAGGAACATGCTGACACCTCAGGGCTGGTGTGGGTGAAAGCTTCTAGTATGAGGCGACAACAGAAAACTAAATTAATGAGGCAAAACACAGATTTTAAAACAACACGCAACACAGACGACTGTTTGGATCTGGATGGAATTTTGAAATAAATTAGCAGTCACTAGTTGTGAGGCCACGTGTCCGTGCCGCTCTTTGAATCATGTATCGCTTTCAATGATTAGCCTATTGACACTCTGATGAAGTGTTCCCCATTAGGACCTTCAGAAGTTTTTAGTGTAAGTCACGTGACCAGACTTTCTAAAGAATGCACTTAAATTCACATTTAACAGAGTAGGCTATTAGCTGACCTTTTACCCGAACCCATCCAAGGGAAGCTCAGCAGCAGAATCAGCTCTGAACCCAAATTACAGGCATTAGTGAAAACTGATGTCTGAGTGCAATTAGCATTCAGACAGATGATATGCTGATCTTTTTTCTCTCTCTCGGCAGATTTATGAAAAACAATTCAGAGAACTGTCTGTTAAATATAAAAGTGCCAACCATTAGGCAGTCAAGATGTTCGACTCAGAGTGTAAGCAACATAACTAAACACTGAATGTATTCATTCTAGGTGAAACCCAAGAGAGTTGCTGCCTAAGCATGTCACAATGCAGTGATCACCACCCAGTATAGTGACATTAGACAACAGCATAGAAGGATTGGCTGTTAAACACTCACTCTGATGTTGGGAGCACACAAAAGGCAATGAAGTGTCCATTACAGTTCCCACATTTTCTGCAGAGTTTACTACTTTAAAACACCTTGACTCTGCCTAAAACAATGTGCTATAAAATATAAAGCCATTTATGTGGAGTTTATGACCTGTCGACTGCAAACAAGTAAAGGATAAAGTAACATCTTCAAACGTGCGCATGTTAAACAGAGCAGACATGTATGTGAAGCCATATTTGTTCACATTGAGAATCCTCCTCTAAACAGGGGCGGCAGAGGTATAGCGGCAGAAACACTTTGTTTTTGTGTATGTTTGACTAACAGGGGAGAGAAAAGAAGCAGACACACAGCTGATCCACAGTGGAAACGCTCTGAATGTTAAAAACGCCCAGGAAAAGTGACTGTGTTTAGTGACATTTTCTTTCAGACTTTAGTTTTTAAAACTATGCGACCTCGCCTTGTTAATGATCTCTCCTTTCATTCATTCATTCATACTATCACTCAGCTATTTGGTTCCTACATGCAGCCTATTGTTATGCTTACGCACATGCACAGCGGGAGTTGCCGTTGAGAAACCTGGTTATGTATATACATGGCAAAGAAATGTACATTCTCTGAAAGAAATCTACCTGGATAAACCCGGTTTCCCTATTCCCCTACCCTAATTTTGGAAACCAACTGTAACCTGGTTACTTAAGTCCATGTGAACACACAATCTGTCCCCCATTTTACCATCCTGTCCTTGTATTTGTCCCTAGGAAGATTAAGACCACTTCACACATCCACCAAGGAGGCCACACCTAATCAAAGCAGAGCAGAGCCAGCTCAAGCCATTTTGGTGCCCTAGGCAAGATTATTTTTGGTCTGAGGTTTGGTTCATTGTGTTCTCTATATCTCTGTTGAACGAAACATTTTAATCATTTGCTAATACTGGTTCCCTATCTGCTCTCTCTGTGTCTTGTTTTAATTATTTTTTCATATGCACTTCAATTTACTTATTTAATTTGAGGGCTTGCAGCGCCCTAGGTGACCACCTATGTGGCCGATGCCAAGAGCCAGCTCAGGCATGAAGGGTGTTAAGAGTTGTAATCCGAACATTCCTGAGACTCCGCCCCATTCTAACCTCCCCTATTACCAATAAATAAATATTGTGTGTGTGTAGGCCACACACAATATTTAACATCCCTTTGCCAACTTTCCCACAGACTGGAGAAGGTTTCCATGTTTCCAGCCCAGAAAAAAGAAGTCCAGTTGACACAACTCCACTGCCAGAATGCTGAAATAATCAAGCTGGCTAACAATTCCAACCATCCATCCAATGTCCAATCCAGAGTGAGCGAGGTTAAAAGGTTCAATGCTTTTCTTTCAGTTCAGCTTCTGTAAAGGGTTGAAATGCATGCTAAAATGAGGTACACCTATTTTTATTTTCACTGCAAGATTATCCAAGCAGAGGCTGGAAACATTTGCATATAAATATCCAGTTGACCCTGTTTTACTTTCTTCGCTGACACAGACCAAAATGAAAAGACTTGCATCAATCAAAGCTCAGCTTTGGGAGAGAAAGAGATTCAGGACACAATGAGGCCGAGAGAAAAAGAAAATGATGATGATGATGGAGATGAAAAAGGAAGAGCTGGTGTAGCCTACTGTAAGCTACACTAGGAGCAGCTCCGGACCCCCCCTTAAGAAACTCGCCTTTTGGACCTTTGCATTTCTAAAAACCCTTCACACACGCAGGACTGCACACAGTGGATACAAAGAGCTATTTCCTCTGAAATCTCCACTTAGTAAATGCATAAAAACTCCCATTTATCTGTCAGAACTATAATGGTAGAAGAAGATAAATTTCTTAAACCAGCGTCATACAAACTTTTCGTAGCAGGAGCCACCAAGCCCATTGGTTCCTAATGAAGACATGAATCTGTCAAAATCTTTTTTTTTTTTTTAAAGACTTTCTGACAGACTGCAGCTTTTAGCAAAAGGTATTCATCACAAAGCCAACATTTCGTTTATTTTTGCCATTTATAGCTATGGATAAACACCCATTTGGTGTAATAGTGTTTTGGCAGCCAGATGGTGTATGGAGCACTGTGACCAAATATTTAAAAAAAAAAAAAGGGGGGGGGGCGGTTTGAAGGTCTTTTCTATGAAAGATTTAATTGTACAAATGTATAGTTGTTGTAATTTGTTATTGGTCCTTACAGGATAACCACAGATAACAATCTTACATCAACTTACTCAAAGAATAAGTATCTCAGACAGTGATTCTCTACTCTACTGTCTGTTATTGAGAGCCCCACATGACTAGGAAAACCACTCCATTACTGAGGGAAAAACCTTCCCACAACAAAGAATAAATACAGGTGTCATAAGCTTTGTCTGGGGGTGAATGATGAATGCCTCTCGCTCTGCCTCTTATCTGATTTCCCTCTGCTGACAGCTTCTCTGGGCCTTTAACAGGTTTTACTGAATGATGTATGTCACGACTGTGTCACAACAATCCCCGCCGCCGCTCAGGGTGTTGTCAAGACAAGCTAATGCTGCAGAAACTTGGAGAAAGCAATTTAGTTATCAAAAGGCGAAGACAACAGGAAACAAACAATCCACCACACGTCAGACATGAAGCTGTAAATATTATAAAAACACATCAAGAGAGACAAAGATGGACGTATCTGTGTCAATGCAAATATTCATTATCTTCCCAAGCAGATTTTTGCTGAATGTCATTTAACAAAATGCTTTGGCAGTTGATATTCATCACTTTGTGGTTATTCTGTGTTTTAGCAGAGCTCCTTCAAAATACAGATAGATATGAACAGTATCTGCCCTAGTCGTCCTCAATCCTTGTCCTGATGGCCCTTGCATGGCAAAGACATGACAAAAGGTGCATCTCAAGTCTCTTATAGGATTGCTCTCCAATTGCCCAGGAAGTCGTTCCGTTCCACCATACTAAAGGATGTCCCAAAGCCTCTTATATCGCTCTGGGGAGCAAGGACGCATGAGATCATCCTTCATTAAAGTCTTTTACTAAGCTGACTAATGAACAATCCAGTTCTTTATATTTGTAGGTAGAAATAAAGAGATTTGGAGTCTTACATTAATTGAGAGCCTCATTTTTTGATGCTGTGCCCAAATTTTACTCTCTATCCACGCCACTCCTCTTTAAGTGAATCAGAAAGTGAGGGACCCAGCAGTGACGTGAGATGGTAAGTGAGTGAAGAGAGGGAGCAGCATTAGAGAGAACAAAGCCGTCAATCAGAGGAATAAAACACTATTCTTGTTGTTTCACAGTGATTACTTTTACAGTCTTCATCCAACTTCATGCCTCCATGCAACCCTGCAGGAACGATTTTCCTGTATTTTCCAGTTTGATCCTCTGTGGTGTTTTTACTGGTGTGTGTAGCCCAGAGTCAAACACACAGACCTAAAACTGGATGCATGTCATGTTAACGATGAAGAGCAGTGACATTAGGTCTGACAATATGCGGAATTTAGTGCCTCTAAAGTGAATCTTATATAAAGATTCCCCTATGATATCAATTCTCTTAGTGATTATTTAAGTAAACCCTAAATACGTAATGTAACTTCCACCCCCTTAGTAAAACATGAATAAAATAATAGCTGCTTTCTAAAATGACTCCTGAAAAGAGAAACAGCCATAAGAGGCAGTTTCTCCCATCCCTAGGACAGACACACATCTTTACTAGAAACCTGCTAGTGATTGGACACTGCAGCTGATTGGACTGATCGGACACTCCATCACTACACCAGCCCAGTTTTATTATTGAAACAGACAAATGACAGAATCTAATTTACAACTGCAGGAGAATCATAAACTGTATTTTATTGGAAAGACCTACTTATTAATATTGCCATAGACAGGACAAGATGATGTGTGACAAGTGTGATGTTTGGCAATTCAGCACAATCACATTTTAATTGCCATGTCAATTATTTAGTCACATGAGGCCCTGGGTAAAAATACATTCTGATTGGAAAATATTTACATTACTTTAAAACATTTGGTTTAATAAACCTATAAACCATAATCATAATTACTATCATAACCTGAATTAAGCTGTTGAATAATGCATTTAAAACAGAATACCAATAAAAACCCTTCTGGCAGTGGTAATTGTCTGTCCTAATTATTATTTGGATGGTGTGAATATGGACAAATATAAACTCCAAACAGTCCACAGGAACTAAAGTCTAACTGACAGCTGATCAGGCTGAGGGGCCACCATCAGAAACCTACATAACTTCGTATTTCCTCGGCTCCGCATTCCTCGTGTCTTTACTTTGCATCCCTCTATGCATCTTTAGTGGGAGGTACCAGGAAGCAAGAAAAAGATGCAAGTGAAGGGAATGACATCACAGTAAATTGCTATTTTCCAGCTTCAGACCAACTGAACACACCTTATTCCAGGAAATCAGGACGGGATAGTCGAAAAACAAGCAGGGGTCCTTGAAGACCTGGACTGAGAAACCCTGATCTAGAAACCATTTACTCACAATAAGGCTCAGCTACTGAGTGTTATGTGGATTAGATTCTCAAAGCGTCTTCTAAAGCCCAGAGATTTTCTTTTTAATTTACAATGATGTGAAAAAACTAAATGGACGATCCTTTCATCTAAAAAGCTGGAGTCATTGACTCTTTACGTTGAAGAAATTAATGTATGATTATGAAAATAATGAAAATGGTCAAATCTATTCTTATTTATTGTGCTCTTTGCTCAACTAACCAGTCAATCAACTTATGAGATATAAACTGCAACCCGTGTAATATTTTCTATGATGGACAAACAACTGTATGTAACACATTGCCACAACACACCCACAGCACTTCTGTTATGTATGTAAGCTGCATATTGACACATATTCAGCATGTAATGAGAGAATCCAGGCTGCAAAAAGCTCAAAGATTTTTCATGGCAGAGCTCACACAAGAGCTGCTAATTGCTAACAATCTGTCTGCAACAATAAATATTATCCTGCAGGTTGAACAGCATGAGCACTAACAATAGTTAATGAGACACATGACACATTTCTTGAAAAGGGCAAGTGATGTTTTATTTTAGTCAAAAGCCAAAATAACAATGCACACATTGAAGGTTTACTCTCATGCTCACGGTTATCTGTGGTATCCTCACAATCTCGACCTTAATTGGCATACTGCTATAACAGACAGATTTTCACTGTGTAAATTTAGATACCAATCCAAAGTCGCAGGTCCCCTGAGGCATGCAAGGCGCACAGCTATGTCTCCAATGCATTATGGAAGGGGCAGGCGAAAATCAAATCTGAGCACATTTTCTGGATCAGTTTATTTCCTAAGTAAGTAAAAATGTCAGCCACAGTGTGACTGAGAGGTCTGTGAGGGAGCATTCATGGTCTGTGTCCAAACCAATTCCTCAAACCCCAAATTTCTCATCTTTCTCCAATAAAGTTAAGGAAACTGAAAGGTGTCCCCCCCCTTACCTCACCTCAGTTTTTACTCTTTGCCAGCTGTTACCTATGCTCACGTTGGTTCTCATAGTTCCTCTGATCTTGATCCCTTTTCCTTTAAGGACACAATTTTGTTTTACCGCCTTTTTGTCAAGGTGGCATAGATGTATGGTCAAGAGAGCAGAGATCTGGAGAGGACGACGAGAGAGAAACAGAAGGAGGCTGATAGACAGCACGGCTCATTTGGTGCCAGGACCTCGCTAAGTGCCAGGCTTAGTGTGTGTGTGTGTGTGTGTGTGTGTGTGTGTGTGTGTGTGTGTGTGTGTGTGTGTTGGCAGTCGTTCTAAGCCGCAGGGCCAAGTCTGCCTCTGCACAGAACTCCACATGGGTCTCTTTAGGGGTTCCCAATCTTTTTTGGCAGGTGAGCCCACACGGATGTCAAGAAATTACCACAATGCTTTAACACTTAAAAGAGTGTAAATTCACAGCGTATTGCAGCTTCAGTTCCACTCCTGATCTAATATCATTCAGCAGATTTACAAAGTGCCCTACCTCACACAAGGGAGAGCACAACAGGTTCAAAGAGGAAATGAAACCCTGAACACGGCAAAACAAGAAAATTTATATACAGTGTTATGAGAAGCTGTGAAAACTTTCCCTCAATAAGAAATCAAATAACTATATTCATATTAACTTTCACAGAATGTGAGTCACATTTAAATCAACTGGAGGCACATTATTCTGACTGAATGTACAATTCTGAGCCAGGTTGTGATTTCCCCATCACAAATTGATAGAAAAATCTTTCATCTGTACTGAAAACAACAACAACAAAAACAACTGCACAGTATTGGGCAAAAGAAAAAGAAAAAAAGAATCTGGTTGTGCAACATGACACCAACCAGAAATCCCACACACTAGCAGGTGCGCAGCAGATAACAATGTTTACTTCAAGAGTGTCATGAAAAAAAGATAAAACTGTTTGTGTGTGTGATACCTTCACAGAATTGTGCTGTTTGACATCAAATAGGCTTTTAAATACACAGCCAAGGGCAGGTAGCCCAGCTGGTAGAGTATGAACCACAGGGTCAGCGGTTCGACTCCCAGTCAAGTGTTAAAATGTCAAAGCCTAAGCCGCTCCCAGTGCAGCATGGCAGCAGTGCAATGTATGTGATTGTGTATGTGAATGGATGAATATGAAGCAATGAATACTTGGGATATGTAAGATAATTCAACACAAACATACTGTGGCATATTGTGTCGCGTTAATGCAGCAGTCTGAAGCAACCTTTTGTTGAACTCTGATTATATAATTTTGTATTCTATAGAAAAAAAGTTATAATAGTAATTTCCCCAACAACTACTGTCTCAAATTCAGCACTTAGACCCGATGTCAATAACAAGCTGTGAGGCACTCACAGTAGACATCCCCTCGACAAGCTAACAATACCATCTCATTTTTCCAGTGTTGACAGGCACATCACACATGCACTCTCTTTACATACAGCTGAAAATGAGACATTTCAGCTCATAAATTGACAGACAACAAAGGTTTTCTTCCTTTAAACCCATAATGCCCAGGGCTTATGCTTTTCAAAAGGATTTACACTGACAAAATACTAAAATAAAAATTCCATATTTTCATGTAATTTTATTTTCTACTGGCAGTGGTTTAACTTCAGCTGGTGTACTCCGGGCTTTTCCAGTGCATCATGATGGGTGTTATCACAGATGCAGCAACACATTTTTGACCGCATCAACTTCAGCCAGCTGTTCTTTTTAAAGACGTTTTTCAAATATTACCAGAATATATATATATATATATATATATATATATATATATATATATATATATATATATATATATATATATATAAAACCAACATGGGCAAAATATACTGTGATAAAGTCTTCCCTACATCATTTAACTTTAGCTAACTCTTCACCTTCTTCCTTCATCAGACATCTTCTCAATAATGATTAGTCAATATTGTACTTTATTTCATGCGGTACTTCACTTTTTGTGCAAGGTTTTTGTTTGTTTTATTCTAACTGAGTAATCTCCAAAGATGAAGAAATAATCCAGTAAGAATTGATTTTTGGTTTGCGAGCGAAGCTGTTTATCTTCATATCTGCCTCACCTACTCTTATAGTTGCACTTTCTCCCTCATTACTCCTCCATCGCACGGCCTCTATCACACACACTCGTCCACAAGTACAAACACACTCCAGAGGAGCCAAGGTCAACAGACACTCACAGATGTGCATATGTAGATGGTGGGTGATCTGAAAAGCAAATGAAAATTACACAGACTGCAGGATTTGCTGTCACTGGTATAAAAATCAACAAAGCTGCAGTGGTTAATCTTTGTCTTGATCTTAAACAGAACTCTGTCATGCTGTTTTGTTTTTGGGAGCCTAGTTGCTTATTATCAAAGAGATTGCACTCTCTGAGATTAGAGCTGCCAGAATTGAGAAAATTGAATGAAATCTCTGTGGGCATGTATTTAGATACCTTTCCTACAGTGCGGGAAAACAGGTCCAATATCATCAAAATCAGCATTTCCCAGAGTAGGGCATGTTCTGCAAATGCCATCACTTTCCACATACTGATATTAAGAAATCTACGTATTTAGTCTGTAATTTAAACAAAAAATTTAAATTTAAACACGCAATTCTAAAAGACAAAGATAATGCGTTCTTGTTAAACAAATTATCAAAATTCCAGTTGTTGTTCCCTGTGTACAGGCAAAAAAATTAAGTATCATTCATTTTAGCGCAATAGAGTCCAATACAATAGAACGTATATGAAAACGTCTCACACAGCCATGTTATATCACAAGTAATATTTAGCACTGCCACATAAAAATCAGCTTGCTCCTACAACACAAACTTATCTGCAGCAGCTTGTCTCCCAGTATGACAAGGCTCATTACTCCTTGTATAGCAGTGTCTTCCTGAACCCAGTCTACAAACACATGATCTATCTGTGGCCTTTTAAGAGGAAATGTCAAATCAGCACGTAGGATAAGGTCGGGATGAGAGGAGTCGATGGGGTACCACTTCAGAGGGGGGGAAAAAAAACAAGTGCATCAATTTTCTATACAACACACAAAAAGTCATTTAGTCTGGTATTGATTCTTAAAATTGTTTTTTTGAGTCAGGAGATGATAGCTGGAAACATTATAAATCAGTTCACTGGTATCAAGAAAATGTCAACAAGAAAGATCTTGAAAAAGTGTTACAAAATGGAAAAAAGCTAAGTGACATCAGAGGGGAAGATGTTATCCACATACTGTAAATAATCTCACTCTGATTTGATTTTGCTGTGAAGAAGTGATAAATGGTGATAGAACAAGCATTCCTTTATTTGACAACATAAATTGTATATTCATAGCTACATGTAACTTGAACAATTGCACAATCATAACATGCAAGGAATTCTTTGTAATATGTTTATGGCTCCAAAAGTGAAGGCTAACAAATCTATTGGAGTTAATTTTATTGAGAAAAATTAGACAACTGCCAACTGCTTTATATATTTTGGTATTTTAGAAGCCATCATCTTTATCACATGATATTAACACAAGCGGAGTTTAAAAAAAAAACTAATAAAATTACAGTACTAATATTTTCAAAACCAAACATTCAAAATACTTCATTTTTTTAGAATACAGCACAGCTTTACATTAGAGTTAATACCAATATTGGTGATGTCTAAAAAGACCATACAACACTCCAAACAACCAACCAGACGAAGCTGAATTTGTTGCTTGAGCAACCGTGAGTGAAACATGCACTGAAAATAGAGACAGTTCCTGTCAGTGGTGATACAACTTCCATCAACCACCGAAGGAAGACAAATCAAAACACTCTGACAAGAAGCCAACGGAGGAAACCCTATGTACATCCTTCCTTGTAGAGGGGCTTTGAAAGATCACCTGGGGAATTTACAGCATAGTGGTCTTTTTCCAAAAAGCCTGTTAGTTTTTACAATATGGTTCAAAGTGACGCAGGACAGCATTGAGCTTATACTACTTATTTTTTTGACTCAGCCTAAAACCCATTACTGTGGAAGTACTGATGTCTTTGAGGTTTTCAGATTGTCAATTAAAAATTTTAATTTGATGAAGTTTGTTAAAGCCATCACCCTCTCGACCTTTGTAATAAAGCAAAGCTGTGGACAAACTCTCCGCATTGTCAGGTGCAACAGGTTGCACTTCCACTGTACATTTTTATGGGGGCTAGGGATAAAGTGTGCCCAGGAAGAATATACAGTATGAACAGATTTCTGGAAATTTAATGGAATTTCAGTTAAACTTGCAAATTTTATGCTAAATAAGATTAGTACAGTTGCATCAAAACATTTCAGCTTCTGTTCCTTTCCTCCACTTGCAGTTATGCTTTGTCGGTACAAAACCATGTAGCTTCGTGTTGTATTGTTTTCAAGCCTAGGCACTTCAGCATGAAAGAGAGGAGGACAAACGAATAGGCAAAGAGCCTTCTTCAATAGTCTTTCATTTATCATAAGGGGCCTTGAAGGGACATATATATTACAACGAGAAACCGCCGTTGGCCCAACTGCTAAGCTAAATCTCATTCAATAACACCAACGTCTGCGTTTGTTTTGTCCTCTCTCGTTCTGTTTCTCTACCAATCTTCCTGACTGCATATCTTATGTCTCTTTCTGTCTGTCCCATTCTGTTTGTGTCCATGCTGCTGTGCGGCTGCATCTTCACATATACAGTATATCTATAAAAAAAAAAAAAAAAAAAAAGCCCTGGTACAGTCCAACAGCCTGGAGTCATGGGACTCTCCTGATTTATGCTTTTTTTTACTGCCCTTCAATCCCTTGTGGATTGAGGGGTGGAAAAAAACCCAGTGGTTCTGCTTTCAACATTTTCACACATGTCCTTCATGGAAAAGAACAGAGGCAGGAAAAAAACGAGGAGGTGGTGATGGTGTGAGGGAAGATGGGGGCACAAGGGTGTGTAGTGTGTGTCATTGTGTTTTTAAATTTTAGCGTCTAATATGGTTATAGAGCAAAAAACAAAAATTCTCATAAGATTAAGCAAGTTTTGACTAATTGTCATTTCTACAGAGGATGACAGGAAGTTAGAATAAGACACAGTAAGGTTGTAGTTGCATTTAGGGCGTTAACACAGACAGCCAGGCAAACCAGTTTGGACAATGACCGCTTTCATTAGCTCAGAATGGATTTTGGTGGAGAACAAAGACTGGATTTTGACCCGCCACAAATGCTTTCATCAAATATTTCAGCACTCAACTGGAACTCTACATAAAACCTTTGTTAGGCTGGTTTGTTACCTCGCCCTTATATCTATAAAGCAAATTGTACATCTGTACCTTTGTGCATCTGGCTCTCTGTTCAAAACATATTTAGGCTTTGTTATGATTTGATGCAAATGCCTGTGTTCTAACACGCAGAACTGCCATCTGGGGAAAGAGGTGTTTTTCTGGCTGACTGACCTGTACACCGGCACTCAGCCAAGAAAGCATATGAAAAATAATTAGAAAAACCATACAAATGCATCATTTAGCAAAAATGAGGTCTTCATTTTACCAGCAGACAACCAACTGGCTCCACAAGTGCATCCTGCCTCTTTATCAGTTGCATGGCACAGTGTTCTTAGTCTCTCACCATCCAGCTATGCTTCAGGTCACAGAATCTACTGAATAAATATGCTGAGCTAATAAATCTACAACTGAATCCACAATAAAAAACATAAAGATGGAAAATGGAAATTACAAGAAACTGTTGTGACAAATATGATAGATGCCTATTCTGCAATGAATGCATATAAGTGGAAAAGTGTATATTTTGTTTAAGTTCTAAAACATGAGTTACCGCTCTGAAACGATTATCAATTCTCATTCTTTGTAGAGTATTTTCTTTCTGGTGTTCAATTCTTTACCGACAAGACTAATGGCTACATTCACACAGAATTTCACTCTGTCTGAAAGGACACAACCCTTCTCATTGATTTGGATGGAAAGTGCATTGGCACATTCCTGTTGCAAGTCCACACTTCGAGACTGTCACGATCAATGATGAGACAGGTGTTGCCATGGTAACTTCCTACACTTTTGTAATACAGACAACATTGTAAATCACTGTGCTGTGTTTTAGCATCTAACAAACATGGAAGAACACATCGAGGCTAATGCAAAATCCAGCACTGTTTAACATGGGCTAGATGTATGTGTGACTAATAGGGGCTAACATGACATGACAAGCTAAGACCTTGAACTGGAAACTTGAGAACATGACAACATGTCTGATGCTAAATTGATAAATCTATTCTTTATCTACTGAGGACATTACATATTCGTACAACATTTTGCAGCAATCCATGTTAGGTGGATGCTGGAATGTGGCCCTAGATAAACCTACAAAACATTTAGCATTCAGTGACTAAGGCTCAAAACATAAAAATGTCATGATAATCCATCAAATACTTGAGATAATTCAATCTGGAACAAAGTGGTGAATCAATACAAAATGTGCCAGATTTTTTCTTTAACCATGTTTATTATTCCACACTATGAAACTTTTCTTACAGGAGTTTAATCTATAGTAATACAGATCGAAATGAACAAATATAACTTATATAAAATATATAAAAACTTATAAACAAATATAATTTAAGCTGTGAAATAAATGTAGTGGATTACAAAGCACAACGTTTCCTTGTGTAATGTAGTGGTGAGCAGGTAACAAAGTTAATTTGCACAGTAAAAGTATGCTTAGCTACAGTACCTGAGTAAATGTGATTAGTTACCTACAACCTCTGAAAAATACAGCAGCGAGAATTTATGTAAATGCATTTGTGTATTTTTATATCATGCAGCACCACCTCAACGAGTCACAGTTAAACATATATTTCACAGCTTGATGGATTCTCTGTATGGTGCCAGGACCTGATAGCTCATCTGTGGAATACCTCTCACTTTTCTGGAGTTAAGTTCAATAAATGCAGGGAAGAAAGGCCGCTGACAAAGAGACCCCAGCGAGGCGAGAAGATCAGATACAGCAGCCTGATACGGTGCTCAGGCTGTGAGGCTCGGGTCAAATCAGGACAGGAAGAGGCAGGTGAGAAATCGCCACAGTAGCCACAATCAGGCAGTGAGTACACAAAGCATGCATCTAGTTCCTGCTTGCACAATACACGTACTGGCACAGGTACTTTCCATTTTGAATCTGTTCACAACACAGGCAGTGAGAGTGCACCGTTTTCTAAATCCCACTCCTCCATATGTGGCTCTAGTTCCCATACTGCATTTATTTACGTCTGACCAAGAAATTGGTGCAATTCTGCACCCAAACAACACTAATATGACACGCATTGTTAAAAAGCAAACAGCAGATCAGCAGGAAAGTAAATAGCAGCCAGCAGCTTCACTGAAGTTCTCCACAGAGTATGTATGAACAAACACAATCAGTCAAGTCGATGGTACCACACTGAGCAGATGTCCGTTTCACGACATCTGACAGATGGACCCAAATTCCAAACACTGGCTATCAGGTGAAAATTGTACTTCCTGCAGCTTTTTAAAGCAAAGAGAACCGAATAAAATGCATGTGTCACACTGGTCTTTGCCGTAAGTAAATCTGAAAGTAGATTATGTTTGCTTTCATATCATAACCAGAGGTTAGTGGAGGCTAAACAAACGGAAACATTTACCCACCTTTCAAATCCGGAAATAGTGTTTATACAGCTCCTGCGACTTTCTACCTGTTAATGCACTCCTGGGATTGCTCATTTTCCTGTCCACTGGAACATTGTGTCCCCACATCGGCACCATCATGGCCTGTTCTCCACTATCGGTGCACGAGACTTAAACCAAGCTAGCAAACTACAAACACCGTGGAAGCTGCTTTTACAGGATACAGAACGAATCTTTGATCACTGGAAAGTGACAGAATTAAAAAGTTCAAAATATTCAAAGGCAACAAAGTGAGTAGTCAACTATAAGTCTGTAAGTGGGCGTAATACTATTCTTACCAAAAAAAATACAAAAATCAAGATGCTGCACTAAAGACAGATGCCTGGAGAAAGTTAAGGCTCAAATGAAAAATTAGACAAGGTAGAGCCAATGGAGTGAGAAGCATGTGTCTCACTGTTGCTTTACAGCTTTATTAGGCAGACAGAAACTCCACGGCTTCTAACCTGCATCCAGGGCTCAGCATTAACGCTAGCCCAGGGCAAGTAAACTCCGATTGGGCAAGTGGAATGAGTCACGCCCACACTGCAGTGTTTATTCATGTCACACAGCCACAAATGGGTTAACATTTTATTTCACTGTAGACCTGCATGCAGAGTGTTCGAACTTAAAGTGCTCATGATCTTATGATCCCTGCTTAACAATGAGTAGTTTCATGCAAAAATTTTTAAAAATCTGCATTATTCAAAGGCCCCGTACTCTCATTCATGTCATGTCAGTGTTTTGACTTGCAAAAATAATTAGGAATCAGGCCCTTCAGTATTTGGATCAAGTCAGACTAAAGATGTTATATTAATGTCGCAGCAGCACGTTTAATCCACATATTTCTTTCTGCTCGTCATCTTATTCTCTGGTTTATTGGGACCTGTGATCAGTATTTATATTTAACTATAGCACCACAGTATCTCTGTCCTCTCAGCCAACAGAAAATACAAGATACAACACAGATTCCTTTAGATAATTTTAACTTTTAACACAAAAGCTCACATCGGAAAGCAATTTTAGTAATTGGTTTAAAACTAAAATTCCTTAGTCACAGGAATAAATCTTCATACATTTTTTCATGACTGTGACATTAGTGAACAACTCTTTGTACTAGCTGAGCTACAGTTGCCCCCAAAGTTATTAAGAAAATTAACATAAACCTTTATTTGTCACCCATTGGGGAAATTTTCAGAGATTATATACCGTTACCAACAATACCAATGTTATGTTTTGTATATTAATTGTCAAAATACACATTTATTTTATTTATCTTGAATGGTTTTACATTTTCTGTTTTGGCTGGGGGAGTAAAATGTCTCAGGTACTTGCCCAAAGGGCAATTGGTCTTAAAATCCTATGTCAAGCCTTGCTGGTTCCATTCAGTCCTGCCCCAAACCCTGTTTTATGTTTAAACTGGAGCATTTTGTAGTTGAGAAGAGAAAGAAGATGACAAAATGCAAGAGAAACAATGAGAACGTTACAAAGTCTCCCATCCTTTCCAAATACAGTGATTTAAGTGATCTGGTGAAGATTTCAGGATTTATACCATATTCCAATAGATATCACAGAGAAAAAAATAACAATCACGTTATTCTTTCCAATATCATGCAACCCTAGTACCTATCATAGGAAATGGAAAAGGTAAAGGAATTGCAGTGTGATACAAATCCGTGCACGCACACAAACTACTACAAAAATACTACCGCAGCCAAATAATTGTGTACAGCTCCCACCCCCACACACACAAAGCCAGAAGTCAATATCACTGTTCAGTTGCTGCTAGTTGCCTTTCCCCAAAGACATACACACACACAGACACAGACACACACACACGAAACTCCAGCCAACTACTAAGGGTGGCATTGTTCAAATACACAACTGCCCCAGCTCTGATTAATTCATTACAGGGCAAAGCACAGTACACTCTGTCTGTGTGTGTGTGTGTGTGTGTGTGTGTGTGTGTGTGTGTGTGTGTGTGTGTGTGTGTGTGTGTGTGTGTGTGTGTGGTGAGTACAGAATATGGAGCCAAGAAGGGGGAACAGAAGACAAAAACAGTAGGGAGGTGGAGTGAGAAGGAGGTAAAGATGGCAACAGTGGAAGGAGGAGGAGGAGGAGGAGAGAGAAGGAGAGAGATGGGGGGCATGTCGGGTTCGGATTATTAGTGCTCCCTAGTGGTCAGCTAGCGGATTTATTTATATGATTTATTACATTGTCCCTGCTCTGGGATTTAGTGTTTGTTGCTGCTCACGTTCCTCGCATATTGTATTTATCATGTGTGTCACTTTGAAATGGCTGCCTCCGCTGACTTTGAGCCTCTTAAGCAGGCTTGACATATACGATCCCCCAGCAGCACCATCATGCCCACGACGACACTCCTCCACACACACTTTCACCCCCACAAGCTCCCCTCAAGCTGACCCGCACATACAAACAAGCCGACAAAGAATTCTAAGACGCAGACTAATAAAGGCAATTGTGTTGATGTATGTAGCTCTTAGGCAGGGTTACTGTGTGCCAATGGACAATGTTTTGCAAAGTTCTGTCCCCATTGTTCCATTTGAAACAGAGTTAGGAAAATACCCCATTTATCGCCCGTCAAACAACGGACTCATGTTTCTATATAAATGTTAATGCTTCCTCCCAGAGCACAGAGTTCCGTCTGGGGGTGGGAGGTTCACTGAATACGAGGAAGAAAGTGTTGCAGCAAACAAAAGGAGAAAAACTACAAGGCAGCTGAAGAATATGAAAGTAATCCAGCTTTTCACTAAAATCCTGTTTTTCAAAATGTCACACTGGATTAACAAAGGCCTAACATGGGCAGCGTGGAGTTTTATTGTGTCCAGTCAAGCAAACGAGAGACTAGGAAAGGACTGCAGAATTGCCTTTGCACTGTGCTCACAAATAACTCTCACCAAAATAAGTCGATTTTAACATCACAGACTAAGACTAAGTACATTGTTATAATATGTGATTCGTTTGCTAACTGATTACTTTTAATTACAGAAAAGCAATCCAATAATTCTATAATCGTTTAAATGCATACACATGTATATCTGTATATAAATAAAAATCATTTTAGATAGTACAAAGAAATTCCAACTTTGACTCATTAGACCACAGCTGGATCTTGTTTATATATGCCCCCCCCCCTCCTCCTTTTGGCAAAATGACAGCTGGGACAGGCTCTAAACCCTGCAACCCGGAGCAGGATAAGCAGTAACGGGAAAATGGTTGGAATAATGGCTTTACGTTTGGACAAAACAGCTTTGGAAAAGAAAAAGGTCAACATCTGATTCTGTCATACATTGAAAAGTGGGATAGACATTTTTACAGAGACTAAAGGATTAATGAAGAAAATAAACTGCAATTAATTATTATTATTAGTTCTGACCATTTCTGTAACTTTCTGCAACCAACAATTTGGCATTTACATCTCCTCCACAGATGTAAACTCAGCTGTATAGCTCTCATATACAGATCGCTGATTCAGCATATGTTGTAGTTGTGAGAATATACTGAATGGCAATTAATTTTAATTAGTTTAAACAAGCATTTTATCATCATCATCACCACTTCGTTGTTCTAAAGAAAAGCTAATTTCTTAGTGCAAGACTGTCAGCTACAACTCAGCACAACACAGAGATGTAACATTAAAATAAAAAGCTGCAAACACAGCCAGTGAAAGTTTCTGCCCCTACTGAGCACACCCAAGATCAAGACAAGCTTCAAGTGAAAACAAGCAGGCGGTCCACAGGGAGACCTCTCCATCTGTATTTCTTTCTCTCTCCTCCGCTCCTCGTGTGATCTACTCCCTTCATCTCATCATCCACCATCCATCCATCCCTGCTTCTGTGCGTCCTTTCTTTGCTTCTGCAAGCATGCAACTAAAACTTTTCTCCCTGGCACCTCTGAGACGGACAGGCTTGCTAGAATAAACATTTCATAATAGAATTATTGATTTGCCGTGGGTACTTTTTTTAGGTTCATTGCAGGAAAAGGAATTCTCAAGGTGATGGAGATGATTGTATGATGGTTTATTTATTTATTTTGCTTAATAAATGCTGCTGGGAAAATGGAAATAACTGGTGAAAAATAGAAACCTCACAAAAGTAGTTTAAAGAGAATGTTAATTTAATATATGGTTTATTATAAAAATGCGCAGACGTTCTTTCAGTTTAAATTTCTAGCTGCAGGAAAACTCAGTGTCTATACAATTCACGCAATAGCAGCAAAGTTAGACCAATCTGACCATATTTGCCTTAGCATATGGCTTTAGCCAGAGCTTTTCTACATTTAAATGTAACCTGCATCATTTGTTTCCCTTTTCAGGTCAGATATTTCACAAGCTGAAAACATTGATCTTATTAATTCCATGACCTTATTCCAAGTGTTTGTTTTATCATTTCAGCACATTAGCTTGAGGCAGGGGTTGATGAAGGCTCTACATGCACTAGTCTAAAACATTTAAAATATGATAAGGATTTTAGAATATTAAGGGCTATCTAGATGATTGGAATAACAGGTTCTGCTATGATGACCCCTATGCCTCAGTGCTAGAGGCACAAGCATGACCCTAATTTAGAGCAAAAAGACAAATTATATGCGTGCAGCAAGGCAAAGCAAATATTCAGCTTTTTTTTTTTTTTTTTTTTTTTTTTTAGACTTGATGTAAAGAGATTAGCAGATGTGAGATTAAAGTGGCTGCGTTTATGATGCAGTTTCTCTGCTTTAGCATCTGATGGGGGGGCTCACACACACACAAACACAGAGGAGAGCAGCAGGGTGAGACACAGGGGTTGACGTCTTTGCTTGCTATTGTATAAAAAATAAGAAAAAAAACACCTGTGAAATAAGCATAAACCAACAGAAAAACTATGTCAGCTGTGTTGGTCCCATCCACCACTGGTATTGATGTTAGTGGTTAGTTACAAAATCCACTGATATGAATTTACTTTCACGTAACTAATTAGGTTCTGGTGGACTCTGGTGGACTCTGGTGGACAGTGGCCCCCAGACTAAACCAGCCCCCTTCCTCTACGAGCTGTTCCTGTAAAACAGTATATCACATGAGCAGTAGGGAGAGGAGCACAGAGGGTCAGTGAGTGATGGCAACTGATTTCTATATTCATCTCTCTTTTTCAAATTCACCTAGTGATTCATGTCAGGACTGTGGCTGTGGCTCAGAAGGTAGAAAGCTGGTCCACCAATACTAGGGTCTGCAGTTCAACCCCCAGCACGTGTTCATTTGTCAAAGTGTCCTTGGGCACTAAGGAGACGGGATTAAACCCCAAGTGGCTCCCGGTGGGTCATGCTAGCACCTCACAATGCAACTTTCAGCATGTGAGTACGGTATATGTAGGCAGATCATTTACTATGTCATGTTTTTCAATCAAGGGAGATATCGAGTGAATGTGTCCACTCGTGTTAAACAGACACTTGAAAAATGTCAGTTTACAGTAAAAACCGAAGAGATAAAACTTGTGATTAAATTGCAAGTAATCATTTAAATATCATATTAAATCGAGTGCATTAATAAAATGTGCATCTTTCTCCTTTATCATGTGCAGCATGAACATGACTGGCCGTAGTAATGACACAGAGGAGAAGGTCATTTTTCTTCACTTTAAAAAGTCCTAAAGCAACCAAAACATCCACAAGGAGAAAAGTGCCTCCAATAGTAAAACTCAGGCTATAAACTCATCTATCTGCACATCCCTGTGGGCACTTCTGCACAACATTTGCTTGGTCTGTGCACTGTGTGGCCTTTCGCTCTCTAAATCCTGGGTTATGTTGTCCTCACATGCACACAGAGTAACAACTAACACTTTATCGACTTGCGCAAGGCGATGAAAACAAACGCTCCAAGATGAGTAATATGAGAGACAAGAAACGTGACACGTCCATTAAAACAAAGTAATCAGGCCTTATGTACAATTTAATATTACGTGTTATTAGCTTTTCTTTTTGCAAGTCAGCAAATGAGCTTGTTAAATATCCTGGATTGTTATTGATCATGTTCATCCAGCCTCATCGGCACTAAAAATGTCTTCCTCTGCATACACCCTGTTAGAGATACACAACTGTACTCTTAATGTACGTTAGACCATTTAGAGATGTATTAAAACATATTACTCACATTATGTCATTCAAACAGCTTCCTTACCATAGCGCTGCCTCAATGCCACAAAACTTTAGCCCATATTTTGTCTTTCACTATTTTAATAGACCGATGAAAAGAATACAATTTTGGGGAACGAATACCAGTCATGTATTTCGTTCCAACTATAACTTTGATCCTACACTATGGGTTAAATTCCCCTAGCCTCTGCAGCACAGTATATACTACATCTTCAGCAGTACAAAGGCATGTGTCAACTTCTGTTAGGCTGGTGCAATACTGGCCGTCTATGAACATGTCAGTAGCATGTTTAAGTTGTCATCGGTTTGTACAGCTTTATTCTACAGTGACAGCAACTGCCAGTCAGACAGACAATGAAAGATCCAGATATCGAGTGGCTCGAGAGGGTACTTTTAAACCTGGAATTGAAGATGAAAAATGAGGACAGAGGTTTGAATTCCCTTCATCTTTCTCTTGCTTTCACACACCAACTTATGAAATGTTCTCTCAATGAACCATCCCATCTCTTTCAGACATGCTTCCCACTACTGCACTCCTTTACTTTTTCTCCCCCTCTCTTCAGCGCTGCCCTCCGTCTTCTCTCTCACATTTCTCCTCTCTCTTCATCTTTCTGCAGCTTTGTACTTTGATTTTTCTCTCTGCCCCATCTCTCTCCCTCTATTACCGAGTGTAGTTTCACAGGCTCTCAGGGTGCTTGGTATCCCCCAGACACAATGCCATCCATTCATATTACATCAAGAGACAGTGACACCAATTATCTGAAGGGTACATAAGGCTGCACAACCCCCTGATCCACAGGATGAAGGGAGAATTGAGACAGATGGACAGAGAGTTGGGAGGACGATTGAGAGAGAGAGAGAGAGACGGATGATGGAGATCTGAACTTAGTTTAGGGTGAAAATACATTTTATGCAGAAGGTCTGCTAAAGTTTTGAAAGAGTTACAAACTTTATTGCCTTGTTTTGTCATTTTGTGCGGTTCGCAGACTAAACTGTCAGAACTCTTAAACATGCTCATCAGAACTGAGCAAAGACAAAACACAAGTTTTAGGAGATAAAACCACTTAGTGAAGTAAAAACCCACGTAAACAAGTATTCAACTCCTGAACTTAATAGTTAGCTCAGGTGACTCCAAGTTTGACTTACTTTTATGTTTAGGAACATTGTCCAGCTGCATAACCCAGTTGTCTCTGGCAGAAAGCAGAAATCACCATTCCCTTAATTACATCAAGTTGCCGTAGCACCAACACAGCAAAGCATCCCCAGATCAGAACTACCATGCTTGTCTGTCGTTACGCTGGCGATCGTGGAGTTCTGATTCATTTACAACACGTGTAATGTGACCCCTGTGCTGCAAATAGCTTAATTTTGACTTATTAGACCATCACCTGCAGGCAACTGCAGCTCTTTAAACTTTATGGGACTTCCTGGTTGAGTTGCCATCATGCTCCTGCACTAATTTTGGAAAGTGGTTCACTTCTAGGAAGCTTCACTATTGTTTTTTCTGCTATTGTTTTACAATGAAGCCTCACAAGCTTAGAAATAACTGAAGAAATAAAAGAAGAAAAAACTTCTGAAGGCTGAAGGATGTCAGTTTGCTAGTTTTTGTAAGTATTAACTAAATACTTTGCTTATATCCCTTTCTGGTAATACATCCCCTTGTTTTGCTTCAATGTGACATACACACAAAACAAGAAATCCGGAGGGGGTCCAACAACAACCCTGTTTAGTGTTAAACAAGGCTATTTCTGTCTACATAATTTAATAACTCAGTAAAATATCTCTTTCTTTCTTGTGACCTTGGTCTTGAGGAGAGACTCGAATAATTTAAAAATGGGCCAAATTGTGATATAGTTGTATGTTTAAAAACTGCTTAGTCCTTCGTGTCATTTGCACAGACAGGTTAGTGTGTGGCCTGCTCCATCATAGCAGATCTTGCCTTACTGCTTTCATGCTTGCTTACTTTGTGTTTATCTGGAGAATGAAAAATTGTGCCCACTATGAGACGCATTAGGACTGTTGGAAAGCTGAAAATCTTCATAAAAGGCCAGCTTTTGTGCAATGTTAATGGAAACCTTGTGTACTTTCTGACCCCAACCCCGTGCTGGACTGCATCTTAGTGATGCATGGCATTGATTCTTTTTAAAATATGCACAACCACAGCAACCAATGAATATAGGAAATGTGAGATAAACTGCAATGTACAGGCAAATGTGTAGATAAAATAAAATGAAGCTTTCAACCAGAATTAACAATTTAATTAACCTTTTTTATATTGTCTATTAATTATTCAGTGTATACAATTTTACAGTATAAATACTGTATAAGAAATTCCTTTCTTCCTGACATGACATAATTTGTTTTTTCAACACTTCTAAATTCAACTCTTATTTATGGGATATTTTTTTTCTGATTTGTCGGCCAATAATGCTTCCCACTTTCACAACTGCTTATGGCCAATTACAGCCTTCACCCTTTAGTAAAAGTGCATGCAGCTTATTGCATAGCTGTGTCTATACACAAAGTGAGGCCAGAAAAAAGACTAAAGGTATCCAACAAATAACAAGGTTTAATCTGTGTGCAGTAAATATTTGCAGATGGCATGTGGACATAAATATCGAGTAATTTTAGTGTTATTCAATGTCGGCTTTTGTTTTTTATGTGAATGTTTTTCCCATTGTACCACCAATACAAAAAGTTGTGGTCATCCATTGGCTTCAGTTAGCAAACCCAGAGATTTCTCTCATGTATAATCTTACCAGTGACAAGCTAAATGAGCAATCCATGATTACTGCAGACTAAGAGGTGTTGCACAAGTGATTGTTTTACATTTTTGATCATTTCAAACTACTAAAATAGTAAATTAAAAAAAAAGCTTTAACTCATCTCAAATTGCACCATCTCACAGATCACACCCTCCCCCCTCTCATACATTCATTCATGGCACATTCATCTCTCAAAATTAGTTCTCCCTCTCTTGACTTGCTGCTCCATTTCTCCCGTTTTGTGTGGGCACTAACTCCTCCTCTGAGGCGACACATTGTTTTCCATTTGGACCAACTCGACGCTCTTCAGACATCTCCAGGCAACACAAAGGGAGAAGGGAAGACTGAAAGGGACAGGGAACCAGGGCCGAGGCCAGGAACTAAGGAGCCGTGGCCAATCTACCATGATGCTTCGCTCTGTGCTTCTGGGAGTGAGGTCAATCTCCTGTTTCATAATTTCGTTACACACAATGAAGCTGATATGTGAATGCAGCCACTGCAAAAGTCCTAAATTTTATTACGTGTATGCACACATTCTCTACACTGTTAGGGGTGTTAGGGGAAAACATGTTTTGATCTCTTTGGCCATCTTAAAAATCACAAATGCCTTTTTTGACTAACATGAGCCTGTCAGAGGCAGATAAGTCATAGTAATCAAGCACTTTGCAATCGAGACACTCAATACATGATATGCTGGCCTGTAACTCAGACATAGTGGTAATCAGTTCCCCTACATGAAAAAAAAACACAAACATAATTTCTCCCTTACCACCTGTGCTGTCACGCCATAAATATACAAAGTTGGGTCTGTAAAGTCTAAACAAGACCTGAAAGCGGTATCAAGACATACTGTAACATCTACACAGACTCACTTGTGCATGCAAACAGATGCTCATGTATGCAAAGTGTTTGTTCTTTTTTCTAATTTGCAAAAAATAAAATCTGAAAATTTATTCAGTGTTCATTTTGCACATTTAAAAAGGATTTCAAAAATGCAGCACAAGTCTATTGCTTAGCATTTCCTTTTTAGTACTTAGAAGGTCTCTGGTGAATAATCAAGAACTCCAGTTTTCTCCTTAAAATGGTGTGAAGCGTTCTTGTGTGAGGACATTTTGGATGCATGAGCCCATACAGCTATTTGTAAGTATAATTAGTTTGAAATTCATTCATATTTCAAATAAATTATGCCTGAAAATAGTGAGAAAATGACCATGAAAGTTTGACAAAAGCAAAGGGGACCTCTTCAAATTGCTCTCGCTGACAAACAATGGACACCTTAAAAATAGTTAATATACAAAGATATAAAACAGGGGAAATAGGCAAGTACTCAGATTTAAGGGGCAACGTTTTGCTCAATTATTTGATCACTCACACACAAACTCCATAGAAAAGAAAACCTAAACGTACACGTTACGTGTGCGAACAAATGCAGTTCACACACAAACAGCTGCATGCACATGGAGTCACACACTGTATATGCAAAAAACTACTGCTAATGTGCACAAATTACAGGCTGCAAAAAGAAACTCTAGCTGCACCTGTTACTACCGTGGGCGACTGTGTGGTGAGAGTGGTGTCGTCTGGCAGACGCACACAAACGACAACGTCAGACTGCACCGATGTGCTGCTGCAGTGTAATTATAAAGCAGTCTGGCTCAGAGCCGTTCCATCACTTTTCTCCTTTACACGCAGGAAACATCCACTGTCTGCAGTAAACAGACCCCTGACAGATTTCAGAGTTTTGTTTTACAAGTAGTTAATTTTCACTCACACGAAGTTCTTTGACATTCCCAAAGAGGAAAAAAAAAAAGCCCTGTACGGTATAAGGAGTCCTGATCCAGCATCTCCCACTGTTTGGGTCAAGTTTGATTTAACCCAGCTAGTTTTGAAAACTCTGACCCAGTCAGCAGACGCAATAGATAAAAATGATAGATCAAACACAGAGGGCATGGCCCCCTACAAACACAAGACCAAAAAAACCTAATAACAGCCTATTTAGTGGGTCAACTTTACGATGGGGTTTATGATGTATTGGGCAATCTTGTGCTCATGCCCCGCGGCGCTCCAGCCTATAATGTCCAACCTGCCTGAGATGCAGCAGTCTGGAAAGAGTGGAGGCAAGGATGGAGGGAAGGATGAGGGAAATCTAGGGAACAGCCGGAGTGAAAAGTCTTTATATTGCATCAGAACAATGCATTTACCACATTTTAATTATGTATAACGTACCGGCATGAACACAACTGGCTAAACTTTAAAACATCAAAGGTTTTTTCCAAAAGTATGGGAACAGTGAGACAGTTTCCTCTGATTTTAAGATAAAAAGATGGTTAAGGTGGAATTATATTTCTCTGTCAATACGTAAATGTCAATGCAGACCTATGAAGAGAAATTAATTATGGGTAACCGTAGGTCGCAGAGGCCACAGCCTGCATACGTCCCAAATCTCAACATGTTTTGTGGAGATGTGTGATGAATAATGTCGCGAGGTGGGACGGAAACAACGGCTGGAAAGAAGGACTGAAAAGTACAAGAAAACCTGTTTAGATGTTGACATTGCTGATTTTATATAATATTTATATGTTGTTTTACAGCCACTTTATTCACTCTTTTTTGAATTAATTTTGCTTTCACTGTTTTCAGCTGCCATACAAATGATAACTTATGACTTTTGATTTTTAAATGGAAAAATTAAAAAAAAGGAAAAAAGGAAAGGCTGGTTTTGATAGCAAACTATACTTCACATAGGAATTTGGTTAATAAGAACTCAAATAGTTTCACAATTTACTATTTGGTCTTTGAAGTTACCACCCACTGTGTCTCAAAATATTCATAGATTTATTCAACAACAACAAAGGACAGGTTGTTGTAGTTGTCTATAGAGGTCTAGACATTTCAGATCCTGATTTGAGCAATGACTGTGGAAAACAAGATAACCACAGAGGCTTCACATACGTTTTCTTCACACTAATTTTTTTTGCTCTTTTTTCTGTAAAAATTCAATTCAGTTAACCACACTTTATCTTACCAAGGAACTATTCCTACAGGTTCATCAAGTCGAATATGTTTTATTGTTGAAATCTGCATTTACCTTTTAGCATGCAAACACATTTAAACGTTAAAACCCACGTATGTACATCTACACGCAGAACAAAACATAATTCTACCTTTATTCAGCTGTGTCTTCACTTAAAATAAGACTCATTGATACACATGGTATGCTTTAGGTTGTTTAATGTATTGAGGTGTAAATTCCATCAAGTAAAAGCTGAAATTCTGAACTTTCATCTGTTATTAATCCTTTTATTTTAAACTCAAGAGTCTTCAGTGTACAGAGAAAACAAATTAAATTCCAATACTTCTGAAGGGAATTGTAATTAAAAACTAATGAAAATATGTGTTCCAGCTACAGCAAGTTGAGGGTGATACAGCAAGGTTGATAAACATTCAAAATATAACGCACAGAGAACCTACTGGATTCCTGGCATTTTATACAAAAATATACACATATAAACAGCTGCTAAAAATATGCATAATGCATTCGGACCCAATGTTGCACTTGTGTCTTCTCTTTTTCATGTTTAAGTTTTCTGAGACACTCCCATCTTCCTCTGCAGTGATTGCAGAGTTTTAAACGACCTCCAGACAAAAGGTCCACACACACACACACACACACACACACACACACACAAAAACTAAATGTCAGTGGTGTTGGCAACGCTGCTCTGCCAATTTCACAGTAAAGTCCAGTCCCTCAGCGCAAGTTTGTATCTGATGTGTACAATAACTTCAGCGGCTTAGTGCATCCAAATTAGCACACCACAGTAAATAAACAGAGAAGATCAGAAAAGAGTTAACGTTCATGCCTGGCAGAAATCCAGTCCACATGAATAGGTCAGTATCAGGACTGACAGGCATTGGGGAAAATAGATCTTTAGTGAATATCGATTTACAGCAACTGCACACGGAAAAAAGTCTAAAATTTGCATGTGGTTCAATATATGATCCTAACACTGCCCGACCAAGCTGTGGACTGCTCCTCAGCATACAACAACACCCAAAGTGGACAAATGAAAATGTGTCTAGTTTTTGTTTAAAGTCTCTATTTGATGAGACGTAGAGGGTGTTGAAGCAGACACACTGAAACATCACACATGCACTCTGCATTAGTCACAATAGATCCTATTTACTACACGCAATCTCCATCATAAAGAAAATCAGTTATTGATCATTCATTTATACAATGAAGACAGTTTTTGTTTTTCACCCAGGAAGTTTCAACACTTCAGTTTCATCCTTTTTCTCTTTATCAAAATTTCACATGGGCACATCTCTGACAAGCCCAGAAAAGATGACACAAGGTCAGATCATCTTCTTTTTCCGCTCCACTTTCAGGTACTTCATTCTCTGTTTAAAAGTACTCGTCCCATACAATTCCAATAGCTTGTCACATTTTTACACGCTTATTCTAAATCTGATGGAGTTTAAAAAGGACAGTTCCAGACTCAGTGCCCATGCAGAGATTTAAGTGGAATTTCTTTAACAACTAAGACTATAAAAGGTAACAGCTTAATAGTAATTAACTATTTTTTTGTTAATACCCAACTAGCTATTATATTATAGCTTGACAAGTTAGGTGTTACTTTAATATGTCTGTGTTGCTGTCTTTTAAATATTTAACGACTTAAACCACTTGTTAGCCAAAGCATATAGGATATGCAGGTAACCACTGTACAGCAGCAGGCAAAGGTGAAGGAATCAAACCGATCACTAGATGGCATTCACCAACAGTCAACTTCACAACAAGAAAACTATCCAAAGAACAAAGCAAACCAACTCCGTAATGTTTTCAAAAAGAATAAAGGTAGATGTTATAACCTATAAAGTTAAATACCATTAAAAATGAAGGAGGAGAGTCAAAAAAGCGCACGTTTTTAAATGTGTAAAGAGCATTTTATAAAACAATTATATCCTTCTTATTATCATTTTCTTTTGGTGCACTCGTTGACCATTTTTATTAGTTCTGATAATGACAGAACATTTGTCCTAGCGGCTCCTACCTCTTCGTTCAGTCCCTGGTCTCACTGCCATCTTGTAAATCTTCCCTTTCATTCTGGCAGATGCGCTCTAACACAGAACACTCTTGAAAATCTTCTCCATCCACTCCACGCCGCCTGCACTCTCTTCTTCACTTCTCTGCCACATTCCCCATTACACTGAACAGTTGACTCCAGGTATTTTAACTCATCCACCTTACTGCCATATACCCGCACGTTCTCTGTCTTGCATTCCCCCTGTGTTCAGTACCTCCACTTCATCTCATTCTGCTCCCTATTTGCACTTTAGACCACAAAGTCATCGTTCTGACCTCATTCGTCAACCTGTCCGTTCCCACTGAAAACAGAAAGCTGATGAGTCGATCTTTGATGCAAACCCGTCTCCATTTTAAACCAGTTTGTCATTCCTGTTGCGCACCACACTGCTGTCACGCTTTTCTCAGACATATCCTGTAAGCCCTCACATACTCCGCAACTCCTGACTTCATGCAGTACCACAACTCTTCTCTTAGCGCTCTGTCATATGCTTTCTCCAAATCCATGAACGCACAGTGCAGCATCTTTTTGACATTTCCTGTTCTTCTCCATCAACACTCGAGGCAAACACTGCATCTTGTGGCTCACGGATCATCACCTCAGCCATCAGCCTAGCATCTACTCCTCTTTCCAGTGGCTTCACGGTGTGGCATGATGTGATCACCTTTATACCTCTGAAGTTGGAGCAACATTTACCCTTCTCCGCTGCTCAGGAATCCTCAGTTTCTGGTTAAACACTGGTTAATCCATTGCAATCCCTCCTAAACATTTCCCCCACTGGACCAACTGCCTTTTCCATTCTTTATCCTCTTAATTCTTCACTTCCTCTTAACTCATATCCTGCACTTCCAGTGTCAATGCCTCGCTCTCATTTTCTATATCTGTCAGCTTGTGAATTCCACCATTTTAACATAAGACAAGTCTCCTTTTTCTTCCTTAGTGTTTAGTCATCATATGCCTTTTCTTTAGTTTTTGACACCTCACTCTTCCTTTGGTATGTCCATGTATTCTTTCCACTTTCCTATCTCACTTACTATCTCGGTAAGAGAGGAGATACTATCTTACTTGCGCACCTCATTCCTCTTATGCTTTTATGAACTTCCTCATCTAGTGCACCCCAACTGTCTACCGCACCACTTCTGCAGTAGCTGCCCTATAATCCAGCACATTTTAGC
Source organism: Channa striata (assembly GCA_033026295.1). Classification (NCBI taxonomy): domain Eukaryota; kingdom Metazoa; phylum Chordata; class Actinopteri; order Anabantiformes; family Channidae; genus Channa; species Channa striata. The sequence goes on from CM065182.1 coordinate 3,872,444, forward strand.
ACCTGACTCCCCTTCACACAGAAATCTTGCTCTTGCAGTTTCCAGCATCTGAATTCTAGCTCGGTCATCCTGCAGACTAATATCCGGTTAAACTATGCCCTGCCACCAACTTACAGTCTCTAATGTCTTTCAGGCTGCTTCTCCTGCCCAGAATATATTCCACCTGTGTGGACCTTCCTTGGCTCGCTGACTGACTGTACAGCAAACATTGTGCTGATTAAAACAAAAAGAATAATTTGTTTTACTGTTTTTAGTAAGACAGGTGTGCCACTTCTCCAGGAGCTTTAGTATTGTGAATCCAGAAATAAAAAAGAACTCAGTGTGTGGGTGGACACGTTATAGGGGCTAAATATTCTCTATTGCATCAGAGCAAAGCAAATTTGGTATCCAGAGATGGTAACTGAGGAAACAGAGCTGATGTTGGATTTTGAATTTTAAGATGACAAGAGGTATGGCTGAAGATTTTGTTATAGGTATTTTTATAAGTCAATCAATAAATTAATGATTTCTTAATTATGTTTAATAAATGATATTATGTCCTCTACTCATAATACATAGTTTTTTTTACTCTCCTAATGTTTTTAACTCTACAGAGTTATTTTATTGTGAATACTTGTCTTGTTTCTGTATTTTACATTTTTCCCCCTTTTTTCCACTGACATGATGCTATTCTTAGATGGTTTTTAATTCAGTTTTCTGAGATCTCATGATTAAAAAAGGTAACACTCTTTGGATGCTGGTCACTTATCTGTCTAACCCCCACTGGATAATTATTGCCTTCTTTGCTCTTTCACAACCTATATTTAGGCACTCTGTTCACACATCCTGTAAACTAATCTGATGAACAGAACAGGGCCTGTGCCGAAACGCATTTACAATGAATAAAGACGACAGCTCCGTTAGTCTGTATTGCCAGTGTTGTGCTTTCATTTTTTATTTTTACTTTTTTGGCCCTTTCAAAATGTGGAATACAAAGTTTTGCATTTCATTGCAAGTCACCTAAGGAATGACTGACACACATTTCTGCGCTCACGAGTAGAATTGTAGGATTACCTGCTCAGTGTTCACTTTATAGTATAGTGGCCTCACAGATAGCTATACCATCTCATTCTCACACACACAGTTTTCCTGTCGGTGCTTACTCAGATATTGGCCACTCAGTGATGTATGGGAGGTCAGTAGACTAAACATTTTCTCTCTGTGGGCTGCAAGCTGCCGGCGTCAGCACATGACTGCTCACGCTTATCAACAGACAGGGAATACCTGCAGGATTGCCTCAGAAAGTCATGATGCATGTGCATGTGTTTGTCTATGACCGAAGTATGCATTTGTGTGCATCTGTGCCTCCAGGACAAAGTCAGAAAGATACTGTCAAAAGTACGTAGGTGTGTGTGTGTGTGTGTGTGTGTGTGTGTGTGTGTGTGTGTGTGTGTGTGTGTGTGTGTGTGTGTGTGTGTGTGTGTGTGTGTGTGTGTATCTGAGGATTATATTGAAAGAGTTTCTGCTGCAGCTCTGCAGCTCAGTATTGTTACACGGGAAAATATCACATAAAAGTAAATTGCTTTGACTGTCAGGAGCAACTGACTAGGGATTAAAGTTAATTGAACATTTTTCTGGTCACATTATCAAAAGCTATATCACATAACAAACCCAAACCCTGATTTGTGAACAGTTACTGTAGCATAGGTGTTAGATACCATCGAAGCTGAAACTAAATGCTTTGAAATCATTTTGATAAGATGGACACACGTCATTTTTATAGTAAACTCTAAAAATATGAACATGCACAATCTTTTTACATCTCACATAGTAAATTTTTACTCAACTTGTACGACAATTATCCTCAAAGGACTGCGTAAAGCCAGAAAGAGTGAAAATGTGTCTAATTAAAACACCAGGTAACTGGCTGGAAAATTATTAATTCTACATTCTACTCTGCAACATTAATGCGTGTTTAAACTTAAAATGAGTTACTATTAAGCTTCTCATGTTCAGCTGTTATAATCCTCAATCAAGCCTCACAGTGATGGAAAGAAGCTGTGCCTTTCATTAGCCCTTTTATGAAGCAAGTAATATACTCATTGTGATTTATATGACTTTATTAAGCAGTGAAACAACTGGAGCCGGCTTACACTATAACTCTCTACACCTTTACCTCACCTCCAAGTTATCAGATTGCCCATCAGTTATCTAAATGGCATACTTCCTGTCAAAAAATTAGTTTCTGTTTTATATCACCAAGCATGGTTGGGTCTAACATAGTCTTTGCCATTTTCTGGACCTTTAAAAAAACACATCTAAAAACAGACATGTTATTTTGTTTGTTCATTATTTGAATTAGCAGGTTTCAATCTAAATAATCAAGGTGTAATTCTGCTTGGGCAAGAAAGCAAGTAAGAAGTGGGTGATTCTTGGGTGGAGTTGCAGCAGTAAAGAACATTATGCAAAAACTACAGTATGGAAATCACAGCAGTTAAAGAAAAGAATGGATGCATCTGAATCTTGTTATTACAGTCTTTACGCTTGTCACACTTGGATATTTGTATTCTTCTAATTTCTCACCAGTTACACTATTGTAAATATGTTGTCTTGGCAAAACAAAATGGATGATTAGGTCAGCTAGACTTATATGCAACAAGAACAAAGAATGATCCATTAATTTTTCAGCAGGTTTAGGTAGGCTTAGCTTAAGAACTGTTTGCTGAGGTCACAAAAACAGTGCAATCAGCCAAAAAGGCAGGAAGATGTTATGTTATGAAAATGACCCATAATATAACTACTTTTCAATACAGGGTCGAGTTTCTTAAAAACAGGGCTAAAATAGTTTGGAACTGCAGAGTTCTGAGTGTTTCAAGAGATTTAATGAGAGCGATCACTTTCCTGTAAGTCATATCGCTGTGTAGGAAGACTTTACAACAGCGGTATCATAACAATTTGAGGGTTCACACAGTTGACATTGTTGAATCCAAATAAAGTGATTTCATAATTTGTACTCCATATGAAATAATATTGTTTAAAAAAAACAACACGTAGGTGGTGTACTCTGCATCTTTGCTCTGCCTATTACCGTAAATTCTGGACTATAGAGCGCACCTAAATTTAAGCCGCACCCGCTCTATTTTTAAAAAAATAAAAATAAAAAAATAAACAAGCCGCACCTGCATACAAGCCGCTCTATTTAAAAAAGTTTTGCAAGCCACAGATATGTATGTTTTTAGATTAGATATTTACTACAGGAACAGAACGATTTTGAATTGTAAATGTACATATATGTACCTAAATAGATCCTTTCCTAACCTGTATTTTAACACGGCAGCAACTTTGCTGATTAAAACGGGACAGAACCAAGAGAAATAACCGGTATTTACAGTATTTATCGTCATTTCTCCTGTGTGTGAAATCGCGTCACCTTAACCATCTTCGCTGAAACCCACGAAGTCGTCTTCTTCAGTGTCGGAGTTGAACAAACTCAGCAGCGCTTCGTCACATCTGTCTCCATCAGTCTCGCTTTCCGTGTCACTGTCATCCTCCGGTGAGGTTGGCTCTGGAGGTGCGCCGCTCTCTTCGCGTAGCAGTCCAGCCTTTCTGAACGCTTTGGTGATGGTGGATTCTTTCACAGCACTCCACGCTGTCAGGATCCACTGACAGACATCAGTAAAGGATGCTTTTCGCATTGGTTTTTGTGAATGATTTCTCACCACTTGTCATCCAAGTCTCCCACTCAACCCGGAGTGGCTTTAAATGCCCGATTGACACAGATGTCAAGTGGCTGCAAATACTTGGTTGTACCTCCAGGAATCACAGCTGGAATAGAGTTTGTTTTCTTGATCGCTGCTTTTACAGAATCTGTGATGTGGGCCCTCATACTATCCAAAACAAGCAGTGCTTTTTTCCGGTGAAAAAATCCTCCCGGCCGCTTGCTGTAGCACTCCATTAACCATTCCTTCATCAGGCCTTCCATCATCCACCCTTTGCTGTTAACTTTGACCACTATTCCTTTCGGAAGTTGTTCTTTAGGCATAGTAATGCGCTTAAAAATCACCAGTGGTGGAAGTTTTTGTCGGATGCAGTGCATGCCAGAACGCAGGTGAAATCGTCCTCTCATGGCCCGTTGTTTTCAGCAGCACGGATGATGCGCCCGCCTTGTTAACGGTCCTGGTCAGAGGCAGATCAAACGTCAAAGGTACCTCATCCATATTTATGATCTCATCTGGTCCGATGGAGTGTTCTTGTGTCTTTGTTTGAACGAATTTGTGGAAGTTTTTAATTTTTCCCTGATAGTCCGGAGGGAGTTGCTGACAGAGAGTGGTCCGTGTCCTGATGGACAGGTTTTTACGCTTCATAAATCTGAAACACCATGACGGCCCCGCTTTGAAATCTTTAATTTCCATTTCATGGGGCAATGGTTTTGGCTTTAAGTCGGATCTGTACAGTGGATACACCACGGCCACCTGCTCTCTGCATGTTCACCCAGTCCTCCAGGACATTTTCAAGTTCTGGCCACCTGCTTTTATGTCCCCTGAAAGCTTTCCTCGACTTTGGGCATTGCATGAGCTCTTCCCGCTGCCTCCTCCAGCGTCTCACCATAGACTCATTGACGCTAAGCTTCCGAGCAGCAGCGCGGTTTCCTTCTTGTATAGCGAGATCGATGGCCTTCAACTTAAAACTTGCATCATACGAACTTCTTCGTGTGGGTTCCATGATGAAGGGGTGAGGATTTGAAAAGATAGAGTTTGACAGGATTGGTAATTTGTCGTCCTTCTATCTGCTTCTACCGACTTATATCTGCTAAAGAGGAACTAGCTTATTCTTCTTGAACTAGCGTATTGTTCTTTGCATTTATTTTGTCTTAGTATTGATTCTAATTCCGGTTAGAGCGCCCCTAGCGGTGGAAAAATCTGCAGAATAGCCGCACCTTTGTATAAGCCGCCTGGTTCAAAACGTCGGAAAAAAGTAGCGGCTTATGGTCCGGAAAATACGGTAGTTGTGCCTATCTGTATGCCTGTTCCCTACACCACAGAACATTTCTCTGTCCTCCCACTGAAGCTGATATTTTCTGGCTTAAAAAATTCATTTACAGGACAGAAAATGTGATGATTTTATCATCACCTCCACGCACCTCCAGGAAGTTCATGGCTGTGTGAGCAATTACACCCATGTGGTTTCACTGGGATTAGATAGTCTGCTCTGTCTCATAATATTTTGTGAAACAATGAGTGTGGCCTTAAAATGCTAATATTATGCAGAAACTGTGGGAGAAAATTCGTTTGCTGCACTATAACAAGTTTTTTGAAGAGACCATGGAAAAAGATTGTAGTTTGATAAAGTTTTCAATTGCACAGTGGAATGTAATGGAGGCGAGAAGTGGATGGCAGAGGAGTGGATTTGCTGAGGATTATGTTTAACAAAGCCAAAAAGAAATAACCCGAAAGATCCAATTACCAATACTTTCACCTTAACAATCAAATATAAGACACGTCTGGATCCTTTAGTTTCCTATACTTCATCTTCACTGTCCAACAACAATGAAAGGCAGTTTATTTGAATATCTGTGAATTAAACGGATTTTTGTTCATCTCCGTAATCACTTTTCTCTGTTTAAATCCAATACTAAAAGATTCCCCTTATTGATCTTATGACAATGCATAATATAACCATCTGATAAAAAAAACTGTCAAAGACAATACTGTGAGTCACATCCCTACGTCTATGGTCTATAGAGGCAATTATCCTCACCTTTGTACAATGTGGCAATACAAGTGTAGCTGTTAATTAGCTAATTTCCACTGAGACCAATTAGCATGTGAAAACCTTTTCTCATCATAAGAACTCCAACATCCCATTTGTAGAAAAGGTCAACAAGCTACTTGCTTTACGCAAAAGTAATTGAACATTTAATTTTGTACAGTTTGTTGTTTGCACTCATTTCCAATCTATAGCAGCTATTATAAGCAGCCAACCAGCCTCAATATTACATTTACAAGGGGGTATTAAGGTTTTGGCTTGTCAGTGTGCATAACAGACATCACGACCACCACCATCACATTTATTACCACAATTAAAGTCAGAGAAGAAAGAGGTGGGGGGACATGACATGATAAAGGTGAAAATAATGCTGGGTGATGTAGAGCAAGGACGGCAGGAAGGGGCAAGCAAGACTCATTATCGAGTAGCACCTCTTCCGGCTGTTTTTGGACGTGTTGACAACAGCAGAGTGGGAGGTTGGGAGAGAGAAGGTAATCGTGAGGAAAATGAGAGAGCAAGACAGACAGTGAGGAGACAGAGACAAAAAGTACCATAAAGACTAATTTTGGTTTGGGTCGTACGCCTCGGATTGTACTGTGCAAAATGAGTGGTACTAAAAGTAAAGAGAGGGTGCTTTGAAAATTGCAATGAACCATTTTATTAATCATTTCTCTTCATACATTACAAACTTACTAAAATAAAAGTTCAATCTGTATTTGGTGAGTACTTGCACAGAGCTTTTCAAAGTACTTGGCACATAGATTTACAAGTATGTTAGAGAACATTAATGTTAATGTAAGGAAACACACTTCCTAAATATAAAATGCTGAACAATTGAATCCAGGCCAATATTAAAAAAATCATATGGTCTAATATAAAAGATCTCAGAATTCAAACACACCATGTGAAGCTAGCTTTTATACTGATGCTTTAATAAAGCAGTAAAGGAGCAAAGTGGTGTCAAGGGTGTGCAGCAAACCTTCTGCTAAAGCTCACTGTTGCTCCTTACTTGCTTACTGATTACTTCCTCTAATATTTACAATAGTGTAACACACTCTACAATGTTCTAAACTACCTTCATTGTGATAAATCAAGCAAATTACAAGGAAATAATCTTTTCAAGACCACTTTGAATATGCTCTGATGAAATTAAGTCTAGGGGTTTGAAAAAGGTTAAAAAAACTTTTTAGTGGCATATATGCAGCAAATTTTAAAAAGCAAAAAAATTCTGAATGGCCTCTGGTTTTAATAAATAATTTCAAAAGTCAAAAGTAGTTCCATAATAATTTTTTTTTCTCAATGTCACAAATTATTTACTTTCTGAAGAGGTGCAGTTTAAAAATTACCAGTGCTAGTTTATTTTTCTGTAGTTTATTAATTAAAAGCCAACCTGTGCTTTACCGGTTTAATGTTTAAAATCTTTCAAGCCTACACCTAACCTGGTCGATTAATTGGCTGAACCATAAAAAAAAAACGTTGATTAATTGATCTTATTGTGTGTATTTTTACTGGACATACTATGAGGTACAAAGTCGCCTACTGAATCATAGTTATGTGCTGATGGGAGCGTAAAAGCGCTTCCTGAACAGCCTGATTCTTTCCAGACTGGGCACAAAAAAGTGTAATAAAAGGAGGTAGTAAGAGTATGAAGCAAACTAATAAAATCGTGATTTTGAAATTGAGGGAAAGGAGGCAACATGATGGCACCAAGGTCATACTCTTGGCTCGGGCTCAGCTCATAACAGAGGAGTTTGATTATCCTCCCAGCTTTACCTGAGTAGGTTGGTGCACCACATGCCACACAAAAATGGCATAAAATCTACTGTCAGATAATGTAAATTACATCTGCCATATGATAAACTTCAGACATGTTTTTTTAATTCAAAACAGCATATGTTAATACCTGTGAAGAGCTAACAGACTGTTAAACCACCACTTCTTTATTAATAAGTAGTAAAACAAGAATTAATTTATGTGACAATTTTACAGGCTTGGTTGCTCAAAACAAAGCAATCATCACAGTGTGCGTGTTCCCCCGAGTATCACAGATTGTTGCACAAACCCAATTATATTCGTATCCATCCCACCGAGAAACAGCAGAGACTGGCAGAGCTGATGCCAAGCTGGTGTCACTTTGGTCAAGTTTATGTTAAATCCATGACTAGAAAGGAAAGAAAAGTCAGATGGAACGTAAAGGTGATAGAAAAGTCTAAGGAAGCAGAGCAAAGAAAGAAACTTTCAAAGACAGACAAAAGACAGAAGTCAAATCACTTTTTCAAATATTTTTTTCAATAAAATTTTGAATAAAATGTTTGAGATGCTTGTTTTGCACTTGAATATATCCAAATGAGAAGTGAGTGCAACTACATTTGGTTTTTAACGGTCCACTCTGTTATAAGTACACTCAACAATGTTTGCAAAGATTATTGCTATTTTGTGCTTAACAGATAATCTGTTAAGGACGAAATACGTTAGCATGCATCTGCCAATTCCAACACCCTCTACTCTCAAGTATGGTGTCACAACAGCATATCAAGCAGCAAACAGAGAGCTGCACTGAAACCTCACAATTTTAAAGTATGCACAACATCAGTCATCTACCACGCATTACAACAGAAAGTGGACGTAAGGAAAAATTTATAAAATGTGATGGTGTTTGTAGGACAGATGTTTAATTCCTTTAAACATGCCTTAATTATGATCCAGTATTGATTAAATCACTCTTAAAATAATTGTTTAGCATGAGAAATGTTCAACAAAAATTTCCACCAAATATATCGTATTATTTGATCCAAATCATTGCTTATAATTTGTGATAGGAAAAGCAGAGAAAATTGTAGGGAACATTGGGCAGAGCAATATTTAGCCATAACATTACATACATGCTGAACCCTCTTCATCACAACAGCATCAGGCGTAGGGGCTGTTGTACAATGACAATATACATCATGGGACAAGAGAAAAAGGTGTATTGTTTTATATTATGCTCTATAGTTTAGCAAAATCTATAATGCTGGTGCAAATCACACTTGTTTCGTCTGTAGAAAGAACAGTTTTCCACACAAGCCGATAACAACAGCGGAGCAACACAAATGAGGAGGAAAGTGAAGGTAATTTGTGCTTCCGTAGATTTGATGACTGGATCTTCAAGTACTTTAGAATTACAACTTGATTATGCAAATCTTCATCTTTATTTGACTAATAAAAAAATTAATTAAAATAATAAAATAATTCTTGTTCTCCCACAGCACCAGTTTTAACCCCAAAACCACTCACACAGAATCATGTATCAGTGAAATGAGAACCTTAAAAGTACAGTGTGCATTTTCTTTTGAACATTTGTTCAAAAGTGGTAAAAAAAACAAAACAAATTCCAACAGTTATGTTGTGCTCGAATGCAAAAATGTCTAAGCTCGAGGCCGTCTAATGTCATGTCAGAAATTTACTGTCAACTTGATCCGCTGTGTGTCTATTGACCTCTCAGTAAACGTACCTACTAACATATTTGCGACGGGACACTAGCGTGCTGGCAGCTAGTGCTGTTTGGACAATAACACAAAGCATCTTAAATGTGTTGCAATATTTCAGGTTCAACACTGCGGATGGCAAAATCATCAATAAGGACCAATAAGGATAAAGCTGTTTGCCAACTTTGCAAAAAGCAGTGGCTCAACTACGAGGACAGATTTGACGACTCACATAAAGCCTCGGCTCGCTGCCTATTTTCCACCAAAAGTATGTAAAGTTATAAAAATATAGTTGAACATGGTCATCCTTTGTTAAGCATGGCATATATTACGTTGTCTTGAACATGGGGGTCATTGAATAGATTTAGTACTTTGTTTGAAAGTGATTCTTGTAAAGTTACAGCCCTAGTATATCATTTTAATTGTAATAACATAGGCATTAAAATTTCGTAATTCCCTTAATATATATTAAAAACAACTACTATGACACATATTATCAGAATATAAAATTCACTATATGAGGATTAGACATTTTGATCATATTGTAGAGCCCTAACCAGCGGGTATATTAATGCTGTGGCTAATTGGTGTATATCAGACAAATTAAAATTTTACTTGAAAATCATATTTATGAATATGAATGAATTAGTAGCTTTAGCAAAGTGCAGGATGTATGTAGCGCATGTAAGATATTCAAATGCGATATGTCACTGTTGCCCACTACTAGAAACCACTCACAAGTGTAATAAACATTACAGTGTAAACTGCTGCAGGTTTTCCTCTCCACTCTGTGGCTGAAGAAGCGCCTGCCCGTATCATTATCTGCCATCTCCAATAACAGCCAGCATGTTTAAAAGCTGGAAAGCATTCAAGCTAACCATAAGGTGTTTACATTTTAGGCATTTAACTGTCACTCTCATCCAGAGTGACTTACAATGAGTGCAGCAGGGGAATAAATTATCTGGGATACACAACACTGCAAACAAACCATTCTGGCTACACAGTTATTTGTTGCCTCCTGCTGCACAGTCACCAAAATTTGATTTTCCCACAGGGTGCATATAATGTTGATAAAATCCAGAATGACATAATCACAGTCATCCAATCAACTACCTGTCTAATTATTGTCATGTTTACAGCTACCGGTTTGTGTAATGAGTCAGTGTGAACACAAATTGAACAGGTCTCCTATTAATGGTTGGTTTCGTTAGTACAAATGCTTGCATTTGTAAGAGTGATGTATAACTCGAAAAGGTAATCTGAGGTTGGATATTGTCTAGGGAAAATATTGTTTCTTAAAAGATATATGCCATCATATGTTCCATTTTAGCGGTTTAATTTCTTTGATGATTCTTTAAAACACCGAGGCATCCATCAGTAGTCTTCAGCTCACATGTGTTGTAGGGCACAGCTGCAGAAGAGGTTTTTCTTAATTAATGCTCAGCCATGACCATCATCATTATCATTAAGAGCAAAGGGAGCAAATTGGCAGAATCTGTTTTCTGGCTCAGGAGGCAACTGAATCTGCAGCATCAGGAGACAAAGAGGTTAGGTGATCAGAGTAAACAGGAAAAAACGAATAAATCAAGCACCCTGTCTTTGTATGGAAACAGAAAATAGCAGGTGAATGAGCATCACCTAACAAGCTGAACACGCTTTTAAATACGCATTTGCATGAATGCAGCTCGCTCACTCCAGCACTCCAGTCATCAACAACGGATGAAGCAGAGCAGGGCAGTCATTTTGGAGGACATGAACCCCTGAATTCTGGATCCGGAAAAGACTGGGAGGAGGAGGAGTGTGTCCTTGAAATGGCTTTTGCACACTGGATGATATCCACTTCACGTGTTTCATCTTGCTCTCTACAACTTTGTTTACCAAATCTCCTCTTTTATCTGTCTAAATAAATAAAATCTGCCTGTATTTATCGGTCCAGCTTTTTCTGTACTTCCCTCCATTCATCTTCTTCTTCCCATCAAGCAACTCCACTAAATGACCTTCAAAAAAAAAAAAAAAAAACTGTCACTTTGCACCATCTCATAGATCAGTGATGCACTGTTCTGAGAATTTTTTAAAAAGCAATCACTCAAAAAGTCGCAATCACGTTGCACATAATCGCACACACACACACACACACACACACACACACACACACACACACAAAAAAAAAAAAACGTATAGATTTCTGCCTAAAACACTAAAGCACCGTAGATGCAATTTTGCACTTACTGGCACTTATCCACAGACACACACATTCACACACTGTGGAATGCATAATGTGAAGCACAACCTACACCTTAAAAGGACAGGCACTAACACACAATCATTTATTCCACTACAGCAGAGGAACTCGCTCCTCTTTCAGCAGTCTATCACTTCATTGATCTGAAGAAGTGGAGCAGAAAGGAGATGAAGGTAAAACGCTGAGGTTAGGCTGTTCTCTGCATGAACTGCTAAAACCACTAAACATGCTTCACACAGAATTATGAACCAATAAGCCACGTTTTGAATAGAGGCGCTTCACTGTAGTCCAGTGTAGCTCCCCCCACTGATGCTACAGAGCTCCTTTATGACAGTCACTCTACAGTCCCTGCATTTCACTGAATTAAATTGTGAGACAGTGAAATCGTAGTTGGGGCACTGGTGACTACATTAGCAAAAAGTCATGTAGAAATCATCCAGGGATCAGCTTTTAATCATCAGGGTGAACTGACCATCGCCAACATCTCCACCAGAAGGTCATATCTGCAGCTGCTACTTAGTTCTGGGAGCTATTCGTGAGTAGAGAGGTGCTACACTCCGCTATTGCAGCTTCACGGCTACAGAAACAATCAGCAGCATCAGAGTGTAATAACATCTTCTCTCTGGAGGAATTTGTCACAATCATCACAGGGAAAAAAATAACTTTTTGAGGAGTGTGAACTGCAAAGTACAGGGAAATTACTTTGACCTGACCTCTATCCTACTACTACTCCTCCTCCTACTACTCGTTTTGTTTGGTTCAATTCGACTCCACGGCATTGTTGTTGCTTTCTAGAATGTTTCAGCTGGGGTCTTGCCATCTTTGGCTCGCTCCACATCACTAAGCTTTTGTTTTTTTCGAAAGCTAAATGATGCAAGTTAGATTCGGGCAGATTTTCAACTGGTCTGCAGAGCCACCAGTCAATATCTGTGCAACTGCAAGGGCATTTCTTATAATATCCTTTTAGTCCCGGCAAGAAACACACAGCAAATAAAAAGAGCAAACTAGGACTTTAGAGAGTAGCAGTATCTTAGAGGGAAAGCAGATTTGCATGTTGCTAAAAACTACTATGGTTTATTAAGATATATTTGCTTATATTATGCTGCCATCATTCGAGCAGTTAATAACGGCCATTTTAGCTTCATATACATACTTTCCTTTGACCTCGTAAGATATTAGTTTCCATCTCCTCTCCTTCACAGGATCTGAAACCTCAGCTGTACTTGAAAGCCAGCTTTACATTCCTAAGGCGTATGAGGCCACTGTTTTTTTCTTCACATGACAAGGCCATGAAGTATGATACTGACATGCAGAAGCTCATGCTTGTAAGTTAGGCAGAATACAAAACAAGGTTTTACAAGGAAAACTGTTCTGACATGAAGGAACTGCTGGCCGTCACAGCTGCTGGTGAGACGCGAGGAAAGGGTGCCATTTCTGTCATGCCACACTATGTAATTGACAGCCCACGTCAGTCAAGCACGGGGCGTTAAAAAGAGAGTGAAAAGTATAGCGAGTGGGAGAGAGGGAGCACGGACACACTGGTCAGTGCATTTTAATGTCAATTAAAAAGCAGCACCATGATAGGAAACTCTCCATAAAGCCAGGAAGCTGTGACGGAGCAACTAATGGCATTGACAGGCCGGTGCCTCCCTGTGTTCCCCCTTAGCTCCATCTTGTGTTAATGCCCTTGTCTCTTTCATTTTCCTTTCCTTTGGCTCATTTTCTCTGCATGTTGTTACTCTCATTTCTTCCCTTCAGCAACTCTTTGACCTCTTGGTGCTCTCTAATTTCTCTCCCCACCCTCAAGGCAAAGATGTGAAGAACATGGATATGGATGTGGCCTTCATATGAGTCACGATAATGGCAGTCCCTCCTCTTGACCCTTTCACCTCAACTTTCACATCCACCAAGACGAACCAAATGCCAGCTCTAATTTGCACCGAGCCCATTAGCTTTCCTCCAGTAACTTGAAAGAGGAGGAAGAGGCTCTGAATCACCTTATTACACACAGAGTAATTGGGCATTTGTTTCCTCCACATCTATAGATGGACTTTAAACCTCTGACAGAAGTGAAGGACCTCAGTTCTTCGACTCATTATTGAAGCACTAAAGCTGCAATTACTACTTTCTTTTATATCAATTCATCCATCATCCAATTTTTTTATTTAACCAATAATTCACATTTTTGTTTAAATGAATTATTTAATTAGTAGAAGGTAACCAAAAGATTATTTGACAATCAATCTTTCAACCTTTATTTAAGCATATTCTCATAAAATACCTATTTTACAAACAAATTTCACATACACAACAAACAAACAAAACCTAACCTAACAAAATAAAGACAAGAATCGAATCAAGAAATTATCAGTAATGCAGATATCATTAATTCACGCCAACACAAATCTTTCATGATTCAGAATTTCCATATGTTCGACATCTCAGTCAGCTAATACCTGGCTTTTGAAGCCTGGATTAGCAGATGTGTTTTTATTACCAACTAAACTCTTGTTTAAAACTAATTATATCAAAAAAAAAAAAAAAAAACAATGTCACTTTAGTGTTACCTTGTCTCTTGCTCTACAGCTCTACAACATTAGCATTTGCTTCTGCTGAAACTATATTCACATTTCTCTTATTATTGTAGCTTTTAAGCAACTGAGGAGCAATCGCAACTGAAGGTTGCATTCTGTTAAAATTGCGATAAATTTGAAAATCATTATTTGATCATTCACTGGAATAAATAATTAGGTAAAAAAAACTGTGCTAAATCAACACGGAGGAATTGTAAGTGTGAAACTAGGGACGTTGGTAGGGATGTTGCAAGAATGGAAACTTTGGTACCAAGATGATACTAAAATTCTGAAAACGTGATGGTACTTGGTTTTCAGTGGTACAGATGATCCCGCAAGTACCACAATTGCTGTAAAGATGTGATTTTACTGGCCCTAATGCATAATAACTTTACACAAGAAGAAGAAGAAAGAAATTGCTACAATAGCATGTGGCCTGCTGATGTCTGCAGATAGAGGATATTTTGTTCTTGAGTTGGATGATCAGGGACAAAAACCACTACACAAACTTTTACAGGGGCTAACTTTAGCTTGTTTAGGCTACGCATTAGTGCATAAATGTGCACAAATCTCGAATGCTGTGACAATAGACGAACACTCCTCTTGAAAACAGACAGTCGCGTGGTGGTGACCTAAGCGTGCTCACGCACAGATCGATATAGTGCAGGTCAGCGAGGGAGAGGGAAAAGGATGGAGGGACACTACAATCATGCTCGGACACAAAAAATGCAAGGTTGAATATGACAGCATTCAAAACAAAGATCACATTTAGCTGAAATTGACTTTCCCTTTTGCCTTTTGTTATCAACAAAATATGCAAGAAATGTCTCTAATGAATACAAATCAGGGTTTATATTGAGATATTGATACTAGGAATGCAAAGACGACATAGTATTCAATATTTCAAAGTGACGTACAGCCAGCCTGTGTGAAGGGTTCAGTAGATAATATCTCAGGTTTGTGTATTTACCTTTTAGCAGTGTGAGTGAAGCTTTAGAGGTCAACATATTCAAGGACTGTTAGCATCTGTACATGAAGCAAAGAAACAAATTGCTTTGTGTGTATGTTCAAAAATGCTAATTTGCATGTTTGAACACAAAACAGCAGCTGACAACTTGAACAGATCAAACAAAAAGCATTATCTCAAAGCGGAGCGCGCTATTTGCTACGGATGTGTCAGATAACCTGAAGAACACAAAAAAGCCGTCCGTATCCCTGCATTCTGCACTATTCACACTTGGAAACCCATCAGCCACTTTAGAAGGCATGACAGCAAAATACAGAGACACAATCTTGGGAGAGATAATCAGCAAGAGAGTCTCACTTACATCCTCAAACACAGGGACTTGGGGATCTATCAGGCCAGGGCAGAGCATGCTTTATGCCTTTATCTCTCCAGTGCAAAGGGAGATATGACGACGGGTCAGGGTGGAAGCCCCCGCTCCCCCACACCTCACTGCTACTGAGAGCAGACAGAATGAAAAGATGATTGGTTTCTCTGGAAAGTCGCAAGATAGTTCTATGTGGTTTTGAGGGTTGTATTAGATTACTACTGAGCACTCAATGGATTTGTGCGAATCAAACAGCTTTCAAGGAGAGGATCATTTGCACAAGTAGACTTCAAAGTTCACCTAATGTAACATAATGCACTAATTTGGAGACAGATTTAATTTTGGTGTCATCATCTGAAATACCAAATATTACAAAAAGAAGTTCAAAACCTTTTTATGTTTTTTAGTTTCATAACTTCTGAAGGGAATATTTATTACATTTATTCGTTCCAACTTGTTTTTGTGGTTGACATAAAAAGAGAAACCTGCTTCACAAAAGGTTTGCACAAAGCTTTTACTACTTGCTGTGTGAAAGAATATTAAAATTTAATTTGCAACAATTAGGAGATGCATTGTCAGGACGTGTCTTCTAGTAGCCATGTGTTAACACATTAGCATGCATTAGCACAACACAAGTATGTCCATGAGCTGCAAAAAAAGAAAAAGATTTAAAAAATCTTGCATGGCTCATGATCAAATCATGTTAACAGCAGATAATTTGACGCACCGACCAATGTTTGTGCAACTGGTGACAAGACATAAAATTTTAATCAGACTTATAATTTAGTTTTTTCATTTATTTTCAGCTTCAGAAATGTTACAATTATTTATCAGTTTTTCAAATTCCAATCTGACCCCCAAACTTCCAGAATGTTGCTTGGGTCTTTCTTTTTAGTCTTCTTTTTTCAAAGTGACACATCTTGAAATTGTTTTTCTGAATCCATTTTGACCTTTCACAAGCATTTCATTGATGGTCAAGATAAAGAAGGGCTGCCAAAATCCTTTCCTGCCCCAACAGATTCTCTCTGACCCTCATGACATTGATAAAAAAAATGTAGTATGAAGCACTGTGCATTATGGCAAAAATCGTTAAAGTTCTTCAGTCAAACTTAAATTTAAAAAAAACAAAAATCTCAAACATCAAACTGTCACATGGTGAAATCTCCTTAAACAATGTTTTTTTATCTAAACAATGCCAGACTCTTATGCGCCAGATGGTTCGTCAACATGAACAGCTGACATAGGGTCCTGTGGACCAATCCATCACTTGGCTACCCACACCACCAGCGTTCAGTTACTTCCACATTCAGCAACATTAGCCGTGTAGAGAAGGCCGTCAACTGGTAGTAAGAAGCGATTTGTCTGAGATTGAGCACAAATCACAACAGAGCTTTATTGTACCATCTTTGTTAATGACATAATTACAAGAGGATTTACACCACTGCTGCCGTCTAGGTTTGCCTGTAGTGCAAAGTTTCCACATAGTTGGGTGTCCTTGCAGAAATGCCTGCTGTCCGCACACCTGGCACAGCAGGGGAAACAGATTAGGGTGGCATATGCAATCCAGCAAGGTCTGTCTTGGGATGGGGCAGTAAAACAGTGAGGTGATTCACTCGCACACAATTTTACACACACACACACCACTGAAACTGCACACGCTGAAGTTCAAATATTTTCAGGTGCGCTGTCATAATTAGCAGGTCAAGAGCCAAAGCGTATTCAACATGTGCGGTTAAAGCAGCACGTCACTGCCAAACATTTTCAAACACCCATATAATATTTATCTCACTTCCTCACATTAACCTGTCATCCAAAGCTGACAGTCTGTTCCCTTCCCTCTATCACCTACTTGTAGTCAAAGCATGCCAAGTGTTTTAGTTGGTTCAGCTGGTGTTACAACTAAATACAAAAGTTGCCAAAAGCATTCAAACAGAGACCTATGTGTTAGTAGAGAGAGCTGTGTGTTGATGAATTTTGTGGTTTGGCAGAAAATGATGTCATGATGAAAAGAGTGTAGCAGTTCCAAGACAAAGAACACAGCACAATGTTGTTTGCATAATACTTTTTTAAAATGCCTGTAATAATCCACATTAAATAAATTGTCTTCCAATATGACAAACTTTTTTAAAAAAGCTCAATTTGACAGTATTTATCTACAGTGGAAATTTTAATGTGGCACTGCCTATGGCAACAACTGATGGCTTTTTAAATGTAGAAGTTAGCAAATATCAAGGCCAACAGTATTAAAAAAACAGCTGCTTTGAAATTTAAATAGTGTCTATATTTGTGCCTTAAAGGTCCATGGCTACAGTAGCTAATAATCTCTTTGTCTCACGCAAATTTTATTCTTTTTCATACCTCGTACTTTATACTCTCAGTACGCATCTTTCTCAACCATTTTCTGTCCCTACAAGTTTGACAATAAATTTTACATATCTGGGCTTTTTCTGAATACAGACAGGCACTGGGTAAAAGAAACAACAAAATTGAAACAAACAGCCAGTGGTAAAGTAGAATAGAAGAAATGCAGAGTTTTAACATTTCTATTGCATAATATTACCCTTAGCTATTTTGACTTACCTGGGAAATTTAATTAAATGATGGTAACAAGAAATGAGAGAAATTTCTTCCAACTACAAAAGTATGATTACACACAGAAGATGAAAATTTGGCCAAACTGCCTTCAGCCATGCAATGTCAGAGCCATCTGAGCTACTTAGCTGCCATATGCAGCCCACGAACACATGCCATCTATCCTCATCAACAGTAACAGCCTTCCCTTAAGCTGCCTTATGGACCTGACTTTTTCTGCTATACTACATGTGCAAATTATTGTTGATTGTGTAGCATGTGATTTTTTTTTCCTACCCATTTCTCCTACTGCAGAAAAGTAAATGTACTGAAACACACCAAAGCCCCAGTCAATTCCACGGCTGCCGAGTCATACATCATATTTTGAGTGTATGGATTTCTAATATCTCGCTACAGCAGTCAAGATGATGTAACAGATATGGCCTCTGAGCACATATCACATATATTCCTTGTGGATATTCAATATGGCTGCCAAGAGACATTTGATCAGATTATTAAAATAGATAACCTCATATACCTTGAATTACACTGTGAAATATCAAAAGCACTGCTGGGGGTAATAGCAGGTGGGATGACATCGATTGATGACCATTTTAAAGATGAAGGAAACAGAAATGGGATCTTCCCACTGCAGCCATTTTGTATCCCACACTCGACTTACAGTCACAAAGATTAAAAAAAACAGATTCCTCAGAACATAGTGGTGGTATGAGTTACTCACTAGTACAATGTAATATCCCAACATAAATATAAGGTCTGGCTGGAAGCAGTTCAAAATTTAACTGCAGCAGGTGAGTCATAAGACTGAAATAACCTACATCTCACATAGGTATAAAAAAAACTTTTTCAAGTCACTAGACAAGAATAAAAACAACAACCACCCTTAAGCACTGCATTATGTTTGCAAGCAGCACCATGGACAAGGGCACAGCGATGCACTAGGTCCCTTCCCAGACTCCAGGAGGGTCCATTTTTGATAATTTATAATGGTCCTTGAATTGGTCTTAGTCTGGACCTTTGCCTGGAACCAGTTTGCAGTAAGAGAGTCTAACAAGAGATACTGCCACTACAACACAGCTCCTAGGGTCCAAGAACATAAAAGCAGTCCTTCACAATAAGTTCACAGACGGGACAATGCCCCACATGTGGAATTCATCAATAAAATGAAGCCCATTGAAGCTGCATAGAGAATAGACCAATGTGCTGTATTTATCACCACTGTGTACAACGGCACAGACAGCGAGTCCAAAGTGCAATGCAAAAAGTTGAGTAAAGCTATGATACTTGTATTACAGCTGATCTAACCCAAACATACCTCAAATCATCATGTCATCAGCCCCATATAGTAAACCCCATATAGTAAAATGCTTTATTTAAAAGTTCCTGGAGGCTGAAAAATGGTGCCAGCTTACTCCCTGCTCGCTCAGAGACTCATGTCATTAGAAAAAAACTGGACAGACCGAGCAGTGGCAGTTCTTTTAGAGCACGCGGACTGGCACATGCACAGGATGGGGAAAAAATAAAAAATAAAATAAATAGAAGCGTGTCTGCGGATTTGAGGAAAGCGCAAATAATCCTAGGGGAAATCATGAGCACTACACCTTAAGGCCAGAGTGGGTGTTGTGGGCGGTCGTGCAGCAGTGCTCATGGCGCCATGGGAGGCTGCAACAGTGAGGCATATGAAAGGGAAATGCTTAGGTATGCTGAGTCAGTAACAGAGCACTGGGGCTGGGTTTGCCCTGTGGAGGTTAGATGGAGAGCATTAATAGTAAAGTCACCCTTAAGTGTGCCCACACACTTTTTTTACTTTTTGTTTGCTGCATTTTCACAAGTTCAAATTCATTGTATATAGAAATGTTTTAAATTATGGTGACAGCTCATAGGCCTACTGCAGGTTTACATTTTGTATGTGACCAAATTATGTTAAAAAATGTTAACTATTTGCAAATGTACGACAAGAGTTATATGATATTACTATTTTAAAGACTGGTGCCTCTCTCAAAATCTAAATGCAGGAAGGTAGAGCAAGAATGCGTGTAACTAAACTGCAAAAGTGCTCAAGAAGAACAATTACTTTTAGTCAATAGTGAACGGGCAACAAGATGAATTGATAAAAGATCCACAAGGCCCAACATCTGCCATCAATACAGTGTCAGCTGATAGAAAAATCACTTTCTGTGTGAGACCTCACAGGCTGACAACTAACCGCTCACAATTTTAATATATCATGTCCTTTGCTAGAAAAATCAGTTTTCTTATTCCGTGACTCAAACTGTTAACATGCACCCAGGTTCTATCTCACTTCTTTGAAACAGTCTACATGGGACAGCTTGGTGGTAAAGTGTTAGCACTCCTGCCTCAAAGCAAGAAGGTCCCATGTTTGATCCCCAGCCCAGACGGGGCCTTTCTGTGCAGAGTTGGGATATTCTCCAGTTTCCCCTAGCACTTTAGTAAATAAAAACAAAATACGGTCAAGTCCCTAACATTAAAATCCTATTGACAATATATCACAAAACATGCAAAAATGAAGAAAATATGATATCCATAAGATTCAATGGAGGCTTTGGGCACAACATATTATATATTTATATATATTATATATTTGCAAATAAAAAGAAATGTGCTTTGAGAAACGTTTAGTGTCAATGGAATGTAAAAGAGAAATTAAACACTAATTATGAAAACACAAAAATCTAATAAATACAACAGCTAAATTAACAATACTTTAGAGACAATAAGACCACATTTGCTAAATACATAAATACAAAAGGTTCATTATTTAATGAGATATTTTGTTTTATAAAAGGTTTAGCAGATATAATAGTGTTTTATTATATATTGTTTTGCTCTGGAGCTTGACTGAGCATTGCCAAAGAGCAGTGGTACATTTCCAGTGTATTTCACAAGGCAATGTGACACACAATGCCTTCCTCAGTAAACTCTGCTAGACAAGTTTGAGCCAGGTGAGGGTTGTGAAGCTACAACTCAATGATAAAAAAAAATCCAACTCTGTTCTTTTTGTGGCAGAGGTGCATGTGTTAACTTGCTTTTCCTACTTTTCTTTCCTCAGACATTTTACTTTGATGCGTTTCTAGTTTTCCTGACAGTGCCTTCTCTGCTTCCCACCTGTTTTTCTCCATGTACAGTCTGTCTGACTGCTCAACTTGGAGCCCAGCAGGGAAGGTTTGGGTGTGGGAGGGCTGCTCACAGTACAGAGCAGTTTTCCAACATGCAGTCCTTTTCACATTTTTCTACCTACAGTCAGCACCAGCAGGTGGAAAGATGGAGAAAGGAAGAGAGAGAAAGGAGGAGAGAGAGAGAGAGAAGGGTAGGAAACACAGGCACAGCAGGATGGCTTCAGTATGGCAGAGTCAGGACAAGTGACTGGCAGAGGATGAGGATGGTGCAGGGTTTTAAAAAAACTCATGCCGTTTACGTTTCTCAAAAAAGCATGGGTAAGCGCCATGTTGCCGAGGTTGTCTTTGGCTGTTGCAAAATATTAAGCTCACCTGTCATCCCTCGACTCATTTACTTTGTCTCTAAATAGCCACTTCAGCAGCTAATACATTGTCTCAGGGTAATTCTGGCTGCTGCTGAATGCAATGTTGTATTTGTTAATAAAAAAATAAAAAAACTACTGAGCTTGTGCTACCTTAAAAAAAAAAAAAAAAGAAGGAAAACAGCCACTCCTTTTCAAAAACATAATGGCAACCCAGGGGCGGGAAATGAAAAAAAATAAAAATAAAAGATAGGCTAAATGTAATGAATTAATAGAGATATTGAGAGAATGAGGGGAGGGATAACCCAACCTCGCTCTCCAAACTCCCACCGGGTGCTTATGATAGCAGGAACTCCATTAGAGATGATTAAAAACCCATTGCACTAACAGCTCATGAACCTAAATAATCATAGGGTTCGGTTTCAATAATGCCTCCTTGCCGCATTCAAATGAGCCAGGAGTGTTGTTGCTTTCACCTTGTGCCCCAAAAGGACCCTGTAATAGATTTAGCAGCAGAGTTTGGTATGTGTAATCTGACATCTTGCGTAATGTTAAATATTTGATTTTCCAAGTCTTTAATCTATGTTTGCATTTCGGCCAAAAAAAAAAAGAATACAATAAAGTGAAAATTAGTGACTTTCAATAACATTTGAAGAAAAATTCACTACAACAAAGGCCTACATTTGTAGATTTTTAGATCCTGATCCTTGCATATGCAGCCACCTAGAGACATGTTCAGTTTCTTAGCATAATTTGAGTTTGCATCACACCCCGTTGTTGAAATACAGCTTGTAAGACGTGCTGTGGGTTTCATTACAGCTCGAGTTTGCTCAGCTTCCTTCTGATAATATGAGAATATCGTTTTTTTTTCTCTTTGAAAAAGGTCTGAAATTATTAAATTAATAAATAATCAACTAGTGTTAAAAATTAGGTCAAGTTAATAGTCCATTATTGTGTCTTAAGCACAAAAGAATCCAAGATAATTTAATGATTTAAGTAATATACCACTTTAATAATCTCTGGATTCAGAGAAAAGCGTTCAATTAGCATTTAGCTTCAACAAAAAAGAAGGACAAATGGTCCAGATCAGATCAAACAATGGAGATCAGTGATTAATCTTTTAGGCACATTTACGGCTCATTCATGATCGTTTCGAGTTTCTGATTGGTTGACTTAGAGCACCGCTGCAGGCCGCTGAGTGTGCAGCAGGCCCAGCTGAACTCACCTCAAGAAAAAGTTTGGCCAAAATTGTTACTGCAAAACAAAGCTGCTACAGAGGTCTTAAAGGCTTTTACATTCAGCAGGAAATTCACTAGAGGGGTGTGTGTCAAATCGCTCTTAGAGAGACGAGGGTAACAAAGTGCCACCAATACCATTGTATTAATACTGCAATGAAACAGTAAGTATTGAAATCCATTCAAATATTCAGTAGTGTCAAAAATTCACCTGTATCATTGTCAACATTATGTGCATATGTCATATTCACTGATTTACTACATGTTAATTGCTTTTTAAAGGCCACACAATCAGCAGTGTTTTTGAGTCACAATCAAAAACCAAAACTTGCTCTGAGCCCCCACCCCACCCACTGTGCTGGGGTTCACTGAGATTTTTAATACCATCTCAGTCCATTTCAACCTATGTACAGGTGAAAGTACAGTGCTTGTCCCCTCGTCATTTAGTCAATTAAACACATTTAGATTTAATGACGTGCAGTAATATTGACAGCCTCACAATGAGCAATGAACAAATGCTGCTAATCACACATAACACAATGTCTGGCATTTAAATTCCTACGCATGACACCAATCATCCTGGCCTCTTTAGCTTCATTAGTCCCCACTGTGTGCTTGTGAATTTTGCAGATCTAGTCATATAAAATAACCTTGCAACCCATCACACTGCCTTCCATATCCATCTGTACAGTCAACACACAATACCAGACTGCTGAAAATATCTGCACATGATTTTGTCTTTCCTTCTGGCTCTAAAAAAAAAAAAAAATCATAAAAATTTAAAAACTAAATTGCAACGACATCCTAGGTGCAGAGACCATTTCTTTGCCTGAATCCACCCCATGGCCAAACTTTTTACTGGTTGTCTGTGACCTTGTATAACTCAGCACTCAATCTCAAACTCCGAATTCCATCAATGCACATGTTTGCTCAGTTAACCCATTGGCATTCTTGGATACAATGCAATTCTACCAAAAGTTTTTTTTTTCCTTCCTTGCAAGAGAAGACATAAAAAGGATAGATGTTACACAGCTAGATTTCATTACTTTAACTGGTTGCAACACTATAACATTTTTGAATGTCTTTTAAGTAGGTGAATGTCCTTGGGCTGATAAAAGAAGTAGCCTTTTTTGTAGCCTATGCGTATGCTTTTAAGCGAAAAACCATTTCTAAATAAATCTAAATTAAGTTCATGCAAAATCCCATGGAGATTAAAAACCGCTTTTACCAAGGAGTCCTGGCCAATATAGGCAGTAGGAAGTACAAAACACTGTTAACACACAAACAAAAACAATTTTTAAAAAAATTAGTTACAAGCAAATTATGAAAAACAACTGCATGTTATGGAGTCTTCCTCAAGAGCTCTTAGTTTGGATTTTAAAGCACTCAGTGAAATTACCTTAGTTTCCAGTCTTTCTGCAACTTATTTTAATGAAAAATGTGCAGCCACTCCACAAGTTGTTCAACATGCAGCTTGAAAGTGAGGGAATCATCAAGACACCCAGGTACTTATACATGTGAACCACTTCTATTTTATTTCCCTCGAGAGTGGACATTGAGGGGATCATTTGTGGCCTCTTCCTAGAATTAGAAAACATCATCAACTTAGTATTGTCTGCAATGAGAAGTAGTTGTAACTTAAGCAACAAGGGTTGAATAGCAACACAGGCTTTCTGAAGGGATTCAATGGTCTGAAAAAGAGTTGATCCATAGCATTAAATGACTGTTATCAGCATAAAAATGAAAATTTGCATCTGACACATTTAGACACAAGTCACTGATTAAAAATAATAAATAAGCAGGGACCTACTACAAACCCTGTGGCACTTCAATTTATTTTTTTAATGAAAATAAAACTCAAAATAGGTAATTGATAAAATAATGGGCTTGTTGAAAAGTGATTTTGAAGAAACTACACAACATTTTTCAATAGTTATTTTCAAGCTTGTATGTAGCACTCAGCTTAAAGTCTAGGAGATCCTACTGAAAATCTAAATCTTTAAAACTGATAGCAAATATTTAGTTTTATTTGTATTTATGTTCGGTATTTTGTAAAACAGAATGTGTAAATGCGTAATGTATTAAAATGTGTTTTTATTCAATGCAGGAACAGCCGTACTTACATTGAGTCAAGTAGAATATTTAATTATTTAAACACAACATATAGGGTCCTTTTTATGGCCCTAACATTCTGCCAAATGAACATATTCACAATACAAGCTGTTTTATTAATTGTACATATTTTCAATTTTTAGACAATCGGAATGTACAATATGCAACTTAAGCTAGTGGCATTATGAGACTCAAAATTAATCCATGCTGCTGTGCTAAGCCCTCCCTCTCTCTGCTGCACCATTCTCTTCTATAGTCTCCACCATGCTCTGCACAGCTCCACAGGTTTTGGTAATTATCAACTTACTATAAATAAAAATGCTGCACAACATTTAGCTTCCTCTCCATGTGATGTTTGGGTTTCTTTTTTTTTCCCTAGGAAAACGTTAAAACAATATTATACTGCGCAGTTATAATCTTTCTTGAATTTGCTTTACTAGAAACAATTTATTCAAATGCGTAAATAAAATCAATATTTTTGAAAACTATTTTTATTCTGGAATTTACTGTGTTTTACTGGACAGTGTTTACTAGGTGTGCTGCAATAAAAGGAAAGTATACATTTTTTCCAAAAAGCAGCAACTGCATATATCTATTTAATATAAGGAATTTGGACGGCTAAAGTAGTTTATTGTCTTCGTATAAACTTTAATACATTTTTGCACAGATGCAGGACTGCAGATTTTAGCCCTTATTCTGTGCGTAGGCAGTCTCTTTGAGCGATCCCTTAAAGGCCTGTATTAACAGCAAGCGGTTTCGATAATTTCTACGATTATATCGGCACCTGACTGTTGTTTTAAGACAGACTTAAAGTGTAAACCTGTAAGTAAAGTGATTGTTTCTTTGCTATCCAATCCTGTACCACACATTACATTGTGGGAAACAATGTTGGGCACCCCTCCAGTGAAGTGATCTGACAACATGTCATTGAACAAGTATAAGGTGAACAATGATTGTTTCTATAAGATATTTATGCTCACTACAGAATCAAGAATTCCCAAAGACCCAACAAAGAAGGGAGGAGAGGGGATATTTGTGCCCAAGAAGAGAGTGAGTTTCAGTAATGGTACTAGTAAAATTAACCAGAAGGTGCCTGTGTCTTAAAATATTTGCTACCAGGGCAAAAAAAAAAAAACATCTCATGGGGAACAAAAAGCGCTAAATACTCTACTTTTATGATATGTGATAAGAACTTTGGACAGTCTGAGACAGCATTTTCTTTTATTACCTCACTGCTACACCTCTGTTAACAATATACTAAAAGGACTTTGAATTAGGTTGTCAGTATGCAAGGCAGCTACCCATCATCATCACCATCACTATCTTCTGACTGAGCCTGCTTCCTGCCCGTTGCTGAGAACAAGTCTGATTTCTCAAAGTGGTTTGTTCACTTTGCCTGTCTTCACATCTTCCCCTGAGTTCGCTGCATGCACATCAGACTATTAAATGTCCCCTTTTTTAGCTTTATATTGATCCAGGATGCCAATGCAGAGACAGCGAGTAACTGAGTCTCATCCTGATGGTTATACGTTTAATGAGGTGGGCTGTGGCCATAAATCCCTAATGGGGTGGCTGAAAGAGACACAACCAGGGAGGGGTAAAATATGGGGGAACAATTTTTTTTTTTTTTTTTTCGCTAAAAGAAGTACTAACAAATGGCTGTGACTAACTCACAAGTGGGAACTCCTATGCTAGTATTATAATAACTCAGCCAGTGTGTCAAATCACTGCTGTCATCTGGATTGGGAGGTTCTCAAACAAGCGAGGACACACAAATCATTAGGCACAAGCAATCTTCCTGCCCTCCAATGCAGAGAAATGTAAACATGCAATGCATTAGAAGAGCAAGAAGCGGCAATACTGAAGAACACTGTGCATGTAAACCTCTGTATTATAAAAGATAGCACACATCTTGCAGCAGCACCTGATACTACAAACTATTGTAAATTGTATCTCAGATTTGGCCTGTTTGCTCTACAAGTGATGGGAAATGATTCAATGTGTCATTACATCAGATGCCTAGCCTTCATTGTCATCATAAATATTCCCTGCAAATATTGCATTCCTATGGCTTACTACTTGCTCTATGTGCTTTATGTTCCATTTTCTATACAGACAAGGTTTCTTCAGAGCGGCATGTGCTGCATCGGGTGCTGCTCAGGGGTTGTACAACCTGCACAATCCCCCTACCTCTGCATGGCAAGAAAAACTGTCACTATACTATACAACAATGAGTCATGTTGCTAAGCATGATGTCTCTATGAAAGCAATGAAAAATTCATGTGCATTTATTATACTTGCCTAATAAAGACATCTTTATTTAAATACCGTAAACACACTTTATCTACACGTTTTCCCAAAAAGAAAGCAGAGTAGAATGAGTGGCTCGCTTTCTCAAATTGAACAACATGTTGGAAAGAGGGTCTATATCTAGTTTCATTTAGAGCATCCGTAAAAATCAATTGCTCGTGAGGAGAATGGATTTAATGACTTGTGATAACAAGTGCAATACATTTTTCCCCTGATTCTTCACAAATTCAACGGACACATGATAAATGCTCAATTAAAAAATGAAAACATATCTACATGCATTTCTAGATCAATATTATGTAAATAAAGCAGCTGAGTAGCAACCAGGACAAATTATAGAATCTAACACTAGCTGGGATAATGTAATTAGAGAGCAACGTGAATCTGTGTCTCTGACTGTCTCTTGATCAACCTCTGTTTTGCACCATTCACCTCAATCTTTAATCTATCCACCACCCCTCACTGAAATGAAAACATTTAGCCTGTACACATAAAGAGTGGAAGCGAGGCAGTGATGCATGAAAATGTTCAAAATGTCTAATTCATCTAATAGTCAGCTATCGCCTCTGTGCCTTCTGTGGACACCCGCCAAGGGGTTCAGTGTCATTTAGAGGTGAGAGCTGCATGAGCCAGCCACAAAAAATATTACTTTTATTCAATGGATGTGATATAACTGACAGCCTTGACTCGCTTTGCCTGTGACCTTGGAGTGCTGGTACTCAGACTAAAGTTTGCATTTTGTGTGGGTGTTAAACTGAGGCCCAGCAGTCAAGCCTTAAACCAATTCAGCTTTTTGTTTCTACTGTGTATTTTCTGACTAAATGCAAACCATTCACATACATTAACAGGAAAGAATACTAGTAAATTAGCCCATATCATACATCCAATATTGTATATATTTTTCCTTAACCTTAAGAAAAGGCCTGTAAATAACCTTATGAAATCAACCGACTGTCTGGAAATATGTAAAAATGTTTGTAAAATGTGTTTTGTCTCACTATGGAATTTATATGTGTTAGTCAAACCATAAGCTAAAGCATTCCAGTTTTATGTTGATAAGCATATGATTTGTGGGCGAGAGAACGACTCTGAGGCACAGTGAAGGGCACTTTGGGAGTTATTGGTAAATTCAAGTCGATTTCAGTTATTGGTTTTCCCACATACAGCAAACTCTTAACACTTTGTTGTTTGCCCTGCTCTTTACTTTGCAACTGAGGTCTGAGACCATCAGAGATGCCCAAACAGCAAATCCCTGCATAAGTGAGTTGATATTTACAGGGTACGCATAAATATACATCAGATTCATCTGTGACAGAGGTTTGATGAAAAAAGTGCACAGCCCAGGCTGTGAAATCGGTAGTATCATGAAGATATTATCTACTAGGGCTGGGCAACAAGCCAAATATTAAATCATGATATTATCCAGTGTTATAGATAATTCAGTTTTTTTTTTTTATTACTGTCCACACGAACTCCAGGCAAAGCACAATTAAAAAAAATCAACTGGGCCATAAGTGCAGTACCAATAGAAGGAATTTTTAACAAGACTGTTCTCCATTTACATATTATAAATGGCACACACAACACTGGGAGTCGCTGTGCAACAATCACAGAAAGGTAGGGCTGTGCAAAAGCTTTTAATTTATCAACTTATTTTTTTACCTTTCTAGATGTCAGGAGAGAATTTTGTGTAGTTTTCATATGTCTGAATCAGTGCCATCTCTCCTCCTCACTGTCCCTTTTTTTTTTTACCCTCTTTCTTCCTCTTTTCTTATCTCCCCACATGCAGACAACACGCACACACACAAGAGAACATGTGTGTGGTGCAGTGAAAACATCTATCCTCATGAGAGTGTTTCCCAATGGCCTCTGCCAAGTGAATGTGGGCTGATGAGGTGAAAGTAATCTAAATGGTGTTCTGAGTGGCAAAGGTGGCACACGACACACACATACACACTCTCGGATAAATCGCATCATCACACCCCCTTTGTGGCATACGGGTCTTTCCGGAGCACTCCATTGCTCCAACGGGGGTGAAAATATCGAAAATGAGTTGAACCTCCACTGAGATGGGAGGGTCAACACCTTTCTTTGCAATTTTCTATCCTTTTCTCTCAGGGGACAGTAATTGAGCGTTGGAAATTGGAGAAATTGCCACAAGTTGAAACAAAGTCACAAAACAGCTTTATTTTCTCTGTTATATATGGATGGGGAAATAGCCAACTGGGAACAGATGAGAGGGCCAGAAGGTGGGTTTATGTCTTTCCATGTTTGTGCAAAACACAAAAACAAGAGTACGTGAGCGCACAAATGGCGTGTGTGTCTGTGTGTGTATGTATGTGCAGTCTGGCAGTCGTTCAGTGGCAGTAATTTCCCTTGTCATATATAGTTGTGTTAGTAAAGATGCTGTCGCTGGTCCCTGAGCTGGTTTCCAAATGTAGAGCAAAGCATCTCCTGACACACTACTCCTGCAGCTTGGCAGCTAAGTGCAACTTGTTTTCATCTTCAAGGACAAGGTGACCTTTTGCCATTGACACTAAAAAGGGAAAATTGAGAGCATCTGATCTGCTGGGGATATTAAACAAGACAAATAGGCATCATCCCATCAGCACGGCAACCAAGAAAACGTGTTTGATGGGGTGGGAGAATTTGGGAAAACTTGCCATTGTTGGCAGTGGCACTGAAGAACAGTCTGGTCAAGGCTGCACGGTGGCCACATCATTCACAGAGACTTGGATGTAGCAGCCAAATAGAAACACACCCTGAACTTCAAATTAATGCTTGAAATGAGTTTGTGGGAGTGACTGAAGTAGCGTGTGTGCAGTAACACAAGGTGCTTCGTACAATGCACTAGTACAGGTTATCACACATTGTAATAAATATGCAAACATAGATACAGGTCATCTACTTTACGGATCACTTGTCTTCATTATGATCTACAGATAATCCTCCCTAATGCCCCTCCTTCCCTACAAAAACACTCACTATCACAGTAATAAACAATTTATCATCTCCAAATCTGAAAGATATGTGTGAAAGTAGATTTATGTGTGACTTTGAATCTTAGCAAAGAGATGAATTTTGAGATTCACCATTTTTATTTATCTGTTTTTAGGGGAACAATTTCATTTCACTTTATCTATCTCTGGTCTTGCTGATATATTCATAGAAAACAATAAGCGTTCTTCAACATGCATACAATCTCAATCTTGGCAATTTCTCTCCTCTGGCTTTGCAGTATCTACAGAAATGTAATCTGTGTGTCTGTTTAAAATTCATGAGGACAGATAAGGGATTTTCATTAGTGTGGGATTCTGAAGCTTCTAGTTTGGGGAAAGTAAAGGCCAGCAGCCCTTTTTAGGTCAGAGAAGTCAGGTCAGGGAGGTTTAGGTTCTAGGCCAGGATTTACTAGATTACATGTGCATGTGACATAAACATTCAAGAAGATTCACCATTTATCACACCTGAGCTTTCACAATGTGCCACACCATTCATTTAATCCACAGTTAGCCCTCAATATGCATAGGGCAAAACTAATTATTGGTGTTGAAAAATTGTTTGTGCTCATTATGCAAAACAGTAACCCACACTTATATGTGAAAATACCTGGAACTAGCATGAATACTTTTTTAAATTTTGAAAAATGAAAGTATTTCCTTCGGTTGTAATTGTTCAGCCTATTTTACTATTTTACCAATACTAAGATGGTTAAAAGGTCCCTAAGGAATGTAGCCCACCTCCCCCTGAAACCTAAAAATTGGGGCAGGTTGCTTAAGAAGAGTGGTCTTAGTGCCTGTTAGCAGGTCTCGCTAAGAGCTAGAAATAACATCTGTAAAGGTTTGGGATAAAGACATTAGTTTAAGGGTACTATCATTTCTGACCAGGCTATATTCATGCATTTTATCATTTAAATTGCTCTTTCAATTTTTATTTTTTCCTATTTACTTTTATTAAGTTGTGTGATGTTTGTAAGTCTAGGTGACAAGGTGGAGAGGGTTATTACAAAGAATTTGGCCCACAAATTTTACACATTAGCAATTTAGCAGAGACTAGCATGTTTGACAAATCAATTTCCTTCATAGGCTGCCATGTGCCCCTCTGATGTAAAGCAGTAGAGCAGTGCAACAAACTTTACCTGATGGGCATGAAGAACACAACCAGTCAGCTACGTGGGCTTTGTACCCAATAGTTATAAAAATGTAATTACTTAAAATTACTATTTTGGAGAATACAGCTGGGGGTGGATTCCAATGAGAAGGATGTTGTTGAAGAAAGAAGTTGTAGGTATGGGCACATTGTGTCTTCTGTTAGTTTGAAACAGGGCACAATTGAGCTAAATGTTATTACTGTTGGAGTAGCACAGCCTGTTTGGGAACATTCAGTGCAGTGTGTGTGTGTGTGTGTGTGTGTGTGTGTGTGTGTGTGTGTGTGTGTGTGTGTGTGTGGCAAGTCATGTGCAGCATAGACAGACACAAGTGAAGTGTGGGTGTGTGGCTGC
This sequence comes from Channa striata, assembly GCA_033026295.1. Taxonomy (NCBI): domain Eukaryota; kingdom Metazoa; phylum Chordata; class Actinopteri; order Anabantiformes; family Channidae; genus Channa; species Channa striata. Next base: position 3,904,048 of record CM065182.1, read on the forward strand.
ACTCATGGGAGCAAAGTCAGGTTAGCAATAAACCATAAATATAACATTATATGTTCAGTATGAGCAACAGTTTGAGAAAATGAATGCTACAGCTCCTCACAAGCCAAGCAGAATTTCTGAGTTGTGGTACCAGAAGCTCACTAGTGACAGAGGTTAACTGCAAGGTTAGCGTCAACTTTGCCCTGGAGCTGTAGCGGAGTCTCCTCTATGCTTTCTGAACACATTTGGAGGCTATTATATAAGCAGCAATCTAATGGCTCTCCTGCCCTCTCTCCTTCCCACTCTCCTTCCCCTGAAACATTCCACTGATGGAAAAATGAGAGAACAATAGCCATCAACATATTATTCAAACGTAATTAGAATTTAATTTATTTTTATATGTGCTCATCTACTGTTTAACCTCTATCACTTAGGTCACAACGTTTTGGCAGTGACTGAAGACATGATTTCACAGACAAGTGGCCCCGATGATATCTAACCACAGAGGTGGCTGGTCTCACTCCACGGTGGGTGATCTCCGCATTGTAGGAGGACCAGGATATCGAGCTGCTGGATCTTTTACATTGAGGTGGAGCCAAGTGAATTTCGGCAAAGTGTGCAGTTGCCCCCTGAATGCCTCCCTCTGGAAGTATTCCACAGAAGGCCATATGGTGGGGAACCAAAACAAGATCCAACTCCCTGACAAAGTGGGAGTGTCGGGGGGGAAGACGTTTAAGTTTCATAGGTAAATAACTTTAAATTTTTGTCATCGCATCGACACCAACTTGGTAAAAAGCCAAACACTTCTATATTAGATTTGGGACTGTGAAAAAAAAATCTCCAATCCTCCAATGAGACTTTGTTTTTGAGTTGAATGTGTCTGTTTAATGGAAAGGATGAGTGCCCCAGAAATTGTCCCAGGGCAAAAGAAGCCGCCCAGATCAACACATAACAGCAGCCTAAAGAAGACAAGGTGACCACACAGACGAAGTAACGTGGCAGCCAAAAACACTTATACACCAGTGTATACCTGGCGACTAGTTAACACTGAATGACAAGGTTTGGTGTGACAAATAATATTTCTACAGTTATAAACTATACTGTTGGCCATTGTTCAGTAGCTTTTGGCAGCAATTCTCCAATGCTGCAGCTCAGTACTGCACAACAGAAAAAGAATTGTCTTTCAGATGGAGCTCCAGAGGGAGCTACACAAAATCTGATAAATTGCCCTGAATGATGTCACTCAAGTCTTTTGCAGTTAAAGACTACAAGTCTGAATATGTGCACCTTTACTTAGTCTAAGGACAATACTTCCAGTTACACGAAAAAGATTATTATTGACAACCATGAACTGCTGTTCTCTACTGATATACATAACCTCATAAAGAGTGCTCTTGGTTAATATCGTATGGCAGTAATGTACAGCAGTTTTATTCTTCCCCATGGAGAACCATAACAAATTGAGCATCAGAAATCAATTCCTATATATTTTTTAGTGTATGTTTAGTGTGAAAAATGTTTGTTGAACCAATCTGCTACCTAATCTCCCACACCTGACCTCTACCAGTCTTCCTTCACTGAGAACCTGTAACATATCTGTGCCCTTGAATCACACCACACTGAGATGAGATACAAGCACAACAATAGAGCCGAGGTCGCGGGTGTGTCTTGCACTCCGTTGTCTCTGAAGGATTGTAAAGATAAATAGCTGGGAAATAAACCGGTAATGTAATCTAGGGGGTGTATCAGAGATAGAATTGTGAGACTATGTGTGCAAGAAGACAGACAGACAGAAATCGGTGAAATTCGGAAAAATAATTCTTAAACTCAAAAGAGGTTCAAAAAATAAATACATTTAAAAAAAAAAGACAAGAAACTGAAAAACCACCTCTAGGCAGATCATGCCCAGTTTTGGCCATTATTAATTGAACAAATGTTTTGCCATTGGCAATTTATTATGAATGATTTTTCCTCCAAACTCTTGCACTTGTTCAGTCTCTATGTCACTGTCACTCTCTCTAGTTTGCTTTAAGGGCATTTCTTTCCAGTCTGTCTCCATCTTCTATTTAGGTGTGTGTCCATTTTCATAAAAACAGGACCTCTCCTTGTATTTCCCATATTTTCTCTGTGGCTTGCCTCACCTTTTCTGCCACACTTTTCTTATGTCAACATCTTTCTCTTGTCTTTTCTGCTGTCCCGCCCTCTCACCTTCCCACCTGTGTGTTAACAGCCATCTGCCAGTTGAACAGCTGTGCTCACCTGCCAGGTCGAAAACAAACTGACAGTTTTGGCACCATTGAGGCGCAAAAAAAAGGAGCTCTATCACATTCTCATCCGACCTTCTTGTAGTGTCATTTCTATGTTTGTTCAGGCTCCCTTGTTACACAAAAGACTGTTAGAAACAAGTGCTTTATGATGTATGAAGACTGAAGCATTGTTAAACCCAAACAGATACATACAATTCAGCAAATTTTCGATGAACATAGATGAATTAATTCTGCCACCCATACAACTGTTTATATTGAAATTGAAGGCGGCCACAATGTTTGATTGATGATGAGATTTTCTAAGCAAAAAGTGGTTGCTAACAAATGGCAAAATGAGACTACAGTTATGGTCAGGAACATTACATGTCATCTGTCAATCATGGAGACTCCTACACCCGCTAATCCATCTTTACGCATTCACTGACTTTGGAGAGAGCACAAACGTTATCAGGTCAAAAAAAGTCTTCTATAAAAAATAGGTTATTGTGCTAAACTAAATGATACATTTTTGATTTCAGTTATTTATAAGTGGTGGTGAAAATGTCACACAATTTTGGTGCAGTTTGTTTATAGCCTAACAAAAGCTTTCTACTTCTAATGACATTTACGCTAAAAATTTATAAAAATAGTTTTCACCTGTGCAGATTATCTTGCTTAAGCAAACATGTATCAAAAACAAAACACACAAATACATGTTTTGGCCATATTGCCCACCCCTCATGTCATCTATGATAGTGTTCTTTTATTACATATAGCTCATAGTTTCCCCACTCTTCCATACTCACTTTGTAACGCTTTGCCATTGATCAAAGATTAGATTAATGGTTATCTTAAAATTCACTTAACTATAATAATAATAATAATAATAATAATAATAATAATAATAATAATAATAATAAGCATTTAGCAATACTTTATTGTCTCCTCCAAATTACAACTTCAGTCTAACACAAGATGGACTTAAGATGATTTAATTTCCTACTTGGCAAAGTGTTTCTTGAGTAAGACTCAGTCATGAAAAGTTCAACTTTTCCCCCAACTGTTGCAAAAAGTAATTTTCATCTCCCTGCTTGAACTAGGTATTTTTAGCTCAGCATGGCCTTACTCTGTCTCTGTCACACACGACTGCCATTTGATCTGCGGCCTCGCCCCTTAATTTGCCAATGACGGGCATATTTCAATAATTCAGGTGGTACAGGGTGTTTAGGCATTGCAGGGGGCAGTGAACTGTGGGACTATGGTGATGGTGTGTGTGTGTCTGACAGTAGTCACAGCTTCACTTTACTTTGCTAAAATGTTTCAGAGAAAGCAATGTGTTCTTGAATGAAGCCAACCACAATACAAAGGTCAACAAAAGTGCAATTGTCTGTCTATTCATTATAATGGACCTAGTTTTTGTGGCAAACCTAAGATGCTTGAGGTGCAGAGTCTGATCAGACCTTCTGTATATCAAAAGGGCACTCACACAAACATGCACACCAATGAGTCATTACAGAAATCAAAAGCTACTCCAACAATCTGATTTATCATTAGATTTCATATTTTTACGAAGGTCTGGAGGTAACACTCACTTAACACAAATAAGTGCAATCCTACAGTTTTTAAAGAGAGACACACACCTACACCCAATCCTATGAGTTGCATAGTTGTGCTTCCTTCTACCAAGAGAGAATAAACTCAGACTACAAGTAAAGTTATACAGAACGATCATGGAAAGTCTGGGAAGCTGAAACCCTGCTGTGTGCTCACTCTGTTCTAGGAAGTGCCCTGGCAATCAAATAACGCCAGATGATATTTATGAGCTAGTTATCGATAGGTCTAGAAAGACAATTCATCTGAATTATTCAAAAGATTTTGATTAACTTCCTTGTAATAATGGTCAATGGAAAATGGCTGAAATACTGCACTGAGAGTATGAAACAGGTAACAGGAAAATGATTCTGGAAAGTTAATAGCTAAAGGTTTTTAGAGTTGTGTATAACAAAAATGGCAAAACATAAATATTATGCAATCCAAGTGATGAAATGCACCATAGGGAAAATAAATAAATAAATACCACAGTAACTATGCACCTTTGCCATAGTTGCAATTGCTGACAAACACTTGTGGCTGTTGGATGTCATGGCAACAAATTGTTTATCCAGCCAAGAATTTTTGTAATACAACAACCAAATAGTGGCTGTTAAAGCAGGCTATGATTTGTTGGACAATTAACTATAACCAGACCAAAATAAGACAAAACATAAAAATACAAAATAAATGCATAATGTCATTTAGCCATGTACTTTATGTTCTAGTGGATTTATGATTTACAAAGAAAAAGAAAAAACTAACTATGAATGTATGTAATACATAAGAAACACAGTGAGGTTACAGCTAAGGTTGAGACCAAATGACAAATCTGCTAGACCAGGCACCTAATTTTACTGGATTAAAGTTGACTTTGTATATGCATGAATATATTAGACGCTGTTAAGCACATGGTAGATTTTCCTTTGAATTCTATATTCAGTTTTGTATAACCATCCAGGTTCCAGCAGATATTTAGAGCCAATCTAAAGTGAAATAATGAAGTAGCCTAATTTGTGTCTACTTTATATTGTTTTAGAAGCCAGGAAGAATGAGCTTTTCAAAGGGTAAATGCTCTGATTAATAACATTTATCCAAAGCACTTTATAACGTTGCTTCTCACGTCAAACACATACTAACACACAGCGGCTGCCATGGAAGATGCTGAACTGACCCAACAGGAGCAACTTGGGGTTCAGTGCCTTGCCCAGGCACGTTTCGACACGTAGTGAAGGCACTTGGGTCAAAACACTGACCATTTGGTCTGCGGATGCCTTACCAACTGATCTGCAGCCATCACCTAATTATATAATAATCGATGCCCCCTTGAAAACGTGTTGCATCATTTCCAAATGACATTAAAACCAATGTCTGTAATAAGTGCTCTGCGATATCAGTTCATACAGCAAGCACAGGCTCAGCAGGGCTGAGACTAAACAGGCACTTCAGCAACATGCATTCTCCGCCACCATTCCCTTCTAACGTTCATTCAACGTTTCTAATAATCATCTCTTCCACTGCAGAACAAGGACTGCTTCTACAAGACTTTGTGTACCAGTAAATAACTCTGTCACAAGACTGACAGGTCCCTGCACTACACTGCCAACCTGACATTGTCTCAACCTTTTCAATTCAAGGTCATGGATTAATTTCCTTTTTTGGCCACATGAGCATTCTGGTATTTGCGTCATGGCTCCATCTTAAAAGGCTGCAAAGATTTCTTGGAAGAAAGCAGAAACACCCTCTATACATGGCATGTAATCAGCGCGTCATCTGGAGATTTATACAGTCTGGATCATTGGTTCAACCTTCTATTGTACACTCTGGTCAAAACTATTGCATCTGCAGCCATACCAAATTATGAAATGCTTGCAAATGTCACACAAACAAGTTATTGATTGCTTGGAAATGTCACATAAGACCTAAGATCAGCAGACAGGAACACCAGTAAAGTGCAGAGAAGTTGCTTTAACTAAAGCTAAAATAAAAATATATACCGAGCAAAGGCCTAACTCTAGAACTAGGCAGATAAATCACCTGAGAACGTGAATGTATAACACTTTAAGAACATTAATAATGTGATGTAGGTCATTTGAAATATAGTTAAATCTGCGGGAGCTCAGCCTTAATACTCCTGGGGGCCAGGGTTAGTTCATGCCTGGCAATTCAAACAGTGGAAGTGTAGTAGGATCAGGCTTTGATCCCACAGTTCAATATGTCACCACAGATCTATGAGCAAAAGGAAAACACTTTGGTGAAAAATATTACAACAGCAAGAGCAAGTGAAGGAGACTTGAACCAAACAAAGACTGACGGAAGCACCAAGATCAGAGAACTGAAGGTTTTAAAAGAGACTGTAGCTCATCAACAGAGTCAAGAAGCTTTACAGCTGCTGCTAAAATGTCCTTGAGCAATGTCGGTCCTTAACTTGCTCAGTGGTCAACAGAAGGTTATATATTGTACTGGACAGACTCAAGGTAAGAATTTAAAGCTGTGTGTAACGAAGCTATGCATTTCCTAGATGAATAGATTATAAATAGAAGTGTCAGATCATTAACTAGACAAGTCAAAACACTAAACAACGTTTAATGACTATTTTTTTAAAAACCTATGAATTTCCTCGACTCATTTAGTGTCAGTCTCCAGCCTTATACATTTATCTGTACTATAGACCTCAGTTGTCCAGTAATAATTAAAAACCCACCAGACACACGACAACTTTTATTCCAAAACACATGCTTAATTTGTTTCTACAATAAAAAATAAAAAATAAAAAAAAGAATTGCTCCAAATGCTCTAAATCTTCACTATGCCAGAGAAACCAAGCACATGCACTTGATTGACTTATTTCACATCTTTTGGAATGAAGAAATTTGTTACCTGGTGGAGCAACAAATAAGATATTCTTGGATACAGGCTAATGGATACTAAAGGTGACTAGAGGCAATTCATTGTTGATTTTAGCATCTGTATAGGGATTGGTGATTAATTTAGAAAATGACAGAAGTTACCCTTTAATTTCCCATGATAGAGTCAGAATTGGATGGAGAGTCAAGCCCAGCCATCCATATTTGTACAGGACTACCCAAGTCTGGAGTCTGGACCTCTGTCTACCACTATAGCAGCACAGATAGAGCAGGCCTCCTATGGGATCCTGGGTAATTTAGCAGGTAATGAGCACTCTGACTCCATCGCACACTATATCTGCTGGTGGAAGGAATGCTCATAAATACACACATTACCATCATTCCAGTTTCCATAAACCAACAAACACACACACACACACACTCTCTCTCTGTGGTATTTTACATCTGCTGCAATTTCTTCATACCCCAACTAGCAGACAAACAGCATTAAAAAAAAAACTCCCATAAGATAATGTCTAAGCTACCTCTAAACCTGAGTGAGCCTGCATTTTAATTAGCAAACCACTTTACTTTTAAGTCTGCACTTCTTAGTTAAAAACAAACATGTTTTGCATGTTTAGATTGATGTTAACTTCAAAATAGTCATAGAATCACCTCAAACAGAAATAACCACAAAGCACAAAAGTCGCTGTCATAAATTCATTAGTTTAAATTAATCAGTTTAAATTAATCAATCAGTTTAAATTATCCCGTGCCCTTACACACCTACCTGGTCTAGTACTTCAAATCCCATAATTACAAAGACTTCACAAATACTGAACCACTCCACCCACAAAGAAAAGCCATAAGACATAGTTGGACCTTGTCTGGAAAAGGTTTTAATTGTATTTTTCTGAAGCTTCCGATTCCAGTGACAGGAATAGGTCTTTTTCCCAAATGACATTGTGTCTGGTCATTGTAAAGAAAGCACAGGTGTTACCAAGAACTGTTCTGGTAAGCCATTAATGTATCTGTGAGTAAGCATTCAAAATACCATGCCTCACTTTATTATGTACACATGTGCTTTTCTTACTGTGACATGTCAAAATGTCTTCTGTTAAAACACCCCAAGAACTTTTATATTCACCTTGTAGTGTGCCTAATAAATATCTTGAAATAGATTATTATCTCAGTAGGAGATACACACAGAGAAAAGGATAAACACTGCCATTGGCATTAAAGTGAGAGAGAATGATGCTGAGAGACATCTAGAAAGGAGAGTTGGATCACCAAGTCTATCAATCAGAAGTGGAGCATGAGAGAGTTCAGATTGCAGAAAATGTGCCCTTGGGCAGATCAACAGCCTTTTTCCCTCTGAAAGAAAATGACTGTTGCATTGAAATGACTCCAAATGGCTAAATGCGATACACGGGTCATTGATGGGCTATGGGTGTGTGTATGTGCTGGTAAAGAGAGACGTCCTAGCCACAGGCGCACAGTCTACATCCGATTAAACAGAGCAGGACAAAGTGATCATTCACCTCCACTTGCCCTTCTAAGGTCTTGCAAACACACACAAAAGATGCACACACCAAAGATGCACATGGCTGCAGTGACATGATGACACAAGCCTTTAACGTGTCAAATTTTACCATTAAACTTTTTGCCCTTGCACTGTGTTCTTATTAAAGGCTCTGATCATAGTTGCTTTCAGTCAAAGTGGTTGTGTTACTTTCATTGCGTGATTATGTATGCAGTCTTCAAGGACTGCATGTAATTCAAATAAACCAATCATTGATTTCACTCAATCTCAGCACTCATTTAGCCGAAAGAAACTGGTATTTTAGGCATGGGAAATAGCCAAACTTTCATCTGAACTGTAAGTCTCCATTAATTTGTGGAAGCTTTGGAGCCTTAGAGAAAAATGTGTCCTCCCAACTCTGGTCCAAAGTAGGGGTTTTATCTAAAGGCTGTGAAACTGCTCAGCTAATTTAAGGATTAGAAATTAATTTAAGGCAGATCTTTACTATATTTAGTTGCAATGTGTCACTGGTTACAAAAAGAGAAGGAGTAGAAGTAGAAACTAAACAAAATTTGAAACATAACATCTATTACTTGAAGTAAAACATTTGTTCCAAGCTCTCTGATTTAAGAAGATAATGCAGGATACAACTTATGAAAGAGACACAATGTAGTGGTACAGATTTTAGCGAGTAGAAAGTTTTTGAATATCTCCTAATCAAAACATATCCATAGGCAGCAGGTTGAAAGGTCAGTTGCAAGGTCTAAATAAATTCACAATAGAAGCTGCAGGTAATACTTGCTTAACATTCACAGCCAGTGACAGAAAATACTGCTTCAGAGTCAGAAATGCTGAGAAATTGTTTTCTCTTTTACACCATGAAAACACTCAGGATCAGTCTTTTATATGACATTTGGTATTTTAATCTCTGACTATGTTGTAGTTGGATGTATCCCAGGTTTTATATTATGCCATAACTCGATATACATTGTTTTACATGAGCGTGTGTGGGTCTTACAAATTTTTACTAAATGTTCTATGTTTCCATGTTTTATCTGGCTGGGAGAAAAACTTCCCTCTCAGCCCACAGTCAGACTTTACACAGATATTACCACTGTCAGACCTGCAGAGCTTTTGTCTGTTTTGCAGCAAGGCTCTGGTAACCTAAGAATCATGGCTTATCCCCTTTTGCCACAGACACCTTACATTATCCCACTCCTAAATCCACTATGTACTGTACAACGAAACACACAAATGCACAAAACAAAGTCACTGCAGCATAAATACAATGGGTTTCATTCCATATGCTGTGAAAGGCAATATTTCAGTTTCAATCAATTCACTGTGCAGTTTACTGAATGTAAAACTTGTATTTAACAAAACTGCATAACAATTTCTCAAACATCTTGTTTTCTTGACTAAAAGCCACAGATTTTAGGTTACACTCATGTTCAACTGAGTGAAAATACACTAACCAGTAAATGCAAGACTAAGACAACAGTAGATCTTTGGCTTTTTTATATGTAATGAATTCCCAAAAATTCAATTAATTTTCATGGACGAATTAATGGCTTCAATACTAAAAATGAGGCAGTCAAAGTTAAGAGTCTAGCAAGGTCATAACATTATCAGTGCCACCGCATGAGCCGTCTTTCCTACACACTGAACAGCTCAAACTCAGACAGGATTCACTAAGACACTATTAAACAGAAGCAGAAAAGCTACTTTCTGAATCGCAATAGGGTTTTTTCCTTTCCTCATCAGAGATCATGGCCTCAGATATGATGGAGCTGAACAGGGACAGAGAGGGAGGACGAAGAAGAACAACATTAAGGGATGACAAGAAGGAAATTGGATCGAAGGAATGGCCGATCCATTTGGGCAGACAGCTTTAAGATGCAGTGTGTATGCAGCCACATCAGTCACAACAGTGATTTGAACCCACAGTCACTGTGTACTAACCGACGGTTGACACACAAAGCCAAGCACAAATGTACGGAAGATCCTAACAAGCACATGCGCAGACTCAGAGACGGATATAAACATGTGCATGCATAAGCATAATAAAAAACACATCCACTGTCTTGCACACAAACACACGGGTTGGGTTGTTTAGGTATAAGCAGCAAACTGAAGATGTCACAGTCTCCCTGCTAATGAGAGTCGACATATTATTCCCCCTCCTACAACACTAAGGGATGGCAGAGAGGCACTCTGGATCTTAAAAACACAGGCCCAGTTCAGCTGAAAACATAATTCTTTCCCAGCGAGCGAAGCGTGTTTGAGTGAAATTAAGTTAGATATACACACACCTACACACACGTCAGAAGCACTACACATGCACATTCCCATCCTAACGCTCACTGTGTACTTCTAGGAGGCCCAGTCAAAGCAGAGTGGTGGTGAAAACTAATGATAAACCAAGGTTGAAGTCTACAAGCTCCACTGTGTGTGTGTGTGTGTGTGTGTGTGTGTGGGCACGTGTATGTATGTGTGGGTGTCTTCTAAATGATATGAAAGCTGGTTTGAAAAACACAGACAGGCTTGTAAGTTGAAATAGTTGCCTCTGGGCACTGTAGTCATCTATCAATCCAAAAATCACACTCACACCATAACATTTATTCAGCCTTAACAGGAGACAGACAAAAAGACAGAAGCAGATGCAAGGATATCAAATTACCTTAATAACCTTAAGTAAGGCGCAGGAATAATTTTTTAGGTTATATCACCATCTATGTTACCACATTTTATACATATGACTGAACATTGACTCAATCCTTGAGGTAGCTGCTAATTTCAGTTCAATTCTAATATGTAATTTAAGCCACAAAGTTATTAGAGGAAATAGGTGAATGGACACCTCACAGGTTTTACCTCATCATAATTATTCTATATACTACTGCCACATGCTGTAAAAAAAGGAAAGGAGAGCTGAAAATACAGAGATATTAGGAGAGAAAAGGGCTGGTTTTGAATTTCTAAAAATAGTTCTGGCAAATAATAATAATGAACTCATACTTTTGGGGGAGGGGGGTTAGTGCAGAACAGCAAACTGTAATAAGACTTGAGTATTATGTGAAAATATTATTGTCAGCCAACTCACGTGGTGCTGCTCTGACCCTAGCCTTTTTTTAAACAGAAACCCTGTTGTTTTGGCGTTCAGCTGGCCCTTGGTCTGTCAAATCTGTCAATTTACATGAAACGAAAAAAATGCCCCCTAAAGCTACTACGGTGATTATTTTATACCGGTACAAGCATGCAGGTATTAGCAGCTGGACCTCTCATGTATTGAATCACCCACACATCAATGTACTATGCTTTTAAAACAATAATGATGGTTAAGTCGTAATGCACTTTTGCTAGTTTTTGGTAATCATCTGATACCGATACTAGTATCCAGTATTGGGTCCGATGCTGCCTTTGTGTCCTTGTAAAAAATCTGATACAACAGCAGGTGGGTGGAGTTGTTTTAGGATAAGTGACAACAACAAAAGCAAAGCAGACAAGCTCCACTTTATAGTGTTGTAACAGTTTATAACAATTCTTCTCTTATTTTAAAGATCATTTTATAAGTGAAAATGATGCAGACTGCATAGTGATGGAGTGGTTGTCCAGTGTTTGGAGTTGTTTTAGGGCAGGAGGCAGGGTCCACCCTAGACAGGTTGCCAGTCTAACTTTAGGCCAACAAAGAGAGACGTATACAGACAGAACAATTCACACCGCGCACTCACCCCTACAAGCAATTTAAAATCAGCAGTTGACCTAACATGCGTGTCTCTGGACTGTAAGAGGAAACCACAGGACGTGGAGAAAGAGGCAAACTTCACACTGAAAGGCCAAGATTGGTCAGGTAAACTAAGCCTTCTGGCTTTGAGGTAGTACTCTCATATTAAACACATCAAACACAAACACACTTAACTTAAACTGGGGAAGCAAATGTTACTGTTGAAAACTGATCATAGTGAAGTTTTCACATTTTGGCTTAAATTTCAGAAATAAAACTTAGTAGGTACAAGCTCTGGATTCCTGAGGAAATATTTAATCTTTCAATTAGTAGTTGGGATCAGTAAGCTAAAAGCCAACATTGTTTTTGGTTTTTTTAACATGGGGATTCCTAGATGGTGACCCAGCAATACCTTCAAGTGCTCTAAAACTGCACAGTATGAAGGAAATGGAAATATACTGTAAATGCACTTTGTTACTGTAAACAAACAACTTGATCCCAATAAATCATGAGCACCCATAGAACCACAGCAAAGAAAATCTTTGTCAAAAAACCACAAGAAAAACTATTACAACACAACTGCCAACCAATCAAAAAATATGTTCAGCCACTATAAAACGTTAGCAAACAGTGTTAGACTAATGCTTCCAGGTAACCACAGCATCTGACCAACATGCTGCTTTCATACCAGGTCGTTTAAATAGTCAGGACCAACAATCAAGTGGGATAAAACATTCATGACAACCTCCAGCTTATAAGTCAGAATCAGATTGATGAAGAAGTTTCTAATGATTAGGATGTCTCCCACCCAAGAGGGCTACAAAGCCATCATGAAAGGCAATTCTTATTAATTTTTATAAGCAATTAAATTTATTTACACATTTAAAAACGTTATTGCTGCATATGTACATCTAATTCTACATGTATGTAGGCCTCAAGAACCATAAATTATAAAGTGAACACAATCATTTCTTAATTTAGCTGGCTAGTTAATTGAACTAGTTAGCTAATCTAAGCTACTTCATTAGCAGCAGCCGCCATGTTGGAGATTTCCATGAACACTTCCGCTTTGTTCTATGAGAACTATTAGCATTCTGCCGCCTGGTGAAATATCTCCAAGCACACCAACTGAACACCACTAAAGAATTAAAGACATTGCCAACACACTTACCTCTGTGTAGTAAAGTCCAGAGGGAACTGCCGAGCGGACCGGACCGGACCGGACCGGACCGGAATGTCGTTCTCCACGTTAAAATGCCATCAGCCAACTTGAAGCCCTTCCGAAGCAAACGGCTAACATGCTAACATGCTAACATGCTAACAACGAGGAACAGCAGGCGCCAAGAATCCAACGTTAAGGAATTCCAACGGTTTTCCCTGTGTCCGCCATTTTCCAGCTGCTGTTCCAGCTTCAAGCTGCACACAGTTTTTATCCATGTCATTTCTGGAATTTCTTCATATTCCATCTTCACGTGCCGAGTTGGTTGTTAAAGACTGAGGACAAACACCTGTGACGCAGTAGGCGGGACATGACAGGTTGAAGGTTAAGTCCGTTTTTTTTAATATATATATATATATATATATATATATATATTTTTTTTTTTTTTTTTTTTTTTTTTTTTCAATCCCGCCCAGGGATGTGGTATAAATATTGGAAAGGAGCTCAGATCATTTACAAAAAAAAACTGTTCCTTGTTTTGCACTCGATTACATTTTCAAAGCTTTAAAAAAGACATTGCACTCAGGAAATAAATAAAGAAACGTTGGGCTTAATGATCCCCACACAAGTAGCTGTTTCATTATGTCCCCGGGACACCAGGAGCCATCCTCTTGATAATTGATTAGGAGAAAATTACGTGGCATATTGGAATATTGAATTTCTGAGACCAAATGCCAGAAATTCATTGTTGAGTCCCAGTTTTCAACATCTTATTTTTCAGTTTAATATGACAAAGGAAGCTATTTGAATATGTTTAGGGAGTAATGATGGGCATTTTTTTTACAATTTGTCTTGACATTTTATGCACTAAACAGAGTATATTAAAAATAACCATCAGATGTACTGATACTAAAAGTAAATATTAATTGCAGCATTATAGCGCTCCCATTATGGAATAATCCCACCTTGGAGGTTTTCAAATGTATAAAAACCTACAATAACTTGATATTTAACATGGCTGTCCCCTCCAAATCAACTCATGTTCCAGACGACTATATAAAACGAACATGAAGTAGACCTAAACCAAATGTATTACATAGACTGGTAAGGTTGCAACAATTCTCACTGACAAAATGATTTGTTTTATAAAATTATTATTTTGCTTTCCAAAATGTAGCTTGCTGTGTTTAACTAGGCGTTCAGACTATTACAATGTTCACAATGAAACGCAACAAATGCTCAGATAGAAGATGCTAAAAAAGCAAATACTTGGCTATTTTCTGCTTCATAAAGCATGAAAAGAGCATTTAATCAGTTCACAAAATAGACAATAATTAATTTCTCTTGATTAATTAATAGCACCACAAATAAAGGAGAGGCAGTCAAAGTCAAGCAAGATCATAACTATGATCAGTGCTGCCACCTGAGCCGTGTCACATAAACACTTGAAAGCTCAGACACTGACAAGATGCACTGAGACACTGTTAGAAGACGCTTTCTAAATGAAATTGAAATGTAGAAAACACATGCAGAAACAGAATCCACAGCAACATCAATATCAACAGTGTAAAACATGTCACTTTGTGGTTTTATAGGTGGCATACAGCTATACATATACTTTACTAAGTATTATCTCTATGATATTACTACAGACAGAGAGAAAAGAAACTGAATATTTGTTTCCTTGTCTAACATTGTAATTTTACTAACAAGCATCTGCTGACTTTAGCTGCTGTTTGATCAACAACTATGGTTATTAAGTTGATTAATTTGTAGTCTAAATGAATGTTAAAATAATCTAAATAATTCATAATACTATGTTTTCTCTCTAACCTTATTTGGTAGAAGAACTTGAAAATATATTCAGTAAAAACATGTACATTCATATTAAAATTGGTATTCCAGTTCTATTAAAGTTCACACAATAACACGCACACTTCATCTATAGATCTGCAGCATTGAGTTAGACACATTTACAAGCTTGGACACGGTGAGGGGATCGCAAAGTTTACTGAAGCTAATCAGAGTTTCAGACGAGGGCTTTTTCTCTGAGGACACAGAGGATGGGCCAAATCAGGGGAGCAGAATTCGCTTTAAAGCTCAGGTATGTTTTGATAGCCTTGATGTTTTTTTTTTTTTCAGGGCAGCTCACGAATCAATTTGCTGGCTTCAAAGAAATGGCCAAACTCTTAAAAAAATCAACCCAAAGTGCTCTGAAGAGTCTAAAGCTGGAAAGAAAAATGCTGGATGTTGCACCTTATTTAAGAGCCAGGGAAACTGTGAAAAAGTTAAAAATGTGTTTCTGACTTGTGTTTACCATGAGGGACTGTTGCCATGAGGCGTAATGTGCAGTGCACAGCAATAGCCACAGATCCATCAGCCGCTTCGGAACAGTAATTAGTGGAGGTGGAAATGGAAATTTATTTTTACATTTTTGTTCTCAGTTTGTCCATGTGACCTTTGTGAGGGTAGGGGGCAAAGTCAAAGCATCAGTGACGTACTCCGCCCTCGTCCATGGGCATCTCGTGGAATTCACGGGTTAATTTCAACTCAGACGTCTCGTGAAGCTGTGGAAATAACAATTTACACCGATCAGCCACAACATTAAACCCACCAGGTGGCTGATTGCTGTATATGCCACATAAACTCTGGAATGGTCCTTTAATCCTGTGTATCAGACTGTGAGGTTCTCCTACAGTGAAGTTAAATGAAGTTCAGGATCAAAGACCTGGCTGCAGCTCAGAGGCACAGGAGGAGGTTAGACCTTCAGCATCTTCTCCTCTCCCATCCTCTCCTTCTCTCTTTTAACTTTGTCATGATCTTTGTTTTTAATCTGCTCTGCTACATTCATATGTTCTAAGATGCCTTCATCCCTCCTCCCTTTTCTCTGCACCCCCCCTCAACTTCTTTCCACTGACAACTAGTTCAAAGGAGGCACCTCCCACTAAGTACCCCCCACCACATCACCTCTCTCATCCATTTCTCTGCTGCTCTTTCCCAGTTTCCTCAGTAGGGGGTATTTAGGTTTCCTCCCTGACACTTCGTCTTTTTTTTCTCTCTTTCCATCTTCCTGTCACCCTCTGCTCTTTCTTCGCAGACTTTATACTTTGTTGTTAGGACTCCTGCAAAAATACATGCAACAGTCTTCGGTGCATTGCGGAAAGCCTGTTGTGGGTTATAACAACATAAGTTGCAAAAGAGCCTCAGACGATGCACTGCAGAGACCCGCGTGTCAAGTGAGTGCAGCACACAGCTCCTTATCTCTGCCCTTCTCTTCCTTCCACTTCTGAATCTGGGGCTGGGAAAGGCGACCTCCTGCTGTGATGATACTTCCTTACATCCATCTCACCCCTCAATTCTCCTGCCCCGCCGCACCACCAGCACACACACACACACACACACCAACATCAACCAACTCCTTCAACATTTCTCTTCTAACCCCTCTCCCTTTCTTGTCACTACTCTCCACTTGTTTCCAGTAAAAGGGATTTTTTGTCCTCACAACTTTGAGGCTTATTTGACGGGTTAAGAATTAATATTTAGGTGCAGGTTGGACTTTGATTTAGCTTAGTGAGTTTCCTGACCTCTTCCTCCTTCTCTGAACTATGATTCATTATTGGAAAGTTGGATTCAGCTACTTTACTCTGTCAACCATAGCTGTTTCCCCTCCCAAGTGTTACTCACACTTACACTTGTGACACTCCAGCCGACACACACACATACACACACATTCAGTCCTTCACATAAACCTGCTCAATCACTCACACAGAAGGTTAGAACAGACACACAAAGTCAGTGTAGGCGTTGATAAGGATACACACACTTACTCAGGTAACACAAACACACACGTACAGACACATTTATGGAGTGATCCTTGGCCAACCTTGCTAAAGAAGGACAAAAGCGGCTGTGAACTGCCTCTAACCTATTGTGGCAGTAATGTTTTTGTCTGTGTGTGTTTGTGTGTAGACTGGAGGTTGAAAGAAATTTTAAATGTGACCTTGTGAATTTCGAATCCAGATGGACAGGTAGAGACGGAAAATGAAGGTGTTTGTGTTTACCTGTCACCAGAGGTCTGCTTTCCTTAGTGCATCACACTCTGATGATGCTGATAATGATGATAATGATGGTCATGAGGGTGATGTTTGATGATGATGAGGTCCTTATGTGTTGCCACAACTGCTGCTTTTACAGTTAGGGAGGAACGATTACGGTCCCTAATTATTTCTCTCCCCACTTATCTTCCCCTCTCTCTCTCTCTCTCTCACACACACACACACAAAATGCACATAAAACTAAACAAAATCACACTTTGAAGGCATGACCTTCTTTGAAAGTGACACCAATTTGCACAAGGACCAAGTGAAATCAAACACACTCTGCAGACCTATTGCAGAATATTGCAGCTACACACACACACACACACATATATATATATATATATATATATAGAACAAGTAAATCTCAGTTTGGAGGAGTGGCAGCCATTTCCCCTTTAGGAGCTAACATTTACTAGTTAAGGGATGAGGAGAGGCTTTTGTACACAGGACAAAGACAATTAAGCCAGATATAATCATTACCTCCACAAAGCCAGTAATGCATCGTTCCAACGTGTAGGTAATTTGCACCTTGCTAGGATGGCTGGTCTCTGGAGGCAAATGTGCTGCTCAAATAGTTTTCTGTCACTAATCTTTCCTGTGAGTGCAGAGATGCAGGAGCTGCACGACAATGCAGCACTGCCCCCTCATGGCCATGAGTGGAGCATCAGCAGAGCAAGTGATCGGACTTCATCAGGGTTTTTTTGTATTTGTACATGAAATTATACACATTTCACAACATTAAGCATGGGAGAACCGATGCAAAGTGTTTAAACACTTTATGGTGCTTGAAAATGACATCTAGTCAAGAAAGGCATCAAGACATGAAATCTACACCATTAAACTAGTTAAAAAATTCAGGATCATTAAAAACATTTCGTCATTTAGCAGACGCTTTTATCCAAAGCGACTTACAGAGTAATTTGGTACATACATACATACAAAAACATGCATGGAAAGAATTTCAGAAAAATCTCTTTTTTATGTTAAAAGTTATTAATGCTTGATTTGTGTTGGATGGGGGTGCAGTTTATAAGTGGGACTCCAAAAGGACAGTAAAACCTCATTTAAACTTTAAAATAAAAATATGAAAGAAAGAATAAGACGGTCCGGACATACACAGGGCTGACCTATGAACATAAATATTTATTTTCTAAGTTATGTTTGACCTTCATTATAACTAAAATGTCTGCTATGTTTACGCAATTAATGCTATAAAAATATTTTCAAATGGTAAAATCAAACAGGTCAAACCGTGTTTATAGTGACAGCAACAGACGCAGGTAAAAACATTTAAAATGCAAAGAGCAAATGAAATTCAAGCCCACGGCTACAGTGGGATTCAACAGAGCCCCACTGACAAACACGGTGACACTAAAACGTGAAATGGAAACAAGGGCTTGAAGGATGGCGTGCACGAGTGTGAACATTCGCTCACATTCGGTGGGCTTGTCAGGCCATTTGTCTGGGCTGCACCGCTGACATTGCTGAGGACAGTGAGACGCAAGGACACTGACCTCAACCTCTTTACAAGCTGCAGGAAGCCTCGGGGCTGACAAATTGCTGGAGTGGTCCCAGAGGGTATCACCTCAACATGTAACTACACGACCCTCAAATGTCCGGAGAGGCAGCCTTGGGAGTCGAGGAGATTTAATAAAAAGAAAATAAATCCACCTTCCTCTATTTTACATGCAGCACAACAAAAATGTGCTTTTCCAGACAACAGTAACATCCACATCTTTGATTTTCTGTTGCTCCCCTGCCACGGTTTCACGCTATCTCAAAATTTCCATGTAATCAATAGTTTTCTGAGCTGTGACAAATGGCTCCGGATGGAACAAACACAACCGTACACAGACATCCGAGAAACATCCATAATCAGATGCTTTGCTCCCACGTTTCTATTTGTAAAACCTTTATCTTATCAAAGGTATGTGACACATTTCCTGCACAGTTCCCCCACAAGTGTAAGTGTTATAATGGAAGGGTTTAAAAATACATTTTTGTAGTTTTGAGTGGCTCACACTGGGCTGGCTTGCACAAACATTGCTAACAAGCTAACACGAGAAGTGCCAGTTTCTCAAAACAAATACAAAGCATCTGCTGTGAGACCTTGTTGACATTTTCAGGATGAGATGTCAAGACGAGAAGCTGCTAATTAAGCAGAATCTCACTTAAAAAAAGAACTAGGAAAACAGGTAGCAGACATCATAGTCTGAATATTAGTGTAATATAACAGAAAACCCACAATATGCTGCAAAGTATGAAGAAGGCATTTGGCAAATGATAATAATGATAAACTCATAAAGTAGTGAGTCTGTGAAGACAGGTTCATGTTTTCTTCCTTGGAGGAGCTTCATTGAGTTTCATCTAATCACAAGTTTAGAATTAGAGGCTATAAATAATTTAGGACTAGTTTGATATTAGTGTTATGGTTATAGCTGATCGTTTCCTATTCTACAGGATCAACTAATCTGGCTCCACATTTGAAGAGCTGTGACACAACGATCCAACATCCAACGATCATGGTGTCCGTCAATGTCCACTGGTCTAGTTTTTGTGGTGTGTTGCAAGTTGTGTTGGCACTGTCCACATCCCTTTTGACTCAAATCAATGTCTGTCCCAATAGTGAGAGAGACCACTCTGATTAGTTATGAATGAAGTGCACGAAAATATATTACATGTGACACAAGTAGCTATAAACTGTCAGTGATAAGCAGGATTGGTGCTGGTTACTTGTTGTTCCAGACATGAGGCTGTGCAGTAGTTGGTCTTCGTGGCCTTGATGTTGGTTTGGTGGATCATAGCCGTAAAATATACCCATTGGGGATTTTCCCCTAGGGGATTAATAAAGTATTTGTGGTTCTGATTCTGATTGATCCCATTTCCTTGTGCGTCCTTTTAGTTCTATCCAAACAGAGATAGTGAAGTGACATCCCAGTAAACATACCAGTCTGGGGCCAATGAGGGCCCACATGGATCCCCCAGGATCCCTCCTTTCATCAGACAGATGTAGTATGTGCCCCCTCAGTGGCGTTTGTGTTCTGAATTAGCGAGTGCCCATTAGCTTACTCCAGGATAACAAACTCGACATTGATGGTAATAACGAGACATAAGAGCAAGGATGAAACAAAGTTTGAGACGCTCATGTGTTGAAGGTTAACAACACATGAGCGAACCCGCTTAGTTTCCTTTTATGTACGTAAGAGCAAATGCACATATGCATGTGCTCAAGGGCACTGCTGAACGTGTACAGGTGACAGAATATATTCAGACTGTTTTGCTTCACAAATTTTCATTTAGACAGGAATATGCTAAAAGCCAAATCCCACATGTGCGCACAACCCTCAGGAGGTAAAGTTTCAGTTTTCCCACCTCCTGCTCTGGGCCTCTCCTCCTGAAAAAGTCACAACTTCAAAGTCAAAACGCACTCACACACACACACACACACACACACGATCCGAGCGTTCCCGTTTTTTGCGCTGCCCATTTCCTGCCCTGTCCTCCAGTGGGGCTCTTTTGCCCTTTGTGATGTATAATTGAAGCTGTTTGTAATTTCACTGACTTGCTTCCAGCCGAGTCCCACTCTGAGCTGAGCTTTCACTCTCTCGTCATCGTAGAATATTCTCTCTGATGTAGAGAGACCAGCCCTTTGAATGTGCTGGTTAACATGCCCCCCCCAACCCTCCCATCAAGACCACCCCCCCATTTATCCCTAATGTACATGTTATTTGAATTAGTAGGCTTTCTTGTCCCGTGCTGATGCTTTAGTGGAATATACCAGGAAACCAGTTTTACTAAAGAATATAGCTGATGATAATCAGTTGGTAAGCCAGTTGCCCATGTCTCACAAGGTCAAGGGTTCGATTCCAAGTGTCAACCTTGAGTGTTGTAGCACTAAAGATTGCTCTTGATCTCGATACCAGTCTTAAAACCACGTTCTTAGGGCAGCTGTAGCCCAGTTGGTATGGCAGTCATCCATGGACCACAGGGTCAGTGGTTCCATCTCCCGGTCTCTCCCCTCTGTGTGTGTGTGTGTGTGTACCAAATTACCCTGTGTCACATTGGATAAAAGCATCTGCTTTTGACTAAATGTAAATTCTAAATTTACTCTCAACTACATTACTGGTTTACACCCATTAGGATTTGCAAAAGCTTTACAAGGTGTTAAGAGGCCTTCTGGATTTTTAAGGGCGTGCATCCTCATTCCAGATGTTTGTCGATGCCATATTCCCTATATTTGCTAAAATATAAGCCTTTTCATCTTTCAACAGCTGTATTTTTTCTGGCTAAATGCGAATCCTGGGCATGTTTGAGCTGTCAGGATTATATTAGTGGAACTAAAGCCAAACGTACCCTGAGTGCGTATCATTGTGTCAGACTAATGCTTCAAAGGTGAAGTGCGACATTTCCATGTTTAACTTTCAACATTAAAGTCCTGAAAGGATGATGGATAAACTCAACACCACCTAGTTGTTGATCTATTGCAATCACAACTCAGTAAACTCTATTAGCTCGTTAAGGCTGTGATGGTGTGAAGGCGGTGGAAAAAGCCACTAAGAATCATTTTTCCGGAACAGTTTCCATGGTCAAGCACGAACGTTTATGGTTACGTGTTGCTGTTATTGGTCTGCACTGGAGAAACCGACCCCCTGAAAGATTTTCTTTTCTTTTTTGACAGTAACCAGGAAAACAAACACGGCAGCCATTTTGCAGCTGCTGCCAAGACACAAATGATTATTAATGGCTGCTGAAGTGTCACAGTTGGCTGGTTTTTCAGACTTTACTCTTGCGTTTTAAAGTTGTCTGGTTCAGCTTTGCATTTTACAAATGAATGTCTGAATAAGCCATTGTTCAGTCCTTTATGGTGACAGGTGCAGTATGTAAACACCGACAATCTGATCATCATGTGAAAAAGCTTCAGATGTGGTTCACAGATAATGTTCAATTTAGCCTGCACCACATATACTGGTGGGATACTTTGCAGCCAGAGATGCATTTACACACACACACACACACACACACAAACTAGATAGATCACCCAGCGTGACTTCCTGGCCTTCTGTGAGACAGTAAAACCTTTAATGGGTAATAAATGGAACCTGACCTTGAGCACAGTGTGACGCTGTCCGGCTCTGATCAGGTCTGATATAGAGCAGGAAACAGATGAAGGTGATGCGGCGGTGAGGACAACACTGAGGATATCTGAACAACACAAGGAGAAAAGAAGACTTACTAGTATGAGAAAGTATTGGCTACACCCAAAATAATTAAGTAAACATATTTGCTGCAATGTGTTTTATAAAGAGAACACAAGTATTTCCAGACTCAATTATCTCAACAACTACTGGATGTTAGTGAAAATGTTTGGTGATAAAAGTCTGTCCGATGCTTTGGTTTGTTACCAAAGTAATGCAGATGGATGCAGCCACTTACTGTGAATGACAAACGGAGTAGAAAATATTTCATCAACATATTTATTGCACATTCAAGTAGAATGTGCAATAAATATGTAGAATAGATGGCCCAAGTGTACCAGCAAACTAAAGACACTGCCGTCAGCCTGAGCTCTGAATACAGTGTATAAGTGGTGACAGAAATTTAATACACAAACTAAATTCTCAATTATGTTTCCAAGTACACGCAAGTGTAGCTTATCTGGTCTTCATTTCGACTGAATCCCTGATTCAAACAAGTATTCTAAACACTATGGAACTTGATGCTGCTGCTAATACGAATGTAAATCTGATTTGTTTCATGTGTGCCTCAAATGTTGCTGCTGAATCTAAAATGTTCAATTCTTGTTAAATCTGATTCAGAGAGAATATAACCACAAATATGAGTAAATACCATCGGCTACTTCAGCATTTTCCCCTTGAGCATGTAAACGTTAGCATTTCGATCCAACAACATTGTATCTGTGCAAATTAGCATGAGGGAAAATAATTCTAGCTCTTAATAGAGTGTTTTCAGTTGCTTAAACATAATTAAACTATAAAAAATAAACTAGCATTTAGTGGCTTGCGGCAGATATTGTAGAAAAACAAGTGTCCTACAAATTTATTCAACATGTTTCCTCATTAAACTGGAATAAACAATTCAGGTGGGTGAACAATTGCTTTGTTTCAATGATAAACTGTGTATTCATTTTCAGAAGATCGGAAAACAATCACTGTGAAGATTAACAAAAGGTCGGGAATAAATACGCTTAAAAACACACAAAAAAAAGACACTTGCATCTTTCTGCTTATTTTTATTTCATTGTTCAAATTCATATCAGTAGACTTGGAGAAATAAAAGGTATTTTTTCCTTTTTAAACATTCTCTTCAACAAAAATATAACAACTATTTACAATCACTCATAAAAAATACATAAAAAGCATATGAGCAAAATCATGTTGTCTTTCTAAAAGACATAAGTTACAACAGCTATGAGAAGTGAGACAAAAGCAAACTTTAAGCCACAGACCAAGTTAATACCTCTTTGTACAGATTGTGCAGCACACTCAACACATTTAAGCTTATTGTTGTGCATTTATGCTGTAATGCCAAAACATGTCTAAATAAAACACATTCACGTCTCTCTCTTATTGCATTCCGGGTAAACACGGCAGGACACGGGGGCTAAATTACAAACGAGGCAGAAGAGACATTCTCATCGAGCTGTGAAGGGAGGTGAAGTTCCAGTTTAGGTGGCTAAAAAACACTGACATGTTGTGTTCACAGTGCCAAGAGCTGCTCACTGCCACATCCTCCGAGAAGAAGGGGCTGTTACTGACGAACTGTGGCCCTAAAAGGAAGAACGCAGCATTTCACGTGACTGAAAAAGAACAAATCCTTCGCTAGTTTTAAGGACAAGAAAATTCTGCCTGGTGTTTGGCTTGTTTTCAATATACAGAATATTAATACTGATTTGTGGCGGAGAAATGAGGAATACAGTTGTACAAAGAAATAAGGAATTGTCAGTTTCTGTCTCAGTCTTTCTACTGTCGAGATTGTTTTTAAAAGAAGAAGATGCTCGTGACTTTGGAGAAGCAACAGAGTGAAATCCAGCAGAGGAGCAAAGCGAGAAGGAAAAGTTGAAAGTCCTGCTGAGTTGACGGGCTGAGGAAGGAGGCAGGGAGGCAGACAGAAAGGCTGCACTATGCATGGCTTTGTGGCAGGGCTTGTTCTGCTCAATTCAAGCAAGACCAGGATGCAGTAACATCCAAAAAACTCCTGGTTAATCATCCAGCTGAGTGTCTGAATGAACTCCACTCATGCCACGAGGGGCTCACACCTCTGTGCAGGCGAGAGCAATCAGAGCTGCAAAATAAGAAGGGCTTTTATGGAGAATGACTTGTGAGCCTCTCCTTATGTGCTGTACACCCGGGCTGAATCAAAAGGGGCTTTTTAAATGCTAAGTTGATCCCAAGCTCACAAATATAACTCCACAACAACAACAACAAAAAACACTCACACAAACACGCACGCACGCATGCAGTCATATCCCAAAACACAGCAGCAATTACACTCGGAGACAGGTCAGAAATGGCACCAACAACAGAGTGTGAGCTGAAGAAACAAAAAAAGGAACAAGAAATAAGACATTTCTTTACAGACTCTTGCCCAAAGGCAGAAACTGGGCAATCGCAACCTTGGATTATTTGTTATAACAAAATATTCAAAAATAGCCTTTATAGAGGACTCTTCTTTTTCTCATCTATACAGGATCAGTTAACATTAATTTATGGCAAAGAAACAACAAAATATAGACGTATAAATCCATACATATGCCGTGTATATATTAGCATCAACCATTTCAAGTCTTTTTGTGGCAAACAAATGCTAAGGAAGCATCAGAGCGTGAGGCAGGACAGCAGAAGAGAAGTTCCAGTTACACACACACACTCGGCTTCCAAAGCCTTTCATCAGAACGTACAAATTTGCCTCCGTTTTCAATAAAGCTGAACAATTTTCAAGCACTTTTTAAAATATTCTACAAAATTTACTATGAACATGGAACTGAGATGAGAGCAGAGAATTAAAATACATCATCTGTTCATTTGCTTTGTTGCTAGTTTTTTTAGTTTATTTTGTTTTAAATAAGAAGCAAAAACCAGCGCATCTGCATATTCCTGCTGCATTATAAACAAATTTACAAGGTCAACTGAAGCTGGAGGATTATATTCTAACATTTCAGCTTGTAATTCAATAGACAACAAGTCTAATAAACACTGTAAACAAAAGCGTCGGTGTAAACACTGTCCTTTGTCTTGAAGCGCAAACGCTAAGGTTTGGGTGT
This sequence comes from Channa striata, assembly GCA_033026295.1. Taxonomy (NCBI): domain Eukaryota; kingdom Metazoa; phylum Chordata; class Actinopteri; order Anabantiformes; family Channidae; genus Channa; species Channa striata. The sequence continues at coordinate 3,929,495 of CM065182.1, forward strand.
GTGTGTGTGTGTGTGAGTGTACATGCATGCACGCTGTGGGCCACACAGTGCTAATTTATTGTTTATTACAGCTGCTGCAATAAAATAACGACACGTTTTACTCTACAGGAAGCAGCGAGGCAATAGTTCTTTAGCTCATTAAAAACGAGTTATAATACAGGTTTCATAGAACATCCAGGAGGCGACATGCCGTTAAAAGTACCTCACGTCAGACTGAGCGAGCAACAGGGGAGGTGGCTGGGTGGCGGAGGGCGCGACACGACGACACAGAACTGCCTGAGAGATGCCGCTCGTCTTTTCTTAAGCACAGCGAAGAACGCCAAGTGCTCAAACACAAACAGACGTGCTCTCGGTTAGTTCAGGGTTTACATTTCTCCACCCGCGAGGGAGCGAAAAGCGCGTCCAGAGGCCCTTTGCTGCTCTCGGCGGCTTTCTCAAAATCAACAACAGCCACACGTGTGCGCTCTGGGATAACAAAGTGGGTTTTGTTGCTGATTTTTGTGCATTTGCACCGATGGTATTAATGGAAATTTACACCATCGGTGCCAGAGACTGACAGAGGCCCATAAAGATTCCAAAAAAAAAAAAAAATCTTTTCTCATCTTACAATCTACATTCATGTTGTTTTGAAGCAAACTTCAAACCGAAAAGAAAAACACCAGGAGCTGATGTCTGCCGCAATACTCACTACAACTTTTCATCCCTTTGGCTGCTCTTCCTTTCTATTCGCACAGAAAAACAAAGCTCAGTGATGCAACAAAAAGACGAAACTTTTTTTTACAAAAAATACTGTACAACAGAAAAAAAGCCACGTAAAACATGTGTAGACATGACAGCTTGAAGCGCAAAATGGAGGTACACGGTCTGTTTCCAACGAGGCTGACTTCTTCTCATTAAACATCGTTTTTGTCAACAGTTACTTCTTTAATTGTCCGTCGTGAGACGTCCGTCTGTCGAGACATAACCCGTCCCAAATGACTTATTCGACTTTGCTCAAGAGTCAGGAAAAAAGGATCTAAAATCTTTGTTTTGTGACTCGTTTAAAAATAGATTACAGTACAAATCCTGGGAGGTGGAGAGAGGTCACGGTGCCCGCTGGTCAGGTCCAGAGGTGCATTATGGTCCATGGTGATGTAGCACGAGCCTGTGGGCCAGGATTGGAGAATGTGCTCTGACACGTGCTGATGACAGGCTGCCAGCTCGGTCCAAAGCCTGGTCAACACGACACGGTCTGTGTGTGTGTGTGTGTGTGTGAGAGCATCTTTACACTGCTGACACTTGTTCATCTGCAAAAGAGAATTGAGGCATGTGTCAAAGTGTTAATGTAGAACATTTTACAGGGTTCATGCAGTGTTAAAAAGTTCTGGAAACTAAAAATGCGATATTTTAAAACACTTCCACACGTCCAAGTTTGAACCAAGGTGCACACTGCAATTTTGCAAAACTGCCATCTGCCGAACGTGGGCTTCTTCTTGTGACACGCTGCACTTTGATGTCGCGTTGCTCACCTGGGCATGTTTGACACCTGCTGTTTTGATCCAGACCCATCTAAATGTTTAAAAGCGACTTTAGCCGTTTTTCAAACAGCTAATTTTCAATTTCATATTCAATTCACAAATGCTAACAAACTTCAGCAGACACTTCTGACTACAAAGTATATGTTAAAGCCATGGAATGCATCAGACATCATCCTTCTTTGCACAAAATCAGATACAAACGATGATTGTCCGTGGGGATGTTGTACGAATCCTACTCAAATACAAAGGCAGTGTTAAAAAAGGGAAGCAATACTTGCTTGAAATGTTGCTTAAGCGTGAAACTGTGAAATTTAGCATCCTGTAAGGACGTACCTTCTTCACTGTCAGCCAGCTCCTTTGGTGGAAGGCAAATACTGGGCGGTCTGGAGTTGCCCTGCATGTCGGCCATCCGGGCCTCTTGGTGGTGGAGGTGATGGTTACCGGCCAGCCTCCGTGCCTCAGCCAAACTGCCGGCCGCTCCGGGGTTCTGCAGGAGTTTGCTCCTCTGCAGGGCCACACTGTAGTCTGGAGGTCTGAGGTGGGGAGGCCTGGGAAGGAGACCTCCTGGCCCACCGACTACTCCGTCTGTGAGGCCGAGATCCCCCAGAGCCAGACCCTGGTAGCCTGGAGGGGTGGGAGGGGGAGCTCGGTAACGCTCATCCTTGGCGGGGGAGGTGACACAGTACACTGGATGGAGGTGTAGATCAAAAGAAAAGGAGGAATGGAGCAAAGAAGGAGGGGAGTGAGGGATGAGGAGGGGTGGAGGAAGAAAACAGAGGTGTGTGAGGAAAAACTAAATAACGGAATTAAAAAAAAGTAAATTATGTTGATGTTTCACTGCCACAACACACAACTGTGCATGCACCAAAATGTGTTGAAAGGTAAAAGAAATAGACAAACAATGAGATGGAAGACTGCGTGTAATGATTATGTTCATTAATCTGCCACAGATTAATTGATTAATCGTTTGCTTTTTAAAGACTGGAGAATAAGGAAGGGGCTTCTTTTGTCCCAGACTTTTTAGGGGACATAAACTCTTATAATTTGAGACATTAACAAACGATTAATCGAATTTCAATTTTTTTTGTTCAATTTTTACCGGTGAACAGCCTCAGCAGCAGGACACAACGCTCCTTTTACTCATCCTCTACCCATTTTCGTACTCAACACAAAACCCGTCGAATATAAATCCTCATAAAACGAGCAACCTGCACCGTCTTACAGTTTAACATGGAACTCTAGCAGATGTTGCAGGAGATAAATTCACACTCTGGCTGATGGGGAAGCTCCATAACTCCTGCATGGAGAGTCAACAGCAGCAAGAATGAGACCTGTTTGGGATCTCAGCCCAAGAACGAACCCCAAGAAATGCCAAAGTGCAGCATTTGCCAGCTGTTTACTCGAGCCCAACAGCAAGCCGAGCAGCACTAAGCTGCAGTAATTCGCGAAAAACAAACTTAATTTAGCGCATGTAGGCCTGATACTGAATATGCAGAGCTGTGTTCATATTCATTATCAAGACAGTTGAGGCAAAGCTGATGTCTTACTGCGTGACTAGTAAAAGTCTAGTGTTGCACGAGGACGCCTATTTTCTACTGTGACCATCTAAACAGCTGCAGCCCCCCCCCACCCCCCACCCCCAGCCCAGCAGACGCTCACACACTACAAAGCTGACTTCTGCGTTTACAGGGAATCCCCTGACCCCTCACCTATCAGGCCCTTCTCTGTGCTTGATGTCACCGTTTTGTAGGCGGGGTCTGTGCTTTGCCCTCTTTCCTCATTGGTTGGAGAGGACGGGCGCTCCGAGGTGTTTCTCCGCTTTATCGTCCCGTAATTTCCCTCATAGGTGTCCGACAGCGAGCTGGAGGACGCCCAGCTCTGTCGCGACTGATTGGACAGCTCCGAGCTGGAGTCTCTGGAGTGCTGCTTGGCAGCGCCCTCGTTGGCCCACGTGTGAGCGGCGCCCTTGCCTTCCGCTATGGGTCCAGCCAGCTGCGTGTGCTTGAAGGCGGCCAGGTGCGCGTGCTGGAGAGAAAGCGGGTGCCCGTGGATGCCGTGGTCCCAGGGCCGGCAGGAGGAGGTGTGGAGGTTCTGGAAGGAGTCGTGGGAGTTGGAGGAGCAGGACGTCCAGCTGCCGCGGCCGCTGTCCGCCACCGAGTCCGTAGAGGTGTGGTCTGGGGTCAGCTCCTCCGTCGAGATGGAGGAGGTGAAGGTGGAGGCTCGTGTTACAGATCCTCGGGCTGACGATGAAGAACTAGTGAAGATAAAAGAGACGAGAGTAAGGCAGTTAAGGACAGTAGACCTAAGAAATGTAACTCCTGCACATTTGTTCTTTAAATAAACCGGCTGTTTTGCTTTTTTCCCACATAATTTACACATTCTTTTGTAACTTACAAAAAGAGGATAAGAGGTAAAAAACCTGCAAAGGAGAGGGTTAGTTAAATGAAGTCACGCTGACATAACGTGGCAGTGATGAGGGGGAAAAGAGGGCAAAGGAGGAGGTGCAATAACTACAAGAAGCTTTGGGCTGGAGGACGTTTAGGTCACAGAGTCACAAAGATGAATGAAAACAGGATGAGGTCGGATGCTGCGCAGGTGGTCCGAGCTCTCGACACAGTCTCTGACTCTCAACCCTGACGACCTATTGGTTGTGTCCACACGAGTTACTGCACGGATTCTTCTACAGTCTGCCGTTGTTCCACCTGTTACTGTGAATGTTCCGACTCATCTGTACAAAACTTTTCACAGCATATTCCTGTGGCACAGATCACCATGTCTGCGTTTAAGAAAAAAAAAAACTTTTTACAAGTTTGTTTTCTCCTCAGCTGCTTTTCATGAAGCGTCAGTTTGATTCACTGACGTGGTTTTACAGGACAAACAAGCCACTCAGTGAAACTGAGCCACGTTTCATAAAAGTGATCAGACCAACGCAGCAAGGCTGCCGAGGCGATATAACACGAGGGAAGCAGACAGATGACTGCGTCAGCCGGGATTTTATGGTCTCCTTTTTAAGCGACAGAATGGCCTGATCATGAAGGAACAATAAACAACCAGCAGACAATAAAAAAGGCGGGTTGTTTGCTCGGTCAGATTAAAAGCTGCCTGCGTGAAAACTGATATGCTGTTAACAGAGAAAAGCATAAAGAGAAGGGCAGTAAATGTGGGACGCTAATAAAAATCTGATGCCTTTACAACTTCCTCATCTCTGGGTTTTGATGAGTGAAGGACATAATTAAAATCCAGCTGGGTGTGAAAGAAGAAGAGCAGCTTCCCTTTTGCTCCTGTTGTCCTTAGGGAAGATTGAGGATGATGAAGATGAGGATGGATTTGTGAAAAGATATTTTTCAGTCAGTGTCTGAGCCACAGGAAAAAAAATGTTTTTGTCAAATTCAGTCAAATTAATCCTCAACCCTGTGTCTTCACATTATTAACAATGAAGGTTTGGCCAAGGTGTGAACTCACAAGGATACTGATAAAGTTTAAGTATTTGCACACACTTAGATAAGTGAATTTGTCCTGTATAAAGCCCTTAAAGTTAGCGTAGTGCCATGTGAGGGGGTGATTTTAACATTACCTGCCCGAGCCGGGTTTTTTCATAAACATACTTTGCATTATACAAATGTTTGTCTTGTCTGTCTTGACCAAGATTTGTTTTTGTTTCAACAAAATTTTTGTATTTTTCTAAACGTGGAATTCCCAAATTTTCCCACCTTACTACTGTAGCAGAAGGTTTTTATTGCTACAGGAAAATAAAACAAAGTGTCTTAATTCAGGTATTCTTGCAGTAACCTGGTTATTCTAAATTTGCCAGGTCACTTCTCAAGTTTGTGCCTGAGACCTGATTTCAAAAACATTTTTCTTTTACTGCAGAGCTGAAAAATGCAGCGTCTTGACTTCGTTTCGGTTTTGGGCTCTAACGGTGCAGTCACAGGAGGACAGGCTCTGTAGTGAGACGATCCTACACAACTGAAGTATATGAATTTTACAGTCGAGCGCTCGCTTTTACAAACTGACCTATTTAATATGACACAGACCAAAGCGTTTATTTTTCACCTCGTTTCTTTGTTTTCAGTGTTAATTTCACCATTTAGTCACGCTCGTGCATTCATGGAACCCTGGTTTAACTGTAAAAACTGAAACGTGAAGAAAGAAACTTCTGCACATCTTTATGTGCTGTCAAGGTGCATGGAAGGAGAAAAGGAAAGGGAAGAAGAACATCTAATTTCCTTATTACACATTTTATTGTCGGTAAACATCCAGGACCTTTCCCCTGCATTTCTATTACCTCTTACCTGAACGGGGCATCACGTCCGTCACCCACTGTCACACACACAGGCCACATACACCACACATATACTAACCAGCCATGATATAGACTGTACATGTGTACTTCTCACACCCATCTCTATTTAAGTGTCATTTACTACGTACACAAGCCACGAGCTGAAATGGGGCAGTCTAATAATACAGACGTACACCACCTCTTCACTTTGACCTCAACAATAAACAGAGAATTATCACCTTTCAACTTAAAAACTGAGACATGACAACACTGTAAAAGTAGAATTCATGGCAGAGCCGCTGTGTACCTGACAAAGTGGACATTCTAATCAGGGCTCCCTCCAGGAATTATCCAGCTGACAAACCCGGTTTGTGACTTATATAATGCCACTGTTTTGTAGACAAAAGATGAAAGCCGACCTTGTCATTTACTCCAAGAGCATTATTACACACCGACTGTATTATGTCCACCCCCCCCAATAAAAAGTTCACTGTTCACTACAAGGAGCTGACGCATTATTACCTTGTGCTGGGCTGGTTATATTCAGCACCTAAGTGTGCATGTGTTGCCGCGGTGCTCTCAACAACTGCAGCAGCTGTTGTAGTAGCAGCTGTAGTATTAGCTGTAGTAGTGCAGGTCCTGCCGCTGCTGTTACTCCGCTCGTCAGACCCTGGTGCCGGCACAGAGTCCACGGAACAGATACTGGAGCGGGAGGAGATCTCGCTGTGGCTGGAGTCCGACAGGTTGTCAGCTTTACCGGCTGGCAGGAGAGCGTAACCTGGACAGAAGAACGGACATTCATGTTTGGAAGTGAACTAAAATATAGGTTATAATACACAGAAAAAGAACAAAATAAAATATAAAGCAATGGAATAAAAATGACCTGCTGCCTCTGAATACACCTTCCACTGACCTGAGTGTGAAATGTTCATCTTCCAAACACTTTTTAAACAATGTAAAAGCACGACAAGACATTTCGGTGCAATTTTAATAGAAATATATAAAAATAAAACACTGTCAACTCAGTTGGACTATCTTGTCATAAACTCTACAGTTTCTATTAGGGCTCACACAGAAGAGCACATGGGTTCACAAACTGTGGCGCTCTGTAAGTATAACAAACGTGTACATAACTTGAAAATTGTGCAGAAATTACTGTGAAGTTCAGTGGTGAGCTCCCAAACGTTATAACTATCAAACTTAATGAACAGGATGAACAAACACTGCACAGCACAGAATAAAACTCACATACCAAAACGTGCAAAGTACAAAACTGTTGTCAAACTTGAGTCATAGTTAAATTGAGCTAAATTTGGCTCAGATGTTACACAGAAAACAGGAAAACAAAACGAGGAATGGGAGTGTCGACTTTATCTAGACGGACTGCGGTGCCATTACTGTCACGAGCTGTCGATGACATCAACTCTCCCTGAAATGCCACTACCTTCCTTCAAATCAGTTTCTACTCGATGAGTAACGGGATAAATCGGTGAACTCGGTCAGACAGTCTTTCTCCGCTTGTGCCTGTCCCTGCAGAGCCAAAGGAAGGGGATGGGGCTGACTGACCTCCTGGCTCTGTGCTCGGCCTGTCCCTGACTCTCATCCTGAGTCGAGGAGGACACAACCTCACCCACTGCCTCCCTCTCGTTCACGTGTGGCCTGACGCGCCTCGGCCTCTCCCTTGACTGACTCCTTTCTCTTAATATCCTGAATGGTGACATCAGCCTGGTCCTGATCTTGGACTCGGGGGGTTTGGGTCTCACTAGCTGGGGCTGGGAGAGAACTGATGGGGTTGTGGGTGCCAGGTGGATGATGGGAGGCACCTCAGGGATTCCTGCTCTTACCCTGCGCAGCGTCACCTCTGCCTGTGCCTGTGCACCCTGGCTGCTGCCTTTCCTCTGCTCTGAAGGAAACAAATCTCTCTGCACTGCCTCTGCCCCCTCATCTTTCTCCTGGTTTAGTTCACTTCTTTTCTCCTCTTCCTCCCCTGTTTGACGCTCTCTCTCCCTGCTACTCTCTCGGCTGTGCTGCCTGGTCATCAGTAGGATCCTCTTGTGGAGGAGAGCCCCACCTATGCCGTAGCTGCGCAGGCTGATGGTGCCGGCCTTGGTGCTGGCCTCGCTGGTCAATGACGACGAGGAGCCTGACAAGTTCATCTGACTGGAGTTCTGGGACTTGGCCACACCTCCCACTGAAAACAGGAAACAACAGACAAAATGACAGATGAAAACAAAGCATTTCATTTTAACTCGAACATGAGGACAGTTGGAAATCTAGGCCACAGGTTGCTTTTAGATCCTCCTGATGATGGGATTCTGTCTGTTGTTGTATAAGAAGCATCAGACCAAAATCCTCAGAGTCTGTGCAACCTTACAACTGTTGGAGTAAGGAAAAGTTTAGAATTAAAACTACATATTAACTTCTAAACTTTACAGGCGTGACTATTCACATCCCTCCTCCTGATTATCACGAATGATTCAGAGCTCTCTGCCTGGAGCTGAATGACTCGTCTTCACCTCAGGTAACTTTCCTGGGATAAAAAGACAAAGCGTGAGCAGCACAGTCTCTGTTGCAGACCTTTGCGTGGAGAGCCCTGTGGCGACACCGTGGGGCTGGAGTGAAGGGAGGAGATGGTGGAGACGGTGTCGTCAGATGGTCTCTTGGTGCTCCACTCCTCTGATGAGGTCACGGGGGGTTTCTTCACCACCTGGGGAGAGTTGCTACCTGGAGGAAAAAAAGGAGAGGAAACAAGGACACTGAGATTCTGTGATACGCCTTTCACGACAAAGAACCCGAAACTCTCAGGTTTCTTCCTCTTTGCCAGTGTGCACAGAAAACTGTACACGCCGCAGCTTGAATTGGGATATTGGGTTTTAGCATGAGTCTAAATTTCACAGTTCTTGTATTGTACAGCAGCAGCTGTGATACACTGTGTTCTGAAGCATTAAACAATAACACAACCAGGTGGTGTTAAAGTTGTGGCTGATTTTTGTGTTCAAAAGTATGTCAGCTCGCTATTTTAAAAGTAGTATTTGTATTTATACAGGGTCTGATAAATGACAAAAAAATATTCTAAATTCAAGAAACCCTAAAGAAGCAAATCATTCGAAATAAACGGCTGTGACAACATGCAGGTGGACTCACTGGCTGTGCCTATGTCCTTGGCAGTGCTCTTCTTTCGTAGTGGGTTCAGGGGGACCTGGACTTGAAGGACTTGCGACACCCTGTTTGGCGTTTTTCCTGAGGGCAGAGTCGACCGCAGAGACACTGGAGACATGTCCGACTTGGTGGATCGTCTCTCGCTCAAGTTCTTCGACACTACAACCACAGAAAGGAAACAACATCATATTATATTAACCAAACATAAAAAAAATATCTACCATATCCCAAATTAACAAGGCCACTTACAGGTAAATAAGTATTCTCTGTAACAAATATTAGGATAACAGTTTAAGGATTATATGTTAAAGAGCCCTGAATTTACATCACAATTAGAAATTTACTTTACATGAAATATTTTGTCCAGATCATAAATCCAAGCCTTAGCAAAAACTGACTCATAAAGCAACGAAAATAAAAATCTAGACCTAAGCAGAAACCACACAGTTGATCGGTCCTGCAGTGACCAAAAGAAAAAGAAAAACACGTGTCCCTCAACAACACTGCAGAATTATCCACAGACAGACAGTCTCTGCGGCAGATGTCCCCTGATCAATCATTTGTCTCCCGTCACTTTTTCTGCACGACTCCTACAAATACACTAGGGGGCAGTGCAAGCCAAGCTGAACACCGTGTGTGCAGCAGCTGCCACATCAGTTTTTGTACAGTCAGTTTACATTTTTGGGGATTAAAAAAAAAACACTTTGTACACTGTACATAATAAATACATAAACTGCTTTTTGTAATAATTAATAGTTTATAGTTAATAGTTAACTATATTAATTATAGTTCATAGTTTTTATTAGGTTACTCACAGGTGCTGTACGCCGGCTCGCACTGCAGGGACATGATTTGGTGCTTCTCCTCGTCCGTCTCCACCGTCAGGTTGGACAGGTACTGCTTCACCTTCCTGGCCATCTGAGCGTCCTCGTACAGCTTCTTAGCGTTGAGGAGCGAGCTGCGACGAACCCGCTTCTTATGGGCCCCACCCTGCACGTCCAGCATGTTGGAGTTGGTGCTGCCCTGACTCAAGGACCTAACGCGAAGAAGGGAGAAGGTGGCGAAAAAGAGGGAAAGAAGAAAACGGGCGACAATAATGAGGACAGAGAGAAGAAAGTAATGGGAGAGAAGAAAGAGGTGACAAAGTGATGCGGGGAGAATTTGAGAGGAGTGAGCGAAATGGGTGAAGAAGATCGATGAAATTAAAGATACGACACAAACAGAAGAAATGCAGAAAGTGTAAAGACAAAAAATAGGCCGAGAGAGAGAGAGAGAGGAAAAGAGTGATCAATGCATTTAATTAATTTCTCATCTCTTCTACTATAAAATCTGTACATCTGTCTGAGCCGGAGCTGAGCATTGTAAAAAGGGACCATGCAAACTGGGAGGGAGGCAGCTCTTGCTGGTGTGCCATGCTATCACAGTACGGAACAGCAGAACATTCTGTCAGATGGAGGCAAAAAGGGGTTAGGAAACAAAAGATGCACACGATTCGAGATATTATGCCAGGATGCAGACGTGAACAAACAGGAAACCCGAGTCAAACGGCACCTGTCAACATTTCTCATGCTTTGACTTGGCAGATGGCAGAAATTTGCGTATTTGTGAAGTACTGAAATTGTAAAGGCTTCAAAAACGAGGTGTAAAGTCAATTCAGTGGCTGTTCTGTGCTACAAAACCAGCTTGGAGATCCTGTGATACAGCTGAAAGATCCCACACAGCCACTTTGCAGCCCTTGATCCGAGATTTCTGCCACTTCAACTGCTGTTTCCAAGGTGAAGAATTAACTTTTAAACGTCTACCTTTCACTCAAATTGTAAAAGCTCAAGATTAAAAAAACTAAAGGTGGAACTTTAGAGTTCAAATGTTCACTGTGTAATAACAGATGATCACTGAAGATCATATTATCAGATGAAAAGTTGTAGAACAGCTCATAAACAGACCATGAGGAGAGAATGATTGGCCGTTAGGTCTTTTACTTAAAGACTACTTGTCACGTGCAGCCGACCTGGGGCTAGTTTATTTGTTCGGTCACTTTATTTCTCACGTTTATTTATACCTGTATGTGGATTTTATGAAAATTAATTTGCACTTGAAGTAATAGTAACAGTGATATATCTGGAGTAAAAAGCATTTTACACAATGTGCACATGTTTAAAGCCTCTAACAGTAGGTATTTATTCGAGCTATGTGACTCAAACATAATGCAAATGAAAAATGCAAAACAAAGTGTCAGTGATGGACTTTGGTAAGCTTCAGGTGAACGGGCACTGCCAATGGACGGGTTAATGACACACAAGCACAGGCAGACGCATGTACACTCAGGTATGGTAAACGGGCAACATGCGGAGTTTATGGTGAAATTTCTGCTGGTCCAGACTGAAATGGGATGAAACCGGTACCAGGACAAACTTACCCTAAACTCTTCCACCTCTTCTTCCTGCAAGCAAGAGGCGTGAAGATTGAAGCGTGACTTAAACACAGGTTCAGGGGTCAAGGGGAGGAAGGAGGAGACAAGACGATGTAGAGGTCATGCCACCACAAAAAAACAGGAAATGACTGGAGATGTGAGGACAAAGGACATCTCCCCGTACAAAACTGAAGTGCGTGTTGCAGTTTGGGCTTAAAAAACCTTTGATATTATGTAAAGCTAAAATATATATATATATTCCTATGTCCACAATAAACAAATCTATCTCTTGTGATGTCTTGAGCTTTTATTGTGAAAGGAGTGTCTGCAGGGGCAATCATGCACTGCAGCAGTGACAGACTATGATAAAGACACACAAACGGAGTGATACACACTACACACTGCGGTTGGCATCAATTCAGCGCCACTTCCAGTCCATCCATGGCTCGTGCCGTCACATTCCAGCTGAGGAATGCAAATACCCAGAGCCATGAACTGGACAGGAAATAAATGGGAATTGATGGAACCAGACCTCGAGTGTGTGCCTGATCCTGTTGGTGACGGATACAGGCTGACTGGTGGAGGTAGGATGACGTTCCCTTTTTGCCCACATTTGTCGTCTTGGGTAGTAAAAGTGTCTTTTTATTTTTTAGGTAAAACCTGGGATCCACCTTTCTATACTCGACTCCCTGTGTGCATGTCTCTTTCAACAAAGCGCCAGTTCTGCTACAGTCTGGCTGACAGGAAACAGGAAGATCAGGTTTCAAAGTTGCACGCATTGTAAAGATTTGGTATCAATTCGAAGGAACAGAGCCACAACAAACCACAATCATTTGACTTGTTTGCTGACAGTAAACTCCTTGGAGACGGTCAAAACACACACATTAACCGTCTTAACTGGGATTTCCGAGCTACAAAATCTACTCGCATAGTCAGTCGTATAATCATAAATTTGAAAAACTAAATTGTATAAATTTAAAAACATCTTAGGTTTTAGCATCCCTGCTAATTAATGTCAATGCCAGTGAACTGAAACTGAAACAAGAAATCTTCTAAATACAACTTCTTCCCCGAGTACTGTGATACCAGAATAACTAACCTCTGTCTGAACATGAGCGCAGGGTCCATGTTGGCCGAGGTCATCCGCACCACGTGTCTGATCTCCTTTGCGATCATCCTCAGCTTCTCAAAGTTCACAAGACCATCTACACTGGAGTCGTTGCCTGGGGGGAACAAACGCAAGTAAAGACACACGCGTGGACAAACACTGTGACAGAGATAATAATTCACACTTTGGGACATTTGCAAGATGCAATTTGCAACAATCTTTTGACGAATCTTCAAAGCGGAAACATTTCTTGTTTATCCAGCTTGAACAAATAAGGAAACTTGGCTATTAATTGACTTTTAAATATAAAACCTATAAGCAGAAGTCAGTTACAGTCGTTTTGACTTGACATGGTCAAACGTTAAAAATGCAAGATGGGGAAGTCTTAAGCAGAAGTAAACCTCCTGATGGAGCCTGAAATTGACCTTCTGTACAACACAAAGGAAGTAGTGAGGATCGGACTGCACACAATGACGTCAGCCCTCAGAAATGGCTTTAAAGGAAATGCAGAAATGGGTAACTGCTCCCCACAAAGCCATCTACCTTCATGTAGAAATGTCAGGTCCTTCTTGACCACCGGGAACAGCGGGATGATGGGTGGCTGCATGCTCTGGCTGCTCAGCACATTGCGATACTTGGCCATGTTCCTGGATGGGTCGAAAATGTCCTGCAGGTCCCCGAACAGCTTCTCGTATTTGCTGGGCAATTTCTCCCACGAGCTCCGAAGCCGAGCCACCGGCGCCAAGTTCAGTCCGCTGCGTGAGTGAGGGAAGAGGCGCGTGGAGTGGGACAGGGCAGAGAGACACAAACGGTTGGTGGTGGGAAGAAGAGAGGGGAAGGAGAGCGAGGTTTAGTGGGGACGTTCAAAACATGCAGTCCATCAAAGCGCCAAGAGCACAATTATTGTACAACTAGCTTCAATTAGTGAGTCTTTTGATTTTTCAGAGCAGAAGACCCCTCGAGGCAACGTCGGCTCTGGGCCGACGCCTCCACGCAGCTGATAATTATGACTGACGCCGCACTTGTTTCTGCTTTCTTCTTCCATCTTATTTCCACTCTTCCAGTCTCTTGCTCATTTGCTCATCAACTCTCTACCTGCCTCCACTGCTGCTTCTCTTTCTCTGTATTTTCCCCTCTGCCGTCAGCTTTTCTGGTTTTTCAAACTTCCTCTGTCGATCCTGTGTAAGAGGTCTTTCTTCTTCTCTATACGTATATAAGAGCTGTGGTTTCTCAGATGAGAACACAGTCATCATTATAATGTTTGCATAATCATAGCGACATGTCTTTTCAGTTTCAATCTGTGCGAGTGTGTGTTTTCCCATATTTCATCCCAGTTATCACATCTACTTTCCCATTTGGCTTATTTTAACACTACTTTCGCTGTGAATCAGAGTGACACACTTGATGTGTGAAGATTTCCTACAGAGGTCACGGACTCACGCTCAAAAGTGCCTTTTAGAGAAGTGAACAGAGGATTACCATACAGCTGAGCTTATTAAACTAAGTCTGTACCCAGTGGACACATGCTCTTTCATGTGATCTAATGTAACGTCTGTACATTAAGAAAACGTAAGTTGTATTGCAGAAACCACATCTATGAAAGTGCATTACATCAACCATCCAGCCATTGTAGAGGGACATTTTAAATTTATGCTACAGCAACAGCGTCGGTAATGTCCTCCAACAGCAAATTGAAAAGCACACACTGCAACATTAAACTCAGGGGTATCAAACAACTGAGCAACCACGCCAGGCGTATGAGGGAGCGTGGCGTGCTCTGGAAGAATTACTCCGGGGAATGAGACGCTGTTGTGACACAGTCTGAGTGTGAAGCGACAATGATGCTACTGTATGTACGTAAAACAGGCCAACGTCTGTTCAGGATTCAGCGATCTCTTTAAGACCTCACATCATCTGCATAAAAACGAACTTTAGGAGGTGTTACAGATAACTACATATCATTCCTTTATTTATTTATAATTACAATATAAAAAATACAGAATTATCAAATTGGAAAAGTGGGCAGCTGCCTCAGGCCCTAGATCTAGAGAGGCCAATTAAAACCTGAAAGTAGGAGCTGCTGAAACAGAGGGTCCCAGTCAGAGTATGAAGAAGAACAATTCCCATAAACACACATGTGCAGCACGTACAGAGGTACACGCTCCTCCCCACAACTCGCTAGCAGCACTAAATTATCTTTCCTTGTGTGGGTTTTACCTGTTACCAGGGCACATTTACATCCATCCTCAGTCAGCAATCTACTGTGGAGCCAAACCACAAAGACCAGGGGGAAACAAAAAGCAACACACAGTGAGAGTAACTGTTGCTATGGGACCATTATGTTAAACACTGTAAAGGTTGCAGATGCAGAGTCTGTGTGGTTCGGGGAGAGGCCGACTTAGTGAGCTGGCAGGAGGAGAAGGGTGGGGGCGAAGGAGGTGAGGCTGGTTCTCCTGACAATGGATGCGAGAAGGAAACGTGTGTCCAAAGCTAAGGGATGGAGTAAATGCTCAGTGTCATCACAAGAGCAGAATCCTGGCTTTGATGTTACCACCACATTACAAAAATGATGAAACAACAAGTCAACACATTTCATTTAGTAAGCCAACACACACACACACACACACTTTCTATACTGAGCCCACCTGATTATAGCAAACATGGAGTTGAAGTTCTTGCACTCTCGGCAGTGCAGGGCGATCTTGATGAAGTGTTTGATGGTCTTCATCCTCTTCATGGCATTGGGCTCCTTCAGAATCTCCGTGGCGACCCAGAACGTCTCCTGGTTGATCACCTCCTCAAACTGTTTCAGATTGCCGCTGCCCGCGGAGGAGTCTAGTTTAAACAAGTCGTCCACGTACCTGCGAGAATATCAAAAATACATTTTAGAAGCACAAATATATCTAAGCACATTCAATGATGTTCAATATGCCACTATTAGTTTAACTTATTTTCTTCAACTTATGCCCTGGCTATAAAGCATTAGAACAACTACTTACTCTGTGGACTCGATGTTCCTGAAGAGCTCAAAGTCTCTCATGGAGAGCTGGGCAGCGACCTCCATGGTGCTTAGCTGCAGCAGAGAGATCTGACTCTCTCTGAGGAGGTCCTGGGCGTCCTCGTCTGAGCACAAGGTCTCCGTCTCCATGTTGTTCTTCAGGTAGTACCTACCGAGAGGGACAGAGGCTCAAGTCTTAGACTGAAGAGCATCAAATACTATCAAGTAAAATAATGAATCTATTAGATGCACCTGCTTTGGAGTCAAAGAAATAATAACGACTAATGCAATAATAAGATTATGTTTCTCCTATTTTATATGACTCAGTTAGTTTGGACAATTATTGGACTTTTAAGACATATTTCTGCAACTGAAAGAAACAATGAATCAATAGCCATAATTACAAATGGCAGCATACAGTACAGGTCGTAATATACTGTATCATGTCTTTGACACAATGGGTGTACTTGTAGCTAGAAAACTACAGAAGGCACCAGATCTACAGTTTTTTCAGAGGCTTTCATTTAGGCTGCAGAAGCAGACACGTGGGTGGACAAGATCCAGTTTTGTAGCCAGCTGTAAATCTGTGCATTAAAAAAAAAGACATAAATCTGTCAAAATGTTCCCCTCATTCACATTTTATTTTAAATGGGCACATTTCCTGTCTCCAACTTAAGATTAGTTTAAGGACAGGGAATAAATACTCGGGCGGTATTGACAGAGTATGGCCATATTTTCCCCTGGTGGAAAAGGAGGGAGACAGTGAAGGAGGGGGGGCGAGAAACGACAGGTGCATGAGTGAGCAGGAAAAAAATCACATCCATTTCTCTTCAAACCTGATGTCCAACAGTTTTCTGGGAAAGGTTCCAGCAGCGGGCCATCTCTCTTACCTCGTTATGGGTTTCTGTGTTTATAAATCTAAAACCTCGACCCCCCCGTTTCCACTCTAATGGAGCTGTAATGTGGTCACACAGGAACGCAGCACCTCAGAGCACTCTACACCTACAACCCTCAGGGGCAAAGTGTTGGCCGGCTAAACTGCCCTCTGTCATAGCTGGAGACAGCGGCTATCAGGAAGACGGGACGCGAAGAAGGACAATACACGACATATTTCACATTTAGAATGAAATCACAATAGGAGAGCAGAAAAGCACAAAAAATGGGTGTGTTTATAGATTTAGGACCTTTGGTATTGGAATCTGAAATTAAAAAAAAAAAAAACAAGCCTGCAGGACAGTTTTGCAACACCAGCGAAAAAAAAGGAGAAGAAAGCAGATGGGACGATATACAATGCGAAAAGATAAAAGACGAGAAGAGACAAGAGAGGAGAGGAGAGAAGTCAAGACTAGACGAGACGAGAGGAGAGGAGACAAGAGAAGAAGAGATAATGAGACAGGCGATGAGGAGACTAAACAACGTGACAGAAGAAGAAGAGAGGGGAGGAGACGATGGCAGAAGAGGAGATGAGAGAAAAGAAAGTACAATTAAATTAATGATAGACAAAGTGGTGCTACGTAGAACTGGAACCAAGCCAGTGTAAAGAGTCTGAGGTGGTTTGTGAGAGAGAGTGTGTGTGTGTGTGTGTGTGTGTGTGTGTGTGTGTGTGTGTGTGTGTTGAGCTCTGAATCCTGAGCTGAATCTATATGTGTTCTGGCAGCGTAAAGAAGACTTGCTATCGGCTTGGACTGCTCCCTGTTAGACTTCCTGTCACTCACAAGCTACAGAGGAGGCGAGATAGATGGAGAGACGCACAGCAGAGGACATGTCTCTGCCCACTGCGCCTCCTGCTGATACGGCACAATCTGCACGTATAACACTGCTGGATATTGGTCACTGCGTGTGGAGGGTCACTTTTATCCATTTAAAAATTCATCAACAATGCAAAGTCGTCTGACGTCTGGATGTACAGTAATGGGTGGGCGACTGTTTCCATTTCTCTTCCTGTGTGTGCAGGTTAGTATGAATAATTCTACACATGGCAGCGTGTCTGCAGAGGCCCCCGCCCCCCTACAGAACATTAAATATTCATACGAATCTAGCAGGGAGGTGGGAAGTGACGAGAGACCACAAGAGCAAGGGAGAAAACTCTGGAAACCTGAAGAAGTCATTTTAAAGCTCACCTCACAGTGGCCGTCGCAACGTGCTACTACATTTACTCTTAAAAGGGAACGTGTCTGGCATGAGGAAGCCACCGTGCAACAACGTGGGAAAGACCAAAAACACACACACACACACACCATGGTGGGAGTGTTTATACATGAGCTAGTTGAGCATCCACAAGCTGCAGGGTCAGCGGTTTGATTCCTGGCTGCTCCTGGCCACATGTTGAGCATGTCCTTGAACAAGACACTGAACTCCCACGGACTTGAAGGACAGCTGTCCAACACAAATTCACCATTGGATCAATCATGATCCATTTTTTAAGCTCTTTAACTGTGTCATACAAACACAAAAAACGCACAATGGTCATCTGGGGTTTTAACATGCGACTGCGGCAGTTCACTGTCAACTATAATCTGCAGCTGGTGTTTCTGAGCTTCGGCTCAGGGCAGCAACCAAAAAGGTTTCCCCTCTCTTCTAATGAGCAGCACCACTTGACAGTGGATGTGAATTCTGCTCCTCGGGACGTGGAGCCCTGCTGGTTTTCATTCAAGCCACTTACTCTGAAACTAATTTACACCTCTGCAAAACGAAGTGCATCACAACACACTGCACTGCTGTTTCCTCAGAGAAACCACGGAGAACCACTGTGGCAGTATAAATATTTACTGCACGTGACCAATTTGCTAGTGGAGCTAAACTCACACTAAACTTCTATCTTATGAAGTCTAGATCTATGTCAGCAGTGAAGACGTGATGCGATGTTTTAGTACATTGGAAGGTTGGAAATGAAGCTTTAGCCACTGAAGCCTTCAACACAACACAGGTCTAGAGAAACTCTCAGTTTCACTCACAGTCGTTTTCTGTTCAAGATTCCCACTGTGGATCACATGCAAGTTCTGCCCAGGCCTCGGTTTCATTACCGACGCGCTTCCCTGAACATCAAATAAAGATGCTTCCTGTTTGCTTATTTTTAGCCTTTTTCTAAATTACTTTGCAAAAGCAGAAACACCCATGACCGCCACATTTGGGCTTTACTTTGTAGACAACCAACGTACAAATAACCATTATTAATGTCCAACGTGTCATTCAAGCGCAGTTTACTTCGTCTTACCTGCCGTTGAGCTGAATCCGATCAGCCAGCTTGGAGAGCTGGTCCGGCAGGCGGCGCTGTTTTATGACTCCCTCTGGGCTGACGGACACCTCACACAGAGAGTAGGTCTCTGGTGCTGCAAGGAGGCCGAACTCATTGACAGTGTGGGCGACCACATCCTTGGCAGTGGTGTCCTTACTGATGATGATGTAGCAGCTCTGCTGGTCGGCCTTGAACACGCGGATCACCTGGTCCGGGATGTCTTAGAGCGGGAGGGAAAGGAAAGAAGAGGGCTGTCAACGACTAATTAGAGTTGGATGAATTTGTGGCTATTGGAAGAGGAGGGCGAAGCTGGAACAAATGCAATGAGGCAATAAAACTAAAAGTAATTAGGTTTTCTAATTTTTAAAAATTATATTTATCTGAACAATGTACCAATAATGTGATCGTTAAGAAATGAGGGCAGAGCCAGTTATAGCACAAAGACTAAGAGCTTTCAGGGGACTTTTGTCTTGTACCCCGAATAGATTCACTTTATTGCACTTCCCATACTGTGCAATAAAAACAAATATTTTCCATGTCATCACATAATATTCAGAAAAAATGTATTAAAAACATATGATTCCATTTAATAATTAATCATTTAAGCATAATTTACTGAATTACATACAAGATTTATGACATTTACAAAAAGCTTCAAGACTGCAATTTATTTATGGCAATGATCAATATTAAGAAATAAAAAGTGCGAATGTTGTTGATGGGTATAATAAACATTTTCCCGGGGCAGCTGATGTCACAGCAGACGCATGCGACTCGCACGGTGTGATGTGCGGTAAATAATGGAAACGTTCCCCTGAATGAAAGAGTGCGCTGAAGATCCCTACGACTGAGTGAGGAAGAGGGTACGGCCCATTAGCCACAGACAGCCACGCGGCTTTTAAACAATGAGTTATGAAGGCGGCGGCGTGCGGAGGGAGTCCGACAAACCAGATGAAGCCGTCACACAGATGCAACGAGTTTGTGTTCCTGTTTAGTAATGCTGAAAATGGAAGGAGATCAAGAAGCACTGGGTCATGCAAGTACGCGCCAGTGCACACGCCACACACACACACACACGTCTGTCTATTTTTGTGAGGCTCCGCTTTGACATAAGAGTACGAAATCCCTGCGAAAACCTAATTCTGACCCTGACCCTAAAACCCAGTCTCGACCCTTTTGAATTTCTGTGGACTAGCTAAAATGTCCTCACAACACCAATTTACTGAAACTAAATTTGTCCACAGGCGGCTATAAAGACCAGCCCACACACACACACACACACACACACACACACACACACACACACACACACACACACACACACACACACACACACACACACACACACACACACACACACACACACACACACAGCTTCCTCAGTCTTGTGTCTGAAGCAGACAAAAAGTCATTACCTCCCCCCTTATTAACATGGAGATCTGATCTGGTTGTGATTCTGGGCGCTTAGGTGTCTCTGTGTGTGTTTTTTAATGACAAAGCTCCAGCGCCTTCATTATCACCTCCACAGCGGCAGCGGCACAATAAGCAGAGACAAAGTGGTGAATGCAAAACCAATAACAATAAGGCAGGAATGAATGATGATAATCAATCACCAGCGCTTGTTTGAGGAGCTGCGCATGTTTCTGTGTGTTTATAGAAGATTCAGAGACAACTGTATTTTCAATATCTGTGAAATGAATGCATGCTGTTTAGACGGGAACAGGTTTGCTGCCTATTTTCTTTCTGTAATTTTCTTAATAACAATTTCTCCAACTTTACATGGGCTTTATTATTATGTTTATCCAGAATGCACATTTGTTGTTTTTTATCCACCTATTGCTTGATTTGGGGAAAAGCTGATGTCAAATGATTTTTACTACAGCGTGGACATATTGATGTTTTGATGTTGGCAGCCTTTCTTGGTGATGAATGAGTTGTTTATGGACTGTGGACTTATTGATTTTAAACATGACATGTGAACTTAATATGACGTTTAAATAATTACAGAAAGAGATACTGACATGGATTCTTTGAGTGTGCATCTTTCCACCCTTGTATTCCATGTTGGTGCAGGGGCACAGCAGGGTGCAGGGGGCGGGCTGAGTGAAGGCTAAATGCTGTGTGTCTCATTAGCTGTGATTTGTGATGAGAGTGTGGGAAGCTCTCAGCTAAATAGCTGACCGTCATATCTGGGAGGCCTCATCGTGCTTGACCCACGCGCGGGAGGACGATCGCTGCTCACCAAGCCAAACATCTAATCAATTATCATCTTTAATGAGGTATCACTCATTTTCATCAACACCAGAGAACTGATTCATGGTCTAAAGCCAAGGAAAGACGACACAGCACTAACCACAAGCCTCAGTCTCCTCCTCCTTTCTAGTGTTTGCTACAGCTTTTCCCAGTCACTCCATTATCATAAATCATAAATCACATGTGAAAGCATCCGGAGCAGAGGAGGATGGGGCATGATGGGCAGAGGAGTAGAGTAGCTCTGGAGTTTGAACACCAAGGCCCTGATGGCAGACACAACAAGCCCAAGACTATTAAACACCAATGAGTCTTGGCATGGCCTGGAATCACCTTCAACTGGGCCAAAGAAACACTTGAAACACACAGCAAAACACAGCACATTTGCTTGTGCATGCATAGGAAAAAATAACTCTTCATACCAGTAGGAAGTGATAATATCGATTCGAGATGTGGAACTGGCGAAACACCTCAAACGGTGCAGAACGGTGCAGGACACACCGCAAACACTTTGGCGCCTGACGCACGACAAACACCGTTGCTGCCGTTTGTGGCCAAGGTGCCTCCGGTATTTATTTCTAACGAGCCCGTTTTACTTTGAGTGGAAACATGAAATTATCAGTTTATTCGAACTGGCCGTTGTTTGAATCAGTGCTGGTTGTCTAGAAAGAACCAAATCACATCACTTTAAAGTAAAAATTCTCAACACTATTACTTTAACTCTACTGCAAACCCGTGAAACCAACCATGAAACGTCCCGAGGGCAAACGTGCAAGTCCGGTACAAAACACACGTTAAGATCCAAAACTCATGGATGCAGAGATGGAGGGTGGAACAAAAATCTCATGAATCAAAGGCGAAAAAGTCGAGAGGACATTTGGGAGGAACAGTTACTGAAACACAGTCAAACAAAGGCACTGAAGGCATTTATACTTACAGTAGAGTCCCAAGGCTTGGCAAGCAGAGAGGGGAAAGAGAAAACACAGTGAATATGAGAGAGAGCGTGGGAGGAGTACAACTAGAGAGCGTGGTTGGAAACATTGAGACGAAAGAGAAAGGAGGAGGAAAGACGAGTGGAGTTTGTGGTGCAAGTCTTAATCTGTTCATGGGAAACCAGAGGAAGCATGAGTCACTGTGTCGACTGTAAAACGTCTGTTTAAAATCAGTCAATCAATGTTCAGCTGCAACGGAAACTCAATTAAGTGTTTTGATAATGAGCTAGTAATTATGGGTTTTCTTTAAAAGGTTATTATTCTAGTAACATAACAACTTGACATGGATGAAATTGCTTGTACCCATTTTTTTTTTACATTAAATAAATGAAATAAGAAAATCACAAAATTGAAAGAATATTTTAAAGACCGAACCAAATCGCACTGGTTGCTTTTCTGCAATAAAACAAGTCAAATGAAATTGAAGATGTTCTGGTGGGATGATAATTACAGAAAACAAAATCGCTATAATCCACTTATTTGTGATCTTTTCTAACAACTCTGCCCAGGCCATTTCCATCTGTTGTATGATTTAGTATATTCTATTAAACCAAAAATCAAATGCAAAACCATTTTTTTAAATATCTTTTCATTTATTACTCATGTCAGCTTCAAGTTTTTTTTATGGAAAAGAGCGGTTTCTCCTTTTTTCCATGGAACAATTTCATCCATGTCGGTGTTTTTTCCACGGTCACTTGTGCTGCACTTTATAACACAACTTTCGATGTCTCACTCTTAGCAGTACAGTGTAGTCTGAGGCTGTTCCACTTTTAAATCTCTTCTCCAACTCTATGTGATTTCGTCTCTTACGGACAAACAACATCGGACACATACCGGACTGAGCTCCGCCCTAAAACAAGCCAAGTGCTAAAACTATCGAAAAATTCACTGAAATCAATAACTTGGTTTGGCAGCCATGTTGCTCACACTGAAAGATGACACTGATGCGTGCGGGCGTCTCCTCACCCTGATGTAATTACAGGTCCGTGTTTGTGGCTATTCCAAGTCCAGCAGAGCATCTGCAAAAGGGGCTTCTGTTTGAGCCTCTACTATTACATCTAAATGAAGGTCAGAGATAAAAAGGAAACTTTAGCTAATGGTGGATGATTAATGAGGCCCAGCTCGTACAACACGACCACGCGTGATGTATAGCTTTACAAACTAGGGTCTGCGAGCAGGTGTGTGTGGCTCATTGACAAATTGCCAGTGGAATAAATCAGCACTATATTCGCTCTCTTTCACCTTTCCACTTTCACACACACACAAATCCACAGGGAGCGCTCCGTGTTTGTTTAAATAATTGACAGGCTCAGGAACCCGTCAGAAAAGGCTAAAATACAGTCCAGGAGGTTAATTCTTGTCAAACGGATACAATCCTGCACCAGTGTTGTGCCACACTAACTTCCAGTTGCTTTCTCTCTCTCTCTCTCTCTCTGCGTGTGTGTGTGTGTGGTTTTGTTCTTGTCGCTGCAAGTGTTTCTGAGGTGTTTGCCAACGTTTTAAGGAGGGACGACGATAAAAATAAGAATCGGTTTGGTTGCGTTGGAGACAATGAAGTGCACACTATGCTACACTTCCCATTGAGCTGTGATTGTGTTCAAGGGTGACAGGTTGTCTGTACAGAGTCTCTCGGTGCTCACGGAGAACTCCACAAGTGGCTTTTGCTGTTCAGTAATGCAGAGGTCTCAAGTCAAGTGTGACAAAAAGCTTCAGGGTGGAAGGAGCTGGATCCATTTATGAGGCCTCCTGACAGCGAGGGCTGAGGCCAGGAAGCTCACAAGCAGCTGCCAAAGACTGCAGAGAAAGTTTTATTTGTCTGTCTTCATCTGTGCATGTAGTACTTATAGTTGTATAGTATTATTATTTTTAACTGGTTATCTTTAATCCTGTTCAGGGAGGGGGTGGGGAGGATTGAGTGAAGCCTACCCAGCTGTCTCTGCGCGAGACCTGGGAATACACCTTGGACAGAAATGGCTAAATGATACATTTTTTATCTAAGCTTTAAGAAATTCAATATGAAGAAATGGGTTTTCAAAAGATGAACTAATCAATGCCACTTGGCAAGAAAGATGCCACGAGCCAGGCCAGATATTAACATGCTGTTCCCCAGCACTGATATTCAGTGGTAAATGATCATTTCAGATTATTTCAACGTGTTTTTTTGGCCAATAATTCTTTCAGTTACCTTAATATTATGCTAGGCCTGTGACATACTGTAAACCAAACAACTTCCAACTTTGGATGTGAAAAAAGCCTAAATTGCAAAATTGTATCCCACTGTCCCTCAAATGGCAGAGCCGGCGGTTCCCTGGGGTGACGACAGTAATAGAAGCTCTCAGTGTCTCCTTGGAGACGCCTGCAGGTGTGTGAGATAGTCAACAACAAAATAATGCAAAAGAAAGGCAGTGTTGTTACCTCAGGGGTGGGCAAGTGGCAGACGTATAACATCCTCTGGAGGCGTTCAGGGACATTTAGAGATGAGGTCATCCGTGTTTTGGAAACGTTAGAAGCCCATATGTCTTTGTTGATACTACACGTACTGGGGAACCGTAATAGTTCTGATGGGAAACATCTTTTTTTTTTTTTTAATATGTTTGTCTAAAGTCAACGTAGAGGGGCAAAAAAAGAACAGATTTAATTTTCTGTTCATGTTGCTCAGGCTATTTTGATCATCCTTCCCTAGTAAATGTTTACTGAGATCAGGGAAGAAGTGACAGTGCTACACCAAAATTCAGTGGGGCAAAGAGAGCTTTGTTTTAGTTGCTAATAATAATCCATAAAGTCCAAGTTCAATGCTACATGCAAATACCAGGATTAGGCTATGTAGTGTGTAGCGTGACAAAATGACAAACATGCAAATCAAAAACAGCTGATGACTGCATTTACGGACCTATTTTTTTTTTTTACCTGCGGGGTTGGAGAAGTCGATGACGCTGGTGGCCGGCTGCAGCAGGTCGGGGCTGCTGGATGACAGGTTGCCGGGGATGGGCATGATGGCCACGCTGTGACGACACTGCTTAGTACCAACGATGCTGTCGTCCTGAGAGTGACCCATGCCTCCATCACTAGAGGAAAGCAGGACAGGCGAGGAGGCGAGGGACAAGAAAAAGAAGGAAGTGAGGGTTGGAGACGGGGAAAGGAAGGATAGTGTTGAAAGAAAAAGGACAAGATATCAGAGAGAGGGGGGATGAGATTAGATTTTCTCCTTAAAATAAGTCAATACAAAGTCAATGTTCTAAAATAAACGCCGTATTTTGCAGCAGTAGACATTTTTTTTTCCTTTGCAAAAAAGTGGCTGAATGTGTTCTTCCCTTTGTGTTATGAGGTTAAGCACAAGTATTAGAATCAGTGTAATTCCCTTTATCTTGGCAATATACAAAAATAACATCTCATAATGCAGAGCAAAGGAGATTTAATCCAAATGTCTACTCTTGCAGAAATCACCAAACAGTGTCACTGTTTTTCCTTTAATGTGCAGCAGTGACACAGCAGAAATTCACCATGAGTGGCAGGAACTGATAAAAACACACAGCATAAGGTAAGAGTTCACCAAACACACACACACAGACACACACGCACGACACGAGACAACGACAGCTAACAGACACAAGCACTGCAAACAGAGGAGCACATACGACACAAAATGACGCTTCATGGACATTTTTGCTTCAGTCAGATGTTTCCCGTGACTTTGAAAGTGTTTTTCGTTTGTTCCCGTCTACTTCACATGTTTAATCTAAAAAACCCAACACACTATATAGTACATAGCAACAGTCTGCAATGGAACATCAGAGACAAAGGGTTGATCTCCTCCTGCCAGAATACTAATTGCATGTTCCCTCTAGGTGTGTGTCTGTACAGTATGTACTGAACCAGTAATGCAGAGCTTTGACTAACACAGCTGCACGCTTTTGTAGCAAAGCCTCTGTAAGCTTTGAGTCCCAAGCTGATGGGTACTGTGCAATCCAGATGGAAGAAAGAGAGCCGAGAAAAGATGGAGGATGGTCAAAACAGACATGAGGGGATGGAAAAAAAAAAGAAAAAGATTAGTTAGGGATGATTAGCGAATCAGTTAACTTAGAGCAGGGGTGCCCAGTACGTCGACTGCGATCTATCGGTTTGTGTCACATGGGATAAAAAAAAAAAAAAAAAAATAGACGTCAGCCTATCGTCCATCCTCACTATGACATTTGTCACTTGATTTGTCTCCACGGACGGTGCCCCTGCGATGGGCGGCCGCTCCACTGGATCTATTGCCAAGTGCAGGGAGGACGGTGGTGTCCCCGACTTCCTCAGTTATCACTGCGTGATACACCTACAAGTGTTGCGCGTAAAAATGTTCAACATGAAAGAGAAAACGGCTGTGGCAACAAAGATCTCATCTCTTTAAAGATGGCTGTTTCGTGCGCATCTGAAGGAGGCCGGCCGACCACGCGAGATGGCTTAGTCGAGGGTATTTTTTGTGCTACATGGGTTCATGCAGTTATGCAAGGTACACCAACATATACTGTACATATAATAAAATGCCGTCTATATATTTATAACTAAACATGTTTTTCATTTTTATAGTAGTTATAACATGAGTATAAAAGTAGTTTGCAAGCTGGATAAGTGTGGGCACCCCTGACTTATAAAGTGAGAAAAAGAGAGAGCAGACAGAAAAAAAGGGGATCACGATGGGTTGAGGTGGATACAATTAAGACTAGACTGACCTTGTCTTGACAGTATCACAAGTCTAACACTAATGGAGGTCAGGACGAAAATCGAGGAATGTCTGACGATAACAAGCCTGTCTCTATGCTGAAGCTCTTTTACAAAGACAGTGATAAGTATGACATGGTTTTTAACACTATAATCCAATTAAATGGGGTTAAGCCTCCATGATATTTTCTGCAACACTCCAGCTAAATACAGAAAACAAAAGAAGGAACCTGACATCTGCCAATCGAGTGCTTGGGAGTGTACCTACGAGTGTGTTCGCCTGCTGCTGTGATGTGCTAGTTTGCAGATGGACATTGAATCAAATGGTTAGAGGATGTCGAGTTACACAAGAAGTCTTACCCAAACAGGCCCCTGAAGCAGCGGTAGGCAAACCAGAGAGAGACAACATTGAAAAGCATGAAAATCAAAAAGAAAACAAAGAAAACACAAAGAGAAAAACAAGAAGCAGAGCTCTGCTGTAGCGATTCAGCGTCCAGCAGAGCGACAGTGACTTTGTGCAAAAGACAAGGCCTCCTCACACACACACACACACACTTAAAACAACACAAATACACACATTCACGTTTGACAAGAGATTAAAAAAAACTGCAAGAAGCCTGGACGCAGTAACAGGTTTGCTGCAATGAATCCACAGAAACATGTCAGGAGGAATTTCACAACCCCAGCGTAGATTTATGTGCAACATATGACAGGAAACTGAAGTGAAGACATTCAACTCAACCGTTTATCCTCATTCACAAACAAAAAAACAAAAAAACGGACAGATGATAAAGGATTTGTCAGCAAGTCACAGGAAGTACATTAGGATTAATGATTGAACTAAACTTCAGCAGACTTCTCACAGACCTTAAAACAGATTATGTTGTTAAGAAAATCGTTTAATTTAATAAGTTTAGAAGCATGAATTAAAAATTTAGCTTAGCATTGCCTGGCATCAATCTCCTACTGCACGTGGGAAAACTTATATTAACAATATTGTCTCTGCATAGATGTACTGAACATTTATTTAGACGCAGCTTGTTTAACTGTCTTCTTTACGGCAACTGAATTGTAGTTTCCTACACACGTTGCTATCTTATGTGAAGCCATTTAGATCTTGGAGAACAGCTTATAGCCAGAAATGAAAGTGCGCCAATAAATAAGAAAATGGTAGAAAGTGACATTTTAGGTAGAACAACCAAATTTCCACTGATGGAACAAACATTTAATGAGTTATAGTTCAACTCCAGTAATGTGTGATGAGTCCCTGTGAAAGTTTGTTCATTCAGCACAACCTATCTGCAAATGTGACACACACAGCGTACGGTCCCTGAACGCCTCGTACCAGGGCTGCTGAGAGTCCAATAATGTTGCATTGTGTTGCTTTCTTAAAGTAAAAGCTGAGTGCAAAAGGACACTATGTGCTGCACTTAATATAAGATGGAAAGAAATATCAGATTTTCAGGACACTGCGTATAATTTGTGGGCATCAGAGAGCCGTATTTAATATGCAGGAGACTCCAGGAGCTTCCAGGGGAGGTGAGGTGTCTGCAAAATTTACTGCTAAAAACTGTGCAGAAGCATTCCCTGATGTCCAGGAAAGCAGAGGTAAACTCCTCTGCAATGCTGTCTGTGATTTTTTTTTACCGAAGAAAAACATTTTAACATGCACCTCAATTGTTTTTTCGAAACGCTGCAGTGAAATGAGGCATTTTGCGACGCAACAATCGCCAAAAAAGCTGGTACAATCTGGGAGGGAGCCATTAAGATAGAATGCAAGTCTCACATTCTGTGCACATCGCGTAATGATCCTCCCCGATTTCTGCAGCAACAACCTATTTTTTGAATAGAACGGAGTAGCTGGTCCAAAAACATTCCAACTACTTTCTGGTTAACGGACTAAAACACATTTCTTCTTGCAGGTGAAGCAGGGCAGCGGTGGTGCAATGGGTAAAACGAGCAGCTCTTAGAGAGCGACCGCCGAGATCCACAAACACATGGCTATTAAACGATATGATTCACGGTTTAGCACAAGTAGCGACATCATAAAGAAGTAGGGATTATGAAAACGGCATCTTGGGAACGTGCTGTTTTATCATCATCTCACTAAATCACCAAGACTCCGGAGACAGACTACAGGCTAAGACCACCGTCTACTGCTTTCCAATTTGTGCAGCGTAAATCACGTGGGTTGGTCAATATGGAAACGTGGGCAAAGGTGCGTGCACAGATGTGGACATCTTAATTTGGCAGAGAAACGACTTCTTTATTGCCGGTGTGTCCTTGTCACATAAAATCCTAGCACGACATGGAGCTGGAGCACAATGTCAGCCAAGAAGAGGAAGAAGTGGCAGCCCACACAGCAGGCCTGGGAAGGCAAGGCTGAGCAAAAGAATCTGAACGGGACTGAAATCGTTAGCGCAGTTACTTGTGTTAGCTGGATGTTCATTGGCTGCATGTTCACTCACGGAAGACAAAACCGACAGACACTGTAGGGAAGCAAGAGCCTTGTGAGAGCTAATATGTGCTTAATATTACTTTAGAGGAAGTTACTTTGAAGTTGTGTGCTACCAGCTAAAAATGTCCTCACAACAACGGTAATATACACACAGATAAAAAAACCAAAAAACAACTGCCTCCTCTCAAATTTTCCTACAACAGACACTGATGAATCCTGATTGACCCAGATGACCCGTCTCATCTTCGGTCCCTTTAATCAACCATCAATTGCTTTGGATCAAAGAGTGGTTTGAATTGTGCCAACCAGCGAAACAAAGAAGCAATGAAAGCCCTTGTTGGGTCGATAAACAGAATGCAGCCGAGCCCTTTGGAAGCTGTGCTCCGAGTCAGATCAATGGCTGCGGGAGAGCGTGTTGTTACATTATGAGACAGAGCCCAATCAGTTTCCATGCAAACTCTGTGGCTTTGTGGACGTAATCGCAGCAGCGCTGGAGTGGAGACGGTGAGAGGGACCCGATATGTATGACGGTGTCTGTGCGAGTGTACGTGCGTGAGCGAGCGGCGTAATTAACAGGGCCAGAATGGCGTCTTCTCTCTCTCGCACCGACACAGTGTGAAGTTTAATGAGGCCTGGAGAGGCATGAAATGATGAAATGAAATCAACTCTGTATCAGCACATTACGGGTGGAATAATAAATGTGAGCCTCCATCTGCACAATTGCTTTCAATTGCTCCAGATGCTGCAAGTACAACGGCTGCTTATGGATGACGGCAGCGATTGGACGTCGATCGGGATGATCATGATGCTTTTTTTTTATGTCTTTGTGATTTTCATGAAACCCACATAAATTACAGCAACAGGAGATAATGAAAGCGGTGAGTGAAAATAAAAAATCCTGCATCCCAGTAAGAAAGTAAAATATTAAAATGGCCTGGACTTGCAAACCCAAGTAACACCACTTCTGTTTGTATACTGTCACAGGTTTCTACGATACTGGCGGACAGACGGTGGACAGCCCCAGAGACAGACAGCTTACTTTAAAGAGGTTTTCACGGAAGTGGTCTCACATTCTACCTCTGCCAGTTCTTCTTTTAAATCCTCTTACCTGAAAGGTTTTGGCGGCAGTATACTAAAGCGTGTCTTCTCCAGCATCTTCCTGATTTTGTTTCGTCCTCCTGACACAGTGTTGGCCTTCATTTTTCTTGTGCTCTTGTGGTCTGTAGGGAACTCCATGTCTCCAGGAAGGTCAGGGATGGAGAAACGGTTGCCTTTCTTCTCCTGGATCTTAGGAATGTGAGGGCCGCCATTCTTTTTCTCATGCATGATCCTGCTCAGCAGCTCTTTGAAGACTAGACAGACAGGAGGAGGAGGAGGAGGAGGTAGATCGTTAGCACTGATGCGAACTGAAACAGATTGTGCTCTATGTGCATCAGCGGGTGAGAACAAATACTTCACTCACCGAATATGTTGGTTTTGACTGTTAGAGAGAGGTGCGTATTATTTCGCAGGATGTCAACAGCTTTGGTTAAGGAGATGTTTTCAAAGTTCTGGCCATTGATTTCCATGATCTGAAACAGGGACGATGAAATTACAACATTTCCTGAACCTAAACTCATTCAAGTGTAGCAAAGCATAGAAGTGGATGTGCACCTGTGGAAAGGTTTGTGTGAAGTACGAAAAGGTTCAAGACGTTACACAAATCTAAATAGGACCAAGTGCAAGAAGCTGAAAAATGTGAACTCAGTAAACTCTAAATGACACAAAAGAAAACAACTTTAAGAAAAAAAAAGTCTCTAATCAAGTTAAATCATGTCCAACTGCTCACAGGCAAACTGCATAAAGCCAACAGTGCTTAAACCAACCGTGACGATATGAAGCACACGCTGAAAAAGAACAACAGGAACAAGAGGCAAGACAACAGCCAGCGAGAACTATTTCTCACTAATCATTTATATCAGCTTTCACAGTAAACAGAAGAAATTCTATCTTTAAACTCGGAGCTTGTCAAGATGGCTCTCCGGACGTATGCATCATTCCACAGGTTTGTGATCTTCAGCTTTCTTGTTTTTGATTTAGTTTGGAAGACGTGTGTCGTTCAAACTTGCCACGGACGGACAGACAGACTCATTCAGCTAAGGAATGATTGAGTAAACACAAACTTATGCTCAGTGTCATGTGACTAGTTTAGCACAAATGCAAACGTGTCTCAACATCCTGTAGGTTTCCACTTTGACTCGTGCACGCTGAATAAATTCTGTGGGAAACTCTACGTTCTCACGTCTTTTTTCATAACATCCCACATTCATATCAGGTGCTAAAACCACCGCTGACCACAGATCAGATGACTCTACAACCTAAAACCTCACAGATATTCTGGTTTAGGAGCTGCTCTTCCGCTCTAAAGGTTGTTCAATTGACTCTAACCACGGCCACACCTCACACAGACGTGTATATACTGTATGTTTTTCTAACTATATCTGGAACGTACTTGTGGTAATTACATGTGATGTGTTGGATGCAGAGATAATCTAATTACTGACTAAAGTCAGGCAATAACAGAAAGAATTGGACAGAATAAGAATTTTTATTAGAAAAACAGCTGAAATGTTCTTACCTGATCTCCCCGCTTGAGTCCGGCCTCTGCAGCCTTGCTGCCTTCCTCCACCGACTCCACGAAGATGCCGAAGCATCTCTCGCTGCCGCCCTGGACGCTAAAGTAAAGCGGAGACTCCCTGGACGCCTTCTGCAGAGTGATTTGTCTCCACTTAGCCTTGGCCGCACACGCGATGTTCAGCAGCCGCAAATGGCCTTTCATTTTCTGACAAGGGGGCAGAAAAAAAATCGGGAAGAAAAACATGAACCCAGGGAGACTTCTCAGGTGTGCGTTGTAGTCTTGGATGGAAAATACCTTAGCGATAAAAACTTAAAGCTGTTTTGAAAATTCTCTTACGTGAGAACATAAATATTACAACAATCATCTGATCTGATGCGGCAGACTGTGTTTTAAAGAAGGTATTTAAACTTCAAACCGATGTGTTGATATTTGCAGAATAATTATACAGTTCTAGGGATTTAGGAAGCAAAGCTGAGTAAACACGTGTGACAACACAGCGATATACTGAGCTACAGAACACGTGTCGTCTTACTGTAGCTTCTAGATGTTTCTCAAAGTCCTCCAGGAAGCGCGTCATAGCCGGGTCACCCTCAAAGTCATTGAAGT
Source organism: Channa striata (assembly GCA_033026295.1). NCBI lineage: Eukaryota > Metazoa > Chordata > Actinopteri > Anabantiformes > Channidae > Channa > Channa striata. The sequence continues at coordinate 3,961,828 of CM065182.1, forward strand.
GGTTGTTGACCCACAGCAGCACTATTCTCGTGACCTGTGACACACATAAAGGAGCTTTAATTCAACAGGCACCATGTTGTCACAAAATGTCCTCTCACTCTCCATTTCTTCAAACATCCAGCGTTATTTGAGCAGGAGCTTCTTTTAGGAGAATTCTGCTGAGAGCTCGTACAGAGTGTTCACATTGTGGGCGAAGTGACTTTCAACTGCATCTCAGGGCAGCGGCTCAGAAGCTGTCGGGGATTAAGTCCTGCTTGAAGGCACTTTAGCAGGCTAATTATTGGTAACATGATTATTTGAAGTGCAGTTCTTCTTCATCGGCAGTATTCTTTAACAATACACTACATAAGGATTAATCAGTTAATACCTACAAGCCACTTTTTCTCAGACCAGTGTTGCCCTTACGGTCAGATTTATGTTCACTTTTTAGTCCAATTATAGATCTGTCTGTCTTTATTTTCTTCTACATAGTTACACAGGAGAAGCAGCAGGGAGGCTAAATAATGACCCTGTGCACAGCTGCAGAGAAAATGTTTAACCTCTGCTTGACTGCTTAACTGTGTTCCAAATTATTGGAGGAAAAAAGTGTTTTCAGAAACAATTATTTCTGCTAATTTACACTGGTGCTAACATTTTCGTAACCTTTGCAAAAGGTCGGATCGGCAAGCGATGCACGTCAACAGCAGAGCTTCAATCGATGTTCAGTCTCCACTCTCAATCTTCTCTTTTTCTTTTCCCTCGCTTGCCAAAATTTTTTTCTACCCTCTCCATCCTCGAGATGTACAGGATTAGATTTTGTTTAACAAAGCTGAAGATTATAAGCCTGAATGACAAATACATAAAGACTATTGACAGTACAAGACTAAGCATAATGGACCATGGGAGTGTCGGGCATGAACACATCGCTGCTGAGCTGGCCTGACTTGTATTGATCAGCATGTGAGCAGCATCAACATTCATGTATCCAAAGAATTTGCATAAAGACGCCATTTAAACCCACACACGCATAGAATAGTACAGACGTGACTGCTTGAACTAGATGGATACAAGTTTTCAGTCACCTAGAGATGAACATATTAATCTTACTGGCACACACATAAATAATGTTTGCTTGATTACTCTTCACGTGTGTGTTCACATTTTGATGTTGATTAATGTGCCATGTCCTGAAATTAATAAATAAAAACAATTATATGTCTGAGTCTAACGCCAATGCCAACTTTTAAATACATCCTTTGAATTTGTGGGGGAAACCAAAAATCCTTACAATGCAGAAATTTGCTCCTTACAAAAGGTTTAAATCTAAAACTGGTCCTCACAAGGACAAAAATACTCACGGTGTCTCGGAGACTATCGACTTGGAACCACTCCAGCAGTTTCTTGCAGACCTCCATGGGACTTGACAGAAAGGTCCTGTAGGTCAGCAGGAAGTCTTCGATGTAGGTGGGGTCCACCACCGATGGCTCCTCCACCAGGTGCATGATCAAACGCTCCGGGGTTCCCTGGGGTGAAATATAAACACGCGGACATGAGGACACAAAAAGAAAAGCATATGGGGGACAGCCATATCTGCATATGTAAGACTCAAGCTGAAATGACACAAGGTCAAACACAACTGATGCAGACACTTGCACACGCGAGCGCACACAAAAGCAGCACAACCTCACAGACGCAGAAGCAGGCACACACCAATTTGAATAAATTATGTCGACATTGATCACAAAAGTGACAAGGACATAAACTGCAAAGATGCAGCTATTGAACCGAACTGTCAGTCGCCCGTCGATAAACAAAGACGTACACACACATGCAGAGACACAACAACTCCTCCGCAGGTGCACCCTGAAGCTTTGGATGCAAAAGTACTGCAACCTGGTCATTTGTACCACGCTAAATATATGTAATTCCTGATTTCTATATCTCCTAGCAGATCATCAGCAGAAAAACACAAGTTTTACTGTTCTGTTTTCAGTCGCTGTGTTGATGTCACCAGAGCAAAGGTTTCTGGGGGAAATGATTCATTCGACATGGAACAGAAACTAGAGACTTTTGTCTCACACAAAAAGAAAAAAAAAGAAATGCTAACACTTGTGAATTGACTCGTCTCCACTGGATGTGTTTTGGAGCCTTCCTCGGAGCGGCGGCCAACAGAATCATTCAGGCCCATTATCCGATCAATACCTGGCTGCTTCTGGAGGCTCGGGAAAAAGGATCAAAAGGCCTCGGAGCGCACTGCATTGTAGGGTAAAAAAAAAAAAAATGCTCCGGCAAACACTAATAGTGCTAACGCTGCCTTTAAATGATCAACTAAAAACATCGAGCAGCTGCATTGATGTTTTTGCAAGACGCTGTATGTGAGGGCACGGTCGATTTTTAATGAGGTGCTACTCGAATCAATCCAAGGCATTTCTGTGAATGCAGTACATAACACAGAAACAATAACAGGGTGTTATCATGACGCTCTGATTTAAGACGTTAGTCACGTTAACCCGGGTTTAGGCTAAGATTAAAGATTGTGATTAGCCCAGTGGCAGGTACCGCTGACATCAAACTCTCCTGGTTCCCTGCCTCGGCTTGCTTTAGTTGTTTTTGAACACGCTTTGATTCATGCACACCACGCTTGAACTCCAAGCCACCCTTCCTCCCTTCCCTCCTTTACACATTCAAGCAACATACGGCCTTAAAATCACCAACCTTGATGACAATGTGCCCCTTCCTGGTCCCACTGCGGTCAAGCTCACGATGCTCCTTCACCATCACAATCTCCCCTTCCTCCTCCACCTTGTGCGTGTTCTTCTCCACGTGGTTGAGGATGCGCCAGTAGTCCTCCTGGGCGATGCAGACGAACTGCTCGAGGATGACATGGGGACAGCGGGTGAACTTGTAGTAGAGCAAAAGATTGCTCTGCACAAGACTCGGGTACTCGAACAACAGAAGAGAAGACGCATGAGGCTTTGCAGAGTGAGGCATGGGAGGGACGGACAAATCTTGTTTAAACCAGGACCAATACAACCATATTTCGCTGAAGTTTGAGAGTGGAGCTTCCCGTTACCACGCTGAAGAGAAAGTGCCAAGATGTGACTCTTCACTGCGCCTCCCTCAACTAAATCATCGCTTTCTGCACTTGCCTCACTAAGCCCTACCTCCGCAGCTTCCTGTGTGTCTGTAGACAGGAAGTGATGTGAGGCCTAGAGGAACTGGGCAGTGTGGACAGAGAAGCTTGTAGGCTTCTTTTAACTTTGTGAACATCACATCTCTATATAAAACGCCGCTACTTCTGAGAAACCTGCATGACAACACATTCTGAGAAAAACACTGACATAACAACCCATGCTCTGCAGTTTCAGTCTAGTTAAATCAATCAAAATCAATTACCCACAAATATTTCATAAACACATTAATTTCCTATGTGTAATGGTTTAGTTGTTGTAAAAAGAAGAAATGAAAGACTTGTGTTGTCATGCAAATTTCACATAATAAGATTAAACAGGAACACATGCAAGGCTCTTTTTTTTTTTAAGAGAGCTGTATCGGTCATCTAGTGTTGTCAGTTGTCACAGTTCTTCCATTAAATACAGTGAGGTTGTGTATTTAATGTGTCATTTTTTTCTTTCTTTTTTCTCAGATGGTGTGTTTTGCGAAACGTGTTGTTTCACCTACTGGACATCATATTTAATTAGATTACTATGTGCCTTCTCTTCATCTTTGTTAGTTTCCTTTACCTGGGAGTCGTCCCCCTTGGTTCGAACTTCTCCGTTCATGTACTGCTTATCCAGAGAGGGTGAGATCCCAAAGCTGTTGCCCATACAAAGAGTCTCCACTCTTCCCTCTGGGTGGCTGATCTCCACTGCTCCATTGAGGATAACATACCAGAGATCCAGCTGTAGACATCAGCACATCATCAAAATCATCAAATATACAGTTATGACTCGCTTACCCCCTTATTATTTATTTTCTGTAATGTTTCTTTAATAGCTCAATCAATAAACTGTACATTCACGGCTGCTGACTATCTTGCAGAGGGAAAATACTCTTGTGTAGAAGATACAACTGAGGCCAAAAACAAACAGTATCACACATAAAAAAAAAAACATTATGTTTCACTTCATAAGATATATCATTACCATCCATTAGCAAAGTGTGACATGTTTGTAGAATTTGGAATCAGTGGCATCGGAGCCACAAAGCTATAGAGCTGCAAAAGAGTGGCTGTTAAAAATTGCCATACTTCACGAACTGACATTTAGCACAATATGCATAATGTGCATTGTGTGAGGTGTGACTATTGTGCTGAAGAAGTATGCTGTCTCTAGTGGTGGCTTTTGAAAAGGAGATGCTGGCAGGCATAAAATAACAAGCCATTTATCCCAAGTGCCTTTGGGCTCCCTCTGCAACTATAACTGATATTTCCTCCTCATTGCGTTTTTATTCTCTCCGCTGCATCTCGACCGGCAGTTTTCTCTTCCTTCCGCTCAACCCGCCATTCTCCTCATTTCTCAGCAATAAGAAAATGGCAAGAAGTACTGTGAGGTGAGAATCAACCGCTGAAAAGTGCGAACGATAATAACGCTTCTTAATCGCACATACGCATTGAATTTGTAGTGTGTTTTACAGAAGCCTACAAAAGATGTTGATTATTATTAGTGATTAGTCTGGAAATGAAAGTGTGAGCAGAAAACGTTACGGCTTCGCTCCTCATTCTGAGCCTAGTTGGCTCGCTGTTCCTCCCATCGCTCTCCTCTGAAGCACTTTACCTCTTTTCACCTCTGCTTCAGCACTTCACTCAGTTTTTTCCTACCCTTCCTCTCCCTCATACACTCAGCAGAGCCGTGTTCACTCGTGAGAGGAAAGAAGTGACCTTCAACTCAAGTCCACCGAGAGGAACGACATAGCGGAGACCTGCCCATCAAGCGGCTTGACACAGACGGTACGGAAGCTCGTGAACGCATGCAACGCACAGAGCCTGTTCGCAGGGCTTTGTAATCTGGACTCCTATCCCCCTGAGCTTGGTTGCTGGCAGTTCATTGCCATTTATCACCCTGTCAGTTCTAATGCTGCTGTGTCTGACCGAACTGCCATGACAGAGCACCCGTTTCTCAGCCATGTAACTTAATTAATTAGCTGTGTAGCAGCTCAAGTGATTGAAGGGGCTCTGCCTCTGCAGTGACTTTGCACATACTGGTTTCTGCACGTGAATTAGCTTTCGGCAGACTGGAAGAAGGTGAGCGTGTGTGTTTTTCCCTCCTAATCACGTGTTTCTATTTACTTGTGTTCATACTTTTTGTGCTGTTTCTTTCAGATCTTATACTCTAGTGTCACATACATTTGAATGTTTACCCATGGCCAGTGGCATATGTTGCTTGTGTATTTGTGTTTTTTCAAAGGTTACATCAATGCTTTGCAAAATGATGGAGGACAAACAAATCAGGTGTTTTAACTGAAACTATATTAATGATCCAATAATGACCCAATTAGGAAATCAGCAAGACACTAGACACTATCTACTTTCTGAATGAATAAAGATAACCACTAATTTAATTGTTAAGGGAATTCGGTATAATTATCTTAATGAAGCAGATATAATAATTAAAGAAAAAAATGCACATAATTACCCCGCGTTGGTAAGACACGTACCGGCAACATGAAAAAAAGTCTTCTTAAAGAATTAAATATTTTTAAAACTTTCTTTTACAGTAAGTTATACACTCATTCTTTTTCCACATTTGCTCGTTCCTACCTCTTGTCTATTGTGCAGAATGATTGTGCCGGCCTGCTCCACCACCTCAAACACCATGACACTACACAACTCCCTCCGCACTGACATGGTCATGTTAGCGAAGGCAGGAAGCTGGTGCATGAACTCCAGCAGTTGCTCTGCGTGGCACAACAAAACAAAGAAGGGGAGAGAAGAAGACAAATTAAAAGTCAAAATATAAGCATTTGTGAAACACGAAAAGAGCGTGTATTGATGTGTGCAGGTTAAAATCATTGATTTAGTTTTCGCTGACAAATATCAGCATTCCTGAAACACAGCTCAGACTTCGGAGCCAGGCATCCTCTACTCACACACATCAGCAGGGCCAGGGTCAGTTCAAGCAGAAACAGATATTTTTAGCAAATGTGTCACAAGGCTTTTAGCCGCCCCCCCTTTATGTACAATATACCAATACACTCTTGGCTACTGTATTTCTAGCCATAATTTAAAGCAAACAGTTTAATTATAAGAACGCTAAAGCTCACGAATGCAGAAAAACAAATTACAGGATTATAACCACTGACAGTGAATGACACCTGTAAATGTTTTCATCACCTGGACCTGTTCATACGCTCAAGTTGTTACGAGCTTTTAAAGGAAACTAAGGAGCTTTCACACCGTGTTCCCTCCCTGCTGCTCTTCTGTTTGCCTCCTCTGCACTGTGGCTGAGAACACAGTGACCCAGCTTTAATCTGGACACCGTGTAGCCTGGCTCTCATTCATTTCATCTCTTCCACTCTGACTGACTCTTTTTCTTTGTGTCCTTGTTGGTTTGATGTATCAAACAGCTGCAAATTTGTCAAATAGCAGCTGTTTAGTGTTGATTAATGTCTGTGGAAACTATAGCAATGTGATAAAGAATCAATCAGGTGACCTAAGCAGATTACACACATAAACATAAGAATTAGACATAATTATTAGACAAAAGGGTTCTTGAGCCACTAAATGAAACTGGTCACATCAAGCAATAATGCACCACTGCAGTGGTTCTATTCATGCAGCCATGGAGTATCTTCGGATACTATGCGAGCCAGGGTTGAATTGGGGTCAGGTACATCCTCCCATAACCTGTCACTTTAAATGAGCTGAGTGAGTGCATCCAGTCAACGGTGAAGGCCGGGAGAAGGCCAGCTTCCCAGCAGGCCCACAGCAGGACAGGCCTTTCCAACTTCTCTCTGATGTGCTCACCTTCCTCTCCAGGACCCCACTGGGTCCCTGCTAATGAGGTTCTCTCTCTGATTGCCTGCTTAAAAATACACACTGGAAGGGCACTGGTTTTTAAGGGAACGTTGCAAGGGGTCTTTTAGTGAGGAGCACAATTGTGCATCTCCCCTGTGTGTGCTTACTGAATGATTGATTGTTTCTCTGAGGGCTCGAGCTCATGAACAAGATCAAAAATAGCAACCAAGGGTTCTCAGAAGAACGGATGTGACAAGCATGTAAATCCCTTCTTTCATTTAATCTGAATTTTAATCAACGTGATGTAAGATGTGCTACTCACTCGTTGATTTAGGACCAAACTGCTACCTTTTCAAATAAATTAATGTGGGTTTGAAAATGTGTAAAACTGAAAAACTAACTAACTGAACTAACCGATGTCATCATCGTTGCGGTCCGCCGGGTCTTTCTCCAGACACTCTCGGACCAAATCTCGACCCAGGAGGGTGTCCGAAGCTCTCTCCAGGTCCTCATCTTCTTCCTCTTCTTCCTCGCTGTCCACTGCTGCCTCTGGAAGTCCGGACAGGTCCACATCTCCCAGGTCACTCTCTGTGGCCTGGAGCAACGCAAATGGAAAAGATAACATAAGTAACGGTACCAAGAAAGTACCGCATATTAATGGAATTTTAAGAAATGAATAATTTTAAACTGGGTTAAATCGCCTCACTTGACTCAAATGGAACCATCTAGCTGCTTCAAATTTCAGTGCTAATGTGACCTAGAAATTAATATTGGATCAGCAACATGCACCATGACAAGGTGGTTGGATCACCTTGCTACTGTGCACAAGTCTAAGGGTGCAGCACATTTACCAGTAGCTAGTTCACCATTACATTACCAGATCCAGCCATGTTGGCCGTAATTAACAATGACCATTTCTAACGCCACACCATGCATCGGGCCCATACAAATTCTGTAACAACAAGTCCGTACATAATTGGACTTATTGCATTTTTAGAGCAGCCACCTTGGATTTGCAGTTGGAAATCAGGGGGTGTTCTGATAAACTCTCAGTAGAACCTTGGATGTTTCGACTTCCCTGATTAAACTGAGCGCACCATAAGCTCTGGATCGCTGTACTGCCCCCAGTTCTATTTAATTCTTTACAATGACCCGTTTTATTAAAAGGACTCGTTCTTGCGGTTTCTAGGGTTACGAAAAATATATTTTGAAAAAACTTTAAGCTGTCAAATGCTCTCCTCCTAATGCTACAGCTCCATTTAATTTCACTCTTTTTATAGCATGTGCCTGATGCATCATCCACACAAAACATGAAGAATAACCTCAGAGTGAGCAGCTGTATCTGTGACCCTGAGCTAAAAACCCAGACACCAAGTCCCCAACTAGGAAACAGAGGCAAACAGCCAAATATTTAAATCCAGCTGTAATAATTCACATTCGACCATATTTCCCCTGTGCAGGGCAGACAGATGGTTGGGTGTGAGTGCTTCTAAAGGGGCATAGGGGACTCTGAGACCAGTTGGGATTTGAACCATAAACCTAGAGGTGAAAAGAGGAGCTCTCGAGTGATAGTCGCAGAAGTGCAAGCCATCTGTTAGCTTGTGCAGGTAGGCCGAAAAACAAAAAGAAAACCTCAAATCAATGTATTATTTACATATTAAGTATTGTTGAGAATCCACACCCAGCAGTCCCTGATTCTGTGGTATTAGATTCCGGTCCCCAGCAGGCGTCTTAGGTAATCCGTCCATGTTTATTACTTATTTTCACATTTGCCAAAAAATGCTGCTATTCATGTATACGTGCAGCATTTGTGAAGTACAACTGGTAGTAGTGGAGAATGCAGAGAATCCAACCAGCATCAAATCTCAAAAACCTGGGGACATTATCCGGCAGTTACCAAATGTTTTAAGCATATTAGTAAAGGGGAAAGAGTGGATCTTATTAGAATAAATGATATTATCTCTAACCAACAAAGCGAGCTTCGGTACTTTGACTATCTACCTCTCCCAAGTCAGGTTGATCGTTTTTTCCATAAATTAGAATAGACCAGCTATTCGGAGCTCTGCTCTGTCTGCACCAGATACATTTAATTTGAGATGAGAACAAACAAGTGTAGATGGGAAAATTAAACATAAATTGTGATTTTATTTGCTTGTTAAGGTCTTCACTCATCACACTAAAGATAAATGATTCGCATAATAAATGATGCAGACAGACCTGTAATGACTTAATGAACTGGACATTGTGAACTAAAAGCAGCACAATTGGGAATCACATACAGGGATAAATGCTCCATATTTATTAACCAGCCTATAAGATTGTTCTGCACTGCTGCAAATAAAACTTGTTTTTTTCCCCCTCTTTTGCTTCACTTCAGATTTATTGATTCCTGTAGGAAATCTGTCTCATGAAATCACTGGGCCGACCGTGTGCACAACAAGACAAATGCCAAAAGTGCAGGGGTACAATTCATACTCGTCAATAACAAGAGAAAAACATTTTATTGTCAGAAACTGTGGTGGAGGTTGATAAATTCTTGCACAAAAGTGGGCTTCAATTTAGGCTTGGTTGGAAAATGGAGGCGCTGAGGCAGTGGGAAAAACCCTGGTGCAGTCCTGAGATGATAACTCTTCTCTAAATTCTCTCTGCAGTCTGTCCCCGTCACCCACCCACCTCCCCCGAAATATCCTTCAGTCATTCGGAGACTCCAGTTCATTCAGAGCTTCTCAGTCCGAGGAGCAGCAGTTGTTTTTTCTCCGGTGCTAGGCCTTCCACCTATGTAGAGGCCGTGTAGCTTCACTAATGAAGAGCTGTAAAACTGCACTGGGCTGCAGAAATCATGTTGCTCTTCTGGTCTTTTGAATGGACAAGTCTCTGACTGTTTTTTTGATTCCACATCTCTCCTCTGCCCGTTGTCCGACTCCTGCATCTGCACCCAGTGTTGTTTAAGGTCAACTTAGGATGACAGTTCTGTCAGTCAATATATAATCACTTTGCACACATACTATAAGTAAATCCAAAGGTAAAAGGTTGACCTAAATGCACAATGCCCGACCTTTTCCTTTTTCTTTCTTTTCATTTAATACAACAACTTCACAATTGCAACGGCAGAAGCAGCCCCATCAGTACCTGCTTGAGAATCACTTTCCCTTAGACTGAAAAATCCACGTGGATGAGTAGCAAAATGTTTTAAACTAGAAGACATAACTCAACATTCAGCAAGCAAATGTTAAAAAAGATAAAAAAGATACAATGAGGGGACAAATGTGGTGAGGTTCAGGATATACACTAGCCATAAGATAAAAGGAAAGACAAAAAAGCTAATTAAAAAAATTTTGAAAATAAAAGAATAAAGAAAACTGAGGACATGTTTAAAAATAGAAAAAGAAAAGGATGACTGACAGGAGATGAATGTTAAAGAAGGCTAGAGGTACGGGAAGTAGGAATGAGTAAGTAAAGAGGGGGTGAAACGTTGTGGAGAGAAAAGGGAAGAAATGTGAGTTAAATCAAGGTAAGAGTGGTGGTGTGAGGGGACGAGTGGGAGAACCCCACAGAAACAAAGCCAGTGTGTCGCACTGACAGCTGAGCGCCACAGCTGACTGAAGGGTCAGCGCTTTAAGACAGCTGTAAACAAACACAGAGCTGGGTCAGCGACAAACTGATGGGATCAGAGCCGTGTGATAAATGTCTAATGCCGGGATGAAGAGATCGGGTCTCTGTGTTAAACGTCTGACCCAGGCTGACCCGACTTACATCAATCTGCAAACACTGGCGGGCTGACAGGCTGACGAGGGAGGACAGGTTGTGGCTGATGGGTCGTAGATGGGAGGATAATATATAAAAATGGTGACAGTTACTAATGGCCTCCATAAATAATCAGAGTTTTTGCACTGTTACTCCGGAGATAATTAGTCTGTATTATTCCTAGTCCCCTATAGCTGCACCACAGCAACCGTCTGAGACATGGAGGTGACCTAAAAAGGATTTTCACAAAAACACTGAGGGCCTGCAGTAAGAGCAGTAAATTAACATGTATTCAAATAGTCATAGAAATGATTTATCTCTGTTGAATGAACACTGCAGCTAGACATCCTTACTCACTGTAATATTTGCAGTCTATTTTAAAGCTAATTTACAGGATCTCTCGGTTGAGTTCCACAACAACAGCAGACTAATGAGCAGTAAGTAAAAGATTAGGTTTCTCTGGTGTTCTCCTTGAGTGTTAATGGCTCACAAGCAGGTCAAGCCTCTATAAATCCCCTATAACATTTTTATCCACAACTAATTAATCCTTAGCTATAACTTTACGCTGACAAACTCAGGCTTCTTACCACATTTCTCCACAGTCTTTGTGTTTGAGTCTTTATAAAGGAGTAATAATTATTTTCTTTTACATTTTGATGTATGTTGAAGGCCAAATTTATACAATGTGAACTAAACTTAATAAAAATGCCATTTGGCTTTGTACTGTATATGTTTTGTCTGTCCTGACTTTTCTTACTTTTTCACCCAGTTTCCTCGGTAGTGTGATGTACGGGGAGTTCTAAAAGTCCATGTACAGGCTTGACACAACAACTGCTGAGCTAAGGACTAAGTCAGTTGGTTTGTGTGTTTGAAGATGGTTGGAATGTTGCATAGAACTTTTTTTTTTTTGAGTTGAGAAGGGAAATTTACTTTGGTTTCTTATCAGAAGAAATGGACTGTGGAGCACCACGGTAGCTGAATAGTGACAGCAAAACGTCCCCAGACTGAGTCTGCCAGGGGATCTTTGTTGCATGTCTTACCCCCCTCTGCTTCCCATGTCTCCAGTCTGGCTATTCACGGTCTAAGAATTAAATAAAAGCTACAATGTCCCCAAAAATTTGGGGGAAGAAGAAAAATATATATGTTTTTTTTAAAAAATCACAGAGGGCTCACCCTGAGCTACGAGACAGAAAAATTGTTTCACACCGGCACAAGAGGTACTGCATAGGTCCATTTTAATAAAAATAAGTTTTAGAAATGTTGGCTGTCCAAAACTATTTCAGCAAATCCCAAGAACAAAAATATAGAATTATGCATAACATGGCCTCTTTATATTAAATAAATATATGAGGGCATTTTTATTCACTGGGCTTATTGATGTTTGTATTTTACATAGAAATATTTTGCACCCTGACCGTCATTTGCAGCAAACTCTGTAAAGTTACACAGTGTTAAAGTTGTGCATTGCTCTGTTTTTGTTCAGTGTTCCATGTTCATTTAGCATGTTGTGTTTTTACTTAGTTGAAAATATGAAGCAATTCAAGTTACATATGCAACAAACCATTTTGAAAGCTGACTATATCCTCTATATTTGCTCACCTAGATGGCTGGAGGAAGTACAAAGGAAAATGTGATTCCATTCGACTAGTGGTTGATATTTCTCACTATTTAAAATAAGTGTGTAAAATAAAGCAAAAATTAAAATACTGCTAACAAGACGCACTGAAATGAACCTGTTCATTAGTTTTATGAATAGCAGTGCACATCACACCAGGCCATTACTTGTAAAAAGCTCATCATTTTGTAGCTAATGGACCTTAACAGTTCCACTGTTGAATGCTAACGAGCTGATGTCAAAAAAAGAGCCCCTCCCGTCCGGATTCACCAGCACGTGTGCAGAAGACAGACACAGGGGAACAGGAAAGCTAAAATATTTCAGCCCGAGACTGAAAGGTAACACGAAACGACTTCGGGATTTATGACTTTATGTTTAAAGAGGGCAGATGAGGATGGCAGAGGGATTACAATGATGAGACTGCAGCACTGTCATGTAGCTTTTCATGGATTATTGATTTGAAGCCATTTCAGAAGCGCTCCACACTCAAGACAGGCCTTTAATTCCTGAGCACACTGAGCTACTGAATGCTCAGCAATGTCACAAAAACACGAGACGGATACAAAAGAAGAGTCAAGGGTGGAGACCGGTGCTGTTTCTCCATCTGGTAATAGTTTTGAACTTGCATTTTACACTTTATGCATTAAAGCTGTAACATATATAAACCTATAATGAATCAGAGCTGGTTTATTTTTTCTTCTTAATGTGGACCAATGCTGCTGACACCTCCTTTGACTCTGAACAGCACGGCTGGCACGCAAAGATATTTGCTTCTAAATATTTTCTAATGAGACCTGTTTTTTTATATAACCAATAACCAAGACTTTTTATCATTTCTGTTTAATCAGTAAGTTTTGGAGCAGTCTCACTTAAGTCTCACTGTAATTTCCTACAGCAACTACCTGAGGTGCAGGGAAACATGGAGTGTAGCAAATTGCAGAAGAGCACAGCAGAGCAGGGAGTAAGAGGAAGATGTAGAACTGCAACCACAGAACAAGATTCCAGTTTACTGACATTAAATGCAACCACACAGAGAGCAAGAGTTAGAGCCGGAGCACTAAGAAAACCCATGAATTCATTTATATTAAAACGAGACCAGCTGAAGGGTCTAAATGTTTGCAGCCCTTGCTTTAGGAGAGACTGAGAAACTAAACAGGGTTATAAAACATATCCACCTCATGAACTGCATATGAACCTTTATAAATTTACCCTCCACTCATTATGGAACACTAAGCAACCTAACACGAGGAATATCTGAAAAATACAACATCTCCAAAGTGCTTAACCCATCTACACTGATGAGGACACGGCTCCTACACCTGTAGCACAGGTACAGACAGAGCTCGAAAGGTTACGTTTATTTCCTGCACATGACCTTTCCTCTGCAGCAGGACGTACAGGCCACCAGGATGCACAACCGATGCACAATAATTAGCAAGATACCAAGGAGGGAGGAAAAGCGGGCTGACAGATAAGCTGGAGGCAGACAGACAAAACTGGAGCAAACTAAGCTGGGGAGAATGCGCATCACTAAAACACTTCTGGCAAAAAACAGCTGCTGGGTGTTGATTGAGGGTCTACGGTAAACAGATTTGTCCCTGGATTAGACAGACTTTCGCTTTCATGATTTTTTCATTACTCAAAAGCTTTCTTATTTGGAGAGTCAGACTAAAAATGAAAAGAAATTCCAAATCCACATTTGTAAAACAAGACACAGCCTCACAAGCAGATGATGAAGCACTAAACTTCCACAAGCTCTACATATCTTAGATAAAGCCAGTGTGGAACAATGAACGGATGACAAATGGGAAAATTATGTTGGTAGTGTCTGTAGGTAAAAAAAAAAAGTGCTCAATAAGATTTAATATGTCAACTAGAAATGCTCAGAAGCTGTGTGTGCTGTCTGGAGAAATTTAAAACAAACCAAATAAATAAGAAATACAAGAAATAAGGTTCCCACCTGGTAAATGTCTGATAGGCTGCTACTCCCCGAGTCGCTGGCGATGCTGCATCCTGATTGGCTAGGGGGCATGTGCATCACCTGCTGATGGGCGTGGTCTGTTAGGTGCATCTTATTGAGGTCAGCAGGAAGCTGTTTTGACAGAGAAAGATGTAGCAGAGAAACAGAGGGTGAGAAACAGAGAAGGCAGAGAGGATCTGAGTCTAACAGAGGCAAAATACAGTGTAAACTTTCAAACACACACACACACACACACACACACACACACACACGTTCCATCATCAGCCTCAGAGCCAAAGCTGGTTTGGCAGTGATTTCAAGATAATTAACAGAAAGAGGATGACGCTTGAGAAGACTATGAATTATGATCCCGACATGCAAACTGATAACATTTCACACACACATCGGAGGGTTGGAGGAGGGAGCACAGTGGTTTTATATTGTCTGAAGTGACTTTAACAAATGGTGAAACTGTGAATCCAAGCAGTGGCTGTTCTCTTAGAGCAGCCTTATTTATGACAACAGCTGACAGCGGTGCGCAGGTAGCTGACAGTGTTCCAAAACACTGAAACTCATTTAGAACCACATGCAAATATAGAAATTTAAAAAAAGGTTTTAGCCTGGCTTCTGGTTAGTTGACCACACAAATACTGGATTTGGAAATGAGAGGGAAATACAAATACTGTAGAGAAGGACTGGACATTTCTTATTAATATAAAGCAATTATTTATGCATGTACTATAAGTTGGGGAAATCAACTCAAATTACAGGATCTTTGTGGTCTTATAACCGATTGATTTAAGCCATCGATTAACTGACAAATAAATATTTATAGGAATTCACTGTCCGGCACCGCAGAAAATTACTTCCCAAATACACAGAAACCTAAGTAGAAACAGTGTTACACAGTTCACAAAATCCGCACCACTGCTAACACCTCAGAGACACCTCTGAGAAAAGTAGTGTCAGCAGAGAACAGTGCTGTTTTCAGGTAGAACCACAAATATAAAGCTGAAAGGCTCAGAAAGTCTGCAAACCTGGACACGGAACTAAAAAAACAGCTACGCACCTTCATCCACAGTTTACAAGTAGGTGAACAAACAAAGTTTTGCTTTTGCTCTGAAATTTCAGTAACACAGACTTAGAATTTTCACCACTGCAGAGCATGAAAGAGAGAGACTGGTCTTCCACACCCTGGCAGGATAGATGAGGTTCTTAGAGACTAATTGAGGTCTCATGTGGACAAATGCATACTAGTGTCCCTTCAACTCCAGAATTAGACATTTGACGTTCTTTTAAATTCTTACCAGTTTGAATCGGGGCAACGTCAAAGAAGAGGTCCTCCTGCGACACTGGGCAAATCTACAGCACACCTCCTGCATCACCACATCGGACAGTGCTGACCGTCCACTGACACACATAAAACACACAATAACAGTTGGATACGCAAAGTCCCACCAAGACAAAATGGAGCTTGGAGGCCAGCGGAGACTGCGAGGAACCACAACCATGGTGCCAACATTTAATATTAAAGACATTAAGTCTGGGGGTGCTGTCCCTCACTACTCTACTCTAATGGGCCGGTTGTACTGTACAAGCCCGTCTGCACTTAACCCCCCCACCACAAACACACACACACACACATATGTGTGCGTGCAAAACTAAGGGGTGGAGTTTAAGAAATTCAGTGGCTTGTTATTAATGTGAGGCGAATTAAAGGGGAAGATTTTATTTATTAATTCATGTACAGAGTTGTGCTTCTCCCTTTGCCATATCATTTACCCACAAAGACAAACAACATTTTCTTATCCCTGCAGTAGAGGGCTTCAGTAGAATTGAACAAGTTACCAAACAGTAGTAGATTACGTTAACAGTGTTTGCTAGATGTCGTACGGGTTGGTGCAGGATGATTAGTGACGGGCAACAGGTTCACTGAAGCTGAAGTTGTGAAGGGTAGTGTGTCTGGTCAAATCCCACAAAAAGGAGCTACCAACATTAGTCGTTAATCACAAATGATTAAAAAAATGTAATTCTGGTAATGATGGACAGCCTTCAGAACACACAGTGCATGGGGGTGTTCAGGGACTGACCAGTCAATGTGCCCATACTGGTCCGTACCCACCACCACAAGGTACCAGAACGGAAAGGTGTAGTCTGGTCTGATGAGCCATACGCTCCTTTACATCATTTAGACGCATGCATTTGTCTGTGCTATTCTCTCCTGAGAAACATTGGATCCAACACTATTTTCAAATCCAAAACTCTATAAATGCGTTACGGTAAAACTAAAGCAGGCGTAGCGTCTAAAGACTTGAAACATTAATGCATTACATCTCTGTATATTAGTACACTACGGTCTTCCACTTAAATATTAATACATCCTGAGTCGCTCCGTGCATGTGAGTGACAGACCGATAGCTGTACTATTAGCAGCACTTAAACAGTAGGACTGTAATTTCAAAGTGTGCTACTGTAACCTTCCAACATTAGTCGTTAATCACGACTGAAAACCTATATCAGTGAAATGCATTTCCCATTAGGCACACCAGCGTATCACATTGTGTGTTTTAGTTAATGAGCCGCAGGCAACAGCTAATTGAAGGCTGGTGGTGTTATTGACTAAATCACACATTTACACAAATCTCTACTCTAATTACTGACGTTTTTTGTCGCCCAACATTCTTCACGAGTAGTTTGTGGCGTTTCTGTGTACATAGGAATGGACAGAAAAAGAAAGGGGCAGTCGGGGTCAGAGAGAAATTGCTAATTGTATCACGGATAACCGTGCGATAAAGCAGCTTTAAACCGGTGATGACGTGAAATACACGAGAATCTACGTAGAAACAGAAACTGTGATACAAAATAAAAGAACAGGGCCGTAAAAAAGAAAATGCAAAGACAAAAACATGGCTGTAACTGCAACTCCATCTAAACAAGCTTAGACAAAATGTTATCAAATATGCTGGAAATGACGAGGTGAACTTATTGGCTGTAAATGAAATAAGCTGCTCTCACAAACAGCTGCTTTAACGCCACACACATTGTTTTGAACAGTACATTTTTACAACTTGGGATAAAATGTTTGCTACAGGGAATGTATGAATTGTATTTTATCAAATTTATCGTAAAATAATGCTCCCAAGCCAATATGAATAATGAAAGAGTCGTCTTGCTGTTTGCTAAGACGACAAGCCTTCATAGAGAACCTCAATGTAAAATGTGTAAAAATGGAATCTTAAGTTCAGCTAAAGAAAATTTTGTAATAGATTATTAGATAGTAACAGAAAAATAGACATGTTAGAAAATTTCAGCCATTTCGGAACAAATTTCCTTTGTGTTGCACTTTCGCCAACTACTTCTCAAAATGGAAAATGTCTTTTAAAACACTTTAGAGAAAATTTCACTATAACACAAGAGCCATTAGTCGCTAATTACTAGATTTGTCAAATTCACGAATATGACATCACAAGTTAGATGTGGGTATTTGTATTTTGTAGGTGCCAAGGAATCAAATATGTCAAGGGCAGACAGAGGGATGAAGTCGGCTGAGGAACGGACGGGGGAAGTGAATAATTGTGGCGGCCTTGTGGCTCCTATTCACACCACAGACTTAATCACGCTCTAATCCTCCACTTTCCCTCTCCCAGCAGGCCAAGCCAAGGGGGGTTGGGCTGTGTGCTGGGGGGGGGGCAGCTGGGAGGTGAGGAGGTCCCCCATTCTCCTCATGCATTAAGGATGAGAGTTAGGAGATTAAATATAAATGTTCAGCTGTACAATTCTATCACGTCAACGAGCAGACAGAAACACGGGAGGACGAGGCCGCTTATAAACGCTGCCGTCAAACAGACCAACCCTTTACAGAGTCTGATTAACCCCAGTGACGCCAACACGCGAACCACCCAAATAAAGATCCTTGCTTCCATCAGTGGGAAGAACATTCACCATTTAAATGGCCACTCTGCATTTTTTAGCCAACTTCATGACTACATCTTTCTGTGTACAGAATTAAGGCCCTGGCAGCCAAACAAACCAGTCAAACCATATTAGAGTGATATCGTCTATTTGCGTCTTCTACAAAACCAAACTCTGTTTCACTTATATCATCCAATTTTAAGAATGAGATTAACTAACTGCGGCCCTGAGTGCTCTGCGTTACCTATTTCCTCTGTGATAAAATGGATTATAAAGCCACGACCGGCCATTTGGCTACACAGATGAGAGGCTGGGTTTCCCAGTGGCATTTTTGTGCGCCGATAATCTTGCTACAACGCAGGTCAAGGCAGAGAGATATGTTTCAGTGGCCAAATTGTTCTGGAAAACCCTGAAGATGTTTAATGGGTGAAGGCGGGTCTGACTAGCTTAATAAATCTGGGAATTAGCTGGTTAGGGATCCCAGAAGAGGCCACACCATTAAAACACATGAGGATGGAGGGTGTGTTAGACACTGACCTTAAAACCAGGTTTAAACTGTGTTGCTATTTTAACGAATTAATCGTGCTTTGAATACATTTTTGTTTTTACAGTAATAATAAGTTTTAAGTAGTAGAAAACACCTTCACGAAACCGCTGTCAATCAAAAAGAGAATAAGCTGCTTTATGAAGAAGATAAGGGGGACAATATACTGGCAGAGATGACAAAGATGCAAGAGATAGATAACAAGACACTTTCGCAAAGACACAAAAGACGACAAACACGCAGAGAATAAAGGATGAACATCAAATTAAGATGAATAATAAAAGGGACAAATGGCTTTGCTAAGTAATTAAAGAAAATATGATGAGGCTGATGAATCCTGATGAGGATGATAATTAAAGTGGGTTCAACAAACAATGACACGAACATGTATCAATGAATATTTACAGACAATGATGTTGCGCTCGCTGAGAGAAACAAAATGCCAGTGTGTTCGAGAAAGAGGTCATGTTAAGTGTCTCATTTCAGCTGAGTGAGATGCGTAGGAAAGGCTGTGCAATGGGAACGATGGTGGCGGAAATATCCACGAGTCCCTTTGCTCACAAATACAGAGATACCAAAGGCATCCGTGAAACAGACCTGCATCACTGTAGGAAGGACAAATACAGGAAACACAATCAACCAAAGTCAGAGAGAAAAACAGCACGAAAGTTAATCCACTAATCTTTGTTCTGACTTTAATGAATTATGAGCACTGCACTGACCAATACTGGGAATCAAGTATCATTAATCACCTCCCGGTAAAAAATATCAGCAGTAATTACAATGCCGTCTCCTTCCTACTAAATGAAAATGTGCAGGTGCTGCAGCCATAATGCCAACTACAGTCTGTCCCATCTACCCAACAGCTGAGTAAATACAGGAGAGGGTAGTGAGGTCAGCAGTAGGGTATCTGACATGAACGTGGTCGGCCTGTAGATGTCAGCAGTCACAAACCGCCTTGATATGAGCCAGGCAGTAGAGCCAAGAGACACAACTATCAGTCATTAATGAAGCATGAAGTGAGTTCCCTCGTAAGAGCCTTTTTTTTTTTAACCATACAATAAATTTAACTACCTGGCTAAAGAAAAAAACAAAACAATTTAACAATTACAATCATCTTGATGAGAACTGCAAAAATTGAGAGTTTAAAAAACATCTTAAATAACAGTGTGTGTGTGTGTGTGTGTGGGGGGGGGGGTCCATTAAAAGCTCTCTTGCTGTAGACTTGGTTCATAATTTTATTAAAAACATGGAGCCCTAGCTGGAAACATCTGTCTTCATTCGTAACAGCTGGCTCTGCAGGTTTCTACACCAGAAACCGCACCGCAGACAGCAGCAGTTCACCTCTGCACAGTGAAATAATGTCGCTTCTGTCTCAGAGCACATTTAACTATGCTCCCTTTGATGCAGCGCTTAACTCAATGTCTGAATCTGATTTCCGGTGGTGTTCTCATGCCTCTTGCTCTCTGAGCTTCACTGTCTCTTTTTCACATTCATCCCAACTCGTCGCTTTAAATGTCTGGCTTATTACCTCCAATCTCATGTCTCATGCCTCTTTGTCCAACGGTTCACCCTCATTACAGCCTCCAGTTTCCCTGTCACTTCTCCAGTCTTACTATATATTCAGTCACCTTGAAGGATTTTGTACTTTCACTGCATCAGCTCCCATTCCTGCTCCCACGTGCAATTCTGCATCAAAGGGAGCAAGGAGGGAAATAACTGTAAGTAGCCTCAGCAGACAAACCAGGTGAGAACATTGACGCTGCTGTCTTCAACAAGACACACACACACACACACTTTGACGTTCCAGATTTAGCCCTGCAGCTCTGCTTAAAGCTTTGATCAATTGAGGCCACTGTTGGCTTGGTCTAATGTTGCAAGAGGCAGTGACTGGAAATGCAAACACTACTGAAATACACACAAATGCACACAATTAGATCCTTAAATCAACTACTCGGAATCACGCCAACTCCAACACACGAGTGTACATTGTTCAGCTGCGACATTCAAACCACTAACAGGTTAAGTGAATAAGATTAATTAAATTGTGTTGTTGAAACAGCACGTGTGAAGTGAACATTGGCTTGTTCTTGTAATATTAATTTAAGGGTATTTATTTAATAGGTGACAGTGAAGACAGGAAACGTGGGGAGAGTGAGGGAGTGACGTGGAACAAAGTCCCGAGTTGGACTCAAACTAACAACACCTTTGTTATGTGGTATGCGCTGTCACCATTCAGCTATGAGGGCGATCTTTTAGTTCTTAGTCGATGAATTGATGTTTTGGAAGAAGAAAAAATGGACGAGGATCTAAGGATCTGAGCAATGACTAAATCGACAAAGGACCACAAATGAACTGGTCTTACTGATGTGCTTAGTGTGCTAAGGATAGTCTGTCTGGTGCTGTGGGCACAATCAACAGCTGTGCACCTTTCTGTGTCCTGTCAACTGTTAAAAGCATCTACAGTGGGCACAAGTGAGAAATGGAAGAACCTGATGAATCACATTTTCTTTTGCATCATCTGTGGCATGTGCTTATGAAACAAATCAGATCTACATAGACCCCACGTCACGACTTACAGGACTTTAAGGACATGCTGCTGACGCTATGGTGCCAGACACTAGAGGACACTTTGTGGAGTCAAAGCCTCAATGGGTCAGAGGTGTTTTGGTGGCCTACACAACAGTAAGTGGGTGGTTTTAATGTTTTGGCTGACGGGTATTTGTGTGAATTGCCAACTCCTCCAGGCTCTACTCAGTACAACACACACACTGAGCTTATTGAATAGACTTAGCCATGCTCCGCTCCATTACTGGCAAGTGTACAGACGGTCGGATTAAGATACAGTGCAGAGAGACAGATGGATATGGGGGATAGGATAGAGGGACCTGAAGTGAGAGAGAGAGAAGAGTCACAGAGAGAATAAGTCAAAAGGAAAGAGGAGAGACTGAGAAAGGCAGAGTGCAGAGATGATTGAGAGTAGATTGAGTGCGTGCAAATGTAGCAGAGAAAGAAGCAGAGCATATATTACAGAGAGGACAGACAGTGAGGGGTGGAACGAGGATGAAGTGAAAGACGGGGAAGAGATGAAGTTAAAAAAAAAGTCTCAAATATTCTCTTAGGAAGCGCAGACTACTATGGCTGAGTGTGAGTGGGTGTTCTCATCCTCCTGGGTTACGTGGGCATATTACAGTTTATTACTACTGTTGTGAGCTTCTCACAACTTCTCCTGTTTGAGGGTTTACACTTGCTTTTATGGTAAATCTTACAATTCGGTTTTGTTTTTTTCTTAGTGTAAAAGCTGGGAGTAGACATTCAGCTGCGATGCTTGAGGTTAGGGTAAGTGGGTATAAGAATAATTTGTGTAAATGAGTGTCCTAGCAACAAAAGAAACATACTGTGGGGGGGGGGAGACAGAGACAGAGAGAGAGAGAGAGAGAGAGAGAGAGAGAGAGAGAGAGAGAGAGAGAGAGAGAGAGAGAGAGAGAGAGAGAGAACCAGCTGGAGCAGAGGGAGATTTAATGAATTGAATTTGGAATTGGACGTGACAACTGCAAAGGGAGATATGGCACAGAGAAAGAAGGGAGATGGGGAAAGAAAGAGGGTGGGAGAAGGAGGAAGAGAGTGGGTGGGTGGGGTTAGCAGGGGACCACAGGAAAGAAGGCCGTGCTTTGTCTCTCTTTGTCTCTCTCACACACACACTGGTGAGAATCCAGTCTTAGATTGTTAAAAAAAAAGAGGCAGTAATCTTGACCAAAAAGACTTGAACTACAGTTGAACATCAGACTAAACACACTCACGCTGCTTGTTAATCAGTTGACACCAGAAAGGAGAAATAACCTGTTTGTTCCACTCTCGTTGTACTTACTCATGCACTGAGAAAAACCCTCACTTATCTGTTCAGGAAACACTGAGTCAAAGGAGTCTGACAGACTTTCAGACTTGTGCTTCTGTTACTTTACAAAGATCCTTAACACTTTAAGGGGCCTTCCACCGAGTTTACACGTGAAGTTCAGTTCAATGTACGACGGAAGACTGTGAGAAACACGGCTACGTCCCTTTGAGCTCGAGATGGTCGAAGGTACTGCAACAAAGTAGACAGAGTTTCCGCAGAGAGCATTTGCTGAGTCGTTTGAGGACAGACAGAAGCAGGTTCCTGGTTTTAATGTGACTGGCATGACATCAACCTGTGCAGTCACATCACTATGCCAACAGTAAAACTGTTCCAAACAACACCTACTACATTTTTACTTTCCCACGGTGCTTCGTTTTTGTAACATACGCTTAAAATGGATTTTGGACGAATGAAAATGTCACACAAATAGCTGGAACCTGAAAGTGGGACAGCTCGAAAGAACTACTTCAAACACAAGGCGGGGAATCTGCATAGCAACACATTACCTAGAAAGCTCCCGCTACCTTTATCTGTTACGCAGGGGAAAAAAATGCATTCCTCGATTTGGCAGGAACTGGTTTGTGAAGCACTAGGTTCAACTAGTCATTGGTTGGCAAGTTTTTAACCTGGACGGACATTGGCTGGCAGGCGTCTGCGGTGGATAAACAGCCATTAGATGGCAGTTCTCGCACTTAGCTGCGCCAGATTTGTGACAGACGGGATGTTGAACGGCACTGTCACCGGCTCTGCCAAGGGCCGGTGACTTTTGCCCCAGTTGTCTGAGAGTGATGCATGAGACAGAGATGCAGAGAGGGAAACAGACAGTCTGCGGGAAGATCTGCAGTGTCTTCACCCTTATGTCGTGCCACAGTTTAGTCACATTACATATGCTGTATTACCAGGCACAGGGAGTAAAACCTCAAACAACCGTGCTCATGAATGTGCCACTGCTAGGGAATGAGGCGTCTGAAGACCATGGAAATGTCCAAGATTCTGAATCAGCTGTGAATCAGAGCTCTAAGTATTGTCATGCAAAGAATTCATTGGAAATGTGTTTATTTCCAGATAAAATGGGAGTATTTTCACTCGGTAAAAGTGGAAGAAAGGTCATATGTCGAGCCTAGACAATGAAGATGGAGAAATCCAGAAGTCCTGCAATTATAAACTTTTGTTCGATTTTTGTTGGTTTAGAAATGTAGTTCAATAAGAATCTGAGGTATTAGAAAGTGGCTGGGTTAGTAAGAGCTGTGTACTAAGAAATCACGTTTCAGCCGCCGTCACTCAACCAGTCTTTTTTTTTTTTTGTTCTTTGAGGACTGGCTCTGAATTGGCTGGGTGCTCATTCATCTTTCTGGTAGCTTACACTGTGAAGTAGGAAATTAGCATGGGTCAGCCCCTCCGCAGAGTCAAGTATTCTTCTCTGGAGGACTGGCGGTATTACATCCAGGCTTTACAGAAAATTCCTTCCAGTTGGCATCAAGTGTGTGTGTGTGTGTGTGTGTGTGTGTGTGTTGCAGCAGGTACCTGCCAAAGCCACTGCCAAACAGAGTTGGATGTCCCTGAAAGGAATATTCAACCTGTCGCAGCCCATCTGCCCTACTTCTCCGCTCACTCTAACACCTGGGCCAGGGAATTTTCATGGTCAGAAAATAAAGCTCACTGGTTCAGGGGTAAAGACAAAGGAGGCTTCAGCTGAGAGACCACAGGCAAAGCAGCGAAGACGTCTCTTTTCTGCTGCTTTATGGTCTGATTGTGGTCTGATAAATTGCTCACACTGTCTCCATTAGTGGGGGATTTTGTTTCATTTCAAGTATAACTACCCGGCATTGTGATCATAAGCTTACACCAGCTCTCACACAATCAAACACAGTGGAAAAGCAAAGTAGAAGCATTCACCTTTGACCTCTGAGGTGCTGGAAGCGACTGAAGGTGTTGTCGTGGAGAGACAAAAAAATGCATTGCCCTTCCATCCACCTCTCCCTCCACCCTTTAATTCATAGTTTTCCAGCACATCGTTTCTACGTTCTGTAACCCCCGTTTTATCTTCCTGCTAAGGAGAACATCGTGAGTTACACTGATGCCTGGATTAAAAAGCTATGCATGTGTCATTTTTATGGCATTGTTAATATTTATTAATTGCACAACAGCCACATCCACTGGCTGAGCAGACAGGCCGGTCTGCAAACAAGCCGCTGCAGCTTTTTCTGTGCCGTTACGTGTGATGAGCAGAGCTGAACATGCAACGTGTGAGGCATTTAAATGTTGACGCTAAACAATGTTATTGGGGGAAAACACAGGTCAGAGATGTTTCATGGAAGTATGGAGAGTTTCCTGATTCATGTTCTCTATCGAATGTTTATGTTGGTGCGCGTTTGTGTGTTACAGGAAGCCGAGGGGCGTCTCTGACTGGGCCCCTGAGGAAGGTGGGCCACGGCCAGGTCTGCAGGGGAGAATACTAAACACTTGCCTTTAATACTGGCACAAATATGTGTTCGTGCAGAGAGAACACACACACACACACACACATAAATGTGCCTACACACACACACACACACACACACACACCTTAGTGCCTCCTGGTTCCCCTCTGTTAACAGATGCTTCCTGCCCTGGAGCCCAACCCACACTAGTTCACACGTACACACACATGCAGCGAGACCCTGGCTCCCCTACAGGTCAACCCGGGGGCCGGGTGGAGGGGCAGCCCCACCCTCTGGTGTTTTTGTTAATGTTGGATCCTGTTCCGCTCTGCTGGCCCACTCACCTCAACCCAGACAGAGCGGAGCGCAAAGTCTGCTCCACTGCCTGGCAGGAGAGGAAATTAACTTCACTCACTTACCCAAGCCCAATCCTGGAGTCCAATATTTATCACACACAGTATTATTTTACCTGGCAAAAAAAAATCTAAAAAATCTTGGAAACAAAAATTAAATCTGAGCAACAGCCTGATATGAGCTGAGCTGGTGCTAATACAGTTGAAAAAAGCCAGTCTTTCCTTTGAATTTATAATCACTAATCTACTTTTTGTGTGAATGTTCCAAGCCGCTGCCGTGTCTCAACATGCTAGTCCACTGACATGTGCATCTGCATTCGGAAGAAGTTAATATATTAATTCATATTTAGTTTAAGTATTTAGACTTTTTTCACAGGGTTAAATAAAAAAAACTTTAGAGATTTTAATGTTTTGAGCCAATCATATTTGTCTGTCTCCAACATACTGTCTTTCTCGCAAATTCACAAAAAGCCACAGCAACCCATCTTGTATTTATAAATGCCCTTGAAAATTATCCAGTAAAGGCTCTCTGGTTGTGGTGGCAGAGGAGGGGATGTGGATCAATAGCAGTGAGATAATGGGAGCAAGTGCAATTGAGTGGTTGGGGGCTACGATTGGTTGAAATATCATCACTGAGGTGTGTGTGTGTGTGTGTGTAGGAGGTGGGGGGGGTAGGTAGTAGCTCATGACATCAGAGCTCTGCATATGAAAATCAGTGGAGTACATTATGTGCATGTGCACATGTGAGTGTGTGTGTTTGCTTTTGCATTTGCATTTAAGGCTGTTAAACTGCATCTGAGAGTGAGAGACCAGCGAGGCTGGAGGAGTCTCATGCATGGGCCCGTGTGTGTTTGTGTATAAAGGCAAAAATGCATCTCCAGCCTCACTTTCACTCAATTTACTCCTGTAATGTTTGACCAGCTTGGCCATATTAATGCACACAATGGCCTGAGTGTTTCGCTTTTTTTTTTTCTCTAAAGTTTGAGCCATTCAGAGCTAATGGACAGTAATTACAACACCGTGGGCACACACAACACTCGCCCTCTCCTGCCACAGTACACATAGTACTGCAGGTTTGTTTTTTAACGTGGTAAACTACCGAGCAAGTGCCTCTGTTGTTTAATGGCGTGTACCTTTATTTTTTTGGTGCTCTAATGTTTTTCTTTAAGACCAGTGACCAAACTACAAAATGTGAATATGTGGGTTCAGACCAACTGGAAAATAGAAATGAATGACTCACAATGTGCGTCACTCATGTACTCAAATGTTAGAGAGCTTAAAAAAATACTCAAAAACAACACTTGAAAATCAAAAGTATTGTTAATGAATAAGATAATTGATTATAATCACTGTCGTTTTAATGTACAATTGAGCTTTTTAAATAACTTTTTAAAAAGGTGTTTCTTGGAGTTAATTTCATTCTGAAGAGTATCTATAGTTATCAAATGACATGTAGATGACTAAAGCGTGACGGAAATGCCCCAGCATTTAAATAAATGTACTTCGTAACTTAGGGGTGGACAAGGTTCATTAGGGCTCATTAGCTGTTCCTGTAAAAGTAAAGGTTTAAAGAAATCGACATCAATGCCTCTATTCATATTGTCCATGTGCTCAATCATTGTATGCAAGGCACATCGTGTGACCTAAATGACTTAAATACAGCACTAGTGATGCACTGCCATGTCACCACTGCTCAGTGTGAACACAGTCCCTACACCATAAGAACGTAAAATATCTTTAAAATGAAGGTGTCTAGTAAAATCCTTAATGTTTTAGAGTCAACATTGTGTTTTGTATCCTGCATGCTGCAATGTCCCTATACAATATGTCATGTTTCGGTTTGACTTTGGAAGTCTGTTTCTAAAGGGAAGAGATGTGCATAAAAAAGACATTTTACAATAATATGTATTTTGGATTAGCAGTATTGAATAGTAATTTATGCCTTATGGGAGGTGAGTGGGGCATAGTCCGGCCTAATGCAGCCCATATTGATCCTTATCACCCCTGCTTCCTGTGCATATGATATCCTAGAGCTCCCTCGGCATGCTAAAAGCCCCCGCTCTCTCTCTCTCTCTCTCTCTCTCTCTCTCTCTCGGTTTTTAGTCTTGGTCTCGCTCTCCTTGTGCTCTTATCCTGACCCACACCACCTCCCAACCCTCTCATCTCTCTGGGCTCAAAAGTCCACATTACCTTGACACCCTGTGTGCGCTCTGTCAGTTTGTCAATCAGGCCCGTCCGTTTGCCCCAGGCCAGAGCAAATCTGTCTTGGCCAATGTGAAAAAGCTTTGGCATTACATCACTTGGCAAAGGTCATGCTCTTAGTGCTCAAAAATGGTTCCGTCAACATCTTCAGGCACCAGGGGAGCCCATGGAGCATCTATCTAATTTTCTTTTAATGGTACCTGCAGTCTCCATCTGCTGATCGGAGGATGCCAAGGATTACAAAGTGCATTTTATGACTGCCTGACAACCTGTTGACCGCAGCGTTTTTAATAAATCAATGACTATAGAGGTGCTGGGAACATTTCTCTTCGTTTTTTGTTGTAACACAAACACTTAGGGATGTAATCACTACAGCTACACTCACCTTCTTTGTTACAGTAGCTAATTTTCATGCCCCCGGGCTAGTTTAGTCTGCAGAAGCCATTATATAAGCCACTGGTATTTCTGCCCTTTTGTTTGAAAGTTATAGCTGTTCTCGTGCCATGGGTCCAAATTATGTTTTGTCACAAGTTTGATTAGTTTACATTATATTGCTTCACATTTTCTGTTTTTGTTCCCACCATTTTCATTACAAAATGAAAAATACATTTGAGACTTTTCACTGAGGTTAATTTAAGATGAACTTGAAACAAGGTATAAAGAGAAAAGTCTCATTTCATCTTTGAATTGAAATAAATATGGTGAGGTCCTTTTCCTGACTGACATTTTAACATGTAAAAAAAAAAAAATAATTAAAAGGCGTAGAGGTTCGAGGTGCTCAGTTTCCAATCAAACTTGTAGCGCTGTCTGGGCATGAAGCCACAGCACTGAGAAAAAAGGTCAATAGACTGTACTGAAGAATAATTAATCTCCTTATTCCACTCAATAGAGGTCCAGCAGTTTAATGTAGCTATCTATCCTACCTGATCTGATGACGAATGCTGGGGCAGCAAGTGTAGCCTAAATCAAATACAACATCTTGCTGTTTAAATAGACGCATGAAGGCACTGAACAGTAGATCCGTAAAGTTTGAGATCTACCAATACCCTGTAAAATGAACAGTCAGAAACCAGGCTTTAGGAATAACGGTTCCACCCTGTGGGTTTATATCAACTGCAAATTCAAAGAAATGGCACTGGTGCTTTGCCAGTCTACACGCCCATCTGTCTGACCTCCCTCGCCTTGGCCTTCATGCCCTGGCACCGAATCCGTCACCCCGCTGTAGCTCTCCCCTACCAATAGCTCCCGTAGCTCCATTACTATTCAACGCAGCACAAGTCCACACAAAACGGACACATCGATTGCTGAGGCAGGCAAAGAAAGCAGCCTGGGTCATCCGGAGTCTGGACCTACTGCCTTCTGCAATGGAGGTCTACAGCTGAGGGAGGGTGGGGTAAAGACTATTACAATAATATTCAATCTGTTCTGTACAAGCGTACCCTCAGTGAAGCATGTCACTTCCTGTTTTTTTCTTGCAAATACTGATAAAGGGAAAAGAATCAGAGAAAATGAGTCAATGAAGCCGATATTACGGCCTAAAAAGAAATATAATGACAAAAGTCATCAATCTCTCAGTTGCTATTCATTGTCATTTCAATTTGAAACCGCCACCTTAAAATTTGCCAACTTTAAATTATATGCAATTACACTGTTAACCCGACACCACTGTCGATGCTACAGAGAAAAGGAAATACAATGCATCTTGACAGGCAGTAAATAATGGGTGTCATTTGGTGCAGAAGCAGGGAGCAAGGATTATACATGTGAGGATGCAGATGGTTTTAGGTGGAGGAGTTAATTTATGAGACAGGAAGCAGCAGATGAGTGAGGATACAGCCCAGCAGGGCAGCAGCAGCAACATCAGCATCAGACTGGCAGCAGCAGCAGCAGCAACAGCAACAACAGGCACCATTATTGATACTTAAATAATAGATAGGCAAAGGGGCGAGGGAGGGACCAACACGCACTGGGCAATGAATGGAGTCCCTCGCTAAAAACCGAGGAGACGCGGAGGAAATAGAAAGACAGCAGGAAGTCCAGGAAAAGAGATGGAGAGAGATGGGAGAGGTGCAAAACAAAAACATCTCAGAAAGTACAGCAGGCAGCAGGGAGGGTCGCGGAGTTGAATAGTTTGACAAGTCTTCCAGCAGCGGAAGGACATGAGGTTGTGTTCTGCTGGGACGGGCAGGAAGTGATTTAAAGGGACAGTTGCTCATAAACGCAACAAAATAAAACAATGAAAACGTACCCAAGAGGTTCAAAGCCGAAAGACGGCAACTGTCTGCTTCCTTAAAAGGAGAACCCACGGAGGCCTTTCCTTTCAAGTCCCGAGTTGTTTACTGGTGACGTAAATAAATCTAGGTCTCGCAACGGCTCAGCGCCTCAGAAAAGAAGCCAGACTGGTCCCACAGAGCAGCTCCACTGGCCTACATTTCGCTGTCTGTCATCTGACGCCAAAACTCCGGCCACAGAATCGATATTATAATAATTATCATCCGACGTCAGAAATCGGAACTCGAGAGCGTGGCGTGCTTATTTGGTAACAGCTGCAGCTTGGAAGTGCAGTACTAAACAAAACTGCCTAAATGGGAAAATAAACTGTTTACTTCCCATAGCAGTTGAGCCTGGAGGGCTATTTTCAGAGCGTGTAGTAAACAAGGCCGTCGAGAAGACTGCAGTCGCCGGCCGGCAGCTGCAGATTCCCTGTAGAGAGCTAAAACTAAGTGTTTCACATGAATCAAACAACGGCCTGCTCGCGACAACTTTCACATCTCCTCTGCTAAGGGGGTTAAGTTCAGGTGTAGTTCAATTCCCACTTCTTGACTGTATTTAGGCTAATTAAACTCCGGCTTCGCTGAATGCAAACGTCCACGAAGCAGGCTGGTCTCTGTGAATTATTCATGATGAATCCAAGATCACTGCAGTGAAGAAAATCACAAGTCCATGCCAGCGCAAAGCAGCCAAGACCAACTTCGGGAGAAAATAACTGGCTGTTATTCTGAGGAGGCAAGTCAATGATAAAATTGTAAAAAACCTCCGGTGGAATAACTGCTTCAGAGACTCTCTTTTACTGACTGATGTATTTTTCTGTTTGTCTCTGTTCTTAATATCTTTCTCCAAAATCCACACCACACTTCAGGAGCTCTTATATATTTTATTATTATTTTCTCTTGCCTTCCTCCCTCCCTTAATATCCTAGTGAATCAATTCACCCAATCCTTTCAGAGAATTTAAATCCATTTGCAGACCACCCAAACTCTGTCCTGTACCTTCCGTCTCTTCCCTCTGTGGTATTTTTGATTGCTACTGTAGCTCAAGACCCAGCACATGTTACCTAATGGGAGGAAAAGGGAAACTTAATTAACCTTTGCAAAAGGTGGGCTCATCACAGACACCAACCAATTAACTATAGACTTCAAACGGGCCACGCTGGATGAAACCTCAGTGACTCAAGACTGAGGATGAATTAGCCAGACTAATAAAGCAGAGATGGGCCAGTAACAACATACAAAAGTTCATGTTAAGCCAGTGCAAAATCACTGACTGCTTTGTGTGAACCGGAGCTTAACAAGTAATTACTCAAATATTAATGGTGAAATATTTGCGGAAATAAAAACGCAGCCAGGGGATCAGGAGTGTGCGACTGGAAGCCATAAGGAATAAGTTTGGAAATTGGGTGGAGATGTTTTTCCAATCATTTTGAGCCAAAAAAAAAAAAGTGGCAACACAGAAAAAAGAAAAGAAAAGAAAAGAAAAGAGCATTTTATATAAATCTGAGGAGGAACTGAGGTGAAAAACACCTGCAGAAAAAAAATAAGGCAGGTGGGTTAATAGAGACTGATAAACTGGCTGGTATCAACTTATTGCTTTTATGTTGAAATATGTGTGTATGGCGGCTGATAAGAAGAAAAGTTGTCACAAAAGTGTTGAGGTGATTTTAAAAAGTTATTTTGAAGCAATAACAACCGAACCTCCCTGGTTCTAACTTATCAATTTGTAGATTCACTGTCGTTAATTGTGTAATGTGACATTAAATTAACAGTTTAGAGGGTTTAGGCTTGAATTGAGAGAAAAAAAAAAAAAAAAAGACTAAAGAAAGACATCAACTTTGGGTTAAAGAAATTTTTCAATTCTTTACAGACTAAACGATTTAAAAGCAGATAAATCAATAATGAAAAATTATTCTTAACTGGCATCTTAAAACAATGACATTTAAGATTGTTTGTGGTATGGATTAATCTGTTATCATAGACTGAACATCTTCAAGCTTCATCCCCTTTCATCTCCAGGGACCTAATTATTACTTATCCTACTGAAAGCATGTGAAAACACACACACACACACACACACACACACACACACACACACAAATGAAGACAAACATCTCTGTGGCTTTCAGCACCCAGACAGACACTTCCACAGAGAGCCAGACGCATGGGGACCTCTGACAGCGAGAGGACGACCAATAAGCCAGCAGAGCAGAGTGGTACTAACACGTCTATTAACACGTCCCTGCCTCTTATTTTAAAAGGAACAAAAAAAATAGAACAAACTAATCCATACAAGACATGAGCCACATTTCACGTGCACTACTTCCTTGCACCATCATGAAGTTAACCAGAGGCTAGGCAAAGTAGTGTAAGACACAGCAAACTGTTCATTATATGCACAACTACGGAACTGGATGACACAGATCAGATTACACCTTTATACTGTCAGAGATGAAGACAAACAAAAAGTCACACAAATGGACATCACCAGTCACCATGGTTGCAAAAGCACATTAGTTCACAGAGCAGGGGCCAATGTTTTAATGGGGTTTCATTTTATATAAATACTGACATATGGAAGCCAACAATCTACACCCACAAGGACGTGGCACTGTGGCTTTAAAATATCATTTTCAAAACAGACGTGTGTTCGGGTTGCAGCTGCGAAGAATATTAAAAGATTGGTGCAAAGCCAGAAAACAGAACTCAGCGCATCTGCGGTGACCGTACAGAGTTCAGTGTGATGTTGTGATACATCCGCTGGCATCAGATGACTGAACACTGTGCAAACAAGACACAACATGGATCCGAGGGCTCTTCTTCAGATAGCAACAAGCATATATTCATCTCTCTGTGGCCCATAAATAAATTAATAAATATAAAAATATATATAGTATGTGCTCAGTCATAAAAATTCATTCACCTTTACAGTTAATAGTTTTCTTCAGGATACAACAGTTACAATTTCAAAGGAAAAAAGCAAGGCATGCATGCTTTTGAACCAGATTTTCATCACATGCATATAAATCAAGTTCATTTTCTTTCATCCTCGCTCTCCAGCTCTCTCTCTGTAACACACACACACACACACACACACACACACACACACAGGCGGCACCATCCTGAGCCAGAGGCACGGGCCAGAAAAGGGATTACGACATTGCTTACTTTGGAGGACCACGGCTGCAAGCAGTTGGCATAGCAACGGACCAGGAAAGCCATTTCCACGGTAGGGAGGGTGCCAGCAAAGGGAAGTTTCCCCTCGTTCACCAAGAGATGAAGGGAAAAAAAAAGAATAAGTAAAAGAGGACGGCGAGGGGTGACGCTGGTCTCGTTGCAGGCAAGAAGAGAACTGTCCAGGATGTTATATTTTAATAATGCTGACTGTCAGATGTCACTACAGTCAAGGTAGATCCGTTCATAGGTGACACATTCAAAGGAACGCCAACAGGGAAGCTTCAAACACTCCTTATAAATCTTGAATGCTAGGAATGTGACTATTCATACCCAGTCCCAAAGGGAAGTAAAAGGAGGGAACCTAGAACCATCCGACTTCACATCCAAGTTCAGCACACTGTTCTCTTGCAAGTTTAATGTAGAAACTAGAAAGACATTATTGCAGTCCTCTTCATTTACTTTCCTCTTGAAAGAAGCAGAGGATCCGCTCTTTAAAAGATGAGCCGGCGCTTGGAGGAAAAAAAAGGAGCTCGGTGCATCTGCAGCCTCCTCCAAACGGTGCCCTCTCACCTCCCAACAGCCTGGACCGTTTGCCTGCAGTTCTCCTCTTTTCCTCACATCTGTCCAACTCCTTTCTCTTCTCTTTTTGAAACTCTCTCTCTTTCTATAGAGCTTCAGTGGCACATGTGCGTGCCCAGTGGTGCAGCTCCACAGCAGGGAACAGAAATCCCGATCTCGTAACGCCCGCTTCAAGCTCTCACCCCCTGGCTGGCACTCACACCTCACGCCGGCATTCCTCTTCCCTCCCTCCCACCCTGAGGAAGAAGCTACCGTAGGATGGGATGCTGCTCTGTGGAGAGCCGGCCGCTAATGGGAAAAACGGAGGAGGGAGCGAGAGCAAGGGAGGAGGGAAAGGGAGGAGAATCCAGCTGAAAAAGAATGACATCACCTGTGCAGAGAGCGAGCGAGATAGAGAGAAAGAGAGAGAGGGGATGGGAGGTGGTGTGGATGAAGTGAGAGCCAGAAGAGGGAAACTGCATTAGATGGATTGGCTGCTGAGCAGATGTGGATGACAGAAAGAGAGAGGGAGAGATGGACAGGAAAGGAGTGAGGGAAAAGAAGGAGCATCTTTATTGATCTGCTGAAACATAAAGCTGAGTGTATTGAGGCAAACCCCCTCCCCTTTATGAGCACGCTGCAAAAAAGAAAAAATTGGGGGGGGGATAAATCACAGAGCCCACATCAGATAAAAGGACAGACGCTGGTGGTGTTTTGGCGAATGTGAACAAGCAACACTAAAGCGTGAGCCAATAACGGGTTTGTCCCCCTCCGACGAGCCCCCGTCTGGAGGATTTGCAACTCAATACTCACTGCAAGATAAATCAGTTATTACAGTCCATTGCTCACAAAATACTGAGCTAATGAAGTCCGGTAAGCTTGGAACTATTAGAACAAGGCTCCATCCTTCATAATGAAAGTTCGTCCTGCAGAAAACCATCTCAAACTGGGTTTTCCACCCCTTCGTTAGCTTCAAACTGGTGATTCGGAAGTTAACGTCTGTGTACAAAACCGAGTTAAATATGGTGTGAGAGCTTATTTTAAAACCTCTCATGCCTGAAAGAACTTCATTATGAGATCCTGAAATCTGCACAAACAATAAAGGAACAATAAATAAATGACAGTTTTCGGGAACCTTGAATACATGTTTTTAGCAGACCAGCATGTGCTTAAACAGAGTGCAAATAAAGCATCAGGCACAAATGATCGGACGGCAACTCGGACAATTATTTTTATTTTTTTCTTCATTAGGTGGAAACCTTGAGCCTTCGAATAACACATTTTGTCACGAATGGGCATCAGAAATAGATAAAAGCACAATATGAAATATGTGCTAAATGAAAAGTATAGAGATTTTAAAAACATAAGCTCCAATCCATGAACGCTTTGGATTTTATTTTGGGCACTAGGCATTTGTGTCTCTTTTGCCACCTCCCTTTCATTCTTCTGTTTGCCCTGCATGATGTGGAGAGAATGCGGAGGGACAGGAAGAATAAACTGAAAGCAGAGACAACAGAAGCTGTCTGCTTGTTTGAACGGCTGATTCTCCTCCAGCAGAGGAGAGATGCCAGCTCCTATTACCAGACACTTCAGAGACGGGAGGATCTTCTCACCCTCTCCCTTTCTGTCTTCCTGACCTCCCTCCCTCTTGTTCAGTATATTCCGAGCCTCCTCACTGTCTGCATTTTGTCTCCGCCTCCGACTCTTCCCTTTCCCCCCTCTCACAAAAAATCCTGTGTTTGCACTCTGTCTTTCCTTCCTCCCGTTTGCCTTAAATTAGCTTGTTCCTTTTTTTACGTCTCACTTTCTGTCCATCTACAGCATCTCTCTCCGTGCTCCATTTTCCCTCTCCTCTGCTTGCTGCTATAAACCAGGATCCCTACCCTCAATTATCTGTGTGTGTGTGTGTGTGAGAGAGAGAAACGGTACACACCTCCTGCCTAAGAATGACATCATCCTTTTACTCCACAGCCAATCAGATGCAAGCACATGGAGCCCTGCCTTCAGAGAAGTGTTATGTACACAAGAGAAGCAGATGGAAAAAAATGATTGGCAGAAATCTACAGACACAGAGACAGACAGGTGGACCTGCAGATAGACAGAGTGATGTGTGTGTATTAATATGTACTAGCTGCAGTCTGCTCCTGTTTGCATACTAGGGTGCGCAGCACTACATCATTCCCTTGCCCTGCAGCCCTAATATATAAACACACACAGCTGCTGTGCTGGTTTTCTAAAAGAAATATAAAGGCTGAACAAAAAAATAATAAATAAACCTCAAGGTTTGAGCACTGTAAGAGGTTTTGCCTGCTGTGATATTTCCTCCTGTTCATAAAATTATCCCGTCATTAGTGGAAGAAATAACAGGGTTCGGGGGGCAACAAAATCCAGCGCCTTTGTTGTGTGCAAAAGAGATTATACATAAAGGTCATTTTTGTTTAGTAGAAAAGGATCCAACTTTGTCACGGATTTAGACACTTAAAAACAGAAAAGACACCTCTGCGGAAACTGAATCATCTGCTGAAGACTTGTACCAAAGAAAAAGGGGCGGGAGGGGGCTTCTGACCTTACAGTAACACTAATCAAGGCTCTTTCTTTATAGCTGGAGACTAGCAAAGACGGGACAGTTCACACATACAACCGTTTCTAGTCAGTTTTCTAGTCAGTCAATCTGAAAGTGGAAGACAGCTGGCGTCTGAGTAAACCGGGGCAAAACCCTCAATGACTGGTCAGGAAGGACATGAATTCCAGGAGATGGACACATACCCCAAATTCCTCCCGGGAGCGGGAAATTCTTGCTTTTTAACAATTTGTGTGTAAAAGAGGAAAAGACAAAAAAACAAAACAAAAAAAAAAAACAAAACTGCAAAATGAAGAATGTAAAGGCAAGAACAACATGGACTATAAAGTCTACAAACAGAAATAAAGTTAAAGTTATCACAAAGCTAACTGCAGGTACAGCTGGTGATTATCATCATCATCACCATCGGGCACCAATACCAGTTATAAATATTACACATGTAAAATAATCTTTGTGAGAACTAAGGACTGGGGATTTGAATCTTTACACAGCACACACTTCACAAATGTTTCTGCCAACTGTCAACACCGACTAGGACCAGGACCAACCTGCTGGTCACAACTGAATTCAATTCATAATCGGCCCATCTTAAAGTGCAACAAGTAGACATATGGATTAATTAATCAGTACGTTCGTTATAAATAATTTATAAAACAACCATTCGGCCCATTCCTCTTTTCCCTTGAGTGTGTGACTTCGTGCTACACAGTGGTTAGTTTTGCATTTCTGAAAGTGGCAACTGTGGTGAAGAGAAAAGTTTATTGCAGTAAGAGGTGCAAGAAGGATGAAATGTAGTATTATTATAATTATTATTAACACTGCCGGCGATACAGATTCTATTTAGACTCTGTACAAGTTCTGATTTGGTAGTTGAACGTTGACATTTAACAGCTAAACTAAGAAATGTAAGAAAATGTAAGAAACTAAGAATATATGAATATAATTCCTAAGAAAATAGCTCAGACTAAATTGACTCAGACAAAGAGCTTAAAGGAGCCAAAAGCAAAGAGGGGGCCAACGTGTCTCTAACAGATGCCAGAAAGAAAAGAAGGCCACAGTTTGCAATGCAGCAGCCTAGGAGCATTTATCTAAATTAAATCTCCATTTAAAAGGGGGATTACAAGAAATTAACGTCAAAACATTCCTTGTAAATACAGGTTTTAAAATTATTATTAACAGATCTTTACATGGTAGCAGGCAGCACACCTAAATGTGGCTTCACAACAGCTGAGAGGAGTCAAGTGGGTCAGGACAGATTACTGTAGGTCCGTTAATGACTATGTGGAATATGTCTGCATAAGACTGAGCAGGATGCACGTCACACAGGAAACACTTCCTGGAACCGTCTGTCTGCGGCTCCGTGTGTTTGTGCCACATAAAAATCAGGTGAACGCCAACGGAAAAGACAGAAAACAAACAACCAAAAAACAGAGCAGCACGTAAAGTAATAAATAGTCAATCAGAGACGATGAACGAGAATATGGACAGAGACACAAATAGAAAACACGTGATTTTGCATTTTTAACCCCAAAAATGTAAGAAAAAATTAAATGCTTGTGAAAAATGAAAAATCGAGGTCACCGAATGACAGGAAACGAGACCTGTCAGGCGTCAAGCTGTCAGACAGCCAGACTCTCTCTCTCTCTCACAAACACACACACATTTTTTTCTTCTTACATACTTGAACAACAACCGGATTTTGTATTTGTGCAAGTGTGTGTTGGGTTACTGCTGTCACTTCAGCCAGGCTAATTAAAACGAGTCAGCTGACTGAATCCCCTGTAGTGTTATAACACACACACAGACGTGCTGAGTTGTTACAGCCCCATATTTCTCTGTTGGGTTGCCACAGAGTAATTCCCACAGACCGTCCAGAGTCTGACAGTGTCTCTTTTACAACAGACCTAATGAGGGAGATTCAAACTAGTGTTTTCTGCAACATCAGGTAAGTGAAGTGAAGTTTGGCAGCATCCTTACAGGTACAGACACTGGGCCGTGATGAAAGCGGCTGCTTTAAATCTTTGGTTTGTGCGGTTGTAAGTGTGAAGCAGGGACTGAATTACTGAATTATTTTCTTAGTGATTAACAGAGTAGGTTTTCTCCATTAATCTTTTTGTCTCCCCTCACTGCGTCCGGCAGCTACTTCCTGTCTGTCTGTCCTGATTAAATTATGACTCCTCTCT
Organism: Channa striata; assembly: GCA_033026295.1. NCBI lineage: Eukaryota > Metazoa > Chordata > Actinopteri > Anabantiformes > Channidae > Channa > Channa striata. The sequence continues at coordinate 4,000,176 of CM065182.1, forward strand.
GTTGCTCTTCCTGAGGTTTGTTGGATTTGTTCATCAGAAGGTGTTTTTATTCATCTATAATTAAGAGGAGAGGGTGTTGTTGTATAGACTGTAAAATTAGGTGACAGTGGATTTGAGGGTTGTCCAGTTGTACTGTATGTGGGCTTTTAGTTTTTAGGCTCCACCTGCTAAAAGGATCTTGAGCCAACTCAATATCCTGGTGAAATAAAACTTACAGAAACTGCTAAAAGATGCTAATGGATTAGTTGCGAGTTATTACCAGTTCAAGCTGACACATTCACAAAGAAAAAAATAATAACTGGAAAAAAAAAACAATTGGAGAAGCGGGTAATTGCAATTTTCAGCAATTTCTAAAAAAATGTATTACTTGTTACATTTCAGTCAATTTCCTGTTCAATAGCTATTCAATTAGTGAAATATATTTGACAATGTATAAAAAAAGGCCTCTGAATTTCAGTAAAAGCAGAAATATTTTTTTAAGCATGTTTGTGAGAGTATACTGTTTACACTGAACTGTTTTTAAAAAGTATATTTAAAAATACATAGAAATAATGTTTGTATCTATTTCTGCTATGCCGCTTCTGTTTGGTACAATTTCTGCCAAAAACAACCACAAATTCAACACCTTTGTAGCTAAACGACTCCAGCTGCCATCATCATTTATTAGTGTAGTTAAGAAAAATTCAAAAGGTCACTGACTTTCTTCACATAAATATTGCAGTGTTACACCAGGGAGTAGATTGTTGTGTCTCTAGCAAATATGCAGGTACCAAGGGTAATCTGGTGGTTTCCTGTGTACAGTAGATGAGGGCACAAATGTCCTGCTTCCATGACCGAATAAGAAAGAAATACAGTAAGTTTATAAAACCCTCACAAAGACAGAGGTATGGGAATGCAATGAATACAGCCGTCTAATCATACAGTGTTTGTGTGAGCGTTTGTGTCTGCCTGAAGGACATGACAGGAATTCCTGCCATTTAACGCAGCCCTTCCCTTTTCCGACTGATCCCCACAGACAGAAACAGAGACATTTAAGCCAAAAAGGTTTGGAGGCGCAAAAACATACAGCAGGCAGGGAAACGGGACCAAAAAGGGACGATAACGAACTGCAAAAGTGGAAATCGTTTGAATCACATTCTCACATTGACCAGCTGGTGAATATCATTTTATTTTATTTACCTTTAGTTTCTGCACATTTCCCAAAAGTGTTTGATGTGATGCTCAAGAGGAACAAAGAACCAAATCACAACTAGTTAATGTTTTCCTCACCTACTCTAGGGAATCCAGGGAAGGAGGTCGTCATGAACAGTAAGAAATGCCACTGGGCGTAAGGACGGAAGGGAGACATATGGGAAGCAAATGAGAGGAGACAGTGAGTCAGAGATGAGCACGCAGGAGACAGAAAAGTTTGGAGAGAGGATGAAAAATTTAGACAAACGGAAGGAAAGGGTGGGTGGGGTGAGAAGAAGGGAAAGAGCTGCCAGCGGGATTTCACGAGGTGAAAGGGAGGTAGGATGGGAAAAGTAAAGGCTTTGTTTTCCTGCAGGATATAGGTGATGTTTGCTTGTAGTGACACGGTTTCTGATCTCCTGGGATGCTAATCTTCTTAGAAAGTCTTGGTATCTCAGAGTAGTAAAACCTGTAGGTCATGGATCATCCTAAGCATAAACATTTTCTAGATATAAACACAGGCTGGAAGCGCATTAATGTGAATGTACAATATAATGAATGCATTTTATGTGTCTGTATGTTTGTGCACGTTTCATAGAAAACCATCAAATGTTGGAAAGTAGCCCCCAAAATACGGAGTGGATAAAGGTTAGATGGAGGGAAATACAGCAGCCGAGAGGGAAGATGAGGACAAAGGAGGTAAGAGGAGAAGACGGCGGGGCAGCGAGGGAGGGAGCAGGAGGAGAGGAGCAGCACAAATGAATTCAGAGATGGAGTTCAGCAAGGTTGTCATCTTAGCGGCGCTGATGTAATCCCTAAAATTAGCAACGACAACAGCCGCAGATAGTGGCCCACTGGTACAGTGCACTGCCCAACATACTGTACTCACACACACACACACACACACACACACAGCGAGAGCGCCTGCAGGTTTTAAAGCACATACACTGATGAGAACACCATTATAAAAGCCTAAGTGCACTGCAATGTACAAATACGGGCTGCAGGAACACAAGTTTCGCTCACTAGACTACACACAGACTGTTGACCTGCAGCTCAGAGAGATCTGTGTCAGCGTGTTTCACAGCGCCACCCTTCACAACCCATCAGCCCCTCACGTCTTTCTTTAGGCTATTTATAAACCTATGGAGAGTCTGAATACGAGCTTTGTGCGTGGACCGCAAATGTGGCAGGAGTCGAGCAGCAGGACCGAAGCACCGCTGGGCAACCGAGGTCTGTGGTTTTGTCGTTTCTGCCGTTTGAAAGCACCAGTACTTCGAGTCTGGGGCACAGTCGGAGGGAGTAAACAAGTCATATATGGCAAGTGATGTAAAAATATGCTGGTTAATTTTGTAGCTCCTGACAACAACGCACATATAGTAGATGATGTGGGACTTAAAAGTGCCAAAATAATAAAATGAAATTAAAAGATAGGAATTGCTCCCTTTTGTTTGTTTCACAGGTGACGTTAATAACTTTTTACCAAAAGCTTTTAAGTTTGGAAGGCTCACGTACAAACGGTCAGGGCAAGCTCAAAGAAAGCCAGGCGTTACCCAGTTAAAGCGTAGTGACCCCGCCCCCCTCTCACCCCACTTTTCCCCATCTCCCATTAAATACAACCTTCACACGACCTCCACCTTTCAGCCCCATCCCCACAACCCCCCTCCCCATCCCCCACCCTCCTTCTGCTGCACAGCCTCTCATTTTTTTCCATTACCCGACAACCTCCATCATCATCCTCGTCCTCCTCTTCTCCATCTCAGTAAACTCTTGCTCACCCCTCTTTAGAGCTTCCTCTGCTACATACCCAGCCGTTCCTCATCATTCCTTGACCCAACACTACAGTGTCTTTCTAGCTTAACCACTATTTTCTCCTCTTTCCATCCTCCTCATCTCCTCCATCATCCTGTCCTACCGTCTGCCTTTCTCCTTGCTTTCCTGTTTTTTTTTTTCTCATGGCAGAAGTGAAAGAGAAAACTGAAAACCTGGTTTTTGTTCTGTGGAAGCTGAGTCACCTCAATCTGATTGATCTTTACAGTCAGTCTGATGTTTTACTAGTGGAAGAAAAGCATTGAATAAAACAATCACATATAATTCTTAGTATCCCTTGATTTCTGTCTAAATTTAGTGGAAATTTCTAGACCAAACCGCCATAAAAGCAGCAAAATAAAATGTAGTTATTATTGTTAAGTGTTCGATTATTAAACAATAAACTTCAATAAACTACTGCAGGAGCAGAAGACATACTTTGCATAAGTTATGAATTATTTGCAGTCTCTTTTTTCTTTACAAATTAAAATTGCCAACAAGAACCGTTGACAGGAGTGTTGTCAAGGAACTGCATTACTAAGCAAACTGTAGAAAGCATTAACAAGAGCATGACAGGGAACAATGGGATGAATAATGAGTAAAATTCTAAACGCAAACTGAAATGTGTGAATACAATAAACACCTGCCGTGTAGTTAAAAACAACCTTAATTTATGTGGTGAGTTTAATACAGCTGCTGATTGATATCACATATCAGGCTTTTGTAGCTCACTGTCTACAACATGATGGAGCATCATCCTGCTCTATTAGCTCATCACTGAAAGTTTCTGCAGAGAACTCAGCTAGTAATTTAATCCAGGTCTCTCGCTTTCACGTCCACTACTGCATGTGAACAAGTCTATTATCTAGCACTTGATTAGATACTTAATATTGTTTGGATGCTCAAACAATTTAAATTAACACAAACTATTATTACAGTGGCCACAACATTTAACAAACTAATTACTTAGTGCATTTTTACTATGCAAACATATTCACAGTTGTGATTTAATCTTTGCCTCCCCACTTCCTCTCTGCTTCTAACTGGGGCCCTGCTTGGTGCAGTGGTTGCAGAGCTGCCTGGAGGCCCTTGGGCTTTGCTGGCCCCACCTGCATTCTGATAGAATGGGACCAGATGAGTTCTGGATGAACTGGATGCATAAAAGCAGTAAGGATTTGGGTTTAAATCCTGAGCAGAATGTAAGAGGGGGAGACAGAGAAGGCAGACAAAAAGTCCACAGTGTGAACCTGCGTTTCAACATGCGGCTAAAGAAATAATAAAGAGTCAGACACACCCAAACACTGGGAAAAATACTTTACATTTACACGTGCACACACACAAACGCACACTAATGTCAACGGAATTGAAGCCAGCAATATTACGGGAATGTTTAAAAATTTCATCATTACACGAAGCCAAGCAAAACTCTAAAAACCGGCCGACACCAGTTAGCTCATTCCAACACAATCAGCACAGGAAATTGACAAAAAAAAAAAGCACACTGGCTGATGGGGAACTGACTTGCCAGACATGTGCATCATTTGATTGAAACCAGACTCGGAGCCGAAAGTTTTGATAGCAAAAGCGGCTGAGCAAGGCAACGCGTGACCTTCAAACCTGTGGGGAGGATGAAAGATTATGCAGAGTCACTTTGTCATTCCTCCTCACCCCGGGTTCACGCTGCTGTGACAAAGCACGAGTGTGAGTCACACCTATGACTTACCCACTGCATGATGAATGCAACCTTAGATTTAACCTCACTGTAAGCAGAGACGGTGGGGTAAAGTGACTAATGTCACTGCATGACGAGGGCAAAATCATCAAATTTAACCAAGATGATACGACCACCGGCAGCGTCATCAAGGGAAAGTCACGGCTAATGGATCCTTAAACGCAAACCGGTGTCACACGGGAACAAAGTAATTTATGGTAAACGTGTTAAAGATGATTTCATAAAAGCTATTAAGCATGTGATATCTGGTAACAATATGTAAGGCAACGTTGACACTTTCAAGCAAACAACACGATCTCACCTCCAGCATCAGTCGGTAGCCGTTCTAAAGGCAGATGGATGACGCCTCGTGCCCACATGGGTCAGAGCCTAACTGCTCTAGTGCTGTGGGACACCAGGATTCAAACCAACACAAAACTGCCACACAACTTTGCGCACATGTATGTTGTCTTGAGTGACACACAGTACAAACTGTAATTGTGGACAGTGGGATGGTAAAACTAAGGTACACACAGTATTGTGATAGACCCTGTGGGGCACCTGCTCACTGCTCTTTAGGAACAGGACAAGTGCGAGGATGTGATTTACGGTTTCCTGTGTGACTTCTAATAACCAACGTTAGCAAGCAGGACATGGACTCAACAGAAAAAACAGAGCAAGCTTTTAAAAATCTTGTCTTGAGCTGCTTCACCGACCACCTTCTCTCCCAAAAGGAATGTCATTATATGGCGGCCGGTGGCTGAAGCATTTCATTATTAATGCAAGTTTGCACACTTGGCTCACGTGTGTGTGTGAGAGTAGCCAGAGGGGAGGGAAGGGGAGGAGAGAGAGAGAGGGCACGCCGAAGTGTTTGGGGAAAAAGAAGAAGCAGACGTCAGACGTTTTGCCTTCTGACACAGGAAGTTAGCTAACCACAGACATGCAAGAGACACAGTTCTTCCGGCGTGAGCCGACGCTCGATTGCTTTAAAGCACCAGAAGGATGCCGCTTCATGCTCTGCACATTTCCACAAACATGTTCAAAACAAGTCCAGTTACTTTAAACACAGATGCCTCACACGGCCACAGATGAAGCCTAGAAATATTGAAAGCAAATCGCTATTTTGAAGCTCGCAAACGACGAAATGTGTCACCCAGCACGACTCGTTTCTGCAATGTGTTAAACTCGTGAACGTAGCACAACTGGGATCGCTGACACAGCACATCATGGGTCTTTCCTGATTTTCTGCTTTCAGCGTTGTGAAAACTGAACCATTCTGTGCAGACGACTGAGCCTGCATCATGTTAAATGAATGATCCTGGGGGGCCTCGGAGCAGCCTGGCTGTAAAAGCCCTTTGAGCAGGTTTCCCCCCTGCAAGCCCAACGAGGTGATGGGTTTATCTGTCTCTGCTCCACGAGAGAACGGCAGAAACCCGTCGAGGCATCTGATGTCTTAATGAAGTGACTTTCTCTGGGCTCGTGTGTTGATCTGTTCGGAGCGTCTGTTTCTGTGTAATGTGTATACACGTGTGGGGTATGAGTGTGAGTCATTAGTGAATCCCAGCGGTTCCAGTGTTATGGTAGTGAGAGAACGCACGCCATCTTCTCGCTCTCCCTTTTGCCACGCTGGCGGAGGAATCGGGTTTCTAAATCAAGGAGGATGAATCAATCACAACCAGAGTCACTGTGGACAATTAAACAAGCCAAAAAACATTTTTAAAAAAGCTCGACCCCAACAAGGAGTGTGTCATTCAGTAGGGCTGCACGCTGGTGCGAGTTGTCTGTAAAGGCCACGCTGCCCTATAATCTCTGCCCAGGACGTAAGAGGTGCTATATTTTATCCTTCTCTCCGCACAATTGTTTTGGACTCTCAATTCAGAGCTTCAGGAACTCTTCATTCACTCTGGAGGAAGCCATTAAGGGAGAGTGAGAGACACCAGACACCAGCACAGAGCAGTGATAATGGATCACTTGATGTTATTATGGTTCAATAAGGGCTCTACACAGCATCTTCAGATCCACTGACAGAAATATAGTTCTGTGTGTGTGCGTGTGTGTGCGTGTGTGTGTCTGCGTGTAGCACACATTCATGGCCTGTGCAACATTTGCTCTGCCACTGTAGCATCCCAGACATCCGCTGGGATTCACTGAGAACTTAAATGGACATTTTGTGACATGTTTACGGTGATTTAGAGTAACTAAGTACTACGTTTCTGCTACTTCATAATTTGACTTCACTCTATTTTAATAGAATTTGCTCCATTACATTTACTCTGAAAAAATTTGTCAGAATGTGATTAATTAAAAGATCTCAAATGTTTAAATGATTTTACCTTATTATACAATATTCACTGATGTGTTTTTAGTTTTGCTTGAATACTCCTACAAGGTGGCACATAAATGACCTTTATACCTCTCTGCTCATTCAAGGCATTTACTGTAACTAGTGACTTGCCCTGTTGGATTATTCATTACAGAAACAAGAATGCTATTGATTGATGACATAATCAATCAATGAATCTATTCCCAACAGGAGCAGAAACAACACTTAAAATATCTGATCTTTGAGAAAAAGATTCTGTCTTTTCTAAAAATATCTCTTCAGTTATTATACAGCAGTAATACAACACTATCCGGATATCTTGGCATCCTACTACTCCCTCTTTAGTGATAATTGAAAAATTGTTTGATCAAAAGTTTCTTTTTAGTGCGTCAGCAAACCACAAATGATCAAATCACAGAGGAATGACATTGTCGAGCACCAACTGAAATCTCTCTCACTGCTCTCAAAAAGAAATGCCTCAGCTTCCATTTGTAAACTTTGTCAGTTGTTGTTCCCAGCATGCACCTCTCCTGTTACACCCCCCCCGATCTGCCGCCCACAGCGTGAGCAGGCAGCGTTGGTTGCATGTGTGTGGCAGCCTCAAACTGACCTGCTTTTCCCAACATTGCCTGTTTCTGAATGAACGGTGCCTGACCGTGTACACACACACACACACACACACACACACACACACACACACACACACACACTGACACAAAGCAAACTGCAAAAAAACATCAACTGAAATCATATCGCAAAAATAAAAACACTTTTTTTTGCGCTTCCTCCTACCTTATTGTTGACATAATCCTGAAGACGAGACGCCAGCAGAGACATGAAAAAAAGAAAGCAACAAAAGTCACAGTCATAATGGGACATGGCAAAGTGTAAGTCTGTGTGGAGTGAGAGAGAAAGGCTGGCATATCATACAGCTATAATCACTGAATAACAGTTAACAATGTCAACCACCTTCACAAGGTTCCACTTGTTTTTGTCACATTTCCCAGAGCAGTTTGCCTTTACATAATAAGTACAGTCACAGAGTAAAAAAAAAAAGTGGGGAGATTTGGCAACGCTGAAGGCTAGAAATGTAATTTTCAAAAGTGGAACAATCACCAAGAGACTACAGAGGCAGGTAGGGTCGGCAGAGGACACTTTAAGCTCTCCACTAAGCCCTTTATACACACCAGGGAAGAAGAGTGTGTGTGTACATCAAGCTGACGTTTGTGTGTGTGTGTGTGTGTGAGTGTGGGGGGGGGCGCGAGTAACAGAACGTGGCTTTTGGTGAGTCGAAACTGTAACTGACACACTGCTGGTTCCAGTGATACTATCAGAGGGAGGGAAACCCGGCCTCATTCAAATTAACGCACCGCTTCAAACCTTTTCTGACACACACTTTGTTTTATAATCAGAGAAAAATGCTGCTAAAGCGTCAAGGGGCCTTTTAAAAGAACCACTTCATCTGTCGTACAAAAATGTCCCTTTCGTCACGTCACAAATAGGAGTGACGATATTGGGCTCTCTCTGTGTGAGCACCCAACATAAAAACACAGATCGCACATCCAACTGAACAGACCTTATCGCTTATTCTTTACAACCAAGGAGTGAAAAAGAAGAAGTAGTTGGTCAGAGCTTCAAAAGTCTGACTTTTTAAAACCTACCAATAACCACAAACCACCAGCTGAGCATATTCAGAAAACAAATTAAGGGTTAAGGGTTTGGTTAAAGTCCTGCGATGGAAGCAGTGCGGCTCTAACCTGAAATTAAGTTGAAACAAGCACAACTGCACACAGAGAGGGACAGCGATAACACTTCATGCTAGTAACTGTTACTCCTACCGTGTTGTAGCTGCTGGGTTCTTGCCCGTCTGTTATGAGTTCCCGCTCCCCCCTGGGGTTGACCCTCCTGAAGCGCCGCCTGGACCTTCGTTGGGATCCGTCTCTCTGCAGAAAACTGTCGTCCCCCTCGCTGCCGTTATCCACCTGCAATACACAGTCAACACCCTCCTCAGAACAGAAGCTTCGGCGGGATTCACACACACAAACTCCGAGCGTGTGGGAACAGCTGGAAGGCTGCTCGTCTGAGACCTGGGGACACGGCTCAGAACTGCTGCGTTGTAGTAATTCAGACTTTGGGATCCTGGGAACACAGTTCAGATTTGTAACTCCAGAGTTCTGGTTCTCAACTTCGGATTTCTGGTTCTTACAACCCATGTTTTGGGTCTTAATTTCCATTAAGTTTTGAAAGCCTGGGTCGTGATTCTTGAAGGTGTTCCCCTCTTTGTTCTGTGGATCTGCTTCATGTTCTGGAGTTTCCAAGACCTGGTCCTGCTCTTCTGCTGGCTCCTGGTTGAACATCCAGTTCTTCCAGAGCGCAGAGAGCCGATGCCAACGAAGTACACTCATCCGGATGCAAGGACGGAATCACAACAACACATAAAAGCAGGAAATACCACGAGTAGAGAGGCCAAAAAAAGGCAGCAGGGAAACCGTTTTACGCCAGAGATAAATAGAAGTGCCCAAGTAAAAAAAATAAAGTCCAAAACCCTGAGGGATGTCGCGACATTACATCCGTCGGGGCAAGTATCCCGACTAAAGAAAGAACAAAATTAACTCAACAACAAACAGTCTCAACGACGACGACCGAAAAAAACACTTCATCTCCCGTTTTTGTCCCCGACGTGATGAGAGTTGTCCTCTTCAGAGGGCCGGAGGGTTCAGAAGCAGTTCATCTGCTCAACACGTTGCATACACACAGACTTATTACTCACATGCTGTCTCGCTCGCTTGCTCGCTCTCGCGGTCTGACGTGCGCACACAGAATACACTGAGCCCACAGTTTCCTCCAGGAAACCGTAAATACACAAGTATCCACGCCAGGCAGAAAAAACCTAAAAAAAGTGCACAGCACACAGATTCCGGCCATACAATTCATTCCCCAAAGGGTTTCTGTGCTGGCCTGTTGTTGCAGGAGGAATGTGTTTTCTTTCTCCATTGCATAATGTCAGTAAGTCCGTAGCCTTAATACATCAGCAACTTTAAACTTGTTGTGAACTTTTAAACACTTTAAAGTTATTTGCAGAGTTGGTTTTATTTCTTTTTTTCTGTGTATTCTTTTCATTCATTTGTAAGTTTTTATTACAAATACATCTACTGAATGTTTTTCATTATATTTGTATATTGTACATTTTGTATGAAATCACAAAATCTGTTGCCGTTACATTGAGGTTTAAAGCACGTAAATCAGATGCTACATTAATACAAAAGGTGAGTCTAAATTCATCACTTCGCACTTTACTGCAAGGCCCCGAGCGTTTGTCATCAGCTTTTGGTGCCTAGTTTCGCCAGTGAACACGCTTGTGTCCAGAAAACTGACTGGATAATTTGGCGACTAGTGTGGCGTGTGTTTCCTTTGGCCTCATCACAATACTACTGCTTGTTATTCAGACTTTTGAGTGTGTTGAGCTTTCTGCCAGTGTGTTTGTAAAGTTAGTTTCAGCCCTCTCGCGACTTCTCAGACTGGCATTTTATTACTCATTCTCATCATTTGTGGTTGTGAGGCCCTCTTACAAGTACTTGTTTCTAGTTTGGCTGGAGACAACGACGATGATCTGTCAACTTTGGCAGGAAGTAGTCAATACGGGCTGGAAATTGTTCATTTCAGTGAATGACATTAAGATGAAGATGGTTAGGGAAACAAGTCAGTGAGTGGGCCTAGTTTTTGTCCCACGTCGTTAGTAATAGTCAGAGGCTTTTCGGCGCATCAGTGAGACAGAAATTACTGTGAGCAGCGGTTCAGCTTAGCCAATAAGCGCCCAGGATTATTCATGTACTGTATCTGCATTATTAATAACAGAAATAAAGTGACCGAGCGCACAGACGCTCTCTAAAATCAATTTTACAATCCTGTGAAACGCAAATGCATTGAGCAGCCACAACATTAATAGCACCTGGTGGTGTGAATACTGAGAAGCCCACTGACAGGTCTGCACAGCCACACACAGCACGCTGCAGTGATGAGTGGGTTTTGACACCTGTTGATCATGGCCCCTCTATGTCGACTCCTGTCCACCACAGCATTAACACCTCAGGGTGGTTTCATCGGTGTTGCTGAAGTGATAAATTCAAACTTTTAAAGGGTTTTAAGCATAAAAGTATTACTGGTCCTTACATCTTTGTACAACAGCTTGTTTAATATTCTGACCTGTTGTACTGTAGGCAACAATTCGGGTTTCATTTTTCCATTTTTGTTTCAATCTCCAACTTACAGTAAAATATAATGAAATTTATGTTTTTGTCATATCCTAAGTATGCCCACAGACAGAGTTTTTGTGAGGGGGCATTGTGTGCTTTTCCCGCAAGACCTCGGGTTAGTCATGTGTTTTCACCGAGCTCTTCAAAACACAAAACCACGATTGGCTGCAGAGAGTAATGAGGAGACGTGACCGCATCACATCGCAATCAGCAGCCAGAATAGATTTGTATCTTACAAGCGTGTTTCTCTGACTCATATTCTATCATTATATCCAAGTGGACATTTGTGGAAAATGTGAAGGGGTCCTCTCAGCAAACAGCTTTAAAATAAACCTCCAAAGATTTTCTGTCACAGCCGCAACGGGACTGAAACAGACAGAGCAGACGGTGGAACAACCTCGTGTGAGGGAATTCTGCTGTAATACGCAGAATAACTACTGCATTGTGGGTAGTTGAGCTGTAATGAACCCTAAAACAACTGCATGATGGATAGTTCAGCTATAAAATACCAATAAACTGTTGTAGAAGTGGCGGGTATTGGGATCGATGTGTCCCCTTCTCAGGGCAAAAGAAGAAAAAAAGAAGAAAAAAAGAAGAAGAAGAAGAAGAAATGTCATCTCGCCTCGTTTTAATGAGCCCCACGAGACAGACAGCCTGAAGGCAGATAGACAAGAAATGCAGTGAACTTTCATGTCTATCCTGTGACCATATACAACAATACTTTTCCTGTCCCCAGCTGATTGGCTGAATATACTCCTTATCAAACCTGTGACCACAACATCTCATTCAGCCACTGACAACTCCTGCCTTTATGCGTGCGACTGACGGTCACTGCCATATTTTGACCATATTTCCAGTTTCCTCTGCCTGTATGAATGCATGCACAGCTACTTCACAACTACAGACCGGTGTGCTCACATTGCTCTGTGTCATAAACTACTTTTTTGCTGTATTCGCCCCCCCCGTCCTTCCACTCCACCAGGACACACACACACACGGACTCAAAAACACACCACGCTGTCAGTCAGTGAATGTCACTCCTGTCCATCCTGTAGCCAGAGTCATGACAACAGCCGTTGATTAGCCTCTCTCAACTATTCCCATGGCCCTAATTAGCTCATTGGCTGCAATGCAGTGTGACTAGACCGCAGTCCGTCTGCTCTGGTGTGTTCATGCATTCAGACGAGTGTGTGTGTGTGTGTGCATGTGTATGTTTGTTTCTATTTGTGTCCCTTACAGCTTCTCTTGTCATTTTGTGTCTTCTTCGATTTGGGAAAAGACAAGCTACTGTTTTGTCTGTTCAGCTATTACCATTCAAGCTGACAACCCAGTTCTTATTCCTACCAGGCTGCTGCTGCCTTAAACTCGACATGCATCAATTTCTAAACGTCAAAATAACTTTTCCAGGAATAACTGGGAATCTGCAAGGTGAGGTTTTATTTTAAACACACATGCTCATCCACTTGCAATAAGCGTTCTGACACTTAATCAGAGTATTCATAGTGGAATCACTGTGAGCGTGAGCATGTGAATCTCTAGTCATATCTTTTGAAGTCTGAAGAGTTCATGCCATTTTACAAACATTTTCAAATCAGAAGCAGGTACCAAAGAAGTATACCTTAAAAAGCAATGAACGGAGCATAAAATAATCGTGGATCAATAGAGAAAAATGTGAATTGATGGCATTGTTCAAATTGCTTGTTTTATCTCAATGCACAGGTACCATTTATGGTGATATTATAAATCACAGTCCTGGATGTCCTAGTCCTAGTAATCGAGCGGTTTAAGAAACTGGGAGATGTAGTTTTGTCAGGAGCCACGATGTTCCCATCCAGAGAAGGGCTTAGGTGCAGTGACGACGTGTGATTGCAGAGCTCCTCAGCCGCCTATTGCTAAGCTAATCAAACAGCTGATTGAGGGTTTGTCCTGAAGTTGTTCTCGCTCTCTTTTTGTTAGTATTTCTGAGTGGGTTTTACTTTAAAAGTAACACTGTGTAGTGTTTGAAAGGCTTTGTGTGAGAGGCATTGAGGAACAGTAACAGTTATTACAGTTATGTTATTAAAAACAAATCTGTGTGTCAAAGAAAATCCATGTTGAGATGCACTGTAGTAGCCAGTTTCAAAGAATAGTGTGACCTTTAAGTTTGGGAGGAGATGCAACAAGTACCTGTACCTAAAAAATGTAGCTTCTGATGTAGTCCTGATGTAGCTTCTCGAGGCCTCACGGTGTAATTAAAATAAAAAGCAGAACTTCGGCTCTTCACTTTAGTAACACTTGCTCTACCATATGGCACTTTGTTGTTTACTTCCTGTGTGTCTCATCTAAAGATCCACCTTGCATCGATGTGTTGCTGTTGGTAGAAGCATTTCAGACTATTAAAACGTAGACAGGATATTAATAACAACATCCTCCACACATTCTCATTTCTGAATTCTGAGATATAAATTGCATCTTGTTACAGATGAAACAAGTATTTACAGACACAGAAAACACCTGCTCCGATCAGCTGATCCCTGCTGCCTCTGCTCCTCCTTCTCCCTCATCGCCACCATCTCCTCATCTGTAGTGTCTGATTTGAACTACATCCAGGTTTAATTTAAACAGATTTAGTCACAAACTTTTGTCTTTTGTTCCCCTGGCAACGGAGTCAACTGAGCTTGTTGGCTCCTTTCCTGCAGCTCCCTTCCTTACGTTTACACAAAGTTAACTGAAGGCATCAATGCCGATGTGGTTTTTTTTTTTTTCGTGGGCTCTGAATGGACCCACAGGGGTATTTTAGGATTAAATGTCTTGCTGAAAGGGCACCTTACTACCACAACCCTCTTTTAATGTGGAACGCTGCAGGAAAGTCAAACGGTAAAGCCTGAAGCTTCGAATGTTGGTCACTTTTAAAAACACAAAATTCAAAGCTGCTACAGTGATTACGACAGTTCACACCGAAGGCAATCACCTACATATCTTGTACTGGGTATTAATGTTTAAGCAGAGAAATGTCTTAGACTTCTCAACTAGTCTAGAGAAAAATAAAAGAAGTGAGGAGATGAAACTCAGTAGGACTGAGTGAGTGCGAGAAATCTCGTTGAGGCACAGTAAATTACAGGGAACATAGTGACTCTGCTCCGTTATCAGTCTAATTTATCAAACTGTCTCGGTTCCTTAGATGCAGCAGTTATCCAGTGCTCCAAAAAGGTTTTGGAGTTCCTTAGATCAGGTACCCCAGCTCCTTATTTCCTCGGAATATTTGAACCAAGAAGTTCCTCTGGGGAGGAAATTATTTAACCTTCACCTTTTCCACGTTTGCAGAAACACTGTCTTTTACCTGAAGGTCACTAATGCCCAATCATTTAACCGCTAATTCATGCACACCCTTCCTCCCTCCCCTCTCTATTTACAGTCAACAACACACACCAACAGCACGCTAACAAGAATATGACTAATGCATGACTCTGCATGATGTGGGGTTTTTCACTTGCTCGTAAGGTGATTTACCAAACAATGACTACAGTGGAATTAAAAGCATCAAATTATAAAAGAGTTAAATAGGTAATTTTTCTGCATAAATAATACTACATTCTCATACCAGCCTTGAACCTAGTGCAAGCAGCCAGCTAACTTAGACTGGAAACAGCTACTTTAACATGCCAGTGTCAAAATGTAAGAGCAGCAGCAGCAGCAGCAGTTTCAGTTTAATAAGCCAAGCAAACCTACAAAGAATGTGCAGGGCCCAGCACTGATAAAGCTCATCGTTTGCTGAGAATCTGGTTTGTTTGCATCCGTGCAAAAGCGAACAGCGGGATTATTGTTTTTGGCACATCACTTCCTGTAAACCTGGGGATTTTTACCCGTGAAGAACTCCCAGATGCACTAAATGTAAATACTTCCAGGGCGAATTAATTATTGTGTTTCAACGAGACGCATTGATTTACATGAAAAGCTTGCACAGTATTGCCTCAGCTTTAACTAAACATAGCGATAGTCTGTGTGAAGGTGATAAGGTTTCATCATTGATCCGTTCATACAGAAATGACAGTTTTCTAAATTTGTACAGTCATAACAACAACAACAACAACAATCAGATGACTGTTTTTTAATCATTAAATGATTTTGGGGATTTCCTGTAACATCTGGCCTCGCTGCTCGAGGTCAAGGATAATGTCATCAAAAAGCAACAAGGTGACGTGTGCTAGAGGTTTGTTCTTTATCTCCTATTGAGCAGCATCAGTAGAAGTGGTGCTACTGCTGCTCATCCCACCTGATCCTTCTGACAGAGAAGATGTGTGGGGCACCGTGGAGGCAGAGAGAAACGCTGTACATTTAAATATGCAAGAGATGGAATAATCAAGTTGAGATGAATTCTTATGTCAAGGTATTCCCTAAAGCTTAAGCAGAAGTTTGAACAGTAATAATAATAATAATAATAACAGAAGTCCAAACTTCTGCTGGCAGTTTATGTATTCGGAGACAACTCTACCGAAAGCAGAAGGTTTCAGAGATCACATGACACGACTACGAATAAGGGAACTACCAAAAGAGCAAATAAAAAAATACTCGCAATTCACAAAACTAAAGCTATAACAGAGAAGATGATATGAAGTATTATATTGTTAACACATTCACAACGGCAGGGAAATTTATTCACACTGGACAAGAGATATTTTTTTAAAAACTTCAACACTGCATGTATTTTTAGTAAGACTTTCTGAATGTGCAAAAGCCTTTTAAAGTTTTGATTTTTTCCAACTACAACTGAAACGCTAAATATTTCCAAACCCACAATTTGTGTAACTTTTCTGTCTTTAACATATGCCCATAATCTCCTGTCAGGTGCATGGGAGCTGTAAGAATACATTTATATGTTCTGTGTTGGCTGTTTTCAGCTCCTCCTCCATCAGAAAATCAACAACCAATGTGTCATTTTCCAGGGGTTAAACATAATCCTCAATCCTGTTTTGTTTCTAATGTACATTGCATTAAAAATATGGACTGTAGAGTCTGTGTTTTTCCACCTCCACCTACCTGAGGTGGTAAACGTGGTCCTGGGTGCAGTAAGTATGATTACAAGTACACAAAGGCAGGATGGGGATACCAGCATCGGGACATTTGTTTATGCCAATATGGTATGTTCATACACATGGTTTTGATTCCACAACCTATTCCACTTGAGTTTTGAGTGTTTATTATAATGTTCCAAGGCTTGAATGTACTCAAAGTCGGTCCGTGTTACTGAAATGATAATTCACATGCAGCCAAATGGAGAATATTTGAATTTAAACATGAAGACAGACAAAAAGTGCGGGCAGAAAGATGTAAAAATGGGAGATGAGGCAGACAGGGAGGAAGAGCAACAGATATGAAGGAAAGAGAAAAATAATCAACAACAGAAGGAGGGGTAAAAAAAAAGACATCAAATAAAGATGAAAAACGGATATAAAATCACAGAGCAAAAGGAGGAGAGATGGGAGGATAAAAAGGGAGGTGAATGGGACAGACACAGAGAGAGTCTCTACGCACCACAATCATTTCTGACGGCTCCAAAGTGATGCATTCACAGCCTCGTCTGCCTCCCAGCTGCTTGCCAAAACTGTAAAGAGAGCACACACACAGAATATATGTTAAACCGGGTCACATTTTGTGTCTGCTTCAGTTTCAGGTCATTTTGTGTCTTTTGACTGTGCGAACGCAAACATAAGCTGTGGCTCTGAGCCGTGGGGATCCTGAACTCTCGGGTCCCTCGGCCGGTTCAGTCATTCATCCGTCTGTGTACTTTAAAAGTCAAATTCACAAGGACAGGCTCCAGAGTCGGGACTATTTCTGAGAGTCAGTCCACTTTCAAGTCTTTCACTAGCACGATTTATGATATGTAATTAATATAACACATGGATGGTACTTGCTCAGATATTCACTCCACAGTGCATACGCACAAGTGCCTGGTACACAAAATCCACAATATTCTGCAGCTGAACTGCTTCCCCGTGGTCCTTTAAAGCTTTTTCCAACTTTCAAATGAAGTCAGTGTCAACAGAAATAAATCTTATATAACACATTTTAAAAAGGTCCCCAAGAGACACTTCCATAAATAAAATGCCTCCAATATTGCATGCACCTTAAATTTTCATAAAATGTTATGAGACTGCTTGAGATGCATGGGCGTAAAAAATACACAAGACACGAGAGCGAGACATTTCTCTGTGGGTATTAGAGCATTACAGCTGGTTTGTGGTGAAGGTCTAACCACTGCCAGTGAAAAAGATTGTAGATCATTAAGGTTTTGTGTTTGACACCTCAACATAACTGCAAACAGTCCAGAGACTAAAAATACACTTAATGCTGAACGAACTTTGAAGGCACAGAAAAACCGAATCTTCAAGAAGACCAGTTGGTGATTATTCCTTTATTTTTGTCTGAGCTCCCCCAGCTGCAGCTTGTTGGTGTCGACATCCATCGCTGACCTCAACAGATACATTTGGTTTGATTAACCCATTAGCAAAGGTTATTCCTAAGACTTTTGGCACATGCACAAGCACCATTTCAGACTGGCTGAGATCAGGATCAAACAACAAACAGCTTCTGCACAGTGTGCGTCTTTGTTTCCAGGCCTCACAGGTTCAGCCAGAGCCTGGTGGGCTGCTGAGTCCTCTGATAAGCAGGAGCAGAGCAGCTGATGCGGTGGTGGGACCACGTGGGTCGGCCTGCTTTTTTCCTCGTCACATGGAGACGCTGCATGGCGTCTTAAGTCAGAATGAGAGTGTGTACAGCGACAATCACAAAGAAATGTCTCGTCTGTGTCTGTGAGAGAGCTGGGAACAGACAAATGAAAGACACAGACATTCTGTTTCAGTAGCAGACGAAAAAAAAAAAAATACGATTAGCCAGTGTCAGCATTTGAAAAGGTGGGAAAAAAAAAATATTTAGGGTTTCTGCTTGAAAATAGAAATGGTTGGATGCGGACAAATATAGTGATGTCAGTGACGTGTTGGTGGTCTGAAGGACAAAGCTCCAGCAAACCGCCAGAAAAAGTCGCTGGACGGTGGGTTTCCTTTAGGTTTAGAAAGTAATGGATCGAGCCCTGCAGTGCTGGTTGTCTCTGATTGTTCAGACACCACCAAGCATTTCACACTTGAAGCTGAAAAGTTTTTTTCGGGATTTTGCTTTAGTTTTAATATTTTAGTGTTTGTCCCCACTGTGGTGAGGCAGTGGGACGATTCTGAGCCTTAGTCCCTGGGAAACAGAGTAGCAGGAACTCTTTAGGGGAAATCCACAAGACTACGCTGCTGGGAAATCCAACAGAGAAGGTCGTTTGCAACAGCCCCCAAACAAAAAGCAACAGATACACGTTTGACGTTTGGCGACATCTAACGGCTGTGGTGAATGTAAGACTGTCGCGCGGTATTTAGGCTCTCCCGGGTTTGTCAGGAGGCAGGCAGGGGTGGTGAACGGGTCGCTAAACACAGCACTGTCACACAGAAGACTGGAGGTATGAGTGTCTGTGTTTGTGCCCAAAATAATTATGCACGTCATGAGTTTCCCATGAAGTGTGTGTGTGTGTGTGTGTGTGTGTGTGGGTGTGTGAGATCCCCCGTCTGAACATCTCCACTGCGTGCACTGATCCATGACAACAGACTGCGCTGAGAACACGTCTCGCTCTCTTTAGCAACCAAGAAGCGGCAACTCAGCATTGTTTTGAGGACCGGAGGAGCGGCTGGCTTTAATTATGGAAGCGTGCTGTACTGGGACGCAGCCAACTCTCACTCCTGTGTCTCTCACAGTCTCACACTCTCGTCCTTCCTCCCACTGGCTGCAAAATTTTCTGGTTTCTTAAGTAATTTCTCTCCTTCTTCCTTTTTTTCTCTTTTGCTTCCTGTTTTGTTTGCTCTCTGTTGCCTCTTCAGCTTTTTTTTTGCCTAGTTTTCTTTTCAATGCCCTGTCGACTTTCTCCATTTTGTGTTTTATTTTCTACTTTCCTCCTTGTCCCACTTTCCTTTCATCCTGTTTTTCTCTTCTGACCGTCAGCCCTTTTTCTGTCTGGACAAATAAGATTAACTTGAACAATGTCCGCCTCTTGACGGATGACGTCTGTCTTCATAATGTGGTTTGAATATGTACAAAAATGATGAAAGTACAGTTAACACATTTCTGAATTGCATGCACTGTTTTCCTTCTGAGACTTACTAAGAAATGCTAAAAGGAAATGGTTTTGAAGAGCTTGTGAAATCAAAGCTTTGATGCGTCACGCTGATTTTAAAAGCACAATCCATAGCCACGGGGCTTGAACAAAGCTGCCAATGGACAAAAAACTAACAACACACTGTTGCTAGAAATCGTTCCCATCATGGCTGAAAAGTTGTGAGCCAAATTAGCTGTGAGAGAAGATGAATTCAAAGACTTTGTGCATCCACCGGTGCACCTTAGTGCATCCATCCCTGCTTTTTGGAAACACAGTTAATCCTAAAGGATTTCAGCAGGTTTTATCAAAAGGAACTAAATTAGTGCATAAAATAAGAAATATTAGACATTTCCTTTTTGATAGGTAGTGGTGAGGTGAATATAGGGATGCTACAGGCCATTTGCCCTTCATGTTGATTTTATTCTGTTTCAAGCAGCACTAACACAGAGAGAAACTGATACGTTGCGAAGGGGAATTTAAGACATTTTGCTTCATTTGCATCTCTACATTGAGGTCAGAGGCCAACAGCAGCTGCAGAAAGCACAGCGAGAGCAGCGAGGGCTTTACTGTCACCTGTCAATGAAACTTCAGCGACTGAAACACTTGCCAAGCTTCAGCAACAGGTCCAGCAGTTAAAATTCCCCAAATTGTTCTCAATCCAAAAACTTGTTTGTTAACTCGACATTCTAAAAAAAGCATCCCACGACCTAGTGAGTGAATGAATAGACACAAATAAATCCATACACCATCTATACAACGGCTTCTGGCAGAATACAAACACCCAGACGGGTTTTTAAGAGCTCCCAGGGAGGAATGCAATCTGCTGGGCTCAGAGTTCTCTCAGAGCCCTTAGCCTGGAGGTCAGCCCGACTCTGACAGATCTCTTCACACTCCACCGAGGCGAGACGCATGGTCCCTGTCAGAGGCGCACGGAGGCTGCCAAGCCTGTCTCGCCGCTATGTGTGCGCGTGTCTGCAGGGCAGTGAGACTGGTTTTGTGTCAAAAAGGAAAGGTTTTTTTTTTTTTTTATGAAAAACAAAAACAATCACAGTCCACCTCAGTTCAGATTTGCCTGTTCGCACCTTTATCCATCTTCCTCTTTGTCGGATCAACTGCGCTGCCACAAGAGTGAAAGAATCAACAAACGTGGGTGAACTCTGAAGTGAGTGATTCATTTTGTGTGTGTGCACAAGTGTGTGTACCCAGCAAATGATGCAGAGATCAGATACCTCTGTTTTCGGCTGGTGTGAATCAGCGTCTCAGAGGAAATAAGACAAACCTCTAAACCCAAATTATGCCCACAACCTTCAGACTGACAAAATAAAATCAGGAGTTTTAGAAAGAAGAAAGAAAACAATCTGCTGCAAAAGGTTATTTTAAAAGTTCCACATAGTGCTGACAGAGTTCCTTTAAAATTTCACAACATTGCCACTCTGTTGTTGCAGTTACACATCATCTCTGCAAAAAAATATTGGAAGTGAACGTCAATAAAATGAATACATTTTATAGTTATGATATTTTACAATATATTAAATTATGTTTATGGTTGTGACCTCAAAATAAAAGTTAATGGTTTCTGACCATTATGGAGAATAAAAAGTTACCAAACTTTAAGTTGATTTTATCTGATAAATAAAAACCTTTTTCCTGCCTTAGTTTTGATTATTATTTTATCATTACTTCCGGGTCATCTTTCTGCCTTTACTTGAGAGCAGAGAGGACCTTTTGGATTGCATACCCCCTTCAAACACGCTCTCTTTTAATGGACAGAAATTGATCTACTGCTCTCACAGCAACATTTTGTTGGATGAGGTATAAGTGTTTTTTCTCCCAGCATGTAATCTTTCCTTGGAATGGGAACCTCTAAAGCCTGTGCTGGATTTCAGCAGGTGATGATTTCTTTCCACTCTACTCCTGCAGAAACAAGTCATTGGCAGGGGGAAGAACAGGTTCAGCCCCAGTCCAGTGACAGCTGCAGTGCCCCGGGGCAATAAAGCATGACAGCCGGCACAGAAAGTAAGACCACACACACCCGGTGGTGTCAAAAAGCTGGAAAACCCAGCGAAGTGAGCAAAAATGTGCAAAAAGTAAAATTAATAAAGCAAAACGTCAAATTAGATAAAGGCAGTCGGTGGTGTTTAAGTCTGGGTTTGCATGTTACAGAAAAAAAAAATACATTTGCACTGATCAGACTATGGCCGATAAGAGCAGCAACTGTAGGGCCTCATTTGAGCTGCCAAAGATCTCTAAACGGTTTTAAAGTTATGACAAAAAAAAAAAAAAAACTAACAGTAACTTCTGACACACATATTGAAGTCATCCACCGATCCCAGGATTGCAGCTCCCCATCGGTGTGTGAGTGTGAATGAGTGAACGCAAAGGAGTGTTTTAGGTACCAATACGATGAAAACGTGCCAAATAAGTGCAAATTATTTACCATAAGCACTTGAATAGTTGTGCAGATGTCACATGTTACAGATCTGCCTTTACTGGAAACTTGTAGATAAACCACTTGGACTATGTCCACTTGGACCATATTTTTATATGGGTAAATTCCGAAGCAAAAACACAAATTCATTTGTTTGTGTAAGTAATCTTCACTGTACTTTCATTCTTTGTTTTTGTGTACATTAAAATGCCAAAATGAATAATTATCCTCCTGAGTAGGGGGAGAGGATAGACAATCAAGGCATTGCCAAAAACAACAAGCCAAAAAGAAAAATATATACTGTCAGTTTCCTTCTTTCTGCATTGTTCATAGCGAGCAGAATACAAAAAGTTCAATGCAGAGTTTGGAGGTTTCATCACAGAACAAGCAAAGAACTGGGAGAAAGGAAGCGACTTTTTTATAAAAATCTGATTTAAAATTTACTCCAATTCAATTCCAACAGATCAATTAGCAGAAGTTTCTTTATCCAAAGTCACCTACAAGTAACAGCAGGCACGGACCCCCGCTCCAACAACTGAGCTCGAGCACATCCTCGGTGTGCTTTTAAAGGAAGACAAGCAGACGCCAAGCCAGCGTCTAAGAACCGGCAGAGATGAAGGCCGACCGGACACCTAAAGACAACAGCCAACTAGCATATTTGTCCTGCTTCGCCTGCTGGGAATAGCTCTCCAAACCAGCAGGTGGCAGTAGTCTGCATTTTTTGTCCAAAAAGGAAATGTGGAAACCGTTAAGACAGCAGAAACAAACTAAGCACAGCAGGGTTCGCTTACCATTTTCACATCACTCTCAACGCCCACCGACAATGTCCAGCTACTGCTAATTGAAAATATCTCTCAAAAATGGTTGTAAAGGGCAGTCAGTCCTTGATTTTTAGTGGTGGTCTGGTGCTTCACGAGCGAGAGAGCGAAACGTCATGCTAATAATGCTGCGCTTGGTCACCGATGTGACGGCGGTTTTTCCCCCTAAATCCTCATTCCTTAATTCTCCCTGTGCACGCTACAAGAACAAACAAGTGTTGTGGAAAATGTTTTGGATGGAACTACAAAAGAGAGAGTTGTGTTCCACCCAGGAATGCTGTGGTTCAGTGACACAAAACAGAAAGTCCAACTTAAGTAGCACATGTATGAGTTATAAGGTTTATTATCTGCCAAAACACTGCACGGTAGTTTATAATAGTTTTGTGATCGCAAGGTAAACCATAGAAATATGGTGTTTTTTTTTTTCCAGGAAGGAACATCCAACAAATCAACCGTATGCGAGTTGTGTACTTGCAGTTGCTCTTCTAGTTGGTTTTGACAACAGCGAAAGCATCACTTCCAAACCAACACGCTTCGCTGAGCTGCACAGTGTAGACAAGAGTGTAATTTGAGCCGAGCAAAATTTGAGAGGGTTTGGGTCGAAACTCAAAGCCAAACTGAGGTCCAGGCCCATTTGGCAACCGTGTTTCCATGGTAATGATGACCAACAGCAAAAGAAAGCAAACCACAGACCTCCGTCTAACACGCACAGAGAAGCACTTTATTCTGATTCCTTTCTGTTGCTCTTCCTCTCAGAGCTTTGGTTTAGTGCTTCCTTGGCCAACGCTGACCGGTCTGACTCACACACATAAAATAAGGCTGGTGAGCTGGCCAGCAGTAAGCACTACAGACAGACCACCAGCACGCACACAAGCATAAAACTGCCAGGCAGCCTTCAATGACGGAGTGGCTCATTCACAAACATTACCGCTCATTTGCAAAACAACAGCGTAATCAGTTAAGAGGCTCATTCAGAGCTCAGCATATCAGAGCACAACAGGGCAACGGCTCCTGCTGAACTCCCAGCTCTGTGACCCCAAGTGTCCTCCAACTGCGGGAGTTCATGCTCATCTGCTGAACACCGCTGTACAGCCAAATATCTCGATTCAATCGTTACTTTCTTGTAGTGCAGCGAGCTCCCACAAAACGCAAGGAATCAGATGAAAAGTGAGCAGCGTTGGCGCCGTTTTCCTCGCAGTACTTTACTTCAGGAAGTTTGTTTGAAACAAACTTCCTTAAACAAATTGATATATGGATTTATTCATTCTTCACTACACGTGTAAACGGTCTCTGACCTTGCCAGCGCAAACATTATGACCTAGAGCCAGTCAATCCAGATGTGCTGCTGTGTTGGGAATGAGACACGTCTGCTTCTCTTTCATGTAATCAATGTAGAATAAGAACAACACACAGGAGTTAACTGTGCGTTAACCAGCAGTAGTAGGTTATCCTGCCTCGACGCCTTGGGGAATTCCTGGCTCAGCAGTTGGCTTAACGATGGCAGGCAGGAAATGGAGTATGCCGAGATGAAGAGTGTGCAGAGAAAGAAAGAGGGAGTTTTGAAAGCTCCCTGAAATTGCTGCTATGCTAGTGCAAATGTCTCTGCTAGGACAAACATTATAGAGAAATAAAAAGGATCACTAACCAGAAACAGAAGCGTTGGGAGTCCGATTCCTTGTAAATGAAATTATGCCCAACATATTATCCAAAATGAGAGAAAGGGGAAAATGACGATATTCCAGTAATCCAGGCTTAGATCCGAGTGTGTGTGTGTTGTGCACTCCAGAGAGTGTGTGAACACGGCAAAAGTTTCCTCAGAAAGCAGAAGTAGGTGAATGTCAGGGTTTTTGTTCGTCTTTAACTGAGGGAGGAGTATGTGTGTTCCCTCCCGCTCTGTTCACTTCACTCTCTCTGTCTGTCAGTCTGTCCGCTGGCTCCAGGGAGGGGTGTGTGTGTGTGTACGTGCAAGAGTTTGTGTGTGTGTGTGTGTAGCCTGCTCATTTCCTGCCTGGATGTGCTCCTGGGCTCTAGGCGGGCAAGGCTGCTCAGGAACACATGGCCATCCACTGTTCTGCCAGGGGTTCCGCATTCCAAACACACACACACACACACACACACTCCATTGCCCCATTGGCTTGTTCTGTGACCCTTTCCAAGCCCCCCTGCTGCCACTAGCACTCCAACACAGACACACACCCCCTCCAGCCCTTTGCAGGGCACCAACACCCCCCCACCTCCCACTCTGTTATCAACTGACCCACACTGGAATGAACACACGCAAACAGTCGTAGCTGCCCTGAGGTTACCGATACGTGCTGGTAGTCGGTCAGTTGGTGCTTTGTGCTTTGTTGTTGGTTAAACAGCCTCAACATCACAGCAGCTAGTTTTTAATCTTCGCGTACAGTGTCAGTCGCACCGTGAAACTTTCATTTACTTCACTTCCCTTTTGCCCGTTCAGCTGATGGCAGCGTGAGGAGCTGCTGTAGATGTTCAGTATACTAATTATACACGGTTATGATCCATCAGAACTGCCAGCTGGACCGGATAGTCTCCCCAACCCATCACATGCTGGTAAACAAGGCTGCAATTTGGAGCGGTTATGTGACCAGAAGGTTGCCAGTTCAACCCCTGTGGAGCAGCAAGTCTGAAACTGTTTGGGTGAACTGGGGAAAAGGGGCCCTCACCCTGATCAACCTTAATCCCAGCTGCTCCACTGTCCAACAGGTCACAAAACGGTTGTGCTGGGAATCTTCAGGGTGTTAATGTGCGTATCTGTGTAAATACGATCAGAGATTTTGTCAATAATGACAATGCAGCCTTCAGAAATGTGTCTTTTATTGTCTAACAATTGCAAAAACTGTTATTTAAAACTGAAGAATTTTAGCAAAACTTGCCATTCGTGGCTTATTTGCCACACGGCTAATTTTTGGGATAATGACTTCATAAAATGAGTGTATTATTGAGCTAGTACCTTACATCGGCCATGAACAGCTGTCTCTAAAGCAATTTACACACGTCTTATTGCGTATAATAGTTACTTTGCAGTTTTGAAGCTCCTTTTAAGGCGCACAGCGGTCTGTCCTCTTGGCCAACATGATGCAATGAATGATCTAAGTGATTTTTGCAAACTGAGAAACATACTCGATGTCAGCTCACACTTGATAAATATTGCAGACCCCTAACCTGAATAAATAAATATAAAATCATTATCCAATTACAGACGTTTTTTCCCCTTTTACATTGACAAACTGGTTGATTACTTCTGGTTCATTACTTTCCAAATCTCGCCTTTTCCTTTCTTGCATGTTTTTTGTAATTTTCTAAAGAGGAAACAGGGATTTCTGTTGTTACTTGAAATAAAACCATTAAAATCTATCACAAATGCAAATGTGAAAAAAGTGAAAAGCTTTATTATTTTTTTTAAGTTACTATGATCCAAAAATATTTATTTGACCTGCAGCTTCTCCCTCATCTCCCTTTCTTCATCACAGCCGTCTCCTGCCGGTCCTGCCTCAGCTGAACATAATTAAAACAAGTGGAACATAAGTGGAAGCTAAGTTACTGTGGTGGGACTGTTTCTAACTCTGTGGACCGTATCTTTCCCGGACTTTCGCTGGCATCCCACCACTCACTAAAAGCTGTTTCCTTCCCAGAAATTCCATGACGGGAAATTGATTTAAGATGGATTTTACTTTACATTCTTTTATTCTCAACTTTGGACAAAACGCCCTCTCACATGGGAAGCTCTCGGCCAGGTCATAATTCTTTAATTTAGACAGAGCTGCATGAAAGCTCCCCCTCCTCTCCCCTTATGACATGAAATGCTTCTGTTTCGGTCCAACTACAACAACACGGGGCAGGTAAACAGTGGACCTGAGGGGGCGACCTCAAGCAATTTCTTCCACAGCAATTCCAGTGTTTAAACAGGTGCAATGTCTTTTTTTTAAACAGGTATTTTATGAGCTTTGGTTTTGGCATTTTGGCTACTCTGAGGAGCAGGGGGCTAATATTTTCTTGTGACATGGGTTGGCTAGATGGAATCATGAGTAACTCAACTAAAAAAAACTGTCAAAATGTGCACAGTATTTTAGTTCAACCATAATATAGTTAAGATATAAATATGAATATTTCCATTTGTTGTGATTTTTATAAACACTGTAAAGATTGGTCAAAGTTCTGTTCATACACATGCAACTGAGTTTAAACTTTTTCCTAATTTGTAGTCAAAAAATGAATCAACAGAAAGCCACAATTATTAAGATATTAAAGTTTGCATTTCAAAGTAAAACATGTAGCCAGAAACAAGTACCAAACCTATGTTTAATCCAGCGTTTCAGAACTGACAATCTACTGCTTGTCCTTGTTTTAATTTCATGGAAAACTAAAATGGAGAAGTTACAGAAAACAGGGAAAGACTAAAGAGTGTAATTGAAACCATTATATTTTGCAACGGCCAGGAAATTGCCCTCAGAGGTCAGCAGGATTCAGGCAAACAGCTTGTTTAGCCAGCTCACAACGATGGATTTCTGAGAATTGCTCCATTTTAATGGCATAAGCAGGTGACAAAGAATTGATGCAACACTTGCATCAGTGTAGTGTACAGAAACAGAAAATGAAATAATCAGAATATTATGTGAAAAGTTTGTAAAACAAAAATTAAATAAAAGTGAAAAGGTGAACAGTGCTTCAGTGATGAACTGATGAAATGTCCTGGAAAAGCACAGCCGTCTGTTTGCATTAGGTAAACCAATAACACACGAGGTGTGGACGAGCATCTCATAAGACGAGACTTTGAGTCTTTGACAGGGAAGGCCACTGCTAATTTGTTAAGTCTCAGTTCATCAAGTGTGCGTTTTTTGCGTGGTCAGGGATATAAAAGAGCCTCATCTACGAGTGGTGGAATAAACGGTAGAACAGCAGTGTAAGTCACAGCTACACTGTGGTTTCAAACAAATGCTGCTTTGGATTAGTCTCTGAAATGGGCCACATTTTCCACAACTTGGCTCTTTGATCCGCAGACAGACACTAATGCCCAACAAAAGCAGTAAATACGTATTAAAAAAGCAGCTTTGCTCCCTGTTTGAAACAGCTTTGGTGGAACGCCATGAAGTGGCATCTTCACGTTCGAGTTTGGAACATATTAAGGACACATTCACTGGACAATGTTCTGGTTAGGCCAGCCAGTTTTGAAGTGCAACTGACGCAGCTGAGTTCATTCTAAAATTGTCTGTTAGTGACAAAACGTTATCCAAATCTTACCACCAGTCCCAGTTTGATCAAAAACAAAGTCTGCAAAGATCTTTCAGGGCGCATGCCACAAATCAGCAAAACCCGACAAGGAGATAAAACCACTGAGGAGGACACCACTGATCCTTGCAGAGACCTTTGAGATCTTCCATCAAAACACCTTTTCATTCCACTGCTGTACTTGGATCAATCACTCTCTGTTGTCTCTGTGTCCATCAGCTCTTGGCTTCATCACCATGTGAAAACCCTAAATGACTGTTCAGCTAAAGACACTAAGACAGCTGTAACCCTGGAGATGTCACTGATCATTTGTTTGTGGTGTAGGCAGAAACTGAAAGTAGATGGGACAGTGCAGCTCTTGTGCCAAAAAAACCGCACTAGATTGATTAAACACCTTCAACTAAGATCTCGTCCCAAATGTATTTTGACTCGTTTGCATTCTGGCAATGCATCAACTGACAACTGCTTGTGTCGCGAGAGGTTTTTAAAGACTTGGGACAATTCCCATTGAGCAGAATGTCTAAAAGTCACCTTAACGGACTGGCCCTGCTCTCTGAGCACTGACACGTGACAGTGACTCCAGAGAAACTTCTGGATGTAGTCAAAATGAAAAATAGCCAGACACTGAACACAGTGTTGTGAGGTATGCACATCCATTCATCCAATTACTGTGACCATTTATCCGGTTCGGGTTCGTAGGGGCCTGGAGCCTATCCCAGCTGTCACTTAGCAAAAGGCAAGGTACAACCCGGACAGGTATCCAAGTCTATCTTAAATCTGCACGAAGACAGGAAGAACACGCAAACCCACATAGAAACGCTGCTGTCGGCAGGTAGATTCCAACAGGGATCTTCTAGCTCTGAGAGATCAGTGCTTTCCAATCCACCCACGTGGATAAAGGAGTGGAAAATAAAGGAAGGAAGGAAGGAAAAGAGGAAGAGGAGGTGCGATGTCTGCATTTCCAGATCACTGAGGTAACAGGACTAACTGTCTTTGGTATTGTGTCTCATCTTCATCTGCTCTGAGGGTCTCTGCTCAGGTTTTTGGACCATGGACTGTTGGCTGGCAAAACTCACAAATAAAAGCATCTCCAAGGAAACAGAAAACTGCTTCCAATACTGTCATAACTCCAGAGAACTGCCGAGCTGGTGCTTCTGTGGCAGCAGAGGAGGCCCTAATCCCGATTTTGCACTTTGGGCATTTTTCTAAATCAAAAATTTGTATCAGTCTGACACATCACCCAGTCCTAATGCTGGGCTGACAGAGTACAGATGATTTGATTAGCTTGGCGATTAGCATGTGTCACACATCACTCACTCAAACATATGTTCAAGCACTGACTGTTGACTGGTAGCTGTATACAGGATAATATTTCGCAAATTACAGTGCGCCGTAACCCTGCTCTGCTCTGCATGTCTCATACACAGCAATAAACAGGTGCGTGTAAAGCTATTGTCCGTCACGTTGTTAGACCTTAAAATACTTTTTCATCTGGCTTAAAGTAATCTGCAAAAACACTTTCTATGTACGGAGAACACTGCTAGGAGTCCTAAAATCACTGCAGGGTTGTGTTGACTTCCGTTGGGCTGCATTATCTTGTATTTAAAGGGGGGGGCATTTGTAAAAGTGTAAAAAAGCTTCAGTGTTTTGGTGTGTGTCAGTACAGTAATACCTTAGGTTATACTGGTTAGTGTCAAGTCAGTAAGCCCTGTCTGCACACTCCACAGCTACAATATCATCAGATAAAACACACACACAGACATAACAATATGATGAGGTGAGAGTGAAGATGATGTGAGAGGAGGAGGAGGATTTGCCAAGAATTACACATGAAGCTACGCTATCTTGTCATGTTGTCAGACTCTGTGTGTGTGTGTGTGTGTGTGTGACTATTACATACCAGCACCTCGCCAGGAACATGTGCTCCTTGACGAAGACAGATCCAGAGAGCAGGATGTACCAGCAGGTAGCGATGCTGTCTGGGCTGGAACAGAGAGAGAACACACCACATGTCACAGTCTCATCTGTTAGAACTTTCAACAATCCCATTTTTACGCTTTTGTTACGATTCACAATTAATCTGTTTTTCAGGTTCCCTGCCATTTGTGTGTCACCCCCCCAAAAACACACTAAGTAGGCTTTGAAAGGTAGTGAGCTGAAAAGAATTTGTACACCTACAGTCCAGCCATTCCATTAGTTATAAGTATGTGTACATGTCTGGCACAAATGGCAAAAAAGACCAAATTATATATACATATATATTTTCTAATTTTTGCTTAAAAAAAAGAAAAGTAAAACCAAAAAAAATGTTTTAGTCCCAAGTGCTACACTTTCATTAGCAAAATTGTATTGTTGTTATTAACATTCCAGGACTGAAAATTTGAGGGCATGCATAAAACAACAGGCAGCCATAGTGACACGAACCTAAAACATCACAGTACTGTAACAATCAGCCATACGTCAGCAATAATTTGTTTAAACAAGATGGGACACTTGCACAAAATTAGCTCAGAGATGTGGGTATGGTTCACGAAATAAATTAATTAACTAAATAAGAAAATAAAATACAAAAATAAGATTTTTTTTAATCCAAGGAGGTGTTCTGTGTCACTAAGCTGATCGTTCCATTTCATAATCAACACACAAAATAAGGCATTTAACAGTTACCTTGGCCACTGGGATATTATGATATTGTATTTTTCACAGTTTTCTGACTTTTGTTGATTAGCTGCAAAAATAATCTCCTAATTATACAACGGAAATAATGTTTCACACTGGGAGCTTCAACGCCACGGGTGCTTTTCTTTCTTTTTCAACCACTGTTTATTTATTTCCATGTTATTCTCACGTCGGAAAGCAGATATATCATGTTCAACGGAAGAATAAAACTCCAAATGTTTGATTATTTCTGCTTTGTTAGGGTTTAAGTGAGGTCAGGTGATTAAACACCGTTAGACCTTTCATCAGCTGTCTGCACACTGTGTGCTGTGTAACTGACTAATTGGACATGGCAGGTGCTTTGTTCTGGGTTAAGGTACTTAAGACTAGCCCGTGGATGAGGGAGCGTGTTGGAAAGAGAGATTCCCTGTGTGTGTGTTTATTGGATGGTAAATTAAACCACTGAGTGTTTAATGTGATTCTAGTGAGCATGATAATACATCATCAGCATGTGAAGCGTCTCCCGTCTTGCATTTGTCTCTGTCCTCCCACCAACGCTAAGGCTTCCTCCACATCTCAGCTGCCCTCGTCCCTTTCCTCCCCTCATTTAATTTTCTTGTCTGGCCTCCCTCCCAACATCGCCGTCCTTCCCTCCTCCAGCGTAGCATATTGGCCTCTTGTTTTCTCCTCTCCTCTTCTAAGATCTCTCCTCTTTAACGTCTCTCATTTTGTCACCACTTACTCCTTCACTAGCTTCTCAGTTTTCTCTAATACTTTTCCTCTTCTTCTCGACTAGTTTTCCTCCGAACCCAAGCTGCTAAATTCATTCCTTTGTAGCATTTGCTTCATCCATCTCAGCTCCTATTTATTCACAGCCTGTGACAGACAGGCGGAAAGGAAAGCAGACACACTATCAGTGGATCTGTCTAAGATCAGCGTTCTCATCCGGTTTCAGGAAAAAAAAAAAAGCTTATAACTTTGGATTTTATTGGGCTAAGGTTATTTAAGGATCAGCAAATAATGTGGGTGACTAAAGAGAAACCGTCCACTCATTTCTTTGCATCATTTGCTCATGAAACTTTTCAGACCAATTTTGAAGGATGCATTTTGTTATTTTCATTTTTATTAGCTACAAATCCTAATGAAGGTCCAAAACTAACGACAAATTAATTGTAAGCTATAATTATGAAAGCACCATTAAGCGGCACCATTTCAATGGATGACATCTCCTGTCACAACACTGGCGCTATAAATGCACTTTTTATTCCTGTTTGAGCAGAGTGTGCTAACAACTCATTTGAACTTTTGAGAAATTATTAACCTTTAATAAAAAAAACTTTAAAAAAAACTGTTGAATGTGGAGGAGTGTAGCTTATACACTAGTAGCAAGAAAAAGTTGGCACTGTTTGCAGTTTCATAGTTCCACACTTTTCATATGTATGAATTGGCAATGACAAGTGATGTGATCTTCACTAAAGTCACACATATCAATAAACACAGTATTTGTAAGTTGCAATCTTAAATATGTTTTTTGAAACACACCCATTAGAAATAGAAAGTGTCTGAGGGAAAAGTAATATCAAAACTGTGTTAATAACGGGTTTAACTACTTTTAACAAGAATAACCTCAAGCGAGAACTACCAGTGGGAGTTCACCTGTAAACCTTCCAACATTCATTTTCGTAGGACGTCTTGTGTAAACAGCTTTCTTCAGGCCATTCAACAGCATCATATTGTGCTGATGTCTGGGCTCTGACTGGGCCGCTCCAAAAGGTGGATTTTGTATTTTCAGAGTCAGTTTTTAGTCGATTTACTTTAGTGTTTAGAATTATTGTCCTGCTGCATCGCCCAGCTCCTTCTGAGCTTCAGCTTGCAGACAGCCACACTAACGTCATCCTGTACGATACCTTTATAAACATGGCAATTTATGTTCTCTCCACAGTGGCACGTGGTCCAGGCCCAAAGGCGGCAAAGCAGCTCCAAATCATGATGCTCGCTGCGTTGTACTTTGCCGTCAGGACGATGTTTACATTTCTTTTCATCTATTCACATTTCTTGTGGAATGTCAAGGTGGCTTTTTTGTGTGTTCAATGTTTCACATATTAACAGAGATTTTAACTACATCCGATAAATCCTTCCTGTCTTTAGCTGACCAAACCATCATTTATAGATATATATATATAAATGTAACTGGACTGATTCAAATTACACTGCATCCTTTTCCACCTACATGCATTTTACGCATTTTATCAGAGTAGAAATATTGTTTGTTGATAACTGACTTGATTTCATGACCAATTTATATAGAAAACGGGGATATTGTAAACAGTGCCATTTAATTTTACTACAACTCTACGTATGTGACCATATATATATATTTTTAAAGACGATGAGAAATAAGGTTCTTGCTGTTTTAATAATTTTACTAGGCTTTACTGATATTAACAGAAATATAGAAAATTGCCAGCCAAGGTGATTAGAGGCCAGAACTGGGCGTTGCTGCAGTGCACAGCTTTCAAGTGTTAATGTTAAAAACTCTGGATAAATAGAGGGAATAAAACAAGCATTTTCTATTAAATATTGGAATAAATAGAGCATGTACAGCAGAACACGCTGTAGCACAGCACTTCCTGCTCAGTGTGATTGTGTACTTACTAGAACAGGATGCGGTTGGCCTCATGTCTTTCATACCTGGCTGAGGTACACATCGATCTGAGAGAGAAACAAAACATTTAACTCTGACAATAAATCACTTATCAATGTTAAACTTTTTCTTAGAAAATAATAATCTCTCACAATTGTCACAGACAGCTTTGCGTGTGTTAAGGTGACTGACTTAGTTCCTGACTGTAGACCAACAATTAATTTACATTACTCTAAGCTAAACGTAACATTTGGAGTGTTTTGTTTTTTTTCATTTGGTCAATTTCAAAAACTAACCAAAAGAGAATCGGGGATTAAAAACAACTAATATGAACTCATATATTGCATGTTGGTGTGGTAGAATTCTTTCACTTTTGGTTCATTTTATCAATCATGTGTCAAGCATTAGAAACGCCTCTACCAGATGCCTGCACCTGTCTGTGCGGTTGGTTAAGAGGATGGCTCAAACTTGCATTGCAATGTGAGCACTCTTGTTCAGCCGACATTTTTGTGACCTGCTCAAACAG
Organism: Channa striata; assembly: GCA_033026295.1. Lineage (NCBI taxonomy): Eukaryota > Metazoa > Chordata > Actinopteri > Anabantiformes > Channidae > Channa > Channa striata. Next base: position 4,033,927 of record CM065182.1, read on the forward strand.
GCAAAAACCTCATTCCTAAATGGGAGCAAAAACATTTCAAACATGCAACGCATCAATAATCAATGTCTACAATGAACCTCAGCCTGAATGTCCTGTGAATGGGTGGGAAAAAAACCTGGGGCAAAAGGCATTTACAAAACTATTCTAAGCACTTCTAAACCTGTTTGCGTTGGGTGTGTTGCACTGACAATCCACGTAGAAAGAAAGCCTAAAGGCTACTTTAAACCTAATCCGGGAAGATGACAGTGTGAATGGCACCTTTTTTAATGATGCACATTACCTCAGCTGATGTTCCCTCAGGTGAGAGAGGACGTCCATATGGTAGAGTTCGCAGTAGATGGTGTGCAGGTCCTGCAGGACAGAAACACAGTGAACTTAATATTGTTGAACATCCACGTTTTCGATAAACGCACAAACAGGAGAAAGTCTCACAGCAAGAGGAGGAGGATTGGATCAATATGACTTTGTCTTGACTGATAGGACACAAGGAATACTAATCCAATACCTGCACCCACTTTTCCCCAAATTGGAAATGTGCAGTCCCAATTACATGGAACTTGATGGGATCGTGTTAAGATTGCCGTGACTTCTTATTTTGACATTGATGTTGATGAATTCAATGTGAATCATCACATCTGGCCATGCACTTATTAAAACCACTAATGCCTGTGACGCTAATCTACTGGATTTGAATGGTGCGTCAGTACCTGGAAAATGGTGGCACAGACGTACAGTGTTGATCTGTGCTCCTAGCTGGATTTAAAAAAAACAAAGTTTACAGGCTTGTCAAACAATGTATTACAACACACAATTTGTTAAATCTTAAAATTGCTGAGAGCGTGTGTTTAATAAGTCTAAGCTTTTAAAAGATTAGCTCATTGTTTGGAGCGAACGGAAATTCTCAGGGCCGTGTAAATCACATTTTGTGCTCTAGCATCGGCCACTTGAACTAAGCCAAGCGCTGCCTATCAAATTGACACCCTCAAAGCAGACAGGCAGGCATACCACTTATCTACACACATGACAGCGGCGAGACACACAGATATACCCACTCACTGCCTGAAATAGTCCTCTATCAGAGGCAGCTGTCAGGACATGAAGAGGCTGTCAGAGAGTGTGTATCTGAAGGAGGGAACAGCGCCGTGTAAGCATCTGTAGGATCAGCTACCTTTAACAGGTGGACAGACACGTCCACATCCTCTAACAGAGACACAGACAGTACTTTTTCTATCCCAGTCTGACTGACACCACCACACGGCAGACAATTTAATAGCTTAATGAACTGTCCAGCGTTCAGTGAAATGTGTTTACTTTCTTGCCAGAAGTTAGAACACACAGTTTATCCAGGATCACTCTTTTGCTTGTGCGGTAAAGACAGAGCTAACACTAACTGACAACTAAATCTGCTTTGCATAAAGAAATTCCAAGAGAAGAAACTTGCAATTGAAACTCTTTAGTAAATGGTAAATAATCCAGTTATGTAGTGCTTTCATGCAAAGCGCATTGCAATGTTACTTCCCATTGGACAGACACACTAATGATGGCCACTGTCTTGAAAGGGTCGCCTGACCCACTGGGAACAATTTGGGGTTCAGTCTCTTGCCCAAGGACACGGCAACGTGTGGCCAGGAGGGACTAGGACTAAAAGCCGCTGACAACTGTGGTTCATGATGGCTGCTTGACAAACTGAGCTACAGGCCCATTGTTTGGTAAATCAGTTTCAAAACCAAAATGTCAAAATGACGTCTTGCAGTTTCCACTGGCCTGGCTACTGGACAGATCCCAGCTGCTCACCCCTGTTTCGAGTATTCTTATTTCTGGTGCCAAGCTCACTCAGCCAGCTGCTGGCAAAGGTTTCATACTTGGCAAATGAACACAAGAGTTGTATCGAACATCTGAACTCTCTGAAAGAAAGTTCTCCAAATATGAAACTCTGGTAAAGAATCTCAGTCAAGAAGCTCAATGTTCTACCAACACAGATGTTGGCCTACGAAAGCTGCCATTAGACACTTGAGTTATGCTTCTATGTCAAATCTACAAAAAAAAAACGTAGCATCGACAGGCTCTGCAAGGTACCATACGTCTTAGTCTGGGCCGCAATTCCCCAGATGAGTAAATACATGTCCCGGCGATGCAGACAGGGATTGGTTCACCTGGTTGCATTTCATTTCTACAATGTCGTCTTTTCTGCACTGCGGTAACTGCAGTAAAAGTAACTACTGTTCAACATCAATTAGCTCCAAATCCAACATGATCTGCTCAGTTTTACTCACATTTAGCACATGGAAAAAAAAAAAAAAACACAGCAGCCCACTGCCACATTTTAAGTGACAAGGACACACTGGTGCACCAGGATAAATGCTCACAACAGGGGAATGTGCTCAGCGTCGAATCAGCGCAGAAGTTATTTCATCGCTTTCGTTGCTGTCTTTTAATCGTTCAAATTTGCGTTCGTCACTCCTAACACGCACAAATGCCAGGTGGAGCAACGACAGGTGAACGTCAGAGTATTAGAGTCTCAAAGGCGGCTAGTTTGAACTGCTAAGAGTTTTTTAAGTAGCGTCTGAAACGTCTTTAAGAAGTTCAAGTAAGTCCAGTTGCTGCGAGACAGCAGGAAGAGAGCTGAAAAAAACTTTCAGGCAGAAATCATCCCTCACTGTCAACCAGTCTCTCATTTGGTAATATTTAATGTGGACTTGCAGCATTAGGCATTTATATATTATCCTCAATAACTGAAATAGTCAATAAAAATAAATAAAAGGAAGCGTCCATCACCTAGAAGTGTCATCATTCTTCATGATACCTGTAACAATGATCCTGGTTTCATATAAAGCAAAAGCTACAGTTTAGCAAGAATGTACAAAAACTGGGGCAGCTACACATGGAGCCAAATCTGAAAATAACGCTTGATATTTGCAGTCATTGCCTTTGCCTGGGAACCATTTTCTCACAAGTTTTGCTTTCATACAGCTTTAGCAGATTAAAAATTTTCTGTCAGAAATGTATCGTCAAGCATTCCACAGAAATACTGACATCAACTCACAAGTTTGTATTTGGAGAGTGTGTGAGATTTCCTAAGCAGCATATACAAATACTCAAAAGATATACACAGATTCCATTAAAAAGGGAAATTATGGATTAGAGCATTTACACAGACATGGTTTCCGTATGACATTCACGTCTTTGGTCATTGGAGCAACTAGGTTCATCGCTCGTTATGCAAGACGAATCACAAACTGAAATGAAGTTCACCGAAGTGTTCCGAGACAACGAAGAAACAGAAACAGGAGCTTGATACAACATGAAACCTTAGAAATGCCAGATAAGGCTGATAGAACCAGTCTGCCGAGTTGGTACCATTCGATGGGAGCACAGGCCAGGCAGGGAAAAGCCTGTTCACAGCAATGAGGAAGTGAAAGTGTATTGACTTTAAATCACAGTTAACTGGGTTAGTGAGCGCGACAAAGTGCAGCAGTAAGCATCCTGTCATGTTGCTGAGCGTGCACGTGTGTGTGTACAGTAAGCGTGTGTGTGTGTCAGGACACTCGGGCCTGAGGGGACTAGCTAGTGTGGGGTCCAGGATCAGGGGAGACAGCTTCAATGTCCACATCAGCCCTGCTTGTTGGTGTGTTTCTGTGTTACATCAAATGCTCTGCCTGACTCTATGAAGCACATCACAGCCAGAAACACATTTACTTCAACTTGGCAAGATGTGGTGTATTGTTCGAAGGATATTGTATCTTGACTAGCATGTTTTTCTGTGCAGACTGACATTGTACGTCTGCGTACTCAGCTTATAACTGTGTCTCTGGATTAGTACAAATTCCACATATACTAGGCAGCAAATCTACACCAAACAAACGGTTGCTATATCCATAGTGTGTCCGTTTATGCTTCAGTGTAGAGTGCATTAAATAAGCACATTTCCACACTAATCTACAATAAATGATACACTATATATTTTGCTTTTATTTCCTTAAGCTCTTAAAATAAATATTGTTCTGACTTTTGGACCAGATCTTAAACAAGCCAAATTGCAATGCCCCACTATATAGCAGCACATAAAAATAAAATTCTTAAAAAAAAAACTTAATAATAAACTAAATTAGGAGAGTTGTACATGTTAAACACAGTCATAATCATCATCTGACTGGTCGGCAAAGTACGAGTCCAACACATTAAAGCAAAGCACATACAGTGCAGATTCTACCACTAACACGTCCTCATGAAGTCAACTGTCCCCACTGCATGTATTGATTGGCGAAAAGCAGGTCATCAATAGGCCCAGACAGACAGATAGCAGGATGTCCAAGGGGATCTCTGCTTTGTCGTTTAAATCTGCGGTTTCCCACAGAGAGACAGGATGGTAACACAATCTCTTCATGTCCTGTACTAATCACTCTCCCTCTCTCTCTCTCTCTCTCTCTGGGCCTCCTATCAGCACATGGACTTGAACTGGTCCTGGTCCTGGTGGCTGTGGTCTGGTCTACATGTTGCCTACACAGGCAAACAATCACTACACTGGGTTCATAAACTTGAACCCAATGTATGAAAATCCAACTAAAAGACAGTAAATGTGCACAGACTTAAGATTTACCATCTGTTCCCTGCAGCAGCAAAGGCAGCCCCCCCCCCCCCATGTAACAGTGATCAGCCTGTGGTTTACAAAATGATTGCCACTGCATTGCTTCTAATAAGGTCTGCTTTGTCTCAACATCTGAAAACAGCAAAACCTATCATGTGCAACTATCAAAGCCACGTCTTTCATGTAATTAACCTAACGCCCACATGTCATGCATTGCTGTCTCAGTGTCCTCCCTTGGGACAGCACGGGGCAGCATACCAGCCCTCCTCCTCACTGACTTCTGACCTTTTTGGCCTGTCCTCCCTGGAGGCTCAAGCGGTGGCCTGACGACCCCGCCTGTGATTAGGACACCACATCCTCGGGAGAGACGCTCCTCACCTCATCACCAGCTGAGGCTGTAGCATTTCATCCCAACTGCAGCTGTGTTATGTTCCTTAATAGTTGGATGCTTCTCAGACTCCGTCTTGAATTACTACATTTCTATTTTTGAATAGCACACCTATAACAGGTTCAGTGACATCAGAACAAAGATGCTAAGCAACAGTTTTTGAAATTGTCCTCAGATTTTCTTAAAACAAGCAGGTCAGTGAGCCACCAAACTTGCAGTGCTTAATTTAGTATGTGTGTGTGTGTGTGTGTGTGTGTGTGTGTGTGTGTGTGTGTGTGTGTGTGTGTGTGAGTTACCAGATAGGTAGCTACAGTACTGCTGCCACCTCCTGGCAGAAACATCACTCTCGGTGCTAAATGAGACTTGATCCAGCAGATAGTCTGCAGCTGCCTGCTGACACGTTAAACTAATCTTACACCTGGGCGTTAGTTTAATTCGATATTACAGTAATAGCTCACCAGACAGCAACAGCATGCAGAAAAAAAAAAAAAAGATTTCAAAATTACTTGGAATGTGAGTTTCTGTTTACTGTAAGGTGCATTACAGTAGCAGAAAAGAGACGTGAAACCAGTTTGCTGCTGTGCCAGAGATGCCATGTGACTCGACTCCAGAATCTACTGTGAAGCTATGTCATCCACATTTTACAGTAGCAGTAGTTGAGTGTGCGTTTGTGTCTACGCCTGACAGGATACTGACATTTTGACGTGTGGCCTGCTCAAGTATGTCTGCTGCTCACGCTCTAACAAGTTGTGGCAGCACAGAACTAGGACCAGTTACATAAAAGCAAGTTGCTGCAGTGCAGAGGCTGCTGTCCCACCCACCACATTTCTCCCTTTCCCATCAAAAGTCAACTCATTATTGCAGAATTCATGATACGTTCAGACACTCCTACATGAGTAAGAAAAAGGATATTGCTCTCTATAGATCTGGTGTTGCAGATATTGACCTCGACCTGCCAGGAACAAAAAAAAAAAAAAGTTCAAAACTGTTCCACTGAATCTTTGTGTAAAATTGACTTTTATAGAAGGAACCAGGCCGTGTCTCCAGCTGAGCTTTTGTTCAGAGTTCAGTCGCCTCTCGGCCCACTCCCGCCCCCACCAGTATGTACAGTATGCCGACTGAGCTGGTCACTGACACAGAGAGGATATTGTCGACAGGCGATACAACACATCCATTCAAGATGGCAGAACAAACAGCGTGGCTAGAAGCCAGCCTTTAACATTTACCTTACAGACTGCAGACTGCCCAGCCTCTGTACAACATCGTGCTGAACAAAATCACATATAAGGTGATTACTGAAAAACTTTAATTAAGTAAAGTCAACATTTGTAAGTAGCAGTTTCTTTGGGTTAAGTGATTTACTTTTTATACAAGACTTTTTTTAGATGAAGGTCTAAGCACAGACATGCAAGCAAATCTACGTTTCCGACTGATGGGAGCTAATCTGAGTAGAGGCAATTCGTTACTTGTTTAACATCTGTATGGCGATTGATAAAAATATTTCAAATAAACAAATCCAAACGTTGGAATGAAGCTCTATATAAACTGCAAAGGTGCAGTGACTCGAAAAGAAAAATCGTGCATCAACTTGGATGAGTATTAAGAGTTTAAAAAAAAGTGGTCTAATAGTCATTTAGCTTGTGGATGTTTAAATATTCTGACAAGGTCCATAAACAAAAAGGAACACAGCTGAGCATGCTCGAATCAAAATATGTCACGTGTGTCTCTGATGGATGTTACTGAAGTTACGGCATGCCACAAAACTAGCCAATACTCCGCCCGTACGCCATAGCTGCAATAACCCATCCGTTTTTGACACAGGCCGACTCTATAAACTGCACCGTGGTAAGCCGCTATTACACACATCCGCGCTGAAGGACGACGCTCCGCCTCTTCAATCTTCAGCTGCAGAAGTGGACACGGGCAGTCAAAACAGGCCTCAAAAGAAATTGTCAAACTGTCAGCGGGTGTATGGAGACTGAGCGTGAGTGGGCAGGGCAGTGGGAATTACTGCCCAAAGCAAAGTTGTGACAATCTTAACAAGGGCCACGAGTCCCAGTTCTAAAAACCAGCAATGCCGGATACATAACAAACACTGGAGTTATGAGAGTTTAACATTTTTGCAGCTGTCAAATAAATGGAAATATTTCCTACTAGAAGCCTAAGACATGCTGACAGGTTACGTGTATGTTGCTGATATTATGGTAATTATGGCCACTATCATGCTTGTAGAGAAAAATATATCCTGGGTAACAGCTCAGTGTGTACATAACTGCATAATATCACTACCAGACGGCAGGGATATTATGCCTGAAGGCTCAAGTGAAAGCTTAACATGAGGCAAGATATGACATTAATATCCCTAAATCCTTAATGGTTTCAACCTAGCTGTGATCCCTTGGTATAATAACTCCAGACAGGATCATTATCCATGCAGCACAGAAGCCCGCTAACAATCCCCTGCTCCATTGCACAATAGGGCCTTATCGCTGTCAGCATCCGTGTGAGGTTTCAAGTGCACTTGCTTCACTTAAAACTTAAATCCCTTTCTTTTGCTCACAGCTCAGCCTCCTTTCTACTGAACACAGAATCTATTTTCAGGATCAAACGCAGGTTGGAGAGAGGGACTTCAATCTGCTCACAAAAAGCTTCGTAGACCTTTTTCTTCCCACCACAACGTGATCTGATCACTCAGTAGATCGATTAACACGCCGAGTGTCTGCTAAGAAAAAAAGCTGAAAACAAATACAAGACAAGTCTGCTAAGCCCGAGCGTTTCCACACAATGAAAACTAGAGCTGGGTTCATAAAAAGCCCAGTGACGACAGTCGCGGTGCTGGTTGCGGAGCTGGTTTTGGAAAAAGTGGGAGGGAGGGAGGGAGAGCGGGGAGAGGCGTCAGTCACGACCAGAAAGCAGAAGCTTGTTCTGAACTGGACAGTTACAGTTATTGTATATGATCATCTAATCACTGTGTCCCAAACACAGCTGAATGAAGGATGAGGGTGTAAAAGAGATGTGAATATAGGGTATGCTTCTTTGGAGGATGGTTAGTAATTACTTTTTCCCTGGGAAGGATTCCAACCGTGATGCATGGCAAATCTTTGTGCTAGAAGAGTCTGCTGCCTCTTTACTCTTATTAGAAGAGGGTGAAGAGCAGAGAGAGCACCACGCCAGCTGCTGTATCTCCACCCGCCAAACCAAGCAGCCACACACATGCACAAAAAAAACAAAAAAAAACAGTGCCACACACAGAAATGGAAAATCTGACTCTTTGTGTAATCTTAGCTGCAGTTTCTTTTTGCTGAAATGAATGAAGTCGACATAGGAAGTTTCTGTTTTTCCTTGATCATTCTGTGGCTGTATGGAAACAGCAATCATGCAGTGTTATACATTATATTATTAATAAACACTAGCTGAAGACAAAAAAGAATAGCAGTAGTGCAAAGCCGAACTTATTCTGTATCATCTTCTAAGCAAATAAATTCAGAAGAGGCACAATTGTGAGAAAAAATTTTAAAAATGTAACGTTTATGAGAAAAAGAAAACTGAAAATCAGTCTTAAGTTATAATTTTGATTAAAAAACACTTATTTGCAATCAAGAGCCACACTTCTATGAAAAAGTCATGATGCTGAGAAAATATGATTTAGTGAAAAACTAAAATATAGCAAAAAAACTAAAAAAAAAAATAAATGGACTGAGCATACAGACAAAATTTGGAGGAAAAACAAATGTAAATGCTGTAATTGGATTGTAACTTGGATGGATGCGATGCTGGCGTGACCACAGCGCACACGTGGGATGTTGCTCACAGGGGTCCCAGCGACTGCTCAGAGAGTTTGTGTGTTTGCTCGAACACAGGAAAAATTTGTAAAATATAATTTCTCAGTTTTCAGGTCAAAACAATCCTACAATGTCTTTAATACTGAGGTCACAGCAGCTAGTGAGGTACATTATAAAAAAAAGTGGTTCTCATGTTTTGCCCACCACATTTAAAATAAATGAGGTGTACATCAATTCCCAACATTTTCACTGGTGGTCTTAATAATGTCATAGTCATACTTAATAAAAAATTTGGCTCAAAGGGAAGCTGATTTTAACAACTTTAAGCGCAATTCTCTTTTTACCTGCCTGAGTAATTACTTATTTTCAAGTGGTTCAAACTGCTGCAGATCCAAACAAAATCAGCCAAAAGGTCACAGGTCACAGCTAGTCTGATTTCTTCTGATGACTAAGCTTCTGCTGCATATGTTGATTACCAGACGAAATCTCGGGCCTCTGATCCGGGCTTGTTAGTTGTCCCTCGCTCCAGGCTCAAGACAATAGGAAACGCTCCTTTTGAAGCTTTAGCCCTTCAGCTGTGGAAATCTCTATTGGACTTGAAACGTGTGGTAAAAAAAAAAGCAGCTGAACCCCCCCCCCCCTTTTTTTTTTAGATGTGCATTTGTTTAGCTTTAGTAAACTTTTTATTTTATTTTATTAATCTTCTGTTTTAATATTATATGACTATTATTTTAAAGCACTTTGTCATGCTCTGCTCTGGAACGATGTTATACAAATAAAATTTACTTACTGACATGTAGTAAACTCATAAGTACACATCAACATTTATTTATTCATCAGATTCTTAGGAAAAAAGGTCGTATTTTTATGGTCATGTTAATATTGTGGCTGATTTATGTAAGTTATTGTCTGGCTAAAGGCTACAACTGCGAAAGCACAAGGCTATTTTCGAAATGATGAAAAGCGTCAGGAGCTCTATTGGACTTTCAACACACAGGAAAATTATCTTTGTTGATTTTATGAGTGCTTATTATGTTCCATAAATAGAAAAATGCTGCAGCTCATGCTCTGAAGTTGTGGCAATTTTAATGCTTCTTTCACACTAGTTATACTGCTCTTCGTGACCAAAGAAGTTCTTGGGTTTTACAAATTTCTAAAGCATGTTAAACACCCTAAAAAAAATAATTTCATAAATGTTTTCCACTCTCTCCTGCTCTCTCTCATTACCAGCCCTCCGTGCACTCATAAGTCATTCCCTGACAAGAGTACAGTCTGCACCTTTGTTACAAGCGCTCATTTACAGCCTAATACATTACTCCCTAGTTAATCTTAATTAAAGTAAGAGTCACAGAGCTTTTCATCACGTGCTTTACAACTCATTTGTCTTTCATGCTTCTGCCTCTCCAGCTTCTCCCCCCATTAGCTCTGTCCACCTCTACTGCCCTCAGCAGGCCAAGAGCTTCCAAGACGCAGATGTTAGAGACGGAACACGCCATCGTGAGCTGCACTCGGCCGCTGCAGGTTCCTGGCAGACGCATCTCGACTGACAAGCCAAGACCGAGGGTGGGCTGCTAAGTTTAGGGAGGCACACAAACAGAAATGTGCAAACGTAAACATGAAGAAGTATGTAAATGAATACGGCAGCCTACAGGAGCAGATGATGCATGCATCCACTTGGCCTATGCGTGGCTGTCATTTACACGGCCCTTCAGCCACAGGCAGCCTGTCACAGAGCCAAGATAGGGAACAGATAGCGATCTCTTTCACCAATCTGTTCAGACAGGAAGCTCTGCTCGGCTTCTCACACTAACTGCAGCAACATAAATCAAAAACAGAACCAGGCACCATAGCCCCGTGCTTTCATACTATTTTAAAGAGGCGAAAAGAAGCAAGGGTCCTAGAGCTACGCCTGCTTTGATTGTTTGGGTTTGGTTTGGCTTGACGCAAGCCTCAGGTGTTCCTCACGCCCAGGGCAGGTGAACCTGGAATGCATGGTTTCTGTGGTGAGAACAGTACAAGCATCAGCAAAATGGAACCACTACTAATGCTGAACAAGCTGGTCTCAACAGTATGTTTCATTATTCTTGCTTCAATAGTGAAAAAAAAAAAAAAACACACACTCTAATCATCCTTTCAAGGTTCCCTATAAAAAGAGGCTAAGGCCTAAAAGCCACAATTTATGTCGAGGGTGTGAGGGCAGAGAAGCTGATGAGGGATTTAGTGAAGCTGTAGGCAACTAGAGGTCATATTCCCAATACAGGGGTTAGATTCAAATGATCAATCAGTTAGACAGAAGTAGGAAAAAGACACACTGCACATACAATGGTGTTGTAGTTAAAGGTGCAATTAGAATAAAGTCTAACCAACTTCAGCACCTTCTCTAGGGCCTTAGATGTAAGACACTTGCATGACCGATGACCTAGATGTTCCACCCAGGAGCTGTTGCTCTGGCTGTCTCCCCCTGGTAAAACTAGGTGCATTAACATCTGGGCATGTGCTGACAGTCACATATACTTTGAATATGTCTGCACGGAAAATACCCTGGTGCGTCATGCTGATTCACAACAATCGGATGCCAGCGAACCACGTGATCACCCAAGATAGCGAGCCAAACCTCCGGCACTGATACACACCCACATCACATGCACACAAAGTCCTGCTAATAAATGGCTTCTTATCTGTGTAGATATAACCCAATTTATCTTCCAGTTAACAGTGGGCTGACGGTAGACAAGTGACTTTACTTTCTGCAGCCCTGTAATGTAGTTTCCACAGTGAAGGCCAGGCAAATAAAAAAGGCTAATGCAGTCCAGACAACTGTATTCAAAAACAAATCAACGGATTTCTATTTTTGTGAGTAAAAAGGACCAAATGGAGATTATCTGTCTTGAGCACGACACAGTTTACACAAGACCAGTGTTTCTCATTTGTATTAATTCAGCAAGCTAGATATCAGTAATTGGTGAATTAAAAAAATATATCCAAAAATGAAGAAAATCAAATGTATGACCTTGTTGTAAAAAGAGACATAAGCCTTCAATAAACTTGGTGAGTGGCAGAAAAAGTTCAGTGAAACCAATGTTTACTTCTTTGCAAATGTGCAAAAGTCAATCAGCATGACATCTGGCGAAGAATGCGTAACAAAATATCACAAGAATGCGTTCCTGAATCCAAATGTGTTACCACAGAAACATACAAAGTACCAAAGTGCACGAATCAGATTCCGTCATGCCCAGTCATCGCATTTTTGGTTAATGGCACATACAGTAAATGATAACTGACATCACTCAAGCCTAACCTCACTTTAACCATCTCAAAGGATATGTGAGTGTGTGGAAATTGTTTCCATATGGAAAGATCAATCTGTCTCTATCTGCTCCTCTGACAAGCCTACTTAACCGCTCAGACTGCTCCCGCTTGCTGAGTCAATGGATGCACAGTGCCCCTCATTGTAGTACTACACACTGTGATTTATGCCACCGAGGCTGCTCTGACCCTCGTCAATAAACTGGAATGAGGAACTACCTGGACTTCCAATTGCAAACAGACAAAGTCACTTTCGAAGTCGTGACCTCTGATCTTCCTGGAAAAGCACTTAAAAGGGGGATTAACAGGTTACAAATGAGAGGAGAAAAATGAGAATTGGTCCCAATTTGGAATTAGTCAAATTGGTCACAGTCAACAAGTTACGTCCAGCGGTGAAGGACAATTCAGATGGTTTTTAGTCTTGAATGGTAATTTAGGGGCACCTGTTGCTACTGCCGATCAATTCCTGACTTTATTGTAAAGTTTTTTCTTGTTTGTTTTTTTAGGAGCTGCAGAAAACTATACACGGCAACCAACTACCTAGTGTTGAAGCTGTATAATCATAAAAAATGGAAGCCGTGTCAAATATGAGACCATCAGAATCTTCTGCAAGTTAATCTCTGCAGGAACTCCCTGATCTTAGAACTAAAGTTTCTTGCAGGACCCAGTTGAAAAAAGATAAAAGAAGAATTCACATTCACAGCATTCCATTCTCTGCATTCTTATGCAAACAATTCTAATTCAAGCTTTTTCTAGCAGCTTTCTGGCACTGTGCTTTGTCGATTTGTTGTATGCAGGCGTAATAATTATAATATTATAATTATAGATGTGCACTCAAAAACAATATAAAGTTATTATTAGCGTACATCAGCCAACAGGACAGAGGGCAGCGATGAGTGTTTTCAGGGCCTCTAACATCTCCTTCAGTGTTGACCCCTCCCGATCAGAGCTGTAGCACTAGGAGACTTAGGCTCATATAAACTCATGTGATAACACTAGAGTTTGTAATTACAACTACACATCGTTTGTGATTGCTAAAGTTTTACTATATTGAAGATGGTCTTTTGTGGACTTTGTATGAGGACATTATACAAGCAAAAAATGTATCCAGAGAAGCAGACTCAGTATCTGAATGACTTTCAATGCTTGTAAAAGAGAGAAGACATAAGTCTAAACATGTAGACAAGCGGAAATATATGTGAGGAGGCGACCACGTGTCCAAAGGACACAAGCAAATGAGGGAGGGGTTAAATTAAAATTGAAAGAAATGCAGGACTGGATGACAAATGGAACATGTGAATCGAGTAACTTAACAAAGCGAGAAATGTGTGATTGATAAAACGAGTAAGTGAGTAAAACTTTACTTGATTGAGTAAAACAGCATGAGTCAAAGTAATGATTAGTGCAACAATAAAACCAACTCCCTCCCTACACTGCATGAACATGTCACCATGCATTTACTATTTCACCTTGTGTAATTTGCACAACTTACTCATGTGTCTTTGTAAATCAGGACACTTACGCCTTAGGGAACAACATTTATGCTTCACCCTGCTCACCAAATATTTCCTGCCTTCCCATTTTATGTATTCAGTGCCTGCTGCCAGGTTTCTTTTTTTAAAGCTAATCTATTACTTAATACTGAACATCGTTAGCAAACAACACACAAAAAAAATAGTCAAAAACAGAAAAAACAGCCTTCGCTGTATCAAGCCAGGTAATTAGACAACGCTGCGACTTTTCACGCTAAGCATCATTAGTTCTCTCTGCAGCTCCACGCACACGGCCAGTTCCAAGTACAAAATGTCCTAGAAAAACAGCGGCGGTTGTCCTACGGTGAGGGGGTTAGGTGGTGTGCAGCAAGTGGCTACAATCACCAGTCTTACCAGCTGTTACCTCAAGTAACTGGATGACAAAACAGGTATGGTCAAAGGCAAAGACACACACATCCGCGTTGTGAGAGTCCAGAAGATGCTGGTGGATGGTCCAACTTTGTGTCAATAAAAGCTCCAGGACATTTCATGGAACGCAGCGTGCACACTTCAATGTTTCCCCGAGTGAAATTTATAATCAGGGTTAGGGCCTGACGACATTCCCTACGTTGTGGGAGAGGAGTATTGACACCGTACCCAGAGGGTTACTGCTGAATGCCATGGTGCTGGCTACTGCACAATCCTGCAGATACCACAATTAAATACATGAAAGCAATGTTTAAAACATTCCTGCACAAATACATCCACCACTACATATCAATTAGTGCTCCACATATGGTGCAACTCCGAGAACCCAAGAAGCGTGTGAACAACCGTATGAGCACTGAGTGACAACAAGAAGGAGGAAAGCTGTAATTGTCATTTCCAGCCCGGCTTTATTCTTCTAGAGCAGCTGAGAAAGGGAAGAGAAACTGGCTTGGTGTCAGTCTCTCAGGCTGGAATGTTGTCAGTACAAGCCTTTGTAGCCAACTTAAACCACAGTGTTGGAATTCCTTATCTGTGGAAGTTAACTTAACATGCTGTAAATAATTCTCTCTCTGATGAACATTAAAATAGCGACGATGTCTAGACAAGGGTAAAATAAAGGGGGATACTTACGAGCACAAGTGTGTTTTTACAACGGCAGAACCAGTAGCACTCTGCACGAAATGTGAAAATTCTACTCACCAAATCCATGTACAGTACAGAGGACAGTGGCCACAAAATTGAGCCAAATACGCAAATGAACAACAATTAACACCCACATATAACCTCTAAATATCTAATCAATAAATTGCCTGTAATTTAAAGAACATATTTAAACGGATCTTAAGACACTGCTCTAGTCAGGGTCCAATGGATGTGACGAGACAGCTGATGCAGACAGTCAAAATTTGGGATTTCCCAATATTTGACTTGAGGGACTACTTGTCCATACAGAGTACTGATACAGGTACAAAATTGTTTTGCTTCTACTGCTGGACAATATTCAAGCATCTATCTAGTATCAGCACTACTGTAAAAGTAAAACCCATATCACTCCACTGCACAGTTAAGCTGATGAAAGAGAGATGAGGCAGCCACTGCCAGTCCAAATAGTGCTTGGGACACTTCTAAAGACTTTTAAAAGAATAAACAGTTTAGATTTCAACACAGTTTCCTCCTGTGTCACAGATTACCGGTCTCTGACAGTCACGAAGTATCGCACATCTGACAACTGGACATTCAAAGGTAGACAAACCCACAAAGAACTCAAAATATCACCTGTTCATCTGCCAAAACATACATTGCAGTAACCTGGAGCAAACTTTGATGAAAAGAACAAAAAGAAAAGTTAAAGACAAAGTACAGGTTTGGGGTGAGATCCTGGACGGAGAGACGTGTATGTAACAGACCGTCGACTGGACAGAGTAATGTGGGGTTGTTAATGTAGGTGTTAAACATGTTTAAAATCATCTTGAGAATGACTATTAGTAACTGCTTCTACAGACTATATCAGAGCAGAGCTTGCATTTGGCTTTACTTTTGTCGTCAATCAATAAATGAATGCAGTATTTTACATATTTTACGGACAAATTATTCCAATCAAGTAAATAAAGTCTAGAAATTGATTTTCAATTATTTCCTTTGTGTCCCAACAGAGGCTTATATTATTACCTGCTATTAACTTGGACCTACCAGTAACACCCGGTACCAATCAGCCAATTATGAATGGACAGGTAAGCTAAGCAAAGTCACGCTTTTAACTTGAATGTGCTGAATCCATTTGAAATTCTTTTTAAGAACATGTACTTAACCATATAACCTTCTAGCTTTGCAGTCGGCCCAAAGCGGCTGCTGAAAAATATCCAACGAAGGCCACGTGAAAGGCAGCACAGAGAGTCTAAAATAAAAACCCGTTCTTTCATCAGGAGTTATTCAGGAGAATGCTCAATGACAAACCTGACGAATACTGTGCAAGGGAAAGTACAAAAGCCGGCAACATGCAACTTTTTGACCTTTCATTGTATTCATAGATGTCTAAGGACATAGTTTCTAGTTGCACAAAACGATCAGCTGGTTTATCTTGTTGCAATATCTTCTGAAAAGAATTTTGTAACTTGGCTAGTTCCTTCTCTGAGAGACAGTATGAGGATATTGAAAATAAATGTTAAAAAAGTGAAAACCCCCAGTCAACAGCTACAGTAAATCAACACTTGTGGATGTGAATTAGTCATGTCACTAACTCACTTAACATTCCGTCATATTTCGCATAACTCAAACAACTGATTGTCTCACATGCAGAGACCAGTCAATAGCACCAACTCCAGAGAGAATCTGTGCAGAAACCTTGGCCCCATTCTTCACATTTCTTGTCTTCACGGTCAAAACAAAGGAGCAGCTACTAGTTAAAAATAAGAACGCGCCGCTGTTATTTTTCCAGGTGGCGTTCCCTCGTGTTTCACGCGATGCCTGGCTACCGAAAGGAATGCTGCCGCTGTTGACTACGGCCCCGTCTCTGAGGGGTTTACAGCGCAGCATGTTTGAAACCTACATTGTCCATGTGTTCTACTAAACTCAGCCCACATTGGCAAACATGTATTTTTGCTGTGGCAACAAACAAAAGGATACAAAATCATGAAGGTTAAAGAATGTGTAAGAGGCCCACAATAATGAAACATAATCTTATAAGATGCTTTTTTATAACATAGAGCAGTTGGATTCTATAGCTTGACGGAGCTTGACGGAGAATGAAGCTGACCACAAGCATCATCTGAATTACCTACCGGGTTCCTGCTGCTTAATTCTTTCCTCTGGTGTGGTTGCGCTGTCAAAAGCTATGCCCATCGTCACTCTGTCCTGCTTAAAAACTTAAAGTTGACGGTCTTTAGAGAAGGTCCTTTAATGCAGGACAATATATTACAGTGACACTGTGTAAATTTAATATGTCATCTAAAGTATATGTAATACATCTACTGCTACAGCATATGATGCTGCGTTTTTTCTGGCAGTCATAAATTGTTTCGTTACACACAACTATTCGAACCGTGAAATGAATGCGCTGTACACAGATCGAGGCGTACGCTACTTTCTTTTTTGACACACATTCCAGACCAGTTTTGCAAGGCCATAAAAGTGTTTTAACAAGAGTTCTGTGGCAACAGGTTCTCATGCAGGCTGCTTCCTGGCCTACTTCTGCTCGAAAGGAAAGAAAACCAAAACAAGAGCAAAGACTGAAGGATCTCCGCTACTCCCTGGTACCCAAAAACTAGTTAGTGCTACGACAACAGGTTGATTGACTGAAAGAGGATCAGTTTTTATAAATATTTATGATTTTAGGTCGTATCGCAAGTAAAATGTCAAACATTAAAGTCTTCACGGTTAGCAAATGCAGCTTGAGCTGCAGGTTTTTGTTTTGTATAATCACAGAAATAATTGAACGCCTTTGGCTGTTTTTACTGCAGTATAGACTAAATAAACTGTCTGAAGAGGTCGTGCCCAGTGGAGCTGTGAAGTTATTTACATGCTCCGGAAGAGTCCCATTTATGTTGTCATTAGGCAGTGGTACTTGACTCATCATTTCTACGATTTGAATAAGCTTGAAACCCTCCCAGCTGAATCACCGGTGCACATTACTGACAACTGTATTAGAAAATCTCTGGCACTTCGATTAAGAAGGTAAAACAGGTACAACCTTGTGTACATAAAACTTTGCTCCAGTATGACGCCCAACGTTTTCAAACACCAAATAACCAAGCTCTAAAGTTTTCCTTATCAGAATTTGATTTATTATGTCAATAGGAGTTCCAAAGCTTAAAAAAAAAAAAAAAAAGCCATAGCGGGTTCATCAGCAAATTTTTAAGGCTGAATGTGCCTTTAGTTTTGGGACGATGCACTTCTGAATGGGTTTGAATTTGTATGCCGTTCTCATAATACATCCATGCTACTGACTGATATGAGCAATCATGCCTCAAAGTCCCTGTAGTTTCTAGACCCTCGTGTCAGGCCACATTCATATACTGCACCAAGGAGATGCCTAAATGTAACAAAAATAGAAACGAATATTCCCGAAGAACTTCCAGCCACATTATACACCCCGTACATTTCGGCTGGCACCGTAACACTGCCTTCCTAATTTGACACAACAGCTAAGTCACAATAAAAGGTCTATGATGATTCAATATGTCAAGGTAACTCTTCCGCTGGTTAACTAAACTATGCATGTTAACCCTGCTAGTCCCTTCAGTCTGCATTCCCTTGAAATGACACGAAGCACCAGAGGTGACGATAACTGCATGTTCACGCCTGCTGTGCTCCGTGGAATGTAGCTTCCCAGCTAACAAGCAAACACAGCAGAAACGACACGCTGCAACGTTTGCGCATGCGTTCGCACTGGGAACGCCGGTCTGCTGGGCTGTGAGGTTGGTGGTACCCACAGGAGAAGTTGACATGTTTACATTCAAACACTGCAGAGTGGGGACAAAGCCCAGCTGCTGTTGGGACTCGCTGTGTGAATGAGGGACTTGAAAACATGTTTTAGAAGCCAAAGTATTAGACACTTTGTTACAAGTGGCGATATTTCACTCACAAGCTCATAATTAAATGTTTAAAGTCAACAGTGTGGATTACAGTCGGATGGAAGCAGCAAACACAAGATACGTCCAGATTATCTCACAGGCATTAACTGAATAAACAACTGCACATCATCACGGCTGTTCGACGATGTGAACGTCAACCACTAGGACTCAGTCATGAATTGATTAGACAGACAACATCTGTCCTGTCCTCATCAATGCATTATCTTACCAATGCCTGGAGGGAATTTCATTACATCTGCCACAAATGTGCACTAAGATCCAATCAACTGATTTGGTGGTAAAATGTGAAAACCACTAAACTGTCCCAGTCTTGGTAAAAACTGGTCACCGGAAAGACTTGAGGGGATTTTGGCCCAAAATGTCCAGTTAGATTCAAATCGTGGATGAAGTCATGAGAATAGAACTCTGCATGTAAAATGGCAGAGTTGTACCACCACGGAGTGGGAATGGTAGTTGTTTGCGTGCATTAATGTATTTGCAATGCAAAAACTCTAGACGTGTTCTCAAAAACCATAAACAACCAAATAACAAATAAATTATAGGCTAAATAAATTTGTACTAGCGCTGAACCCCTGGGCTGCACTATTCTCTCAGGTATCTCCTAGACTGTTCGTCTGTCTTGTGCATTAAAATCCACTTAAGATTCTTGTTGCAAATGAGCGCTGAGTGC
Source organism: Channa striata (assembly GCA_033026295.1). Taxonomy (NCBI): domain Eukaryota; kingdom Metazoa; phylum Chordata; class Actinopteri; order Anabantiformes; family Channidae; genus Channa; species Channa striata. The sequence continues at coordinate 4,053,208 of CM065182.1, forward strand.
ATCGTTGAATAGGAGAGTTGGCTCACCCTTTGCCTTCAGATGGCATAAACACACCACGTGATTGTGAGCGTGTTTTTAAAATTGCGTCACATTGCCCTTGACTCTTTCTCAGGCTTCACCGCGCGTATGAAATATACATGGCGGAGAATTGGTGTCACAGATGTTGGAAACCAACGACCACAAACCATAGAGCAGGGGACGACTAAGAACTTTCTCACCAAGGCTTGACTCCCTCGTTTTGTAGCGTCTGTCTGCCTCTCAGTCGACCGGCCCTTCGGTTCAGTTAGGAGGGGCCTTTATTGGCTTCATAAGGAAAGCTTTCAGTGGCGCGGGTCAGGGGAAGGCTGTGTTTATTCACCCATTAAAACACACACACACATGCACAAACGCACACACACACACACACAGTCCTCCACAGCCTTCCACTCTCTGTCTCTTTCACACAGACTCCTCTGTATCCTTTTATTTTCGGACTCTCTCTCAACCCTGCAGCTTGTTGGCATGTTCACATTTGTTGATGTTGTTGCTGGCATGTGTGCGGGTCTTTTCACAGCGGAGTGTGTACTGTAGGTGTGGGTGAGGTTGTGTTACATTTACGTCATGCTGGATTTACTGAGGAAAAGAAAAAATGAGTTGCAGCATGAAGATGTTTATAGAAATCTCCTTCTTTTGGTCACATACTACTCAGTGTGCCAACGCAGAATGGAGATGTCTGCATTTATTTTTCCTCTATGACCTCTGTGTTTGGAGTGGCTTAGCTTGGTTTAAAGATATTCACTACTCTGACTTCCACACTGCAATCAGGGTTTTGCAACACTTGCTATAGAATCTGATTACAGTTGGTGTGAAGTTTCAATCTCATCTGATCACACAGATACATTTGTCTGCTTTTATCTCAAAGTTAGGACCAACATCATAACGGCATCAAAATTCACACCCTCCTCATTTATTTCAGAACGGTGAAAATCCTGCCAAAGAAAGTCGGTGTGCAGCAAAGAAATCTGGATCCACCACAACGTCTGTCAGGTGCAGCATCATCTCTCAACAAACTGCGTCTGCCTATCGAAGGCAAGCAAGCCCATCGTCATGTGGTCTACCTGTTAACAAGCGTAAAAACAATGGCAGCAGTGAAATGAGTGTCGCGATGACTGTTGCAGAGCCGACCATCCTACCTCACAGGAGTTCCACAAGGAACTGGATTTTGCCCATGTTTTCAGGTGTACTCCGCAACCTCACTCCTACTCATCAAAAAAACTGTTGAAAACAGAGCTCTTCTGCAACTTCCTATGCGCTTAAACTAAAAAAAAAAAAAAAAAAAAAAAAAAAAAAAAAAAAAGAACCGCTACTCTTTGTTCTCTGTTCCTTTTTGCACTTAACACCTTTTGAAACTCGTAGCACCTTCACCTAAATCCAAATGTAAATGTCAATGTACAACAGCTACAGATAGATGGAACTGCTCTGATCTCACTAGAGACAGTCTGAGTTGGGTCTGAAGATTACACATTGGGAAAGGAAACAAATCCTATGTCAGGGTGTGAAATTAGAAATTAGTGGGTTTGCTTGGAGCTAATGGCTGCAGGCTTCATTAGCTGCTACTAGAACCCAAATCTCTAGTAGACAGTTGGTGGTTGCATTGTGCTTGATAATTATTCATTTATCAGACATCTTCTGCTCATCTAGTCAGGTCACAGTGGGAGCAAATTCAGAGAGGGTTTCCAGAAGTCCCTCTTCCTAGCAATGTTTACAACCTCTCCGGTGGGATTCGAAGACAGTCCTACACCAGATGAGGTGTGTGACTAGATGGGACAGGAATGTCCAAATCACCTCAACTGGCTCCTTTCAATGCAGAGGAGCAGCTGGAGAGGACACTCATTTCAGCCTTTGGCCACTACCCGAGGCTCATGATCACAGATGAAGACTAGAGCGTCGACTTTGTCTCACTATGCAGTGTTGTGGTGTCCAGAGAAAAGCACAGATGTGTGTATAAACCTGGACTTTCTGGGCCACGTTTCGCTCAGACCAGTGCAGCTCAACATTTTCATATCGTGTCACTCTGACACATGTTTCAAACAAGCACGTACACCAACTAACAAACAAACGGCATCCTGTTAACGTGCCGACAATGTGATGATGACTCGCCTTTGCCATCAGGATGCAAACTACTGGGGGCAAATGGGACATCACCTCATTTAAAAAAAAAAAAAAATTACAAAGTTTCTTAGCAACCAAACAGCACATCAGTTTCCACTTTCTTCTGATGAACAGGGCACCAGTAAGTTTAGGTGTGTTTGTAATTACTTCCCTTTGGTAAAAATACTAATTTTAGAACCGCTCACACACACACACACACAATTTAAAAGTTAATGTGTTTCAAATTCTCAAATTCACCATTTCAGCTCATAAAAATAGGCACAACCTCTCGCTGGCTTTTTATTGCTTCTGGCCCTTGTCCGATTCTCTCGAGTTTCATTTGAAGTTAACCAACTACCTTTGCCCTGCTCTCATCTCGCTCACTCAGCCAAGCTTTTGAATTTGTACGGCTATCTCACTCCGTCTCTGCTGACTCTCCAGCTTTCCCAATCTAAACATCTCATTCACAGGTAATCATTCTTGATTACCTGCCAGTATCTTTCTCTCTCACCCTGCCTTATCTCTCTTCCCTCCTGCCATTTCTTTGATTAGGTGACAGCTTCCCATACTGTACCTAACTGCATCTCTCCGCCGTCCTTTGGATTTTTATTACCACCCTACCGCTATTTTCTCTTACTAGCATGTACAGTGCCTATACATATGTTTTCCAACCTGCAATAATGGTTGATTTAAGTCTTTTTCTGCCCAGTACGGTCTTACTTATCTCAGTCTCCATCAGAAGAGTCAAAGGTCATGAGCTACTTTTCCACTGCATACACAGACTCTATTCGTCTTGCTTAATTTTCCACCGCAAATATAATAGCACCAGGTCACAATACTAACGCCGCGTGAAGCGTGATGACATCACCAGCAACGTGACACACACAAGAGGACAACTGAGAACACTAGGATACTGACACTTCTCTCTGACCAGTTGGCAGTCTGCAGTGTTTTCACATCACCTTTCGGTATCACCTCAGTTGGCTTTCAACCTCAAAAGAAGTGATACAAAAAAGGACCAGGAAGCAGGTACAGTGCACAACTCTGGCCCGATGGAAAAGCCAAAAAAAAAAAAAGCATCATTGGCTGCCTCCCTTAGCCCTTTTTTGTTCAGTTACTCTGTTTTAAAGACAGGTTTGCTCTAGGCAGATTCATACACGTCATTGCAATTCTAAATGATGGATTTAGCTGTATTCCAAGAGATATTCAGTGACTTGGAAATGTCCTTGTATCCATCCCTGACTTGTGGAGTGGATTGGGGTGTTGTTCACAATACTGATTCCCCATTAACTGAACCTTGCAGCCACCTGCATTTATGCTAGAATCCTTAAATAACATTCACCGCACTCAGGTGATCTCCATTTTACTGACTCTTAAATCCAGCTACAGGTAAATACTTCATTTATCGTAGAATGATTTTAGATGTTTTTTATTTGACAGGATTTTTTTCGGAATTGCCTTTAATGAAAAAGCCAAAATAAATCAACTATGATTCAGCGTTGAAAAATTAAATAAAAAAGGTGAAATCTTCCAAAGAGGATGAATATGTTTATAGGCATTGTTCTTGCTCCTACTCCCAACCTGTCCCAGTCTTTTCGCTCTCCCACTGCTCTAATAACATGTTTGTCTAGCAAGTCAGTTATCAGCTGTGTAATGTGGTTAAAAGTATGCCACTGTGACAGGAAGTGTCACCACGTCAGTTTCACATCAACAGATGCCTAAGCCACAGCTTCTCTGAGGAGATGAGAAGCCAAAACGCAACACCAGAAAAATACTGAAAAATTCTTCTGAGTGAAGCAGAATTTCTCAGTCGTAGATCATAATTTAAAATAGTATCTTTTGACGGGTATTTGGACTTTTTAAGGCTCCCTACATTTATTAATAAACTGTGCTTCTGGTACTACAGAAGTCGTTCTGCAGACTGATAACTATAATTATGTTTGTACTTTAAATAAGGGAGCGTTCACTTTAACCTACACAAACTTTAAGTATGAGCCTTCAGGCCGCAAGAGATGACGCAAACACTAAGTGTGATATGGAGATTATCTGCTATCACCGGTGTTCACTATGGGACAATACAGACAATATAGACCAATATACAATAGACTGCAGGGTGGAAGCCAAAAATCAAATGATCATCTTTAACTGGCATTTTCAGGATTTATAGAATCAGTTCTGAGATAATGTAACTTAATGTTTTAAGATAAATGCTCAACAACTATCATACCACTATGCTCTATATTAAATTCTTATTACTTTGCTATTACTTACAATATGCCAAAGATACAGAAGACATCAAAACGGGGGATGATTTTAACTTCCCCAATAAAGTGCTTTTCCTTCCTGTTAAGCTTGATTTCAACCTAGTTCCATGTAGAAATTTTCCACTCAGTTTGTGTCCACACTGGAAACCATTTCCATATTTATCTACACCCAACACAACTTAATTACTCAATCAACTTAATATTTTCTAATAAGTGTTCATTTATTTCTGAGAATTTGTTGCTTTTCTTTTTGAAAGTCAAACGTGTTAAATTATAAAAGGGAAAAATTTACCATTAAAAAAAAAAAAACATTCAAAAAACTATTCACTGATTAATTTTGAGATTAATACTTAACGGAAATAACTCCATTGCAGTCTGAAGCTACTTTGAAGCAAATCAGTATGGTCAGAATAATATTCTCGTTTTTCAAAGCTAGTATTGCCAGCAGCTACAACTAGTTGTGTTTTACAGAAATTAGCCACGGGTAAAAATATTTCTTTCATAACCTCCACAGTGTCAGGCAGTGCTCTGCATCTTCATTTCCACCTACTGTGTTGTGTATGTGCGTCACAAATTCCTCAGGGACTGCGTTCGTAGAACCCTGCACCTACACAGTGATGCCCAGAGCAACACTGGAGAAAGATGAAGCAATGCTGATGCGAGAACAATCGGAAGCAGGAGTCAAGAACCTATTGTGCACACATTTTACATAGAATATTCAGCTACACACACAATCAGAGCGGTGAAAACACACACTTGACTCCTCACTGCCGTTTCCCACAGTCCACTGCGTGTGTTTTTATGCAGTGTCAGAATACAACGCCTCAAACCAAAGGATTTCAATTTCACATTCTTACCTCAGAGCAAGTACTTTACAGTTAGAGTTCTCTTTTTTTTTTTAAAGAGGAACACAGTTTGGTGAGTATTGTCTAAAAATGGAATTTCAACCCTGCCATTTTTGTGAAGTGCAAATCCTACACACAAAAAAAAATTGCCTATACTAAGAAAATGCAATTGCGTTGTGAAAAGGCTTTGTGAGCAAATACGCAGGTGTGAATGACTCTGCATGTATCTGAGTGTGAGAAAGGGCCACTGAACATTCTTCATAAACTGCCAACCCTGACATCTCTGCTGACTGATGACAAGACAACAGGAAAGTGGCAAAAAACTTTAAATATAAACACGGACAGTTTCATACGAGCAGCATCAGCACTGAGCAGAGCAGCCTCTTCAGGAACAGCAACACACAGAGCTGCTTTTCAGACACATTTCTGCTCACGCACTCAAAGAACACAGCACAGACCACACACTGGTCTGCATCACCGTTACTCTTTGTAGCAGCTCAACCACTTGCTTACAGAGCAAGAAGTCACCACTTAAGTCGGACTTTCTTTTTCTCTCCTTTCCTTGCACCTTCCCCAGAGAGCCTGTGGCTTTGTTATGGCTGGAATTCCCATAAATGTCCAAACTGTACCGGGAGCTGCCAAAACCCTCCATAAATCAGCAGATGTGATTTGTTGTCTGTTACCACCAGGGCGCCTGGATGGCACTGCGAAAGGTAGGCAGTGGGAGAAGAGCTGGACGGGAAAAAGGTTGACAGGGCATAAAGGCTGACGTGGGAGAGATTACCCAGTAAGACAAACATCTGCACAGGAGACAGACGTACCTACAGCACGTCCGAAACAATTTACGTCCAAGAAATCTGCAGCCTCAAGCAAAAGGTCTTACAACGAAAGACGAATGAGAAAAAAAATTTACCCGATTTAAACAAACAACAAAAAAAAGAGGCTTAAATCTGTGTTGTTTGGATGGACGTCATTCTGTGTTCCCTTAATCTCAAGCACTTCCTTTTTGTCTTTCACTTCAGTAAACGCGATTTAGTCTTAACATGAAGTGTGCAGTTTCTGAATGATCTGCAGAATCATTCAGAAACTGCAGAAAAAAACAAAACAACTTAACAGCACCTGCAAAGAAACGACTGAGAGTCAGTCTCTTTGTGCAATTCACTTCCACAAAGTAGATGTGCAACATTTTCCTCTCACGGTCCAAAGACATGCAGGTTAGAGAATAGGAGTGTGAATGGTTGTCCGTCTCTGTATGTCTCTCTGAGTTGGCCCGGAGAAAGAACGAAGACATGTCCAGGGTGGACCCCACCTTTCACCCAATGACACGCAGGATAAGCTCCAGCCCCCCTCTGCTCCGAACAGGAAGAGTGGTTAAAATAATGGATGGGTGGATGTTCCACTTGTAGCACACCCTTAGACACCAGGAGTAAACTAGTGTACGGTCATACTCCTCATCATAGGTTCATCTTAGGCCTCAGCAGCGGCTGGTGTGGCCTGGCTACACTTCTATGCAGAATTAGTTTTCCAAAATTATTTTGTGTCGCAGAAGAACACAATGCACTCAATCTAACCATGTAAATAATATTTTATCCATATGGTTCAGTCAAGCAAAGAGCTCATCATTAATTGAAATACTCAAGGAGAACTTGTAGCAGTTTTTATATCCATCATGTTATCAGGTTCTTAGAGGATCTTGTCATTTGTCAAAAATCTGGAGCGAGCTCCTTATTATTCACTGAGGCAAAATGAGCAGAGTCATTTGTCATTTATTGAGCAGTTGGTCTGTGTTTTGGTTTGACGGTGTGATTTATCACCTTTAATGATTTTGTCTCTTTGTGAGAGCGACAACTTTTAATGCCTCCGCGCTGGCCACAAAATGTGCAGTCGGACTCTCAGACACCTGGAGGGACCTTTGCTTACATCTGGCAGAAACTGATGAAAACACCGGCCTGTTTACACTTGGTTTTGACGTGGACACTGTTCACACTTGCCTTTATACGTGCATGTCCAAGGTGTCCAGCTGACTACTTGTGTTTAGATTAATGTTACTGTTTACACACACACATCAAATTTGTATCACTTCTAGCAATAACTTTTCAAAAAAAAAAATTGAATACATTTACAGGCTGCTGCAGCTGTTTTTCCTGAATTTTAAAAGTTGTCAAGCTCTCAAACGACCTACACTCACTGGCCAATTTATTAGGTACAACTGTACATTCTAATACAATCCAATACAGCAGCTCTGCCATGAATTCTGATTTTACAAGGTTCTAATTTAACTAATACTGGACGGCATTACAAGAGGAGGTGTTTCTAATGTTTTGGCCGCAACATTCATTTTAAACATGGTGGCCAAAACATTAGAACCACCTCTTCTAATAATGTCCTCCAGTAAAACTCCACTAACCACTTTGACCTCAGTCATAAACACATATTAGAATTATCACCTTTGTGAGAGTTCCAACTTAAAATTGACTTTTTTAATACCTTGTAAAATTAGTATTTCTTCGCAAGTGAGAACGTATCTCACCCAGACTATCTTGCCTGAAAGGGAAACTTTGACAACGTCTGGACCTGATTCTCCCTACATTCACTAGAGTTCATGTCTGAAACAGGCTAATGTGTCTTAGTGGTCTTTACACAATCATTCCACTTCTGATTAAATTGCCTGAAACACATTTACCAAGCGTAAACGGGGTCAGTGAGTGTGGAGAGAAATGCATGTGAGCTGCACATAGACATGTTAGCAGAGTCGTGCAAGTGTAAGATAGTAATTCTAGTCTTTATGTACAGGCTGTTTGCTAAACAGAGGCTAAGGCAGCTGACAACCACAGCGTCACTTTGTTGCACTGTTACTGCGAATGTAAATAATCATTTTAAAAACACACAATTTGCTTAAAGGCACCTTTCACATCACTGTACGGCAACAAACAATAAGCACTATAAATCTTCCAAGGTGGTCAAATGTGCAGAAGGTGTGGAAAGAAGAAGGAGGGATGTATGAAATGTATGGTGAATCAACATCATACAGGGTTTCAAAGTCAGGAAGAACATTTTTAAATCATACAATATTAATGAATAATACGCGAAGTCAGTGGATCTGTTGAATAATAGGGATGTCGTGTTGTACAAATGTTTTAATATGAGCTTCAGGAGTTCTGAACCAGCTAAACTTTATAGAGAAGTTTGCTTCAGATGCAAGATAAGAGAGCGTAACAGAAGTAAAGGAAGGTGAGTGAGTAAGGATAGAAAGCGTTTGACAGGGTGAGAGCAATGTGACGAAGATGGAAGTAACAGGTTTTTGTGGCTTTTTGGACACGGATTCAAGACAGCGAGGCATTAACAGACTGGCTTTTTGTTCAGTTCGGAATCAGGCTCAGGTGGTTACTTCAGGTGGAGCACAACCACACATTTAATGCGGTTTTACGACCACGGGCACTAATCCACTGCACTTCAACCCTGTTCACGTCATGAAAAGAAGCTTTTTTTTTTTTAATCTGAGAAAAAAAACCCTCGCACAACCCAAGCGCCAAACCCAGCCCGAAATATTATAAATAACAGCCTGGGAAACACCTTCTTTGTCTTGCCCTCTGCTATATTAATACCAGTTTGAATTCTGAAGAAAACGCAGGGAGTGTTCAGCCTCATAAAAAAAAAAAAAAAAAAACTGTGGCTACAAAAAGAGCTGCTTTCCACTGAATACAGGAGGACACATTTAGCCGCTTCACTGAAATGCTGCCGATCGTGTGGCTGATTCCCAATTCACAGATCCACTTCACTGCTACGACTGTCTCCTATTTGTGGACTAAACACTGTTGGTATGATTTGTGCACAAAAGCCCTTCAGAGAGGTGTGAAAAAGGCTTTCTACCCAACACGCAGCCACAAACAAACACGGGATTAAAGGCATGAAAAGGGACCTTTTCGAAAGCGTCACGCAATGCTGAAGGCTAACATTTTCTTTTTGTGCCCTGATCGCGCTTTCAAAAGCGCTTGCGCTTCAAAAACTATTACCAGCAGCTGAACATGGAAGGGAGTATACAGCGTGAGCTATTTTTGGCCAGAGAGTGTAACTAAAGAAATGACAAACCAGCTGTGTTTCCACAGCTTCATGTGGGGAGGAGGGATGGGAAAGCAGCAGTGATTAAATTTAACCGGCCTCATTCAAACTGCAGTTTACACAAACCATCTCCGGGGCTTAGTCATGATCCCTCTGATTGGGAGCTGTTTTGTTTAGTAAGACCGTATCTGCAGGCCCAGAATGCAATGCAGCGGCGTTTAGTAGAGTTTACTCTGTAACTTAAAAGTCAACTTTATGCCTTCATACCTTGCTTTTAATGCGGGGACTACGTGTCTATATGAATGACATAAAGGATCCATCTGCCTTGCCTGACTTTAATATTTTTCTGCCTCCTGACGATGTCACCTGGAGGAGTTTCTCCATCATCAGGAGTTCAGACCGTGTCATCTGAATAAGTCCTAAAAAGCAGCGTTGGCCAGCGCTCAATATTACCTCAATAAGTTCAGTATTATTCAGAAGGTCTTGGAGAGGCATGAGATGAGAGCCACAGTTTGAGGAGGTTCTAGTTCGCCTCCACTCTGGGTCCAAACACGCGTCAGTGCGAGGGTCATCCGGGTCATTCGAAAGGCCAGAACCGAGAATGACGAGGCTTTTCAAACTGCGGAGCAGTTAGCATAGCAACGAACGGCCACGGGTTTCAATCTGGTACCAGTTCTAAAAAACTATGACCTGTGTAGTGTGAGCAACGACAGGGGCATAATCTGACGAGAAAATGACATTTTCAGCTGTAAAAACTTGACTTTTCGATAATGGTTTTGTCAGACAAACGTTTAGTTCCAGTCAAACTAGAGCCACAAGAAGCAAGTTGGAAATGAGTGACGCTGCTAAACCTGGAGCTTTCTGAGCAAAGAATCACCCACAAGTCATTTTAATGGAGGTCCCCGACACCGCTGAGGGGCCCAGTCCAGACCCAGCACACCTGTTTGATCCCGCTGAACACACACCAACACACTCACGGATCAGTTTTAGCCTCCGCAAACTCCGTGCGGACTAATTAGCGTCTGTCTCCTTCTCATTATCCTTCCGCTCGGACAGATGTTTGAATCTGGCTAACACTAGCAAGTCGGGGCTAATTAAGGGAGCGATAGTTTTGTTTACCTCCGCAGTCCGCAGCGAAGGCGGCTTCTTCAAAGCGAGTTTGAAAGAAGTTTCCATGGCTCCGGTCATTTTCATAACTTCGGCTCAAATCCACAGCTCGGCACTAAAGTCGCTTGTGGCCGCTGAGCGAACGAACTCGCCTCCCCGTGGACTGTGTCGCTCGTCGAGCCGAGCATGGATGGAGTTTGTCCCGACACGAACCGACGAGGAACTGCTTCTTCTCCAGGAGAAAGCGCAGCAACACTAAAGTCCACAACTTCTCAGCTACTGCGCGTCCGACAGGGACACGACGCCGCCGCAGTGACGCAGGAAGTTCCGTCTCCGGGAGCTGCCGTGTCGGACTGGCCGCATCTTGTCTTAGTGGAAATATCCACCTCGGTTTCTGGCGTCAGTCCGATCCAGGAGTTCAGATTTTGATCCCTCCTCCTCCCGCGGAGCGGAGTGAGCGGAGCCGGCCGCCTTCACAGGCTGTCGGACAAATCTGCGTTACCGCCAAAAAAATAGGGAGGGAGGGAATTAAAGGAAAGAAAGACAAATAAATACATGAACTTCACATCAGTCAAGTATTTTTCATTTTCTACCACTACATACAGAACTTCAGCTTCACTACATTTTGCAGGTAAATCTCAGACTTTGTTGCCCCCATAAATTTAGCAAGTGCTCTCGAAGGTTCCCCCACAGTTGAACAAACACATTATATTAATTATTGATTATATATCATTGTTATCTGCTGATACCAGGTGCCATTTTGTTTTTTTTTTTTGCCCCTTCAGCTCATTCAGCCCGAGTCCGCCACTGCTTCAGTCACTTGTTGCTTTTCAGAATTAAGTCAATGGGACAAAATACTGTTCTATCAAAAGACTTTGCCAGTGTGGATTTCTTGAACTACCCAGCAGTGTGTAAAGTAATTCAAAATTTAACTGAATATGATCATCAAAAAAGGGGTTTGGGTCATAAAAATTGGGCTTCAATGACAGCGGGATAAAAACACAATCAACAATTATGATCAAATAATGTAAAATTCATTGATGTGAACTGAGCCATTTTGCAGAAGGAATGCTGAGTTTACTTTTAATACGTCAAATATGTGTTTAAACTAATATGTTTGTAGTTTTCAGTCAATGACATTTTGAACGCAGAGCTTTTACTTGTAACAGAGTGACTGCCCTAGTCAGTCAGACACAATCCTTCTGATTTTTTGAGTTTGTACTTTTTTACTTAGGCTCTGGCCTAAATGTCTCCTGACTCTTGGGCTCCTGAGCCTGTGCCTGGTTGACGGGTTCAGCCATCTTTGTTTGTATATCTACTACTTCTCTTTCGGGTTTCGTGTTCATATTGCAAATAAAAAAAGGAGTTGAAAGTAATCAAATTTTTTTTGCAAAGAATTGCAAAAATGCTTTATGCTTTGCTGAGAATAAACACTTATATTTAGTATTTGAAAGAGACTTTTGACGTAATGGAATTGTTTTTGTTTCAATAATGTAAGTGCAGTTTAGAGGTTTAATTAAAAGAGTATTTAATTAATGCTATTCATTAAACTTCAAGAGAGATGAAAAGCAGTTGTGAACAAATATCTCATGTCTGTGTGGATCAAATTGAATTCACAATGGGTAAACAATAAATGCCAAATTTTTCATTTTTTCAATCCAGTCATGTTTTCCTCTTAAGAAAAAACGTGTGTTCTCATGAGGTGCCGCTTTGCAATTGTGCATGCACTATTTTCGAAGCTGAAGTCCACGAGCTTCGAACTGGGCACTTGAACGCCCCGCAGTTCCTCCCTGTGACACTTGTGAGTCCGACGGCTGCTGTTGAAGATGTGGAGTGATGCCATGACTTCAGTGGAAAATCCAGGGTCACGCCTCCATTTTCACTTTTTCTGACTGTAAAGTTAAAGTTGGTAAAACGTGCAACTGTCCTCTGATTGTAGTCAACAGGCGACGGGATCCGACGTTTCAGCGTTTTCCCTTTGGAAATGTCTGTTGCAGGGAGCGTGATGTCCCCGCTGACAGGAGGAGACTCTTCTCACTTTAGCCGGGACACACCTTCAGTCATTGCGTAACTGCGGTGTGCGTGCTCGTTTTGTTTTGCCTCCGGTGCCGCCCAGCGGTGGAGTCGGGTGGAGTCACGGTCAGATCCCGGGTGGTGAATTCAAAGGTGGGTGAAATGTGTGATCCAGATGCACGAGAAGTCAACCACCACTGATCTAAATAGATGAGCTATTCTCGTCCAGCGCTGGTACAGATTTAGAGCTCGTCTGTTTTACAATGTAGTTCAACATTTGAATATGTAAATTATTGTTTCAAGAAAGGAAATGGGACAAAAAAAAAATGTACAAGGCAACAAGCTCATCTTTTTTCAAACCCATGTCCTCATGAACTCTGGGAGATATGATTCATGGTTTTGCTGTTCGCTTTTGGGAAAACCTTTATACTCTCACATCCAATATTTGACTTTTCCACGATTTTCCCCATTGATTGTGCAGCACATAACCTTCCCACACACATTCATTCTCAACATCAGCATCTTTATTGCACAACATTCCCATAAAATTGGGAAAAAAATAATTTGAAGAGACAAATCTTACAAGACATTCTGTACAAATACATGGAAATAAACTGAGTTTGCACAGTTTACATAAACAGATACACATACCACAGGCAACTAAATAATTTATTCATGTACAAAGAGGGAAAAGCAGACATAAATCCATACCTTTTAAACATAGTGGCTGGCTTGTACAAAACGTAGGCTGACGTAGCTGAGCATTTTCAATACAGTATCAAGCATTTCTATGTCTTTTTCATCAGCAAAATTAGCTCTCCAGAAGCCTGCGGTGCATTTGTGTCGCTTTTCTATTAAGACTCGGGTTATACAGGAAGTCAGGGTGCAATTTGATTGTTCAGAAACACACACCGTCCAGTTCTCAGGGTTACGCTGCCAGTGAATCCTGCTTTTTCTAACAACAGAAGCAGTTTGAAGTGGACAGGACAGACAGACAGACAACTCTGAGCAAAACTGGACAAGGAAGTCCGTCCCTACAAAGCTGCCCGTCCCTCTTCCTCGCCATGAACGCTCTGGTTCAAAAAGCCCAGTACACTGGTAAAGTGAGACGTGCATAAACTGTACAGACGTGGGTGAAATTGTTGGTTACCATCTACAAATAAAACAACAAAAAAAAAAAAAGTCCTGATAATTTTCTTTAAATAACTCAAACTGACAAATACAAACAAGGAAAAAAAAAACCTCACACTTTCTTTAATTTGTTTCACCCACATCTGTATCTAAAGTTCAGAAAATGCATCCCTCAACCCTCTTACAGAGAACTGGATTTACTTGCACCGCTGTAGGTGACACTGTAGCTCCCCTGTGCACTCAGCAAACTGCACCCCACTCACACTGTACGGCCTCACAGCCAAGAACGTTCATCTGCCAATGTCACGGAAAATGAAAAGAAAACACTAAAGTGTGCCATTACAGTTCTGCATTTTGCGTGGTTTTCATAACCGTCTTAGAAACGTGTGAATATAGTGTTAACAGATATGCATCCACTACAAGGCCTGCCGTGTTCCTGTACCCTTTTCCTTTCAGCAAACGTCGAAGCCGTAAACATCGTATAAAGGTGGCGTAGCTATAAAAGTGTGAAAATATTTCAGCATCTTGGTTTCAAAATATATGTCGGTGATGCACGTTTTAGGTTTTCCACAGTAGAAAGGGAACCTCCGCAAATGCAAAAATGTTTTTTCAGTCTTTTTTTTAATCCAACGCAACGATGATCGTAAGGAATCAAACAGCCGTCCCTTTGTAAAAGAACAGAGCAGAAAGTTTGCACACAGTCGACACTGACATTCTTCTGATTAACGTCGTTTAAAAAGTATACCTCAGGGTTTACTATAGGGCAACTGTAAATGTGTCATCCACTGCCCGTGTGAAGATCTGAGGTAGTGCTGTACCTTCCATAAGAATGTGAAAGCCACTTTTAGCCATTTCAGAACCAGTTTGTACAACTAAAAATTACACTGTGCATCAGTTGCGGCCAGAAAATTAGGCTTTAAAGTCAGATGTGCATTGCTATTTCACAAAAACAAAAATAATTTGTCAGAGATATTTTAGGGAAATTTGGCTTGTAAACAAACACATGAAGACAGACAAAATTAGCGCGAGACTGACGCTGTTCTCAGTGATAGTTACCTCGAAGTAAAGTTTTAAAATGTCCATCAGTTTCCTTTATAGTTGGAGTCCGTACGACTGGGTTTAAGATTGTACAGGAAAAAAGAAAAAAAAAAAGCAGTTGAAGAAATACATTTCACTGTTACTGTACTGTAGCTATCGTAAAGGTTTTCCATTCTCAACTGGAAGTCTTTGGCTTTTGTGTCCAAAAATAAAAAGAGTCCTGTTTTAAAAGAAACATTCAAACAACAGGATAAGGTCGTTTCAGGGATGTTCAGTCACCCGCAGAGCCTCACGCCGTTGGTGGGACTGTGGTCTCCAGCGCCCCCCTGCGGCGCCATGTGAGCACGGCACCAGAGTCAGCAGCAGCAATAGTGAAAGGGGAAGGTGCTGCCTGCGCACACGGTCCGTCCGTGAAAACGTGCACTCCCTCAGGCCCAGAGCCGAGACCTCACGTAGCCCAGGCCCACGGGTCAGGGAACCTCGTCAGGGGCCAGCTGCGGAGCACGGACGGCCATTGCGGAGAGGGGGCCGCCAAAGTGGCACCTCCCAGGTCTGACTGGTTTCCTCAGGCAGATGGGGATCTCAGTGTCATTACCGTGTCATAGAAGGATCTGAGCCACGTACGGGGAGTGAGTGCTGGCCACTGCAGCTAAGAGGGGAAGGTCGCTGGACTCGATTCTGCAAATATACAAAAAACACATTAAAGTTAACGTCCTCAGGCTACTGAGCAAGACACCCAGCACCAGCTCCCTGGGCCCCGGTGGCGGCAGCTCACTGCTCCCCCCAGAGGGATGCGTTAAATGCAGAGGACAAATTTCACTGTAACACGTATGTGCTCTAGCACTTAAATATTTCCTGCTGCTCACGTCTGACCAGTCCTCCTCACACAATGACAACGATGACTGCGTGCTACTGCTATGTGTTACTGCTGCTCAAATGCAGCCACAGATCCGGCTCTGACTGGATCCATCTGTAACTGGTTTAGAGATTTGCCACATTGGGACTGTAACTTACTGTTACTTTACATTAAGTTTGAACACAAGTTTGAAGACATGCGATTTAAACCTATGACAAAACACTGGTTTACACGTGTTGTCCCCAATTCTTTTACGCACATAATGAAACGACCTTTTTGAAACAGAAACATTCACCTTCTGTGAGTTAAAAGTATAAAAGTTGACTGCTTACCCCAACACCATGCCCAGTTCTTTCACATGGACTCTTGTCTGGCCCTTCAAATACTCAGCAAGCATCTTACTCTTAAAGTAGATTTCTTGCAGACGGTCCTCAAGGTGCATTATACACTTAAGGAGAAGCGACAGACGGGAACGTGGTTGGTAAAGCACAATGAAGACATTGAGGAACATTCAATCAAAAGTTAAAACTGGCTTTTGTCTTTATCAAAAACAGAGAGTTGTCACTTACAAAGTTGGGTGACAGGTTGAGTTTGTAGAGCTGATGAGTGGACTGCAATAAGCTGGAAACCAGGCTCGACACCAGGACTTCCTTCCCAAGCTTGTTGACATCCGTGGCTCGTCTCTGACTGCTGGCCACCTGGACTGTCCACTTGTCCGTGTCTGCTATGATGCAGACAGCCTCCGCTATGGGCTCGTCCAGTACTGGATGCTACAAAAGACAAAACGACATTAGAACCAATGGAATCAAAGAAAAAGTCGCTTGCCTGTTTCTTAAATAAACACCAACTTGATTATTTGAAAACAAATTTTTCATGCATTCTATAACGGCATTAAAAAAAAAGTACATATTGTCCGATTACTCCGTTCCGTTACCTGAACAGCATGGCTTAATTCTGCCATCAGGCTTTGCCGCAGCTTCTCGTCACTGGGCATCCCCTGCAGTACGAAGTCTGGCACGTAGGTGGGGCAGTAGCCTCCAAAGAGAGACTGGCCAAAATTGGCAATGACTGGCTTAGAGTAGTTCTCCACTAACTTCGACCTGCAATTTAAACATAGGAAATGAAATATATAAATGTAGATATTCCCTGAAAAAACTATGACTTTATTAAAACCCGATCTGAACGGCACAAGTGATGCTCTGCACACGAATCCTCTACTCACCCAGGGAAGGGCACCAGCACTTCTTCCTGCCAGTCCTCCGTCTCTTCGCTCTCACTGTCTCCCAGAGCGCTGTCGGAGCTCTCGTTGCGCGGAATCTCCCAGTCATTGACAGGAGCCATCTTTCGCTTTTGGTCCTCTTTGCTGTTGCTGCTTCCCTCTTGCAGGACAGGAACTGACAACACAAGACCCTTGTCCTGCTCGGCGGAACAGCCCCTGCAGCAGCAGGTGTCCGAGGAGTCTGTAGATCCGCACCTGCATCGCCCACGGACATCCGCCAAAGTGTCTCTCTTCCTGATAGACCCCAGCTCTCCTCCACCTAAACAGTGGCGCAACCCCTGATCCCGGACTGCAACCTGAAAGATGTGACATCCTGCGTCCTCAGGCTGGGGGACTCCCGAGGGGTCCAGAAAGACTTTTTGCAGACTGTCTGTGGTGCTGGCCTCGTGTTGTTTGGCCATATTGTCCATAATCCTAGTCTCTATAGGGTTGTCTAGCTTGAAACACACAAAATCTTCCATACAATTTGGGCTCCATTGGTCCACCCGCTGCCGGGCTGGGGCCGCCTTGGTCTCTTTGTTTTGGTCCTCTGATCCACTGGGGTTGCTGGTTTTTGAATCGGCTCCACTCTGCAGATGCTGTGGTTGTTGTTGCCCTTGTGGCAGCTGTAGTTGCTGATGCAGCAGCACCTGCTGCTGCTTCTTGTGCTTTTTGATGTCCTCCTCCATCTTATGCCTGCTGCTCTCTAGGTCCGACTCGGGAGACGTAGAGTCTCCAATGAGGAAAGTGACTTTTTCTGTGGGTTCTCCCAGTTCTGTTGAAGTCAAAGCCATGGGCCCCGACATGGTGTTTCCCAGTGGCTTCGGTACTGGCATTGCAGCAGCAAGGTTCTTATCCGGGGGTTTGCGCTCTACCCGGATCCCTGGAAACCGCAGGCTTAGCACGTTGGCAGCCTGATTCCCCATTTTTGCATCCACAACAGCCTCCGTCCCTGAGATTCTACTGTCGGTGAAGACGGTAACCCGGGAGGGACTTGATGCAAGTAGTGTGGTTCTGGCATCGCTCTTGTCCTCTGTCTGCACTACACAGACCTGCTCCCTGGAGAAAGCTGAGCCAACATGCAGCACCGTCTCCAGACGGGCCTCTGGGCAGCTCGCCTCCCTCCGCAGCTCACTGGGTTCTGCTGCTTCTATAGTTCTGATAAGAGGAATTGTGCCCTGGTTGTGTCCTGTTTGAAGCACACTGCTCCTGGACCCTTGACTCTCACTGCTGTCCTCGTCTTCCTCATCCTCATCTTCCTCCTTCGGCATGTCCGTGGAGCCAGGCTCCACCCCAGCGTCTGTGTATGTGCTGCTCTGGAGGCTGTTGTCTGAAGGGCAGCTACTGTCCTCTGCCTCAGTCTGAGGGCCATGGGCTCCTTGTGACAAGTAGTCCCCACTGGGTTTGTGGACTGTGACCAGGACATATTCTGACTCCTCCACCTCTCCTTTCCTCAGGGAGGTAGTGATGAGGGAACCAGGCATGACGATAGCCTCGTCCTCAGCACTGTCCAGCATGTGTGTCTCCAGCAGCTCGGAACAGCGGATGAAATAAGTCAGGACATAGAGGAGTCTCTGGACCAGCTCCTGTTTGCGGCCAACCACCACAGTCCTTGACAGTCGCACTGGTGACCCAATGGCTCCATACAGGTCCCCTAAACACAGTAATGAAATGAAGAAAGTCCTTTTAACTGGTATTGTTTATTTACTTGTCAATATTCACATAAATAATATAATATTCACATCCTCATTTATAGTTAGTTTGATAAAGTTTGTGTTTGTATCTTTGCTGGGAGAGAATAATGTCAATCAGTGTTGGATATAGAGATAAGACAGCAAGAGAAGGGAAAAATATGCTGTTATATAAACAATTAACAGATTTTATGAAGATAACGTTGTTTTTTTTTTTACCTCTACTTCATGTATTTGTCACGACATATCAGCTGTAAACACTAGGTGTCACCATTACCTAGAATATCATTTCTTGCTACATGAATCGTATCCCCTTATTTTTTAGATGGGGAAAGGAGAACGTTTTCACCAACACACTGAGCTACTACAAATGTACCATTACACTTAATGATGAATTAATATTTAATGAATTAAAGCTTTGATGATTACGATGAAGTTTGCTCGCCCTTATGCTATTTTAAGGGAAGGATTTGCATTGCAATTTAAAGTGCAATAAATAGTTTACTGATAAAAAAAATCTGATAACACAAACTGCTACGACACTCACGTGCCTGCGAGCAGTTAATACAAAATTAGCTCAGAACTCAATGAGGTTAGATGTGGAGAAGATAGTCTAGTCCTAACTTATGCTTCGGTATAATGATTAATAATAGTGGCAAGCAAGGGTGCGTCCCAGCTTGAGAAAAGACAAAGATCACTACAGGTGTCATGTTTGGCTTTCTCTCTACGAAGTGGCTTTAAAAAAGTAAAAGTGAAAGGCATGTTCTGTTCCCGGTGTGTGTTTGCATCTCGCTCACCTAGCTGCGCCCAGAGTGGGTTGTAGGGGTGTGTCTTTGCCAGCATGTCGACGCTCTGCGAGGAGTGTTTCTCAAGGAAGATCTTGATTGGGGGCTGCCCATTAGGCATAACGGTGGGCACCCAAGCCAGATGATTGGTCAGGATGGCAGTCAACAATGCAGGGAGGAATCTAGGAAACCAGACATGGGTTGGTGAGGAGACACAGTATTTCCTGGCTTGATGCTATGAATCAGAGGTGACCGTTTCTCAGATTCCCCACGCTGACCTTGGTTGGTTAGGTCAGAAGTTCTCTCACTACACGGAAAACTGTGGTCAGACTTTTTATTGCTGGACAGGACATCACACACACACATTCATTGTTCGCAACCCACTCATACAGGCTTTGGAAGATGCACACACATACACACACTGTATTGGCATGACTCACTTCTGTTTCTTGACCACAAGTATCTACTTCCCTTCTAGTCTCATGGCTCAACACTGTCATAATACTCAATTTCAATCACGTGTTTGAGCACGGTTGTGGCTGTGGGAGGCATCAAAACCATCAGTCATGGGGATGCAGACGTGATGCCTCAGGAAAGACAATGTGAAACTGTAACGCCGCTGGTTCAAAACGCTTCATTACAGAGTCATCAGCATATAGGAGTTGTTGTGTGGTTGTCATTCTGACCACTAGCAGTGGAAAGTGAGACTTCAACTAAGACATTATGCTGGTTTTACAAACATAACTGGTTGCCTAGGTGACAGTTTCTTTTCATGATAAACAGGCATTTAGCCATGAAGGGAAAGTTCTAGGTCTGTAGAGATTCATAATGGAATGTGATGTCTCTAAGGAAATACAGCATTTCTTTTAATAATCCTCAGCACTTGTGTTTCCTCATTTCCACATCAGTGTAGGTGGAACTCTCTTTTTCTTGAATTTCCACTCTTCTTTTGACTTTTAAAAAAGCCACTACTTTGCTTGGCTTTAATTAATATTTTTCTTCCAACACAAGTTTTTGCTGCTTTTGACTAGACCACAACAAAAACCGTTACAAATTGCTCATATGCCCAAATTTTCTGTTCCATGCTTTAGAATTTAAGAACATTTAAGACCTCTCTCCATTGTCATTTGTGTGAGGGACAGACATTAAAGTTTAACTTCCTTTACAGCTTCCATTTTCTAAATTAATTTTTAGCCTTTGCTTTTATTGACTTACGTACACAGGGCGCTCATGCAAAAGAAAGTGCACTGGGGCCTCTTTTGTGTACACACATAACAAGACTTGATATATCAATGCATGAATGCTTAAACTCTAGTTAGTAAGACTAAAAAAACAAACATAACGTTTTGAAAATGAATGCTGACCCTTAAGGGGAGCTTCACGTTCGACTTCATAGTTTAGTGTGCTGTATTGAATGCTACTAAATTCCACTGTGTGCTGTGTTCAATAAAGGACTTGCTACCAATTCATATATGTACAATTAGCAGTGGCCTGACGTGGCTTTGTAACAGTAACAATAAGCAATTAGAGGCTGGCAGGGATCTTCTCATTCACAGCGCCCGCTGAGGCAGGCGAAAGCAAGAAGGGGTGTGTTCGGGTTTAAGTGCAAGAAAAAGAATTTCCACATGATGAAGTGGAAGTGAAACTGAGGACTGTGTGTGACCTTGGTTGGTTTCTATGCTGATAAACCTTTGCAGTAAGTGGAAAAGATTTTACAAATTAAGCAGTTTTTAATATTTGAATTAAGAGGTTTCCGTCTTCATGTAAGATTCCTGCAGAACGAATGGTGAGATTTTCACTACCGGTGCGTTTGTAGTGCCAATAAAACTACTTAAAACATCAGGCGTGAGTGGGAGCGGAAACTCAACTGGTTCTTGGAGGCCTGCTCCATCAGCAGCGACAGCTCCCTCATGAACTGACCGCAGAGCTGGTTCTTCTCTGATGCTCCAGACATCATAGTTAACCAGACGGGCTCGGCCACCCGGGGCATGGTGTAGAGGTTGCAGATGGTTATCCTGGAGATGAGGTATGGTGAAGGGGGAAGGGGGATGAAAGAGGGAGAGGGAAGGAATGGAGAGCGCAAATGAAAGAGAGGGAGGGGAAAAGAGTGAAAACAGACAGAAGAAGGACAGACAAGTTATTGTCTCTCGGGGTAAACAAGAGATCTCAGTTCACAGAGCTTCACTGTCTGCACTGAGGCCATGGGAGACACACACACACACACACACACACACACACACACACACCTCTTGCTAAGTACAGTGTGTGTATAGCTTTCTGTATGAGGCTGAGTTGGGGCATTTGTCCATTGAGAAGGACTAAAGTTTCCATGGAACGTGGGATGTGTTGGTGAGCATGTCTCGGCCAGAGGCCAAGTTTTGACACAGGGGCAAGAGGGGAATCTCCGCAGCTTGAGGAATGTACAGAATCAGGGGTTTAGTCAGCGCTGAAATATGGTCTACAGCTGTTAGATTCTAGGTTTGAATCCTAATGCAGAGTCCTGGTGGAAAAAAAATGTGTACATTTTTATTTATTTGTCTCATTCTTTGAGATCCACCCCTGTTAAAGTCTGCAGCAAAGACTTACAACAGCACAGCCAGGCTACAAGCAAAGTTTAACACCGTCAACCAGCTCACAAGATTTTACAGAAGCTACTGAAAAAAGTTCGGTTTAGTTTTAGTGGAAAGTGTAACAGGTTTAAACTTTACTTCTGCACTACACTGTTAACCTCATTGACCTATAATGAACCCAGTGACCGGCTGCACGCAGAAGGAACATACAAACAGGCGGCACACACGGCGAAAGTGACTTTCGCTGTGGTATTTTTTCTAAACAGGAAAATATTCACCAATATTCAATATTTTAAAAAGGTTCTGCAATGGTACGTGTTTTGTGATGAAGCTGTGCAGGGCTGTAACACTAAACCCCTTTCCTTAGGCTCAATAGCCAGGCAGGAGAAGTTCACTGTGGCAATGTACAACACCTGGACCCCAGAAAGTTTCTTCAGTGACATTCAAAACCACATTTTCAAAACGCGGACATATGTGCTTTATGACTAAGAAAAAAAATCAATCTTTAGTTGTGTTAAATTTCAAATGATGTCCTGCTTCCTCTGTCCAATAAATGAGTCACTCAACAAGGACAAGCCTTTGCAAGTGCAGCAGTGCATAAGAAGCTTAAAATAAAGAATAACTTTTGCATTAGGCAATCGCTACATTAGATCATCTGAGCTTGACTGATGAAATTCTTGTCAAGAAGTAGTTAATGACTGATGGTTCATTAATAAGCACAGTACTGATAGGCTGTAGCAGGGTTCAACAGCAGGGCATACCAGAACAGACTTGATGTTATTTGTAATTCAACACGCATCTCTAAACTCCAATTCATAACTTTCATTATATAACATTGTCAGCAGGCCAGCAGAGATGGGCAGCTGAATCAAATGTGCCAAGAAGATTTATTCAGACCTGCGGGTTCATCCGTGGCCTTTTCAAATACCCACCCGATCTGCGTCTGCTGTGTGTTCATCTAAAAGCCCCCCGGTGGGCAGAGGTCTTAGGCCGAGCAAGATCTGGTCTGCGCCTCCGCGTAGCAGCTGTTCAGGTGAACTTTAAAGAGCGCGCCTGTGGTATGGAATTAAACTGGTGTATCAGACAGAGGAGCCAGGGCACCGACTGATGCTGCACAGGCCAAGATGCACCAGTCCCTCTTTCACCACAGTAGGCAGGGAGTCTGCTGTTTGTGGAGACTGAAATACTGCGGCAGCTTGTTCTCACATCTTTGTTTTTCTGCTGTTATTATGCGCTGCAAATATTTGTTGCTTGGAACAGATGGAACATTTACAGGTCCATGCTACAGTTCTATGGAGTGACGAGTGTCAAGTGTCATGTGTCAAGAGATTACAAAGATTAACATTTGTTACCAAAAACAAAATGCATTAGAGATTGTACATGGTCAATTTTATTTACAATTCACCCTCTACTGTTTCTTTTATTTCAGTTCAATTTTTGCTGTTGAATGTTGACCCCCAAACAGGCGTAAATTCTGCATTAACTACTCTGAAGCACCAGGCTGCACAATGCCACTGTTATGCTACTTCAGGCCAAAAAACAAAAAGTGGGTGTGGATAAATAAATAACACTTTTTACGCAGGTCTGATAAAATATAATTGCAACATTAACCCGAGCTTTGCTCAACACACCAGAGTGCAAACTGCAACATAACCTCAATATAGGCCAGTGTGACTTTCATGTACACATGACTTTGTGAAGCGCGCACCTTATCTGTGCCAGCATGCATGGGTATGTGCACATGCTCACCGTCCAACTACGTCAAGGCATCGTGAGTGGATTTCTTCATCAAGTCAAAAGCTCTTAACGGCAAAGGTGGCTTCACTTATATTTAGCTGCTGCTTGAGATTTTAACGATATTCTGTTTGTCCCAGGCAATAGCATTCCTCCTGCTGGCACTCATATTTACTATTCTGGTGCTCGTGGCCAGTGTCTGAGGTAGATAGGGTTGCCACTCGGGAGGGTTGAGTTGCTGTGGCTGGCTGCCAACAGGCATATGACTGCGGCAATGACGGGACCTTAGAAGAGGAACTGCCTGCCAGCGTTTGTGTGCCAAGTGAAAGCAGCGTTGGAGAAAGGCACGTATGCGCATACACACCTTAAATAAGTTTGTGTGTTTGGACATTGTGAGTACCAAACTGTGACACAGTGCTGAGCATGTGTCAATGTTAGACATGTACACACACACACACACACACACAAAAATTTGGAACCTAATCAGCACAAACCGACAATGTCAAGGCCTAAATTAAGCATGCATCCTCTGTATTTAGGAGACTTGTGGTGCTGTGTAACCAAAGCCCTAAAGATAAGATCCCAGCATGCACTATAGTTACAATCTAGTAACTATAGTTCTGTTGCCCTAAAAAACACCATTTGAATATGTCTTACTGGGCTCCACGTGTATTAATTAGTATTATTAGGTTATTTAAAGAGCAACAAAAAGAGCTAAGATAAAGAAGAGGAGGGACTTAGCATCACATTATCCTCGAACCACCAGTATTCATCTTTTATTGATGAACTGCAACACCTTCGGCCACCGCATCAGCAGCAGGTGCAGAATTACACAATCCCCTCACTTTGCCTCTTACTGCATGTTCAAACTCACCTAGTTAAACGTTCACTCACAGAGTGGAACTGTTCTACCTGACTGTAGGTTCTGTCTCTTTCTCTTGTCGTTTCAACAATAAAAAAAAAAATAAAGAATTTAGTTCCTTTGATTATTGTAAAAAATCACAGTGATTCCTTAAGGCACATAAATGGCTGTTCAGCATAGTGTGACCATCTCCTAGTAAACAAAAAAAGTGTGGTCTCACGTGAACCACACTGATAGATGAGATGTTTCTTTCATCTGCAAGCTGCTATTAAATCTCACCATTGCTTGGCAAAAACACAATTTACTGTCAGGGTCATAAACTTTTAGAGCAGTAACTCTGGTAACCGACCATCCTAAAACTGAATTTAACAGAGAGGCGTGTGTAAAATACTTGTCAGGTCATTAAAGCAGCACAAATGTTAGCACCATTACATAAAGGACGCAGGATTTGTTGACCCACTTTAAGAAACATAAAATCTTTGTAATTTAAGAAGAGTAGGTTAAAGGTGTGTTTAAAAATGGGTGGACTAGAGTATACGCTCAATGACACATTCATTTCTTCTCCTTCTTTTCCTTCCATCAGCTGCCTTTCCTGCACCCTACCATGCCTTGATTCCATTAGCACCAAGAATAAAAAAAAATCGTATAAAGCACTCGTCCCAGGATGAGGTGATGACCGATTGACCCCCCCCCAAAAAAAAGATACACATTGCAGAAAATGTCCTTGTGACAGATTTTATGCTACACTGTAAATACCAGATATGACCATGTGGAGTCAAGTGTCTGTTTCCTGGAAACAGATTTTAAATGTCACATTTTTTCCACAGTCTCTCCGTGATGTAGAGCGCTTGCAATGTACCCATGAAGACAACGAGTGGCTGGCCACAGTGCACAGAAAATGAATGTAGAATACAAAAGCTATAGTCTGTGTTATATTGCTAAACTATGTTTTATAAAATGCCGTAAAATCAGGGGTTAGGACCATGTGGTTCACACCTATTAAAAGGCAGAAACAGACCCAGCTTTCGACAAAACCATCAGTGTTTGTGTCATATATGGAATGCTTTTCTTAAAAAATACATTATGTAAGATTATTGTCCGTGTCACTGTGAGCGAGTGAGAGTTGTTGACCAACCTGAACTCGTTGAGTCCTTCCACCATTCGGCTGTAGGCCAAGGCCCTCTGACTGGCATCAGCTGACCGCCGACTCATCTTCATGGCCTTGAGAGTGACACAACACACAAGAGCGTTGAGATATTTGGCACTGAGGCTGACAAAGTTAAAGGAAAGGTGGAGCACGGAATTTGTGAGGGAGAACACAGAGACAGGGGCAGTGAAGATGGAGGCTAACACTGGAAGTCATCCAGGGCTGTGAGAGTGCCAACAACAGATATCAGTAAACAAAAACGCGGATAGACAAGGTACGAGCTCATTACAACAGCAAGCGGTGTAAGGTTTGCATGCGTGTTCTATTCCTGTCTATTCATATCTCAGTGCTAAATGGATTTCACTGACAAGCTTCTATTCTAGTGTCAATCGGTGAGGTAGTTAGACAGGAGGGAAACAAACCTTCAACATATCGGAACACCGACTTTAGTATAAATAACAACCTTCGTGTCGACATCAGTGGATGAAAGACGAAAGGTCAAGACAAAGGGCAACTCGTATTAAGTGCAACATGAAGCTAGCCTATAATTGCAGTCCTATACTTGACTTCACCTGTTCGATGGCGTTCTTGAGTTTGTTCATGTGGCTTTCAAAGAGGGGGAAGTGTGAGAAAAAGAAATCCTGGAAGCGACTGTTTTCCTCGGGGTTGGAGGACAGCGTGAAGATGACCCCGATGGCGATCTTCTTCTTCCGCGCCACACCGAGGCTCGGCCCACCGCTTTCATCTGACATGTTGAAGCTCTCCTCCGCCGACCTGAACAGGACAGGGGACACAGGGCTGAAATGTGTAAACTCTGACTTTTGTGACACCAAAACCTAAATGCTTGTAGTGTTCTTATAACAATATTCACAAAGATGAATGAACCCATATACACCTAACATATTGTCTTACATATTTTGTTTGTATACTGTCGTTCTGTGCTTGCTTTCAGTTTATTAAAATACTACTTTGACATCAACTAGTAAATGACGTACAGTCAACCAAACTTTTACCTGTCTCGACAGAAAAAGAATACCGGAGACAATTTCTACTTCTGCTGTTGGTATACAAGATGCTTTGTTGCTGCTAAACTAGAGTGTCTGGAAGGTTAGAGCAGTCAGAGGCTGACAGCTGCATTTACAGTGACGGGCCAACACAGCATCGTGTCTAGTCACAGACTGTGTGTTATTCACACGTAGCAGCAGTGTATGTCACTCTCCCAGCTGCCTGCTGGATTCTGAGGAAGCCCTACCAGAATAAACTTTACAAAAGCCTGATAGAGGCCCTGAACAGGGAAGAAAAGTGGAGGGGGATTAGCGATTGGCCAAGACTGAGCCAGAGTGGAAAGCTCTAAAAAAGATCTTAAACACTTCTGTCCCCCTCCAAAGAATTTCGTTTTTTTCTAAAATTGCACCTGTTTACATCACTGTAAACTGTTTGTATTGCCCGAGTATTAGATACACAGCTGTTTCTATTGCAAGATTTTATTTTCTTCTTTCTCACCATTTGCAACTCCATCTATTTCTATAGATGCTAAGGTTGTTGCATAACTGTTGGTGCACGTATGATTTGTCTCACCATCGGGGGAACACGCCGTTCTCCAAGCTGGTGGTTTGGCTGCGGAGCCATCGGCGCTGGTAGCTGGATGCACAGCTGCTGGTCAGGGAGGAGCCGGGAGATGGGAAGGGAGTGATCAACAGGCTGCTCAGAGAAGCTAAAGGGATGGAGAGAGCGAGAGAGAGAGAGGGGGGCAGGGGGAGGGAAAAAAGAGAGAGATCAGTGGAGAAAAAAAAAAAAAAAAAAAAAACGAGAGCAGGAAAGAGGAGAACAGAGAGGAACAGGGACCAGATGGAGGGAATGGTGGGTGACAAGAGAAAAAGGACAAAAGTGAGTCAGACAAGAGTGCAGGGTTACTCATTCTGAAAGACACATCGTGTCACAGACGTCCACATACACACAGTGTAGTTCTAAAGCACACAAAGTGTTCTTAGTAAGTAGTTGAAAAAGGACAAACATCTGCAGCACATAAACATAAGAATATATATTCAAAAAACAACACAAGCATGCACACACACACACACCTCTTTTTAGTCTTCCCCAAAGGCAGCCCCCAAATACTGGATAGCTCACTCGTGAACACATGACACATCTAGTCTACAAACAGTCACATGCTGCAGTTGTTGGCCAACCTGTCTTTACACGAGGCTGGTGGGGCAATAACCCACACACACACACACACACACGTCCTAATCACAAGGTTATTCACAGCCCAGGCAGCAGACATTGATCAGTGGTCATATGAACCATTTAAAGTGTGTGCGAGTTCAGCAAATGTGTACATGAAAAAAAGGAAAGACACAGAAAGGGAACTACAGTGGGAGGGAAGAAATTCTGTGTTGCTGAGGGGGACATGTGCACACGTGTGTGTCAGACAAAGATAAAGAGCTCTTCAGCCCAACTGCGGGGTGGGGGGGCGGGGGGGCGGTGGAGATAGTGAAGATGAGAGGAGGAGGGCTTGAATTAGAAGCTCATTTACTAGTAGCAGGTTTTGAGAGCTGCTATATTTAATGCTCTGCATGTGACTCGGGTTTGAGCAGAAAGCACAGTTCCCCTCATACCAGTCATGCCAGTGAGGCATGCTGGGGTTTGTAGAGAAGAGGGGCAGGGGGCAGAGGTCACTTTCCAATGCACAAGCTTTTTTTGGACCTCAGAGCCCTGAACACGCCTCCCCACTGTCCTCCTACCGTGCATCATCATCTTTGCTGGAGAGATGACATTTGTCACTTACTCTGCATTTCTCACCTGGTGGCGAATGGGTGAGGCAAACTTATAAAAGTGTAATAGTCCAAGACTTTTCTGACCTATAATATATATTCTCTGTTCCTTGAGCTTGTTGTTGATGATGATGATGATGATGATGAGAATAAATGTGAACTCAATTCAAAGCTCAGCTGTAGGAAGGAAAGCTGCACAGAGTGTGGGTCAATCCAGGCTTTGGCTCCTAGTCTTATTAACCTACCTGACCTGGCGATGCCACTGTCTCTCTCGTCGTACAGCCCTCGGCCAGGCATATCCATGGGGTGACTGTGGCCTGGAGGAAGGACAGAGAAAGAGAGAAGATGGAGAAAAAGAAGAGAAGGGAATCAATAGAGAGGTGTGTGTAAGGTAAAAAAAAGAAAGAATGAGGGGAAGCAAACAATATAGACAAGGAGAGAACAAACAAACTGTTAGAAACAGATCAATGTGATCAGCAACACGGAGCACTAGGTACAAAGTGCTCTTTGATTCGGGATACTGAACTTACTTATCAACCGTGTTTGGCTGATAAGCAGCAGCAAAATCTCATTTTGTCTCAAGTAAAGAGCACGGCAGGGGATTTTTTTGCTGCTGCTTGGCCACTGGCTGCATGACCATGTGTAACTGTTTGCAAATTTCCGTACATACAGTAGAGACACGGCTAAAAGTCTTTGAAATGGCTCTTTTATGTAGCAGTGTAAAAATGAAATAAACAGGGCTTGGTAGATTATTCTTAACATCTCAATAACCATTTAACTTAATCACGTGAGAGGGATGCTGGAATAATTTCTACTCTGAAATGGCTGTTACTGATTGATTCTCACGCTGCTAGTGCAAAGTTTGTTTAACACCAAAAACAGGAAGTGTCACAACAAATAACACAAAAACCACTACTGTTGTAATCAGCTGTTGCTCACTGTCACTACCTACAGCAGCTGCTACAGCTGTTGTACTTTCGACAATAGACATCCGTAAGTAGGGATTTCACTGAGCCTGTTCACTTGTATCCTCTTCGTCAACACTTGGGGGATGAATTGGGAAAAATGTCAATGCTTCTCGCAGCAGAGCTGTGAAAACCACCAACAAAGCATGTGAACGTGCAAATGAGAGCGTAGTTCTAGTTGATATAATTATTGAGCAAGTCAACCTGAGCCTTTTTTGGTAAAGCCGAGTATTTCTGTGTGTGTGTGTGTGTGTGTGTGTGCCTGTGTCACACTATGCATTATGCCAATACCAACACTGCATAACTGCATAATTACATGCCATGCCAACCTAAGGGTGCCCCGAAAAGAGTTACGGGAAAGCAGTATGGTGCAGGGAGAGGCTCTTATAAAAGTCACCACTCCAGCAAGGGGAGAGGTTTTAAGTCCAGCGTGAGAGTGCGAGGTAGATTAAAAAAAAAGAACTGAATACTTCAACAGGGCTCTCTGATTAGCATGAATCTATACAAGCGCTCCATTATTATACTACTGCACGTAAACGTTGGACAAGTCAAAGGTCGAGTAACATTTTAACACGCGTGCTTAAAGACTTTCTCTAGCTACCTGCTCAGTCCATGTAAAATGCACAGAGGAAGGTTGATACGAGTATAATAAATGAGTAATAAACAGAATCATTTTCTCTCTTTGCTAGAAAACACAGAGCTGATCAAAGAGCCCATTTGGGGAGAATTCAGTGTTTCTTTGCAGTCATGATACATGGGCAAGTAAAAAAAAAAAAAACAGAAGTTATGTAACCAGAGTAACATTATCAGTATAGGCATCAGAAAAAAAAGATACCACACAGTTTCTATGCTGGTTAAGCCGACAGAAGATTCACGCTGAGGCTATATTACTATGTACGTTATAGGAAGCACAATTTTTACATGCAGCATGAGAAAATAAAAAGGATAACTACGACCAAGGTGAACCTGCTGGACCTTGGATAAAAAAAACAACCACAACAAAAAAGGAAGAAGAACCACTAAAAAATATGGTGCCAGTTTGTTATTAATGCACAAAAAGGCTAAAATATTGCCCAAGTATTATAAACACTGTCAAAGACAAGAAGTTAGTGAAAGTGTGTAAGTGACCAACTAGAACTTGAGCCCCCAACACCAGTGAGCACCCATGCAAACCGTTTCTGTGTCGATACCACACTTGTGGACCTGGGTCAGAGTGTGCTGGCAAAAAATATTTCATGATTGGTGCAAGAGAGCCATCTGATGCCATCACTACCAAAAATACAAAATGGTATGTCTTTGAAGGCAAGGCAGCATTTTTAAACAACGCTGAACTCATTATGACAGGATATAACTGCATTTTCACAGATATTTGGTAAAGACGTTATCTTCCACATGAAGAACAAATAAAAAAAAAATACTTGATGCAAACCACATCAAACATTTATCTGCAGCTACTATCTGACCCAAGTTATTAGCAGACATGCTGTGGCATTTTGTGACTACTGCTACAAGTGCGAAAGAAACACCACACAGGCATGCAGCCGCTGAGAGTCAAGGCTTGTACAACCAGTACTATTCCGACTAAAGCCTCTACACACACGCATGCAACTGGCGCACTTGAAATCGTGGCCAGTTCTAAGCGCCAACCTGAAAAGAAAGATGCGCTCTTGATGAGGCGCAGCGGGCCTTGTTCAGAGAAGGCCCGGCGAGGGCTGCAGAGCTGAGAAAATCCTGCGCAGCACAAACAAGAACATTGGAAAAGAAGAAAGGGAGGAAGAGGGGGAAAAGACAAAAATATGAACCATTGTTAGTGAATGAGCGAGGAGGGAAACTGGCAACCTCCTGTCGTCCGGCCATCTTGTCGTAAACAACTTAGTTAAGGGAGTTTTTTAGCTTGGAATGAAATAATGACCGTCATCGAGAAGGTCAGTCAGACGTTTAGCCAGACAAACAAGGAGCCTGTTATCACTCACAGAAAACACAGATAACCAAACCAAGACATTATGAATTGATCTTTACAAGCAGATTTTTTTGTCTCTTCTGTGAGGATGACAGGGAAAAAAAGGTTCAAAAGGGAAGATTTTGCCAACATTTACAGCCTTCTGTCTAATGAAAGCATCTGTAGCTATCAAAGAAATATATGGCATCTGTGTTTGACTGGATAACGGTTGACTGTGAATTTGCAGCTTGTGCTTTCAAGTTTAAAGTTTTCCCAACATTCAGGAGGTTGATGTAGGGTAGCGGTAAGAACTGTTGGCAGAGTCTCTCCAGTCTGGTTTGTATTCAAACAGGATTTTTAAAGGGCCAGAAAAGAAAGCAACAAATTCTGCTGACAGAGTTCTACCACAACATGTCAACGTGAACTAAACAAAGAGGAATATTAAAGATGCACTTGGCCCAATGCTGCAAACTTGAACAATATTTTTCCCATACATATGTTCATCACATATTTAACTATAACTATTCTCAACTATTTTCAAATGAATCCTAAAACACAAATACCTCGATAAGGCTTTTCGAGATTAAAGTAAATGCACTAGGGTTCTGACTGCGATGAAAAAGAAAACATACACCACTTTCGATTCACAACTGAACTGAAAAAAAAAAAAAAAAAAGACTAGCACTGGCCGCTAGTATGGGTTTGGTGTGGCACTGGGTTGACCTAGTTACCTATGTTTGCTATTAGACTGTTGGGCCCGGTGTTTTGATCTGGCCTTAGTGTGTTGCTGTCCTGTCCAATGAACTCCAGGCTGTCTTGTAGCCTGCATGAAATGAAATTGAGAAAGCAGAAATCATAGTTAATGTGAATGATTTCATCGCATATGCACACACAACATGGTTACACTGTACTTTTGAGAGGTATAAAAAAAAGTTTACTTTAATGTCAGAGTAGTTAGAACATACATCGGAAACTCAAAAAGCAGAAGGAAAAAAAACCAGCTAGAAAGGCAAAGAAACAGATACTGAAAAACAGAGAGAGAAACACAGGAAATATAGCAGATAACAGAGACGGATGGAGAGGATGAGAGAGAAAGATGAGGTGAGATGAGAAGGTATATGCTGGTTTATAAAAAGACGCCACCACAGGAATCAGATCAACGTGTGTGTGCGGGTGTGCTTACGTGTTGAGGCTGCCGTACACACTGCCGCCCGTCCTGGCAGTGAAGACCTTACTCAGCATCAGCTGAGGTGGGGATCTGATATGATGATAGCACAGGTACACAGGTCATCAGCACATGTGCCCGGTTCACAGGCACATTTATCTTTTACACCCAAAATAATTTATCTTCTTTCTCCGCCTTATCAGTTCAAAACCTACTTTTGTCACTTTCCCCCTTCATTTCATGCTGCTTTTTACCTGATCTGGTGGATTTTTAGTGTGGAGCCTTTGTAGCTCATGGCCACAGAGCCAAACATCATTTCCCCCAACATTACCACATCGGACGAACACCTTGAACTCTGGAGAAGAGGGAAGAAGAGAGGAGAAGCACTTTTTTAAAACACCCTAAAGGAGCAATAATGTTCCAACAAGGTTTCTACTACTGGACCTGGAGCATCAACATACAACTTATATGCATACACACTACAACCGTTTTTCTATGTATACCCGTTCACGCACCTGCAGATACAAGTTGAACTGCAGAGAATTTCACATGCATGTATGTGTGTTACCTGGAAGCGGAGTCCCTGCTCCTTCGTTTCC
Source organism: Channa striata (assembly GCA_033026295.1). NCBI lineage: Eukaryota > Metazoa > Chordata > Actinopteri > Anabantiformes > Channidae > Channa > Channa striata. The sequence goes on from CM065182.1 coordinate 4,086,140, forward strand.
TTGGTTTCAGAGGTGCAAGAGGAGGAGGAGCTGTCCAGGGAACTGCTGCTGCCTCCTGCAGAACGGAGCTGACAGCATTTCCCAAACATCTTCACCTGGCCCTCAGCACTCTGCCGGTAAAGCCGAGAAATAGAATTTTTAGGGCCAAATGTCACAAAGACAGACTCGTTAGCTCAATTGGTAAAGCAGTTGTCCACAGACCACAGGGTCAGTGGTTCCCGGGCCGATCCCCGGTCCCTCCCTGCTACATGTTGAAGTGTCCTTGGGCAAGGCAATGAACCCTAAGTTGCTCCTGCTGGGCAAGATGAGCACATCCCGTGGCAGCCATCGCCATTGTGTATGTGTGCACCAAAATACTCTGCAAGTCGCTTTGGGTAAAAGTGTCTGGCAAATATATATTTACATAAATCCACCTAGAATGAAACTCATAGTTTGACTTAATGAAAAGCACCACTTCTTATTGCAATGAATAGACACATTGGTAGAATACAAAGCACACACTCAGCCAAGCTGAGGGTTTTCCCTTTTTCTCACAGTTACAGAGGAGCCCACAAAAATGCTTTCTATTTTAACTTCTCATCCACAGTAGCCATGGGATGTGTGTTTCCATAAAAGATAAATGCAGACATTTACGAATTCAGTTCTTAAAAAGGGCTGTACCAACTTATGTGCGAGCAGCCCCTACACGTGGCGTTAGAAATAAACAAAGTCAAGAAGATTTTATTGTAGGGGGGTTTCAGTTATGAAGGACTCCCTTCTAGCTGTGAGGCAGCAGTGCTAACCACTCCACCAGTGCGCTGCCCTGTCTGAGCCTTACACACAGTTTATGTATAAAAACATGACATTTCCTGTGCAAATGCACCCGGAGAGCAAAAAAAAAAAAAAAAAAAAAAAAAAAAATCAATGGTTCACATAAAATAAATGTTTTAATGCAAAAACAAAATTAGATTGAACAGTTTAGTGCAAAAAGCACCGAACCTGGTCCAGATGCATTTGTGTACACAGCAAACTAACAGCAACGTGAGCTCAATCAGCCTGTGTCATGTGCCTTCTTAACTTGGCAGCCTGTTCAAGAGGAATGCATTTGGGAGGGTGGGAATGGGAGGGAGTGAGTGAGTGTGAGTGTGTGTGTGTGCGTGTGTGCGCTGTTTCACTAGGTCCTGGTAATGGCTCACTTGAAACCACTGTCGCTGTCAGTGCAGGAGAGAGGAAGGGAGACAGGGAGGGAAAAAGACAGGAAGATAAAGAAAAACATAGAAAGAGAAACAGAAAGAGAAGAAGAGGGAAAACAAAGGGTGAACGAGGACCGTGTTTCCTTCATTCGGCTTTTATAAAGCACATTTGCAAACACTGTCATATGCAACTTAATGTGTGAACTTTATATCCTCCATTATTATTAGGAGTGTTTTTGTAACACACAGACACACGGTAATAAAGTCATTAATTCTGAGCAAGCTTGAGTCTGAGTGTGTACGTGGGAGTGTGTTGTGTGTCTGCTGCAGTGCAGTGTGATGTGTGTACACAGAGGCCAGCAGCATGTGACTGGCAGTCATATGACTCTTTCGGGAACTCGTGAGCGAGCAGCACTGCAATCATAGCCACCCTCCCTCTCTCACTCCCTCTACCACGCCAACTTCATCCATCGGTAATTGCTGCAGCTTTCATTGTTTTATTATGAATGTTAATTTTCTTAATGAGAGCTGTCTTCTTTTCTCGTTCTCTCTCTCTCTCTCACACACGCGCACACACACACACACACACACACACATACCTTCCTTTATTACACACCCTCACCCCTCCCACCCCTCCCATCTGTCCCATGCTTGTTTCTCTATTCCTCATTCTCTTTTTCCCGGCTGTGCTTTGCTTGTTCCTGTTGATCTGTCAAAATTAAATTCCTGAGTTGACAAAAATAAAAACAGCCATCATGTGATAGATATCACGCAGTAGCTGGCAAAGCCCTAACGATGCTGAAAGCATTCAAAATATTTGCTCAGGCAACAGTGACGAAATCACCCAACGCCAACCAACCTGAAAGCCTCTTACTACAAACACTAATGGGCAAAAGTGTAGAAAACTTGCCTGAACCTGATGTTATGTACATTTAAAAAAAAAAAAGCGCTGATAGGAGCTGATCTGAACAGGAAAAGAAGTCAAACTGCAGCAGCAGCCTGATTTGCTATGAGTTTTTTTAATCAAATTGGGAGACAAATGTAAAGTCAGAAACATAAAAAAAATACTTCGAATAGGTAGATGATTCCTATTTCCACATTGCGCACCGTCAACAAAACAATCTAAAGCCAACTGCGTGACCAATCACAATTTAAACAATTTAAATGCATAGATCTTGTGTACTACTCGTTTCCCTGATATGAGCTGAGCTTTGCTATACACATCAGCAGAAAGCTCCTGTAAACTGTTGCATTCACAGTTCCAATATCTTTCAGTTTAAAAGGTTTGGATCCATTCAGATCAACCTAAAGGTCTCTAAAACACACACACACCACACGCACACACAGACACACACACACACTAACTCTTGTCAATGTAGTTCTGTAGTTGCCTTTAGTCCAACCCAAAAGTAGTGCTTAGGTAAATACATGTCTATTAGTTGAACGCTAAACAAACAAGACTATTCCATTTCGATAGTCTGGGTCACAGCACAGCGGGAGGTGAGCGGGTGCATGTGTGGTGCCCAGTGATGGCCAGGCTGTGAACACGATAACGAAGGAGAGACGAGAGAAGTCGAGAGCAGACAGAGCGCACCAGAAGAAAAAGAAAAAGGTCAAAGTGGAAACTAAAAGATGAGTGAACGAGGCAGGTGAAAGGAGGAAGTGTGATGAAATCGAAAGACAGGCAGGAGGAAGGGAAAATGTAAAGTGAGAAGATTAAAGACTGTAAGACACACAAAAGGAGATGAAGACTACGGCTGCGACAAACAAGAACTCACAATAACAACAGATTTGTGCACAGGTAGACAGAAAGGGACTGAAAGTCATGCAGGAAAGAGGAGGAAAGGCAGAGCCATTTATAAAAGAGATAATGTAGGAGAGAGACCGAGACAACCAGATTATGCAGAGAAGCAGGGGGCTGTAATGAGGACAGATATGGAGACGTAAATGTCGGAAGGAAGGTTCGAAAGCAGAATTAGAAAACATTTTTACAAAACGAACACGGACTGAAAAAGCATGAGAGCACACAAAAGAAAGATGAAGACAGATGAGAGAGAAAGACACAGACCGTGAGTGACAGGGCTGTCATGTGAGGATGAAAGAATGCTGCTTACACATAGGCAGTCAGCTGAGGCTATTATTATTGGAGATAAGAGCACCAGAACAAACCGGTCAGGGTCAAACAGGAACACACGGCCGCATTATGAAACTACTGTGCATGTTATTCTAATGTAAAAGGAAAAAAAGTGTGAGCGGTGACTATGTGTCACCATTTGTTGGAAAAATCAGCAGGCAGGTGCCACATGGGTGAGGCCAAACACACACACGCGCGCGTGCGCTGGTAGTCAAAACACATAATTCACATGTTTGACATCTATTGTTGTACACACCCTGATTAAGAATCGAATGCTGTAGTAAAACTGTTTTATCGTCAGGTCTCACAGTTCTAAAAGGGGCGTGTTGACAGTTTCTCGACGTTGCCAAGTCTCATGACCTGCGTCTCATGTATTCAATGACACACCACTGTTTGACATGCCATCAGCCTTCAGGACTGCCTTGCCCAAATGAAAGATAAGAGTTTCCCAAAGGAAACTAAAACTACACTTTGAGATAAAAATGTTAACGTATACAGAAGGCAAGGAACCAGTTTTGAGTTTGAAAATTTGTAATAGCATATTAAACTGTAAATGTTATTAAACGTTGCACAATTGCATGAGGGCTTCTTCCCAAACGCAACAGCACATTTGGATCAATCTGCTGGATGGAACGGGCCACTCAGCAGGACGTTCGCATGTTGTCTGCCTGCCCGGGTTTCATGCCACAGCCCAAAGACTTGCACATTAAATTAACTGGTGACTAAAGGTGTGAATGTGAGTGGATATCCATCTTCATCTGTCAGCCCCCTGCGATGGACTCCAGACCCCTGCGAACCCATACAGATGGTAGACATTTGGAATAAGTAAATAGAAGTCTGATTCACACACCCACAAACAGGACTTGCACTCTGTCCAACAGGACACATTCTCTGCCTTCCACTCTTGATCGCGGTTCACTGTGGGGCGCTGAGGCTCTGCATGTGATAAGGTGAAACTTGTGTTCTCTGAATATCATGTCAGTAAAATGACTTGCGTTAAGGTATCAGGCCTCCCTGCTTCTATCCTTGCTCATCTGTTTTGTCTTTGAGACAATTAGGTCAAAGTTTCAGCAGACTACAGGAAGCCAAATTTAAGACTTACAACTCAGGTACCTCTAATAAAGGCAAAATATAATAAATATGAAGGACAAAAAAGGGGGAATTAGAAAGGAGCTGTGGGCTTTTGAATATGGTCTGCAATTACTTTACTACATCAAACTGGAACTTTTTCATTTCATTTTCAATGTCAGCATAATCAAAGTTGGGTTTCTATATGACAGTGCATGCCAACATCCACATATTAAGCAGATATTTGACTCACAGTTGTGGAGGTTTCTTCCGTTCCCCTCTTTTTGGTATTGGAGTCGAAGAGGACATTTCTGCCGCGCCTCTCACAGTCCTGGTACACGATCAGCCTGATTTGGCTGGGCTCAAGCTGGGGAAGTGGCCAGCTAGATGGAGGAAAGGACGGACAAAGGCGGGAGGTGTCCAAAGAGAGACAGAAAGAATGAAGATGAAGAGTGATGGGAAAGTCAGATATGCAATAGGAGGGTAGAAGATGGGGGAGAAACAAAAAGGTAAATTTAGTGCAATTAGACTGCTACAAAGACAAAGAGCATAAGTGTGTAAAATTACCCTGTAAGTTGCTGTGGATAAAAGCATCTGCCAAATTACTAAAGGTAAATGTAATAAACATCACACATATTTTACAAAATACATAAATATAAATATAAATATATATTTTTTTGCATTTCTCAGAATGCTTGTTCCATGGAATATACACATTATAGATAAAGTCATCCTCATGACAAAACACGTCAGGAGTGCAAAACAGAACTGAATGTAGAAACAATACTGCGCTGTCCATTTATTAAAACAACAACAACAACAACAAAAAAACAACAATTCAGAACACTCCTCTGAATTTATGAGACTGACACGGTGCCCCGGTCCACACCTCCACCCACTAAGCAGTTTCCATTAGACCCAACCCAACGCCTATCACTGTGGGTGGTGGGCCGGCAGGATGCAGCTGTCACTGACCCAAGTCTACGGGCTGAGTGTGAGCTGTCAGCTAACTGAAGGGGTATTAGGATCAGGATTTCATTTATGAAATAACAGCGCATAAGATGCTGAGGAGGGGGACAAGTGGCATGCCTTGCTTAGCCTGTTGCAACAACACATCATTTATTGATTTATATTTTTGGTGCTGTACACTGACCAATACACATAATGGCATCTACCACTTTTCACATTTGTTCAGTTGAAAGCCAAGACACTTGAAATCCTTTTCATTGCTAATGAAGGGAAGATCTGCCTGTGCTTAATGTATTCTTTGCAGCTCCACCCTGCTTTACATTCATACAGTTACACATGTGACATTCACCCAGTATAACCAGTCTGCCACTCCACTAGGCAAGTTGAGTCACCATTAATACTTTCCTTAAGGTAAATGAGCTTCCTCATATGAATGTAGAGATGAGCGCAACTATATTTTATACTCTCCCCAACCACAGTAATTTTAACAGTGAAATTACTGATTTAACTGCAGATAAATTGATAAATCTGGTATATCTGTTAAAAATCAACAATCTATAAACATTTTCCGTTTGCTGGTTCATTGGCGTAAAATACACACCTGAAGCAGAGGAGTCATTATTCCATTATTTTTAATGGAGATTTGGGTATATGATTTGAAACAGTTAGAGACACAGGAAACAGCTAGGTAATCTGTGATTTCATATAGCTCGTGTCACTAAAATTGTTTAAAGCAATACTGCAAATGATGTGGTTGCAAATTAAAGCTGCTTCCACAGAGATATGTGGGTGTTACAAAGCGTCACTGAGGTTAGTAGCAGACCTTCACGGGGCATGTCAGTGCCCTGGCTGTTTTAGTAGTGGGCTATAAAAGATGATGGGGTATCGGACCGACAGATAGATGTTCGGGGATTTGTGTCTGATCCGATGGATGGATGGGTCAGGCAGCTGGACAGAGTTCTGGATCTAAAAATAACCTTTTATTGGGGAGCAGGGAGCATGCATAAACACAAGTGTTTATAGTAAACGGGTTAATGAATGGGGGTGGAAAGGGAACAGTTAAGTCCATTTCTTTTTCGAGCACACTCGAGCCCACATTAGAAAGCAGTATTTCAACTGTTGCCCGACGACAGGACGAGGAATACCTGTATTTTGGTGTTCAGTGTGTGCACAAGAGAGAAAAACTCTGTACATTTGCATAAGTGTTAATTACAACTTCCCACATGTGTCATATAAATGTTTTCATCTATGGTGGTCTAAATTTTATCTGGACAGAATATGAAGAAATTGGGCAAATATAACACAAATAAATGTGCGTTGCTTCCACTACTATTCATATAGCAGGGCTGTTCCTGAATGTCCCACAACTGTCCCGAACCTTTAACAAAGAGGATTCCAAATTACTTTTCTCTTCTGGCCAAGTGAAGAACATATGTGCAAGTAGACGGTGTGCATAAAATCTGGTGGCTGAAACCTCCGTGAGTTCCTAACCGTAGCCATTCTGGAGGGCAGAATTATCCAGTGGCAGCAGCAGAGGGGAGCGAGGTGATAAGTTGTCAAAATAAAGTCATCTGACAGATGCAGGTTTAACTTTATAGAACTCATATTGGCAAGAGTGTGCAAAGAGCTGGAAGAATCTCTGCCTTTCACTTCTTTTGCTTACTTTGTTTCTGCTAGCCAGAAGCACTGCCTACCAATATGGAGTAAAACCCCCATGTGAATATAAATTAGGGATTGTAGGCATTCAACAGATGAAGCCACATTTCACTGCATGCATGGTGTTGCACAGTTCTTTTCCTCTGCTTTGTGTATGAACTGCTTTTTCTGAAGAATCTGTTTTTTTTTTTGAGTTACTTAAAGTTCTGTGTTATTCACAAGATGTTTTTAACCTTTCCAACTAAAAGCACACATTACGTCTGTAACCCTATAAATAATGACAACCTTACGTATTCTCCCAACACTGTCTAAATCTATGCACGAGGCTACGACTGGTCCTTGTAAACCAAAACCACCAATTACTGTACTGTAACAAACGATCACAAATAAACTAAAAACCATTTGTTGACCTGAAGCTGGTGTTGGAGGTGGATTCGTTCCATGCTGGGGTTTTTTGCACTGTTTACATGTCACTGATATTCCAGCCTAAGGCTATTTGGAAGATTCCCTATTTTGACAAACCTTTCTGGTTTTAAAAATATTCTGCGACATTTCAAATGAGCTGCTTATTACTTTTGTACGTATATCATTACTAATTAGGTCAAAAAGTTCAGTAACTGCTGAATGACTGCTCTGCTCTCCTAATGCCTCCCTGCAATTAGTCTGCCAGTCTGGTTTATTTATAGAATGGCTTTGCTGTTGTTTTTAATGTGTTGAACTGTTGTGCATTATTGTATGACATTTCTGTTGGTAATTATTACTGGAGCATTAACATTAACACTGACTGAGGTATAAAACTGGTAATTGCTGTCTGAATTCCACTTTGAACAAAATATGGCATTACTTAAGACATAACACGAAGCCGTTTACTTTCAAGCCAAATACTGCTGCAACAATTACACTGCACTCTTTGTTTTAAACATGACAGAAACAAGACAGACCGAGAGATGCAAAGAAGAGAAATAAACACAGGAAAGAAAGCTTGAAAAAATATCAATTAAGTCAGAGTAACAGCAATGAAAGAGTGAAAATGTTTCCAAAAGAATGGCTAAGAAGAAGGCGCAGAATAAAATTAAGACAGGGTTCAAAACAAGAGCCGGAGTGAAACAATAGAGAAAAAGAGGGGAAACAAAAGCTTGGACAACAATAGAAAAAGGCATGACGAATGAGAACGTGCAAAAGATGAGGAAAGGAAACCGTGTATTAAGATTAACTAATGTGGGAAAAGGTCACTGAAAACAGAAATGCAAACACAAAAACCTCTGACAAAGACAGAAAAGCATCAAAGAAAGACAAGGCAGAACGAAGGAGGAAGTTTCCCATTAGCGAGCTTGTGACAGTCACAGCGCTGACAGAGGAGAGAGGGGAGTCATTCATAAAAGCAGCGCATGACTTCATGACTGTCACATACTGTGCTTGTACTGCTTTGACCTCGATTTGAACCAAAGGGACTCACAAATTAGCACGCACAAAAGGATTCGTGTTCTTTAAACACACTGCTCACTCTCAAAAGAAAAGCTTCCAAAAGTTTTATGATGGTTACATATACAGCCTGGAAAAGGCGTCACCGCCCTTGTCGACGAACGGTATCAAACCGGAGATCACAGATACGTTAATCAGCAAATGTGTTTGAACTACGGCTCCACCCACACCCGCGCACGCTTGTTTCTGTGTCGGAAAACAAGAGGCACACCATAAAGCCTGTACTTCGCACATGATCACATCAACCTTGCTCATCACCACAACAGCTGAGGCTAAAACACTACTGGGGTTGCTCGACTGGAAACAGCCACAGGTTGCCGTCATGTCGACCAAAGGCTGAAATAAGCAAAAGGGAAATAAAAACATTGCCCTCAAACTTCTATTAACTAATATTACCGTGCCCACTCAAATGCACATAAGCCTGGTTAAATATTACCGATTCCTACCTGGGCATCATTGCGAGTCTGCCAGTCTTTCCCCTGCCCTTTTCCTCTCTCTCTTCCCACGCTCTGTCTCTCTTTCTATTCCTTTCTTCTTTCCTCTTCTTTCTCAGCCAAAGCAGGGTCTAAGAATAGTGGTGAACTAAATTCACACAACAACATGAGACTGTCAGGTGATCGCGGGAGCACTGTGTGCGCTGGACAGTGCAGCGGCAACAACAGCGGCCAGCCTGGACTACCGACTGCCAGAAAGAGAGTGACAGAGGGGTTTTGTTTGTGTGTTGCTTTTTAAATCCTGCTATTTGTTCGCCTCTCCCTTGTGTTCTCCTTCTTTCTATCTTCAGTACACTTAAAATGCCCATATGTACATTTGGGTTTTGTCCATAAATTTTTTTTAACAGCTTAAAAAGTCAAACTCTTACAAGTGAAAGTGTCCCAGCTCTTGATTCCTCTTTAAATCTTCCTACACAGATACTAAGATTGCGTTGAGACAAGTGACATCTTACCAGTAAGTAGGTGACATGGAAGTTAGTTGAGGGAAATCTAACTCTTGCCAGATCTGCCACAAAATGTCATTTTGTGCGTTTCTTCACTTAATCTCAGCAAGGCCATCTGAAGAGTACTTAAACATAAAAATATATTGAATCTAAACAAAGCCCATCTGAGAAATTTTCATATTACCATTCTTTGTTAACTATGCCTTTTTTTTTTAGCCATCTTCATAACCTTAACAACCATGGATGTATGGACGTAGGTTTACAGATGGCACCACACTGCTACAGTGAGAAAGGGCTGGTAAAATGTTGTATCACTTTAGGGTATTCAGGATTTCACTGCTAGACCTAGTGCCAACCACTGCAAGAGTTTTTACTCTGCTTGATTTTGCACTGCAGCTCTATTTAAGGTGAAAATGCTAATCTAGAGGAGACAGAATGGTAATACCAGAGAAGTCAGGAGTAACACACCGTGAGAAGCAACTGTGTCAACAACAAACTATACTAAGAACCGGCAAGATAAAACAAGGCGAGTTTTCCATAAAGGCCGAGGTCGCCTGCACAAGGCCAACGCAACATTGCCAAACTGATAACTCAGCACTGTGGAAATGATCTCAGGTATGAATCTGCGCCTGATTTATAACAGGCTTAATACACACAGGGTGAAGAACTGCCAGGTCAAAGCTGATGCTCTGTCTATGCTGTGATGCTACTTCCCCATGATGGTGAACAGCTGCTGCTACATGTGCATCACCGATTCAACACAGACACCCAGTAATCACATCTAATCTTTTGGACTCCTCTAGTCCTATAGGGGCACTTCCTGCATGTACGTTCAGAAATGCATAAACTCACAGATATTTCCCAGGGACTGCCTGCTTGTCAAACACGAAACCTTTCATATGGAGATTGTATCTGTGTGATGCTGTACAGAAGGAAAGTTAACACCAAGCTGAGGGACCACTCCTTTGCTGCTGGACAGGCCAAGACTCATATTACACAAGGGAAAACACAATACGCTCTGTACTTCTTGTCAAATCACACAATGCTGAACTTCCTTGAAGAGCCTTGCTACGGATAAATCCTACTAAACAGTGATTCCAAAAGAGCTGACCTACATGGCCTGGGGGAAAAAAATGTCACGCGACTACCTGCATACCTGTTTTCTCTGCTGGTTGTGTTGTATTAAACACTTCTGCATTCCAGCAATCACATGATGCTGAGTGGGTGAAGATGCTGCAACACCCAGTGGCTACTGTGCGCACAGTAGTTGTAAACAAATATTAGATCTTTCATAGAGATATACAAGTGACCAAAACACTGTTGTGTTCAGGAGAAAACTTTCATCATTGGGAATTCATTTTCAATAGCCTGCTGAAATATGGTTTATTTTGATCTTTACCCTGTTTATGTGTAGCTTATTGTCTTATGTCCCAATCTCTGAATCAGCAGCACATGACAGAAAGGAGGTGATGAGACTAGCGAGTGTATGACTGTTCCACAAAGAATCACATGCAAAAAAAATCATCCAGCTAAACAGGAGTGGTATTGCAGACCATGTAGAAAAAAGGATGGTTGGTTAATTTAGATAAAGAGAAGCAGATGTGCCTCCATTTTCCAAAAGCTAAAAGGTATTACACATAAAGGTGAAGCTTTTCTGTTTTCACTGCTTCATTTGTGAATCAAAGGAATAGAAAGTCATTTAATGACCCAAGAGCTTCTGGCTGTGAGGTCACCTTCTTTGCACCTCCCTCCCCATCATTTCTGTATGTCTGTCTCCATCTCTTCTTTAGTAGAAAGTGAGGTAATTAGGTTTGGAGACAGCAAATGTTTTACTTTGACTTTCAGCATGTCAACAGACAAAGGGTTTACAATTCTGCTTATGTGTGGCTGTCATAAGCCACATCACCATTACACCAGTGTGGATGAAATGCATGCGACGGGTATATGTGAATCTTCCTCTGGATCAGGGCTAAACAAATGCTGGAAGCGGCTTGACTAGCTAATGGAAATTTCTAGCAGTAATGTAAATTCAAAGACTAGCTCCTGGTGATGAAGAGAGGGCACGAAGATGGAAATATCAAAATGAAACTTCTTAAGTACGTCAGAGACTATCCTGAGAGTGAAAAGCAGAAAGACATCTCTATTAATGAGCCCAGTGATGTCTGAATATGGAATGTCTGCCATGTGTGGCAGAATTTACATCGTTACATCTATCTTATTGACGTTGTTATAAGGTGAATTTATATATGTAATTATAAATATAAAAAAAATAGATGTCTTTCAATATTCAATATCATTTGTAGAGTAGCAACACAATCTGCTGTCCACAGCAAGTGTTGCACTGTTTGTGCCGTCCTGCTGAACTTGTAACATTATCAGGATTAGCTCTGAAACTCAAAACCGATCACAAACACATTTGTCACTAATTATTGCAATTCTGACAATTTGTGATGCAGCAATAAGTCATCAAAAAATTCATGAGTTGAGTTTTATATTTTGTCACGATGATATGTTTCCTATAATTCGATACGGTACTAATTCATTGTCATGTGAGCCAAACATCCATCCATAACTTGAACCGATGTCCTTACAAACCCTCAGAGACCTTCAAGCCTTACCAGATGTCCCATTGATGTACTAGCAATACTCATCCGAGCGCCACTGCTTGTGTGCACAGCTTTTACATAAAACTGTATCTTTACCATGACCCTGCAGTTCTGAGAAGCTTGAGTGTGGCCACTTAAAATAGCCCTGATAGGAACCTGATGACAGCCATCGTCTTTACTTGCCTGGCAGCTCTGCAGCTTACACACACACACACACACACACACACAAACAAGCAGCGTTGCAATGCAAAGATATCATATTTACACAAATCCATGACGTTAAAATGCTTTAAATATGCAGGAGTAACAAAAATACTGGGTGTAAGTCAAGCAGACACATGAACACCTCTCTCAACTTATCCGACTAGTAGGTTTATTCTAGTGACTGAGAACGTAGCCATGTGATCGCCCAAAAAACATGACAGCCTGAGATTGATGAAAGCCTCACATGACACAGTGGAGTTATGAAAGTACGCAGTAGAGGAAGGATGCCACGCCAACCAGGAACTTGAGACACTACTTCGTCTGTACACTACCAAGGAAAAAGCATCACTATAAATACTAATGTGGTGTAAATTGTTGGCCTGAAACATGCAACATCATGCATTTTCACAGGCAGAGGAGGATTCTGGGATAAGTCTCATCCAAAGATGTAAAGCATACTCATGTGTGATTTAGTAAGTCTGTATTAGCTTTTTAATAAACAAACAAACAAACAAACAAACAAACAAACAAACAAACAAACAAACAAACAAACAAACAAACACACACACACACACGATTGGGTCTCTATTCTGAGCTAGTTCTTAAACAGGCTTGATTTTCCCAGTTTTGTTTTTAAAATAATACTGTGATCTTCTGCATTTAAACCACACATCTTCTCTCTCGCTCACACACTCCTTCATTTTTGTATCCCAACACAAACACAGCTATATTGAGCTCTATGGCCTAGGTCAAGAAGGAAATTTCCTTGGCAGGGAGAACAAGCAATCTCAGTGTGGAGAGGACAAAGCAATTGGCTCAGGCTTTTGACCGGCTACGGCATGAGCCAGGAGCTCTTGGTGTAATGTACAGTATGCTGTCCCTGATCAGGTGCTGCAGCCAAGGAAAAAGGAGAGGCTTTTTAGGCTTTCCTCCTGGGGGCAGCCAACCCGCTGCCCTGTGTGGTATTCTGGAGGGTGCTGTGCTGTGCTGTAATAGTGCTTTGGCTGACACATTATGTAGGGCAACTGAGTTACAAAACAGTGAAACCTTAAAAACAGCTATAGCGACACATCTGATAGATTTGCTACTTAATCAATTGTTAATTAGTTTAAATTCACAAAGCTTTCTGGATTTTTTGGGATTTCTTTTGTTGATATCTACACTACTTATCAATTTACTATATCCTTACATGTCAATGCAGTAATTTTGTCCATGTGTCTCAAATGACTATAGTTCTAATTTACCTTAATGGGAAATGCAGTTGACAATATTTCTTAGCCAAAGGTTTCAGTTAGACTGCATCCTCAGTTTGTCTGCTCAACTTCTGACTACCCAAACACTTCCCTTTGTTTACATTATTTTCCTTTTTTCCTATGATCCAAGAATTTATTAAAATTAGGTAATTTGCCTCTGAGTTTTTTTAAAAAGTCTCTAATTGTAGCTATGCTAACTCCCTTGTCCTCCAGTTTTTCACTGTCAAAATGTTTTTTTCCCTTTCAAGAACAAGCACTCTTGTTCTTTTATCCTGAATCAATTGAGTTGTTTCTGCCACCACCAAGGTGTCCTCTCCAACATTCTCTCCTTCTCTTCACCTTTGTCTCCTCAGAGGTCTACTCTCTTCAGAACATTCCATGCTTGATGAATGGGAAACTCATGCCAGAGGTATTAAGATCTGAGCAGTGAGTTAACAGAAATACCTGCTGCCTGCCTGTTTGCTCCAGGATTAAAGCCAGCCAACCTCACACACTCACAGCATTTATATCACTGGGTACAGGGAAGGTTTTATGGCTACAGAACGTGTTCTGGCACAGACACGGGCCAAAGTGCAAGTGGGCATCACAAGGAGGTGAGCCTTCAGGTCCACTGAGATATATATATATATATATATATATATATATATATATATATATATATATATATATATATATATATATATATATATATATATATCCACCATGGGTGAAAAGCTGGGAGCAACATTTTCCAATGAAAGTGTATTTAAAACTGGACATAAAAGCACTTTCTCCTTGGTGGCAGACCTAACCCTGACCCCAATGAGTCAGAACATACGTATGGAAACTGAAAATCAACTCAGGGGGGATAGAGTATCCTACTAAACAGCTAAATGATGCATTGCTCAGTCAGGTTGAATTTAACCTTAGGGTATTTCAATAACAAGTATACTGCTTCTAGTAACATTAAATGTTTTCCTTTAGCTGCCCACACTTACATTCTGAACACATGAGAAGTTTAAGTGTCACCATCCAACAAAGATCGTTGACGGGTAATTTTAACCCTAATAAACATCAATGAAGAGAAAACGATCCAATCAGGTGACTCAAATCTGGATGATTAAAAGTCAATCTACTATCAAGGTATCAATATGGGGGGTGCAAAGAGGAATAAAAAGTAAAAAGTAAGAGTAAGTAAAAAGTATCAGAATAAATGATGTTATATATTTATAGCCAGTCTAACACATTTAACTTTATAACTAGTTTAAACCATCTACATGCAGCATCAACAAATCCTCATGCAAAAAGTATAAAACAAAGAAATGCAAAATAGACAAAATATTTATACCATACTCCCTATATAATAAGCTCCCTTAACAAAGAATTGATCGAATATAATTTACAAATATTCAAAAGAAAGAATATATTCAAAAGAAAGAATAAGCTGGTAATTAAAGCATATGGTTACCAAAATAAACAGCAATATGCACAATATTTTGTAAGCATCAGTATTGTTGTTGGTAGCATTTTGTTTTGTGAAACATTATGAAGCATCGTGTTCACACGGGGTTCAACTAATAACAATCTTCTTTTATTAACCTATTGGAAGTTTTCTGATCCTGAAGGAATCCGTGTTCTGTGGTCAGGGTAGAAGAACCAGTGTATGACAGACATGTGTTGTTAGCATCACTGCATGTTGGGGTTCTCCGAGAAAGTGTCTGGTGCTTTACACGCAGCCCGTGTCACCGTTTCCCGGGGAGCCGTCCGTTATCAGTGTCCGGCCGAGGCGATCACGTGTGCGTCACCAGCGAGCACACAGTGTCCTCCTCTGCCGCGGTACGGAACTGGCGCTGAGCACGCTGCCGCGGGGAGCACCGACGGAAGCGACGTGCTCTCCCGAGTCCTCGGGGCTGCCGCTAACCGTACGCGACCAAATCCGGTCACTGGACCGGGACGGGCTGCCTCCTCGCTAGCAGGCAGGTTCGGCTCCTTTTATCCGATAACTACAGGCGAGGAGGGGACAAAGGGGAAAGCGGGGCACTGGTCCTGCAACTTCCCGGCGACGTTAGCGATTGTGCTTGATGAAAACGACGCTTCGGAAAAAGGAGGGAAACGTTCGCTGTGAAGTCGTCGCTTTTGAAACGAAGGGGCACGAGTGGCGACGGGTTTGCGTTATCGGTGACGGGGTTAACCCGAGTCCCACACAAAGAGACAACATGTGCGGCAACCCCGATTACGTGCTGCCAGGCTAGCTTTAGCATGCTAGCTAACAGACGCTGCACGTCCCCCACGTCTGCCTGCACTTTGCGGCTTTGCTGCCAATTTATTGAACAAGTACACAACGAACCCCGTGTTCAACATGTGGATTCACGGCAAAACTAAAGCTTCCGGCCAGCGGAGGAAAATAACATTAATAACGTTAGCGTGCACACACACACACACACACACACACACACACAGTACATAGCTACCTGAAATCTGGGTCCTCCTTGCTACATCTCGGGGGCGGCGACGACAACGCATTTCTCTTATTAAAAAGTTTCTGGAAGAGAGTCGGAGGCATTTTGTACCAAACTAAATTGGATACAGAAGGTCTCTCCTTTTCAAATCCAAGAGGGAAGCTTGTTCCTTGTAACTGTCTCCATGGGTGTCAGAGTCATATGACAGGCATTAGTCACAGGAGCTGCTTGGCAACCCGCTACTTTTTTCTGATTGGCTGGACGGTGGCTGCCGCTGTTACTACAAAATACCCAATTGGTTGGTATTTTTGGTCCAGTATCACGTGGTCATTGGATTCGCTGTGTTGATGTTTTGTCGAGAATCATGGCAGCATGAAAAGAAGTCTCAGAAATCATAGAAGCAAGGCACCAAAAGTATATTAGACAGCCAGTGACGGTAAAACAAGCGCAGGAGGGAATCCAACCAGCTGTGTTTATTTATATTTATTGCTCACAACTATGTACAATTGCAGAGAGATATGACTCAAAAAACAAATAAACTTACCTTTTTACTTTGCATTTAAGTTCATTAACAAAACACAATATTTCTATTTAACACATGCGACTGTAAAACCTCTGCAGGAAAATTATAAGGCTGGTCATTGAGAATAAATTATTAGAATACAGGTCTGACATCTAGTGGTCATAATGCACCACACACCAAGTCTTTGTGCTTTTTTTTTATACAAACGTTGAAAGGATCAAATTTGTGATCTACCAATATAATGACAGGGAAGTTAAATTGCCACTTTCACAAAGTTCATAGTGATTAGGCAAATGCATGTACAGCAGGCTGTCGTGCCTTTTAATTATTTCTCTTTAAATAACAAATTTAAATTAAACTTAAATGGAGCATTGCATGCCATTTTCAATTTTGCTGTTTAGAAATACACACAAATAACTATTGCAGGACACTAAAACCCACATCAGTTATACATCAGAATCAACTGTGTGCTTGCCAGCTGTGAGAGGAAAGACCAGATCATCTTTGAGCTTGAAAGACCTTTCTCTCATCATGTGGAAGAATGATGCATTGCTCAGTCAGGTTGAATTTAACCTTAGGATATTTCAATAACAAGTATACTGCTTCTAGTAACATTAAATGTCCCCTTTAGCTGCCCACACTTACATTCTGAACACATGAGAAGTTTAAGTGCAAAATCACTCTCACCATCCAACAAAGATCATTGACGGGTAATCTTAACCCTAATAAACATCAATGAAGAGAAAACGATCCAATCAGGTGATTCAAATCTGGATGATTAAAAGTCAATCTACTATCAAGGTATCAATATGGGGGGTGCAAAGAGGAATAAAAAGTAACTATCAGAATAAATGATGTTATATATTTATAGCCAGTCTAACACATTTAACTTTATAACTAGTTTAAACCATCTACATGCACCATCAACAAATCCTCATGCAAAAAGTATAAAACAAAGAAATGCAAAATAGACAAAATATTTATACCATACTCCTATATATAATAAACTCCCTTAACAAAGAATTGATCGAATATAATTTACAAATATTCAAAAGAAAGAATATATTCAAAAGAAAGAATAAGCTGGTAATTAAAGCATATGGTTACCAAAATAAACAGCAATATGCACAATATTTTGTAAGCATCAGTATTGTTGTTGGTAGCATTTTGTTTTGTGAAACATTATGAAGCATCGTGTTCACACGGGGTTCAACTAATAACAATCTTCTTTTATTAACCTATTGGAAGTTTTCTGATCCTGAAGGAATCCGTGTTAAACTTAAATGGCGCATTGCATGTCATTTTCAATTTTGCTGTTTAGAAATACACACAAATAACTATTGCAGGACACTCAAACCCACATCAGTTACACATCAGAATCAACTGTGTGCTTGCCAGCTGTGAGAGGAAAGACCAGATCATCTTTAAGCTTGAAAGACCTTTCTCTCATATTGTGGAAGAACACCTCCCCGTCGCTGTCATCAAAGTCGAAAAACTCGGCTTTCTTTGGGCTCTCTCTTTCAGGCCTTTTCAGCGTCGCCCACTGCTGCGATGTGGAATCTTTAGAATGCATCTCATCCACTTCGAATGTGTCTGTATCAGGCTTCATCTGCTCAGCTGGGCTGAATGCCTCGACCGGATCACTACTGTAGCCAGTTGTACATTTGATTTCAGCTATGGTGGGGCTTTTCAAAAGTACATTCTCTTTACACAAAATGGGCCTTTTCTTGGTGAGCTGAATGAGCAATAAAAGATTTGACTATGGTCATAATCCCTCTGACATTAGACTGAAACAAAAATAAACATGTATATGAAATATTTTAGATTATAAGTAATAAATAGCCAGGTGTCTGTCTTACTTGAGCTAGAGTTTTACACTGTGCTGCTTTGTCTACACGTTGGAGATGAAAAAAAAAACGAATTAAATTCAAAGCCTAATAAATAAACAAATTGTGAAATTATGACATGAATCTTATCATGTGAGACTCTTTACCTGATTTAAAGGAATCTATTTGTATTTTACTTTCAGCTTCAGGAGCTTTGTTGTTGCTTCAGTGAGGGAAAAAACAGTTGCTGAACCAGTTTTAGTCATAAGATTGAATGTGTTGCTCATACACTCACATGTCTTTCAATCCAGAAGCATCAGAACTTCTATCACAAGGAATATTGGAAATCTGCCTTTTCCAAATGTAGCATTAAAAAAAATGGAAAAACTTACCTGATTTCACGCATTTCAGTGAGAATCGTGGAGGCATCTGCCAACAGACATTTAGTTTGTAATCAGACAGTTGCAGACTTTTAAATAAAAATCGCACTCAGTTTTTTTGTAAAATGTGAAAAATGACAATCAAAAGAAAAAAAATTCAAAGAATATTTTACAGGGAAATTCAACAACCGTGACGGACCAAAATTCTCCCCCATGTCTGCCTGCACTAAGCGGCTTTGCTGCCAATTTATTGAACAAGTACACAACGAACCCCGTGTTCAACATGTGGATTCACGGCAAAACTAAAGCTTCCGGCCAGCGGAGGAAAATAACATTAATAACGTTAGCGTGCACACGTAGCTACACACACACACACACACACAGTACATAGCTACCTGAAATCTGGGTGTGCTTGCCAGCTGTGAGAGGAAAGACCAGATCATCTTTAAGCTTGAAAGACCTTTCTCTCATATTGTGGAAGAACACCTCGATGTCACTGTCATCAAAGTCGAAAAACTCGGCTTTCTTTGGGCTCTCTCTTTCAGGCCTTTTCAGCGTCGCCCACTGCTGCGATGTGGAATCTTTAGAATGCATCTCATCCACTTCGAATGTGTCTGTATCAGGCTTCATCTGCTCAGCTGGGCTGAATGCCTCGACCGGATCACTACTGTAGCCAGTTGTACATTTGATTTCAGCTATGGTGGGGCTTTTCAAAAGTACCTTCTCTTTACACAAAATGGGCCTTTTCTTGGTGAGCTGAATGAGCAATAAAAGATTTGACTATGGTCATAATCCCTCTGACATTAGACTGAAAAAAAAAATAAACATGTATATGAAATATTTTAGATTACAAGTAATAAATAGCCAGGTGTCTGTCTTACTTGAGCTAGAGTTTTACACTGTGGTGCTTTGTCTACACGTTGGAGATGAAAAAAAAAACGAATTAAATTCAAAGCCTAATACAAAAAGCCTAATAAATAAACAAATTGTGAAATTATGACATGAATCTTATCATGTGAGACTCTTTACCTGATTTAAAGGAATCTATTTGTATTTTACTTTCAGCTTCAGGAGCTTTGTTGTTGCTTCAGTGAGGGAAAAAAACAGTTGCTGAACCAGTTTTAGTCATAAGATTGAATGTGTTGCTCATACACTCACATGTCTTTCAATCCAAAAGCATCAGAACTTCTATCACAAGGAATATCGGAAATCTGCCTTTTCCAAATGTAGCATTAAAAAAAGTGGAAAAACTTACCTGATTTCACGCATTTCAGTGAGAATCGTGGAAGCATCTGCCAACAGACATTTAGTTTGTAATCAGACAGTTGCAGACTTTTAAATAAAAATCGCACTCAGTTTTTTTGTAAAATGTGAAAAATGACAATCAAAAGAAAAAAAATTCAAAGAATATTTTACAGGAAAATTCAACAACCGTGACGGACCCAAATTCTGTTAAAGTCAGTTCAGACAGTAAATATTAATGAGTATCAGTAATAATAATGAGTACTCTCATAATCTCATATTAGTTTTCACTTTGTTTTGCTGCAACATTCAATCGTAGTCAACTCAATTTGCCTTTTTGTGAAAAAGGTTTTGAGAAAAAAACTCCTTCACCTCAAAGTGACAGAGAACACGGAGAACATGTTGTACTGTACCCGAGTTTTTCAGTGTTTTTTAGTCAGGATACTGTTTCACCAGAAAGTGAACCAGATACAGATATGTTAAATACCAACTGATGGTTTTACTTTGAAGTAAGCCTTTTTTTATGTTTTATGTTGTAAGTGTTAATATATATTAGTAATCAATGTATTTTAAGGCCTAATAATTTCAACAACAGGGTCTAAATGTCCTACAAAATAAATTGTATTAGGCAACCTTTTTACTACACCCACACTCTTTTGTCATGGTATTAACAAGAAATGTGTGTGGACTTTTGTCCCGCTTACCAATGATAGGGGAAAGGTTGGGGGGCTGGTGCATGTGGATGCTCTGAGCCCCGCTCGCATCTAATAAGGTGGAGTTTGTTATGTTGTGATGCAGGCCCACTAGCTCGTCGTAAACGGGGGAAGTCACGGTTTCTACTGTAAAGAGAGAAAACTGAAATAAGAAAACAGAATAATAAAACCACATGATTTGGTTGTTGATACGCATAACATGCACACTGACCAAATTCCTCTCCTCTGAAGATCTCGGGTGAAGGTAAGCTGTCGGAAGATGATGACGCAGATGAGTAACAGTCGTCACCGAAACTGAAAACGGTGTCTGACTCCACGCTGGAAGATGTGATGCTTTCCACAGTCACTGTCGAGTCTTTTTCCTCTTCTTTAAATGATCTTTCACCACCTGTCAAAGCCTTTGAATTGGGAGTCGTCCGAATGGTGAAGTGACCTGCTGGTGACACCTGGCCGGCTGACTTTTTAGGAGGTGGAGCAGGAGGTGAGACAGCTCGTTTCCTGGAGTTTTCAGTATGTGCAGGCCTGTTCAAGTGTGGCACAGACTCACGGTGGACAGGCGTAACGCTGGTCTGTGTGTGGATAAGGGATGGAAAAGGAGAAGCAAGTACACAACTTGATGTTCAGTGTTTTACTACGCTCAGACCCTCACATGCTACGTTAAAACATGTTGGTCACACAATAAAAGTGTTCAGACCTTTAGACAGTTTACACGTCAGTTGGGTTTATGTTATTTGGTTAGTTGCAAATTTGCTTAAAATATTACACTACAACACGTACTGTTTTAGTGTGAGTGGAAACGCATGCATCGTTAACACCTTCAGTATTTCATGTTCTTATTGCACTCATTTTTAAAAAAGTGCTCTATTAAATTCTGTACTTTTTTGCGTTTAAATTATCAACAAATACAGAAGCCCGAGGTAAGGTTATATTATTACATCATAAGTCATTGCTACAGCAGGTGCTGCAAAGCTGCAAACTCAATTCATTTTTGAGCACAATTATAACAACAAAAATCCCTCTCATTAAAACAGATCATGGTGTCATATGTTTTGTCCCAACAGAATGTTTGTAGCAGTTGCCACCAGTCAGGTTAATCCTGCATAGGATGGGTTTTGACCTCTCATACTGTTTATTAGGATTTGTTCATGACTATTGGGAGTTTGAAATTTCAGATACCTTACGTATTATATTAGTAGCCTGGAAGATACCATGTTAGACTAATGCGGGGGCCAGAAGGAGGACAAAGCAAAATGGTATCTTCCCACTTGTGATTGACTGAACACATCTGATTCAGGTAATCAGCAGTAATTACAAGGGGGCCCCTGAGGACCAGGGTCAGGAACCACTGACTTCAACCATCTATGTTACAGGATTATAGATATCAGAGTTGCATATCCGGATATGGACACTTACACACACAGGACTGGTGGGTTTGGCAGTGGGCACAATCATGTCCTCAGCTTCCGGTTCCTCAAGCAGAGGCTCACAATGTTTGATGGGCAGGAGTCTCCGGAGCCCTTATGGTGGGAAAGGAGGGTCACATGGTGATTAGCTCAAATGATCAAAGTGGGTTTAAAATCCAGTTTTATTTTTTTGTAGGTGTTTCAACAACCAATGGAGCCTCAAACTAATCAGACAAGTTCACAGCGGAACTAAATGAAACCGGCGTAACGTGGCGGAAGCGTTTGCGTGTCGCTCTCTCTTACTGTGGCGCGTGCCCCGCGCGGGCCTCACAGGTGTGTCCCGTTGTTGAGTCAAACCACGTCCACGTCGCCGCTTGTTGCGCTCCATGACAAATATGAAAATCCTATTTCCACAGCAAATTGACCCAACCGGAGCCAAGATGACAGCAGGTGCAGGGGGACCGATTATTTGACCGTTTACCGGGGTTCCCTGCGCGTTTGCTAGCAACCGAACATCTCTAGCCGGCAGATTCCATCGTCACCAGCTGTTGATGAGGATTTAAATCACTGCGGCAATAAGAACATACTCCATCTGCTTTAGTTCTGAAATAAGAAAACAGAATAATAAAACCACATGATTTGGTTGTTGATACACACAACATGCACACTGACCAAATTCCTCTCCTCTGAAGATCTCGGGTGAAGGGAAGCTGTCGGAAGATGATGACGCAGATGAGTAACGGTCGTCTCGATCGTCACCGAGACTGAAAACGGTGTCTTGACTCCACGCTGGAAGATGTGATGCTTTCCACAGTCACTGTCGAGTCTTGTTCCTCTTCTTTAAATGATCTTTCACCACCTGTCAAAGCCTTTGAATTGGGAGTCGTCCGAATGGTGAAGTGACCTGCTGGTGACACCTGGCCGGCTGACTTTTTAGGAGGTGGAGCAGGAGGTGAGACGGCTCGTGTCCTGGAGTTTTCAGCACGTGCAGGCCTGTTCAAGTGTGGCACAGACTCACGGTGGACAGGCGTCACGCTGGTCTGTGTGTGGATAAGGGATGGAAAAGGAGAAACAAGTACACAACTTGATGTTCAGTGTTTTACTACGCTCAGACCCTCACATGCTACGTTAAAACATGTTGGTCACACAATAAAAGTGTTCAGACCTTTAGACAGTTTACACGTCAGTTGGGTTTATGTTATTTGGTTAGTTGCAAATTTGCTTAAAATATTACACTACAACACGTCCTGTTTTAGTGTGAGTGGAAACGCATGGATCGTTAACACCTTCAGTATTTCATGTTCTTATTGCACTCATTTTTAAAAAGTGCTCTATTAAATTCTGTACTTTTTTTGCGTTTAAATTATCAACAAATACAGAAGCCCGAGGTAAGGTTATATTATTACATCATAAGTCATATGCTACAGCAGGTGCTGCAAAGCCAAAATGAGTGGTGAAAAACCCTTCAATGACTATAATATTTGTGAATCTAACGGAGTGTTTACTTCCCTCTAGTGGCCATAGGGAACAATTACAAGTAAGTGTAGAAAAATGTTTCCTTGAATTTATTTCCTATATTTTGGTGTTTGTTTTTTTTTTTTTTTTTATACAGACTGTCAATTCATTATTAGCACGAGTTGGAAAATGCAAAGACTTTGTCCATAGCTGCCCAACACTGTCAAATACACATTTCAACTCCAGTGGGTCCAAGTCTGAGGCACTTGCTCTTCACTTGGAGACTTCCTTTCAGTTTTGTCCGCTTCAGTTTAGAGGGACTGATTCTACTTTTTAACTCCACTACATTTATTTGACAGTGTTAATTGTTGCTTTAGAATCATATTCTCAACACAAAAAAGTGGAAAAAAATATGACTGTAGTTAAAAATGAGCATCACCTTATTCCAATACTACAATAACACTTTTGCGACCTACACTTGTACTTTTCCACATAAGAGAGATTAGTGCGTTTCATGTGAGTAAAGAATATTTAGTAATACCTCCGTAGGGAGGTAGTTATTAATGCTTGCACTTGGGTGCTATTTTTCACGTCGTCACATTAAAGCTGCAGTCAGCGTGTGGACAAACAAAATACATTTTTTTCTAAAAGTACAAAGTCACATCAAATGCAACTAAATGTACTTCTCAACAATTTATTTTACATAATTCCTATAAATCATGATTGGAGCCAGATCCTAAGAATAAAAAATATCTTTTCATACGTTTTAGTTAATTTAGCAGACAGTGATTATTTACCTTAGAAATTCTATTTAAAAATGTGTTAATGTCAGTTAAGAACGGTAAAATTCACATCATTTCTGGCAGCAAAATCATAAACAAAGACTAAAGACACTAGTTTAAAATCATTCCAGGATATCCTTTATTTCATTGTCCTTGTCTTATTCCCCACCCTCCCTCATCCCTATTGCTGCGCTCAATCATTACAAGGATATGGTGCTGATTCCATTTAACAGCAGAATAGATAAATAAGTACAATTCCCCTCACTACACGCAAAAAGAAAGAAAAACAACATCCATTCAAACCGTTGATTTCATAAATATGCTTACATCTAGCTGTCCTCGTTAATGTACATCCACATTGTTTATGCTTTGGGACGGTAATCAACTTAAAAAGCCTATACATTACTTCTACGTGTAAACCCCTTCAGAAAAACAGGTTTCTTTAGTTTAAAAGTTGATGCTTGGTCTATTTACGGTCAGTGAGTGAACTTCACTGGCTTCGCTAACAAAGCCTTGCACTAGCAGCAGTGGCTGTGGGCAGCTGTGCACAATCTACTATTGATGGTCACAAAGAATGATTCATCTTTTTTCAAGTCCAACGCTCGACGGTCTCAGAATCTCAGGGCAGACCGTTTGCATGGCCCCCCGAGTTCTGGTTTTGCGTGATTTCTTCTTTTTTCTTCTTTTTTCTTTGTGCAAAGATGAATGAAAAGAAAGTTGCTACGGTTTCACCTGTAGAGTGGGAAATTCGAGGATTGTTACAGCGGGCCAGTGCTTCATATAAACAAGGAGCATGCATGCTAAACTGCTGACCACAGCCATGTAGAAATGACCGCACGAAGATGCCAATACGTGACATGAACTGTGATTTGGATGTGGCTCAAACATTCACATGCTCCACATGGAACAATGGCTTATAAGGCAGGAGCTGCTACTCTTTTTACCTCATTGTCTTGATTCGGATCTCCAACAGAAGGAGGTGATTTTGGTGTATTTTTGATCCTGGTTGTGTCAGATTGGTGGAGACGTTTGAGGCCCTGCTCTCTGTTTCATGAAATGAAAGTCCACTACTTTCCACCGGGGTTGAAATTTGTTGTTGTCCCACAAGGTGTCAGCATCATCACGCATCTAGACATCTCCTTCAGCTACACTACACACAAAGACATCACACTTGCTGCCATTGGACTGTGGGTTCAGGTTGTGTTTGGCTGGTAGGTTTAAACCGATATAGTGGCGAGAGGTGACAGGAAGTAGGAATGGACTGCTTAAAATAAAAGTGCTGATGAGTTTCTTGCGCTTGGGTCGGAGCATTTGATGGATGGTTTGGGTGGATAGCAGGTAGCAATGTATGGAAGATTTAATCTACGCCTAAATAAAAAAAAAAAACCAGCAAAGAAATAAAGAGGAAAATAATAAACATTGCTAAATGCATTTCTATAAACATGCTAGAAGGACAATAAATGTTGCATCCCTTTGTTTGTGACATGAATTTCCCATGTAACATTAAAATAAAGATCAAGTTTAGAAACCAAAGTGAAGATGTGATGTTTCAACATGCCAACATGTGAAACCATCAGGTGTCCAGTCACAGCCGGATGCAGTGCATGACGTTACTGCTGGTAATGGACGCAGTGTTTCCAAATAAATAACTTGCAGGTATGACAAGAGGTGTCTGTTATTAGTGTGAGTGATGATAAGACCAACGGATTGTGCAACTGTACCTGACGGCAGTAAAATACAGTATGACTTCGGCAGACACGCATGCAGCAAAGTGCTTTACTGTAAAACGGTGTCATCAGCAGCTGTGTGAATGACTTTGCAGTGAGACAGTTTATCGTGGCCTCGGTAAAGCCTCCGCATTGAAAAGAAGAAGCACCTTTGCAATTTCTCACGAAATGTGGCTGTGACTGGCAGCTCTGTGCTGCTCTCTGCTGGACAACACTGAACTGCATCACAACACTGTCCAGGTGGCGTTGAAAAATTCATGTCACTGGCTGTTTAGAATAATTGTCCTTCAAACTTATGATTGAACTGATCTGTGATGCAGTAAATGCATACATACAAAGAAATACATATAGCACATGGATTCGCTTTATGTCTTTACGTTTGTTTTCATTTAGGCGTTTTAAATCTCCCACATTTGGGCCGAGTTTTTCCTGGCTTTCCCAAAGCATTTTAAACCTAAGGTGTCTCATCTTTGTCCCATTGCGGATCAAGGGTCAAAGCAAATCTTAGTGTTAAGATGCCTGAAGGAAAATGAGGTCCACCGGGGCCTTCACATGGAGATGCTGCTGTAGAGCTCCTCAATCTTCCCCTTGAAGTACTCCTTCAGCTCCGGTCTCTTGGCCTTTAGTGTTGGAGTCAGGAGGCCATTCTGAATGGAGAACATCTCATTGTGGACGTAGATGTTCTTCACCTTTAACACCAAAATGCAGAAGACGACGTGTGATGAAACTCAGATAAGAAACAGCTGTTACACTGTGTAAAAAAGCATTAGCTTGGACGTGTAACTTGTTTTTTTTTATTCAAACAATACTGCTGCAGTGAAAAGGGACAGAATATTTAGATATTTCTGTCTAAAATTCAAACCGACGCCCACCTGTTCAAAAGAGTGGAGGCCACTGGCCTTGCCCAGACGCACCAAATCTTCAAGGATCGCCTTCTTCAGCTCCTGTTGACAAGACAAAGTTACCTTCAGTCTTTTCGGCCCGTGTTTTATCATCCATCAGCAAACGCTGGAAGCCACGCACCACCTACCGTGTTTTCACAGAGGTCGGTGTAGGAACCCAGGATGCCCTTCTTCTTGGCCCATTCAGGCATGACTTCTGGGTCAGGAACAACAATTCCTACCAAACATGACTGGACAGAGGACACAAACATTCAGGTGACTATGTACAGCAGTGTATTTGTTGTGTATTTCATGGACACACACGTACATTCACGCGTCACATTAATGACTATGGGACACTGAGGTGTGTGTGTGTGTGTGTGTGTGTGTGTCTGTTCATGTCCTTGCCTGCAGACTGTCTCCATGAACATAGAGCTGTGCCACGGGTTCGCTCCTAATGTAGATGTTCTCGATCTTGTCGGGGGAGATGTACTCGCCCTGTGCCAACTTGAAGATATGCTTCTTCCTGTCGATGATCTTCAGTGTGCCATTCTGCAGGAAAAGAGCGGTTAAACAATGTGAAGACATGAAGAATCACGTTGTCGCACGGTCGCTTGGAGGATGCGTGTACGTACAGGTAACCATTTGCCGATGTCTCCGGTGTGGAGCCAGCCGTCGGAGTCCAGCGTTTCAGCAGTTCTCTCTGGGTCTTTGAGGTAGCCCTTAAACACATTCGGTCCCTTCACACAAACCTACGTGGAAGGATTGAAAAGTGGGCAAGGTGAAATATCTACAAACACAATTTCCTCAAAAGTTGGGACTTTTATTACATTGAATGGAACTAAAATCGTTGATGAGACCTTTTATATTTTTTACAAAAGTGCAAATGGACTGAAATGGTGGAAACGAGTGTTGGGGTCAACATGCAAAAGCACCCAGACTGTTATCAGCGTACGTGGGCGCATCCGTGCCTGTTGCATTTCTGACTAAACCTGGATTTTAGAGAGATGTAGGCCGCCATCAAATCAACATCTTTTCCTAGGAGGTCAGTAAATATAAAGGTGCAGAATAAGAATTACTGAAAAGTATTAGGTTGACAATTACAGTGTTTTGGTAAAAAATTAGGCCACAATTACAGTGTTTTGGTAAAAAATTAGGACCCCGAGCATTGAAAATGTCATTGGACATAGTTGTTGGGATGAAGTCAGTGGAACTGAGGAGCAGGTAATAAAGGAACGTTTTCCTTCTTCTGCTCCTTTTCAGTCACACACAAGTGGCTAGAATGTGATTATATGAATTATAATGTTTTGGGCCATGCACAACATGAGTGGAACTAAAATGACATGTATGATAAATGAAAGAATGAGTGAATGTGCTAAAACAATGAAAACAAAAACGGGCAAATCTATGGATTATGAGTGTTTTTCTATTTTCATGATGCACACACATTCTTCGTGTCTCTTCCAAGATCACTTTGCTCACCTCTCCCTCTCCCTTCGAGGCAAAGTAGTTCTTCTCAGGAACATCCACCAGCTTGATGAGGTTACAGGGCAGAGGGGCCCCAACGTGACCTATTCAGAGAATCCAGGACGAAAAAGAAAAGAAAATTAGAAAACGCACCAAAATAACTTTGATCAAAATTAAACCACAAAGATGGAAACAAGTTAAAAACTTTTTAGTTAAAAAAAACATGGATGAATCACATGAAGCAGGATTGTTACCCAAAAGTGACCAAACCATAAAAAGATCAAACTGTATCACTAAGAGACAGAAAAGCTACAGAATGAGCCAAATAAAAGCCCAGTCAGCACAGGTACGGCTCCACAATCCACCCTCCCTCTGACCCCGATTCAACTCTGAGAAAGCCCCTGTGAAATCTGGGAATAACAAATCAGACACTTTATCTTTCACTTCAGTTCTGATACCGTTTCCCACTATCACAATGTTACTGAGTGGGCAGTTTCCTACAGGAAGCGTCAGTTGCGGACATGTTTATAACAGGTGAACAATGGCTGCAAATTGATGGAGTCGAGAAAGTGATTGGCAGCGTTATCTCAGTGTGTGACGCAATGGTACAAGCTCAACGAGACCTGACTTTGTTTGAGTGTCCCAAATTTGCCGGAAGTGGATTTCTGGCCTAGAGTCTTCAATGTTTCGTCTTCCGTTGACATTTCTGAAACCTTTATTTAACAGTTTTAACGTGGAAATGTCGCAGACTGTTGGAGCACACTGTACTTTACGTATGTCCATATCCAAACTGATCAGCAGGGGGTGATGCTAGATTGCATTCTGATGTTGGCCAACACGTTATCTAACAGTCCGTGCCGCACGACAGGCTGGTGCACATGCCACGCACCTCGCACGGTGTGGGATTGTCTGAAATGCAGTTACCACTGCGTTCTTTGCCATGCTATTGTCACCATTTGTTTCCGCGAGCCTTTCTCCTTCAAGAAATATGAGGATGTATTTTAGCAGAGGACAGTGCGAACACTAAATTTAGGATTCATGCCAGCAACAGTTTCCTGTTCTTGGTGTTCTTGTACTTTTTAGTGCGGGTGTTTTAAAGTTTGCAGTGTTATTGCTTTTACTGTCTCCAGCGTTGGTATTTCACCGTAGGCGATTACAGATTCAGAAGCTTCTTCTCACACATTGACACTGAATGAAGTGAAAAAGGAGCGACCTTTACATTTTCATCATTTCTGGTCATAAAAGAAAAAAAACATGTACTTCTTTACTTTTAGCATCATTCAGGAAATGCCACATCCAACAATGTCTCAATACGTCTTCTAAAATGTCATTCAGTTATGCTGAGTCAACTTAGAACAAGATAAGATAAAAAGACTTATTATTTTGCAGCCAAACCAAAACCAGTATATGAGTAGGATACAAAAAAAACTTTTTTGTGTCTTGTTCACTGCACATATTTGCAACCTGAATGTGGATTAACTTATTCCTTTTTCATCACGAGGCCACACTGTGTTACTCGTGAAGCCACTGTGCTCACAGAAACACTTGTGAGTTGGCATTTTGCAGGAGCCTAATGCAAAGTCTGTGTGTCCTAATTAGACCATAACCAAGATGCAGTAAATGCTAATGCTCACATGCAAATGAAAGGCTCTGTGTGCAGTGCAAAGCCCTGGATAATGACACTGTGCAGTAAATGACAGGTCGAATTTGAAGACCTTCCCCTGAATCCCAGTGTGCACAATCCACTCGCCCCCGTTCATCTCCTCATGGCCTTTCAGGATCCGCGGGGTAAATGGGAGAGTAACTTCAGAATCTTCACTGTGGCTACTGAGCCCATTTCCAGTGTGTGATGGCTGCGTTTGTGTGAAGTGGTCCACGTGTGAAGTGGTCCACCTGAGCATTTCGTGCCATGTCGACTGTGAGAGAACGTCACGGTGGTTTGAGGTGATGTTGTTTCATCTTGTGTGTGTGTGTTTAGTGTTTTTCATGTGTGTAAGCAAGTCGGTCAGACTCTGCCAAGGACTTTCAAGTAAAAAATGAATGGAAAAATGCCGAATGATCACGGGTCTAGTCATTTTTACCCTCTCCTACGATTCCACTTGTTGTCTCAGACTTATTTAACTATGAAGTGTAACATTTTAAGATTTAGAAAGTATTTACACAAATTATAGTGTTGTTATCTGTATTCTGTGTGAAATTGTGCTTAGGCTGATGTCTTAAAATGCACTAGTAAAATAGAAAAATACTTTACAGTAAATGCTCCGACCATAGCAGTTCACTGAGTTGACAGAACAGTAAATGGAAACTTATCATCGGTGCCAACAGGTGTAACACTACGTGCAGCCGACTACAAAGTAAATACCGGAAGGTTATTGACAGCCGCCGCTTCTTGTTGTTTGCACTCGATTGTTGATTTTGTCTGTCACCCAAGCAGGATTTCTGCTTATAATAATAATGTGGCCTAACTGCTCTGACTCCTCTGTGTGACTCAGCCATCAAGGTGTCTCCCTTTTTTTCCATCTTGATGCACCTTGATTATATCTCCCTCCTCCCACTCACACTCGCCCTGCTTTTTTTCTTAACTCTATGAATAATTCACTGATGGAAAAGCCGATAAGAAACAATGTCTGAAAATTTCCATCGTCGTATAAGCAGCTGTAGGCTCGTCAATCCATCTGCTTCATTTGTGAACTTTGGCCTTGTCGTAAAAACAGTGTACGGGGCCACTGAACTCAATTAAACTCCTCACCAATGTCGGGGTTGTTTATGTCTTGAAATCATGACTCAACCACGTCTCTTTAGGACCTTTGAGCTGAATCTACATTCAGGTAAACACGTTTAGTGAGCTGGGCAGAGATAAGCGGGCAGCGCGTGGACGGTTTCTGGGCCTGTTCCATAAAGGCTGGGTTACCTGGGGTCCAGTCTCCAGGTGTGGTGTAGGTGCAGCCAGCCGTGCACTCTGTCTGGCCGTACGCCTCGTACACCTGCACACATGCAGACAGCGTCAAGGGAAGGAGACAGATACAGATTTGTGCACAGATGTGACCGTGTGTGTCTGTGCCTGAGCTTTATGCAAATGTATCTGTATTGATGAGGATAATGTTACATTTCAGTTAGAGGCTGAGGCCCGAAATTTGCATATAGCTAGTTAGGACGTGTCAGTCGATTTAATTATGATTTTTAATGCAAAGTTTTGCACTGCTCCACAGAAAGAGACGGGGAGGGAACAAATAGTCAAATACTTTTGTATTAATAAGTATTAAAATTTGAGTACAATTTCTGCTTTTGTAATTGTAATTTTACTTATGTAAAGTTTTTTAATACTTTATCCACGACCAGCTTGCGTCTGGCTCTGTCTGTCTGCCGTGATGCAGGGGAGGCCTTTATCTGCCTGCTGCGTCCGAGTTTCAGCCAAACAATGAGCCGACAACCCCCGTGAATAATTACCTCTGCTTCCATCACTATGAGTGACACCTGCTGTACATGGGTGGCACTGAAGGATTCAGTGAATATGAGTGCGAGTGTTAGAGTTTAGAACTAGACAAAATTATTTCCTTTAAGTCTACGACAGAGATACGAGCAGGTGTGTGTGTGTGTGTGTGTGTGTGTGTGTGTGTGTGTGTGTGTGTGTGTGTGAGTGAGACCTGGCATCCCAGAGCTGCTCTGAGGAATCCCAGGACAGTGGGCGAGGTAGGAGCTGCTCCTGTTATAATCATTCTCAACCGTCCTCCGAGGCTGTTCTGTACAGACAAAATATTAACACAATCAGTAAAGAATTCAAGCAACATGGAAAATAAGTAACTGAGAAAGGATTCAGAAATAGCTGAAATCTATTAATATGTTAATGAAATCATAATCCAAATAAAACATGTATCATGAATATTACATTTTTGGGAGAAAAAGTATAATTTTAATTCTTTTCACTTCCGTGAACACAAAGAGGTTTTACCCGAACAATGAGCCGCACGCAGGGCAAACACACACTTCACACAAATGAAGATGTATGAGGCTATAAGAACAATTCACGGTTCAATGTGTCTCATTCTTTTGCCCGTGGAAAACACAGGTACATGTAGTAATAAATAATTCCAGTGTGTGTGTGGTTTTATTGCTGAATTATTACTGTAGTTTCATAATGACTGATACCTGAAGGGCTGTGCAGAGTGTGAGTGTGGCAGATGGTACATGGAAGAGTGTGTTGAAACAGGAGCAGATTGATTTGAATGTCATGTTTGACATTTTTTCTGAGATGCTTAAGCAAACAGGGATGAGCAGCGGCTGTTGTTGCAGAGCATCAGCAGCTAATGAACCAGGCGTCTCCGCTGGTTCGCCTCACGTTTTTACCTGAATCTTACTGAAGAAGATTTTGTCCCAGATGCTGTCGCTGCGAATGACCCCTCTGCTGAGCTCAGCCCCTTTTCTCTTGGCCGCGAAGTTGAGCAGCCAACGTTTCCACGGGCTGTTGGCCTGGCTCAAGATCTGCACCGGAGACAAAAATAAAAATAAAATCTTGTGTTGTAATAAAAATAAAGCACTGTTTTTGGTTGGGGACAGTCCCTTCTCATTCCAGCTGCAGAAAACAAAGAAAGGCACAAGCTGCATTTCTGAGGAAAGCATTGTTCATCCTTAAAGTACATAACCTTCCTTAAATCCAGTACTCGATAGTGGAGAACTTTACATGAGTCATATAGGCCGTGCAAACGTTTCTTGGGAGGGAGCGTGAGTCAGTTTTCAGAACAATTACTGCAGAGAACTAAAATAACCCCAGAAAACTAAACTGCTTTGACAGCACTTTCCTTAAAAGCCCTTCACTGCATCTGTTCATCTCACCTTGTCGTACATGCGGTTGAGCAGTCGAGGCACAACGGGGAAAATGGTCGGCCGAAGGGCCTTCATGTCGTCTGGGAGGAGGCGGATGTCGCCCTGATAGAAGCCAATCCGTCCTCCGTGGCAGTACACGACAGACTGCAGAGACACACAAACACGGAGACGCTCTTTACAAAGCAAATCCTGATACTGTAAGATTTTACTTGCATAGTAACAAGAATTAAGTCACATTATTATCAAAGTACAGTAGCAACCCCCCTAACCCAACACAGAGAGACACACACAGACAGACAACCATTCACACCCACAAATCAACCCAACGTACGTCCTTGGACGGTGGCAGGAAACCCAGACGAGCACAGGGCCAACTCCTGCCGCTCGCCGGGATTCACACAGGCAGCGGGACAACCTGCTCCGCCACTGTCACGGTATAAATCCTATACGCTGCTATTGAGACGACAATGTCTCAAAATATGTAAGTGGTAAATTGACATTTACTGTTATAGTGCTCCTATGAGCATAATTTCACAAACATGCTCCCACACCGTTGGCTATAGCTGCCACCTGACCCAGTGTCAGTGTCTTACCCAGGGACAGTCTCCGCCTGTAACCGGGAGTCAAACCACTGACCCTGTGGTCCATGGCCGACACGTTACCAACTGAGCTCCAGCCCTGGGATTTTAACCCTGCTGTGCACCTATTATAGCAAAAGCGCTACACAAATTAGGAACCAAACAGTAGCTGAAATTCTATATCAAATTCTATATATCTAGAAAAAAAAGAAGTCTTTAACAAAGAATTAAACATTTAAAAAAATTTGCTGCCATAAAATTAAAAAAATCCCTTTGTTTTAGCATTTTTTTATTATGTCCTTTTAATGATAAAATGAAACCTAAATTTCAAGTCCCCTAAAAGTCATACAAAGTCTCACATTTTACAGTGTCCCAACTTTTCTGGAAACGGGGTTTGTACATGATGAATGTAGAAATTATTAATAAACTTACAAGCATTTGTTGGTCATTCGTGTGAAATACCACCTCAACATTGGGAAAGTGTGTCCCAACGTTTGACGGGCAGCAACTTAGTCATCATGCTAGTCCGTGAAGTTCACGTTCGAGCCGAAAGAGGAAGCTGAGTGTTTCAACTTTACGGTTTCTGGGGAAAACACTCCACCAGAGCTTCTGTAGATGAGGATCCCCTGAGGTGGACAAATATGGTGCTGCGGGCGGCATGTGAATCAGAAAGGAAAGCAGTTTGCAAACTGACCCGCAAGTCGGACACTGGACTAAAACGTGACGCAAACACACCACAGCATGTTTTCTGTGACCCAACAGGCCTGATCTCTAAAGGACGTTTGCTTTTAATCCATCCACCTTTTTACAAGTGCAGACAAATGATTTGCAATTATGTGCCACAGACTAACTCTGGATTAACTTTGCACAAAATCTTTTGTTGTCAGCGTTCGTGTGACCCTTCAAAGTCGTTTGAGGACAAAAGATGCTTAAGACATGCTCACCCCCCCCCCCCGTATTTGACTGAGACCAGTATCAGATATGGAGTGGTGTGCATGTGTGGTTGGCTTTTGAACTCGCTTCTATTGTGTGCTGAGATGCTGCTATGTGGGGAAGTGAGGTGGTTTCCTGTGTCTGAGTCTCATGGCACTGACTACGCTGCTGTACGCTGCAGACAAACAAACCAGGCTTGTTCAACCTGATGCAACCTGACAAGTGAAGACACACACACACACACACACACACACACACACACACACACACATTTGCTGTACCAATCCGTGTGTTAAAAACACAGAGGATTTAAGGGCTGTTAAAGAAAAGGTTGAGTAGGGCTTAAGGTTATTAAGAGACACAAATGCAGACTTAGAACATCCTCCGGAGATTTGCAGACTTTCTGAAAACAACCTGAATGGAACACGTTTTGCTTGCTGGCAACATTCAGTCAGAGCTCGGTGTCAGAATGAACAATTTTAGTTTATGTGTTAAACTTTTCTAACAAACATTTTCCAATTGTGAATATGCATTCTTTTGTTCTCAGCTGGAGAGAGCATCTCCAAGATGGCCGAACGACCAGCGCACCTGGGTGATTAACAAACAAAACAGGAAGGCCGAGACTGGGGTGCACAGCAGCGCTTACACTTCCTGTGAGCTTTTATGTCACTGACTATTGTTGCTGCGGCGCTATTGTGAACTGATCTGTGACTCAGTAGATATGAAAATAACTAATCTGATCCGATCAGGACACGATGTGTGGGGTCATTTAGACATAGTTTATTTCTTCTTTTGGCTTCGGTCTGAACACCAGCTGTGAATGAGAAGTGAAGTTTGATCTTTCGGTGTGTTTTTGTGACTTTCTTTGCTATTTTTCCCACTTGGGTTTTTAGTGGAAAAGAGACTGCAGACGGGACGGTGAGGAAAAGTTAGAATTAAAGCCAAACCTTGACTAAAACTGAAACTTAAAAATTTTCCACCCATCCAACATTCCGCTCTGAGTATGTTCTTGTGTGGATGCCAGTCCACAAAAAAGCCCAAACATAAACTGTCCTGGAGGCAGAAATGCTTTAATACTGTAGCTTTGGCTCCAAAAAATGTAAGAGCAAGCAAAGAGGAAACATCTGATTTGTTGCAGCCGAACATGGATTTTCCAGGAAAGCAGCCTCTGCACATGTCAACGTGTGCTTCAGTGGGCTGGAAAATGATGCAGCGTGCTCAGTACTAGCAGAAAAAGGCAGAGCTGGAAAGCGAAACTAGACCCGGAGAGGAGAAGTCAGGATAATGATCCTCTCCCACTTTCCTCCTCCTGCCCACACACTGAATAACTTTGTACCCCAACTGTAAATCCTTCCTCTGCCCCCGCCACCCACCGCACATCCTGAAACTCATAAACACAAAACTATCTGAACCCTGTGGACGCGATCCGGGTTCGGCCCAATTTACCTCGATGAGTCTCTCAAACATGTGAGCCAGGGGCAGGAAGGAAATGAGGCAATCGTCTTGATTGGGGAATATGACTTTCTGCAGGAGACAGAAGGAAGCAAACAATCAGATAAACCTCGACGTCAAAGTAAAGCAAACAAAACTCTGCACGGGAAAGAACATAAAAGCAGTGGAAATCAGACGTCTTTGTTAAATTCAGTAAAATGAATGGGTGGACGTTACAAAAGGTTGGCAAAAAGTCCAGGAGGATAAAGGGGCACTCACGTCTGTCACTTTGAGGAAGCCTGAGAAATCTGCCACCACGTTTCCATGGGTGAGCATCACTCCCTTTGGGTTTCCTGTGTAACACACAAACACACACACACACATCAGTATCATATTCCCTCCAGGATTATCCGTCATCCAAGTTAAATGTAAAAGGATGGGGGGAAAAAAACACACCCAGCTCAGCAGAATTACCTTAGAATTTTACTCATGTTTCCTGTCTAGGAAAAAAAAAAAGGAGCCTTTGCAGAGTTTCTGTGTTCAGCTCTCAAAGCAGCAGATTACTGACGGATGATATTTTATTTTATTGCCAGCAAAGATGGGAGCCCAAAGGGAGACAATAATGGCTTTAAACCCTCTTGTCGATTGCTTTATAATTGCTGCCCCGGTCTGTGGAGGACACGAGAAATATAACACACTCTGGCTCGAAAATTCCCAAAAGATGGTTTTTCTTGTGTGATTACTGTGTGTCTGCTAACTCCTAAGTGAGTGTTGCGACACACACACACACACACACACACACACACACACACACACAGTGGTTTACTTTAAGATCAGAGCAGAGAAGATGTCGCAACAGTGCAGACAGACTTCTCAGGAAACGCTGAGCGATTCATGGAAACTGGTGCTGGGAGTGTCTGGATGTCTCTCCCAAACCCAGTAGGTGGCAGCGTGTTCCGCACACTCGAGGGCGATGACGTGGCGAGCTGCAGCTTGTGTCATCTGTAAACTGACACCAGTGGGACACCAGTGGGTCCTCACATGACCCCTCTTCTGGTTTCCCGCCTGTCGGTTTTACTGCTGCAGGATGAAACGAATCCGCCTGCAAAAAGCAGCAGTTCTCCCCGTGTCACATGTTGGAACACACTGGGGAATCCAGAGCGAACGTTTACTGTGTGTGATAAAAAGGAGGGACGGGGCAGTTTGCTCTCAACACCGGTGCTGCAGAGAAACTGGATTCATTTACAGTAAATGCTCTTCTTCTGGTCTGTGAGCAGAATTCAAAGAACTGCGATCAACGTCCCAATGCATGAGACAAAAATCACCACATATTATGTGTTTTACTCCCATTTATGATACGTCAAACCAGAGGAGTGGGGGCACATTTAAAAATGTATTCAAAAAGTTTGAATCTTGAATTAAAAAAACTTTTAGATACAAAGCAATGAAATGTATAGAAATAATATTGGGTTATAAAGTTTATGTCCATGTTTAACTTCAGATATACTTGAAAAATAATAAGAAACAGTTGTAATAAACACTTGGTGGTGGGGGTGTAAAAATCCATCACTTGCAGTTGTCAGCTGATAAAAATATTAACATGATTTTAAATGTACCTATTTAAGGTATTTCATTGTGCATGTTAATATAATAATAATAATGACATAATTGTCATTCAGTGTTAACTTAGTGATATTGATATTAATTTAGTGATATTGATGGCATTGTTAGCAGTTAGCTGCATCATTGCGTGTGAATCTTTCAGCACCAGACACAAAATTTTGCACGTTTTCGACCCAGTTTATACAAATAAATTGGTACCTGTGGTTCCACTGGTGAAACACACAATGGACAGGTCGTCTGGGGCTGGTGGCTGCAGAGACAAATATATATTAGTCAGATGACAACACATGACATTGCTGAAACACGAGATGAACTTCTGCTTGTGGCTTCTTTGAATGTTCCACATGTTGCAGCAGAACAAAGAATTCTGGATGTTTATCAGCGTAAAGCTGCGCTGGCTCTTTCACGTGCCACCCCGACGTGCCATCAAACAATATGTGGTGTTATTTAGTTATGATGTGACAGAACATCCCATTAATCACTTACGAGGCTCTAAATTAGATCGGTCACCGAGCTCAGCCTACTGTAAGTTTGGGGTCATCGTGCCCTTGAAACTGAGTTTTCTTCCTGCTCCTGCTCGACACGAGTCAAGAGTCGACAGGAAACAGGGCAGAGCAGTGAGATGCGACGAGCAGCAAAGATCCCTGAGCAGATATGCCCCCAAGGACACTGCCGTTATCTGGTATGAGCCTCAAACATTGGGCGTCTCCATTAAATTAACATTTTCACAGAAAATGATTCTCGTTGTCATTTATGGTCAAACCATCAACCGTGAGCAGTGGCTGAAAGTAATGAAATGCAGTGAATTAACACTTACTATGGGTTTTCTGTGGTGCTCTCTGCCCAAAGCCTGTAAGAAAAGACATGGAGGTAATAACCATTACTAGAAACATCCCAATCATTATTAGACGTATTGTTGCAGTTTTTTCTTTGAACAGTATCTTCTGTTAGTGAACTCTCTGAGTTAAGGATGGCACAGAGTAGATGAGTCTTGACCTTAGCATGTATCAATATCATGTTATCAATCAGGCATAACATTAGTTAAAATAAAAGTAATAAAACCATAGTAGAATTATCACCTTTGTGACAGTTTCAAAATGTGACAGAAACTGAGAAATGACAACATTTTAAAAATAGAATTCATTTACACAGGTGGCTGATTGGTGTGTGTCACCATTTGCAGCTCCAGTGTTTGTAAGAAGTCGTCTAATTCTATGAAGTCATCTAGTTAACCACATGGGCCTGGTGCCTGGAACTCTTCCAGTAAGGACGATCATCAGAGAAAAATGAAAGCTATGCAGACACGCGATATGGCTGATGATGTGCAGATAAAAATCTCAGCTCCCAAAAAAAAACAGCTTCTGTTTTTGATAGTGAACTGACAAAATTCATTCTTGCAGATACTCAACTTTATCAGACTATAAAACAGATGTGGTGTGAAAAGAAAGATGGTTTGAGCACATCAACAAATATCTCTCCATCGCAGATGATGTGAAAATAACTGTGCAATGCAATTAGATTAATACTAGCACAAGCCAGTATTAGTCTAAATGTCATCAGGTGTATGTGGTTTTAAATGTAAAGAAGAAACGCTGCTGATATTCTACATGTCTCTAATTGCCAATTAGTTCCACAAAATGACCAAAAACACTGTTTGTCTGATGTAGCTTATTTTTCCATGCACCATCCAGTCTGTGTGTCCAGCATATGCACAATGAGCTTCAGTGTTTTAGGGAATTAATTAGGATTTTTCAGTAATTACAGTTATCAAATGACCAGCCCGATCTTTTAAGTCTCTGACGTTTATAACTATACCTCGTCAGGTATTTATTTGACCCTTCTCAGTATTTTCACATATTCTTTACTCATATTGTGTAGATTTACCAGGGAGGTGGTGACATATTAATGTCCTGTCCATCCACATTCCTTTGAAGATAATATCAAGATTTTGCAGTGATTGTTCTTCATTTTCACGTATAAGCCTTATGATGTGCTTTGCACAGCCTGCACTGAGTCATCGCCCTCATCAGATCTCTTTAAGCTCGGTGGAAGTTTGTTTTTCACACCTCGACTTCCTGCATGGCCTGCACGTGGACGCTGCAGCTCTTGCCGCGCTCCATGAGGGTAGGGTCAAACGCGTCCATCAGGATGATTCTTCGTAGTCCCGGAGTCTCCTTCCGCTCCACGTTTTCCAAAAGCACCTGAGCTTTCTCGGCCTTGTCGCAGATCACCGTGGAGATGTCAGCTGCAACGACACGAGCACACAAGAGAGCGCCCGCACCCTCGCGTGAATACCAGAATAAAAACACAAAAAAAGGAGGCGAAAGAGAACCCAGATGTGGGTTTGGAGTTCGTTTTAAATTTTCATTGTCGTTCGATCTGTTGTGAAACTCAGTTTGTTACCAAGAACTCTCTTGCGTTAATAGCTCAGCAGCAAAGATCTCACATCATAATTGCTTCTGTGGCTTTTGCAGAGTTTAAATGAGCTTTTAGGCAGAAAGTGACTCACAGAACTGTGCGTTCAGTCACCAGCGAGGGGAGCTCTACTGCTGAAAGCACTAACACCGGACACACACTGCACCTGCAGAAACCTCTGATGGTGTCATGATTTTGCTCTTTTAAATAAAGTTATGAAGTTAAATCCAGAAAAGAGATGATGGCTGTTGTGTGTGTGTGTTCGTGTGAGTGCCAGTTAGCATTTGCATGAGCAGCTTGTCTGTGTGTGATGTGTGTGCGTTTGCTTACCAGTGTTAATAATGAACCGTATGGCGTCTGGGCCCAGAGTGTCATAAAGTGGAACCACCACCATGGAGTATGTGTAGCAAGCCAACTCGGAGATGATCCACTGCAATAACACAAGCCAGGGGTCAAAGGTCACAACCTAGAGTTCATTCGTGCGAACCACTATTGTATTTCTGTGAAAACTGGACCATCCCTCAGCTTTAATAGTGTGTATCTTGGCAGTGAGACTGAGAAAAACAGACATTGTGAAAAGTTGGAAGACAAAAACAATGAGACGCCGTCACCTCTGGCCTGTTCTGGGCAAACACTCCGATGAACTGGCTGGAGTTTGGATGGCAGCCCTGATGAAGCAGGCCAGAACCCAGATGCTCAGCCCGGCCTGTCACCTACGGAGGAGGAACATGGGACAGCAGCGGGTTAGATCGAGAAAGGAGAACCACCCTGATGATACACAGTTTATCATTTACGTTAAATGATAATCAGGAAGACAGGAATTTCTACATTTGTGTTATTAAATAAAAAACACAATAACATCCAATTGTCACTTTTTGGAAATATTCACAGCTTCCAACTGCATGAACTGACACAAAAGTCATTCTGAAGTTATTATGTAATCACATCAGACAAATGAGGATTTATGATGCCATGCTTAGACAGCGATAACAAATTATAAAACACCTCCAACAAATTCCATGTTTCAGTTCAGAGTCTTGCATGTCATTTTCCACCCGAGCCTGGGAATGATCTGTGCATTGTTCAAACATAAGAAAACTGCCACCGCTTGTCTCTGAGTACGAATACAAACAAGCCCAGGCTTATCCTGCTTTCCTGGGAATTACAGATGAAAAAAAAAAGGTGAAAACTTCTACCCGCAGCTGGCCTGTATGAAATATGATGTCACTGATAAATGTTGAGGGTGGTGTAATTCATTCCGCGTGTGGGCCTCTGCATTGCTTCACACTAGATTTCTACATGCTTTGTCTAAATAAAATTCCCCGACAACCAACACCACTCCCACAACTTTGCCAGACATGTCGGGTTATCTGCCGTCTTTGTTGGGACGTGAAGCAGCTTCAAAGGATGTTTGACGTTTCCGGTTGCTTAAATGTAATACGAGAAAATGGCGAATGCCCTGCCAGATATTTAAAAAAAGAGCTGCTGGCACAGGGAGAAACGTGACGTAGGGGTGGAAATGAACAACCACCTGTGCAAGTCTCAGAAATACAACGACTGAATGACTCCTGGCGTTACACCTGCAATCATAATTTTCCAACACTGACTCCAGTTGCATGAAAACAGCTGCAACATTCTGTAAGAAACGTTGCAATTTCAATACCGTTTAATATTTTCTATGCTGCAGTATTTTGTCACTTCACATATTTGGCCAGTTCCGCACGTAAATAATTATTTAATGGTGTTTTCTAAAAACTTGACGAGGACATGTTGACGTTTAATGTACATGCAAAGTTGGAAATGCATTAAAAACTGAACCAATTAAATGTTCCCAGACAACATGCCAGAATATCTGATTTTGCAGCATAACTTTGAAAAAGTCTGAGTCCAGTGTTATTTGAATGTTTATGCTCAAGGGCGAAGACTGTGGTCTGACTTAATGAAGAAAAACATCACAGTCACACAATGAGTTTATGCTTAAAAAAATGACCAAACGCAGCCACACACTGGAGCCTGGA
Organism: Channa striata; assembly: GCA_033026295.1. Classification (NCBI taxonomy): domain Eukaryota; kingdom Metazoa; phylum Chordata; class Actinopteri; order Anabantiformes; family Channidae; genus Channa; species Channa striata. Next base: position 4,128,277 of record CM065182.1, read on the forward strand.
GTCAAACTTGAACGTGTCCTGCAATTTACACGTCCCCATCAATACTAGCAGCAGGGCTTCTTCACCTCCAAGATGATTTTTAAATATTGAGCCACTGATTTATGTTGCGCAGCGTAATAAGTGGTTTTGGATGAATGCAAATGCCGTGGAGCTAAATCACAGGAACGTTCAACAGAGTCTCCAACAGAACAGCAGGTCTTGATTAAACGTAACTGGTCACAGCACTACTAATGCAAAGTCCCGTGACAGCCGCGGCTTTACTGCCTTCAGTTCTGTCCAGAGCACCTCTGTGGGAATTATTAAAAAAGAGGCTTCGTGTATTCAGTCAAGAAAATAAAAGGTGCCTCTGATCCGAATCCAGCCAGTGTTTATGGTTCCTGTAACACACACACTGCAGTTTCTTTGTGTCTAAAGATCGTATGTGGGAATTTTAATGTTGCTGCTCTTTAAAGTGTCTGTGTGTGTGTAAATACACTTTTTATGCTTATTTGTGTCTGCAAAGTCACTCGCTGCAAACCGTGTCCAAAATTATCTCGATCTCCATTATTGTGTTTGGGAGGAGCTTGTATTAGCTGTAACAAAGACAACTTTCATTTCTAATCGCTATTGTTGCAGGGCACAGAATGTAGAGAGTGATTTATGACATCTGGAAGCTGCGTGTGCCAGGATCCAAACAGACTAAACATCGTCCAGGAGGCTAAGATTTCCTAGCATGTTAGTTAAAAATTACAGTCTACAACTGTATTGATCCCGCTACACCCACACTGCAACATTTTACGGCCTTTTTGTCAATGTTTGCAGACTGCGGTACTTGAGCAGGCTGCCACCGTGGGGCCGGACTCGGTTGCTAGGCAGACCGGGTGCTGCAGAGTCTCCCTGTTGCAGGGTCGTAAACTACGCAAGAGGTTTTAATAACAGCCGCTATATAACTGACAAGGTAGGTTATTGTAAAGCTCATCAAAGTAATTACAAAGATGATATGAGCGATGATGTCAACGGATTGAATTCTGGAATTCACAGATCTGTCTTGGATGCTTGGAGAATGACTTTTTGGATGAAATTGACCAGAGCAAATAGTGTAAAAACGACATGTTGTAAACACAGCTGTACGTGCAACTCAAATTCGGCTTTTGCGTCTCTCACTGGCTCCACTCGTCTCCTCTCCGCTACTGAAGGCCTGAGATAAGACGCTGCTCCCCCTCGACTGGCACTCACCTCTCTGTACGACATCCATTTGTAAGGCTGGTTAGGAAGCCGCGAGCCTAGGAAAGGTCCATCGCCTGTTGAAGACACAGCGAGACATGATGGAGGAACATTGTCAGACCTACAGGAAGCTGCGGCCCTGAGTTTTAAACAAATTGGTGTCACACAAAACATATCTCACCACAGAACGTTGAAAGGAGCCAGAAAATTCACAGAGGCTTTCAATATTAAATGAATTAGGACATTCTTTAACTGTGTCTGTCTTAAAACAACAACAAATCAATTATTCTGGTTATGCTGGCCGTTAAAAAGCTAATCAGTTTAATATTTTTCAGTATAACATTTTCCTCTTCTATAAAATGGTTCCTTGCGGAGCCAAATGGCAGAGAGTCTTTGCAGGACGTCCACCTGATCTCATAGACTTTTTAATACATTTCTGCACAGCACAGAGGCTCTGGGTTTTATCCTCCACTGCTTGAGGTGCAAACATAGAAATGGGCAGTTTATACAAAACCGCAGTGAACGTCGGCGTGGGACCACCCTTCGAGGCTAATTCGTCACACTTTTCTGTGATGAGCCCACAACAGTCGGTCAGTCACATCAGTCCTGATGTGAACCCGATAACTAACTGAATAACTGATTGTCTTTGGAAGTTTAAGTCGTGGTTTTTACGCAGATGCTTGACTTCTATCGGGATGTCTTTGGCCGTAACAAATCCCACCCTGCTATGAGTCATTTACAGACAAACTACAGCGGCTGAGTCACTCCTGAACATGAAGCGCTTTTCTTTAGGAGGAGCAGGTGCAGCTGGAGCACGACAAACTAGAAATTTCTCTGCATTGTGAGTCACTTCAACTGTGAGCCCCGACACTGTTACTGTTAGCAACGATGGCCATCACCTTGGCAACCGGAGGGCTCGTTTTACCTCCAGCAGCAGAGATTTCATTGGAGGTTTTATGGTCAGACCACAGCACAGTCAGACTGTGCACCACGTCCGTCCGGAGTGTTGCTCAAATGGGTTTGAGAGAAATTGAACAAACTATCTGTGTGTGTGTGAAAACTGTATTAACCATGATGACGAGGCTAATGGAGATATTCCGTCAGCAAAGTCTTGATAAGTGCTTTTGTTTCTTTTCAGTTTTTGATTATATTAAGAGTAAACATTACACTTCTGCAAAAGATTTCAATGAAGCACTGAAATGGTTATTCTGCTAAATAACGCAGTAGCCATAGATCTATAGCACCGTGTAAGCATTTTATCAACTCATAATTTCTCTAATTTGCTTATTAGGGGAGAGAAAACATGCTGTTTAAACAGATGTGGTTTTAAAAAAAAGTTGGGGGATACACTCCTGTCCTGGAATGTGCTTATATCTGTGCATCTGCATCTGCTTAAGTGCTCATGAATATGCGCGTCTCTCTCATGTGTGTGTGTCGTCCATTATCAAACTGTTAATCATTAGTTGTGCTGTGTGTGTTCCTCCTCACGTCTGTCTGGTTTTACATTAACGCTAATGGCAGGTTTACTGCTACTATATAATCACTTTTAGATCCCGTTAATCACATTTTATAGACGTGTGTGTGTTTATATCTGTAATGATTTCATACACATACACATTGTAAGTGACCTTTTATTGCAGGCAGTAAAGGTTAAAGGTCAGCGCAGAAAAGTGGGTAAAAGTGGGAATGTGCGTCCAATCACATCCTACCCACCAGATATGTGTAGGCCTCGCTGGAAGGCCTCGTACAGGGTCCTGGCATCATCGTGGTAATGAGTCATCAGCCTGGTCTTGTCGCCCATCATGGACCTGCGTCCTCCACCTTCATGCTAATGCAAAGAGAAACAGCGACAGACCGTGAAGCAACAAATCATTTTTCCTTTACCCAGCATCGATGATAAGTCTGTGATCTGATATACAGTACTGTGCAAAAGTTTTTCACACTTTCATAAATTTGTTCACACCTGTCGAAAACGTTTCACAGTTCTGATACATATATACACACAGGTGTGAAAAAATGAAGCCAGGACCTACGGGAATTGATGCTGGTTTGAAGGCAAAAGGTAGTAACACCAAATATTGATTTGATTTTGATTTCTCTTTTCTTCATTCACTGCATTTTGTTCATTTATGAAAACAAATGTTTAAGCATTCTCTGTTTACAGCATTTTTCCACACCTGCCTAAAACGTTTGCACAGTTCTGTACATCACAGAGGCCTGCGGTGCGTCTGTGGTAAACTACAACCTCCGAAAAACACAAATGTGACTGGAAATTGTTTCACTTGTTCTCCAAACGATAATTCATCTCGTTTGTCATCTGGGAAATGCATATGAGAATATCTGCTGAGTTGAACAGAGCTTGGTTTTGCTTCCTGACTCAAAGCAAAATCCTGCATGCAAATGAATTTTTATGTTGAAAAGATAAAGGAGCTCCGAAACACATAGGACAGTGTCACAAACACTCCGTCTGCCACTAGTTGAAACACCTTTACCAAATAGACCACTCATGTCTAAAGCCCTTCAAAGGAGTTTCACTTCAAAGGCTGCCGGCCGTGCCCGTCGGTACGAGGGCACGGGGCTGTGGTTGTCTACATGTGAGAAAATGCACAGAAAGGTGCCGCAGCAGTGCGGTGGAATCGAGGGCATGTCCGGTGATGTCAAAACAACTGTACAAAACAGCAGTGCACACCAGCGGCCGGGGGTGACCTAAACGAGTGTTATCAGCTTTTATTTTTATCATATCTGCACTGTAGCAGAGAGAGAGCGAACGGTTTGGACAGATTGGAGTGAGCGAACCAAACAAAAGCTGCAAAAGTGCAGCGGCCGAAAACAGGATTATGAAAACATCCACTTAACGTGTCTGTGGACGAACGCATCGGCGTCACAAATCCGTTCGTGTGCTTTCTCTTACCGGCACTTCCTCCGACTGGTGCAGCAGGTTGCAGGGTGGGTCGATGGGCCGCGGCCTGGTGGCCAGCCAGTACGCCAGCACGGCGGTCAGAGCGCCGATGCCCACCAGCGTGGACGTGGGCAGAGAGCTGAAAAACTGGCTGATGTCGTGCATCTCTGGTATCCTGAGGCCACTCATCATCTCCTGGGCCTGCATCTTCTCCATCAGGGTGGAACTCAGCTCTGCGGGAGCGACACATGACATCCAGTTCATCTGCTGCTTTGAACTAACTCAACTTTGGTGACAGTAAAGACTTGTCCCGCTAAATTTGTCAAAGTGTGCGTCTGAATTCAACACAAATCATTGGTTTGCATCGTTTTATTCTGAAATATTTTACATGTTGTCAGTGTTAATGCTGTAAAGCAGTGGAGACACTTTCTGCATATCTTTCAGTTTCTTAGTGGCAGTTTATCCTAGAAAGACAAAATTTGAATACATTCAACTCACATCCCTCAGCTGCCCACGCACGCCGTTTTAATATTGGTACATGTGACGGTATATGTGCAATTTGGAATTGAATAGACAGAGCGAAAGAATGCAACCAACTCATAACAAAGGGTTGCAACATTGTATAAAATATCATAAAATCAGCATTTCGGTTTGTTTTGCTGTTTCTTTTTTCTTTTGTGACAGACTGGGTCTTAACGAGGCTAAACTGCCTGTATGACTGTATGAACATAAAGAAAAATAAAAAGGTGAAAACACTGAACAAACATGAACAAGTAACAACCATAAACAACAAAAGTGTATCTTTTTTTAAAAATAATAAGCTTACCGAACGGTGTGTGTGTGTGGATAAGATATGCAAGTCAGTCATTACTTGTGTGTGTGTGTGTTTTGTCATGTAGCTGGCGTGTGTGTGTCTGAGGAGGAAATTAGTCCACGTCAGACTCGCAGTTGTGCCAAGTGTAAATGGCTCCTCCATCAGTGGAGGCTCACCTCACACTTCATGTGTGTGTTTTGACAAGCATTAATAATAATGCAGAACGTCCTCCACTGACGGCCGTGACACGAAGAAACAGCAGATTAACACGGCCTGACTTTACACGGCCTCGTGCAAACAGTCGAGACAGTGTGTCAAAAAATCTGACCATGACTTTATTGCCCTGAATTGTGCTTTGTGATAAAGGCCGGACTGGATCTCACTCCTGACTAAAATAAAAAATGTAACAAATCGTGACCATACACAGAATATAAAGCTGTTAAAACATGCTCCACCATTAGTGGGTGTAACATTAAAAAGATGAACACACATTGCATCAAAAACTGTAATGTAAAAATATTTAGTTATCCATGTCATATCAGCTATTCAGGATATTTTTTATTTTGATATTTAAAGCTAAAACATTAGCTTTTTGATAAGTGACATTTTAACTTTAGGGCATTTACTTAATTAACTTCATAATAGTATTTCTACACTGTTGTACTGATACTTTTTGCACCATTGTTAAATTTAGGTTTCTAAAATATGTCATAATAATGAGTATATTAATTTGTGTTAATACAATTTCTGAAGTGTTTAAGTTAACCCAACTTAAATATGTATGTTTTCCAGCCGTATTTCACTCGATGTAGTGATGCCATAATCTACTCCAGCAACGCAGAAAGCAAATTTAAGGTACGTCTATAGAAAATCCACTCAAAACTCACATGTACAATCTCAAAATCTGAGCATGTAAAAATATGATATTTCAACAGAATATCCTCGTGTGGAACATTTGTTTGCTGTTAGGGAGATTAAAGTTTGCAAGGCTAATTCAACTGTTTCAGACAAGTGGCTTTTGTCATCTCAATCTCTACGCGGTAAAAATATTGGGATAGATCTTGGTGATTATTTCTCCAACGATAAAGTTCCTCTCAAGGCTTGATTCTGAGGCTTGAGAGGCAAAGAGAGAAGAGGCAAGACCACAGTCTGGTACCTGACACTGGATTAGTGGTGTCAGCAAGAAAGCGGTCAGAATTAAAGATGTGAAAACGTGACAGTCAGTCCACAACTCCCGGTTTGAAAAAGCAAAGACATCTTTCACTTCTGCAGCCAATAAACTGTGAACCAAAACCTGCTAATAAAACTCCCCTGTCGTTTATTCGCTGTTACTCTTTTTCTCTTAAATCCACTGTTGGTGTGACACATGTCAGGGATGAACATGCTGTGAACATGTGATGAATCGTGACCTACATTCTTGCAGTAAATGTCGTTTTTTCCCTCTGTTACTACAGTTCGTGTGTCACCAAGTTCCGCCACTATTAGAAATTGATTTGTGGTCACTTCAATCTGTTTGGTTGGTCTTCTGCATCTGTTTTCAGTGGTTTATGTCTGTAAAATGTCAGGACACTAAAAAAATGTTTTCCAGGAAGTGGCATTACTACTTCTACATAAAGTTGATGCACCACACACACACGCACACACACACACACACACACACGCACACACACGCACGCACACACACAAACACACGCACACACACACACACACACACACACACACACACACAAATCTAAACTCTCCCACAGTTTTCTCAGCATTAGGTTTGAAACTATTAAAAGTGTTTTTCCCCGATTAGAATTGGCCTCGCCGGCCGTCTACCCAGATCCTGTGACCTTCAACTCGTCAGTTATGCCTGATAAAAGGGTGAACAGGTCTTCCCCCGCATTCCCACTGTTACGGTAAAACCACCTCAGAACAGATGATCTACAATCCAGCACTGAGAAGTGGAACTAGAAAGTAGATAACACACACACACACACACACACACACACACACACGTCACACTTACTGCTCAATAAAGTTCAGCGCACACACACACACACACACACACACACACACACACACTCAGTGAGATGCATAATTGAGCCGACGCGAGAGGCTGACTGCAGTGCTGACTAGAGGGTTTCCTTCCTCCACTGGGAAATGAGTCAGAGACAGCACCACCCACACGGACCAATGGCGTTGGGGCACTGCTGCAGCTCACAGCCAATCAGAATCACTTCCTGTGTTCTCACTATCTCCCCCTCCACACACACACACACACACACACACACACATATCAAGGCTGATGGGCTAAAATATCTGAGACCGTGGGAACGCTGACTTCTTCATTTACCTATTTTGAGTACGAGCAGGTTTTTTTTCACTATGGTGCTTTTAAAAAGAGAAGCTGCATCATATCAGTCTGCACGGGGGTGAAAGCAGGTTTCACAAAACCAGATGCATGAGGTTCAAAAGTAATTTAAGAGGCAAAAAACAAGTTCCGTGCCCCAGTGTGAGAAAGTGAATGCAATATAAATAGCTGGAATTAAGAGGAAGACAGAATGCAGGAAAAAGTGCATTTGCAGCACTAACACTAATAAGTCTTTCTGAACCGAGCTGCAGCGTTTGGCTTAGCACGTGGAGATTCGTGTTTCTTTTCTTATTACAATAGATACGGCAGGGACAAAAATGTAAAAATGAAAAGCCACAGTTCACAGTTCAAGGTTTGAGCCCTTCAAGTTTTATTGATTTGGTGGCACTGTGAGGTTTTGCTGCAGCCTCACGGCCTCGGGTTTCAATCCCAGTCCTTGCATTTCCTCCCACCGTCTAAAGACATGCATGCCGGGTTAATGGCTGGCTCTAAATTGCCTGTGAGTGGGAAAGTTTGTCTGTCTCCAAGTCTCGTGGAGACAGTCTTATGTCCCTTCATTGCTGTTGATGATGGTGCTTTATTTGTTTCACATTGTGCCACAGACACATTCTTTTTGCACCAAAATAACCTATTTCATGTTCTATGTAAAACGAGCTCCTGACTTTGTCTGCACACACCTGACAGTCTCTATTAAAAAAATTGGATTTAGGGCTGCAAACACATTTTTAAGTCAACTTAAAGTATAACTGAAAAAAAATCCTGTGGGCGAAGGAGAGAATTTTTCATCCATTTCTTTTTACTGGCCTAAATGTGGTAGAGGTAGCAAACTGTTAAGCATAAACACCAATCTAAGACTAAAATGAAGAATCCAAACATCAAATCCCGCCTGTTTCCTGTTTTTAACGTCACTTGAAGACTCGAACATGAACCTGCGTGCTATAAACTCGCGCCGAGTGCTGAAGGTTTCATACCTTTTCTTGGTGAAGCATCAAGAGCACGAGCTGGGTGGTGACAGTTCACAAGTCACAGTTTTTATCATCAGCGTTAACCAGGAGTAAAATTATGTGTGACTTCCTGTGTTGGCTGCCACGTGTGCTATATCGCGTATGTCAAACTTTACTGTAAGTTTGGATCCACACTTAATAATACACGACAATATTTAACAACGCTGGAAGAAAGTGCAAGAATCGAACGTGCTGCGGATCCACGGCTTTAACCTTTCTGGCATTTCTGAATACCCGCACACACACACACCGCATTCCCCCGACTGAACTTTCTACATGACACAACCACACACACAAACTCATACAACATTTCCACACCGTTGCTCAGAACTTCCACTGCTCTAATTCAAGGCAAACGTACAGCACAGTACCTTCAGGAACTGCTCTACAGTGAACTCCCTGACGCTGCTTTTCTCAAACTCTACTTGGGCTCGAATCCTCCTAATTTTACCTTGACTTTTTTGTGCAGACAGAAACTATCACCTGTAACTGAAAAACCACGACGTGGCAGATTACTGTGATGTGGCTATGACCAGAACGGTGCCATAAACACCTCAGCCCTTCCCGCTTCTCTTTAGTTTATGACTGCGCCGACGTGCAACGTTTCCTCTTTTTCACTTTGTGTTTCTCTGCAGTTCCGATAAATTTGGGAATTAGAGCTGCTGGGAAATGTTGAGTCTGATAGTAAACAATAGAAACCGCTGGATGGTTCTGACCTAAACAAAATTGTTTCTTGGATGATGAGGCAGATACAATGTCAACGTTGATTTTAAGAGCGATTGTGCAGCTCTGTTGATTACCACAACCAAAAAAAATAAATATCTGGAACATCTTCACATGAAAACCCTGAGAAAACGTCTTCGCTGCAGAACAGAATGATAACATCCAATAACAAATTAAAAGGCCAAAGTTAAACCTTTCTTGAAGTACGACACACTGTCTTCCAAAACACTGAGGCCGTTTCATTGTGTAGCTGAACAGGTGCTGCGTGTTTCATTCAGTAAAACAGCAGCTCACCCTTCCAGCTATAATACGACTCTCATACTACTTTCACACTTTCTCATGCAGAAAACAAGGCGACTAGAAACTTGTCACTGGGGCTGCCCCCTCTCAACGGCCACATTTGTACTCTGGGTCACACCAGACACTCATTTGTACCCGTGCAGTAAAACCTGTACCCGTCATCCAGCACCTTTGGGTAAAGGACGCCTTCACCCAGAATTCAGATTATGTCATCTTGGTGCTCACACTACGGAGCTTGTTATCCTGCTTGTCTGGAGCTTCCTCCACATGACATCATCCAAACTCCCATTGATTAGAAAAACTACTAAGGGTGATGTCATCCAGAGGAGTTTTTCAGCTAGAAGCAGAGAAATATTTTAATATAGTGAAGTCAGAGGCATTAGCCATATAAAGGAAGATTAAGTTTGGTGAAGTTGCCCTTTGTAAACATTATTGACTTGATAATTGTAATGGCAAATTATGTTCATATCCACAAATCTACTTGTAGTGGACCTTTTTGCTTGGGAACTCAAAAGCCACACATAGTTACCTTGAGGTCCAAGAATTAGTCCTATGGGGCTAAAATAGTGTAGATTGTCCCTTGAGGGACAGAAATGGACTGTGCTGCACCCTACACATTTCAGGAAATACAATTATTTGCTCGTGAGTTAACTTAGTTTGATCCATTTAGGGAGTGAAAAAGCAGCACGTTTCATGGAGGGTTATGACTGTTTGTTTGCTCTGACCAGTAACTTCCTGGAGTCTCTTCGAACTTCTGTACAACTGCCCAAAACCCAAGAAGTGGTCAAACACGTCACGCCCACACACAGCGGGAGTGTTTAAATTAATAAGACATAACGTGTTAGGAAATGAGCTTTAGACGTGCTCGGTTGGTGTTTGTTGAACGAAGCACGGCTGATCTGTTTCCCCTTTTGTTCAGTCTGTGTGCCAGGTTAAGATAAGTTCAACTGAACCAGAAGGTAATTTAATACATTTCCCCAAAATATCAAACAATTACTTTAATGCATAGACATTAGATCCATAAATGTTGAGGGTTTCCTTTAAAAATTATGCGAAATTCTTATAAAGGCAGCAGCACATTCTAAACAAGTAAGAGGCTATAAGTTAGGTGCATTATAAATTTGTGATATGATACAAAGTGAATGAGCTTAGCAGCAAAAAAGTAAATTAATTGCCAGCGTTGATCTAACAAACACTTTATGGCAGCTGTTGTGAAATCAAAACACGCTCGGATTTGATCGATTTGCTCGTAGCCTGTCAAGTGAATGTTTTCCTAGACTTTATGTTGCACATTGCAGATCATTTCACTTCACACTGTGCTGCTGCACATCACGCTAAAGCTCAACCGTTCTGCTGGGAAGATCAATGACAAAGCACGAGCCGGGCGGGAAGCACAACACACACCGACAAGATCATTTCCATGATAGTGTCATACAAACAGCTGCACCGTGTCATCAGAACCAACACACTTCATTTCACAAAACCTTTACATGTGATGACATCACTTGGAGGAACGTTCTCTTCACATTATGTCGTCTTTTTGCTCACACTGTAAAGTTTGTGATCATGGTCTGCCTTTTTCCAGAGCTCCTCCAGATGACATGAACTGAAAAAAACTCCTCCGGGTGATGTCATCAGGAGTCAGAGGGAAGTTTAAAAGCATTAATGTACATTTACACACTAAAGTAAAGGCACAGAAAACCAGTTGAAAATTGGTGAAGTCGCCCTTTAAAACCAACAGCCGGTGAATGACTAACACGTTTAGTCACTGATCTTTTATGCCCATAATTGCCAAGGTGCTGCTCCAAATAGCGATAAAACACGCTAATGACAGAAAATATGTTCATTCACTTGCTTTGTCTGCTTGTTGGCCTCCAACTGCTCGATTAATTTTCCAATCAGAGTCCAAATGTTCGCTATAAACCCCTGCACATCACTTTGGGAATACTTAGTGTAGACGGGAAGTGGGTTGTTTTAGTGGCAAAGATGCTTGTCGCTGTGCGCGCTTTGTGTTGTGTTCACTGGCTGACACGCTGTGGAGCGGCTGCACTGATGACCGAGCCACTGAGGATTAGTCTGTGAAAAGAGAGGCTCTAAATATAGACAGACTCCATAACCTACAGACACCGCTGTGCTAATAGCTGGGAGGGAGAGAGAGAGAAGATACTGTGCAGAAACACACACACACACACACACACACACACACACCACCTCAATCACCCAGAGAAAGACACTAAGAAAGCGAACAAGATAAGATGACAGCAGGGGACAAAACTGTGTGGATGAAAATAACAACAAGCTCATTGTAAAGTCAAGACAAAATATTTAAGTTTTACATTTAATCCATCGATCATCTATACCGGTTATCGCGTGAAGTCTCACAGGAAGGCTGGAGGAAATCCAAGAGAGGCAGGATACAGCTCGGGGAGGTTGGTCAAGGGTGACACGTTGTGACAGACGGCCATTCACACTCTCATTCACGCCTTTTCACTATTCAGAGTCACCCGTTCACCTAACGTGCAGGTCTTTGGACAGCTGGCAGAAAACCAGAGGACACAGGGAAAACCCACGCAGGAACAGAAGAGCCAGAGCCGGCCTGCCGGCTGCGATGCAGAACATGTGGTGAGGCGAAGCCGCACCACATGGAAAAGCAAAAATAATGTTTTCTTAGCAACATTTTTCCTGTTTCAATATCCAACAGATGAAAACAATTTTAGAGGGACTAAAGTGCAACAGTAAAAGGGTGGGTCTAAAAAAGTGCAAGTACATCGAAAAGTGTTTTTATTAAAGCAGCAAAACCGAGTGAACGGTGTGTGATTCCAAATCAGTGCAGCCTGTGTCAAACCCAGTGAGCTCTCACAGGTTTGTGCAGGGTGCCCCAAGGTCCGCGTTGCATTGCTGTGAGTCTGTGTCACAGGAGTCACTGACATCACCTTTCTACGTCAGACAACACATCTGTACCAATAACGTGTAGTGCCACAACAATGTCAAACCAAAAATCACTGATTTCAATTAAACATGTATGTAGAAAACTTAACTTACAGTTAGTGACACGTGTTTCCTTTTTGTTCTGACCTTTAAAATGTTGCCTCCTTATTTCTGCCCTTAAATGCAACACTGATGTGGCTGCACAACCGGCGAAGTGGAACTACATCTGCAACCAATCCTGCTCTCCCACTGCTGCCACCTGTTCCCGAGAAGGAACAAGCGTTGACGCGGAGCCTTCGGGGTTCAACAAAGCAGTAAATGCCGCAGTACAGACAGGCCAGCACCCCACACCGTTACCGGACTGAAATAGCTCGACAGCAGCAGGGAACCGCAGCCTGCGAGACACCTAATTGGTCTCCAGAAAACGATGCGAACGTCCAACTACCCGTTGCTGGTTCTTGCCCTCTTTGCTCTGCGTTTGTTCGCGTTCTCCAGCTTGACCCCGAATAAAAAGCAAAAATCTGGCTGTTATTTCAACAATATAACGGATGACACACACAACCAGCACAGCAGTAAATGACCAGAGCCGAAACTGACTATAAACTCTTCATAATTATGGCCAGACTGCAGTGAGGGGCTGGGCTAAACGCTGGATGGGCAACATGAAAAGGCTGAAGGATCAATTAGACCTGAAGTAGAACAGAAAAAAAAGGCACAATGGGACAGAAACACGTCAGGTTCAAGAGGCTCCTCCAGGAAATGTGTGTCATGGCTGCGACTGTCCCCGAAACTGGACATATGGACTCATAGTCTCACGCTTAGGCTTCACAAACAAACTCCTGTTTGCATCTTGTGGAATTCTTTCTTTGAAAATGTGTGTTAGAAGTTAAAGTGAGGCTGCCTGCTTCACATTTCAGGATAATTTCAGCCTTTAGCATCCAGACCGCTGACCTGTAGTAACCTACATAACACCCCCATCCATGCACATATGTGGATGTCCCAGTTGTCTTCAAGTAAGACTGTTGCTTCAGCTGGTGCGACAGAGGCACAGCAGGTCAGCAGCATCCCCATCAGCACCAGCAGTGACCTTTATCAGTGTGCGAACTCAACACTGAGTTTAATTCGCAAACGGAGAGCGTCACCATCACGCCATCACAGCATGAGAATTGAATTATCTTTATCATCCCTATGTGGTGGAGGTTTCCCGCTCCACTCTGAACGATGAGGGTTGGCGTTTTGCTCAAGGATGAAGAATTTTAAACTTTACAGGACTTTTTATTTCCAAATACTGATCCACCCAAAAAATGATGCATATAAGATGGTTTGGACAAATGTTTACTGGAAAAATAAAGCTGCAATAAAAGTTTATTATTATTAGCTCACATGGACCATGTGAAAACTGAAGAAGCTTCATACAAATTGTGAATACAGTAAAATATTGGGAAAAATGTTGAAATAATTTGTGTAACATTTTTGTGTTAAACTGTAAATTGCGACGCTTGGTTCGTGTTGCTTTTTGACAGCTACCTACTTCATATTTTTGAGAGTCTATGACAAAACATCTGTTTTGTCGTATGGTGTAGTAATGAAATGCTTTCCTGGAATATTGAATCACACCATCCATCTCTCATGTTTTCGGATGTAACCGAGAGACGGGACCAGTATCAGCTAACAGTGAAACCTGATCTTACTTACGAGTTCTGTCCCACACAACAAAATGAAGGAATAAATGCAGATGCTACTGGTGAATAACAAAGATGTCTTCAATAAAGGAACGCACCGATAGTTCAGAGGGAACGTGCGCTTGGCCGGAGACCCTGACAGATGTGCACCGTCGAACACTGCACCAAGGCAACCTGATACAAACGGCATCGAGTCTACTACAAAACATTCAGGTTCCACACGGTGTAGACACAGCTGGACGACCGAACAAACATTTGAACATTTTGTACCTCAACTGCACAATGAGCTGCAGTAATGGGCCTTTAGGTTTAGACCTAGGCAACATTTTTGAGCTATAAAATGAATCAAAACGTGCAAGTGAAATTGTTAAGTTTCAAATTAAGATTTGAGCAAAAGAGTGGTGACAAATTAAATGAGTTCATAGCATTAATGAAAAAGTGGTTTCAAAATTACATGGCAAGAAGGAAAGTGACTTTTTGCAGCTGTGTCTGAATGAGCTCCAGAAGTGCCAGTGTTTTAGGATGGGACGGGTTTTGTGCACATTGCATTAACGTCGAAGCTCCTCTGAGCTGTGAAAGAGTCTCCATACACCAACGCAGCATTCAGTCACTTTAACTAATATTTATATACTATATTTTTTCCCAAATTTAGTTTGTTCATTCATGAAACTCTTCTGCACCGAGGCCCGTCCTGATCCGAACGTCTGTGTCACCTGTACACGTGCCCCCTCAGCAAGATTCCGCTTGAGCAAAGATTTCGATGCAGCGCGAGCACAGCAGGTTGTGAATGGGGCCGGCTTCGCTTCCTGTGACCTCTGAGGCTGAAAGTGGAGCAAAGGGAATCCTACGTTCTTAAATCCCGCCCCATCGGCCCATCTGAGGGCCCTCACCGACGATAGGCTTCCAACGTGGGGAGATTACAGCCTATTAGCGAAGAGTCGGATGACCAGTATTAACCTCTATTTAAAGACATCCTCCTCGGCTTCCATTTGTTATTTAAATGCTTTCTTCCTTTCCTTTCCCTGTTTTTTGCACATCACCTGATCTAACTCACTCTCTTTAAACCACTCATCCTCCTCTTCCCTCAAGGAGTCAGCACCACTGCATCTTCCTGTCAGCACAGCATCATGTGGACACAAAAGAGCCGTTTCCCCTCCTGCACTGAGATGCAGCACGAGTGTGTGCAATTGTGAATCGTAAGACACAACGAGACAATGGAGCAAGCTGGAGAAGAAACGAGAGCAACAGAGAGCGCCACACATAAAATCATAGCTGAAGGCAAATCTGGGAGGCGAACAGAGGCTAAAAAATGCAAATCAGCACACACATCTCTTAGTGGAATTGCAGTGCGGAAAGGGCAAAGCAGCTGTGGTTTAGGCAGCAGCAACTCACAAAGACGTCGAAGGCAACCGGGCAGCCGGTGTGTGCGATGTGTAGATCTGTGTGTGTGTGTCTGTGTGTGTGTGTGTGTGTAGTGTGTCAAGAGGCCTCAGGCGAAAATCACATCAGCTTGTGCCAAACAGATTACCTGCCACTGGCCAGATTAAGCTGAGGCAAGCAAGAGGAGTGGAGATGCGTTTTGGCCTATTCTGGGCCTGACTGGCCTCCGTATCACACCACCCTCAGCTCAACAGACGCACGCACACACCCACCCATTCCTCCCTCCCCTCCCCTACCCTCCCCCCTTCCCCTCCCCTCCCTTCCCCTCCCCTCCTTTCCCATCCCTTCCCCTCCCTGCAACACGCTCTCTTTTCAAACTCCTTCTCCCCCCTCCTCCTTCACTAAAAGGCATGGATGCCTCACTATATACATACACCTGCAGGCAGAGGTATGCAAACACGCTTTCCACTCGTTTGACGTATTCACACACACCCAAATCACACACAGTGACTCTAATTGAGGCCGCTCCCAGTTTCATTTGACTATCAAAGTGAGACGGAAAGAAGAAGCGTGTGGAGGAAAAAATTTGTTAGGTTGATGAGATTATTTTAGGGAAAATGAAAAGAAGAAAATCACAAAGATGCCAAGATGTGCAGAGCTAAGAAGTTCAGCATGAATTAGAAAGATTATGTTCTGCACCAGAGGCCAGGAGGTTTTAGTGGCAGCCACCAGGCTAAAGGCTACGTTGAAGGTTCCACATTATGAGCTTTTGAGTAATGAGCTTCTGATAAAAACCCAAACATTCAGTCGCCATCAGTGAACTGTGAAGTCAACACAAACACGCACAACAATGTCCACGATTTGACACATCGATCCACAGCAGATCTACTTGTGAGCGGCAGTCAGGCCTGGTTCAGCACTTTAGGATGAGCCATTACTGCCCGGCATCCCACAGCCTGAAGACGAGAGGAGCGGAAGCGCTGACTGCTGACACAGCAATGAGCCACTCGGAGGGAGAGCTGCCATGTGGACGTGAGAGCAGCCAGACCGGCTGATATTACTGATTACACTGTGATTAGTGTGTATGTTAAGCAGATTTAAATTTCACTACACTGACATGTGACGTTCTCCACCCTCAGAACTGAAAACACACAGCGTTGTGCAGTAATGCAGCCTTTATCATTTTAGATGTATTACCATCTCTTAAATCCACAATTTCAAATTATTAAAATATACGTGTGAATAACTCTTTAAATGTGTTGGTGGGCATGGCACAGGTGTTATGTCAAAAAGACAAGCTGTGTCCTTGAAAACCAAGACCCGATTGGCTGTTTTCTGCCAGAGGGCGGGGCGAAGCCACCCCCCTCGGTTTTAAATTAAAAATTGAGGAGGGAAAAAGAATAGACTTACACACCGCGTGGAGCTGCACTAGATGATGATTACTATGAATTATTTACAGTGAGGAGCAGCAGGACGCCGGGATGGGATGCACGTTAGAGGTGTAATGAATCTCCAGTGGGGGGGTGTCGTGGGAGGGGGGGGAGGGCCTGTTTGGATTCAGTTTCAGCTGAATTCAGTCTGTTTAAACAATTCTGGGCCTTGGTTCCGATTGGCTCTGGCAGGTATTAAATATGCAACACCTGTAAACTTGAATATTAATGCACCAACCAGAAGCACAGCTGTTACTGATCGTTGCCTAGCAACCATGCAGTGCAGCTGCCCTTGAAAAAGCACCGTTGAGCGGATGCTAAAGGCCCGTCCATCACCCCCCACCGTGTTTGCTTCACGGCAGCGGGACTGAAGCAGCGGCTCTGCCCCTCACGACGCGCCTAATCCGGCGTTTAATGCCGCTCGGCCGGTGGACCGGGGCGGGGCGGGGGGGCACCGCGCGGCGTGCTCGCCCCTTTGCCGGTAGGCCGCAGGATTTCAGCACCGCTCGCTCGTGGACAGCTCCGTCCAATCGGCTGCGGCTATTTGAGGCGCGTCACCCTTCCTCATCCTCTCCATCCTCCCCTCCTCCATCCCATGGCGGAGGAGACAGCTCAGACAAAATGAGTCCACGACCGGCAAATGTGCAGCGATGTCTGCGTGTGTGAGGCGGAGACCGGCCGCATGTGGACGCGTCGAGAGACGGTTTCTGAATGACGTGCGTCCGGATCCTGCGCACAATGTCACACGAGCTTAGCATCTGGCCAATCTCGCATCCGCACGTTTAATCCAGATTGGCCTAAAGTCACAATGACCCTTTGGTGAACGTGGTGCATCGCAAAAGCTCCACGAAACGAAATCACTGCAGAATGAGCCACATGGACGCAGCCGCATGGCCGCAGGTCTACGCCAGCCGTACCTGATGAGAGAGGTGAAGCCAAAGCTGGGAGCCTTCCTCGATGCTGCCCCAGTAACCCGGAACGGCACGGCTCAGACCGAAGCAGCGTGACCGAGGCCGGAGCCGGCTGCGCTTCGATATTGTTCGCCGCCGACGAGGCTGCGCTCACACACGTGCAGTCGGCGAAAACCGTAAAATGTCACCCGGGCCCGGACCATGAGGCGAAAGAGGAACTGCAGCGTTGAAGCACGATGTGACCCCGGACAAAGATGCTGCTGCTGGGATTACACAGGCCCATCAGAGCCTCCGGTAAATGGAAAAGCCGGCAGCGAGCGACGCACAATGTGGCTCGGCCCCTGCGAGGCAGGTGCATCGCCGTTAGTCCCCACCCAGCGATGCTGAGCCGCCACAATGAATGAAACACGTCAGAAAAAACACAAAGGAACATATGCTCAGAACTCACCTAATATAATCCAGAGCGACCCAGAGACCAGAACGAATGCGAGCATGTCTCTCTCATTGAGTCAGCTGGCCCGGCGCAGGAGCGGCTCAGAACTGCAGCGTGGACTGCAGCAAGGCGCAATCTGGGAGATTAAGCAGGGGGAGGGGGAGGGGGAGTGATGAGGCGGGTGGTGGTGGGGGCGACAGTATATGCGAGCCAGGCCACAGCGGGCGATGGCGACGTCCAGCAGGTTCGAGTGTGCAGCTTCCGCCTGTAAAAACGAACCGTGTTGACTGAAGAAACAGTCGCGGCGGCCGGTCGGAGCATCCTGCGTCGGTGCGGATGTTCCACCTTCACCTAGTTGGCTGCTGCGCAGCGGCAGACATCCCTGCTGAAATCAGAGGGCTTGGAGATGCTGGAGGTGTCTAATTTTAGTGCCGACCTACAAACCAAGTGATTTGTTCATTCTAATATTTATTGTAAAATGCGACATTCAGAATATAATGTTTGGATGTTTCCATGTTTTATGGAAAATAGGCAAACATGCAGCCAAACCGAGCTCAGGTGAAGTCCGTATCAGGGTATTTTTTACTTTTTATCTTTTTTTAATATTGATTTGGTACATCACACCATGCAGCCTACATGTCCCTGCAGCTGAGCACAGCTTGGACACGCGTTGCATCACAGTCACGTGGTGAAGGAAGACACTCCCAGTGAACGAAAGTAACCTTGAGAGAGGCTGACAAAGTGACGAGTCAGTGAGTGCGTGGATGACACACACACACACACACACACACACAGAGGTCAAAATACTAGTATAAATTTACCGTGTAGTTTGGTAATTTCTGCAGCCGGAAGACCAGTGAGCGACTCACTGGTGCCTCTGTGGTGGAATTTAAATCCAGCCTTTTATCTGCAGGCTCCATTTGTCAGTGCATCACTTTTATTTGAACCTGCCTGTTTATGTATCTAATTACACAAAATTCCATCCGCTAGCTGCATTTTTTGGCACATTGGATGCCACAGAAGTCGGAACATTTCACATTCAAAGCTCAAGTCAAGTTGAGTTTATTTAGCACAAGCCTCTGCCTCCAGTAGTGCCCCACATGCTCACTGTCTTATTGTGCTACCGTCACGTGACTGACCTTATTAAACGGGTCACTTGTCAGGACCTCTAATCTGCCACTCACTGCAGCGCCACTCGCCACCTTCCCGCTCTTCTTCTTCTTCTTTGTCTCCTCTGAGTCCACTGCAGAGAAGACACACAGAACAACAGGCGGAGGATGACCCCGTGCGCGGAAACGAACAATCAAGCTGTTCACCGAAGGATTCTGCAGTTGTCAGACGGGAGCCACGAGCAGAAGCCTTAAACAAAGTACAAATAAGCAAATGTCTTAGTACTTGCAGTGGTCTTACCAGTGATCGGCCAGCAGCATGACAGAAGAAGAGTGAATGGGCTTTATGTGGGGAACTAAAAGCCGCTGAAATTGATTTCTTTGGTTATTTATTTTTCAGTGTGGTCAAGGTACAAGTGAGAGAGAACAACCAGCGAGAAGAAGCTGTTTGTAAGAGATCAGAGTGTGAGAGGGGTGAATGTTATCAGATCAGGGTCTGCTTATCAGGGTCTTTGGGGGGGTGTAAGGTGTAAAGAGATCAAAATGGGGACGTTAGAATATGGAAGGACATAATCAAAGATGAGGACAAGGTTAGTCCTTAATAAGCTGAATTTTTTGAGCAAGTAAAAGAAATATCACAGATTTTAGTTTGATATGTGTATTTTTGGGGGCTTTGTTTGCGGTACAAGGTCCCCGGTTTGAATCCCTGACTGAGAATCTTTACCAATGTGCACGTTAGGTTAAGAGGAAGGCTTACTCCTGTCCGGTGGTCCAGCAATTGAATTCTAGGCTCCACAATTGAGCTGAAAGTAACATAATTCCACAGAACATGATCAGAAACCATCTACCTCCACAGCTACTGAAGACTGCAAACAGCCAAACAAACAAATGTTTCCTGACAACTGGTTAGGCAAAGGTAGTTATGTGATGTCATTGATGATGTCATCAGTACATATACAGTATGTATGTATATACATATTCATACATACTGTATGCTTATTAATTTACCCAACATTTTAAAGACACAGTATGACTGCAAGGTTGACAGAGACAGAGCCCTCCTAAACAGGATAAGTGGTCACAGACAATGAATGGATGATTGGTTTCGATGTCACCGGCCATGTGCTAAACGTCAGATCCAACAATGCTAACATGCTCAAGCTGAGCTCAGGTTGATCCCTGACAAATGAAACTATTGAACTAAAGATGAAAACAGAAGGGATCATCAAAGTGATGTCATTTTATTTTTAATGGGCGTGACTGTCTACTAAAGAAATGCCTTTTGTGGGAAAAATCAATTTTTAGGAGCTGTTTTAAACCCTGCAAAGGAACGTGATGGTGGCAACACAGGAAAATCGCCACCACAGTCATCGGGATGCAAACTGTGGGCACATTTCATGCTGATACTAAACGTTATCAAATTCTTGTCGAGTTTTATCAGTCAGACCAAAGTACTTGACCAACACACCAAGAAGGATCGGAGCATCCAAACACTGATTATACAACATGGAGAAGTTCACAGCATGTAAACAGTAAGACAGAAGTTTGACGTTTGAGAATGTTGCAAGAATAAATAACTTGAAAAGAAAAAAAAAGGAATAATAATAATAATGATGATAAATAAATACCAAAATTAATGAATGCAAAGCTCAGTTAAAGGCCAGTCATTAAAGATAAAATGTTGATGTTGGCATGACTATCAAAAAAAGTAGATGTATGGATTTTACTTTTATCTGCTAGATACATACTTGTGTGTGTGTGTGGCAGAGTTCAACAAGATGTATGTTTTAAATATCTCTGACAACACTGAAGATAAGATAAATCACTTTGACCCAGTGACCCTCTCCCAGGAAGGTGAAACTTTTTTTCTATTGTCCTCCTAGTCATTAACCCGGTTTTAATTTAAAACAAATTCAATGAGCTTGTTCGCATAAAAAAATAACATATTTAATACTTTATTAGTCATTGTTTGTTTTGTCTGCTAATGAAGATCGAGGACGGAAACCCATCAGTCTCAGAGTGTGCACGCAGCTGAAGAGTGGCAGGAGGGGTCAAAGGTGGAGAGTGACGGCAGACAGAAGACAAATAAAAACAGGCGGAGGAATGAAGAACTATTTGGAGGAGCCATAGAACAACCTACAGCACAGAAACGCAACAGTCACAACAGCATGCAAAACAAAAAGTGACGCAAAGCGACATTTTCACGCCCACTATCACACCAAATATGGAAATACTGAGCAGTTTATATAGATCAGAGTAGTTTATTATACATTTCTAGAAAGGACAGCCGGGTTTTGTTAACATGCACAAATGAGCTCTGGGCGTAAAAGGTTCAACTTCGAAGAAGCTTTATTTGAGTGTCAGGTTCAGGTGCTTGTTTTTATTGACTTTTGCTTTTACTCCACTAGAGTTGCTGCACTTTGAACACAGGCCCGTGACCCTTCACTAAAGCTGAGCTCACTTGTTGTTATTTTAGAGCAACAAACGTCCCAGACGGGTTCATTTGAATGAGACCCAGACACACAACTTTGTTTCTCACAACAACAGCAAAGAACATCTAAAAATACATATGTAACAAAACATTTTTTGCTTTGTTACATATGATTTGTGGTGTTAACACAAAGTGAGGAGGAACTCGACTAAATTACCTGATTGAAAACATTTTTAACCAGCTCCCAGGGGTAAAATACATCAATGTGTAATTACTGCCACTTATTACAACCTACTTGTCACAGGCATGTCTAGTTTTAGCAAAATGAGTAGTAAAAGTAAAATCTTTTACTTGCATTTCAATGCAAAACTTCCATTTAAAATGCAGTATTTTTACTTTCTGGACACTGGTTAATACTTGCTAATGATACTTTGGTCATTCAGCTGAATTTGAACATGTGGGCACGAACAGATTATGAAAACAGGCCGACAGATATACACAGGTGAACATATGGACACACAAAATGAAGAGAAACAAGGTTGACATGTGATTTTCTCATTTTCTGATTTTATTTGATCACTTTTCAACTATTGTCTCTATTTGACAGTTGTCTTTTTTCTTTTGAGATGTTCCTGTGTATCTTTGTTGGTCATGTGTCTCTTTTTGCAGTCGACTGTATGTGCTAATTTTGTGTATTCTTTGGCACATCTACTCATGTTTTTTGACTCTCTCTGGTGATTTTTGCTGTTGTTGTGCCCGGTGTGTCCAATCATTATGTCCGTCCATGTATCTCCCACATAACCACTTCATCTGATGGACGGTGGTCGGGTGCTTTGTGTTACTGTGTCGTCCCTCCCACTAACAGTACAACAGAGTGGGCTGACGGGGGTGCTAAACTGCAAACATGTGAGGGGAAATTATTACACCAGTAGGTTGTTTTGGGTAAAACCTGAGGAAATGATGCAATTTATGTTTGCACAGACACGACCGCTGAAGTTTTCATGGAAAGTTCACGTGTTTCCTCATATCTGTAAAGTGTAAGAGTAGTTTGGTAAAACATGTCGCCATATTTGTTTGTCTCTCTTTGTTATCGCCTCCTCGCTGTGTCTTCTACCTGTCATTCC
This sequence comes from Channa striata, assembly GCA_033026295.1. Lineage (NCBI taxonomy): Eukaryota > Metazoa > Chordata > Actinopteri > Anabantiformes > Channidae > Channa > Channa striata. Next base: position 4,151,004 of record CM065182.1, read on the forward strand.
CTCATCTTTAACTCCGACACACCTTCCCCCTTTTTTTAATTTTTCTACAGAAAACAGTCAAAAGTTCAGAAAATGCTTATGGAATTTACATTTAATGGACAAATTGCCTTTATATTTGCACAGTGTGGTTTACTTTTTCTTACGAAATCATCTTCTTAATTTGCACTCACTGTGCTTTATTGCTTAGGTTTGTCATTTGCAATAACTTTTAATTTAATCGGCAAAGTCGGGAAGTCTCTATGATTTGAATGTGTTTGAATGTATTTCTTTCAAAATAAAGGGAAATTTAAGCTTGAATTTTCCATTTAACACTTTTATCTAATCAGCTGCACCAGATGAAGTCTGTCAGCTGATATAAAAATATGAAAATGAAGATGTGCAGACTAGAGTTCTGTTTCAGTAAAGGTCACAGTTAAACTCACAGTTTGAGCTTCAGAGCTGAAACTACAAGAGCGACTTGAAGGCTGAGCAGCTTTGGTTGGATTCACACTGCTCACTGTGTGTGGAGTTACATATGCACCTAGTTGCCAATGTTGGATGAAGTACTCGGAAAGTGTACTGTAAGTAAAAGTACAAATAAACTCACAATAATGTACTGTAAAGGTAGAACTGAAGTAAAAGTAGGGAGCCATAAAGTAATAAACGTTAAGTGCTTGACTATTTTTTTCTCTGTCCTTTTCTGTGGACCAGTGCTGCTTCATGTTTGGGGACATTAACTAATCAATGGTAGTAGACAAAAATGCGGGTTAAAGATCTAATGCTTTTTTCAGTTTTTTTCTAAGCTCGAGTGGGAAGACGACGTAGACAATGTAATGATCAAGTTCAAAAGCCAAAGAGTAAAGTCACTGCTAATATGGCAAATAAGTCTTTCAAATAAGAGGAAATGGAAAAGTGGTTTATTATGAAACGTGCAAAGCGACGTGATTGGAACGTGTAACGCAACTTTGATAAGAAATGTAGTGGAGTAAAAAGTAAAGATTTTTGTTCTTAGACGTAGTGGAGTAAAAGTCAATGTAGTCATAATTAAATATGTAAATCTGTAAGTAAAGCACATGAAAAATGTACTTACAGTAACAAAGTGCTTGTACTTTGTTCATTTCCAACACTGATAGTTGCCACACCAGGACTGACAGATGTGCAATGCACATACACAGACACATCTGTAAATATGGTGATTCTTGCTTTTTTTGAAAACATTTTTTAAAATTGTATGTAGATTTTACTTGATCTTTTTTTATCTTTTTCCATACGGTAGTGAGAATGTTTGGTTGTAGTGAACCACTGCCAGCGGGGTTTGAAAGAAGTCAGCCTGCAGGTCACACGCTTTGCACCCTGCATGTCACGTAGGATGGTCAAGCAGCTTGTCTCACAACAATCCTGAAATACATGTCTTATCTTTAAGGTGACCAAAATAAAAAAAAACAATAAAAATACCATCACTGTATGGATGAGTTTGATTACATCATCAGATGCAGAGCGTCCCAGGGTTCGGCCAGGCACAAAATCGGGTAGACTTAAGCTAAAATGTGGAAATCGTTCTCTGTCATTGTGTTGTTATATAGAAAAGAGGTAGTTTACAGATTTAACGACAATGATATTCAGGTTTCGTCATATCATTAAACCTCGGATTAAATAATGATTTCCAACATTTTGTTTATAATTGTGCAAAAGAATGTGACGTAGCAGGAAAAGTTTATCTTATATTTATATTTATTATCGTGTGACAACCTTTATTTTTGCTCCAATAATAAGACACAAAGGTAAGTGCACTTGTAAAACCAAATATTTTTATGTTTTATAGTTTTATGTTTTTATCCCCCCATAGAATAAAGGTGAAGTCAGGACAGTGACTTCCTATAAGTCGGTGGTTTCTCTGCACACTGCTGTCATTCAGTCTGACAGCGGCAAGTGTCCAGACTTTAACACCCTGGAAAACCGGGATGATTTCCCCCAACGATCCCAGCGCGCCGCCCTCGCGGGGAAAATCCCACTGAGCGACTGAGCCGGTGAAAACTCCGCAGGAAAACTCCCTGCCGTCCCCTCCCAGGGACGCGCGCGCTCGCGCCGCGTGCAATCACGCGAGGGCGCGCGCGCACACACGGAGCGCGCGGGAAGCCCCGAGGTGGACAACGGCGGCAACGACGCCGCTGCGGTGGGTTTCCCCAATTTCCCACGACCGGGGCCAGTTATTTGTGCCACCGTGCCGTTATATAACACACGCTCCAGGATTCACTACGCGCTTTAGAAGAAGAACCCGAACCCGTGACACACATGAACAGAACCCACGTCCCCATCCGTCCACCAGCCTTAATCCAGCTGTGCCAGGTGTCTGGATCAAGGTGCGTTGTGTGCGATCTGGCCCGCAGCCTGTCAGTTAGCCCCCCCCCCCGCAGCTCCTTCCGCCCCCTCCACCGGCTGAGCCGACGTTGCCTCACCGCGGCATGTGAGAACTGCTGGACCCGTCCTGCCCCTGCTGGAGACCCAAAATTACTACAGCATTTCTTGTAAATGCCTGACTTCTCCGCTGAGTTGCTGTTTATACTAAAGGGCTTGTCCCATGCACATGTTTTTCATGCCAGACTGAGGGATGAACTTTGGCATCTGATGGATTCTTACGTGTAGGTGTGTGTTTATTGCGGCGGCAAGAATGCACTTTGTTGTTGTATTTTTAATAAATATAAAAGAAAAAACTACACATTGATGTTACACTCGTGTCATAAATGTGCACTATGATAACACCTACAATGACTACAAATATAATAATAATATAAGAACGTATCATGATGCATGACATGCTTTCCTTATTTGCGTGTGTGTGGAATAATAATGGGCCAAATCACCTGCAATTATTTACACGCGTGCATTCAAATTGTGCAGAACTGTGGAAAAACTGCGCAAAACGGAGGTGCCTCAAAATGAGGGACACGTATGAGGGTCCGACGAACCTACGTGCAGCAATTCAACTCAATCAACACATGTTATTAACTTCCTCCTTGCATACAACAGCGTGATTTCTCGGAAACTCTTCTACTGCTCAAACCGCCTTCTCAGATGCGCATGCGCACACCACTGTAAGAAATAAGCATTGGATTGTAACGCAGAATGCAGGTCATTTTCATTTGTGGATGTATATAGGATTTATATAGATGATGGTCAGTTGCTTATAGTTTGAATCTCTTTGCATGACATTCTGATTCTACAAGAACTATTAAAAATGCGCAGTAATTTGCTTTATGAGAAGCAGAGCGAAGCCAGTAGTGGACAGCGGTGTCTGTCTTCATTGTTTTGCACGCGGACATTTTTTGCAGCGCGCATGCGGATTGGGGAAAACCCGGTGTGGTGAATAAAAGGAGGGTCCTTACACGGACTGTCCACAGACAGTTTCTACTGCTCTTAGAAGAAGGTCTCAAAGTGGAAAATACAAATACGAAGAGAAGCTTCTCTGGAACAAACCGAATCCAATCGGACTATTTTTTCGCATTTTTCATCTTACGGATCCAAACAATCTGTAAGTGATTTGATAATATTTTAAGACTTCCTTGTTTTTGCATGTGGTGCCTCGTATTTTAAACAAAAGCTGCTTTTAGGAGGATAAATGTCCATTTGTGTGGAACACATGCATAGTGTGATCAGATTTATTCAGCCGTAAATGCGTAAAAGCCTAATAAAATTAGGATTAAATGTGGATGAAGTGAGGTTTGGGGTATTCCTGCATATATCTCAATCCAGCCGGACTTTTGGTTGCTGACAGAAGCAGAAGAAGTTGGCTGAAATGCAGACTGATAAAGGCGGAATTGAAGTAGATTTTTACCGAACATGTCAAATTCTCCGTGCATGCAGCGGTGCAGGGGAGGCGGGGACGAGCGCGCAACGGCGCACGGCACCAAAAGTTGCATCACGTTGTTTTGTTTTTACTATCAAACCACAAAAATGAATCCACGCGCGCTGGGAACTTTTAAAAAAACAAACATGCAGAAGCCCCTGTGAATCCTGTGAGGGCACAGTTTCTTTTTGGTTGGAACAAAACTGACCTTACATGCCTCCTCCGCGTCAACGCCCCCTTACACTACTGCCCTGCTTTTGAACTCAGCAGGCTGCGAATAAAAAGGAGGCAAAGGCGTCGCTGCGTTGTCTCCCTCTGTCGCTGTTTGCTGCTCTCAGACTTTCTCGTGTATCTGACTGAACTCCGATTGTCCCTCCGCTGTTTAGGCCAAACATGCCCGTGTCAAGAATGAGGATGAGGCCGTGGCTGGAGAAGATGATCGAGTCCAACTCCGTCGCGGGTCTGACTTGGGTGGACAAGGTGAGACAATTGTTGCCCCCCCACCACCTCCTGAAGACAAGGGCATTGCATCGAGTGGATATCATGTACAAACAGTTGCAGTAGATATTTCTAAATGCATTTGCTTTATCAGTGAAAGAACTGTGCAGGAATTAGGGCGGGAATTATTGCACTTTATTTATGTTTAGTGGTAACCTCCATATTTGCATGCTGCTTGTAGAGGAAGTGTTTTGAAGCAGCAGCCAGGCGAGGTTTGGTGCTGTAATGGGGAAAAAAGGTGATCTCATAGACAACTGAAACATCACTAAAAGTTTCGGTCAACGGAGCAGCCTCATGCACTGAACATCCGCTGACAATAAGCACCAAAAGTTAGTTAGTTAGTAATAACTGCACCTTCTATTTTTGTAACTACTTTAACTGCAAGTAGGAAATTAGACAAACATCTGCAAAATCTCTTCCTAATATGCCGTGCTGCGGTTCAGACTTAAAACAACATCAGACACAAGCATGTTTGATGTATTTTTCCTGCTCTGTGGCAGCTGTGACTGTGCCATGCAAATTATATTTTTACATATTTTAAGGTCATGTTAACAGTGACACACGAGACGCTCCGCTTGAATTCGGCCCTTCTGAAAGTGCCAAAAAGTTGTGCAAGAATTTCGGTTCTACTAGGAATGTGTAGCCACACTTTGTCCCAACTCAGCATTTTCCATTTTTTGTGCTATTCAGGATAAGACCATGTTCACAATTCCCTGGAAGCACGCAGCTCGCCATGGTTGGGAGCTGGACAAAGACGCATGTCTGTTCAAACAATGGGCCATTCACACAGGTGAGCAACCGTGAACACATGCAAACTACAAACAGCACAGCAGAAAATGCTTTGTTTTTCGCAGACAAGATGTGAAACTGAACTATATTTATTCGGCAGGAAAATACACGGAGGGCCAGACTTGTGACCCTAAGACATGGAAAGCCAACTTCCGCTGTGCAATGAACTCACTACCTGACATCGAGGAGGTCAAAGACAAGAGTGTCAACAAGGGCCACCAGGCAATGCGCGTCTTCAGGATGCTGCCCACCACCCCAAAATCTAGAGGTGAGAAATGAGAAAATGTGAAATGAGCAAGCACTTGTCTAACCAACGTACTTGAGTGATGCAACACCTGCAGGCTGCTGATCGTTTTTCTGTTTTACTCACGACATCAGTTTGTTCTAAACTCACTACCAGAGATGTCAACTGACCAAACTGTTTTCCTCCATCTGCACAGATAAACGAAGCAAGGCCAAGCAAACAAAGGCAAAGAAGAAGGTACGTGCCAAAAATATGATACTGTATGTAGCGATAGAAACAGAGGCGTCTTCAAATTATGGGCAATGAGCCTGAGCTAATGTAATGACGGTGCAAAAGCGACACATGCAAGCGCAGGGTTGCACTTCCTGCAGGAATTTCCTACGTCTTACTGATCTGGGCTGTTGTTTGCTTCTGCAGAGCACAGAGGTTAAGGTGGAGGAAGACATGGACTACAGTGACACTCAGTCTCCCATTCCCCCATCAACCCCAGAGGGGAGCATGTCCACTCAGGAAAACACAGTCGACAGCACAGTGAACACAGAGCAGCACGGTGAGGGGGCCAAACGATGAAAATTAGGAACAAAAGCAAAATATCTTAATGTTGTGCATTCAAGCATATTCAACGCTACCGTTTCCCATTTCTGCAGAGTTCCCATTTGTGGCTAATTCCGAAGTCCCCGACTGGTCTTTATCAGTGGAGATCGGGCCTGAGGCCTTCCCAAACTTCTCCCACAGATTTGAAGTCTCACCTGAGCAGAGCCCTGGTAAGACAACTCCGCAAACTGTACCGTGTGTCATACCAGCTAATAAACGGCTTAAGATTGACAGTAAGAAGTGAATTCAAACGGATCCCAGCACCGTACTCATGTGCCCTCCTGTTTTCTCTCCCTCTCTCTTTGATGTGACCCTCCAGAGTACGACTACACAGATGACATTATCGAGGTAAGCATGGCCTTCACCTCCTTCTTTTAATAGCTTGCATTTTTCATTGACAGGAATACCCATGTGTGTCTTATTCTGCCTGTTTGGCTTCTGTAGCCGTAGCCCCAAAACAATAAGACTGATTGCTTAAAGATTGATTGATATTTTTTTTTGTGCGATGAAGCTAAAGTAGCACAAAACATAGCCATACTCAGTCCAGTGTTGCTCTTTCAGATTTGCCAGCAACTGGAGAAAGAATCACACTGGATGTCGAGCAGTTTAGACGGCAAGGGGTTCCTGAGCAATGAAGCATGCACCAGTCCAGGGAGCCAGTGGAGTGAATCTTCCTCAGGTAAATGTTGCTAGTTGACGGGACGACTGTCTCCGAATTCACCTGCAACATGAAACTGAATGATGGACGTTGGCTGTTTAGAAATTTAGTCATGAAATCAATGTGCAGGTGCAAAATTATTCAAAGGTTCCTCCCATGTTAGTCACAATAGAAAGTGTGTCTAGTCAGAGAGGGAATGCAACTGATACTCTAGCAACTGAAGTTTGACGCCCCATTAACAAACGAACGGTTGAAAATCATGAAGGAGAAGGAGCCTGATGTTTAACACTTAGTGCTGCATTTAGCAGAGTGTTTTGCACGTGCCTGGGAAATGCCACAGTGACATGGACGTTAGGAAGCCTCCTTCACTTAGGAGCGTTTTGGAATGTCTGACCACATCCGTGTCGTTCAAAGCCCTGACCTTGAATTTTGCTCTGTGTGCTTTACAGCTGACGAAATAGACGAGCCCCATTACACAACGCTTGGCGCAGACTTCCACAATGCTACAGAGGACATCTGGAGCCACTTCAACCCACATATTCTCTCACAGAGTTCTCTATTGCTCTGAAGCAAGAGTGACAGGACAATGCTTTGACACTTTGGACTAAAACAAAAAACTCTTCCTGTCCCCCCCTCGTCTGAGCCCTACCTACTGTTGAAAGACCGTGGGGTGTCTCTGCACCTTAAGCTACATTCCACCCCACCTCCACCTCCACCTCCAACGCCACCCTCACCCTGGATGCTGGGTGTTATAGCACTTCGGAGATCCTTCCTCATCCACCCTGAAAGTTTATGTGAATTTATGAAGAAAAGTTATAAAGTGCACTGCTGTTTAGCTATGTTTTGACAGGTTCAAAATCAGGGCATTTATATTTTACTCAGTTTTTAATATGTAGCTAATACCTACATCCACATCCACAGCTAACATCAAAAAGTGACAGGCATGTCATGTAGAGTGTAATTGTGACATAATCCTATTTTTCCGTTATCATACCAGTGTGTTGTAGTAGAGGAAAAGCAGAAATAACCATACAATCCTGTCAACTTCTGGTGAAAGCTCTACTTCATAATTTTACTTTTTGCTTAAGGTGATTGTAAATGAATTTGTATATATATATTTGGTTGTTTGTGTGTTTTTCTAAAAAAAAATAAACATTAAAATATAAAATATATGACTTTCAGTTATATGGGTGTGGAACGTTGAATGGAAAAATGAAATAAAATCAGTCAAGTCCAAAAAACTTTTCAGTCATAAGATAAGATAAAAATAAGGTAAATCTTTATTGATCCCACATCTGGGAAATTAACTTGTTACACAGCTCACAAGTATGAAAAGCATAAAAGCAATGAAACCAGCAAGAGTAATGCACTTACTAATGCGAGGGAATGTGCAATGTAATGTGCAAAAAAATATATTAATAAATAAAATCAAGTACAGTTTGTTAAAAAGAACTACAGAATATTAGTCCAACTAGGTTAGACTGTGGAGTCATAGAGTCTAACCGCGGTGGGAATGAAAGACCTGTGTCATCACATATACAGTAGAGAGTTATTTTAATAGTAACTTAGAAACTGTTGAACAGTAGCATAAAGGATAAAGGTGGTTCAACTTTTTTGGCATGTTTAAAACAAACCATTAGTACTAATTTTAAGTAAATAAATGAAGCATTTCTCCAATTCGGAATTTTATGGACAACAATGTAAGTTGTCTTTCATGTGGGCTGTTACTCCAATCAAAACACTGATTAAATTCTAAAAAAATGTGATCCTTATTTACTTTGAAATTTGTGACAACATAATATAACTGAGTAGATTTGAGAGCAATAAAAGTATGAGAAACGGTTGAATTGTATTAAATAAGTTGGTGACTCAACATAAATCGCCAAGAAGTAAAGCATAAACTAAAATGTGTAGTAATAGTGTAGACAATTCTGAGTTCACATATATATAAGTAGTACATAAATCAAACAAAGTCTCTATACATATCCTAACTAAAATTAGCTTGTGTTTATTAAATATGTAGGTAAAATGTATTTGCCTTTCTAAGGATGTTCGACGAATGTGTTACTTGTTGATCAGTAAATGTGTTATTGGTTTGTCACAAACTATGTACCTGACAAGCCCAGCACTAAATACAAGTTGATGTTTCCTCATTCCTACATGAATTTCATGATCTTTGACTGTGGTTTTGGCGACCACACCCCCCTAAATAATGCACACGAACAACAGCTGCACTTAAAAAAACACAATACAACATAAAGTACGGAAGGAAAGGAAAATGTGACCCAAACAGTTGGACAGTCACAGCTGCTGCTGCTGCTGCACGGCTACATGTGATGGGGCATCGCGGGGTTAAATATATGACATATGCCAGTTCTGACAAAATGTGTGAAAGTTTCTGCAACTGCAACTTTAACTCATCTAACTTTAACTCATCAAAACATCCATGTGTCATGAAGTGGAAGCCAATTAAAACGAAAGCCTGTCTACAGGTGACATTCAGGAAAGGCTTGGTTTTACTTAATTTTTACTTAATTGGACTTTCAACAATAATCAGGAAATTATTATTATTATTTATTCCAATTTGATAGTTATATTTACGTTATTTCAAACTACCAACACTTTTTATTGTGTACAATTTACTTTTATTTCATATTACTTTACCCCAGTCTCACTGTCTCTGCTTGTTTAGGAAACAGATTCATAGAATATTGTGTTTTTGTTGAAGTGCGGGGTTTTCAATCATGCATTATTCAAAACAAACAATAGTACTACATTTAAAAACCCAGGTTAAACCTCAGTGCGGAAGAAAAAAACAGCACACGTGTGTTCTCTAACAGGACAATTTCCAACAAGGTTATGAACTGGATCCAATCCCTTGTGGAGAGTGCTGTGTGTATTGCAGCACGGCTCTGCAGGGTCAGGAATTGGCTGAACGAGTTGGAAACCCGATGATAAGATGTGATACAGAGGAGGGAGGGTGCAAGAACTGAGCAGAAGCAAAAGCACAGGAAGACGATGTAAAAACAGTGTCCGTTTGGACAAAATGCGGACACACGCGTTTCTGTATTTACACAGCTTTGCACAAAGATTATCTGTGTAAACCGGAGTGTGGCAAACTCCCACATTACACTTTGCCAACGACTGGTGAAAATTTGGCCAAAGGAAACCAAATTCAATGTGTTTGGGTGAGATAGGGTCCTGCATGTTGGGCGTGGTCCTGGACAAGACGACTACTTGGACAAGTAGCACTGAAATGTGAAACGTGAGGCTGCACGATATTTACATGTGGCATCTAAGATGTAAGTTTGTTGAGCCAAACACTGAAGGTAAGCCCCAAGAGGACGGGGAAAGTCAGTCCTCCGTGCAGAATTTTGATCTGAATGTAGACGATCTTAAAACGAGTCATCTGTTAAGAATGGAGAAGCTGATTTGTACAAAACTGGTATCATCCATAAACAAAGGAAGTCATTCAAAATATTTAGAAAATAACCAAATGGAATCTGACTGGTGGTGGGTGTGGTTTCACATGAAATATGGACTTTTGTTACACTTTATTTCTATATATTTTCTTCATTCATAAATTAATGGAAGACATATCTATTTTTCAAATGGAATCCACCGTGATCCTTGGCTAAAAAAAAATCCAATACGACTGAATTAAATGGACAGAACATCTGAGACTGACCAGACTTCAGTCTTACTGTACATGAGTGTTCGTCCTTCCCATCTGGGGTTTCCCAATAATCCCCACACAAGATTTTGAGGAAATAGTGTGATTGCATAACATAGTATATGCAAAGGGTGGTGTGAGGAAAAGCCCAGATCTTGACTTATTAAATAAAGATGCTGCTGTGTCTTTTTTTGTGGGTCAGCTGCCACTTTCTGTCATGACGAACTGAACAGTCCAACTGAACAGTTCAAACTGAACAGGTTTGTCCAGGTGTGTTACAGCTAAGCTGCATAACAGGACCTGTTGATCTCACCCAAATATATAAAAAGGGGATGATAAGCAAATGTAGTTTGGATTCAATGTTACACTGCAGAGTTCATAAATATATTTCACTGATTATAATGTGACCTCACATGGGGCAAGTGAAGCCATTTTTTTACACATTTGTGTCAAATTTAAGAGACAAACTCGCTTTTTAGAGCTTCTCAGAGATGTCTGGGTCATCCACAAATTAACACAACACAAGGAAAATGACCAAAGAGTCCGACAAGGACACACAACATATATAACAAAGGTAAAGAAATTATCAAAATATGACAAAATGTGAGCAAAAAAAACCCCAAAAGGACACACAACATATGTAGAGATGAAAATGAAAAAACAAACAAACATGAAATAATCGGTAAAAAATGACTAAATAAACACAGAAAGAATAAACTCAATTTACATAAAGGCTATGAAGTACAGAAAAATAATAAAGTATGTGAAAATAAGTTAAAAAAGTGCCACACGGGTTCTGAATTTAAACATTTTATTTCATTTTGGACAGGGACACAACACTGTAGTAACTTTAATCTCAGCGACATGTTCAGACATTTTTCTGTCTATGAGTAAAATCAAGTTCTGCAACTTTATTACCCGCTGCTAAAAATAGAGGTTAACCACAGAATAAAACCATAAAAAAAGAGCAGGTCAGGTCGGTAAGTGGATCTTTTGGATTCAATACCGGCTTTCACATGAAATGCACTGGAGACCTTTGTTTGAAACACAAAGATCAAATTCACAGCTGCCTTCTGCTCTGTAGAGCAGGTTTCCACACACTGCCAATTTCTCCCATTGTGGTTAATGAAGCGTCCAGAATAGTGAGTTTGTCAAGGAGCTTTTGAAATTTGATAATGGTAAACAAAGTCTCCTCATGCTGAAGACAGCTGGTGCCGCTAATGTGGCAGAGACATTTTAAAACACCGTCACGCGTTTGATGCCGTACGTGCACATTTACTTCAATTCTACTCTGTGCTTCCATAAAGTATCCGACTCCACATTAGGTCCGTTTAATGCATCAGCGACGACACAGGGTGTTTCTGATGAGTTTTAAAGTTTGATATTCTGAATAAATCACCTATTATAGTAAATTACGTGAAACATGTTACTTCATACCAGGTGGTTTTTTGTAAATACGCAACCTTTTGCCTCTTCCACAGTGTGAACCACACAAAGTTATAAATAGCCGATCAATTTTAAACATATGCTAAGTTTCAAATTCCTGGAATCATATAACATACTCATAACATTTCTAACCGTAGGATGTGAAACTGCAGGTTAGGAGGACTGTACCTTGACAAATACTCAATTTAGAGGCCGTGGTACACGTAGAGAACTCTGCGGGGTATTTCTGATTTGAATATTTAAAGTCTGTCGTATGAACAACTAACTTATGAGCTTTAAACAACTTCAGCGACTGTGTTTACAGAACAGTACAACCATTTGCTTCTTCCACCAGAGCAAACTACATAAATTTAGCAATAGCTGTTAAATTATTGAAAGTATTGGAGTAGTTTTATATGACAATTACAAGAATGGGATGAAAAAACAAAGGAGTGATGGGGGAATTTAAAGCTGTGGTCCTCACTTACTGAGGCTTTGTACTCTGATGGGAGCAGTGTGAAGCAGTAAACCTAGAAGCCTGAATAGTCATTTACAGCCCTTTGTGAATAAGCATCTGAATAAATGATTTATGTCTGTTGCTGCCGTTACCACCTAAACAATTTGTCAGACCGGTTTGATCGACTGATAGAGGCGGGACAGGTGCAAGGCACATTTGTTTTTTGTTAAAAGGAACTTTAAATCGCTCCCAAACTACTTATTACAAAAAAACCCAAAAAAACAAAGGCAACTTTACTATGAATTGTAGTTTTATTTAATATATAGAAATACATTTTTACAAAGAGTGATTGTCTGAATGAAATGGCTGTACTTTGTGGTTGGATATCTTTCTGAACTTATATTGCATTTAAAATTGCATTGCATTTAAAATACACCTGACAAGTTGCTAATGAACCAACAATTACTTTTACATGTATGAACATAAGATTTGTGAGCATTTGTCAAGAGGAAGGAAAGAAATATCCAAAAACTGATGTGAAAGACCCATCACGTCGTGACCACACGCCTCCTTTTTCCTTATACATCCATATTTTGTTGCTGAATCCAACTGTTTGGTTGCAGACAGGCAACTATTGCACTCACTTCTCAATTCCTCTGGTACAGACGAAGAAGGGGAGGGCACCAGCGCTGGTTTTGACGCTCGCCAGATCGTTAACCTATGGGAAAAAAGAGAACAATTGTGACAATCGTGCACAAGTCGCATCGGAGGAATTGTACAACCCATGAACATGACAACATGAGAAAACTACACATCTGAAGAAGTTGCAAAGAAGCAGAAAAATACCCCAAAGAGAGAAAAATACAGGAGTTTTGTGATGATCCAAAATAAAAAAAAAACTTGCATTTGCATTACAGCGAAGCTGCTGACAGTGGTGACCGTACAATGAGCCACCACACAGAAGATTCCGAGAACAATAGTGATCTGAGGTGAACCCAGCTTTGCAACATAAACTCTGTATCCTGAAAACAACGCGGTTCTAAGGGCATCGAATTCATCCCACTAGAACTTTGAAAGAGATTCTTGATTCTTTTCTTTCTGCCACCAAACGGCTTTTATCCGTTTGGTGACATTTACGGCTTATCAGGCTTATTGCTGTCTGATTCTGGACGTTTTGTGCATGGATTGATCACCAGCTATGACTGAATGTGAAGTCTGTGTTTTTTAATTCCTGTAAAGGTATAAATCTGCTGCAGCAGCACAATGGGTCATGCAAACAAAGGTCAAGAAAGGAGAAGTGGAAAATCTGTCCTGGGAAGTGCCTCAACTGCCATTCGCTCTCATATAAAAACACTGACCCTACCTACACTTGCCAGCCCGATCTAGAGGCAGGGACATGGCGATGACTGAGCGATATCTATTTCAAAAAAGCTCGAGTGAGTTTGCGTCTTTCGTTATTCCTGTAAATTTACAGTGGCTTAAATTCACTTTATGCACATATTAATTCCTACATTAATTTAGGCCAAAATGGAATCTACAAAGACTAACTCATGACAAACACTGACACTTAAAAGCAGGTCGAGTGGTCAGAGCTGCTGCCTCACAACAGGCAGCTGGAAGGTTTGAATCTCCCTGCGCTTGCTGGGGTTTCCTCCCTCAGATCAAAGACATGCCTGTTGGTTTCATTGGTTTCTCTGTAGGTGGAATGGTCGTCTGTCTGTGCGTCTTAATGACTGTGTGTCTTCCCACTAAACTATGTGTCTCGTATTGGGGCTAATTTACGATTCTTTTGAACCCACCCTCTCGTACAGATCCCGACCCTTTGTTGACGTAGCGCTGCCACGTATGGAGGCAGACGTCTGTTGAAATTGCAAACCTTGAGACAAGATGGCGTCTGCTGTTCCTTGCAATGAAGCCACGCTGGCATCAGTTTCACACATAAATATGCAAATATGTGGGATATAAAATGTGCAAACACAGTGAATTGGTTTTGGTTCCGAGAATTCGTAGGGACATTGGTGAATATACATACAGTCAAAGTAATAAAACATTTTTTTGAGGTGTCTGTATATAACCTGCTTCTGTTAACGGAAAACATGGTGTTATTATATATGTTTAAAAAGGTTAAGTAATGCCACAAAAAGAGCCAAACCACAAATGGGTCATAACATAATAACTTCCTGAAAGAGCAGGTAGTTATGAGCAAACATTCGCAGGACTAAATGTTGTATATCAGTGTTTACAGCTATGCATTAAAGCATATTTAGTGCAGTTTTGAGTATTTATAGCTGCAGGATGCAATTTATTTTTTTCAGGTTATTCCACGAGCTCAGGGTCACCACAGTGGAATGCATTTGTGAATTTGGCACGTTTTAATGCCCGCTAACCCTCCCCTGCTTCGTCAGGCTCGTGACCACGGCTTTTCTTTGGAGGAACAGAAGGACAAAATATACTGTTTTGGCGGGAACGTCGGTTTAGATTCGTCACCGGCTTTGCTGATAAAACCAAAACTACGTCCGAACGCACGGTTAATTTTCATCTATCGAGAGAAGAGAGGAAGACGGTGACTCCACGTAGCGCGAGTCCCAAATGTCTGTGTGCCACACAGACACAGATACCAAAGCAACAACTTACAACTGTTACTTCCCTAACCTGAGCGCAGAGGAGATGGCAGCAGACACACCCAACAACAAAACCACAAGAGAAGACGGTGGAGGTAGAGACAGGGCCGGAGGGGGGGTGGTGCAGTGCGAAGCAGTCGGGGAACAGACACACACTGATATCTCTGGTGCTTTCCATTTGGCCAGTATCAACACCTCACTTTACTTGTGCTCATTTCAATAGCACTGCACACTGAGTCACTTGAGGCTGATTCTTTTTTCTTCATAGTTGTGAAATGACAAAATATTACAGGCAGGGTTACTTCCCCTGGAGCTTTCACACATACACACTCGCCGCACTATGGTAAAGATAAGCCAGATTGGTATTTCCCTAGGTTTTTCAGCCTCGTGACAAGGCGCATCACCCAAAAGGGAATATGGTGGTTCATTGTTTAATTGCACATTAATCTCAATGCAGTTGGGAATTTTGTGTCAAAACTCCACTATCCAAAACGACATACATGTGCAATTTGAAAAGTTATTGTGTCAGATTCTTATGTTACTTTTTACAATTTTACATTTACTACTGTCAAAGTCTGTTGTTTGGTGTGTGTGTGTGTGTGTGTGTGTGTGTGTGTGTGTGTGTGTGTGTGTGTGTGTGTGTGTGTGTGTGTGTGTGTGTGTGTGTGTGTGTGTGTGTGAGATGCAGTAGGGGAATAGAAAGAGCGATAACTCTGGTACTTGCCCTCTGGTGAGAATAAAGCCACTGCCAGTTGGCACCTTCTAACCCGTCTGTGAAGTGTGAGTGCAAATATTTACAGTATAGGAAAAGAATAATCATGTGACAACAGATAAGCTGAGTAAACACTGGCAGGTTATGAAGGTTCAACGAAAACCCACAAGAGTTTTAATGGCTTGGATATTTCTAATACTGGTGATGGTAACAAGTTCAGAAAAAATATTATTATGTAACTTGATTGTGTCAATTTTACATCAGTGAACTTTCCAGAAGTTGTTTAATGTCATAAAATACTAAATCATGTTTTTGTAGGGAACACGATCAGAGGATGGTTAAAAAAATATATTAAGCCAAACTAAAATCTTTTTCTAACCTTAACCACTAAACCAACCACAGAAAAATCCGCTGTAGTCAAAAAATGTGATGTTCTTTGGTGGAGAAGAAATGCTGTATGTTGCATGAGGAGCAGTTGCAAGAAAAATAACTTTACCGTCAATTTCTGCAGAAACTGGTCATGAAGTTGTCACTAAACGTCACCACGAATCCAATCAAAGACAACACGGAGGCTTGGTTTGGAGCTACTCTGTCTGATAAAGACATTGTCAGTGTGGTTTTCACAAGCAGCACGAGCTGATGTGAGTCAAAGGTTTTCAATGAAGAAGGAAAGATCTAGAGTTTTCTGGGGTTTTTTAATCAGCACAGAAACTGGTCAAGGGTGAACCTGGTTCTGCCGGAGGTTTCTTCAGTTAAAGGGAGTTTTCCTCTCCACCGTTGCCCTAGTGATACTCAAGGAAGGTTTGTTGGGTTGCCTCTACATACTTGTATAGCCTTGACTTTCTTGTGTAAAGTGCCTTGAGATGACTTTGGTGTGAATTGGCGAAATATAAATAAAGTTTAATTGAATTGAAATATTGTGTTTGTCGATATTTACAGACCCAGACAATTACAACCGTACGTTCACTTTCAACTTATCTGCAACTTGTTATTTACGTTCATCATCATCATGTTAAAAGAAAATTAAAGGTAGGTGTAATAACTTTCCCAACGAAATGTATTTGCAATTATTTTTAGCAGACGTGGGTCATTCGTGTATCGGGTGTTAGTCTTTTGATCTCCAGGCCTCATCTGCCAACATCAAGTATGCCAGGCAACATACTGAACTGTAAGCTCTGCTGCCATTGGTGTGTGTGTGTGTGTGTGTGTGTGTGTGTGTGTGTGTGTGTGTGTGTGTGTGTGTGTGTGTGTGTGTGTGAGATTCAAATTCTAGTTCACTTAAATGAGAAAAGTGCAGTTACATAATACTTTAGTAGTATGACAAGACTGCACAGATGCCTCAATGTTCTATGATCTGTAGCGAGAAAGGTAGGAATGTGGCTCCTCTTTTGTGTTCCTGCTCTTACATAGTGTAAATGTACAGTATATATCTGTGTGCATGTGTGTGTGTGTGTGTGTGTTGAACATGAATCTGAAGACTTTCTTGGCAAAATGACAACAGACGTCAGTTTCCTTGAAATAGAAGCTGATCAGGAGCGGCCAAAAGTCTTCCTAAAATAGCCCGTGCCAACCTACAGAAATGTGAGTGTGCAAACAACGCACGCAGTCTCTTACATCTGACAGCCTCGATCGGTGCACTACGTTCACGGCGTGTCCGTACTTGAACAGGTGTCCCCCCACCTCCCGTGTTTTGGCGCCACTGAGGAGAACGAACCTAATGTGAGGAGGACAGACGTTTCCCTAAAGTCCTCCATTAAAGTGTAACATAGACAACGGGTTTACAGTCCACTGTGCACCACTGACAACATGCGGCATGTCTCGCCGACCACATGACCTTTGATCTGTTGGGGTTGAGAAACGTGCACTCCAAGCTCTTCATTGCCTCACAAAACAAACTCCGTCCCACGCAAACGGAGCTGAAGTACAGTATTTCCAGGTGGTTAACCCCTATTGTTAACCAGCTGAACCACACACAGCCACTATTTACTTGTGTTTGTGCTGGTTTGACGACAAATGACCCAAACCATTCACACTTTTCAAGGTGGAGATTTGGTCGCCTATAAAAACTCCAAGGAAATACACAAACTGAGAGGCGAAGAGAAAGAAAAAGAGAAAAGAGAGTTCTGATTAACAGGTTTCATGAAATTGAATCCTTCCAAGCTCAAAGGACTCCTCTGGCATCGTCTGACCCTTGTGTGACACCTCCTGACAGGAAATTCCATTATTTAATACTGAGAAATAACCACTACTACACATTCTCTGTCACTAAATCGTTTCTCCTGGATGTGATTATTAGACATCGCATGTACTAATTTTAAAAGAACCTTAACTATAATTTTTCTGCATTCTGATTGGCTGAAACATCCCTGCGAGTCGAACAGTCAGAGGGTTCAAAAGGTGCACAATTACAGTTTACAGTGTTACATGACACTTAACCTGAAGCATTTGCACAGATTTGGGTGTTTCTGGCTTACAATTACATGCATGGTTAACATAGAAGCAAGTGGAGCATAAACAGCAGTACACTCTAAAAAAAGGCTGATTTAAATTTGTATGTGTTTTTAGTGTGAAAAATGTGAGGAAGTCCATCTTAACCTCTGCGGTTACCGCACTGGAGTTGCTCACAAGGATTGGTTGTGGAAAGTTACAGTTGTCATTTAAAAGAGTGGAAGTGCAAGATTATGTGAAGTACACTTCTTTGTCCCCGGGGATGTACACACGGATTACATGCACACCGACACGCATGGCTACACATAAAGAAATACACATGAAAATTAGAGAAGTCCAAGTGGGAGGAAGGGCTTAGAATGAACTAGTATTGGCCAAATTCTCTAGCAGTGCACAACAGGACTGAGAGGTCAGATGATTGTGTGTTAAATTGACCCAAAATAGAATAAAATAAAACATTTGAAGAAATTTATAGTTAAAAAAATGTATTAAACCACGGTGTGCAAACAAGCAAGAAATTCACCAATAATGCCTTTAAACTTCCCTCTAACTTCACTATATTAAATTATTTCTATAGAGATATGTTGATATAGGCAAATCAAAGGGAAGTTTAATGGCATTAATGCACATGCACAACTAGAACCAATGAGTGAAGTGTTGCTTAATGAATTCAATAATTACTTACATAACTAAGGCTTTTTGAACAGTAAGATGACGCTACACAAACAAAAGCAACAGTGAAGCTGATGCCAAGCACAAAGGTTGTTGATGTCTTGTAATGATAAAAAAATGCCGCAAATCCTATAAATAAAAAGCTGCTGGCCGTGCTGTTTCATCACACGAGTCTGAGTCACAGGAAGCTTGGAGACCACTCCAAACGAAGCGTATTTCCACCAAGAAAACAGGAAAAGGATCTTTTTAAATCCAACAAACAGCGTGAAAAATATGTGAATCTAAATCATGGGTGCACCACTGTCAAACATATGCTGCAAAGATCCCACCGCGCTGACAGCGGCCTAATTAACTTCTGTTAGAAACCCTCATTGCTCTGAAGCCCCAGTTGCCTATTTGGTGGGCCGGATGAGCGTCCTGCGTGGCAGCCAGCGCCATCGTGCATGTGTGTTCCAGAAATTACTCTGTAAGTCACTTTGGATAAAAGTATCTACTGAATGTAAATGTAAAACCCAGTGTTGACCCTCAAAATTCCCTATTTGACCGACCAAAATGTCCTCACTTTACAAAAATGTCCTCACTCTGTTGGTTAAAAAATCCTATGGTCCTCACTGAGAATGCTGTACAGTTACACACACACACACACACACACACACACACACACACACACACAGCTCATGCATTGAATGTGGCAAAGAGTGACATTATATAATTTTGTGCCGTGTTTAACTAGCTCCTGCACGTTGTCAGTTGGAGTAAAAAAAAAGAATAGATTTGAATCCCTGAACCTGCAAAACACCTTGAAGGCAAATTGATTTTGGGTCCGTATGTGTGTGTGCGTGAAAGGAATTTGCTCTTCACGCCACCTGCTTCTTAGAGTGAAAACCTCAACTTGGAAATTAAAAAAAAAAAAAGACAACTCATTAATCATGTGACCTCACCCACCATGTGACTGCACACACTGACAGTTATCATTGTCTCCACAAGTTAATACTTCGCCTATCACAAACAGCATAAAAAAAAACATCAATAGTACAGTGAGTTTCAGCAGTTGTGTCAGTTTCACAGTGACTCACAGTGAAAGGCAGCGTCAGTTCACTACAGTCTCAGTCTCATCCCAAAAGTGTGAACAACTACAGATGGATTCATCCCAAGTTGCAGGAGTCATCTCCAAAAAATTATGTAAGCTAGAAAACATGTGTTACAAATAACTTGGAAATTTTGGTGCTTCAGTTCTTGAATTTTTATGGCTTTCAGAAAAACAACATAACAGCACCGTTTCCAACTTCCTGTTTGTTTGCATATGTTGGACATGAAATGTGATCTGATCTTCATCGCAGTCACAAATCTCAACAAACACAATAATTCTAAGCTGATAAAACCCAAAACATCTTCACCCAACACAGCCATTAAACACACAAATCCAATTATCGAAAGGAGATTGGAGGTTCGGTTCAGAGCCACCTTGACTCACTAAACGCGTCGAGTGTTGTCGGACTGCGGTTCACATGCAGCATCAGCTGACGCGAGCTCACAATCAAGAGATGCTGATTTGACTGTAGATGGAAAAAGTTGCAGAGCATCTCAAAGATTTTAGACATTCATCAGTCCACAGCTGGACACACGGTCTAAAAAAGGAGATTTTTCAGTGCTGGGATCACTCTCCATGGAAGTGGGGGCCAAGATTGGAACGCGGAAGAAGACTTTGTAGGATTCTCTGGGGTTCATTTTCATATCTCCAGTCAAGAATAAACAATGAATTCAAATCACTGAACAAACGTGGTCCTTCCAGGGCGGGACGCCAGGAAGAAGCAAAGAGTTTGCCAAAGACCACTGTTGGGTGGGGCTGGGTTGGGTTGTGGGGAGCATGGTGACGCTGGGCTGCTTCGCTGCAGTTCTGTGAGGACGGACGGTCCAAACCTCCTCAAGAACATTGTGCAGGTCCAATCCACAGCTACAGAAAGAGCTGGAGGTGAAAGCTGCCAAAGGTGGTTGAACCAGTTATTAAAACCATGACTTTTTCCACCATCATTTGTTGGTTTCTTGGGTGTGTTCGGTAGCGACGCGGGTTTCATCAGGCTAGAAATACTGCGTTTGATGTCATTTGTTATTTAATTAATATTAAGAAACAAGCCTCTTATTGAGAGAGATCCCCGCCTCTCAGACGACACAAAACAATGTGTGGAAGCAAAACCTGATCAATGTTCCTGTAAATTTCATTTCATTCAGAGCTTTAAACCGTAATTAAAGTAAATGTTTTGTCAGGAGGAAGTTGTGACACTAGCAGTGAATAGATAATAAACTATCTTTTTAAGCACATTATCCTATTCGAAATCTAAACTAACAGAATATATATTTTTATTACATACCCAAAGTATTTATTAAACGTCCTTTATTGTCATCATTTATGTCTTTTTCTCAAACTGTGGGTCACCTGCCATGACGCTTCCTTCTACCGTCACCAACTGACGTTTACTGTCAACTTTTCTATCCTTCTTCTGTCCTGTCAGCTTGGTTTCTTATTTGCTGTGACTGCTCAGATGAAGTGGCACCTCTTTGATTAAACCCACTAACAGCGATGTACCTCAGGTTAAGCACTTAAACCTTTTCTGACCCCCATCTGCACTCAGCCCAGCGATTTTAATGGAAAATCACCACCAATGACAGGACACTGGATTTCATGTGCCCTCACTTTCAAATCAAAGACCACAGAGCGAATCTGTGTTCGTCATTCAAAAAGCACCACATGCATTTTACAGTTCTTAAGTAGTTTTTAAGTTTGCCACCAGAGGATTGTGGGTTCGTGTTGGTGAATAAAGGGGACACACACTCTGGTATCTGTCTGCATGTGAGGGCCTGAAACTGAGAAGCAGAATGAGCAACTCGTTCCAGGTCGATTTCTTATGGGCGTTTGTATTTATGTTTGTGAGTATTTGTGGGTGTGTGAAACGGTGCAGGTCAGTGTGTGTGTGTGTGTGTGTGTGTGAGGGAGTGAGACGAACGGTGGTAATTAGGCTGCTGATTTACTGGAAACAGCGGAGTGATCTTCATTCTTTACAAACAAAGGACGCTGCCGGGTCTGACACGCTCCACTGCGTGAACCCGTCCGTGCTCCCAGGTTCTCTGGTATGAAGCTTCCATTTCGGCTGCCGCAGCCTTTGAGCTGTTGGAGCAGAACAACAGCCAAAGCCGCCAACTTTTAAATTGAAATAGTTGGTGTTCACCTTTCTAATGTTGCGTTTCATTACTGTTATACATCTGTAGTTTTTTTTTATGATCCTTTACTTTATTTTATCGGTTTTCTTGCTTTTTATTTGAATCTAAATTTAATTTAATGAATTACTTCTTTCATCATGTTTCATTGATTATAAACTTTAGTTTGTCTTTAATTTTCTATTTTTTGTGGATTGGTCAAATTGTTTAATGCCTTTGGCCTCAAAGGCAACAGTTTGCCTTGTTATCAACTTGTCATTTTGTATTTTTGACTGTTTCGTTACCCTTTGAATCAACCATTTATCTTTTTAATCTGTAAAACACGATAACGGCATTGACCTGTACAATAGGTGCTTTGTAAATAAATTCTGTTTGATTGATGTGAACTAACCTTTAATTACAGCGCCTTCATTTTATCGAGATTAATTTGAGAACAGCAGGGCAGGATATTCAAAAATGTAACGTTATCAAACCTGTCTTTACACCTGCAAAGAAAATATTTTAAATTCTTTGTGCATTTTAGTTGTACTGTACTGTACATGTGGTGGAAATTGTGGAAATACAATAATAATGTTCTGCAGGACTAAATATTAATAATAGTAAATCTCTTCTTTGATTATAAAAATGAAACATCTTTATCAAAACAAAAACAGCAGGACGTGTTACTCAAGATTAGGAAGGTTAACACATCAATCGCAGACACCCGTCCATCCATTATATGTATCCGCTTATCTTGTCTATGGTCACGGGGGATGCAGCCTATCCCAGCTGTCATTAGGTGAGAGGCGGGGGTCCGCCCTGGACATGTCTCCATTCTATGTCACGGCCAACACAGACAGACAACAACTGGCAATTTCGAGTCACCAATTAACCTAACACGCATGTCTTTGGACTGTGCGAGGAAACAGGCTCGTGGAGAACACGCAAACTCCGCACAGAAAAGGCCGCAGGTGCCTTTCAGCTGTGAGACGGCGGCCTTCAACACTCCAGCTCTGCAACATAAAACCCTGATAGACGAAGCAGTAACAGTGTTAGAAATCACCGCAGATGGATGCATTAACTTCAGGGCTGTGTGAATTTAAAGTTTCTAATGGCTTAAATATCAGTGGAATAACATAAAAAAATGCATCTTAATTGTGGAGAGGTTTAGTTGTCACGTGTAAGGTCAGAGTCAAAGCATGGCACAGATTTCAAGTGGAAATGAAACTAATTCTGCTTGATTATAAAGTTTTGGGGTTTACTGAATTAGTATAAATGACATTGTACAATATTTAAAGACCTATGCAGAGTGTCGCAGATGGAAGGAGAGTGCATTGGAGCAAAGCAGAGCGGATAGATTTCAAGTTTCACGGTATAGTTCCAGGCTTCAGAGAGAACATACTGTATTGTGCCGGCTTTAGCAGCATCCCATTGGCTCCCCACTGGTTCGAGAACACAGCTCAAACCACTAATCATTTACAAAGACCTGTGATTACGTGCTGTCTGATCAGGTTCAGGTGCGAAAACCGTCGACGTTAGAACTGAAGGCAGACTGTGACAGTTCTTTTGTCAGAGACATTAAAACACACTGTGCGTGAGGTGACATGGAGCATTTGTCCTGAAAATAGACAATCTTTTTTTCCTTTAAGATAAGATCAATCAACTCGTTACACGGCTTAACAGTATACAAGGCAATAAAAGCAATGAGAACAACAAGAGTAAAAAATACATGTGCAATGTAATGTGCAAAAATTTTATAAAATATTTTAAAATTTTATTTATCTGGTTTTACATTTTACTGTCTCGTGAACCATTTAAACAACTTTAGAACTTTGTTAAAAACTATATGTACATAAAAATGTATTTATTATTATTAGTAGAAGTAGCATTAATATTACCTTTTTGAAACTGAGATATTCTGAATAAAAGTGGCTCTTGTTTTTGAACTATTGTTTCTGATCAAAGCCTGATCCTCTTCTCTAACGTGACCCTTTGTTGTTCGCAGTGAGGTTGGGTTTTTTTTTCCTTTTCCCTTTTTGTTTGTGCTCGGTTAAAAATAAGTCAGTTATGTTGTGATTTTAAAATGATAACCTCCACAGGTTTGTGAGGGTTTGTGCTGAGCATTTACTCCATATACCACAACAAACCCTGATTATGGTCTTGATTCATGCTGCTGCTTGTTAAAACATGCGTTGGCGCCACAGAAATAAGATGCAGGTATCAAAAAGGACGCAACAAAATTCTCTCTCTCTATATCTTATATCTTATCTTTAGTCTTTATATTTTTATTCTTTCAGTAGTGGTGTTCTTTCAGACATTTTTTTTAATTACAAAATTTAGTGTATAAATTACATTGTAGGGGATTTATGTCTGTGTGTGTCAGTTGTGTTAATGAAGTTCCAGCACTGAGTAATAAGCATTACACTCTATTAAACCTTTACAAATACCATTATGGATAAACATCAAACACAATTAATCACTAGAGCAAAAATATAAATACTCCTTTGATTACAATGTGACTCACTTGATTTCTTTAAGTAAAATTGTGAAACACTATTTACACATTCATTTCTAACAATTGCAATACAACAAACATGACACTGTCTAGCACATCTTTCATTCCTCTGATTCATTTTGCTTTTGATACTTTAAAATGCAATTTGCAAATAAGAATTTCTGTACATGCTTTATAATTTTGTGTGTCTGTGGGGGGGTGACGGTTAAGATTAAAGACACGGACAGAAGACATAGGAGAACTGAGGGGGTATGACATGCAACACTGACATGGACTTTTTATTTTAATTTTACCATTCAGCATAACAGACATAGTTCATGTAAACATCCATCTTTAATGCAAACCAAATGTGTTTGACTGTGATGCTTGTGTACATGGGTGTTGCCTGTTTGTCAAAAGTCCAAAAATGAGTTATTGCATCCGTGTGTGTGTGTGAGAGAGAGAGAGAGAGAGAGGACGTGGGAGTGTGTTGTAAGTGTGGGGGCGAGAGAAACTGACATTTAGATCAGAGACACAGAAAAGAGAGAGAGAGGGGGGGCAGAGAAAATAAGTCAGCTGACTTCAGGAAAAGACCAAAATAATGTTTCTGCTTCCCTTGTAGGACAAAGGTGCCTATTGGTTGAGCAGCTTTTGTGGCTTGTGCATGTAACTGTGTGTGTTAGTGTTTCTGGGTGTGTGGGGGGACGAACTCGGTCCCACGAACTCCTTTAACACACTTTCTAAGTCGGCTGATTTACTGGAAACACCAGACCAGCGCACGTCGCTCTCTCTCTCTCTCTCTCGCACAAACACACGAGCGAAGGAGGTGGATGTCGCGCACTGGCGGGACGGCCCAGGGCCCCAACTACCTCAACAGGTAGCAAAACAACCACAGGGCAAACCAGGAAACAGTTGGATTTTAATCAGTCACTAATCACATGTGAGTTTACATCATGCCAATTATGCCAGTTATCAAGTGGAAAACAAGCTGCAGGCTTCTCCGGGGAATGCCTGACACACCAGTCATACCTCACATGCACCGATGATACATTCAGGGTCTGAATAATCAGTGAGTCAAACTAATCAACCTGTCGTTTCTTTTCATTGCAGGTCTGTTGGGTTTAATCCCCTTCAGCTAAAAACATGCAACTGTCATTTGGCATTTTTCTGCATTCCTCCCTCCTTGAGTGAAGTGTAACTATATATTTCTTCCTTCCTGAGGAACATGCATGTGCTACTGAAACCTTTATCAAGTGTGGTCACACCTCTCACAGTTGAGCTCTGGTGAGATTTCTGTGTCATGAATTATTGCTTCAGGAAGTCTTGCTGAGCCTATACATTGGCCCGTGGAGTTAAGGCTGTGTTTGCCTTGCACACCGAGTTACATTTTGCATTTAGCCATTTGGCACATGACATGTTTATTCAAAGCGACTTACGCGAAAGGTACAAAGGACAAGGAGAAAACAGAAATGTTTCCATTTCATGGAGCCTGAGTGCAAGATAGGACAGATAGGGAAATTTAGTTGGTAATTTAGTTTCAACATTGGCTGGAAAACAACATAACAACACACACACTGACACCAATAACAGTTATTTTAGACATATAAGCAGGTAAAGCCTTACATTTTTTCCAATGTCAAGCATTGTTACAGCTCTATCTAGTGATAAAATGCACAGAAATGGAAACTGGGGTTGGTATGAGGAGCATCCGAAGCCGGTCTCTCCTGTGTCACCATTGTGAGCTCTGACATCCACTCTACCACGTACATTAAATACAGTGACACCTTAATTGGCCTCCTAGGCTTATACGCAGTTGTGCTGATGACTTCTGGATGCCAGTGACGACAAGCCGGAGCCTTCACTGAATAGCAGCACTGTAGGCATCATCGTCCATCATCGGCTTTAAAGTGCACATTACAGTGCTAATCTGGGAAACAATTATGATAATGCCGAACTTGAATGCATCTCCCTGTTTCCCTTGACAAAAAGCCCATGAATTATTAAAGAATTTTTTAATTTGTGACAAACAAACATTTATGACGTGTTTTTTAAAAGCCTAAGTAAAAAAAACAAACTAACACTAAGCTCTCAACCTTTAATTTGATTAAGCTCCTCTGCAAAAGTCTGATGATCACGACGACTATGTAAAGTGACTCTTGCATTCCCTTTCAAACACGAAGGAACATGTTACAGATACAGTCCATGGCATGATTACAATTAATGTCCCTGACAACTCTAATCACATGTTAGCAACAGCGTTTTTGTAGATACGTACGAGCTTAAAGAATCCCAATCGAGTCACTTGCTGCCAAGTTTTATGTCATATTTTGGGCATCTAAGCAAAACCCCTTTTAAAAAACACACTGACTTAGAGACGAGGGAACGCAAATAGCAAAAAAGCAAAGCGAATTCCAGGGGAGGCAGCCAAACGCAGTGGGCCTAATAATGATTCTCGAGGAACACCTTTATCAGCCACATCTGAACTTTAATCATGGCTTAGAAAATCAACAATTAATTCCTTCTTCTGATGTTACTGCATTAAATCAAAGTCACCTATCTTCTTCTTGAGGATACATAATATTGTTAATAATTCATAACACTTAAATAGAATCCATGAACGACCACAACATTCAACCTGAGCTACTGTAGCTCCGGCCCAAGAGCCCAGTCTTCCCTCTCCCAGCTGCTCTATGATCTCCTATCATCTGCTGCGCTCCATTACTCTGCACAGTTACTAACCATTGTCAAATCTGGATTGATGAAAAGAAGCTGCAATGTGCACTAATCTGATTGGTTAGAAGGGCTGAACCTCGGTTACAAACCTGTTTTTCCGATTTGACGTGACACTTTGACAACATCTCTTGGAGACTATGGTACATACTGTGCCCTGGTTTTAATATAGGAATGCCTTTGTTTCTGTGACAGCATATAATAACCAATGCTATACACCCTCATACTTTTTAAACTAACCCGGAGCATCACAACAGCTTTAGTGTTTTTGACCTTAGGGTGTTGCCTCTTGCAGATAAATTCCAACATTCTGGAAGAATCAATAAATCCTTTTAACAAACAGGACTGCATTACCCGGGAGATGCTTGTTAATCACTGTACAGTTTTCCACATCCACCAATAACTTCAGAGAATCTCTACTGGCTAATTAACAGGAATTCCTGAGGCTATGACTAAGGTTATGAAGCAACTTTATCTGCTGAGAGAGCTGAAAACTTCAGGATTCCTAGAAAATAATACAGAATGATCCGTTTACAAAGGGTTTCCACTCAGCAGCAGCTAAAATATATGTCACAGTTTATGTAGGTATGTGTGTCACGGCTTATCTAACAAAGGCTTATCAGTGCACGCAGGTCCCTGTAGTGTCAACAGGTTTGGGAACTCGGGGAATGAGCTACAGCCATTTTCAGCAGGGGGTCTGTGTGTTGTTCGTCTTTTAGGACAGGAAACACTTTGGCACTGCGTCTGTCCACTGTCTGTTAAACTAATCTTGTGCATTAGTGAACTGTATGGCAGCAGGAGGGACAGCTGCAATAAAGCTACATTTGCTTCTCTTCGAGGAGTTTGCATAGATGCATAATGTATAGGTTTTTGACTTTAAAATCCTTCCATTGCATCTGTGGCCGCCTGCGAGTCTGCGTACCAACCTACAGCTAATCCCTCATTTACCTGAAACCCCCTTTCAATGGAAATGTCTGTGGTGCCATGCCGTGCCGTGCCATCTGCTGTAGGTGTGGCCACAGGTGAGACAGAATGCTGTTGTGCAGTGCATCGCCATAGCAACAACAGCACAAGCCAAAAAAAAAACAAAAAACAGGAAGTAAACACAAAGCGTCGAGGTTAAACATGCAGGCTTCAGACCTGTTATTTATTTGTCTAAGAAAAGCATGCATGAGGTTCTTTACGCTTTAGATGTTTTTTTTATGGTGGCTGCTAATCTTGCCCTCAGGCTAACCAGCAGGAAGACAAATGAGGAATGCCACCTTTTAAGTATTTCTTACTCTGTGCCCGTATTGTCAGCCCTCTCCACCTGCAGGCCAACCTTCACCTTAGGGGCAAACACACTGCAAACTGTAACCTCACTTTTCATTTGCCACTGCAAACTCCTTTGTTTGGTGATGGAAAGGCATCGTTAAGCAAAGAGCAGGACGGCACCTCTGTTGCTTCTAATAACCTTACGGCGTTTCAACTGTGGAGAAACTCTCAGTCTGCGAGGGAAACTCTGGAGGATCCGTGCCACATTTGCATGTTAGAAACAGATCCCCAGTAAAAGCACCTGACTTAAAATGAAATATTTCCCCATTGTGACAACGCTGTTGCCCTGTGCTGAAGTCATGAGATCCTAAACCCAAAACTCCCACATGTGAATCACAGGGGTCGTACCTGCTTGATTAAAAAAATGTGCATGTGCATTTACCACTTACAGTCAGTTATAATCAGATGAAGGAAATAAGGCTTCACAAACACATGATGCAGAAAAAACCAACAAAACAAATCAGCTGAGTCAACTGCCTTACAGCCTCTTTGTTCGCCTCAGTGCTACAGTCTGACCTGCCTGAGACAGAGGCCCGATTTCTCATAAATCACGTGACTTGGAGGAATGCAGTGCCGTGCTCCTCCACAGTCTCGACAGCAGGTGGCGCTGCTCCCGCTGCACGCGGAGGCATTTCTTAGAAACCTGCCTGGAGTTGGGAAATCCAGTGTTGGGTTTCGTGCTCCCCACAACCCCTCCCAACCTCATCCCGGCTGATCGGCCTTGGAGTGTTTTGGCACAGCACATTATAACAGCAGAAGCAGCAGGTTAAAAAAAGAATCACCAAAAAAAACCACCCGAGGGTGCTGCTGTGTTTTCCCTCTATGGAATTTACTCTCTTAGGTTTGAGAGATGAATCGCCTGTTGTGTGGCTGAAAACACTGGAGTAGAGAGGAGCTGCGGCACTTAACACTTTCCTCCTCGCGTGACCTGTTGCACTTTTGGATCACACCATGTACTTGCAAATGATTCTTTGTGTGTTTTAGACTCCTCGAGGTGCCTGAAGTAGGATTCACTGTCACACAGCAACTTGTCAATCAATGAGATGTTACATAAGCCAAGTATGTATGTCACACATACTGTACGTGTGACATACATACAGTATATGTGACCTACTAATATGTAGCTTTTGTGAATCTGAATCTATTGATTTATTAGTTCATTCCAGTTTTTAATCATGTTATATTATTGCCTTCATCAGCTTTTAGGATAAAACATCCCATCACAATGTGCTCATGGCCTATAAAATGCTGTCAACAAGCCATAAGCCTTTTGTTTATGCACATGTAAGTTATCTGATGCACGAGAGGTGGTATTTACCAATTTCTCAGCCTCTAATTTCCCTAAAATACCAGTAAACATCATCTAACGTTACGTAACAGCGTTGCGTCTGCAGGGGGAATGTCCCTCAAAGCCCGCGCCGAGCTCAAACAGTCAGGTGGGGCTTGTTCCTCCTGCAGCTTTATTTTTCATAAACAAGTAGAAATCAGACAGCGGACCCTTGAATTGGAGCCCCCACGCTTACGTAAACACGCAATCTGCGCCACAGACGCTCATTCACGGTGTCATCTTGAGTTAAGGTGTCTCACCACAAAACAAAGCCTGTGCATGAACACAGCAGATAGACATGAACCACAACTCTGGGTTCATAAAGTCACACACAGGTATCACGGCCTGGTGCACATTCACTGCTAAGTAATGACGCATGAATGCTACGAGTTATTCATATCCAAACTCAACTCAAAGTGTGTGCAAAGGGAGAATCACTCCAGAATTCTGCTTCATGTGAAACACAACTCAACTGTTGACAACATCGTTTCTTATCTGCTTCTTCGACAGAAGTTAAACTATGCTGCTTGTTGGATTCCATTCACAGACTGATCATAACTGATTATAAAGGAATTTGACAGAAAAGCATGTCATGAAAACAAGGCAAAACATCTGTGTACAAACAGTCACGCACCGGCCTAACGGACTGCCAAGTGTATTTTGGTCAGTTTGTGTGGGCTCAAGTGTGCGATATCTTTTATGGCATTGCGATGCATGATTTCGCAGCACAAAGGTTCCTGTAAAGCTGTTAAGTAAAGGCCCATCCTGACTAATTGGGTTCAAAGTAGAACAAGTCTCACTGCCCCATTTTTACAAGAATCATTTCCTGTTTTGCCTAAAAAAGCCACAGTCTTGCTGAGCCGCTCTGCAGGGTGACTGCTCAAACAAATGACGAGGTGATAGTGTTTCTGTGCTGGCCTGCTGTGGTCTGCTCATCTCTGTGTGCACTCTCACACATGCTGCTCCACAAACAAGTTCAGCAGGTGAGTTCAAGTTTCAACACAAGTGCGAAGGCGAGCCATCAACACAAACCACATTTCCTTTTTTCACACGACCAAAAAGAGAACAGAGCTGCTGGTTATGTGAAAGGCTTCAGCGCCATCAAGTGGTTCATCGTCAGTCAGTGTTTGCACAAATCTAACTGTGACATCTGGGTGACATCTGGCGTTCACTTGTAAAATAGGAATTTACATCCTGCTGGCCTCACAAGTATTAGATGAGTGTACAGAGAATAACGAGGCAAAGGATGTGAAAGGTAAAGAACTTGTTTTGAAGCTCTGGGTAATTAAATTTATTCATTATTTGAAAATAGTGTTTTTCGTGTTAAGACCCGGGGCTTCTGGTCCAAATGACTCCACGTGTTTCTACTTTATTACCAGTGTGTCAAGTTATTAATTTTGTCCAGGGCACAAGCTGTGGATGAAATGCTCAAAAACTGTGCTGGTCTGTGCTCAAAACCAAGATGAACTCGAGTAAAAGTAGAAGTACCTCACTAACATTTCAACTCAAGTAAAAGTACATGATTTTTTATTTGACTAAATGTTAAAAGTACCTGACATATCAATCACTGACTGTCATATATCAACAACATCAAATGTCACTTTTTATCCCCATTTATTTTTATTTTTTTTTCACCTTTAAACCAAAATACCCTTAAACTAAATCAACGACTATGACTCATTTGGTTCTGGAATGAGTCTTCTAGTCAAGTCATCGTCCTCTAGATGGCAGAAGAGAAAAGAAGAAAAAAAAGCATCTGATTCAAAAGCTGATTTGTTCTCTGATAAAATTCCTGTCTCACTTTTGATTCATTTACTGTAAAAAAACAACAACAAAAAAACACGTGCTGCTCAGGGAGATGTGTAACGTGATGTGATTGTGGCGTGTAACTCAGATATTTGCTTTTAAATGTAGTGGAGTAAAAATAAATGATATTAAATTTACTTTAGTAAAAGTACAGATGTGAAAATGTACTTTGTTACAGTATCAAAGTGCCACATTTGTGTGTGTGTGTGTGTGTGTGTGTGCACCAAAGTCGCTTTGGATAAAAGCTTTTGCCAAATGACTAAATGTAAATGTAAATGTAAATGTACAGTGTTGTTAGTTTTACCTGCGCAAATGATCTGAATGTTCAGTTTTGTGGTTTAAACCATCAGACATTGTAAATCTATAATAAAATACACAACACCTGTTCTGAGAGTCTGCATGTGTGAACATCGGAAAGTTACTAAATGAATCCAGCAAAACTACCTCATTATTATTATGGAAAAAACTAATTTCTGTGTGTATAAAAACATCCAGGAAACGTCTGCAGCCTTGACGTCTGTGGAAACGTGGTGCGACAGTTTAAAGACATTTAAAGTACCGACGGTGGACGGCTGCAGTTTGGCGACACCCAGCGGCTGTTTGCAGTACGTCAGTTCACACGCAACGGTTCATGTAACGTAACCGAACGGGGCCTGTGCCAAACTGTGCCAAACAAAGACACAAACAAACAAAACAAAACAAAGACACAAACAAACAAACAAACAAACAAAAACAGCATTCACAACAAGTGAACGGAGACAAACCGGATCATGAGCAGGTCGCTCCCACAAGATTGACAGGACATCATGATCCAGACACCAATCAATATTCATAGCGTGTCCAAAATATGCAACGACTGCAAAAAGCTACACAGGTCCGATGAAAACGACCCATGCGCCCGTTTCCTCTCATAATTCCAGCAGACGCAGTAAATTATGGCCACATTTAAATCTATAAGGAGTTGTTGGAGAACAGCCAGGAGACCCGGGGAGGACAGATGTGCCTACGTGTTCGCCAGCGTTTCCGCAGTGCCGCTTCGACTGACATTTGAAACCGTTTCATTTTCAAATACAAATTAATACACAGTTACAGAGGAAAACACGCGTTTACACACCAACACGCGAATATTTGTGTTTTACAAGAATCACTTTGGAGCGATTACTCATCATCCACATCACGACCATCTCAGGGCCAATATCCAGCCTTTAAAGTCCGGATTCAGGAGGAAACTCACCTGGCAGGTTCGAGACTGTCTTCTTATTCCGTTTGGACTTTGAGATGTGGAGGGAAATCCGTCCACGGTGGATCCGAACGACGGATCGTCCGAACAAAGAAACCAACGGTCGTCTGCTGCATCTCCGTTTGGTTTCACTTTTCCTTTAACGGGCTGCTGCTGCGGTCCGGCTCCGGCTCTGGCTGCCGGGCTCTGGGCTCCACGAACCCCGCCGTGTCACACAGCAAGTGCTGCTGGATTTTGCACGTTTACCAAGAAAAAGGATCGTGGATCATTTCCGATGTGCTCAAACAAGCAGCAGCATCCTGTGAGATCGGAATTGAAAGTGAAATGACCGAGACTTTCCATGGAAACAGATGACGCGTGCGCCCTGCGCACAGCTGCGGTGGTTCCCCGACTGTGACTTTAAACCCAGAGAACATGGCGAAGATTCTCTGCAGAGGAAGAGAACGGGGATATGTTTGTGAACCTTGAAGTAAAAGATGAATCCATCCGTTCCAAACGTCCACGTTGCATGAAAACTTTCAACCGCTGCTGCAACCAGAGACGCCCCCTCCCCTCCAGAGCCCCCACCTGACACCCGGCCGAGCCACTGATTCTGCTGCTCAAATCAGTTTCATCTATTGTCATTTTTAGCAGCAGCAGCAGGAATGTAACGTTCTTCTTTCCATCTGCATTTCTTGATATAACACGTTCAGGCATTTTGATCTCACTTGTTCCTGACCTCAGAGTTATTGATGGGGACTTCTAGGAAATTTCAGAACCAGGAAATCCCCATAGCTACAAATGAAGCAGGAAAACAAACCTCTGCTCATGCAGAATATTTGTTACATGGCTCCACTGAACAAGGAAACAAAGTCAAAAATGATGTTTAGGATTTTTTGATGTTTTTGATGAATGATTTTCTGACAGGAAAAAGCTGCCTGCAGATTTGATGTTTTGAGGACGGCTCCACTGTCTGTGTGTCTCATTAAGACAAACCTACAGCAGGTGTTAGTTGTGGGAGGAGTGTGACACAGAACATTCTGCCGGGTAACACACACACAGACCTGCTGCAGGTTTAAGACTCTGTCTGTGTGTCTGTTCGAGTTCAGGCCTTTTCAGGTTTCCCACTTAGCAAGATCACCAGTTTAGTTTATAAAAGGTAATGGACTGCGAGACACCAGAGGCAACAACGTGTCCCTGTTTGTACCATCCCAGACAGAATGTGATATTATTGTGTTGCGAATATTATTGATGAATGGTCCTAGAGGTTGGGGGGCCGTTGGCCAGAAAGTTCAAACAGCTCAGTTTAAAGACAAGCCCAAACTATAAAATGATGTTAAAGAACTCAAACATGATCCAAAACTATTCAAAAGGGGGAAAACTCCCAAAAGCACAAAATACGCAAAACAAATAAAAAGAAGATGTGAAACTTTCAAAATATGACTCAAAATGTCCATAACTCATATGAAATTCAGATACAAAACGTCAGAAACAAATATAACCACAATCAGGCTCAAAATGACAAAAAACTGTCTGTGTGTGTGTCTGTCTGTGTGTGTTTGTGTGTGTGTGTGTGTGTGTGTGTGTGTGTGTGTTGGGGGAACAATAAAAGTCCAGGGGTGTTCCCAGCAGTTCTACACTGTAATAATGTTGCATAGTTATAGCAATATAAAACTAAATAATGTTTTCAAATCTGATCCTTTCACCAATCTGATCCTGAAAAATACTCATCTGTCAGTTGTAAGTTGTGTGTTTAATTTTCTGTCATAATGTATAAAAAAACTGTGAACACGCGAAACAAAGTGATTATTTAAAGCTGGAAATAAATATTCACCAAATCCATCTACTTTTTCTAGACATGAAAGAAAAAACACTTTATAGAAATGACGGCAGTTAGTATTTGTATTTACATCTGTTTGGAGATGAAATGTTGATTATTGTTTACTGAAACGCAGCTTGTGCTAAAATCGTTTATTTGACACACTCACTGCTCAGTGACTAGTTTTATTTTGTGCAGACTTTAATAAATTTAAAGTCTAGAAATACAAAGACACACAGTCCATAGACGCTAATTAAACTGTGTTACAATGACTAACACAATAAATTAAGTAGGTTACAAATACAAAACCAGTGTAGGACTTTTCAAGCTGAACGTAAAAATGGTTTTAAACATGTGACTTAATGTTACGTACAGTTGCCAGATGTCTCGTTACATAAAAAAACTATAAAAAACACAAAACTCTATTTAACTATAACCTGGATTCTTTAATCTGATGACCAGACGTGCTCGTCCCATTTCCAGCTTCGTTTTCTTTTGTCCATCTCCTCCTGTTTAAACATTGAGGGGATTTTTAGCCGAAACAGCGCAACATCTTGCACATGCACAAGTAATAAAATAATAAATCATTAACTTTTATGAAACTGATGACAAAGTCCCTCAGAAGCGACAGACGACAACATGAAAATACAACAATGACAAAGGTAACAGGTAACCAGTTAACTTTTTTAGTCCGC
Source organism: Channa striata (assembly GCA_033026295.1). Classification (NCBI taxonomy): domain Eukaryota; kingdom Metazoa; phylum Chordata; class Actinopteri; order Anabantiformes; family Channidae; genus Channa; species Channa striata. The sequence continues at coordinate 4,186,214 of CM065182.1, forward strand.
ACTGTGTTGATTAATGTTGAACTCAGCTGTCCCAGTCATGAAAACTGTTTTCCACCTTACTCATATTCTATTCATTTTGAAAGCATTTTGCATCTCATAGCAGTTAGCTTCAATGTTTTCTCTTCAATTTCTTGCTTGCTTTGTAAGATGATTTGGATAAAAGCAAAAATGCAAAATCAAACGAATAAATGTAAATGTCCAGAGTGTAAACTCGCCTGCATATCGGCTGCATTTGCGATATCGTCTCCGGCAAAGTCTTTCCAAACGTTTCTGGTAACAGGAGACATAAGACGGCTCCAGACAGGGCGATACCTCCCATCAGTATGTATGGGAGTGACTTAAAGTACTGTCCTGGAAAAAAAGGAACAAAACATAGATCGAGGAAGTCAGATAAAGTACCATTTGTTCAGAATGTGTAGGTCATATTTGAAAAAAAGCTACTTCCTGTGGTTCGTACCCAGGTAGATGATGAAGGGGGAGATGATGGTTCCAATGCGAGCAGCCATGGAGCAACAACCCATACCTGTGTTTCGGATAACAGTGGGAAAGAGCTCTGAGGTGGCGGCGTACACCACACAGAACGCCGCCGTGACGCCAAACTTCCCCAGCATCTCAAGAAACACAGCCACGCCCGGTAAACCTAAGATAAAAAAGGCCCAAGGTCGTCGTTAGCAGATCCTTCAGTCCTGGAAGCTGTGAGGTGGTTTGTTCCAGCACATCCTACAGGTGCTCGATTGGAGTGAGGTCTGTGTATGTTTGTATTTTCTTCGACTGAATCAGACCACACAGGTCAGCCTTCACTCCCTACGTATATTAATGAGCCTGGGATGAATCCGAATTAGTTTGTTGATGTCTTGATTTTCTAGAGTCAACATGAGGTTCACACAGAGTTGTTTTTAATTCAAATCTACTAGATGGATTGTGGAAATCACCGTATTTGGATAAAAGCATCTGCCAAATCACTAAAGGTAAATGTAAATGACATAGTTTTGGTGATACTGCGCCTGATATTATGTTAGGTAGGTGGAACTTGAAAAAATCGTCTTTGATTTAGAGTTGTTTACTGATAATTGATGAAAGCTAAATGCAAACTCTGCCGTACAAAAACAGGATCTGGTTACAGTCATACTCAAGCTTCTCAAGTAGCATTTCAATTATGTTTTTAGTCACAAAAAGCTTCATGAGACTAAATGAGTGCAGGTGTTTTCACTTATACTCGCTGGATTATTGCTGCTATTCTGGCAACACCATAGAACTGATAACGATGTAGTTTGACCAACAACTGCAACAAACTAACACAAGTGTGATGGCGATGTAAACACCGTCTTTATAGAAGTATATTAATATACGATAAAGTCCAATGAGCTACAAATCACCTGTGTGCACGGCCTTTAACATAAGACAAGTAAAATCCAATGAATCGACTGTGAGCTTCAGGATCATTACCTATCGGGATGAGGTGAACACAGAGGATCATAACTCCTCCGAGGAAGAGGGTGGAAGACTGGCAGAAGTGCCTGGAGCAATACTGGAGAACCAGGGCAATTATGTAAGCTGGCACCTCGGTCACGGCAGACAGGAAGCAGTTTATGTAGGGGTTGCCGTGCAGGTTTGAAGTGTTGAGGATTAAACCGTAGTAGCTGATGGTGATGATGATCCTGCACAGACATTAGGAAGACCAGAGTGAAAACAGGAGTTCATAGAAAAAATAATTGTCAATGCTTATATCATGAGGAAGTCATGGACGTACCACAGAAGTGAACAGAGTAACGTAAGAGAGAACATGTTACAGCTGCTCAGGATGACCAACGCATTGTATTTCTTTTCTTTCTTAGCCAACGCGTCTTCAACCTGGAAGAAACGAGAAGAAATGAAACAAATTAACAATTGAACCTGAATGTTCCAGTTTGGAATCAGCTTTTGTTTATTCTCTGTTAAAAATATAATTATAAACTGGGAGATTCTCTCACCTCAGCTTGTGTAAAAATAGCCTCTGGTGCTTCTATCTTATTTCTCCTGGCAGCGTCTTTGAGGATGGCCTCAGCCTCCTTCACTCTTCCCTGAGACAGCAGCCAGCGAGGCGACTCTGGCACCAACCTGACACCAGCACGTTCAGATACGCACAGAGATGGAACAAACCAAAGCAGGAGAGCAGACGCAAAAAAAAATATGGGCCATATTCGGGCAGATGCTGTTTCCTACAGTCAGACAACAGAAAACAGCCTCTGCAACTGTAGCTGGAGAAACCTGCAGGATGCAGTTGGTGTTTCTTTCTGCACCGCACATTAGGGGAAAAACCAGCAATGTGAGTTTTACGTTACGCCGGAAATGTTTCTGAACTCTATCGTTTAGTTTTACATGAGTGAAGCCTGAGGGGTTTTTCCAAGGAAAAACACAAAGCAGGTCAACTTTTGCTCCTGTGAGAAGCAGAGAAGCTTCTCCCCTTCATACAAACAGTCATCTTCAATCAAGACGTAAATGCAAAACCCAACGAATAAATAAATATGAGGAAAATGAATATACACCCATGCTGCCCAACAATTTCAACAGAAGGAGGGTCTCTGGCTTAAGGAGGAATTGAATTTCCAGCCTCTACCTGTGGGGGGCGGTATTGTGACAAAAGGGTGTTGAAAAAGCTACAATAAATCAAGGTGCATTGAAAATAATTTGAATGTGTGTTTCTCAAAATTGAGGTAAATGTGTTGGATGCATATTGTATTTTTAATAAAACAGGGGCCTGCGATGGACAGCCACAGCCTGAGCTGAATCTCCTGGGCACCACCAGCAGGATCGACTTGGTGTGTGACCCTAAGATTTTCACGGGCCACCCCATGAAAGTTTTCTGGGGGCACCACCGGCAGAGGATAAAGCTGTCCTACTGTACATGGTACAGCCAAACTGCACAGTAACTTATAATCATCTTCAAGTTTATTAATCATAATAGCCAAAAAAAGGACAAACCAAAACACAGGATGTGAATTTTCATTTCTTACCACCACAGAGGGATGTAGATGAGCCCAGAGGCAGCCATGGAAATCAGCAGCATCCGCCATTCACGGAGGAAGTAGGCCGCTGCAGGCATCGCCATGTACCCCAAAGCTGAGCCCATAAAAACTCCGAGGGAGCAAAAGACCATTCGGGATTTGGGGCTTAGAATTTCTGTCCCTGCCGGTTTCACCAGTCAAAGGAGAAATTGTCAAAGACAGATATTAACAACAAAGACACTTTCAACCAAAGATTTCAAATTGTGATTATTTGGCTGCAGCAAACAATATTATAAGAAAATGTTTTTTTCTGTAAGTAGTTTAAAAAGTGCATGTTTAGTGTAAAACATACCAAGTACAAATGCAATTATATAGTTTGAGTATCCTCCAGCGCCCACAAAGAAGAAAATGAAGCTGAAGATTTCCCAGCTCGGGGAGAATATCTGCGCCGTGATTGCCACAGTTTGCAGAGCCATCATGGTAAAGAGCGCCGGCCTCCTCCCATACCTGTGTGTGAAATGCATTTCATCCGCCACAGTGCAACTGGTCCCTGACCCTCAAAACAGTGAGATGCCGCTGTTCACAGAACAAACCTGTCGGACATCTGGCCTGAGACAAACGCTCCCACTAACACGCCGACGTAGTGGATAGAGGTGGCCAGAGGAATTTTGTATCCGTTCTCACAAACCAAGTCCCACTGGAAACAAACACATTTTGTCAATCAATGCACAAAACCACAGTTCGGCCTGGAGGGTCTCGAGCCCCCACGTATGTGCACGTGTATTTTCTCCATTTATGTTGATTTTTGTTTTCCGTTCTAAACCAACGCCTCCTTGGTCTAATCTGAACATAAACGTTCCTCCACAAAGATTTTTCTGGGTTGATGTGGTCAGTGGAAAAGTTTAGTTTAGAGGTTTAAGGTGTCAATTTTGGAGCTGGACCGTCTTTTCTTGGACTGCAGCCTGTGACAGTGACGGATGGCGTTCCAGCAGTAACCAGCACATTGCAGGCCGGCGCCACGATGGTTAGTAGGTTGCTCCTGACCATCTAAACCATTGTCCTCTTAGATGAGTGAGACACTTTGGGTCTTCGTCCAGTCCTCAATAACCTGTATTTATGTTCCCCTGTTTAACCTGGAGTTTGTAGCTGTTTAGAAGGGACGTCTCCGTAACTCTACAATCCTCTCTCAGATCTGCACCGAGCTCCTTGGACTTTCCTCGTTGTTCCATGTGCTGGTCAGTCCAATGAGTTCTGTCAAACTAACCCGTTTCATGTGACAGGGAAGTAAAGAAGTCTCGGACTTGACCAATTAAGTGACATTTTGGGAGTAAATAATCGCTGCGTGTATTGTATATATAGTTTGACTTTGTACGTATAATTTCGAGCCTGTGTTGATTCAGAAAACCCTTTTTTTTCCTGTACAGTTTGTATTTATTGTATTTTAACATGCACCAAAAAAAAAGAAAAAGTTAAAAGACATCAAATTTAGTTCCAACATCACATCCGGCATCCGACATCTTGACCATAAATAGGATTAACAGTGTACAGTATGATTAACCTAATGACTCAAAGTCCGGCCTTTGTCCCCGCTCAGTGTAATTATAACCAGAGATCTGAAGTCATTTAATGTCTTTAGTTTGGACTTTGCACATACATCTGTGTGTGTACTTATTGTCTGAGGTTTTTCATGATCATATCTTTGGGATTATTTCATTTCAAAAGTACAGCTCACTAAAACTAAGCATACTGAATACCAGCTCACCTCAGTGACGATGGTCGACTTGTAGATGTCCTCACTGTATGTCCACCCGTCCAGACAACTCTCCAGAGGGATTTCGCTCACATTCACGTTCACATTCGGGACGTATTTGCTGTCAGAGTAGTTCCTCACAGCTTCCAGGTTGAGCCTTGAACATGAGCTGCGTGTCGCGATCCCACCCGTTGTTACTTCCAGTGGGATCGTCACATTTCTCCACGTCTCGCTGATGTTGTACGACTCAGGGATGTAGCACTCGTGAGGTGGAGTGTCACCTACAAACACTATGTAGACGCCAACAAACCCATTGGGGAGGATACTGATGGCCAGTGCTAAAAAAACCTGGAGCTGAAACAGACCCCAAGCTCCAAGGAAAGCTGTGATGCTGTCATAGTCTCTAATTTTGAAGCTGTCCATGGCTGCACCGAAATATTTAATATTTAAAACAATAAAAGAAGAAAGTCCTGTGTTCACTTAGGAAACGCTCCGCTCGACGACAGATATTTGAAGCCATGTGAAGTGTTGTGCCAAGTTCAGGTTTTATATGTCAGCTTCCCCTCCTCTGGGAGGTAACACAGTCACACTCAGTTAGGACGCTTGTGAACTCAAGCACAAGGTGATTTTGCTAGAATGCAGCAGATGATGGTTCAAGTGTCACTTTAAAGGGAGTTAATGATTTTCAAGCAGGTAAATCAGCCATAAAACCCGTCTGTGTTATTTATTGCAGACAGACAAAAGTCACGATTTATTCATAGTGTGATCATGGAAAACAAAGGGTTTAAACTAGTTACTGTGCATATACATACGTCCTTTGTTGCATTTCAGGCTAGAAAAACTTCAGGCTTAAATCTTATTATATGCGGCGTAAGAAGGATTAACTCAGAGTTAATCTAAAACGCACTGTCACATGATTTGTATGAAGCAATATTTCATTTTCAACCTTTATTGATAAAAGAGAATGGTGTGATGTTCTCAGGCCCTGAAATTGAAAATCCACATTTTTGGGGGGTTTGTATGTTCAAGCTCAAAGTTTTAATTTCATTTTGTGACAAGCACAGACCAATCAAATACATGTGGTATACAAAAACGGAATTATATACACGTTTCTTCGCAACATGTATAGAAAATGAATTCACACACATGAACCGAGTAAAAAATTATTTTAGAAAGCTTCGAAAAAACACAAGCTCTGTTTCAAGTTTCAAGTTGTGCAGCCCTTCCAGGACTACAGAGAGGTCTGCATGACACATTTGCCCCCTTGTTGTATCGATAGGTTGCTCCTTCCTTCATTTTCAACATGTGTCTTCTTTTTTGGTCGACTGCAAAGCCTTTAAATGAAAGCCGATGAGCAACACAGAAACAAACAAACCAACAAAAAAAAATCATATCCGTAAGTCAGACATTTTAAAAGAGGTCTGCTACAGTAATCCATTAATACAATCCTCATCTGACTATAACAATCTGCACATACTGGCCACTTCATTATGACCACCTGTACAATTTAATAGAATCCAATAAAGCAAGTTCTGCCGTAAATTCTACTTTTCGGTTATAATTTGTTACGTTTTAAGTCCAAACACGTTATAATTTGGCTCTGTGTTTGTTACTGAGGTCAAAGTGAGGAGTTAAGTCATATTGTAATACACTGTATCAACAGGTGGTTGTAATGTTTTGGCCACCCAACAAGCAAAGGTGACCTGAACCGTTCTGTGAGCTACTAAGACCTGTAGTGTGAAATCCACTTACCCTTGATATTCTTGCATCTGCTCCACTGTTTCTGGAAGATCTTTGTTGAGAGTCTCCGGAAGAAAGAGGTTGACAACAGAGGCAGCAATCGTGAGGCTTCCCATGAGAATATAAGGCAGAACCTTATTAAATGTGCCTGTCGAAAACAACAGATAAACACTTCCTGATATTAGTACTGCAGTCATGCAGACATAAACACTCAGTCAGTGGGTTCGTATCAAACTTTACCCAAATAGATGACGTAAGGAGCCGTGATGCTGCCGATGCGAGCGGCCGAAGAGCACAGCCCCATGCCGACGTTCCGGAGCACGGTGGGGTAAATCTCGGCGGTGTAGATGTAGACGATGCTGAAGGCCATGGTGAAGCCGAACTTCCCGGTCATTTCCAGAGCCAGAGCAACATGCTGAAGGGCTACAAAGGGGGAGGGAAGATATTTAATAACCGATTTACTTTCCAAATGCACCAAAACACCCAATCTTGAGGGTGTTATACACACTCCAAAGTGTAGCATTTTGCAAAAAAGTGAACTATATTTTCAGACATGGCAGAATGCATGATCAGAAAATGAATAAATGCATTTAAGGGAACTTTCAGGGAACTGAAACCTATGTAAGCTTGTTACAAATGAGACTTTAGAAAAAAAACTGTAGAAATATCGTGTTATAGGCAAAAGTCCTGCAGTCAAAATTTGGAAAAAGTAAAATAAATATAATTCAATATTAGCCTAAAACTAAAGTTATTATAAAGTATGAATCAATCAGAATTCTATTATCATACTGCTTCAAATCTCCAAACGTGGATAAAGAAAACAAACAAAATTTGCTTAACGTTGCCAGAGCTAAAAATGTTGCACGGTTTTAATTCAGCTGTCCACCTGTGACCTTGAACGTTCGTGTGGTTGGACATGATTGGAAGTGTCCTTACTGTCAGGGATGAACTGGATAAGCAGCAGAACTCCTCCGCCTATGATGAGGAACGACGACAGCAGCGCTCTTCTTGGACACTTTTTCAGCAGCCAGGTGGAAACGACGTAGGCAGGGACTTCGGTTGCAGCTGAAAGGAAGCAGTTCATGAAGGGGTTTCCGCTCAGGTTGGAGGTGTTGAGGGATAAACCGAAATACCCAATATTTATAGCCATCCTAAAAAAACAGCAAAAAAAAAACAAAACATAATTATAATAATACGATGCAGGTTTCCATTGCAGATGTTCCTACGAGTTTCTTGGAGAAAGAAAACAACCATCTCACCACAAAAGGAGACACATCAGCGTGATGCATCTGATATTCTGCGATTTGAGGACATCGAGCATGGTATACGTCTTACTCGGAGGCGTCGTTTGTAGCTGAAAACAGAGCACGTGAGAATATTCATGCAGTCACATTTCAAGTACAGCAGATTACCGGCAGATTTAGTGGTGCAGACTCGAATGAGTTTAGAGTCCAGAAATGTGTCTGAGTCCAGTTTAGATAGAAAAAAATAAATAAAAGCTCAGAAGCTGAAATTACTACTTTGTATTCAACACTCTGTGTTAACTGTTGAAGGGTCGGGGTTAGAGTTACCTGACACTTTACCTGCAGATACAATAAATTATCCCCTTTTTGGACTTGATGTGACTTTGAAAGGTAAAGACATCTAGAAGCTCACAGTCTTCCACTGGCTTGGTGCAAAACATGCTAATTTTAACAAGCGAGGTCAACTTCACGTTCTCTGCTTTCAAGTTCTGCTTTTTAGTTACCTCACAGAGAAATGTCAAATAAGTATTTTCAAATGAATAAAATTAATGAGTATGTGCACCTCTCACCTCAGGTTCTTTAAAAATGACCGGTGGAGCTGTGACTTTATTCTTCCTGGCTGCATCTCTCACTATGGCCTCGGCCTCCTCCGCTCTCCCCTGAGTGATCAGCCACCGAGGAGACTCCGGGATGAACCTGCACAATCGATCAAATCCCGCCAAATGTGATGTGTTTGCACGTTATTTTATTGTTCAATGTCCAGAAATCCTTAACAAGTCGGAGTAACGCACCACCACAGCGGGATGTACACCACAGAGGTGGTGGACAGGACGGCGAGCAGAGTCCTCCATTCCCTGATGCCGTAAGCGATCCAGGGTAGCGTCATGTATCCGATGCAGTAAAACAGGAAGGCCCCGAGAGTTGTGAAGAGCACGCGCATGGTCTTACTCAGCACCTCCGTTCCTGCCCAACGTTAAGCTCAGATTAGCACATAGTAGAAGAAATGTGTTACTGAATGAATTTGCAAAAGACTAAAATTCAGACGAGGAGTATTTTACGATTCATACCCAGGACAAAGGCAGAGATATAGAGGGAAATCTGGGAGGCTCCGACGAAGAGGAACATCACACAGAACATCCTCCATGAATGAGAGAAGGACTGAAGCAGGACTGAGACACACTGGGCGCCAAGAGAGATGAAAACTACCTTCTTCCTCCCAAACCTGAAGATGCAAATTGATATGTTTGACATTTATTGACGTGCTGTACATTTCAGATGACTACGCCTTTAGAAAATCTGATGAAAGTCACCTTTTTTTTTTTTTTTTTTTTTAAATAGTTTTGTTCCCTCTTATGCTAAAACCCATAATTGTAGGTCAATGCAGCTGGACAGTGAACACAACCAAACTTTTTTTTTTTTTTTTTTGGTCAAACCGAGGAATGTTCTTCACAGGCCGCCTTGGACCTCAGGACAGCTGTGTGTTTGTTTGACTTCCTGAAGACCAGACTGAGGGCACAAATCCCACTAAGCATGTAACCCACGAGGACATCTGCACAACAAGCGTGGCAGGACATCAGCAGGGGAGACCTCAAGCGTCTGCTGAGGTATGTGAGCCGGGACATTTTGTTGTCCGTGTTTTTAGACCATTTGCTACAGACGTCATTTCAGCAGAAGATTAGTCACTTTCCTTATTTGAACCATATTTTATTGATTTCATAAAAAAGGTTAAAAATAGGAGGTTTAAACTTGGTTCATAGTCACTGAAATCAAATCCACGTCCTATAATCTCGGGCTTCCAACATCATATTTACACTTCATATAAATTTGATTCATGGTTTTAAAATGAACGGGGCCCTGAAAGCTCACACAAATGCAAATTGAGAAAACACATGCAAATAGACAAAATGCATGAAAATTTTCTCCATTTGACAACATTAATGTGCTGCAAAAAGCCGCAACACAGTGTAAATGTCTCTGGGAGCAACTAAAAATACACTTAATGTAAATGTCTGTCCCCTTTAATGTCCCCTGGAAACATTGCTGTCGACAATGGTTCCGGGTTACACTAATTATTGATGGACATTACATTCATCTTACATTTGATTTCATTTTCATTCAGTCTTCTAATGTATTATCATGGTTGTTGTAGCTGGGCTGTTCTTGTGATTCCCTGAATGCGTGGTCACATATGTTATTATAAGGTCTTGGAAAATGAGGAAAATCCTGTCTATTATGAACTTGGCTACAGTGAAGTGTATTGTTATTTTGCACATGACCTCTTGACCTTTCTCCTGTAGCTGAATTTGGTGACACAAAGTCTGGGTCTGGAGACTCAGCCTCGTTTACTGCATGACATAGACATTTGGTTGTTGAGTGGAAGAGGAGACAGGTGCAGGAATAATACGGCAGGAATTCCTGTCAGTCCTGGGATTCCTGGTGACATCCTGCCTGCGTTAATGCAACTTATCAATTGGACACTGGTGAATAAACCAGCCTGAAATGGGAATATCCTGTTTCCTACATTTGCCCAAACTAGGAAGAATTAAGCCGTTTTCTCTGCCCACACTAAAGTCCAGCTTCACCAATTTGACAACTCGGGCAGAGGATTAAGAAACGCGCTGCAAAGGCCACAACACAAGGAAACTGGGAAAGCTTTGCTATGGCAGTTGTCCACGGTTCTGGGTGGGGGGGCAAACTAAAAATATGATTTTGTTTTATAAATGTATTTTTAGTTGCTCCTGGAGTCATTCCCATAGTGTTGTGAGTGATTCAACTAAAGGGGTTATGTATTATAGAAATGAAAGAAGTATTACGTGTATGAATGTCTACACATTATCTGAAACTGAACTGAAAGCAGCAACAGCACAAGACGTAAAGATTTAGACCAGACACTGTGGTATGTCCTGTCTCTCACTGTCGCCCTGTCCCACAGTCATTATTATTTTACAAATGTGGCTTCCGATCAACAATCGTGTCCTGCTAAACAAATCCTGGCTGGAAGTTTTCCTGTCACAGTCTTTTTACCTCTAGCAACACTAAAGTAATAAATGTAGGTGAAGTGGAGAAACAGTAGATGGGGCTGTTGGCATTATAATAACTTATAATCATGTCCAACACATGTCCACTGCTCAAACACTGAACCACAGTCCACATAGTTTTCTATTTCAGTAAGGATTTCACAAAAAGATAAAATGTGTAAAGCCTTTTAAATACTGTAAAATAACACATGGAATGTTGCAAATGACAGAAGCACGTGACAATTGAAGAATATACGGAGCCTAATAATGAAGTACCTGTCTGAAAGCTGTCCTGAGATCAGGGATCCCACAAGGTATCCCACGAAAAGAGCCGAGGACGCAAAGGGGACTTTCCAGTGGTCGTCACAAACGAGGTCCCACTGTAAAAGCACAAAGTTTCAAACAACGGAAGAGGAACCAAAAAAATGGAAGCAGCCTGAAAACTGACCTCAGTGACTATGTTGGACTTGTAGACTTCTTTGCTGTAGCTCCATCCATCTTTACATCCTTCCTGCTCCAGGTTGGTGAGGTTGACGTCCTCTCCAGGAACATATCCTCCGGCCGACAGATTTCTAACCACATCCAGCCTGTATCTGCTGCACTGGCTCCGCACCTCTTCGCCATCGACTACTGTAAAGGGAATGATGGCGCGTCGCCACTCGTCCGTTAAGTTGATGTCTGGGATGAGACAGTGGTGTTTTGGAGCCGCTCCAACAAAGACAATGTAAAGCCCGTTGAATCCGGTTGAGACAAAAACTGTGTTTAGGAGGAAGAACGTGGTCCAGAAGTAAGGACCAGTCTGTCCGAGGAACGCAGTGTCTTCATCATAGTCTCCCATTGCTTTTTAAAAATGCCCCCCTGCTCCTGAGGGAGAGGAAAACAAGTCGTCGGAGATTCTTCAGCTTAGAGACGTGGGGCTGAGCTCTTCGTGAAGAAAACTGAGCTGGTCCTTTAGTGGGACGGAGTCACAAGTTAAAAAGTTTCCAGGCCTGACAGAGTTTCAAGGGAACAACGTTTTCATCCCACAGCAAGACTGATGGCTCCACCATGTCCTTCCTGAGCAGGCAGGAAAACAACTTGGCTCAGATTTGTGGATGTGAGAGCTGCGAGTGATTGGATCCCATTAACTGAGGGAAAAATGATCAAAAGCTTCAGAGGGGCCGATCTGTCCACCCAGCCCCCCGGCACCCCTGTGGCCAAAGTGGTATTTTCTCTAAACAACATTCCACACTTTTAAATACCCCAAAGAGGCGCACGTGCCTGCACTCTAAATGTTGCTAAGTAGCTTTAAGCCTCAAGTTGGACTATTTTAAAGGAACACCGGAGGGGCAAACATGGCTTTATGTGAAGCTCAGCAGCTACTGAAACACTCCCGTGTCATAAACGGGTTTGAAAGAGCTAAAAATCCCAAACTCTACACTCACTATAACCACAGCACATTTTTAGCCTGTTGCATTAATATGTGGCCTAAATGCTTATGGTCTGTTTTCTTGAGGAGCAGGGGTGGGAGGGGTGAGCGGCTCCCAGGGGGACAGGAGGTTATACTGTAGTTTACTCGAGTTCGCCGTGATGCTCGTTAACCACGAGGACTTTATCATTAACACCTGCTGAACAAGCAGAAAACACCTTTGCTTCTTTGCTCATTCAGTTGTTTTTAACTTATTTTTGCAAATTGTTCTAAATGCTAATTTTACTCAGACGAACCGGATCAGGATTTCCCATCTAAGCTCTTGTCTTTCTTTTCCTTTTAAGTCTTAAAGTTCACATCAGAATCAGTTCACACTAACCCGTGTCCCCCGCTCTGACAAGGACGAGCCCCAGAGGCTCTAATGTTGCTGCAATATTAAAGAACGGTCCGAAGAAACATTCTCCCAACTTAGAAAGCTAAAAATGGACAATCTGCAAATAGATCAAATCAAACTTTGAGTGTTCCTCACTTGTCTGGCCTTGATAAAACCATTAATCATTTCAATCAGTGCTTGCACACCCTTTCTTTCATTATCAAGGTGCAAATGTGTGTTCTCCATTTGCAAGTCTGTGGTGTTTCACGTCCACAGTCACGGTGGTTGACGACATCAGTGTGTGTCCAGATTAGGTCAGTCTGGTGATGATCGGTGAAGACGCCGAGTGGCTTTCAGAATCATAACAGTTACCAGAATCATAACAGTTACCAGAATCATAACAGTTACCAGAAGCTTAAGGTGTGTTCAGAAACAAACACGACAAAAGATTTGCCTGCAAGTTCATCCAAGGTCATGTATTCAGTGTCTTCTTTAATAAAATACTTATGGGATTGTGCTAACCATTCACTGTCCTCCAAGGGACACAATGATAAATTATTATCATGTAAATACTTGCAATATCTGCTTCATTTATTTTCCTTTGCACCAGTGTTGCAGACAGCACATCCCTCAGTTGGAAACCTGTCGATATAATGCAGCCATGAGCTACATATTCCTATGTTACAAACAGTTTGATGACGATAATCTGTTTTTGTATAATAGCCCAACAAATCAGTGAATCATTTAGTCACACTTTCAAATCTTTTCATAACAGTTTATGTCAAATGACTATTCTAACCTTTCACTCTGACCAATCACTTTCATTAATTCAAACTAATGTGAATGACAAGGAGTTTCTCTCCAGCTGTAAAGGACAGTACAGATGGTATTTTACAGTATATTGATGAGGTTATGACAGGAAGACGTCAACCTGCTCTGTGAACATTCAAACATTATGGAGGTGGCAGCATGAAATTGGAGCAACTATAGAAACACACTTTAAGGGAAACTTTTGACCGACCAGCTTCCAGTTTCTAGGTGCCCACATAGATGGAGACCTCCAGTGGAATCTCAGCAGCTCTCAGGTTGTGAAGAAGAACAGCTTCTTCACTTCTTGAGGGAGCTGCTGACCGTCGTCTTCCGTTCTTTGCCATAATCAGTGCATACAAAAACACAAAAACACAACCACTTCATCAGCTTCCTTCTTGTGTAATGACATCACACACTACACGGCATTATTTGCACAGCAGATTTGCATATTTTGGACACACTAGCATACGTTTGCAAGCTTATTGTTTTTATATTGTTTACTAATATTGGTTTTTATTTGCACTGATATGAACGTATGATATGAGTGTTCTCAGTTTTGTTGTACTATTATAAAAGGTACATTGTGCAATGACAATGACTGATCTTATCTTATCTTTTTTGACCAGGTGAACTCAGCTGAGTTCAAGTGCACAGAAACATTTCTCCTGACATCTGTCTGACATATCTGCACCTGTAAAGCTCAGTCATAAACACGGCAGGTGTTAAGTTATTCACTTATTACCAAGCCTGAAGTGTAATGACAATAACATTACACTACACACATGGGTGGGAGCTTGAAATCTCTACAATCAGATGCAAAGAGCCAAGAAGGACATAACAACTACTAACAAGTGCATGCAAATTGTATTCATTTATTTTATGTTATTTAATTGTTGGTGTAGAGTTTTGTATTTATTCATTCATTCATTTCTTTTTTCTGCTGGACATTGGAACACTAAGCTAAGCTAACTGGCTAATTAAATTAAATATATATTAAATATTTATTTAAACAACATTTTTGTTATATTTGTGATGCTTTTCTTATATTTGTACTGGTGTGCATGGGTAATTTTAAATATAACTGAAAATCTAACCCTTTACACCTTGCTTTTAATTTAAATATTTTATGCTCAGGAAATTCTATTTTATCGTGTTCATGTTTAAAAATGTTTATTCTGTTACATCTTATAAGTTTTTTTTGCAGTCATCACTCATTCTGTCTCATTATCAGCGTGTCAGTTATTTGTAAAGCACTTTGACTTGCATTAATCTGTACAGAATGTGCTGTGCAGATTAAGTTGTAATGTTTTTGGCACCATGACTCTCTGCCTCTGCAGGAAGCCTGGTTTAAAAAAGTACATTTGTAAGGCAAAACGCAGAATTCTTTTTATATACACTAAAAAGATGACTTTTATTTTGGAGCCAGATATTTTTAAAGTCAGTCTGTGGACATCCCTCTGTCACCAGCCTCGTAATCAGAGGGAATCTGGGACAGTGGGGAAAGTTGTGGCTCAGGTGCTGCACAAATCAGAGATAAAAGAGTGCAGGGTGTATGTGGGTCACGTCTGGCAAGTACAAAGTACGGAATGTGCAAAATCATAAGTTATAACTGTATTTTCCTAAGCAGTCGTTTGCATTTTGATGCGCCTCCAGCTGGAGCTTTAACACACATTTGTGTGACGGATGGTC
The DNA here is from genome assembly GCA_033026295.1 of Channa striata. Classification (NCBI taxonomy): domain Eukaryota; kingdom Metazoa; phylum Chordata; class Actinopteri; order Anabantiformes; family Channidae; genus Channa; species Channa striata. The sequence continues at coordinate 4,201,229 of CM065182.1, forward strand.
TCCAAATGATCATGAACCAGTGGGGAGGAGGGCAGACTTTATGTATCTCTGATTAGAAACATCAACATGTAGGATTTATTCTGCTGTCATTTTATGAGGCTTTAAAAAGGAAATTGAATAAAACAAATGATGTCAGGCATCAATATCCGGTCTGTTTCCCATATCAAGACACAGGGTTTTTTTTTCACCTCATGATTATTAATTGTAATAAGTTGAACTAAAACTTGGACTAATGATCATTTTAGACTGAGAGCGTGTCCACACTCCGACAGGTGGACAGTTAATCATTGAACATGAGGGAGTGACTTCACACGTCCTGGCTTGTGCTTTAACGGATCCCGGATCGGGGGGGGCGGCGTTGAAGCTAAAACTGAAGCCCCGCTCCCCAAATGCCCAGCTCTGTGCCCGCCCGTGCCGCCGGCTGCATCGGCCGCGGGCCACCATGACCGACTACGAAGCGTGCACCGCCTTCCTCGGGGAGTGGGGACGCTTCCAGCGGCAGGTCTTCTTCCTGCTCTGCCTGAGCATCGTCCCCAACGGCTTCACCGGCCTCTCCATCGTCTTCCTCGCCGACACGCCGCCGCACCGCTGCGTCGTGCCGGCGCACGTCAACCTCAGCGACGCGTGGAGGAACGTCAGCATCCCGCTGGAGCGAGACGCCAACAGCGGCGCCCTGGAGCCCAGCAGCTGCTCCAGGTACAAGGTGGACGAGCTGCGCCGGTTCTCGGACGGAGGTTTGCTGCCCGGGGTCGATGTCAACCTTTCCGCGGTGCCACAGGAAGCGTGTGTGGACGGCTGGGAGTACGACCGCAGCGTGTACGCGTCCACCATCGTGTCCGAGGTGAGTGGACCCGCAGAGACCAGGGGGTCCCACGATGCACCTGTCCATCACCGAGATTCACTCAGAATCTAAAGGAACTGGGACATGGGTCACTTTTAATATTTCACTTTGGAGTCAGAGTTTATTTAAACGTCCTGTGAACTTCATGCTGAAACATTAATAAGAAGATCAGATGCAGTGGGATGTTTCCAGCAGGCCACAAATGTCCTACCACAGCAGCACATACAACTGTAATAAATGAAATAACCTGTATTTGACTTTTTCATTGCATTTATCATTTAATAAAAAGTTTAATAATTACGGAGCCACTCTCGTGAATACTGCATGTGCCTGTGTGTGTTTGCAGTGGGACCTGGTGTGTGAGGACAGTTGGAAGAACCCACTGACGTCCTCGCTCTTCTTCTGTGGCGTTCTCACCGGCTCCTTCCTTTCAGGACAGCTCTCAGACAGGTTCAAACGTCCAACAAACGTGCACAGACCGTAGCAGCAGATCTCACGCCAGGTTACAGTGGAGATCTGCAGGTTTTAAATCAATGCACACGTTGAATAAAAGCTGTTATGGCTCCATAGCTGCACAAAATCTGATAAACTGGATGACATCACATTTTTACAAGGCCACAGTAGTTGATTTTTGACAAGAGGAGCATGTGATCAGAAAAAAGCTAAAACAATGAGCAAAAACGAGGCTCCACAAATCACAGATTATTCTCCACGGATTGATCAGTGACAAGGAACATTTTCCCTCTTATCTTCAAAACAATAATCTCAGTCTCTTTCACATGTAGCTACAGTTTAAAATTGGAATCACGCTCCCGTGCCGCTTGTTTACACGGTTTTTCAGCTCAACTTCGTTTCTTTTCCAGTTACGGGAGGAAAATTGTTCTGTTCATCACCATCGCAGTGCAGACAGTGTTCACCTTCATCCAGGTCTTTTCTCCGTCCTGGGCCGTGTTCTGTGCCTTGCACTTCATCGTCGGCATGGGGCAAATCTCCAACTACGTGGCCGCATTCGTGTTAGGTACATTCATTCATTCATTTGTTCCCACCGATTGTCCAATGTCTTTATCCCATTAATCCCAAACCAGAAGAGTGGGAGTAAATTTGTTCTTTTCCCTTGTGCTGAAGGAACGGAGATACTAGGTCCGCAAGTTCGGACCATCTTCTCCACCGCGGGCGTGACCCTGTTCTTCGCTGTGGGCTACATGCTGCTGCCACTGTTGGCCTTCTTCATCAGGGGCTGGAGGATGCTTCTGCTCAGCCTCACCCTGCCATGTGTCCTCTGCATGCCTCTCTGGTGGTGGGTGGATGTGGGACCTGTCACACTTTTTCTGTAGCACTTCCTTCTTTTGTTTTCAGTTCACAGCCCGATGAATAAAACCATTAATAATTACTATCACAGTAAACATAAACACATTAATAGGTTTAAAGCTGGCTGGGACTTTTATGGAGGCACTTGAGTTTTCATTTTTTGCTATAGAACACATGTTGCTCTATCGCAGGGGGCTGAAGGTCTCTCTCTCTCTCTCTCTGTTGTGTAATGAGGCAGGTTCGTCCCAGAATCCCCTCGCTGGCTGCTCTCTCAGGGGAGAGTCCAGGAGGCTGAGGCCATAATGAGAGATGCTGCCAAGAAGAACAAGGTCAACCCTCCGCCGGCCATCTTCAGTCCTCTGCGGGTGAGAGCGTCAATGTGGTTTTTGGAAATAGGGCGTTAGGTTATAAGTTATGGCCTAAAATTATTTCAACATATTGAATCCTAACACATTTTGTGCATTATTCTACTGAAATCACGACACGTGTGTAACCGTATAACCCTCATGCCTAAGCCATTAACAGCTTTTTGCGACTTTCTATGTGGACGAGGGTTTCGTGTGCGTCTGTTTTTTTCGTAGCATTTTTACATGTGGAGGGTGACGGTTCGCTGATCTATGCAATATAATAATTCACAGGTCTCCACATCAGCGGACACTAGCAAAGACTGTGCCAAGACACTTGACAGATGACCCTTTGTTACTGGAGCAGTCGTCCAAAATGTCCAGTATACAATCCTCGAACTGTCCCTTCAACAATCATTGAAGGAAATGACTTGTTCCTTGTTATCCTGGTGTATGTTACTTATTATAACTACTAACAGCCTCCATCTACGTCTGACCTTTGGAACGTGAACTTTACTCCACAACCTGCCTCATTTAGGACGTCTCCTCTGTGTAGATGCATTTATAACATATGACGATGACGATGGCCCCTCTGCATTGGTCACAAAGTGCCATCTGTCGAATTCTTATCTGTTTGAATGACAGCTGCTTTAAAAACAAGATTTTCCAAGTTACAGTTTTTGCTAGAAGCCGTTTGGTTCTCAATTAGTTTCAGAACATCCTGGGTTTGAATCCACAGCTGGGTCAAACACAGAACCTAAAAATGGGCACAACCTCAAAGCAGATTTCGCCCCCATTAGAGTTTACATACATAAAGCATACACAGTGTATGTCCACGTCGTAAGTGTTGCTGACGTTTGTTTTTATGCACTGGTGGAAACTTTCATAGGATGGTTTGATTATATTTCAGTGGCTCGATCGGCTCCCTCCTTTAATTGCATGTTTTCGCGTCGGGCCGCTATATGTGTGGACACGTGCACATGTTCCCCCAGTGAGTGGCTCCAATGAAATTATGTCCAACTGGATGGCTGCTGTTTGTTATTCCACACGCTCTGCTGCCCCACAGAAAGAACTTCAGCCTGACAGGAGGACGACTTACAACATCTGTGACCTGCTACGTTCCCCAAACATCCGCTGGATCTCTGTCACGCTGTGGCTGGTGTGGTGAGTCCCCGTTGTCCAATGTGACCTCGGCATTGGCTGCACTCGCCCTGCACGCACACATGGAAACACGCACATGATGTACACACTCCGTCACACACACTGTACATGCACCGTTTCTCGGCCCATTTAACTAACGACAAATAATGACCTGTCAGGTGCTGTAAAGCCTCAGCGCGATCAAAATCAGGAGTTATGTAACTGCACAGTGTGAGTCTGTGAGTTGCTGAGTCTGAAAACAGATGCAGCTTGACTTTTGTTTGAGTTGAGAACTGTTTCATTTTCATGGAAAAAAGGAAAAAGTATATTGTGGCTAAATTAGAGCAGCTGAACAAGCTCTAAGCTGCAGGTCAGTTAAAAAACTAAAACTGCAAATGTCATTTTTGGAATAAACGTCCATCAACCGTACAAGTAATTATGATTTGATCACGCCTTCTGTTTCATACCCTCCCTTTTATTTAGTTCACCAGTGGTTTTTTGACAGCGAGGTTGTTCCGTGGCTGTTTGTGGGTAAATATTTAACGTTAGTTCCCAAAGATCTTCCTTCTCTGTTGCCTTTTCCTAATTATCTACGACACTTAAAAGCGGCTGTGTTGACAGTTTCACATCCCTTTTAACTGGAAAAAGTTTTCGCTACTGTCTTCATTGTTCACTTTATTGCTTTGTCGGGAGGAGGTACACTGTAAAACATATCTGAATTTTGTAAAAAACAATTTTCTCGTTTATTCAATGTAAGTATATGTATATGCAAATACGTTTCATTAATTTCAAGTTAATTTAATTTTTATTTAAATTTAATAAATTCGATTCAAGGCCATCACTGTTTCTGCAGGTATATTTCCATTAACAATCTAACTTTAACTAATCTACCTCCTTGTTATTATTATATACAGTTATTATACTTACCAGAGCTGCTTTTTATCGACAGCTGTTCAGTGGAGTTGATGTTTGCATCCAGTCGGGCCTTTCAGATTTGTCCAGTGTTGCTGCCGTCAAAGGGGGCGGATCCAGTCCTCTTTAAGCCCCACATGCTGTTTTTTGCTGCTTTTAATTCCCTCTCAACTTTATTTTGACAGTATATGCATATGTACGTTTATTGCATGAATTGACACGCTGATTGAAACTAGTGAAGTGCCGACTACACTTCAGGGTGTAAACGTGTTTCATCCCCCAGGAACACGATTACCATCGCCTACTTTGCTCTCTCCCTGAACACGGCAAACCTTCACGGTAACGCCTACTTCAACTGCTTCCTGTCGGCCGTGGTGGAGATACCGGCCTACATGTTGTCATGGGTCATGTTCCGCTGGTGTTCTCGACGACTGAGCCTCTTCTCAACCCTCTTCATCGGAGGAATGTTCCTACTCTTCATCCATCTCATACCAGCACGTATGACATTTTCATCTGCATCATCTCTAAAGCTAATTTGTTTACTGTAAGATCATAATGTGACATCATTTCATGGTTGTAAAGTCAAAAACTGAGGTTATCTCAGGTCAGGTAAGGAGAAGAAGTTCTCCTTAAATGTAATGTTGAATTCTTTGATATTTTATTGCCCATAGACCTGATTTCTCTAGCCATAACCCTGGAGATGATTGGAAAGTTTGCGGTGACGACAGCGTTCTCGATCGTGTACGCCTACACGGCAGAAGTCTACCCAACGGTGCTGAGGAACACAGCTCTGGGCACCTGCTCCATGGCCTCCAGAATAGGCAGCATCATTGCTCCGTACTTCATTTACTTAAGTAAGAGTACTACAACGCCTCCACAGCTTCCACACATGCCTGTTGATCACGCTGGGAGGAAGTATGTGACACAGGGCAAACACTCTCACTTATCTCACAACACACTCTTACTATCGATTGTAGGTGTATTTAGATGCATCCAAAGTATTAGTATGAATTCTTAAACCTTGGGGCGTTTCCATTCAGCCCGTTTTAAGGGGAAAATTACGTCTTCAACACGCTCACTCACTCACGGTGAATCCTCCGAAATATTACCTCCTTTGTTCACACAGGAGCTCGGCTGGAGATGATCCGGACTTTGCACTGGGGAGCTGGATGGAGAAGATCCAGCTAATGTCTGGGCCAAAACACTGGGGCATTTGCGTTCACACATACACCCCCTCCGGATTAAGCCTGGATTCCAGAGCAGAGTTTGTTGTAAAACTGTTATAAAGCAGTTTCACAGCGGTTACATAGACATGCGTCTGCTGTGGAACCCGGTGCTCTGGAAGTTTCATTTTCCACCGCTTTCGTTACTTATTTACATGAAAGCCACAATAACTGCAAACATCACAAATATGCAGTTTGTTTTTGTATCCGAATGAACAGATCAAACTTTCTCTGAGGGACCTGGACTGGATCAAACAGTAATTCCACCTTTTGTTGCGGTGCCATTGTGGCCGAGGCTGCATTTCACCCTCTCCTCCTTTGATGTCCACCCACAGGAAAATACTCCATTTCCCTGCCCTACATCCTCATGGGATGCCTCACGGCTCTGCTGGGGTTGCTGAGCCTCCTGCTGCCCGAGACCTTTGGAATGCCTCTGCCGGAAACAATCGGTCACATGCAGCTCTTCCCCGGGTGAGAAACACACCCACCTCCCAGTCGGGACAGAGCAGTTCGTTTTTCCTACGGGTTTCATTGTTTAGCTTATGGAAACGTGTTATGACACGGTTCTGAATTCATATGGCTGTTTTATTTTCCATCTGGCAGTAATGCTGATAATGTTTTTTCTTAGTTTTTCTTTTAGAAAAGCAAAAGCAGCACAGACAATCAGCTTAATGAAAGTGTAGATTATAAACATTTATGTTGTTTTAAAAAGGATCCAGGAGGATGTGAAGCGTTCTCTGTCTTCCCGATGGTTTTATAAGTCATCATTTTCAAATTGAAAGTTTGTGTAGAGCTGTGGTCCACCAGTCATTCAGCAACAATGACTGTGTATAACTGCATATACAATATCAGATGACGCGTGTATTAAATTAATGTCAGTGCTCCACTCAAAATAAGTAGAGGTAAAAGAATATGACATCAGATATTCTCTTTAAAAAAGACATTTTGTTGACCCACAGGCTGGGAAGCACTTCTGTGCGTCTGAGTAATTTCTGTAACTATGTCTTTTAACTTCAGATGTTGTCGGAAGAGATCTTACAAAGTCACACACGAAGAAGAAGAAAACACGGCTGACAGGAAGTCTTCGGTTGACTCTTGAGCACAGAGAACTACTAATACCTGGAAAAGTACCACGTCTCTCTGCATATTTGGAAAGGATCGTGACTTTGTCCCTGCGTATGTGAAATTTTGTGACTTCACACGAACAAAGAACGTGACAGTTATTTAAACTATGTAACGGAGCCTTAAAGCATCTCCACGAAGCAGAAGTGCTGATGTGTCTGAAGCACCACAGTCCTGCAGAATGAAGGCGTGTGTCCTCGGCATTGCTTCGTAACATACTGCACATGCACAACAACACTGCTTTGTACTGTTCAAGAAATTAACGGTGAACAGACGGAGATACGTTTTAATATTCTGACACCAAATTAATCTGAAACTGTAGCTACATTTAGTGTTTTTTGATATGTTTGTGACGATGTGCACATAAAACAGTTTCTAGTAAATACTTTCTATGTCCGTGATTCAATTGAAAATGCACAGAGTAATTTTTTAAAACAGAAAGCTTTGTACAGTGTAAGAATATGATGACTGTTGGCTTTGCAAAACTAAGTACAGTTATTAATTAAAATAACATTTTTCATGGTATTGAATTTGATTGCTCTTCCTTATAAAGCTTCTCTAATACAATTCCTCCATTCTCTCTCTTTATACATACATACGTGTGTGTGTGTGTGTGTGTGTGTGTGTAAATATATATATACACACATACATTCATATATAAGTGGCTTTTAAATATTATTATTTTTATATAATTCCTGGAGTTAAATTCCTGTAATTCCTGGGGTTTATTGTCACACTTTAGTCAAATCCCTAATGATAAGACCTTATCATTTTTCCATTTGTTATTTCCTAATATTAAAGTATCCAAACAAGTGCAAAGTATTAAAAACAGCTTTTTGACATAAAGTAACACAACACAAAGAACAATGTTCCACAGAAACAGCTGGAAGCAAAATGTTTTAAGGACGTTTGTTGCCGGGCTGTGGACTATAGGAATGTAGGTAAAAGCCTTAATGCCCCAGAAATAACGGTCATATGTTAATGTAGATGTATTTATGGATATTTTTCTGTCATCTCTTAGTGATGTCGTTTTACTTGCTGTGATTTTTGCAATATAAAAAGACTAAACAGTAGTCACAAAAACAAAAAAAACATTAACATTTATTAGTGACTCCTTTAAATTAGTCGTGTTTCAATCAGAGTTGGCTTTCGAAAAGCACCACAGCTTTTGAGCGTTCTTTTCTTTTGATGCATGGAAACGTAACGCTGCTGGGACAAAAGACAAAAAACAAAACATCACATGGTCCAGTGATTTAAACAGACTAAGAAACCCAAAAAGTGACATTCATTTCATTTCTTTATTACTAACTTTATTATGATATTCATAAACAGCTGGGATCATTGCAAAGCCCATTATGTTCTGTTCTGTTCTGTTTAGTATTTTTGATGGTTTATATTAAAACCCAACATAATAAAGTATTTTAAAGTTTAGGCTTTAACAACAATAACTGCTTAATTCGTCTCTTGCAGCTATGATAACAGTGACTCCAGCTGTTCATGCAAGGACAGTGATTAAGGCAGGTTTATGAAATTATTAACTTTTGTAATAGTTTCTTTTATAACAAATTTACAACTTCTAAACTGATCATTATATTAATTGTGTAATTGTTGCCACAATCTGCACCCACCTGCTCTAAACACGTCAACTAATAATTTGTGGTTCTTGTTACAAGGTTGACGTAGAACGAGCCTGAGAAAATGTACCTACTCCTGAAGAATCTCACCTTTCTCTCCTGTGCATCTGTTGAATGGTTTGAGGCAGAGGGCGTCCAAAACTCTCTGGAAGGAAGAGGGTGGCAAAGGCAGACGCAACAGCCAAAGTCCCCAGTGTGATATAGGGAAGGTATTTAAAGAACATACCTGTAGAAAGAAACGTTAAATTCAACAGTGTGCACGGAACTGTGTCAGAATAAATCCAGGTCATACAAATGTTGAACTCACTCAGCTGCAGCAAAAAAGGTGCAATGCAGCTTCCCACTCTGGAGACAGTGGTGCACGTGCCCGTCGCCGTGTTCCTGAGCACTGTTGGATAAAGCTCCGCCGTGTAGGCAAACATCAGGGCTGTACCAGTGGTAAGACCAAATTTTCCCAGCATCTCCAGTGCAATAGAGTTCTGACAAACCTGAACAGAGCAAAAAAGAAAACGTATGATCCAGCTTGGGTCTTAATGCATGGAATTATTACTTTTTTAAATCTCTATGTTGTTTTGTAGGAGCTATCAACATTTTTTTAAGGAAGAAAACAGTGTGGAGATGCACCACATCATGAATCTGAACCTGCTTCAGACGCTGTCAGCAAGTGTTTCCCTGAAGGTTTGCAAATAAAGATCCAAGCGTTCAGCAGAGAAGTCAGAGCACACACAGTATGAACTATTCTGACTGGAAGAAGTCAACTTCTGTTTGCACAAATTATGCATTTTCGAGTATGATTCTCACTTCCTCAGATGGCTTATGATTTATGTGTTCAGTGTGACATTCAGTACGTCAAGATGTGCATGTTATTACACATGCACATTGCAGCTTGCCGTCTAAAATCAGCACGTGCTGAATGTCGCACCTCCATCAACATCTGTACAAACACCATTGCTGCTATTTAAGAGATTTTTGCGTTCTACGTACTTTGAGGCACCACTTGAATGAAATACAACGACACTCCTCCAAAGAGTAAGATAAAAATGACAGATATTCGTCGGGGAAGATATCGCAGAGAAGCCAGCTGAAAATATATGCTGGCACCTCTACAGCTGCTGAGATGAAGCAGCTGATGTAGGGGTTAGCGTGTAGTCGCGATGTGTTCAGGGACAGGCCAAAGTAGCCAGTGCTCAGAGTGAACCTGGGAAGACAGATCAGGAATGTGTAAAACATACTGAATCAACTCTCGCACCATTGTGCACGAGGGGTTGCACAGAATGAAACTTAAATGAACGCTCAGACTGGATGCTCACCACACCATGCAGAGAATTAGAGTTGTGCTTCTAATGTTTCCGCTCTTCAGCAGGTTGAAGACAATGAGACGTTCTTTGGGTTGCATCTGTGTCTTATCAGCCTGCAAGATACAAAACCTCAGGCTACAGTATGCTGCTACTGACCATCTCCACAGTTGCCGTGTCAGGTTCTGCATGACATAAGTCAAAGCCAGCTCACATCGATGTTGTGATCATCAAAGATGAGATGGGGTGCCTGCAGTTTGTTCCTCTTTGCAGCCTCTCTCAAAATGGCCTCAGCCTCTTGGTATTTCCCCTGAGAGAGCAGCCACCGGGGAGACTCAGGGATGAACCTGCCTCAGCATTCAACACAGTGAACACAATGTTCAGGCTGGATGAGTGGCGTTGAAAATACATGCAAAGACAGCGTGTCCCAGAAAAATCCAAATTAAAACCCCCGGGACAAGGGCAAACCTTTGGTAGGCGAACTTACTGTGAGTACATTTTCTTGTAATGAGAGCAACCTACCACCAAAGGGGCAGGTAGAGCAAGCCGGGCAAAGACAAAGCCAAGAGGAGGGACCGACAGTCCCTTAAAAAGTAAGCAAAGAGAGGCAGCATCATGTAGCCAAAGGCAAAGGCCAGGGACACGCCCATAGATGAGAACAGGACCCGCACGTGGCCAGTCAAGATTTCAGTGCCTGCACAAAAACATTATTTCAGAGAAGAAGTAACAAACAAGATATAACTACTTCACAAATATGAAACTTTTACCCAGAACAAATGCAGATACATAATTGGAGATCTGCCCCAAACCACTGATGAAGAGGAGGATGCAAAACACTGTCCAAGAAGGTGAGAAGATTGCAGCAAAAGTGAACAACGTCTGAATGGCCATGGTCGCAAAGAAAATGGGCTTTCTTCCAAATCTAGAAGAAAAAGTCAAACGCAAAAATTACAGACAAACCAAATGAAATAAAGACATGTCATTCACCTTACGAGGGCAAGTTTTTAACCTAACACTGAGAAAAATGTCTATTTAATGACTAATAACACGGTAAAGTTTTTAGAAAATAAAAATACAAAGGGCAGATATTGGTGACAAATTAAAATAAAGATTATAGTATTTATAACGGCAAAAAACCGAGCTAGAACATCAAGTGAGGTTTTTAAAAATGTTATTCTCCATCGTCTAAGAACTGTAAAGTAAATATAAAAGAGCTGCAGGTTTGTGCTCATCATATCGTGATGAGCTGGTGGTTTCAGCACCTGTCTGAGAGCTGTCCCGAGAAGAAGGATCCCACAAGAACTCCCAGGAAGTAAATGGTGGAGGTGAACGGCTGCTTCCACTGATCGACACACACCAGGTCAAACTGGATTATCCGTAAAACAACAGTTACCTGTATTAATGTCATTTACCGATTCACAGCTACGCCAGTCTGAGCTACACCCACAGACAGTGGTTCAGGTGTGTGCGCACACTCACCTCAGAGACTACAGTGGATTGGTAGATGTCTCTGCCGTAGCTCCACCCGTCCACGCAGGCCTCCTGCTCCAGGTCGGTGAGGTTGACGTCCCTGCCAGGAACGAGCCCCAGAGCAGAGAGATTTCCGACCACATCCAGCCTGTATCTGCTGCATCTGCTCAGCTCCTGGTTCCCATTCACCACCTGTCAAAGTCACGGTGAACAGTGACAAACTTCATTAGTGTTTTTGGAAGCGTTTCTTTTGCAGTGAACATGCTGTGCATGCTGGGAAAGGAAACATTTGAGAACGGCAACACGCTTAGGAATTCAATTTCAAATTCAATTTTTTTTAGTGCACATCATTGCAGCATCTTTTACACCAAGGTATCACAGTCTCTTTATGCTCATGTAAAAAATTAGAACGTGTGAGTGAACGCTTTGAGAAGGTACTTTTTGATCAATGTGCAACCAACAAATAGCACAACAAAAATGTGTACTTAGCAATATAGCAGGAATAATAATCATGATGATGATGATGATGATAATGATGATGAGGTTGATGTCCCGTAAATTATTAAAATCTTTATTACCTTTATCGGGATTATAGCTTTATGCCAATCCTGGGTCAAGTTAACCTCAGGAACCGTGCAGCGGTGATCGGGGATGTCGGTCAGGAAGACGAGAGAGAAAGCACCAAATCCATTGGGGAAGATGCTGGCACAGAGCAGGAAGAAGACAATCTGCTGGAAACGTCCCCACTGACCCAGGAACCGCGTGGCTTCGTCGTAATCCTTCATGATATCCGAATCCTAAAGTCTTCCCTCCACCGTCTTTAGCTTGTAGAGCGCTAATGAAGAGGAAAGAAATTCAAGCCCAGCTGCCAGGTAGCCACTCCCTGTACCAGATAAACCGCGCAATGAATCATTTCTCAAACTATTGAAGGCCACTCAGGATTAGTGTTTACTGCTGAGTCCCAGGTAGAAACAATCATATAGTCAAAGTGCCACAGGATGAAATAATGCGGTCGAATCACAAATGCCTGCAATTCGTCAATTATTTCGTGAACTCTCACATGCCTGTTTTCACATAGTTCACGAAGCCAAACTGCAGTTTGCCAGTTTCTTGTTTTTCAGCGTTGGGTTATAGATTAAAAAGGTCATAAAAAGTTACAAATTCACGGGTAATTTCTTTGGTGTCTGTTACAGGCGTATGAACTTTGCTACCGTTGTTCCACTTTGGAAACATTAACTAGTATTGGCCAAGTGAGTATTTTGGGTTTTTTAAAAAACATTTTAGTTTGTATTTATTGGTAAACATACATGTTGTATGTTAAAATGATATTCAAGACGTGACAGCTTGCACTCAGGGTTTTATACTGATGTCTGAAATAACACATCAAGACAAGAAACTTAGGAAACTCTTCACTTTGAAATGTTCACATGTGGATTTTATTTCACATTTTCCATTGTGAAGCAAATTTTATATATATATATAAAATCTACATTAAAAACTAAAATATTTACACCAGTCGGTCTATAAAAATACACCCCGATGCATAAAACAATGTCACATATTTATGTTTGGCAGTCCAAGAGTGGAGCTGGTGCCGGGTTTTCTTTCCTTCCCATACACGGACACTTTAGCCTGTTATAAAGACAAAACAGAAGCGAACACAAGTTTATTTATTGTGCTGAACAGATGAAAAACAATATAAACTTTATCATCATCACACAGTGACTGGTGCTCCGTCATATTCATCTAACGCACAATTTTACTTCTTTCACTGAAAGTAACTGGAACGGTCACAATTTAAACTCAGGCCTTCAGGCTCTGTGATAAAAGTGATAATCACTCAATTATAAGAGTTTTGCAGATCTGATTTGCACAAAGGTAACGCAACAACAACATTTAATGTTACTTTTCAGCAGTGTGCCTGGAATCATTAGCCTTTATTTTAAGTCCTGTTGCTGCCGCCTGAGGAACCAAATTATAATATTCACTCTGATCTGTCACATAGAAAATTAAAACTTAAAATCAAGATGACCTATATAAATAGGTGATAATTCTCTGTAGGATCATCATAACATCATTTCCAAAATTAGAATTTACATATCAGCTACAGCTACTTTAACATAGTGAGTCTCACATGAAAACACTGAAATTAAACTCTGTGGTCAGTTGTTAAATTGAAATTTTTGAATAAAAAAAAGATAATTTAACGCATTTAAATCAAATGTTTTATTTTTACAGCAGAATTTCTGAATCACAATTGGCCTCAGAGGGTTTTACAAGCTGTATGACATCCAGATCAGAAAGCTCACAAAGTGCAACATAGGAGGGATTCCTCTCGAATATAAATTTTCCATTCCATTTACCAGTACACGTATCTCTTCATATTTCATTTTAAATGGAATTGATCTGGAAATAGTGACCGTGGGATAGTTTTTAGGAAAGCTCCCGGACGAGGATTTTGTTTTTTTTCTCTCTTGTAATTGTGTTGACTTTTTATTTAGCTTTATATTTCACTCTCCTTCTACTGATGTGCAAACAAACTAAAAATAAATATTGTAGGACGAAGAAAAATGACTAATTAAATAAAATTCAGTTTACTTATTTGTCTTTCTTAAATATATCAGACATTATAATTTAGTGTACAGAAATGCATCTGACACTGAACCTGTTTAATTAAAGCTTGTACTCTCACCTTTCTCTCTTGTGCATCTGTTGAATAGTTTCAGGCAGAGGTCGTCCAAAACTCTCAGGAAGGAAGAGGGTGGCAAAGGCAGAGACAACAGCCAGGGCCCCCAGAGTAATATATGGAAGGTACCTAAAGTACATTTCTAAAAAGGAGAGATGGACGTGTAGAGGGGAGAAAAGAGCAGGTCCTTTGTTTGTGTGAATTAATAACCATATGTGTACACTCACTTATCTTATTTGTATTGTATTATACTATGTCTATACATATTTCAGATTGTGTCCTTAACTTTTTTCTGTAGATTTTGTGTTTGCACCCGACACCAAGACAAATTCCTGCACTGGTAAGTGTTGAATAAACTGTTTTCTGATTCTGATTCTGATGTGCATGGCTTTCATATGGAATAGTAGTACATGCAGCTCACTAACCCAAAAAAGCTCAAAGCAAGTGTCAATAATTATTATACAGCTTCAGTTTCAGTTGACTCACTCAGCTTTAACAAAAATGGTGCAAAGCAGCTTCCCAGTCTGGAGACAGTGGTGCACGTGCCCGTCGCCGTGTTCCTGAGCACTGTTGGGTAAAGCTCCGCCGTGTAGGCAAACATCAGGGCTGCGCCGGTGGTAATGGCATATTTACCCAACATCTCCAGTGCAACACACAGATGTGATAGATCTAAATGAGAAGGAAAAAATATAGTTTTTTTATTTGAACGTAACAGAATAGAAACGCATACAAGTCTGCGGCATTTACAGATGAAACGCTTCCCCCGAAAAAAGATGAACCTACATATTTCTCTATAATAATCTGAAGTTGACAAAATAGTAAGATTAAATAAAAAGATGACAGTTTTGACTTTGCTTTGAACTTTGATTTGTAATTCAACAATATATTTTAATAAAGGTCTAATCAAACACCAGAGGTATTACGTTCCAGCAATTTAAATAGGCTGAATGACTGATTGAAAGACGTTAATTACACAAAATTAACATCTATTACAATCACTATAATTGAGTTAAAAAAACTTGGTAAACAAATGTTCTTTAAATAGTATAAGACAGATGTTTCTTGCTTACTTTGAGGCACAAGTTGAATGAGGAACAGTGGAATTGCTCCAAGGAGCAAGGTAGAGATAATGGACAGCTGCCGTCGGAGGTACCGCAGAGCCAGCCAGCTGGAAATGTAGGCCGGGATCTCCACAGCTGCAGAGATGAAACAGCTGAGGTAGGGGTCAGCATGGAGTTGGGATGTGTTGAAGGACAGGCCAAAGTATCCAGTGGTCATCGTAAACCTGGGCAGGTCAAACGTACAGACATGTTGGAATAGAAACCTGCTGATTTGGGTTTGGATAAACAGATAGAACACACTGTATGTCGCACACAAAGACACTTTAGATCATGTGGAATCACTTCAATACTGAAGGTGCATATCATGCTGAAAACGATCATCGAGTTATATATTAGTCACACTTTTATTACGTGCAATATGACGTTTTTAATTAAACACACACACTTATAAACTGTATTTTACGAGTTTTATTTTAATGAGCTATAACGTTACTCGTCATGTTTAAAACCGTTGATGCAGAAGGTTTTTTTGCCATCGTTTACTCACGACACCAAGCAGAGAATGAGGGTCGTGGTTCTGATGCTGCTTTTCCTCAGCAGGTCCAAGACACTGTGATGCTCCTTTGAATTTGTCTTTGTCTTACTAGCCTGCAATAATCAAAAGTCAAAGCCTTACTCCCCGTACGTCTTACCTCACTTGCTTTATATAGAATTACACAAATAACACGTTTCTGACATGTAATCACAATCATTCTTGTTTAAAATGATTTTGACAACAAAATTATTACCGTGACACATTTCTGACACAATCTGATAGTAAGTTTAGGTAGTAGCACAAATTCATGCGAATTCCAAAGGTTCAGTGTTTTCTTTAATTTAGCAGACTGAGGCTCAGAGCGCTCTGTGCTCCATGAATGTGGCCTCTCATTGGCAGCCTGATTTTAACGTTTTCTTAACGTAAAGGCCACTAAGAAAGGCGAGGTCCACTTCCAACAAGTAGAAAAGAAATATCAGATTTCTGGGATATTGTTTATGAAGAACCCAGGTTGTGTTAGATGTCAGAAATATATTTAATAAATGCTTACTGCAGATAAATAGAAGTGTGGAATTGGAATGGACACTGGCTGATACCAGAAAAGGGTCATACCTAATACTAAGGGAATGGGATTGGAATTGGCTGCAGGAAACAGGATCAGGACATCTGTATTCATGGCTCACTGAAGGGTCTGAACTTCTGGCATCGTTCCACATAGTCAAAGTCAACTTACACTGTCATCTTCAAAGATGACGGCAGGAGCCTGAACTTTGTTCCACTCAGCAGCTTTTCTCACAATGGCCTCAGCCTCTTCCTCTCTTCCCTGAGACAGCAGCCAGCGAGGAGACTCCGGGACGAACCTGTCTCAGCATTGAACACAGTGTCTGGATCAGTGGCGCTTGAAAGAAAAGGCGACAAAGACGATGGATCTACGCAATAAAATTTCTCTTTGGAAGAGCTTCAACACATGGTGCCTTAGATTACAGTCTTAATTGCCTTTTTATTTTAAGAAACACATTTGTACATGTTACCAGACAGTTTGCCAGTATCGTAATAACCTGCCTGTGTTTAAAGATAAAAATCATGAATATGAAATGTGTCATGTGCGAGTACCTGTAATGAGAGGAACCTACCACCAGAGGGGGACGTAGGCCAGACCAGGAAGAGACAAAGCCATTAAGAGGTTTCTCCAGTCTCTTATATAGTAGGCAAACAGGGGCAGCATCATATAGCCAACGGCAAAGCCCAAACACGTGCCCATAGATGAGTAAAGGATTCTCACATTGCCCGTCAAAATCTCAGCTCCTGAGCACAAAAACAACGAAACATTGTTAACCATGTTAACCGGTCTCTGCACTAAACAGAGTCAAACATGAAAAATGTATACAAGTAGTGTGTTGAAGAAGTATTTTCACGATATGACGTTCAGCTGTACCCAGGACTAAAGCAGCGACAAAGTTGGAAATCTGCCCCAAGCCATTCATAAAGAGGATGATGATGAACATAGTCCATGAAACTGAGAAGGCTTGAGCAAAGGTAAAAACCGTCTGAACTGCCATGGTCGCAAACAGCACAGGTTTCCTTCCAAACCTGCAGAAAGACAAAGAATAAACTAACAAAAACTGGTAAAACAAATAGCTTCACAGAAATATATACAATTACCATAAAGGGCAACGTTTTTTTAAGGAGTGAAAATTCCTTAACAAACTGCAGGATTCATGAGGAAAAATACAAAACTGTCACTCTAAAATTAAAACTATTAAAGCATCAGACATAAAAATGCTTTATTTTAACGGTACTTTAATTTTCTTAAAATATCCCAGAAACCAGCTAGTATTTACTTGATAATTTCTAGGATTTTCTTCATAAAAGGCATGTGATATTCAAAACGGACACAGAAAAGTGTAATATGCCACAATAATCAGCTAATTGTAATTACATTTTAGGATTAAAACTGTTGATGAAATGAAATGCTCGTTATAAAAATCCTGGTAATTTCTAAATAGCCACCAAACATGGAACGTTTCTTAGGAATCTAGGAATCCCCTTCAGAGCACGAAAACACCGGCTGTGTGAACAGCCTTAACCTGGGAAAATCTCATAAAAAGACAATAAGTGTTGCCATGGATGCTGCACCTTTACTCTCTGAAACATACAGAATTAGAATTACAATCTAACTACTTGAAAATACTTGGGTAAAGTAGCTCCAAATTTTACTTAAAAAAACAAAAATCAAATCCAAAATAACTTTACGTAATACACGTATGAATCCGACACTGGAGAACAGTTTGTCATGCATCAGTAACCTAAGCCAGGAATGGACATTGTCAAAAAGCAGCACATTGTGACTGGTAAAGCACATCACATTTGACAGGAATCAGTGTTCTGAAACGCTGGAGTACAGCGTGATGTCAGCACCTGTCTGAGAGCTGTCCCGAGAAGAAGGATCCCACAAGGACTCCCAGGAAGAAAACGGTGGAGGTGAACGGCTGCTTCCACTGATCACTGCACACCAGGTCAAACTGGAATAACCAGACATGAATTAATGTAAGAATTAATGAATTAATGTAAAAATGATGTCTGATGATGAAATTATGTCTTTTTCTGGGCGTGGACCTTCTCAGGCCACAGGAAGATGAAAGACTGAGGTAGTTTATCTTATACTGAATGCCTCCCACAAAATGACGGAAAAGAACCACCAATGCATTAGTCCACCTCTCAGGGTCTAAAATCATCTGGAATGTGACACATGCACGTCCTTTGAGAAATGCAAGTCACCCATTTGTATTTGTTGGACAGAATCACAACATCCGCATCCAGTTTACTAGTGGACTTAGTTTCTACTTCCTCTGCCACACCTCTACACCCATTTGCTGCTTAAAATGTCAACAAGCAGCTCGGATCAGCTGTTGCCGAGGGTATTTCCATTATTTAAACTAAGGAAGCCAAACGTGTTGTCATGCCTTTTTTTGCATGTTGGTGGAGAAACAGGCTTCAACTGCGCTGCCTGCATAAGACTGTCTGCTGACTGCGTCAAAAGATGGTTTACACGAGATAAGAGGTATCACTGTGTTACACCTCTGAACAATCAGCCAGGATTGACTATGTCTGAAGTTCCAAAACCTCTCAGAGCAGAGTAGGAACAACAGCTGGAGTCAAATCTCAGTTCTTCTCAGTTCAATCTCAAATCACAGTTTAAATGTTTATAGCATGTCAATAAATCCATAAATCAAACTGTACTTCTGAATCAGGACCCTCGGTAGCCAATTTGAAGCAAGTAGCTGCAGGAAAAAAGATGTGTAATCACTGCTGTGTGATTACATTACTATTCGCCACAGGCCTGCCCCCCCCCAAACACACACTCCCTCACAGCGCCACCACCACCACCGCAAATAATGAAAACGCTGCAATGTAATAACATTGGTATTGCAACATCCCAAAAATCTGGACACTCCCTTTAGTTTGGTAAATACTAAAGTTTAACAGTTTACACAGTTTAACACAAATTGTAACGCTGTGACTAAAGTTAAGGGAGGATGTGGACAGTAAGCTAACAAGAAGGTTGCAGGACAAATGCACAAAGGGACCAGAGAGACTGGGAATAAAGAAAGAGGAAGAGGAGTATGAGGACAATATGCCAACAAGTTCATTAACAGTCTTAGTCGCCCACACACTCACCTCAGAGACTACAGTGGATTGGTAGATGTCTCTGCCGTAGCTCCACCCGTCCACGCAGGCCTCCTGCTCCAGGTCGGTGAGGTTGACGTCCCTGCCAGGAACGAGCCCCAGAGCAGAGAGATTTCTGACCACATCCAGCCTGTATCTGCTGCATCTGCTCAGCTCCTGGTTCCCATTCACCACCTGTCAAAGTCATGGTGACACAAACTTTCTTTGTTATTGTGAGTGGCACCATAGCGTGCGAGACAATAAGACCGTGATGCAATAATGAGCACTGAACAGTAAGGCATCAGCAAGTTATCTTCTATACGTTCACATATCCAGCAGCCAAATAAAAACTACACATGTGAAACCTAGACATATTGTGGCAAACAACTTTGTTGCCCATTACTCCTAAAACACATCTCTGCCTGCTCTGATTTATCTGTCCAGTTTTGCACATGCCACAGATAAGTACGGTCATCAGTACAACGTGATGACACCTGGTCATGTCACCACAAAGGTTACAAACAGCGATTGCTCCTCATTCCTCTCTGCTCCCTTTGATTCTGCTTTATGTTTGTAGCAACATCACACAAACATACTGTTTCCACACACTCAGTGTGTCTTTTTTACAATAGTTATGTTCATTTATGCATTAAACATACTGGTCTGGACTATTAGAGAGTTCTACAGGACTTCCTGTTTTACACTAACAAACAAACAAACACAAAAATACATGAGGGATTTTTTAAAAATAAACTGCATATGAAAGGAATGTGAGTGCGCATAAACTTTATTGGCACAATTTGTTAAAGAACTTAATTTCCCCCATTTCCAGAAACGTTTAAGTGTTAGATATCTTCACATTCACTTTTATTGGATAAATATTGTCATAGGACTTCATAGAAATACATGCAGTTAACACGTTTTGTTTTATTTTAGAGTCAACAATGATGCGTAAAAGTTGCGTAAAAGTTGCTCCTGCAGCTCCTCACCTGCACTGGGATGATCGCCTCTCGCCAGTCTTCCGTCAGGTTGACGTCGGGCACCGAGCACCAGTGACTCGGTGTGTCCGTCAGGAAGACGAGGGTGAAGGCGCCGAAACCATTTGGCACGATGCTGGCGCACAGCAGGAAAAAGACGACCTGCTGGAAACGTCCCCACTGGCCCAGAAACGCGACTCTGTCCGCGTAAGTCGTCATTGTCAGAGAGTCCTCCTCTGAGACGTCTGTCTTCCATCCAAATGCTGCGTCGGACCGAAACGCACCGGTGGAAAAACATGGGCTGCACGTCTTTGTTGTCTTCCATCCGAATGCTGCGTCGGACCAAAACTCACCGGTGGAAAAACAAAGCTAGAGGGCAAGAATGCAACACGGATCCAAAAAACGCAATTGGTTTAATTAGAACTTGAATTCTATTCTGTTTTATTGGCCCGCATCACACAACACATTCATAAGAACTGGAGAAAACACAAAGAAGATGGACGACTGCGGACAAGATGGTGACTGTGCGCCGCGGCCGGAAGTTGTTAACGGTTTCGAAAGTGGTCCGCAAATCTTGCAGGAAGCCGTTTGTTTTGGGGGTTTTGGGGTAAAGGAGCCAAAGCTAGAGAAGCAAAGAGAAGAGCAAGAATTATGAAACTTTGAAAGGCAACTTGAAACGATAAGTATTAGTAAAAAAAACATGTTCAATTGCTAAACTTAATTAGAACTCACTGTAGTGCTGCATGTTCTGCGCTTGCACGAGAAAGTAATTCGTGGTACAGTCGCGTCAGGCTGAATAACGTGGATACTTTGTATCATCACAAGAGCAAACACATTTGCATAAGAAAACAAAGTAAAAACTAGAACAATATAAATCATATACTTACTTTTAGTTAATTACTTTAGAAATTAATAGTACATGATTGTACAATAGTACGTGATTCATTGTACTTTGTCTCACAAATGAAAACCCAAGACTTGCAAAGTCAACTCCATTTACTGCAGGTTTCACTGATGTAAACACAGCTGTCTAAATGACTATTCTTGAACAAACTGTGGTGTCAATGCAATGCTGCCATAAGCATTTAGAATAAACACAGTTATATTTTAAGAAAACTATTTTTTAATCATTTAGGTTTCTATAACCTTATTGGTACATAGCTGAAGGAGACAAAACACAGCAGGTGTAGCTTCAGGGGATGTTAATTTTTGGGAGGGTCCGAGCTACGTGCCCCATCTCCAGCAGTAAATTATCATTGTTTACATAAATGCTGCATCCTAAACTATTAAGGCATTGCTCACCCTCAGGGATTCTGAATGGTGAGAAATGGGAGTGTCAGAATAATTGCTTTTCTTTTTTTTACTGTTGAGTTACCAGTTGCAGAGATAATAGTAGAGGATATTTTTACCTAGAAATATAATAAAGAAAGCTTCTGGAAAAACAAGAGTCGCTGTTTCTCTCCGTGTGTTATACCAACAAAAATTGCCAAAACCAGTGCAGGCTAAAGAGGAACAAGCTGAGCTGGGTGTTGAGGTCTAGTCACAGGTAAATTAAAAACTCAACGTGTTCCATGAACAGGCCACAACTTGAACACCGGTGAACGGCACTGTCTTTTCTCATACCTCACACACGCAAACTTCTAGTAATCCACCTCTTGTTAAACATGAACATAATAAAATCATCCTCTCCCCATAGACAGAGGAGTATTTATAGCTCACTCTGTCAGCAGTGGCATAAGACAGGGTAAGAAGACAAAACTGTCTTGACCGCGTGGCAAACAAACATAACCGTGAACAAGTATGAACAAAGCATTCCAGTAAGGGAGTGACCATGTGACAGCTGCTCAGATACTGAAGGGAAAGGCAGGCTAATGACAAACCGGTGCTTGAGTAAACAAATGGCAGAACTGTGAGAATTTCAGAGAGGTCGTAGAGAGCTTTCAGAAAGAATCAGGGTGGCCCCATTCCATTATACATAACGGCAGGTACAATATGTACACCTGTCAGAGACATGGGATGGATCCTGCTCCAAAAAATCCAGTCTGTACATATAATACTAACCAAACCAGTTTGAGACCAGTTATCTCATTCTGCTGTAGCAAAGAAAAAAAAAAAGGTGCAGTGCAGCTCACTACTTTGCAGACTAACGAATCCATTAGGTGTGCTCCAAAACTCCACTATCACACGGCTGGTTAGTGGTGGGACGGGTGTGGTTTCCATTTAACTTGGCACGTGAAGCAGCATATGTAGCTAGTGCTGTAATAAACATAATCCATGGCAAAAAAATTAGTCTGAGAGAACAGAAAATGATACAGAGAAGTTTGTCGTCAATCCAAACACATTTGCAGAGGAATAATTTGCTGAATTTCACATTTTGCTTCATTAAAACTGTGTCATCTGTAGGAATTTTTCAGCAAGAAACAGAAAAAATGTTGGTAAAGAGAAATCAGAAGGAAGTTTGAAAGCATTATTGTACATTCACATCCTAAACTAAAGCCATAGAAAGCAAGTTGGAAATTCTTCAAACTGGACACAAACCTCCACTTGGCATCAAGGTTACTGTGACATCATGGCTGCTCTATTCTCATCAGTGTAATTCTTTCACTATAACACCATAGCAGAGCAGACAGGAAATATTTGAAGATAGTGAAAGACAGTCAAGGAAAGTAATAAAAGACTGCATCATTTAAAACAAAAAAGTGATTTTGTTCAAATTACAGAGGAGGTTCTGTAAATATTTTTGCATAAAATCTTATCTTTTTTAAAGAATAGAAATGATCATTTCTATTTGGAAGATTTTTTCCTACTAAACTGTGCAATTAGTCATCTACCTCATCTGTTAGCACAGCTGGTTCATTGTTGCAGAAGACAGAAGGGGGCGAGCTGAAACCGCTGATTACATCCATGAAATAACTCAGAGAGAACCCAAAGGTGGGAAGACAAAACGCCTTCATGGAGAGCTGCCACTTTATGGTGATAGTTACACATCTTTACAGTCCGCTCAGATTCTGTAATCGTTCTTACCACGTACTTTTCAGACTCTTCAGCTCAGCGACCCCACGGCGGTGGAATGAGCTGCCGAAACACGCTCAGCGCTCACTGCATTTAAAACACTGCTGAAAACAGAACTCTTCTTCCTTTGCACTTAAAAAAACAACATTCCGCTCTTTCTCGTACTTGCATCTCATGAAACAGAAACACTTCTTCAATAGCACTTTGCTTAGATGTTTTTCTCCTTGACTTAGATTTTTTACTTGCCTTGTACTTCACTTGTAAGTCGCTTTGGATAAAAGCGTCTGACAAATGACTAAATGTAATTGTAAATGGACTTTTAAGCTTGAATATGATAGTGGTGTTTTAGGACCGCTTTCCCTTTTAAATCAGTAAAACAGACTAATTATAAATTAAGTAATTAATTTATATACAGTAATAAATGATTTTAGGTTGTGTATAATTAATAATAACAAGTAAAACACATATTAAAGAAACCTAAAACCGTATCTTTAGTAGAATAGGCAGGAAGGGAATAAGTAAATTCTAACATCAGTCATTCATGCTCCACTAATAGAGTTAATCTATACCACACAGTAGCGCCTCCCTTTCACTTTTTGCTGTCTCCTTCCTCCCTTAACCTTTTTTTTTCATTTACCATAATTACCGTATTAGATAAAAGGACACTCCCAGTTCTTGTCTTTGTTTATATATTTCTTAACTTATAACCTTTGGCTACAAAGATCATCAGTCACTTTCTGCAGCAGGTGCGAGACTTCATCATAACCCGAGGTATGTTCAAATAAAACAGTGCTTTTCTATCGAGTAATTATTACATTAGTGTTCAGTAGAAATGCTACTTGAGTCTTTTTCGAGTTCCGTGCAATGGTAGCGTACAGTAAAATAACTGTTATTGCCTTCCAGGATCAGACCATGGGAACTCAGATGAGATCCCACAGATTACACCCACTTCTATCCGCCCTCTGTCAAATCCCGCTGCTCTTTGTGCTGCTGTACTTCTTTGTGTGCTCCCTTGACATATTAAGCTCTGCCTTTCAACTAGCTGGGGGTAAGTGCAGTCACGTAATTGTGGGTTTTAGCGCTCGATTTTGGATTTTGAAGACCTCCTGTCTTTCTGCCCTTGCCTCTCTCGTGCTCTTCCAGGCAGGGTAGCAGGGGACATTTTCCAGGAAAATGCAATCCTAGCCAACCCAGTGGCAGGGCTGGTGGTGGGAATACTGGTGACTGTGTTGGTACAGAGCTCATCCACCTCCACATCCATCGTAGTCAGCCTCGTCTCATCTGGCTGTGAGTTAAAGTATCAAATCTATAACAATGTTCACTATAGATAATGTGAAAAAACAACTACTGCCCCTTTCTGGCCTCTGGTCAGTGTCTCCTGATCAACACACTTGTGTAAAAGTATAGAAATACCTCCAGCTTTTTCTTTTTTGTCTTTGGGCACAGTGCTAGATGTTCAGTCTGCCACTCCCATCATCATGGGCACCAATATTGGAACATCAGTCACTAACACCATTGTTGCTCTCATGCAAGCTGGGGAGAGAGAGGAGTTTGAACGGTGAGCCTGTGAGATTTGCATACAGTGTGATCACTGGCATGTGATTTTTTGAAACCGTTGACTTCTCGTTTTTTTAGGGCATTTGCTGGAGCTACGGTCCACGACTGCTTTAACTGGCTGTCAGTGTTGGTGCTTCTCCCTTTGGAGGCTGTGAGTGGTTTACTAAGGCATCTGTCACAGGCTGTGGTCGACATACTGCAGCTACAAACTGGGGAAGAAGCTCCTGAGCTTCTCAAAGTCCTCACTGAGCCACTTACTAGAATGATTATTCAGGTACTGTCACTCTACATTTCCATATAAAGTACAGAAGTCTTCTAACTCCAATGTGATCATATATTTCGAAAAAAGTAGGAAGCAGCAGCTTTGCAGCAATAATGTCACAGTAGAAAATTGACCTTTTAGTTACTGGAAAATTCTCACTGAAAATGAGACATAACCGGGGGTGAGGACTCCTGAGGTAACAGTGTCGTCCAGTCCATATCAACTAAAAACCTCTGTTTAATGTCCCTGTCTCTTCAGCGTGGTCAGAGCAGCTGCCTTTGTGTCTGTCAACTGGACAAAAGGACAGCAGCTGGACAAACTGGCTTCACTGGTCTTTTCACGTAAACTCAGCAGACAGAAATTTTGAAATATTTGTACATCTCAATGAATAGCTCACAGTAACTTAGGTGGTCAGATCAATCATTAAAGACACTAGTACAAAGTTTACAACAGCTTTTGAGCAGATCTAAGCAACTGCCTTGGAAGATTCTTCTGCACTAGACACGTCTGGGTGTTGGGGGCGGGATAAATAGAATTTAGATCAACTTAAATGTTTGCTATAAAAAAAAAATACAATGAGCTGGCAGATTATATTTCATTCCTTGTGATTAATTTGTGGCCTCTCTGGAGACGATTCATGTAGACACAGATCTGTCTTTATAGCTGGATCGGTCAGTCATTACAAGCATTGCTACAGGAGACCAGAGCGTGAGGAACAAGAGTCTGGTGAAGCACTGGTGTGAAACAACAACAGTGGAGGTATCTGTATAACTCGGTGTCAGTTAACTGCCAGTTTCCTCTCATCGGGGCTGTGAGATAAACACATGACGCCAGCTTGACTGCAAATATCATGGAACCCACACATGTGTTCATGGTGTTAGGCGTAAAAGTGTTGCATTTGTAATCACACCGCCATCTCTCTGGCTCAGTCTGCGCTTTGTCTGTTCACAGGGCAACGAAACATCCTGGGGAGCGCACAGCCTTTCAGAACCTGCACAGAAATGTACGCCATTGTATCAGTCATAAAAGTATTTATGTTATTAATAGCATGACATCTCTCTTCTCATGTTCGACTTTCTGATTGTGTGTTTCAATCACTAAACTCTACAAACTTTTTTGCGTTTTCGTAGAGTCGTTCTCAGTAGCTTTGCTTCACTCTAAAGTCGTACGGTCGTACAGTACATCTCTGTCTCTCTGCTCAGGTAGGCATCTCTTTGCCGACTGCTCTCTGTCCGACTTGACCATAGGTCTCATTCTCGTAACTTGCTCCCTGCTGGTGCTGTGCAGCTGCCTCATACTGCTGGTCAAACTGCTCAACTCGCTGTTGAAGGGCCAGGTGGCCGGCGCTATTAATAAAGTCATTAACACAGGTAATATAGGCGCCCTTATTCTACACTAGTTCCACTGTTTCCCAATTATGCGGACGTAGAATTGACTTTAGCTTTTTCAGATGCTAATCTTTATTTAACAATGTGTGACACAGCACGTCTCTTGTCTTCTGCTGTCCTGTAGATTTCCCTCACCCTTTTACCTGGGTGACAGGTTATCTGGCTCTACTAGTGGGAGCAGGGATGACTTTTTTGGTTCAGAGTAGCTCTGTCTTCACCTCTGCCATCACTCCCCTCATTGGTAAGAGTTGGAATATGTCAAGAAAAATATAATATATCATTTGTTAATACAAAGCAGAAATAACATCTGCTCCTGTCCACTTGCAACAATTATTGAATTACTTTCTGTGTTTTTACAGTTACATGCAGTAGTTTTGAGTCATTATCCAGTACCTTATACACTTGACCATTTACTCAAATCTGAAGTAATACAATATTACTGTGTGCTACTGTGCAGGGATCGGTGTAATCAGTATTGAGAGAGCCTACCCCTTAACCCTTGGCTCCAACCTTGGAACCACCACAACAGCTATACTGGCAGCACTGGCCAGTCCGGGAGATAAACTAGCAGCTGCTACACAGGTGTACACACACACGCATGCCAGCACACACACACAAAAAGAAAAATTATTGCCTCTTATTTCTGTCAGCTCTGGTCACCACAGGGCCTTTCCTCCCTGTCTCTCTCCATGGTGCTGAACACACAATCCCTCCATCCGTTTGTTTGCGCGAGTACCCGGCGGAAACCCAAGCCAGCACCGGAATAACAATCAAACTTCACACAGAAAGCCAGGATTCAAACCAGGGACCTTGTAGGTGGGAGGGAGCCTAGCTAACCACTTGACCACCGTGCTGCTCCCAACATGCGACGTCATTTTCAATATGTGTTTTGCTCTGTTGTATTACAGCTACCATGTTTAATTGTTTCCTTGTTGCTGACAGGGCCAATCATTGCATTAATTAAATGAACAAAAGTCAAATGTGTTGCTCTCTAAGTGACCACTGCCAATAGCAGTGCAGATGCCAGAAGTACCACCAGATTCTAGTTAACGCTAGAGACTGGTATTGGGCATCTTACAACAGTTTGACTCACTTGTTTTTTTTCTCTTCATGTTGCCAATTAGACAGCATCTTTTATCCCCACATGCGGGTTTGTTCCAGGTTGCTTTATGCCACTTTTTCTTTAACCTCGTTGGCATCCTGTTGTGGTATCCTGTTCCGGCAGCCCGCCTACCCATACGCATGGCCTGTGCCCTTGGCCACCGCACTGCCAGGTATGATAAGCTACAGCTTGTTTCAGTCAAATAAAAATCCACCATGAATCAAAGAGAGAGTAAACTTTTAACTCACGCATACACAGGTATCGCTGGTTTGCTGTTTTGTACATCCTCCTCTGCTTTCTGCTACTCCCATCCATCCTGTTTGGCCTGTCCATGACTGGTTGGAAGGTGATGACCGGAATCGGCGTGCCAGTCATTCTTGTGGTTATATCTGTCACTTCGATAAATTTCATACAGACACGCAGGCCTGGTTGTTTGCCAGCTAGACTGCAAAACTGGGATTTTCTTCCTGTTTGGATGACTTCGCTGCAGCCCCTGGACAACATCATCACCCGGGTGATTTTGTGGTGCAGACGAGAGGGAGGTGAATATCTACCACTGTGGTGCAAACTCATCCACTTTACCCTCTGATGTTGGCATTGTTGATTTGTTGATTTATCTGTCATGCGTCTGTTCCTGAAAATCTCACTACTTGCCGTTTTGCTTCTAGGTTGTAATCGTAAGGGTAATAATGGCTCGGTAACATCAATGGAGGGCATTACGGTGAACCCTGGGAGAGAATGGAAGCAGAGAGTGGAAGGACAAGAGATTCAAGAGAATATCCAGAACTGGAAGCAACAAAATGGGCCGGGGAAACCTGGATGTTGTGATCCACAAGATTGTGAAGAAACCAACAGAGACAACACAAGAGTCAGCATATCTTCAGATAGTAACATTTGTGACACGGGAGTAGAGTGGATCAAGAAAAAGACAAACCAGGACACCCAGCTGAGCAGCACTTACTTTTAGTGCTACTTTGTTGCGCTTCAGCTGTTCCATTTTATAAAGTTCATAACCAGAAATCGAACTTATATTAAAATATTCAAGGGGTTTGTAAGGAGTTGCACCAATCTTATTTCAAAAGCAAGAAAAACTACTGATGGAAATATATTATGCTTTCAGACAATTAAGGCACGAAGAGTTAATAAACAACGTGTTGGTTTCTTGCAACTATAAAGAGAGATAATTATTAACAGCGTAGCTTTTATTTAACTGGTCAAAGAAAAAAAGCATGACAACTTTTTTCTTTCTCTAAGGTTTTAGCTAAAGTCAGGTTTAACAATTCGAGCTGTAAGAGTTGTCAGTGAAGGTTCTTAGTCATGTTGGTGTGGTTATCTGCAGGTTGAGTCATGTCAACTAGAGTTTCTTCTTCGTTGGAAATGTTTCACTGTTTCCCCAAGTCGTTTTCTTTCAGTTTGAGGGGAAATTGGCTAAGACACCCGGCTATGTCCTCCTGGGTGGTCCTTTGTTTCCCACCTGGCCCAAACAGGCTCGTTAGTTGGAGAGAAAGGGAGGTAAGAGTAGGATGGAAATCATTCACTCCCATTCTAAACCTTCACATTTTGTTGTTTCACAGTCTGAAATTGAATACACACGCACAAAATCCAGCTTGATTTACTCAAAAATGAAAGAACAAAATAGCAAGAATTAAAAAGAAGAATTAAAAAGCAAATTATCTGATCATCTTTATTAGAAGACCATTTACTATAGCACTTTTACCATTTGCCCACAGAATCTTCCAGGAGCTCAGAGCTACTGTTTTGCTGTTTTTCATTTCTTGCAAACCTCCCATACAAGCCAGACGTAAAGAGTTCTGATGATATTGATATCACACCCGCTCTTAAACTCTTTGCCTTTCCACGACTTTAGCCTAAGCACCTATAATAGACTGTTTGCTTTCAGCTGGACTACGACACACAGGAAATCTCTAGGAATAGCTTCTTGCTTTCTAAGCTAATTGAAATCATTAAAACAAACTCAGTTTACACGTTCTCTGGGAGTGTGGACATGATTGAGCTTTGATCCTTTACCAAATCAAGACATTCCACTTCATTTTTTCATTAAATTAGCGACAGCTCTAGAAATTACTTGAAAGATGATAACATGCATTTGAACGTGTAACAAATCAAAATGTGAATTTTTGTTTTGTTTAATTGAAACAATTTGTTTTGATTTGTTTCTATACCTGCTTTATAGATTTTTTTATATAGGAAAGTGTGCGGAGAATCAGGTCCAGAGATTGTGTGCAGTTGTCAGCGAGAGATTGTCCAAGTCAGAGTTGTTCTCACATAAAACGTGCCTGCTTTCAGTAGTAGGTAGTGCCTGGCCAAAGCAAACAGGAAGCAGCACATGACATGAAAGGTATTCTGCAAGAAAAACAACATGGTTTACATTGAAACTGTGCCACTCAAAAAAGAACAAATATGATATTGTCTTAACATGCCCATTTATTTGCTTTAAATTCTTCCTACAATTTGGGATAGGGCAGCATGCTCAAATGCACATCTAAAGAACAGCATATGATATCTATCTCTTCAAACTTGAACAATGCTTTAATCTTTTTATTTTTTGAGAGAATTAAATAACTTTTGTTATTAACTCTGGTCAATCAATACAATACACAATACACCCATGTCTGCATGTTTACAGCAGACATTAGGGCAGTCTTTCCTGGCCTAGTATGTCAGCAAAGGTTCTCAGTCATCTAAGTTTAGTTATCTGAAAAGTGAGTCATGTCAACTGGACTCTTTCATATTGGTTGGAAATGTTTCACTACTTACCTTTATAGTTTAGCTTCCTCAATCTCTTGACAGTTCAAACAATGTGATTGTGGAAGCTACAGGAAGACTGTCAGTCTAACACACTAATTTAATGTCATGCATTGCTGTGAGAATGTCCTCTCACGCAATGTGGAAATGAATCGCCTTTAACCTAGTTTGAACCATGATGTTATGCTAAGGGTTGATTATCGTTTGATTATCGTTTGATTTTATCAATTCTGATTCCACTTTAGAATTTTCATTTTGGTTCCAAAAAGCCTAAAACAAGACTAATGTTTGATCGATGAAAATACATTTTCAGCAAGACTTGTTCCTCGTTCTGATGCAGGTTTGAGTTTCAACTGCTGTGCTGTTGCAGTGACAGAGACAAAGCAAGAAAAAATATGTGGTTTTGAACTGTCAGTCTCAGGCTTGGTTTGCATTACTTCTATTGTGTGTGAGAGAAATTGTGATGCACAAGTTTCTATATATAGAGCACAAATTTTATATTTGCAAGTTTGGCTTGTACTTGAACACAGAGGGTCAGGAAATGTTTAGTGACTCACTTGCCCTTTGCACAAATACCTCTCACCTACAAGCAGCAGAAAAGTGGGTTCTTTTAAGTTGTTATTGTCTACTATGGTAGAGAAAAAAATTAAAATAGTGTTTGTTTTCAAAGATTAAAAAAACTAATGACAGAATCTCTTCAGGCAGTGGTTATGTTTATGGCTGAGATGGAAACTCGCACACCTTAAAGTAAAAACTTCTGTCTTGTTTTTCCCCCAGCTTCCAATGCTGTGCAGAACTGTAGAGGTTTGAGGTTATTTCTAAATGACCACTAACATTTCCATCTAATTTGAGCAATTTAAACAACCATTGACAGATACTAACCAACAACGCAGGGTGAGCAAAAGATTAAGTTAACATGGTGTGACATAACTTTACATTTTTTATAAATATTATTAACTCTGTGTTTGGTGACTACCATAGTACAGTAGTGAGAAAATTAAGTCATAAGGGGAAGGAAAAACACTAAAACTAAAATGGGTTATTACACATAAACAGATAATCTAAGGAAATATTCTACCTACATTCTGATTTACAGCATGTTCAGCTCCTCTTTTTTATGTATGGTCGAATTCAGCACTGTGCAAGTCTTAAGCCACCATTAGATTGATTGATTTAGCAATAATGACTAGTTATTTCAGACTTTATTTTTTTCAAAATTAAATCTCCAATTAATTTAAAACAAAACAAGTATTCAGTGTGACCTTCCCCACATCTTGAGCAAACAAGATCAATTCACCATAGCTGTGTTATACTAGATTTAGTTCAGGATGTGAATGCTTTTTAGTGATAGTCTGAGCTACTTTTAGTTCTGTTTGTATTAATCCAGAAAACGTCCAGCAAAGGCCGGGCTCAGCAACTGGAAGCTGCACTTTCTCTGTAGGTTCTTGTGTAGGTTTCCTTCGGGTACTGTGTGAAACATTTCATTTAGTTTTTTTTAACGGTAAATAGTCAGTGAGACAAAGGGTCACATTCGCCTCTGGAGAACATCTCTGTAGTTTATTGTGCCTCTGTAGAGTTGCACTGCGGGAGCAGAAGGGCCAAAAGACAGAACTTATTTTAGAAGATGATAATACAGATCCTGTTTGATAATAAAAAAAAAACTTTGCGTGTGTCAACCGTATCATGAATAAAAAATATCAAATTGTTTGACATCTTAGAAACCATAGGGTTGGTTGAATTTCAGTGATTTAGGATGCCTGTAAGTATAAAAGTAGTGACGTTTAATAGCAACTTGTGGCCAAGAGCACAATAACCGCTTCCTTGATCACACAATGAGACCTCAAAGAGACGCGACGAGCATAAACCAGCCTCCTGTTAGTGGAAAATTCACACGTAATCCTTAATCAGATGCAAAGACGAGAGCGCACAGTTTCAAACGTGGTTACAAGTTGCAGACGTAAATTTAAGGTGAGCAGAAACATTTTTGTTTTAAACTCTTGTTATTCATGTTGTTCTGACTTTATTTTATCATAACTGCAAACTGACTTAGCTCAAGTTTTGTAATTTTGCAGCATATAAATAAAATGTTAATATAAAATAAACTGATTCTATTTTTGTTACAACAGATTAACTATGATTTCCATGTGCACAGTCCTCACTGCTCTGGCAACAGCAGCTCTGGTAAAAGGTACATTTCACAGTAAACGTTAACAGTTGAATAACAAATGTCTTTCTATATTTAACTTGACTTTATCTTTAACTTGTTTGTTTTTAGGAAATAATGAATGCAATTTCTCTGATCCTACTGGAGCTCAAAATTGTTTTGGAGTAGCAGGACAACTGTTAGTTTTTCATTTGTCCACTGTCTCTGCACCTAATACAGAGATAATGTTGACAAAGGATAACAAATATTTGATTTTAAAGTCAAAAATCAAAAAATAACTCTCAATGAAAACTACACAGAGTCACAGAATGAGGCTGCATTTTTCACCAATGGAACATTAATCCTTGGTAACGCAGTGAAGAAACATGCTGGAAAATATGTGTTGGACATATTTGGATCTAATGGTAACTTACTGAATAAAGTCAGCGTTCATCTAGAAATACAAGGTAGGCGTTAAAAATGTACTTGATTTATGTGCACAATAAAATATGATGGCCGCTATGTGCCTTTGCAAATAAATTTTAAAACCGTATTTTATTTGAAATATCTGTTCACATTTGTTTTAGTTTTTATATCTAGCAATATTTATTTTATGACATTCTAACATAAAACATTAAAATATACGATAATGACTGAAAAATATAATATATTTACATTTTCCACCAAATCATTACATTTAACATTACATTGAATATTTGCAGCAAATTATCGTGCTATGAGCTTCGGGGTCTTGTGTCACCGAATAACTGAAAAAGGAAAATAAAGAATGGATTTGTTTTATTAAAACATACAGCAGAGAGAGTGCGATGCCCTGGAGCCAGATAATAATCCATTATATCATCATCTACCTTCTCCCAAAATCTGTAAAAATGACAAAAGTATAATTTTCAGTATTGACTGGATTTTTAACTAGTATTTAATAAACATTCAGCTGGTACAATTTTTCTTTCACCAGCAAAAGTACGCACGGCCGACCCTTGCCGCAGGTTGGTGCAGCCAAACTTGTGTCTTGAACATGATCGCTTTTAGACACGGTCTCACTCTGAAAAACAAACATAGAAGCTCCTTTTCTAGCATGATCAAAGTATGTCACAAAATCAGGTGTTTTAGGCTGCCACAATTTTTTAAAAAAGGACCTTATATCCTGCAGGTTTTGTTTGTCTTCCAGAACCAGTGTCAGAGCCAGCTGTGTCCCAGATGTGTGTTTCACCAGAACAGATGAAGGTCAGCTGCTCCTCTAATGGAGATCCAATAGAGTTCAGTTTGAAGTTAGCCGGACAGTTAATGATGCCTACAGGAGACCAAAGCCTGTCTCCAAAAAACTGGACACCAAACAAACAGTCACTGGCTGAAAGTGAAGCTAAAGAAGATAAATCCAGTGTTTCTGAAATTACCACCATCTTACACGGTCAGCTGACTGGAAGCCTGGAGTGTATTGTTTGGAACAAGGTCAGCAAACAGGAAACAGTTATTCAGCTGACAAGCTGTAAAGGTACAGTGAAGATGGTTTTTAGTATCATAACCGTAATATAAACTACTCACTGCTGTTTCATGCTGTTCTTAAAATGTTATGTGTGAAACCTAGAAGAACTGGGTCATGTTTCCACTTTCAGCTCTGAATCTTTGATAGCTTCACATTAAACCATACATAGCACTGCCTGTCAAACAATAGCTGAAAGACAAACTGACAACAAATGTTTGGGAAATTAAAACTTTGTGTATAATTGTCAACTTCATGTCTAATTTTTTGTGTTTTTCAGACTCTCCAGCACCCCCCCTTGTGGTGACTGTGGCTGTGATAGTTAGTGTTGTTGTTCTTCTTCTTGTCCTTCTCACTCTGCGTGTTGGAATCAAAAAACTCTGTGACAAAAAAACCCACAGCAGTTACTCGGGGTAAGTGAAAGTTGTTCTAACACTTTTTCCTTTTGCTTTGTTTTGCAAGTTAGGACATAATCGCTGAATAGATATTTGAATTTTTGCTTTCCACATTTCAGGGCTGTTGAATTACATTCTTCTAACATAGTAAAAACAAGAGTTGTTTGAAAGGTGTTTAGACATGAGCTCTGTGGCGGCCACCTGAATACACATTTCATCTCTGTTTCTAATCTTTCCAGGTAACTTTGAAAATGAAGTTGTCTATACAGATGTTAGATTCATAAAAAAAGAAAACAGAAGCAATGCACACCACAATGAAAAATGATATCCCCCAAATAACAATAAAACATCAGCTTTTTTAAAATCTCAACTCCAGCTTGAGTTGGACAAAAATGTAATCAAAAATGTGGCTTGGGGGTTGCTGATACTGCTAGATGGTACAGTAGATAAAAGCAGGTGGTGTTATGATCATTGATGACCACAAGATGGAGACAATGTTCACTGTAATTATAGAAAAGTTGTAAAACAATACTTAAGATGATGGCGCTACTACAGGGGCTTTGGTGTCTTGTTCAAGGACATGTCAGCTCGTCCCAGGAGGAACAACTGAACCACCCTGGGGTTCATGGATGGTTGCACCCCAAACTAATGCTTACAATCAATACAGGCTGTCAATACAGAGTGTGAGTGGACATTTCCTCAGTGATTCATGTTTAAAATCCTTTTTTTCTGCCATTATCTACAAGGTGAAAGCATAGCTGAACATCTTACAGCTTTGCATACTACTTTCTGTTTCGGTAACAACCAGGCATGCACCCCTTTGGATGTTTTTTTTTTTAATGTAAGGTTCATATCCTTTATCTATCTTCTATGTGTTGAGCAACTGAAATTAGTACTGCATTTATAAAGAGTTTATAGCTGCAAAAATTCATGGACCACGATCTGTGACCATTGTACTTTAGTTATTTTCTGACATTATTGTAACCTCTGATCCAAGTTTTTTGTCATGTTTGTGTTGGTTTTAGCAATGTCAACATTTGTTTTTATTTTGTTAATTTTGCATTTATCATTTATTTTGTATGTATTCTAAGTTCAGTTAATTTCGTCATTTTGTCACAACGTCTTTTGGTTTGAGTTACAACTGACAGCATTTTGCTACCAGGACTTAGCCAGTGCATTTAATGTATATGTGATACAACTTTGAATTTGAACTATGTTACCGTAAAGAAATAAAAGTTATTAAGAAAGTTATTAAACATTTCGAATAGCTGATTTAAAAAAGAAATGTCTTAGGCCTCAAAAGGTTTTCACTGTTTCCAAAATCGAAATGAAAATGGATATTGACTCCAGAGGTTAGAGACGTGGTAGTGAATTTAATTATGTTCTCTATAGGCTGTTTGTGTGAATATGCGTCTCTGATACCATAAAAGATGAAAACAAAGGAGGATTAGAGTTCAGTTTGCTGACACAGAGCCAACATCGACCTGCCCACAAGAGGGCGGGTAGTAAACACTGAGAACACAACCTGAGATTTAGTGCATCTAAGACCCAAATGAGACTATGAGGTGGGATGAAAATGAAAGAGGTTTATTAGACAAAAAGGCAAATTAAATAAAAAAATCACTAGTAAGAGGACGAGAGACGCTAACACAATACTTGAAGGAACAGTGAAGTGGTACAAATAATGAGAACAGAAATGATAAGACTATAACTATATACTAGTAATAATCGAACAGGAAACTAGACACTTAGACAGGGAAAGACAATGGCTAGAGAATGAATACTAAATTAGATGGTGAATAACTGAAACACACGTCAAACAACAGAGAAAGAAAGAGCTAAACTTAATACTAACCAAAGCTGACAAACGGTGATGAACAAACAACCAAACCAAATGTAGAAAACAGAGACCAGCTAACAGACAAAACCGATAATCAAACTTGTGTTTAAACAGAGAGGAATGAAAAATCTACAAAGACCAATGGAAAATCAAAAAATTAACCTAGAAGCTGAATAAACAGAGTGAGGACATTTTGGCTGGTCCTCACTATTTTTGACCCTAAAAAATTTATTTTTGAGGGACAAGACTGGGTTTTAAGGTTACAGTTAGAAAAAGGTTTTGGTTAGGGTTAGGCTTTCAGTTGTGATGGTTAGGGTTAGGGTAAGGGGCTAGGGATTGCATTACGTCATTACTGTTCTTACAGTGTCCTCACAAGGATAGAGGTACAAAACGTGTGTGTGTGTGTGTGTGGATAGAAAGTGAATGTCAAAATCAAGACAAACTGACAAATAAATAAATGGGAAAACAGGTGAAACCAATTGTGACTAACCAGGAAAGTGAAAAGAACCCAAAATACCAAAATAGGAAGCAGGACTATGAGGTGATACAAAATAAAGGTCTACAACAGGAAGTGAAAAGAAAAAACAAAAGTCCATGATCCTGACAACCACCAACCCGTATCATAAGCTTGATAAACTGACATGAAACCTAACGTGGGACATTTCAGATAATAGTGGACACAAACTGAGTGAGGAACATGCAGGTGTGTACAATTATCAGCAGACGGATGAAGAAACTAGGCAAAGTAGCCAAATGTTCTGGTTCTTTTTGAAGCTTTACAGTTGTGGTATCTAACTGTAGCACAGCGCTTCCTACGTTCTTGCTTTATGATGTTTTTTTAGCTATTTATAATTACCTGGGTTAGCCTTATTATCAGATCGTTTTGGAAGGAGGCAGAGAAGGACATGATTGTATCAGGGCGGCTGTGGCTGAGGAGGCAGAGCAGGTGTGTGCAGCTGATGATATCAGAGAGCTGCATGCTAAGTAAGGATCAATGTGAACCACAGGGCAGATCTACTGTGAAATGAAGATTAACAACTGTTGAACGGTGGTACAAGAGAACTGGGACTGTCTACTTCTCATTTTCTTCAAATTTAAAAAAGTAAAACACCATTTCAACGACATAATCATTTTTGCACATTGAGCTAGTAGGAAATGTTCTTTCAGAAATTAAAATGAATTTTGTAAAACTTTATTAAGGAGATTCAAACTTTTGTTACCTCTGATGATGATGAAAGAACATTTGCACCAGCTGAAGGGTCATTAAATATAATATTGTTGTCAAAACAAAGGGATGCAGGCTCTTGCAAATGCCTGTATATCCACAGGTCTGTCACTATAGCAGAAGGTGAGACTGAGAATAGACAAAGAAGCTCCAACATGTGAGTTAATTTTATCAATTTTTGTAATGTCGACGATGTCCAGGATTCTGGATTTAAACATATATTTGGAGTAGCAAGGGCATAGCTGTAATTGCATCTTTATAGTATAGACCAAAAAGTATAGATATAATGTAGTGATATAATAGAATATCTCGTCTTTGCAGATGCATCCTTTATTCTGACCTCATAGGGCACCTCTAACCTCCAATCTTCTCTATTTTTACGATACAATACAGTATGATGTACTCCGAAAAACGTCTGTGTCATACTCACCTACTGAAGCTACCACTTACTGTATGCTCACAAAGGCAAACCAAGCCTCCCATGCAGCACTCCCAAGTACAAACATAAATGCCCCATGTTCTAAAAGTAATTTGACTTGTTCCAACAGAACAGGTTTTTCTTCTACATTATGAGAAGAACAAATCTTGGTCTTGGTTCGTTCTGGCGCAACTCCCCGATCTTGTTCAGCCTTTCCCGATCTCCAGCCCTTAATACTGTTTGAGAGTCTGTTGATAGTTTTGGTAGTTCAGGTTTTTGTTATAGCCTAAATCTCTCTGGCTTAGAGTTTATACTGTTATGTGTTTTAATATCGTTAAACATTTTTGAGAGAGTTTTGTTAGAGTTTAGGTCTTTGGCTATTATAGGATCTATAGTACATGTGATAATTAGTAGCTGTATCAGTAGTTCATGTGTAAATTAACCTGTTACACTCTCGGCGTGTCTAAGCTTCTGCTTGTGGGGCGTCTACTCAAAGTATCTAGTTACGGTAACCTTTACAGTAGCATCACTAGCATGTGTGCACGCCCACAATGATAAGAGTGATTAAAACTTGAAATGTCATTAAACTGTTTACATGGATCATTTACATATATACTATTGTAAATCTAGTAATTTGAGTGAATTCAATTATAAAAATGTCATTTCCAAACTAAAAATTGTGGCCAGTAAAAATGCTAAGCGGCAACCAACTTTGTAAACAACTAGCCGCAGTGACTTGAGAGCAACACATTACTGTCAAGCCCTGCATGGCTTCAGAAATGTTTAAACCCACAAATTCTGAATTTAGAAATTTTAAGAATTTATAAGCTCTCCCACAGCAGCAAGACTAAGACATAATATGTGTAAACATTAATCTAAAAGTATTGCTAAATCTGAAACAGATACAGAAATCTGAAATAAAAATTACTAATCATGTATTGCATTGATGCAAAGTTTACTGATGCAATAATGAAATAATTACTGCAAACTAACTGGACAGCCATGCTAAACCACAACAGGTATGTTTGTGTTCACAGTAACAGCAGTGAGTTTCACTGCTGCACTGTTGCAGTGGCAGCGACAAAGCAAGAAAAAAAAAGATGTGATTTTTACTTCTATTGTGTGTGAGAGACATTATATATTAGAATCCTGTGTGTCACAGTGTGAATTTTATGTTACAAGCTTGGCTAGAATTTACACAGGGTCAGGAAATGTTTAATTCCTCTTTGAACAAATTCTACATTTTTGGGTGATACACAAGAAACTGTAGTATAGGGTTGGTTTTTAAACAAAGAAATTATGACAGAAGAAGTGGTTACGTATATGTATGAGATGGAAGTTTCAAACGTCAAAGTAAAGTCTTCTGTCATCTGCATGTTTTTTTTTCCAGCTTTCAATGCTGTGCTGAAGTGTAGGGGGTTGTGGTTATTTCTAAATGGCCACCAAACACCATCCTGTATGTATCTCGGCAATCTACTATAAGGAACACACTTCAGTTTTCAACGGCTCTCAGTGCATTTAGCAACAGAACATTTGTCACCGTCTCTAAAAATAGGAGTAACAAGCCACTGTATGAAAGGGAGCAATTAGCAAGCTAATGGCAATATTCTAAGCAGTTTATAAATACACATTTAGATTAAGATTTGCCCAATTTCTATCTAATTTGAACCATTTAAATCTTTTAGTCCAACAAAAAAACAGTTTTGCAGGTTGGCGATCCTAACCAACAAAGTAGGATGAGCAAAAGATAGTTAACATGGTGCGACAGAACTTTATATTCTGTATAAATATTATTAACGAGTGTTTTACACTGCGTTTGGTGATCAGCATAGTGCAATGGTCAGAAAATAAACTCATAAGGGGAAGAAAAAACATTAAAACTAAAATCTGTTATTTACAGATACACTTCCAAAATCAACAGTTGGATATTCTAAGGAAATGTCCCCCTGCCCAACTACTTGCTTAAAGAAAATCATCTATTTTCATCTCTAAACAAACATCTTCTCCCTACATTCTGTTCAGCTTGTCCTTCTGTACACTTGGTCAAAAAAAGTACTGTGCAAAGGTTCTGAGCCACCATTAGATTTATAGATGCAGCAATGATGACTGGACCTATTTAGAATGTAGTAGCGGGCCAACCAGCAGGGTCCTTTCTGTGAGGGGCTCCTGTGTAGGTTTCCGCTGGGTGAAATCGTCCATTTACATTTGCGTTGAAAAGTCAGTAAGACATAGGGTCACAATGGAACTTGTTGTTTCTATTGTGCCTTTGTAGAGTTGTAATAGAACAATTTATAGAATTTATTTTAGGAGACTGTATTACAGATCTTCTTTAATACCGTATTTTCTGGACTATAAGCCGCTACTTTTTTCCGACGTTTTGAACCATGCGGCTTTTACAGAGATGCGTCTTTTCTATGAATTTTTCTGCAGCCCTCAGATGGGCGCTGTAGATGGAAGTCAGTGCAAACAAAAAAGCGCCAGTTTTTATTCTTAGCGCATGCAACCCAAGACGCACAACAGCAAACATCAGCACTTTTACTACCGTGGTACAGGCACCATTCAGGTTCAGGTGTATGAATAAACACTTATGGTACAAAATTTTTCTATGTAAATATCTTATTTCTCAGCCCGGCTTATAGTCCGATGCGGTTTATATGTGACAAAATATATATTTCTTTTAAATTTTAGCGGGTGCGGCTTAAATTTAGGTGCGCTCTATAGTCCAGAATTTACGGTAATTAAAAAACTTTGCGTGTAAATAAGACATCTCTTACAGCACTTGAAAAATTCAGAAATGTTCAAACTGAAGAGTGTAGAAAATATCTGCAACTATTTGCAATGAAAATTTTTTGGCATCTGAGAAACAACAGGGTTGGTTGATTTAGGATGTCTGTAACTATAAAAGTAGTGACGTTGACTAGCAACTGTTGGCCAAGAGCACAATAACCGCTTCCCTGATCACACAACAAGACTTCAAAGAGACAAGACGAGCATAAACCAGCCTCCTGTTAGTGGAAAATTCACATGTAATCCTCAATCAGCTGCAAAGACGAGATTGCACCATTGCAAACGTGGTTACGAGTTACAGACGTAAATTTAAGGTGAGCAAAAACTTTTTTTTTTTAACTCACGTTATTCATGTTGTTCAGGCTTTTAATTATCATAACTGCAAACTGACTTAGCACAAGTTTGTAATTTTGCAGCATATAAATAAAATATTCATATAAAATTGATGGATCCATAATTTTTTTTTGTTACAACAGAATAACTATGATTTCCATGTGCACAGTCCTCACTGCTCTGGCAACAGCAGCTCTGGCAAAAGGTACATTTCACAGTAAACGTTAACAGTTTGGCGTGACAAATATTAGGTGGAAAAGACAATGTAGTTAAAAACGTATTTCACGTTTATTTACGGTAAAATTACAACTCACAGGGAGAAAATAGGAAAAAATAAAATGTTGAAATAGTTTTGTACCTTGTTCCCTACTGAAATTAAAAGCAGCACATGAATATTTAACTTGACACATTTGTTTGTTTTTAGGACATAATGAATGCAATTTCTCTGATGCTACTGGAGCTCGGCAGTGTATGGGAGCAACAGGACAACTGTTAGTTTTTCATCTGCCAAATGCATCTAGTACAGAGATGATGTTGACAAAGGATAATAAATATTTGATTTTAAGAGTCAAAAATCAAACTATAAAAACCTTAAATAAAAACTTCACAGAGTCACAGAATGAGGCTGCATTTTTCACCAATGGAACATTAATCCTCGGTAACGCAGTGAAGAAACACGCTGGAAACTATCTGTTGGACGTATTTGGATCTAATGGTACTTTACTGGAAAAAATCAGCGTTCATCTAGAAATACAAGGTAGGCGTTACAAAAATTTACTGATGTATGTGCACAATAAATATGTTGTCCACTATGTGCCTTTGCAAATAAGTTTTAAAAACGCACTTTATTTCAAATTATATATATATATAACTAATTGTTTTTATCTCAAGCAATATTTATTTTCTAACATAATACATTAAAATATACAATGACTGAAAAATATAATGTATTTACATTTTCCACCAAATCATTGGACTATGAGCATCGGGGTCTTAAACTACCGAATAACTGAAAAAGGAAAATAAATATTGGATTTATTTCATTAAAACATGCAACAGACACACATTTTATCACCTACTTGTACCGAAATGAGCACAGTCGACCCATGCCATGGGTTGGTGCTGTCAAACTTGTGTCTTGCATTATTCCAACAATGAAAGTAAAACAAAAAATGTTTTTATGTAGCAACTTCTGTAGATTCTGTTCTTTTTTTAAGTAGCGAGCCTTTATTAAAATAACAAATTCAGTTACTTTTACAGTATCTAATGAATCCTAAAAGCCATCTGTGCACTGCAAGTCGGATCTGTCACAAATTTGCTTGTGTGATTTAGTGTTAGTTAATGCCATGATTATGAATAACAATTGATGTTACATTGATTTTGCATTGCTAATTATCTTCTGCATTAACTCCAGGTCCAAGTGACTCTTTTTTTATGTCAGCAGCTCTGGAAAATACATATCTGACAATTTCTGCATGTGTGTATGATAAAAGCTTTTGATAGTTGACTAAAATGTACCAGTGCTCTATGGAATAATAGGAATTCAAATAGATATACATGAAGAGGATAGTTCCAGGAGCCTGCATCAGATGTTACGCTGCATTTTGTAATAAATGTACAGTTCATGTGACTACATTCACATTTGTCTTCCAGCTCCGGTGTCACAACCAACTGTGTCTCAGATGTGTTTGTCCCCAGAACAGATGAGTTTGAGCTGCTCCTCTAACGGAGACAGACTAGAATTCATAGTGACTTTGAACCATAAAATACTGATACAGACAGATAAACTCCAAGCACCAAATGTTACCATCAACTTAGACGGTCAGCTCACAGGAAACGTGACGTGCCGGGTTCAAAACAATGTGAGCAGAGAAGACACGGTTATTCAACTGACAGCATGTGAAGGTAAATTTTAGAAAATGGTTTATTACTGTTTAATTTCTTCATTAATATTTTTTGACTGCTATTTTTCTTACGTTAAAATTAGATATTTTTTCTAAATAACATAACATCTAATGCTTAGTTAGGGCACACGTTCAGTCATCATCAGAAGTAACAAAATGGTTAAGGAATGTATAAAAAGAAAGATGTATTCAAATAAACGTAGAATTATTTATAGTTTTCATAAACACGTTTTGGGTATACGTACTGATCAGCCAAAACATTTTGACCATGAATAATTTAAAATTTACATTTATTTATTCACAATGGCACTTTAAAGTAGGTGAAATAAGTGAACTTGTTACGGTTTGCCAAATAGTCCCAAGAGCAGAGACAACACACATACAGGCAGAGGCAGTGGAGAGTGTAAATAACGTTTACTGTGCAGGAAGTACCCAGAAATACACTGGGAATACAACTGAACACTTCACAGCAAGGGATTTAACAAAAAACAACTCCTCCGAAGGAGTAGGAAACAAACTAACTAAGGCAGACCTACAATCCTACCAGAGCAGGCAGGGACAAGGAGAACCCAAACTAAACAAACTAGTGCAGTGTACACAGTCCAAAATACTTGCAAACCAGCAGGCAGATCGAACTGATGGGAACAGGCTTGGGAGTCGCCAACTTGCACAGAGAGAGACTGAGTTATAGCCGTAAAAAAAAAAAACTAGATGGACAGACAAAACACACAGATCTTGACAGAACCATCAGTATTCAAAGGGGACATCACCTGCCTGAGGTTACAACTAGGGCTGAAATGATTCCTCGAGATTATCAAGTAACTCAGTTAAGACAATGTCAGTAGTTCAGCATCTCAACAGAAAGCAACGAATCATCAGAGTGTAGACAATATAAGGTGAAATTGGGGTTTGATTTTAATGCAAATCGTTATGGTCGTTAGGTGAGATGCCCCAAAATTACTTTTTGGTTTCCTCTGGAGAGTTTTTGTCCATGAAAGTGGTTCTTTAAAGAAAATTCTTGGTTTTGTTGTGTAAAAACAATAATATTGGCAGAATTACCATAAGTACTCCATACTTATTCTTATTATTCTGTATGTTATATCTGTATGATGTAAGAATGAAAGCAGGGCAGGGGGTTGTTTTAGGGGCCAGCCAGTGGTTTTCACAGGTGGCATCAATAAACCGCAAATAAACTGTTTAATTCATTAAAAAAAAGGCCACCCCAAACTCATTAATACCTTACGTTGGACCCTATAAAAATTGTCTCAGTATTCTAAATGTATTGTAGGCTTCTCAATCTGTAAGTCATTTTAGATCAGTGCTCATTGTTTCAAAACTGAAATATCATTCAAAACTTCAACTAGTTTGTACTTGGCAGACAACCAATCAATCTTGTAGACTCTTAACCATAAATCCATAAGAAATGAGCTCATATTAAACATGAAAGCATACAAACACTGCTCAGAGGACATCCAGAGCAGTTGGAGAAGGTTGTAAAGGCAATTAGAGGACATATAA
This sequence comes from Channa striata, assembly GCA_033026295.1. NCBI lineage: Eukaryota > Metazoa > Chordata > Actinopteri > Anabantiformes > Channidae > Channa > Channa striata. Next base: position 4,245,594 of record CM065182.1, read on the forward strand.
GGTATCAGAGAACATTTCGGATGCAAACTTTTGCAATGGAATAGTTTCTATTAATTAACTAATTAACTTTTGTAACTTCTGATGATGAGGGAACAATTTTACTACCTTTGCTTTACTCTGTATTTTACAGATTCCATTTCTCACCCATCTCTTGTGACTGTGGCTGTGATATCAACTGCTGCTACGCTGCTTGTCTTTTTGGTTTTTATTCTTGGCATCATCTTAACAGCGTGTAAATAAGACTAAAGCACCCGTGACTCTTGACGAAGGTAAGAGAAAGACATGCTGCATCTATTCTTCATTCATTTCATTTAGGGTGGTCAAAACAGTGAAACCATCTGAATGTAATGAACTCCACTACAACCCTAAATAATAAATACATAGCAGAATTATCACCAATTTGTATTCTAGATATTGTATGTCTGATAACTTGTTTGTGGTGGTCTCTTCTTGAGCAATAATTTGATAACTGATGTTAAATAACTTAAAAAGCAACCAATGGGAGTCTGTCTACTGCAAAAGCTAGGCCAACGGACGGTCACTGACAGCTTGACAATCGTCAGCTTTCTTACTCTGCTTTGTACCCCCAAGACACTTCCTGGCAGCTCCCTTTTCCTTAATAAAAGTAATGTTTCATTCGTTCCAAAAATACCCCTTTTAACATATTTAGTCACATTTACAGTTTAGCTGTTTTTAGGAGAATGGGTTGGGTTAAGAGAGGATGATAGAAGGCTATGGAATGCAATAGACCATGTCAATATAGTTTTGTCCCTTCCTACAACTGAATTGAAAATATATTAGGACACCTTAATAAGTCAGATACATTTTAATTGCCTGTTTTTACTTCTTTCAGATAAAGCTGAAGATGAAGTTGTCTACTCAGATGTTAGACTGAAGCCTACGAAGAAAACTAGAGCCAGCACAAACCAAGCAACTTCATTTAGAATAATGAACACAACATAGGTTTACCGCCAGAAAGATTTTCACACAACGGGAATTTGTATTTAGTGATAAGCCAATGCCCAAAGCATAAACAAATTACAGACAATGATCCACTGCAAATCTGTCACAACATTCTATAACTCTGTGGATTTAAGGCAGAATATCACACGCAGGCTCACCTTGTAAAGTTACCAGTGAGAAAATATTGCAATATGGAATGTAAATCAAACTTTTTAAATCCTCTTGATTTTGTGTTAATGTTAAAATTGTTTATTTTTCAGTATGTGCTATATGCTATGTTATTGATTTTACCATTCCATATAATTCATTTTGAAGTAACTTAAAGTTTGTGTTAAATAAGTATATTGATGTATGGGAGTAAAGTTACCTTGTGTTGAATATTATTGGACATACATTAGTTTTTTTTTTTGTATTCAGATTTTATCCATATAAACTTACAAACAAGGTCAAAAAGAGAGAAAAATAAAGCAATTAACCAGTTTGACCTCATTGCAAATTCAAAGTCAAGCTTTAAATATGTTTAGGTTTTGCTGTGTTGCCTGCTCTAACCTTTACCCACACAAAACACTGAATATGTGGTGTAGCACTAGGGTTAAAGTGAAAACGCACAGCATGTGTTACATAGAAACGTGTGCTGGGGGAATATACAGCAGCCTCCACAGTGAAGCCACCTCCTTCCACATACCGGCTGTATCTGCTCAGAGGTCAAGCAAATCAGAGAGACAAGAAAAACAAGTTATTATTGAGTCTGTGGCTTAACTGTAATAGAAATTTCTTCTCAGTTTGGAGTTTATTCAGTTCACAAAACGGTGGCATCAACAGCATGTGTTCATTCCTGTTTGTAAAAGTATTAAGACTAGCCAGAGTGGCTGGTGAGCAACAACATTAATGTAATATGTGTAAGAAAAATAGTGAATAGTGAGTCGACCCACCACAGTCTCACAGAAACCTGTGGGAAACACTGCACCCTGTGGTCTGTCACTACAGCAGAAGCTCTCACACAATGGGTTCATTCTTTTCTCCAGCCTTGTAAAGTAATGCAGACAATGATGAACAATGGACAGCAGGGTATCAATCCCATGTGGTCGCAGATTTCTCTCAGGTTCAAAGGAGACAATTAGGTGATAATAGAGAAGAAAACAGACAAAGGAAGTGGTGCTTCAGCACATTTCTCACTCATCTGTACTTTACTTAAGCAGATTTAATTACTTTCACTTTTTACTCCACTACATTTCTAATCAAGGTCATACAGATGTCTACCGACATCTGCCCTCACTGAGCAGGAGAAAGCTAAAGCGAAAACTAATGGACAAATGGAAAAACTACTGAATTCGTTGTAATATGGGCCTTTAAACAGGATCCACGCTCCAAATGTGTTCCTCCTTCTCTCGGTGCCATACGCGCAGAAATGGGGAGACGTAAAACAGAACTATGCAAATTCTCTGTGAACTGGGATAGTGCTAGTCCCTGCTGATTCCCACATTAATATGACTGATTCAGTGAAGCTAGATTTTGTTTTCCCCTTGCTTTATGAAGGAAGCGGCCGCATGTGCTAGTGCGCAGCGTGTTTCCGTTTTATTCTTGGCATGTTACTGTCACTGTGTGATGGTACAACCATGCAACATTCACTTGCTTTAAATTCTTCGGGAAATAAAAAAGGGAAGTAGGATAAATTCCAGGTAATGTTTGGTCCATTTGACTTCAATATTTGCATTTTCATGTTCAGCTCCCATGTGTAAAGTCCCGAGAAGTTCAGGGTACATACAATACATTATTAGACTATACAAATATGTCATGCCAGAAACACATTAATTGTGGCTGCTGCTTATTGCATGTGGCAAGTTCTGGTGTATTTTTCTGTGAGCAATGTACTGGTTTAAATGACCAACCCTAACTGGGATCATCAACGTTTACAGCAGAGATTAGCGGCGTCTTTCCTGGGCGGGTGAGAATTTAAAACCACGTATAGCAAGTGTGTGTAGGTTCATTCAGGTTTCGTTACCCGGAGCTTGTGTCTCATCACTTTCTGCTCTTAACTGAAGCCACACTTTTAAATGTTTACTGGGGTCACACCGTGTTAGGTTGTAGCCATGGATGCCGACGTGTTTCTAAACACATAAACATGATGCAGCATTGATGTGCGTCATTATCATGTAGACAGCTCCTCCTGGCAATTAGCTGCATACGTCCTTGCAGTTATGGAGTCTTGTTTAAAAGAATAAGCAGCACTATTAAGGTGCTACTGTTAAATTTTAAAATGTACAGCCATGCTAAACCACAACAGGTATGTCTGTGTGCACAGTATCAGCAGTGAGTGTCACTGCCGCGCTGTTGCAGTGGCAGCGACAAAGCAAGAAGAAAAGATGTGGTTTTTAACTGTCAGTCTCAGACTTGGTTAGCATTGCTTCTATTGTGTGTGTGAGAGACATTATATATTAGAAATTTATGTTACAAGCTTGGCTAGAATTTACCCAGAGGGTCAGGAAATGTTTAGTTCCTCTGCAGAAACCCCTCTCACCTGAAAACAGGTTCTCAATGAGATTTACAACATAGTTACCAATAAAACAGCAGTGCTCTGCTTTTGAAACTGTTCCACAACGTGCACTAGTTCCTCTTTGAACAAATGTTCTACATTTTTGAGTGATACATAGAAGAACAGCATCATGTTTGCAAGACTAATCAAAAAGGAGTGCCTTTAAGTTATTCTGTACGCAATAGCAGAGACAAAGAAACTGTAGTATAGTGTTTTCTTTCAAAGATAAAAAAATTATGAAAGAAGACGTGGTTACGTATATGTCTGAGATGAAAACTTCAAACCTCAAAGTAAAGACTTCTGTCATCTGCATGTTTTTCTCCAGCTTTTAATGCTGTGCTGAAGTGTAGGGGGTTGTGGTTATTTCTGAATGGCCACTAAACACCATCCTGTATGTATCTCAGAAATCTACTATATGAACACACTTTGGTCTTCAACTGCCGTCAGTGCATTTAGCAACAGAACATTTGTCACCGTCTCAGATAATCTAAGGAAATATTCTCCTTACATTCTGATTTACAGCATGTTCAGCTCCTCTTCATTTATGTATGGTCAAATTCAGCACTGTGCAAGTCTTAAGCCACCATTAGATTTATTGATTTAGCAATAATGACTACAGTTATTTCAGGCTTTATTTTTTTCAAAAGTAAATCATCAATTAATTTAAAACAAAACTAGTATTCAAAAAATAAAATAAAATCAGGGCTGTAGGGTAGAGTGACATGTGTTCAGTGTGACCTTCCCCACATCTTGAGCAAACAAGATCAGATTCACCATAGCTGTGTTACACTAGATCTAACTCAGGATGTGAATGCTTTTTAGTGATAGTCTGAGCTACTTTTAGTTCTGTTTGTATTAATCCAGAAAACGTCCAGCAAAGGCCGGGCTCAGCAACTGGAAGCTGCCCTTTCTCTGTAGGTTCTTGTGTAGGTTTCCTTCGGGTACTCTGGTGAAACATTTCATTTAGTTTTTTTAACGGTAAATAGTCAGTGAGACAAAGGGTCACATTCGCCTCTGGAGAACATCTCTGTACTTTATTGTGCCTCTGTAGAGTTGCACTGTGGGAGCAGAAGGGCCAAAAGACAGAACTTATTTTAGAAGATGATAATACAGAGCCTGTTTAATAATTAAAAAAAAAACTTTGTGTGTGTCAACAGTATCATGAACAAAAAATATCACATTGTTTGACATCTGAGAAACCATAGGGTTGGTTGAATTTCAGTGTTAGTCTACTGACGGATTTAGGATGCCTGTAAGTATAAAAGTAGTGACGTTGAATAGCAACTTGTGGCCATGAGAACAATAACCGCTTCCTTGATCACACAACGAGACGTCAAAGAGACGATACAAGCATAAACCAGCCTTCTGTTAGTGGAAAATTTACACGTAATCCTTAATCAGATGCAAAGACGAGATCGCACTACAGTGAGGGAAAAAATTATTTGAACCCCAGCTGATTTTGTAAGTTTGCCCACTAATAAAGAAATGATCAGTCTATAATTTCTATGGTAGGTTTATTTGAACAGTGAGAGACAACAATGACAAAAAAAATCCAGAAAAATGTGTTTAAAAAAGAGTTATAAATTAATTTGCATTTCCATGAAGGAAATAAGTATTTGATCCCCTATCCGTCAGCAACATCTCTAGCTCCCAGGCTGATCTTATACAGGTAACGAGCTGACATTGGCAGCCCTCTCAGCTCGTTACCTGTATAAAAGAGACCTGTCCACAGAAGCAATCAATCAATCCAGATTCCAAACTCTTCACCATGGCCAAGACCAAAGAGCTTGCCAAGGATGTCAGGGACAAGATTGTGGACCTACACAAGGCTGGAATGGGCTACAAGACCATCGCCAAGCAGCTGGGTGAGAAGGTGACAACAGTTGGTGCAATTATTTGCAAATGGAAGAAACATAAATTAACTGCCAATCTCCCTCGGTCTGGAGCTCCATGCAAGATATCACCTCGTGGAGTTTCAATGATAATGAGAACGGTGAGGAATCAGCCCAGAACTACTCGGGAGGAACTTGTCAATGATCTCAGGGCAGCTGGGACCATAGTCACCAAAAAAACAGTTGGTAACACACTACGCCGTGAAGGACTGAAATCCACAAGGTCCCCCTGCTCAAGAAAGCCCATCTACAGGCCCGTTTGAAGTTTGCCACTGAACATCTGACTGATTCAGAGGAAGACTGGGTGAAAGTGTTGTGGTCAGATGAGACCAAAGTCGAGTTCTTTGGCATCAAATCAACTCGCCGTGTTTGGAGGAGGAGGAATGCTGCCTATGACTCCAAAAACACCGTCCCCACCGTCAAACATAGAGGTGAAAACATTATGCTTTCGGCGTGTTTTTCTGCCAAGGGGACAGGACAATTGCACCGCATCAAAGGGAGGATGGATGGGGCCATGTACCGTCAAATGTTGGGTGAGAACCTCCTTCCCTCAGTCAGGGCATTGAAAATGGGTCGTGGTTGGGTATTCCAGCATGACAATGATCCAAAACACACGGCCAAGGCAACAAAGGATTGGCTCAAGAAGAAGCATATTAAGGTCATGGAGTGGCCTAGTCAGTCTCCAGACCTTAGTCCCATAGAAAATCAGTGGAGGGAGCTGAAGGTTCGAGTTGCCAAACGTCAACCACGAAACATTAATGACTTGGAGAGGATCTGCAAAGAGGAGTGGGCCAAAATCCCCCCTGAGATGTGTGCAAACCTTGTGGCCAACTACAAGAAACGGCTGACCTCTGTGATTGCCAACAAAGGTTTTGCCACCAAGTACTAAAGCACGTTTTTCAAAGGGATCAAATACTTATTTCCTTCATGGAAATGCAAATTAATTTATAACTTTTTTTGAAACGCATTTTTCTGGATTTTTTTTGTCATTGTTGTCTCTCACTGTTCAAATAAACCTACCATAGAAATTATAGACTGATCATTTCTTTGTTAGTGGTCAAACTTTAAAATCAGCTGGGGTTCAAATAATTTTTTCCCTCACTGTATTTCTAGAAGAAGAAGATTTGTCTGTAATTAACGTGGTTACGAGTTACAGACATAAATTTAAGGTGAGCAGAAAAATGTTTTGTATTAAACTCATGTTCTCTCTCATATTTGTTTTGGCTTTATTTTATCATAACTGCAAACTGACTTAGCACAACATAAATAAAATGTTAATATAAAATAAAATGATTCTTTCATTTATTTCGTTACAACAGATTAACTATGATTTCCATGTGCACAGTCCACATTTCACAGTAAACTTAAACAGTGTGGCGTAACAAACGTTAGGTGAAAAAGAAAGTTAGAAACTTATTTCACATTTATTTACCATAAAATTACAAATCACAGGGAGAAAACATGAAAAAAATTGAATAAGAAATGTCTTTCTACATTTTACTTGAGAAATTTCTTTGTTTTTAGGACATAATGAATGCAATTTCTCTGATCCTACTGGAGCTCAGCAGTGGGTTGGAGCAGCAGGACAACTGTTAGTTTTTCATCTGCTATGAGATGATGTTGACAAAGGATAACAAATATTTGATTCATATTGAAAAATATATTATCATTTAATATATAATATAGTTTATTGCAGCAAATTTCTCTTGCTGCTATGAACTTCAGGGTCTTATGACACTGAATAACTGAAAAAGCAAAATAGGATACGATACCAGCTCTGTGAGAGGAGGCCACCTGAATACACATTAAAGTGATAAAAAAATATGAAGAAAACCTGAACTAACTAACACTAAAATGAAAAATGATCTTCCCCAAATAACTATAAAGGATCAGCCTTTTTAAAACCTCAACACTGACCCTTCAGACCAAAATGTGATTAAGCATTCATTGGGGGAGAAAATCAAAGGAAACTGTTTTCCATGTGCGGCGTAAAGTCTGGGTGTGCATTTCTTTTTGAAAACATATCAATGCTGTTTTGTAATTTACCTTTCTGTTATGTGTCCTGTTAATAGTCAGTGTGATTTTTTTCATTCAAATGTGTATTTTTAACATAAAATGTATAGATGTGATTTTGGAATTCTCCATACAAACCATTAAAGCCAAACAGAATAAAAAGAGCAATTCACCTTTTTAATGATAGCAAAAATTTAATTAAGTGTCTTTGTCGTCAGTAGTTTTTCAACAGAGGGATGCAAGTAATTCATGCCATTACTAATGAAAAGTACAGCAGGCTCTAAGCTGCAAGTGGTGTAATGATCATTTATGAGCCCAAGATGGAGCCAAAGTTCTTTAAGGCAGCAGTCCTGTTACCTTAAATGTCCATTATGTCAGTCACTACTCACTGCATATTAATTTCAGCACAAATGATACCTTTCTGAAGTAGAGATCTTAGAAAAAACAGGATTAAAGGATTAAACTTCTGCCACACTGCACTGCAACAGTTCATTGATGGTTCTTCTACCAACTGAGTCACAGCCTCCTCAGACTCCAAACTTACAATTCCTTAGTGATTCATGTTTAAAATCTGATTTTTATTGTATGCCCATCTCCACAAGGTGGAAGCATAAATGAAAACCTTATGCCACATTACAACTCTAATTTGCATTCTACTTTCTGTTTCAGCAACAACCAGAGAAGTCATTAGGATTATGTCTATGGGTCATGCACCCCTTTGGATTCATCTTTTTTATATATGTGTATGTTGACGAACTGAAATTACTAAAGCATTTCTATAGAGATTATGGCTGCACAAATTCATGGAATATGATCTGTGACCAGAATGTACTGGAGTTATTTTCTGCTTTTATTGCTACCTGTGAATCAGGTTTTTATCATGTTGCTGTGGTTTGTCCAACACTCTACATTTGTCTTTTACTTTGTTCATTTAGATTTTATCATTTATTTTGTCACTGCGTATTGTGGACAGTAACTGAAAGCATTTCACTACCACTACTTACCCAGTGCATTTAATGTCTATGTAATACAACTTTATTTATATATTAACCATGTTTCACTATAGAAATAAAATTGTTTACATTTGTTAATTGAAACAGTGTATTTTAATGACTTAATCTTTCAATCAAGGGCCACAAAAGGTTTCCACTGAGTCTAAGTAAAAATAAAAATAAATATTGACTGTGTTTACATGCATTTAAGTAACCTGGTTATGGGACATTTGTGTATACATGACCCATCCCTCTGTGGGGAGCAGTGGGCAGCCGCCACCGGAGCCTGGGGAGCTAGAACTAGGTGTTTCGCTAAGGGACACACCACGGTGGGTAAGCAGGATTTTTGTTTTTTTCCCCATTCCGTCAGTCAAGTTGCTGCAGCATTCTGGATTAATTGAAGGCTCTTTAGAAAGTTACTGGGACATCCTGAAAGTAGAGAATTACAGTAGTCCAATCTAGATGTAACAAATGCATGGACCAGTTTTTGAGACAGGATGCTCCTACTTTTGGTGAGAAGGACTTGTACAGGACATGTATGAGAGGAGCATGACGGTGGTGAGATGTGCCGTAGGTCAGACAGAGGAGTTCAAGGTGGAGGTGGGACTACACCAAGGATCATCTTTGAGTCCCTGCTTATTTGCTATGTTGATGGACAGGTTGACAGATGAGGTCAGACAGAAATCTCACTGGACTATGATGTTTGCAGATGACATTGTAATTCGCAGTGAGAGTAGAGAACAGGTGGAGAAACAGCTGGAGAGGTGGAGGTTTGCTCTGGAAAGAAGAGGCATGAAAGTCAGTTGTAGCAAGACAGAATACATGTGTCTAAACGAGAGGGAGCAAGGTAGAAGCGTGAAGTTACAGGGGGCTGAGGTGAAGAAGATGCAGGAGTTTAAGTACTTGGGGTCAACAGTTCAGTGTGATGGGGAGTGTGGAAAAGAGGTGAAGAGGCGAGTGCAGGGGGGTTGGAATGGGTGGAGGAAAGTGTCAGGAGTGTTGTGTGACAGAAGAGTGTCAGCAAGACTAAAAGGAAAGGTGAACAGGACAGTGGTGAGACCAGCTCTGCTCTATGGGTTAGAGACAGTAGCAGTGAGAAAGAGACAAGAGGCAGAGATGAAGATGTTGAGGTTCTCCTTAGGAATGACAAGGTTGGACAGAATAAGGAACGAGCACATCAGAGGGACAGCGCATGTTGCCAGCATTAGCAACAAAGTCAGAGAGGCCAGACTGAGATGGTTTGGACATGTGCAGAGGAGGGATAGTGATTATATTGGTAGAAGGATGTTGGAGATGGAGCTGCAAGGCAAGAGGGCGAGAGGACGACCAAGGAGCAGATATATGAATGTGCTAACAGAAGACATGAGCTTAGCTGGTGTCAGAGAGGAAGATGCCCAGGATAGAGTGAAGTGGCAAAGGATGATTCGCTGTGGCGAGCCCTGATGGGAAAAGCCCAAAGAGAAGTAGTAGTCCATAGGTGGAAGAAAGCTGTTGTAGAGATTTGTTTTATATGTGAGGTAAATGACAAATTCTGGTCAAAACTGACTCAGAGATTCCTCGCAGTGGTACTGGGGGCCAGAATTATGTCATCTAAAGTAATGATATGGTTGGACAATATGTTTCTGAGATTTTTAAGCCCAAACAATATAACTTCAATTTTATTTAAGTTACTTTGCAAGCGGAGCTATTTCCAGATCAATGCAGGGAAAACCAAAGGGCTGGTGGTGGACTTCTGCAGGTTTCTCACGCTAAACTCTTGCACTGGTGAACATCCAGGAAATGGACATTGAGAGAGTGGACTCTTACAAATACCTTGGCGTTGACCTGAACAATAAACTGCACTGGACACACATCACAGATGCACTCTACAGGAAAGGACAGAGCAGACTCTTTCTGCTGAGGAGACTTCAACCTTTGGAGTGCAGGGAGCACTATTGAAGACCCTTTATTAACTCTGTGGTGGCCTCGGCAATCTTCTATGGAGTGGCAGCAGCACTACAGCAGACAGGAGGAGACTTTAGAAGCTGGTCAGGAAGGCCAGCTGGGTTTCGGGGATGCCCCTGGACTGTGTGGGAGAATGGAGGATGGTAGCCGAGCTATCATCCGTACTGGAGAACGACTACCACCCCCCTGCACGACGCAGTGTCATGTGTGAGCAGCTCCTTCAGTGACTGTTACATCCTGTCTCAATGTCTGAAGGAGCGACATGAAGGTCTTTCCTCCCTGCTGCTGTCCCCACTGTGGAGCAAATAAAGGTTTATCTTATCTGTCTGTGTTTAGAAGAATGAGCTTGTAGGACATCCATGCCTTTATGTCTATTAGACATGTTTGCAGTTTGATTAACTGATTTGTTTCATCAGGTTTCATAGCTATAACTGGGTGTCATCAGCTTTACCTAGAAGGGCAACTCTAACCTGGTTACTTAAGTCCATGTAAAGGGACTCACTGACTCCACAGAGGTTAGAGACGTGGTATTGAATTTAATTGAGCATTAAGTACTCTGTATATATAGACTGTGTCCCAGATGCCACCTTAACGAGACAGATTTCTGTTTGCATGGTCATTTATTGACACAGACCTAAAATCAGCCTGACCACAAGATGGCAGATATAGTAGACACTGAGAATACAACCAAGCCAGTATTCAGCAACTGTGTCAAAATATACAATAAGTTTACGTGGTGAACCCACGGAAACCTAATATCCGATGTTTTAGAAAGAAATAAGTGGGGGCATTTTTGGGGTCACACCGACCAACTAAAGAACATGAAGGTGAGTGTGTGCCATCCACATTAACTAGCAGACAGGAGGGCTGCTGTGGAAGGAAGAAAGTGAACCGGCAAATTGGCTACATAAGCAGATGCATAATAATCTTTAATCTTAAGTCTTTTAATCTATTGATATCAAACACAAAACAATGGCCAGTTAAATAGCAATAATAAAAAGGAAATCTATTGGCTTTATATAATAATCTAAAAATTATTAGCTTTCATTTAAATTTAGTATTTAAAAATATCAGCTTTGTGATTTCCTAACTGCCCTGCAAATAAGGAGGTTGGTGTCTGTAACTGGTGTAGGGGATTAGGAAACATATATTTTTTGGCAATATGCAGCTAAAATGTGTGAGCCGTGCTTCTGAAATAGGTCTGAGGTAAAGCGGAACTAAACATTAGCACTGCCATTAAGCACAGGGGTCAGGATGGCCACCCTGAACAGTCTGCAGCTACACAGCTTCAGACGTACCAAAATGTGATGCATTTGCACTGCGTGCAGAGTTCATACTACACAAACGTTATTACTGAAGTAAAGGTTATTGATCTAAAAAAGTATTAGATGTATTCATACGCCTTTAATCTGACTTCACAGTGCACCTCTACACACCAACATCTGTTTCTAACAATATGATGTACTCAGAAAAACTTCTATACAGAAATAGGAAATCAAAGTTCAAAAGTTCCAGTTGAAAAAGAAACAAACAAACCGTTTTGTATTTAATGACTCTGCAGATGAAGCTTGGCAAGTTCGTCACCAAAATGGCTGCACACAGAGTGCATCCAAATTAGGTTAGTTGCTTCAGTAGCACTTAACCGCTTCCTTATTCTCTTCACAAAGCAAGACCAGAAGCGAAGCGTCATACTGTCAGTAGAACACTCACAGGTCAGTCATAAAGAAGAACTCATTGGTCAATGAAGGTGAGTGATAAATATGAATAGATTTATATTTAAAACTAAATAAACTAACTATAGTTTTTTTATTTGCAGCTGAGCTATATAATATCTGAAATGTATCATTCTGGATCCCTAAAACTGTATTTTAATTACACTGATAATACGGACATGCTATCTTTAATTGCAGAGTGTAATTTAGAACAACTATAAAAAAATATACTGATAAAATGTCCCATGTTCTAACAAAAATTTGATTGTGTTTTAACAGAAAATGATTTTCTTTTACATTATAATCACAGCTCTGCCAACAACAGCTCTGACAAAAGGTACACTTTAACATTTTCAGTGTTTAAAGTATTTGTTCATAGATCAAGCTCTACAGCTATTATTACATTTTAGACTTTCATGACTTTGTTCCTGTAAATGACAATAATTGTATAATTTAGTTTAGCTAGTTAAACTATAATTAATTGTAATGAGGTAGAAATAGATAAAAACTCTTTGGCTTAGGAGTTGGTGAAATGTTTCTGTTTAAAAAACACAAAAAAATTATCACTCAGTAGTTTGCAGATTTTGCAGACATTTAAATTATAATAATTATGTTTTTCCCCCTTTAATACTGAAATGCAATGTTACATTTTAAACTGCAGCATTGCTTTTATTTCTCTCAGGGGTTTTCGAATGCAAACTGTCTCAAACTACTGCAGCTCAGCAGTGTACTGGAGCACTCGGGAAGCCACTGAGGTTTTTCCTGCCCACTAATACAACAGAAAAGAAAAATCTAAAAAAGAATAAGGATATTATTTTTAGAATATTTAATAAGACAGTGGATGTAAATAAAGAATACAGTAATTGGTCTGCCTCATTCACAAATGGAACATTTCAGATTAACATGATTACACAGATGGACTCTGGAGATTACCAGCTGGAAACATAACTCTGATGGTACATCATCGCAGACAATCCACTTCCATCTAGAAGTTCTAGGTAAGCCCAAAATATTAAACATATACAATTGTATACAATGTTCTTTCCAATGTAGATTGACAAAATGATCAACAAGGAAAGTTTCAAAATTTGAAAGCAACTTCTGTATATTGTGTTCTTTTTTTAAGTAGCAAACCTTTAATTAAAATAACACATTCAGTTATTTTTATAGTATCTAATGAATCATAAAACCACCTGCGCACTGCAAGTCATATGTCACAAATTTTCTTGTGTGATTTAGTGTTAGTTAATCCCATGAGTATGAAAAACAATTCACATTATATTGGTTTTATATTAAAAATGCATTTCTAAATTTGTGATTTTTTTATACATATACACTTTGTGTACTATGTAGTTATAAAATATAGATGTTACATCAGTATTTGATTTTATTGCAATTATGTTCTCTTGCATTAAGTTCGAGTTCCTCTTTTTTAAATTTTTGTGGATCTGGAAAATACATATCTGACAATTTCCTCATGTGAGTTTGATAAAAGCTTTTGATAGGTGACTAAATGTACCAGTGCTCTATGGAAAAATAGAATTTCAAATAGATATACATGAAGAGGATAGTTCCAGGAGCCTGCATCAGATGTTACGCTGCATTTTGTAATAAATGTACAGTTCATGTGACTACATTCACATTTGTCTTCCAGCTCCGGTGTCACAACCAACTGTGTCTCAGATGTGTTTGTCCCAGAACAGATGAGTGTGAGCTGCTCCTCTAATGGAGACAGACTAGAATTCATAGTGACTTTGAACCATAAAATACTGATACAGACAGATAAACTCCGCTCACCAAATGTTACCATCAACTTATACGGTCAGCTCACAGGAAACGTGATGTGTCAGGTTAAAACAATGTGAGCAGAGAAGACACGGTTATTCAACTGACAGCATGTGAAGGTAATTTATATTAGGAAATAATTTATTACTGTTTAATTTCTTTAATGATATATTTTTACTGCTATTTTTCTTACATTACCTTCATGTGGCATACATGAGTTTTTTTTTGCACATTCAAGTTCAATCATCATCAGTTACATAAGTTACAAAAATGGTTAAGTAATGTATACAAAAAATGTAGTACAAACATTTTAAAATTATTATTTTAGAGGAAATGTCACTCAGCCCTACTTCATGTATTGTTTTGTACATTTCTGATCAGTCACTGTCTCACTCTAACCAAATAATGTGGACTTTAACTCAGTTCTTTGCTTTATTTGCTGTACCTTGAACTATGGTAGAATGCATGTGTGTTCCCAGATTGACAGGAGAGGTCCACATTTTAATGCACAGCAGTGGTAAATTCAATCATTTCAATAATTTGCTGTGTTACTATATTTACACTGTAGCCTTACGAGCATCAACACGTCTCGGTTCAGGAAATAAGTCAGATGTAGCACACAGGCTCGCAGTTTCTCCACAAACACAAAGCAACTTTATTTCAGGATGTGGTCGCCTTCATTTCTATATTTAAAACTTCTGCATATTGTTTCCTCTGGAGAGTTTCTGACTCTCTTCAAATAAACTTCTTAGTTTTGTTTTCTGAAAAGAATAACATTACTCTGTTCATCATATCTGCATCAATGAAATTTATAAAACTCTTTTTTTCATGATCTGTGTAGTGAGGGGATATGCCACTGCCCGTTCCTTTTGCCATCATTATAAAGGGTCAACATAAGCGGCACTTAGCATCATTAGCATGTCACACACCGCTATGCTAAGCTCAAACACATAAGGACGCTGTCATATCCCGTTGATTAGCTGCATAAATACGTACGTGAATCATATCATTGGCTGGAGCAGCCAGTCACACGCTGACTCACATTTCAAAATAGCACATAATGAATTGTTATGTGTTTATTTTAATTTCATTCAGATTGGATTTATTTCTTTTGGGTTCAGCGCAGATTTTATGTGCGCTCAGACTGTGTTAGTGAGCAATTGCGTGAATGCCCGCAGCTTAGAGGGAACAGTGCTCACAGCAGTAAATTAATACAAGCAGCAGGGGAATAGGCTAGGGGTTAGCCAGTGGTGGCAACTGTCCACAGTATTTTGGCCAAAGTGGCTATACAAATAAACTTTTCAATGCATGAAAAAAATCATTAGAAATAGGGGAAAAAAACAGGAACTTCCCAACGGGAATGGGGAAGAAATAAAGACGGGATGGTGTGTAGTCCCCACAACTCAGCACTACTTTCGTTACCCCCTTAGAAATGGTCTCAGTATTTTAAATTTATTGTAGGCGACTGTAGATATATCTGAGAGATGAAGTCTCTGAAGTCTCTTATCATCAATCCAAACTTATAAAAGAGTTGAACCCTTAACAAGACATTAATCTAAAGCCTAAAGCAAACTCAACTCAAATGGTTCATTTCCATTTTCCAAATTTATACATATCATTATATATACACAATACACAATATATCATTCAAATCTTGTGGATTGATTCAAATCGGCTGTACATGGCAGACAACCAATAACTCAGGTACTTAACACTAATGCCATGAAGAATGAGCTAAAATTAAAATCTGAAAGCACACAAATACTGCTCAGAGGATACCCAGAGACTTTGGAGGACGTTGTAAAGAAAAGGGGAGGACATTTCCTACAGGGGCTTAGTAAACAGTAACTTTCTTTTTTTACATTCCTTGACCATTGGTGTAACTTATAATGAAGAGGGAACATTTGTTCAAGCAAGTAAGGCGTTGCAAGGATTTCCACTCAATTGCTCATAATTTTTTCTTACATAAATTTCAAAGACTTGTGCTGTATGAAACAGAAAGATCTCTGTTATGTTAAGAATTACATATCTAAATATTCTCAATCTCTCATTTGGGTTAATGTTTGTGTTTTATAGGTTCTGTTTCTGACTCCTCACATGTGACTGTGGCTATGATATCAAGTGTTGCTGCACTGCTTCTCGTGTTGGTTTTAGTTCTTGGCATCAAACATTTGAATAAGAAAAAAGCACCTGTGAGACCTAATGAAGGTAAGACAAAGACATTCTTCCAGTTAACATGCTGCCTCTACCTTCTTTCTCAGTGACACAGAAGCTCTTCATTCATTTTATCCGTGTGGCCAAACTGGTAGTACTATCTCAATTTGATGCAGTCCAGAACAACTCCCCCTCCCACTAGGACCTCAGTAATAAACATACTGTATACTATTATCAAATTTCTGAATTTAATATTAATAAAAGAATGCATCGAAAAGCAACTTAGATTCAGACATCTGCAGACGACATTGTGTTAGTGTTTAGTAGCTACTTTGTCCATAGGACCAGAATGACTAAGTCTTTCTGTTTGCTTTAAAAATGTGAACATGTTTGCAGTTTTGTTTATGGTAATGTAATTTTTAGGAGAATGGGTTGGTTTAAGGCCAATATACTGTCCAGCCCAATGTCAGACAGACACATTTTAAGCATCTGCTTTTACTTCTTTCAGAAAACGCTGAAGATGAAGTTATCTACTCGGATGTTAGATTGAAGTCTACACAGAAAGCTGGAGCCAGCACAAATAAAAATGCAACTTCATTTACAATTAAGAATGCAAAATAGGTTTACTGCAAAGTTTATTTTCACAAACAAGTGAATTGTTTACTTATTATGAGCAAATTAGTTATTAAAGTTCCTCTTTGCAAAGCATCAACAAATTACAGACAATTTTCACAGCAAATATGTGACAATATTTTAAAAGCGTAGCAGAGAATATATGTATTCAACTTATATTAAAGGGTAATGGTTCGTCTTATAAAGTTACCAATGGGAATATATAAGATGACAGAATGTAACTAAAACTTTTTAAATCTTTTTGATTATTGGTCTAAAATTGTGTTTATTTTTTTATGAGAAAAAGTATGTGCTTCAGTATTTTAAGCCATTATGTCAGTGATGTATAATTCATTTTTAAACAATGTAACATTTCTGTAATACGCACATTGATGCACTGAAGTAAACTTACCCTGTGTTGAATGTTGGTCGACACATTATTTAAATGTATTCTGTTATTTTACGTTATTTTAAATGTATTCCGATTTTTCCCATGTAAACTTAAAACGAGTATCAAAAAGGGGAAAAAATAAACCAATTAAACATAAGAATATGAGCATTTGACCATTTCTGATCTCATGGAAACATCAAAGTCAAGCATAAAGCTTTATATATTTTGTTTTTGTTTGCTCTAACCTTAAACCTGCAGAAGACACTGAATGCAAGACATAGCCAAGAGGTTCAAGTGAAAATGCACAGTATAATGTACATCACATAACAACACTGCTATGTCGTCCAGCAATGGTTGTTTAAGCCCTGGACATGTGCAGCCTCCACAGCATCGCAAACTCCCTGCAACTAACAGCTGAACCACATCAGACAGACAAGGAAAAAAAAAAAAAAGAATAATTGAATGAATTATTGGTGCTTCCTAAAGTTTACCAAGTGATTCCTAGGAGTAGTTGTTATGGCAGGACTTCCTTGTTCCAGAAATAAAATAGTTAATTATAGGTTATTTTAGCAATTTCAGTTGAGTTTATAAAGTCCACGAAGTGACTAGTATCAGCTGTGAGTTTCAAGTGCTGCATTGTTGCGGTGGCAGCAACAGCAAGATAAAAAGATGTGATTTTTACTTCTATTGTGTGTGAGACACATTATATATTAGAATCCTGTGCGTCAAAGTGTGAATTTTATATTAAAAGCTTGGCTAGAATTTACCCATAGGGTCAGAAAATTTTTAGTTCCTCTGCAGAAATCCCTCTCACCTGAAAACAGGTTCTAATTGAGATTTACAACATAGTTCCTAATAAAAGAGCAGTGCTCTGCTTTTGAAACTGTTCCACATCGTGCACTAGTTCCTCTTTGAACAGATGTTCTACATTTTTGAGTGATACATAGAAGAACAGCACCATGTTTGCAAGACTAATCTAAAAGGAGTGCCTTTAGGTTATTCTGTACACTATAGCAGAGAAAGAAACTGTAGTATAGTGTTTCAAAGATAAAAAAAGTATGACAGAAAATGTGGTTATGTATATGTATGAGATGGAAGTTTCAAACCTCAAAGTAAAGACTTCTGTCATCTGCATGTTTTTCTCCAGCTTTCAATGCTGTGTTGAAGTGTAGGGGGTTGTGGTTATTTCTAAATGGCCACCAAACACCATCCTGTATGTATTTCAGAAATCTACTATAATGAACACACTTTGGTCTTCAACTGCTGTCAGTGCATTTAGCAACAGAACATTTGTCACGTCTCCAAAAAGGGCAGTAACAAGCCACAGTATGAAAGGCAGCCATTGGCAAATTAACGGCAATAAACCAAATGCAATATTCTAAACAGTTTACAAATACATTTAGATTAAGGTTTTCCCAATTTCCATCTAATTTGAACAATTTAAACAACTTTTTAGTCAAACAACAACAGGTTTGCAGGTTAGCGATTGTAATAAAGTAGAAAGAGGAAAAGATTTTTTGCTCATCCAGCTTTTTAGAAGAATAACCTTGATTTGTCACTGAACACATTTATATACATATAGTGTTGCAATGAGTTGTGCCCTCTGCATTTGACATCTGAGAAACCATACGGTTGGTTAATTTCAGTAGTCTTTGTTCACTGACGGATTTAGGATGTCTGTAACTATAAAAGTAGTGAAATTGAATAGCAACTTGTGGCCAAGAGAACAATAACTGCTTCCTTGATCACACAACGAGACGTCAAAGAGACAATGGAGCATAAACCAGCCTCCTGTTAGTGGAAAATTCACACGTAATCCTCAATCACCTGCAAAGAAGATATTGCACCGTTCCAAACGTGGTGAGCTACAGACGTAAATTTAAGGTGAGCAGAAACATTTTTTGTAATAAACTCATGTTCTCGCTTATTTTACCATAACTGCAAACTGACTTAGCTCAAAGTTTGTAATTTTACAACATATAAACAAAATATTCATGTGAAATAAATGGTTCCTCTCATTTTTTGTTACAACAGATAAACTATGATTTCCATGTGCACAGTCCTCACTGCTCCTGCAACAGCAGCTCTGGCAAAAGGTACATTTCAGAGTAAATGTTAACAGTGTGGCGTAACAAACGTAAGGTGGAAAAGACAACAAATTTAAAAACTGATTTTACGTTTATTTATCGTAATACTACAACTGAGTGATGTATAATATTTAAAAAATTAATTTTGAAATGGTCTTGCACTCCTTTTTTGTACTGGAAATTAAAAGCTGCATATAAAAAATATATATTTTACTTTGTGCATTTGTTTGTTTTTAGGACACAATGAATGCCATTCCTCTGCTCCGACTGGAGCTTGGCAGTTTTTTGGAGCAGCAGCACAACTTACAATCTGCCAACTACACCTAATACAACATGATGATTACAAAGGATAACAAATACTTAATTTTGTAAGTTAAAAATCAACAAGAGACTCTCAGTGATGGAATGATTGGACAAATTTGGATCAGATTACTTAAAAGATATGATGTTCCTCCAGAATTACAAAAAAGGTGTTAAAAAAATTTTGTACTTCATTAACAACACTGAATAACAAAGATTTGGCTTCTTGAAGAACCTTTTGGTGTATCATAGATAATTGGTTACTAATTAGAAAAATAAAAAACCCATCATGTACAATTGTTGAGATCCTCTATTTTTGTATAGTATTTTCTGTCACATTAGAAGTATACTCATTTTCGATTATTTGATGCTTTGTGCACTTCATATATGCCAAAATCTACACATAGGGCTGACTGTATTAATATCTGTGGAACTTAATGGTGATGTTCAGGCTTTTTAACTAGTCTAAAAACTAGAAGTACATACAATGTGAGCTAGGATATACCACATTACTGTTGTATTTGTAGAAGTATGGTTGGATGACATCAGTAATATGTCACCAATAGAAAATTATGCACACTTTTATTCAAAGCGACTTACAGATTAATTAGACACACACACACACACACACACACACACACACACACACACACACACACATCCCTAGCCCTTCATCCTAACCCTAACCATCACAACTGAATGCCTAACCAAAACCTAATTCTAACCCTAAATCTAAAACCCAGACTTGACCCTCACAAATACCCTTTTTTAGGGTCAAAATTAGTGAGGACCGGCCAAAATGTCCTCACTTCACAAAAATCTCGCCACTCTGTTGTTAAAAAACGAAATTTGATCCTCACTAAGAATCTACACCCACACAAACACACACAATGGCTGCCATGCAGGGTGCTCATCCGGCCCACTTGAAGCAATTTGGGGTTCAGTGTCTTGCCCAAGGACACTTTGACACACACCAAGGAGAGACCAGGGATCAAACCACTGACTCTGTGGTTCCATAGATTCTTACGTGATACAGTAATTCTGAAATTCAATTTGCACTAGCTTGAAGGCATCTATCATAATCATAATAAAATTATGATTATATATTCTCCAGCAAATACCTTAAATATTAAAATATCCCAAACTTACCTAGTGCATAAAAAGGTAGGGGTCAGCATGTTCAGAGAGATGCTGCCAATAGTGCCCAACCTCATCTTTTTTCCCAAGCACCCTTAAATGCATCTATGCACTTGTTTTGTACACCAATTATTAAAAAAATATATATACATATATATAAAAATGAATGTTGTCTTTCTAATGGACAAGTTTAGGGTCTATATGGCACTAAATTGTTAGAGGATTGACCTGAACCTGAACTGATAAGAGTTTGGACAGACAAGCATCCATAAATCTGTCCATCAGCTTTGTTATTTTCTCTTTGGTATAAAACATAACTGTCTTGCAAACAAATTAAACCATACAAAGATCAGTTGTATTGTTTGGGAAAATTTGGGGAACCTCAAACACTGTTTTCTAGACTCTTTCACCCCCCCTTGTGGTGACAGTGGCTGTGATAGTTGGGGTTGTCCTTCTCCTCGTCCTTTTGGCTTTTTCTCTTGGTATAACTAACTCAGAAACAAAGATCAAAATGTGATCAAGTGATTAAGGATTCGTTGGGGTAGAAAATCAAAGGAAACTGTTTTCCATGTGCGGCGTAAAGTCTGGGTGTGCATTTCTTTTTGAAAACATATCAATGCTGTTTTGTGATTTACCTTTCTGTTATGTGTGCTGTTAACAGTCAGTGTGATTCTTTTTCATTCAAATGTGTATTTTTAACATAAACATGCATAGACATGATTTAGGAGTTTCTATACAAACCATTAAAGCAAAAAAGAATAAAAAGAGCAATTCACCTTTTTTAATGATACCAAAAATTACATTGGCAAGTGACTTTGTAGTCAGTAGTCAGTCGTCAGTGACTTTACTCGTTGCATATTCATTTCATCTAAACTGTCATCTTTTGCAGATGAGATCTTTCCAAGGTTGGATTAAACTTTCTGCCGTTACTGCAACAGGTCACTGATGGATCTTCTACCAACTAAGTCACAGCCTCCACAAACTCCAAGATTACACTTTCTTCAGAAAAATCAGATTTTTATTTTCTGCCCATATCCACAAGGTGGAAGCAAAACTGAACATCTTATGCCACGTTACAACTCTAATTTGCATTCTACTTTCTGTTTCAGTAAGTTCGTATCCGTTATCCATGTGTATGTTGACCAACTGAAATTACTAATGCATTTTCTATAGAGTTGACTCAATAGATTCATGGACCACAGCCTGTGACCACAGTGAACTTGAGTTATTTTCAGCTTTTATTGTCTTGATCAGGGACACAGGTGGTAGGTAGGCTGGGGGATTTTTTTTTTGTGTAGTCTGGGATTTGATCCTGCGCTGTTCTTGTACCATCCAGCTGCTTTATCCTACCATCCACAATAACCAGCAGAAATATGAGCTGCTGGAAAACAAAACTAGACAAAGTGGCCAAATGTTATGGTTATTTTTAAAAGCTTAGGTTTGAAAGTTAGGTATGTCACTGTAGCACAGCATGTGCTCCTCGTCCTTCTTGCTTTTATGTTTGCTGTGCACACTCTGCTTTCTGTCAGGTGATACCAGAGAGCTCAGAGCAATGTAAGGATCAAGGTGAACCACAGGACAGATCCACTGTGACGTGAAGATTAACAACTGTTGATCTGTGGTACAAGAGCTCACTGAATTGGGACTATCTACATGGACTTTTGAACATTCATTTTTAATATGTGGTATTTTGCCCAGAGTTTCCAAATCACTAACTCCAGCCCTGCTCTGTGCTCTAAAACTGAATTTCTAAACAACATTTCTAACGATGCTCTCACCATTTCACATTGAATTTATGAATTAAAAGTCAGCTGATAATTGATTAGATAAGATATAGGCTTATGTGCAGTTTGTGATCACATCAATCTAATGCTGCTCCCTCTCAATCAAATGTGTCATTTTTAATTCCCAAGTAAAAACTGTTTTTACCTGGGAAATCCAGTAACCTGCTGGTGTTTTTTATTAGGATTGCAGAGAACAGAGGAGAGAGATAAAACATATTTCTTCATGAAGAAAGATTTTTAGCAGACTAGGTGGAATCACAATTGCAGTAGTTTCTGTATTTGTGTTTTTGTCCCCTCTCAAAGGCCAGGGGACAAGAGACAAACTTTGACCCTCGGAAACTGTCTCTTAGATGCTAATTGCAGTGCACATTCCACCTTATTACCTGCGATTTTATTCTCTGAAAGACAGCAGTTACAGTCTTTTATTCATCAAACCAAACCAAGTGAACAGGTACACAATAAAGACGTTTTGCAATGGGTTATAATCAAATATCAATTGCTCCCTTCATAACGATTTTACATTTGCAGTTGCCATTAAAATGTGCAATGCATGATTTTTTAAAATAAAAGTAATGCAGCTAAGTGCAAGGGTTTTTATCCCCTTTTTTTATATTTCAAAACAACAACAAAGGTTTGTTCATCAGAAATTAAAGTAAATTATTAAAAATTATATTTAAGGGAGATTCAAACTTTTGAACAGATTTTTTCCAGAACAATTTTTTTTTATACACACTCCATTTTTGTTACTTCTGATAAAAGAACATTTGCACCAGCTGAAGGGGCATTTAATATGATATTGATGTCAAAACTTAGGGATGAAAGCTCTTGCAAACACCTATATATCCACAGGTCTGTCACTATAGCAGAAGGTGAGACTGAGAACAGACAAAGATCCAATGAAGCTCCAATATACAATATGAAAAAGTCTGTTCTAGTTTATTTTAACAGTTTTAGGAATGGCAAACGATTTACATTGCATAAGAACATTGTTTGGATTTTGATATTTAAATATTAAGTGGATAGTTTTTTTCACAGATATTTTGAGAAGAAGAGGAATAGCTGTAACTGCATGTTTATAGTATAGAAAAAAACTATGCATACAATGTACATGGATATACATTTGAAAATTTACACAATGATGCAAAGAAAATTGCAAATTTGGAATTTACTTTAATTTTAAAGGCACACTGATCTCTGTCCTGTTTTGGATCTTCTGTCAATGTCATCCACTGCAAGCAAAGTGCATCCTCTTCCTACATCCTGTTGGCAAAGCTAACAGTAATTATCAGATCAGACAGTCTGTCAGTCTGTGAGTTTTGTGCTTGTGAACATGTGGACAGAGATATTAAAACATCTCGTCTTTGCAGATGTATCCTATTCAAGCTGACCATAGGGCACCTCTAAGCACCAATCTTCTCTGTTTTTACAATACAATACAGTATGACGTACTCAGATAAACATCTGTGCCATACTCACCTCCTGAAGCTACCACCTACTGTATGTTCACAAAGGCACACCAAGCCTCCCATGCAGCAACTTGCAAAATGCATCTTACAGAAATGGGAAATGAAAGTCTAAAAGTTTCGTTGAAAGTAAAATTTGACAGACCGTTTTCAATTAAATGTCATCAGTTTGTCTCAGTGCAATGGAGCTTGGCAAGTTTGTGAACAAAATGGCTCCAAGTACCTACAAATAAGTTTAGAGCTTCAGTCTTAGTTAACCGCTTCCTTATTCTCTTCACACAGCAAGACAAGATCACACAGCAAGTCATACTGTCAGTGGAAAATTCGCAGGTCACACACAAAGAAGACATCACTGCTAAATGATGGTGAGTGATAGTCTTACATTTAAATTTATTATTTGTTAGCAAAGTGTGCAAAGAAAGTGTAGTATTTTATTAGTTGCAAACTTTATCATTGCTTAAATATAATTTTGGATCCCTAAAACTAATTACACTGATAATACAGAAACGCTGTACATCTTAATGTCAGACAACTATTCCTTTCTATATTTTTTATTATAAAGAAAAAAAATGGACCACGTTCTAACAGTAATTTGATTTTGTTCCAACAGAACATGTTTTTCTTCTGCATTATAATCACAGCTCTGCCAACAGCAGCTCTGACAAAAGGTAGACTTTACACTACACACTGACAATGTTTCACTATTTGTTCATATGCCACAATCAATTATTCATGTAACACTACAGCTGTTAATTCTACATTTCCATGAGCCATTTCATCCTTTAAAAAATAACTGTATATTTCAAAGAAATGTTTTGTCAATTATATAGTTATAAAGTCAAAATATAAAGTAAATCTGTGGCTTTGAAGTTGGTAATAGTTGCTTGTCAAAAGTGCAAGAAAATAAAGATGTATTCAGTAGTTCAGAGTTTCCCTTAACATTAAAATTTAAATAATCATTTTTTTCCACATTATACTAAAATGCAATGTTACATTCCATACTAATTTTTGGATGAGTGTTATGTTTTTATTTCTCTCAGGGGTTTTCGAATGCAAAGTGTCTGAACATAGCGGACCCCAGCAGTGTACTGGAGCACTCGGGGAGCCACTGAGGTTTTACCTGCCCACTAATATAAAAACTGTGAAAAAGAATAACAATAAAATTTTAACTGTTATCAAAACCAAGATGGTGGCTATAAATACAGAATACAGCAATTGGTCTGGATCATTCACAAATGGAACATTTCAGCTTAACACAGCGACAAAGTTGGACTCTGGAGATTACCAGCTGGAAACGTATAACTCTGACGGTAAATTATCGGAGAAAATTCCTTCCATCTAGAAATTCTAGGTAAGCTGAAAAAAATTACATTTTTATCATTATTCTTTTAATAATGTTTATATCTATAGATGTAATAGTTTCAACACAAATTTACAAAATAAACAAAGTTTTTAAACTGCATCAATTTCTGCATAGTGTTTTTTTAAATGACAACCCTAATTATTAAAATTACACAATAACTTTTACAGTATCTAATGAATCTTAAATCCATCTGAGTACTCCAGGTCATGTATGCCTCACAAATTTGCTTGTGTGTTTGATAGTAAAATAACGATAAGTTGCATTTGGTTACACCTGTACTGGATATTTGACTACATTCACATTTGTCTTCCAGCTCCGGTGTCACAACCAACTGTGTCTCAGATGTGTCTGTCCCCAGAACAGAGGAGTGTGAGCTGCTCCTCTAACGGAGACAGACTAGAATTCATAGTGACTTTGGATCATAACGTACTGATACAGACAGATAAACTCAGCACACCAAATGTTACCATCAACTTACATGGTCAGCTCACAGGAAACGTGACTTGTCGGGTTCAAAACAATGTGAGCAGAGAAGACACTGTTATTCAACTGACAGCATGTAAAGGTAATTTATTTTAGGAAATAATTTATCTCTATTAAATATCTTTGTTATCTTGTTACTGCTCTTACAGTTGTGCGAAAGTTTGAATCCACTTTTGTTGAAATGGGAAAAAAAAGTAGAGACTTTTTTAATAAAGACATTAATGCACATTAAGCTAGGACAAATGTCAGGTGCCCCCCTGTGCTGAGCTCTAAGGAAGTTTAAGAAAAACCTCTGTGAGCTTGGATTTGCTAACTTCTTTTCCTTTTTTTGTAATTAAAGGTATAAAAATGTAAATTTTTCTAAAATAAAATAAACCAAATTGGTTAATAATTTTAAAATACCCTTTTAAGATTACCCTAGGCATAAGAAGTCATTCACCTTCACCATATGTCCCTTGTAACCATCATTCCACCACCCAGTCTCATTCACATGCGTACACCATCTGTCTCCTACTGTCTTTCTGTCCCCTTCTCCCCAGTGCGTACCTCCACTTTTCCACTGAGGTGGAATACGTTTATCTTAGCCTGCTCTCTAGTTTCATAACATACACAATGACTTAATCATATATATATATATATATATATATATATATATATATATATATATTTCATGGGTTAATGTTTGCATTTCATAGGTTCCATTTCTCAACCCTCCCTTGTGACTGTGGCTATGATATCAAGTGCTGCTACACTGCTTCTGATTCTGGTTCTAATTATCGGCATCAAACATTTAAATAAGAAAAAAGCACCTGTGACTCTAAACCAAGGTAAGAAAAACACATTCTTCCAATTCACATACTGCATCTGCCTTCTGTCTCACTAAAAATACAGTGATTCAATTTAAATAGGCCAAAACAGTAGAATCACTTCGTAACATAATGCACTCCAGTACTATGACCTCAACATTAATCAGAGTAGAATTATCACCTGACAAATTATAACATTGTAAAAGTAGAATCCATGGCAGAGATGCTGTATTGAATTTTTGCATTACAATGTACAGGTGTACCTAATTAAGTGGCCAGCGAGTGTATATTCATAAATTACTAGCATCAAGGCATATTGAGACATGGCCTGTCACTTTCGGGGACTTGATTTTACTAATCAGGAGCACAACAAAGCAAATGTCTGCATACTGGCTCACTAACAATATGCCAAATAAGATATGTTAAATAATAAGGACGCATTCCTGCACAAGACAGACAACAGCTGATGAGCATGTAGCATGCGCACATACATTTTAAGTGTCTGCCTTTCTTTCAGATAACACTGAAGATGAAGTTGTCTACTCGGATGTTAGGTTGAAGCCTACAAAAAAGACTAGACCCAGCACACATCAAAACGCAACTTAGGAAAAATAGGTTTACGGCAAAGTAGATTTTCACACACAAGGAATTTAGTGATGATGTACAATTAGTTCCTGTATGCAAAGAATCAACAAATTATCACTGCAATGCTCTGACATGTTAAAAGCAGAAATAGCAGACTTAACTCAGAATATCTGTTTTGTCTTGAAATTAAAGTGTAAAGGTTCATCTTTTAAAGTTGCTAATGAAAATATATTGCACTATGGAATGCAAAGCAAACTTTTTAAATCCTCATGATTTTCGTGTTAATGTTTAAATTGTGTTTTTGTTTTTAAATGTGAAACAAACATTCTTTAAACAGTACTTTTTTTGGTCATCTTATAAATTGTTTTATTCTCCATCCTGAATAAATCATTTTCAAATACTCCAGCATATGACAAAATTTCCTTCTGCTTCCTTTAAATTATTAAGTCATTAAACTACTCAGAATTCAACATGAATCTCACCATGTTTAATTCCAAGATATCCACAAATAAATACAAACTGTGTTGGTGCTTCAGTTATACTTAACAGCTTTCTAAATTATCCACACACAGCAGGACAAAAAAAAAAATCTGCCATGACATCAGTGGAAAATTGACAAGTCAGTCAATAAGCCACAAAGACGACATCCTCTTGTGAACAAGTTATATTTAGAATTTACAACTACTTACTGTTAATGTTATTGTGCAGAAAAGCATAGCATTTAATTAGCTTTGACAATTGTTAAATAATAGCATTGCAAAGTTTACTGATGCAATACTACAACTATTATTGACACTACATTAAAAACTTGTAAAAGACATCAATCTTGTCAATAATTCTATGACTGAATTCCTACCGTTTGCAATGAAGCTGAAATATGTTAAAAGCCATATCCAGAGTCAATCTGAGGCTGCAGTTAGTAAAAAGTTACTGGTCAAAAGCACAGGTAAATTACCTTAATGTATGCCAAGTAGTTACATGTAAGTGGGAACATCTCTTAAGTGGAAATGATAAAGTTTTTAACAACAGCACAGAGTTCTTCATAAATCTAGCCTATTAATTTTGCTCTCAGAATGCCCAAGTGCAACCTTCTCACAGGGGAGTCTTACAAAATGCCGTGGTAAACACTGCACACTGTGGGCTGTCAATATGTATGACATGTAACTAGTTGACGATGGTACAGAAGAAATACAGACTAAGGTTTGGAATTTTGAGGTATTTGTATTACAATATTAAAGAATAAATGATAGATCAAGAGCCAGTCCCTCCTGGAATTAGTAGCACCATTGGATGTTGGGCTGGATTCGTGTTTGTGACCTCTCAACTCTTCTTCAACCCCTGACTGGTTTACCAACTCTACATTTTCACAAGTGACCCCCATTTCAGCCCCACAACTACAGAAACTTGTGCCCCTTTTCCAAAATCACCTCCAGTCCTAACAGCCATCTAAGTTATTTGTTCATAAACTCTTATTTGACTAACTAAACTATATGTTGAAATATATGGAAGCATTTTGATGAGAAATTGTTTTCCTGTAGATTTACAGTTCCCATCATCATAAACTGAACTAACCTCTAGATTAGATGAACTAACCTGGTGTTAATCAAGGGGTCTCAACTGATATGATTGGACCATGAAAAAAAAATAAATGAATAAATTAAAAAAAGACTTTGGGCAGCATAATGTAATGTAAAAGCAGCACGTAAATGCTTTACCCTAGTGTAAACTGAGCTTGTTCTGTTCTGTTTAGGCCCTTAAGCATTGCATTGCTCATTTTTAAACACAAGATGGAACCAAAGTTGTCTTATACACTTGATGGACAAAACACAAAGTTAAATATACATTTACTGCATCAGTTTTACAACTTAAACAATCCATTAATACTTTTAATAACTATATTTAATAGCTGTACAAAGAGTGCTTTAGAAAAAGTACTGAACGTGCTATTGCTCACTTTTAAACACACTGCATAGTTTAATACCACTGTGCAGTGGGTGAAGTGTGTGTCACACTGCATTTCCTGGCCTTTTATCTTTTCATGACTACCTGTTGCCATCAACATCAACCACCTTTTTTCTACAGCAGTACCGTATTCACTCCAAGCACTTGCTCACAGTCAACATGTGCTGTGTGCAAGACATTTTGTCTCACTGTGTGGACACAAGTTTATATATAGCAAAACCACATCTCGCTCTCGCATTCTTGGTATCTGCAGTTTTCTTTTATCTTGTTTTTGAAGCCAACAAAACACTAGCCTGTCAATCGGCCATAGGCAGAAACTTCTATATTGCTTCTATATTTAAATGTGCAAAGAAACCTTTCCCATAGAATTCACATTTATCTTCACATAAACATTGTAAACTGATTACTGACATTTAATCTATTTCACAGTATCAAATAATTTCAACAAAACCAGGACTGAACTTATTGTTGTATAAAATATTGAACTTAACAGACTTAATAGACCTAGTAACATTAAATAAACTTAATAGAAGTACTAACAGGTGTTTTTGAGGACAGCCTGCTTCAGCCATATTTATGTATATATGCATATAAACTTCCTTATGATGGATTTAACTGTAATCCAAAAGATGTTTAATGAATGGGAAATGTTCATGCCATGACTTCTTATCTTATTGGAGTTATTTTGTCTTAATGGTGCAGATTTCAGCCTGAATGCTGATTCACCAGTAACTGGATCTTAAACATACATGTGTATTCATATTACAATCCGTTAACACACCGATTGCACTAAGGCGATCTCCAGTAAATCAACTGTGTGAGTTCGGATACCAATTGGCTATATCCGGGGGAATATCTTACGCTGGATTGGTTCAGGTACTATGATTAGTCAATTTGAGGGATGAATATTTATGTACCGTATTTTTCGGACCATAAGCCGCTACTTTTTTCCGTTTTGAACCATGGGGAATATCTGCAGCCCTCAGATGGGCGCTGTAGATGGATTGGTTCAGTTTTTATTTTTAGCTATGATTAGTCAATTTGAAAACGAAGAAATTCCTATGATGGATGAATTTGATTTATGTGAAGGAAATCGAGTGTGACAGTGGTTTCAATGTTTTTTAATAGTATTAAACAGTGCGCAAAGAAAAAGTGACAGTGGTTTGGTGTTCAGTGGTTTCAGTTCCAAGGAAGAAAAATAAAGCAACTTGGTTTTAGTGCACAGGAGGAAGATTAATAAAACCATGACTTTTCTGTTTTGTGTGATCAGCACTTTTACTGCCGTGTTACAGGCACCATTCAGGTTCAGGTGTATGAATAAAGACTTATGGTAAAGAGACGCACTCTTTACCGTAATGCCGGTAAAACAGCGCACAGAACATCCTCATGCCTACTGTGAACAATGAGTAGGAGCGCATACAACAGATATTATTTCTCAGCCTGGATATTGGCGGCCTATAGTCCGATGCGGTTTATATGTGACAAAATATATATTTCTTTTAAATTTTAGAGGGTGAGGCTTAAATTTAGGTGCGCTCTATAGTCCAGAATTTACGGTAGTCACTTTTCAGTTTTATATTAAAAAAAATTTGTGTCTCCAAATCCCTCCTTAATGGTATTTTGCCATAATGTAGTACAAGTGCATTGTATTGGACAACCCTGAAATGTAGGGTAGTACCTGATCCATTGATACTGATATTTGCATTGGTGCACTCCTAGCGGAGCTAACGTTAACATTCGCCTTTGTTTTTCCATATTATAAACCATAGTGAAAGTGAAAGAAACCATAGTTTTTCAAACTTTTTTAAAAATGTTTTATCCAGACAGCTAGTTTTATAATGACTTTATATTGTCTGTAATTTGTAATGTGTCAGTGACTAAACCATTTCAGTGTAGCTCATCACAGGTTAACCAGTGGTAAATATTAGGTAGTTTTCTCAATATTGAGCATGGCTATTTAGTTTAAACATAAAACATGTCTTAACTCACTTAATTTTTAAAACTCAGTCAACTCAAAACATAGTTATTGAGCATTAGGTCACAAACTGATGATCATCTATCATTAGCGCTCATTTCTCTATTGCTATGTTTGATCAATTATTCTGTATTCAAATAAATATATTCACACTGGTCTACCACAAAAGCAGATGCACAGAGCACTGAAAATAGCAACAGCTGTGGTTTTTACCAGAATTTTTTCACATGAGTCTCGTTACCAACAACAACTTTTTAAAATGTGATTTAAAAAAAACAATCCAAAACACATTCTTTGGAAACAATTAATAGGTGGGTTAAAGTTTCTAATGCCTCAGAAGACGTGCCTCATGTCACAATGTGACTGCATGACATCGATGGAAATAGTATCACGTAAAGCATTAACTTTAAGTATTCTTAAAACTGTACATTTTGTACACTTTAAATATTCACACACAAACTTGTTAATGACTCACACAATCACGTTACCCTGCCTTCCCCAAACACAATCAGAGTTTTTGTTCCACATTATTATTAACTTTGAACGTATTTCAGACACTGTAGCTACCTATAAGATGTAACAACTTATCTTTAACACTACCTATTCTTAAGTATAGGTTAAATTTTTTAGCATCTACTTACTTAAACACTTAAACATCAAAGACTTGTTCTAGATTTTTATCACAAGGATTTAATCAGTTTGATCTGTGAATACAGCCCCCACACTCTGTCTGAGACAGCAGCCCCTGTGCTGTCACACCAGTAACCACCTCCTATCAGCTTTACCTCCCAGAAGTGAGTCACTTTAGCAGTAAGAGCAAGTAGGGCAGGGGTCAGTCATTTCTCTATTTCTGTCGAACCAAGTGAGCTGCAAAGAAGCATCAGTTCTGTCTATCTTCTTCCATCCACCATCGGTATATGTTACCAGGTGCTATGAATATTATATGCTAAATAAAAATAGCTGCATGTTGCACAAAACATTTAGTCTTATTTGTCGCTTAACTTCCGGCAGAGACTTTCTAGCAGCCTCCACACTTAACTAGGCTTTTACCCTCTACATGCTCTCACTATACAGGAATGAACCACATTTAACGGATTTGTGTTAAATGTGGTTTTAAAAAGTGTTTAAAAGTGTCCAATTAACTGCTGCCTTTTATCAGTTTACAGCCCAATGTACCCAGATATTTTTTATGTTATAATTTCCTACTTAAGGTGTAACTGAATTCAGAAATCCAGTAAAACACGTTAATTTAAATGCAATTCACATACAGAACTCACAAAATACAACATTCAAAAATGTCAAATCAAACAGCAGAGACCTTCACCTTTGACGTTTTAGGTTTGAGAACCTTTATATATTATATTATATGTAAAGCTAGTTAGTTTTGCTGAAGATATGAAGCCCATTAACTGTGTCAGCAAAATCAGCATAATCACTAGTATTAAGTCATGTGTCAATGGCTGTTATGAAGTGCTTTATCCAAAGGACTTCACAGTGTTGCTTCTAATTCACCCATTGACACACCAATGGGAGTGGCTGTAATGCAAGATGCTCACCTGACCCACCAGGTGACATGGCTTCTACTCTGACTTGTGTTGCCCTGGTTACTGTTACTGTCTCTCCTCCTCATTTCACACCCCAGTTACTTCCCTTGCTCTGTTTTTACCTTTGGACTGTTTGATGTTGGGTTTCTGTCTTGCTCACTTTGTGTTGCTGCTTTCTGTGTTTGGTTTTGACTTTGTATTTTGCGGTGTTGTTTCTTTCTCCCCTTACTTCCTCAGTCGTCTCCAGTCCCCTTCTCCCCTTCTGCCTCCTCACCTGGTTTGACTTCTCCTCCGAGCATCCCAGCCCATCTGTTGTCTTCCTCTGAACAGTAAGCCCTCATTCACTATCCATAATCCCATATGTATCTACATTCACTTATCCTCTGTTTCTACCTAGATCTCTGGACCATCACCAGCCCTCCCAGTCCATCCCACTGTGTTCACGCGATCCTCCTAACATCTCCTTAATATTTCAATAAACATTGTTATTGCCTTACACTACCTTATCTGTCCTGCCTTATTTTCTGGGTCCTATAATGTCAATACCGGGAGCAAATTTGGGTTTAGTATCTTGCCCAAGGACAAGGACATATGCCTTGAAAGGACCAGGAATCGAACCACTGTGGCCTATGGAGGACTGCCTTACCCACTGAGCCGTCCCCCCCATGTAAATAACCGCTTCCTCAATTGTCCCCAGAGAGCAACATTGGATGACCAAAAATACACCACCCTGCAGTCAGCACAAAATTCACAGGTCGGCCACTAAAAAGGCATCTTACTGGAAGTTTGGTGAGTTACAGTTTTAAAATTTATATCTAAAAAGTGACGTTTAAGTATAGAATCTACAAAAATGCTACATACTGAATTTTAAAAATAATTGTTTTAACATTAATTAACAATATTCTGACTGTCCAACAGAAAATGACTGTTGTCCACATAATCGTCACATTTTTAGCAGCGCTGGCAAAAGGTACTCCAACAATTGCAATTTGTATATTTACTAGTGCACAGACGAAAATCACTTTACTTATAAAAGGTTTTCATGAGTCAGATACACGTGTGGGTGTCGTGAGTTATGTTCCTAAATACAAATAGGGGTAAATACAAAAAAGTAAAGTGTTATCAATGGTTAAAGATAAAACAGGTTAAAACATATGCAGTAAACATATGACTTTCAATGTAAATAGTCAAATTATCATATTTCACCAGTTATAATTCAGTAACATATCATAGTTAGGGGATTGCACCCTTCATTTAGAGTGGAAATTATTAAATATATTTTTGTTAAATCGTAATTACGACTTTTTGGTTTGTCTGTTTTTTCAGGGGATATGGAATGCAATTTATCGGAATCTACTGCCAGGCAGCAATGTTTTGGAGCAATTGGGGAGCCGTTAATATTTTACGTGCCCATGAATCCAAGAGAACAAACATTTCTGAAAAGAGATACTGTTACTATTTTACAGTTAGGCAAAAACAAATCAGTATCCATCAATAACCACTACAGCAATAACTCCGTATTCTTCACAAATGGAACATTTATGCTTTACAAGGCGACAACAAGAGACTCTGGAGATTATCAGCTGGAAACAAATGGACTTGCTGATGGTCTATTATTGAACAAACTCTACATCCATGTAGCAATACTAGGTAAGAGCAAGAAAGTAAAACATTCTCTCTCTTAACAAGGTACTGAGGAAGAGATGAAAAATGTCTGAATAGACTAAAGCTACTGCTTCGAAAGTTGTAGCTGAATGTAAATTGTAAGCAGAGATGCACATAATTATCGGTATATAAATGATGTTATTTTGAACCATATTCATTTCACAGGATTATGATAGAAATTTAGCAATTTTTAGTTAATTTAAAGTACACAACTAACACACAACTACGTAAATGTTATTTTACACTACACATACTGCACATGTCAATATTATATATGATGTATGTTTGTATTTTATTTCATATAAATATCATTATACAATATACACTTTATTTAATGCCTTAATTATTTCTAATCTGCATCAATGATAGGTGTATGTGGTGAATTGCCTTCACTTTTTCCACTCAGTTTTGAAACTGAAAATTCAAGAGGTCAACCAAATATAATTATCTGTTATTTTCTAAATGGAAACAGGAACTGAACGAGATATTTCTGATATGCAAGTGTGCACTGTGTGTTGCATTTGGAACCATGTGTACAGTATACGTGATTAGATTCAATTTGTGTTCCAGCTCCAGTGTCTCAACCAGTTGTGTCTCAGATGTGTTTGTCACCAGAGCAGAGGAAGGTCAGCTGCTCCTCTGAGGGAGATGGCGTAGAGTTCATTCTGACTTTGGACAATAACGTTCTGTTAAAGACGAGAGCTGGGAGTACAGAAAAACACCACGCATCTAACGTCACCGTCAGCTTGTACGGTCAGCTCGAAGGAAACTTGATGTGTAACGTTCAAAACAACATTAGCAAAGAACAAACATCCATGCACCTTACAAGCTGTAAAGGTATTGTAATTCAAGACAATATTTCTATTTGTAGCCATTTTTATTGATGTCACTTCAATGCTACTTCATTTCAGAGGTGTTCTGAACCCCTCCACTTTTTCAATTTTGTTATGTTGCAGCCTTATATGATCCTTTTTTTTTTTTCAAATAAATTTACAGACATTTCTACAATTCAGTTTTTACTTTGTCATTATGGGATACTGAGTGTAGATTGACAACATGTGAGAAAGTATTCAGACCTTTTGCTCAGTACTTTTTTGAAGCACCTTTGACAGCGATCACAGGTTTGAGTGTTGACAAGCTTTGTACACCTTTATTAGATTAGGGCAATTTTTGCCATTTTTCTTTGCAAATCCTCTCAACCTCAGTCAGGTTGGATGGGTACTGACTGGTACAGACATTTTCAGTTCTCTCCAGAGATGTTCCATACTGGTCAAGTCAGGGATTTGGCTGGGGCCCATCTAGAGCATTCAAAGAATAGTCCCACAGCCACCGCTATGTGGTCTTGCCTTTGTGTTCGGGATCGTTTTCATCTTAACCTTCAGCCTAGTCAGAGCTCCTGGGACAGTTTTTCATTGAGGATATCTCTTTACTTTATTCCATTCAGTTCTCAACCATGATCAGTCACTTCTGCTGGAAAACACATCCAGCATGCATCACTGCAGGATGGTATTAGGCATGTGATGAGTGGTGCCCTGTTTCCTACAGACATAATGTTTAGAATAGAGGGATAATCATTGAAACTTAGTTTCATCAGATCAGAGAATCTTGTTTCTCATAGTCTGAATGTCCTTCAGGTGCATTTTGCAAGTTACAAATGGGCTTTCAGGTGTGTGGACATTTGAGGAGTCTATCCAGCCATTAGGGCTGCAGTGATTGGTTATCCTTCTGGTACTGTGTCCCATCTCCACATAGGATCTCTGCAGCTCAGTCAGAGTCAGATTTGATTTAACACAGGTAAACTCCAATTAAATATCTCGGCAACTATCAAGAGAAATGAACCTGGCACCTGAGCTAAATTTCAAGACTTACTGCAAACGAACTGAATACTTGGGCCAATATTTCAGTTTTTCCTTTTTTATAAATTCACAGGGATTTATAAAATTCTGAAATTATTGAGAACAGAAATAAGGAAAATTGAAATAAGTCAAGAGGAATAGGGATGAATACTTTCTGAATTCACTATATATTATGTTATGTAATTTGCACTCATGTTGGCGTTTTCTAGGTTCCATTTCCTACTACTGTCTTGCTACTGTGGCTGTGATAGCAAGTGCCGTCACGCTGCTTTTTCCTCTGGCTTTATTTCTTGGTGTCAAACATTATAAGAGGAAAACACAACAAACAAATGTAAAAGCAGGTAAGAAAAATACATTTTCCCAATTCCTAAATCTGTACGCAAAACATGTACAGTATGCTTGATCATCCTCAAAATTAATCAAAACTAAGAACCAACCTTATGGATTGTATATTTTGATTATGCAAGGTTTGTTTCTATTCACAATAAATATGAACTGTATTTGTAAGTCAATACCAAAACACTCTTTCACATTTTCAGTCTGATCAATTACCTATGTCCTATACATTTCAAGTGTTTTAATTTGTTTCAGATGATGAAATTATCTACTCAGAGGTGAAGGTGAAGCAAACAAGGAAAACCAGGATGAACTTACACCAAAATGCTAATTAATTTCCTCTTAAATCATGGCTGGGACTTCATTTGATACTTCTTCTCTTAAAAAAAAAAAAAAGTATAAAAGCATGAGGTAGTATTTTTTTCAATTAGGTTTTACAAAATCAAGCCCTATACAATAGGGCTTGATTTTAAATCCAACATCAGTTATTCATAGTTATGTCAATAGCAACACAAACAGGAAACCACCTACGTCCCCAGGACAGCTTATCTGAAGCCAGTTGTAGTTGTTTCATTAACAGCAGAATCATGGACCAGGGAAAGCCTGTTTTTTCTGTTTGGTCAATAAACTGCAACATATTGTTTCGGCTGCCTTACGTCTCTCAGTCAATAAGCTCTGCCTGTTGGCATTTATTGGTTATGCAAGAGAAAAAAAAGCAACTTCAAGAAGATAAGCCAGACAAATTCCTCATTTGTGGTTAGTTTACTCACTACAATACACACTAAATATTTAGAAAACAAAATAAAAAGTATTGACTCTGCAATAGACTTGTTTTTGACGTGACCATGCCTTTTATATATTTAGCGTCCAAAATTTAAGAACTTATTCTGGTAGCTTGACAGATCAAAAGACTACCTGACCTTTAGAGGTACCATACTCTGCACAACATCAGCAATTTAATAAACTGTTTAATGGGTTTAGAATAGATTTCAGATTGAATGCTATACAAAAGCCTAACCATGTTTGTGTTTGGATGTGACAGAGGAATGAAAGAACAGTCTCGTTTCTCTGTCAATTTTTTGCAAAAAACTTGTTAATTATGTTTTACACTGTAAGCATCCACTCACTTGCTTCTGAAATGTTACTGCAACTACTGTATATTTGTAGTTGCCCTCTTTAAAACTGTGTGGCATTGTGAACACTTCCTAAATTAATACTCTTTGGTCGGTAGAGTCTTGTGATCCTGATAGAACCTGTGAATAAACTGTTTTTATGTCCTTCAGCAAACACATTTTGATGTGTTAATCTTCTGATGGTCTGTCTATTTGGATATAATAATCCAAAATTCCTGACACGAGAACCAGTTTGGTTAGAGTAACAGTTTGGCTTTTTATGCGGTAAACCCAGTGTCGTTTGAAAGCAATAGAAGAGACAAAACTCAATGTCTCTGACCATAACTGGGCTAACGCCACAAATTGGCCTACATTTGATTGAATCTTTCTTCGTATTACATGTCTTAATTTTTGTTTTATAGATTTTGATTTGATCTTAGACCTGTGGCTTATGCTGTAAAAAGCTTATACACTTGGACAAACTTTGATAGTAAAGACAATCCTCTTACATTATGAATTAAAACGCTATGATTTAAAATCGCTTTCAAATGTAACTGTGTTTTTATTTATTCTGGTTATTGTATGTGGTTACCACTAAGCCACATACAGCAGTCTTTAATGGAATATAACAGCAGAACATGAGGCTATAAGACTTCATTGTAAATTGCTACCTCAATGCAACTCCCCTTGCTCAGGAAATATCAGCCACCACCATCAGACTGATCATTTCAAAAAGAAACAGAACAACAAATTATTTTATGCCATCGGACATTACACTGATAGGGGTACAGGGGGAAAACCACCAATCGATCCATCGTATGTTACTGATAATCCTACTTAGGAGCCTATCCCAGCTGTCATGTGGGGTTCACCCTGGGCAGGTTGGTAGAATATATCAGGGCCAATACAGAGAGACATACATAGACAACCGTTCACTCACACTTATGAGATGTTTAGAGTCACCCATTAACCTAACATGCATGTCTTGGACTGTGGGATTTAACTGGAGAACCCAGAGAAAACCCATGCAATGCGAGAAAATAAAGGCCAAGGTCTGCTGGGGATTAAGTCCGGGACCCTATAACCACTTCTCCACCATGGTGCCCTATATCTGGAATCTACTGTAGGAATTCACACAGTTCGAATAGCAAAAGCCACAGAGAATTGGAAATCTGAGTTGAAATTAATGTAGTAAGGTTGACTTGCCACTAGATGGGACCAAAGACCATCACAGGTAAGTAAGGTTGAAGTTACTAGTTAATGCCAAGCATATTTTTATCCCAAACGTCAGATCATGAGAAAAACCACATTAAACCCATAACACTGACAGGTCCCGAAATCAGTCTGCAATAACAACCAATTAGTCACCACATTTGTGCCGTCAGGAAATAGTTTTTTTTTTTTATTGAAGTTGATGGAGCCAAGTGTCTGTAAATTTGCCCAGAAGGAGTAGCTGAAAAAAATAAAACAGGGAAAGGATGGGGGGGTGTTTACCACAGTGCAGTGGCTGAAAATTAATAAATGTGTGTGGTTCCATGCAACTTGGTGTCACATCAATAATTACACAGACTACACCCATCTGCTCTTCTCGAGCTGCCTCTGTCTAGTTATATTGATCCTGTATTATCTTAGTTTTTCAATGACATGCTTCTTTTTTTGCTCTTTAGGATTGTTACTACAATTACATATAAAACATTCTGTGAGCAACTCCTTTCTAATAATGCACATCACATCATTAATCAGTGCTTTTCCATTGTTCTCCAGTACCCTACGTTAAAAGTGCTTTACTGGTGTTTTGAGAAGCATGAGTTACCAACTAAACACAAACCGGACTGTTCTTCATTCATACCTCCTTGGCTGTGTATTTCAAAACAGGATTCCTTTTGTATGTTACCATTTTCAAATATCTTTTCCTAAGTACCATGCTACAATGAATGTTAACCAACACCCACTGCCCCTTGCAACATTCAAACTGAGTTTGCACTTTGGTCATATGAAAAAGCACTTATGAGTTTCCCTGCTTTCTCTCCTTGCCACCCTCCCTCTCTCCCCTTCTCCCCCTTTGTGTTTTATGGGGTGACTGCAGGAGAAAGGAGGGCTTCCCCCTCTGTCTGATGCCCCTGCTTTGAGAACACGTGGCCTGGGAATAACCGGGTTACAAATGCAGTTGTCCAACGAGTTGGCCTTGATTTAGAGAATGACTCCATTTACTTTTGTCTGGCTGCCCGCTGCTTCCACAGCCGCAGCTTTTATTCTCTGTTACGGGTTTTACTACGCACGCCTGGCAGAGAGTCCAGTGAGAGAGTGGAATATAATTCAAGCATGAATATACTAAACTACATTCACAGGGTTAAGTGAGACTATTGCCAACGTTGTATTTCCTAAAATACCACACAAACAACAATTGGATTCAAACAAAAGAAAAATCTAAAGCTGCAGCTGTTGACAAATTCCATATCCCGTTTCTAAATTGCACGGTTCAAACCAAACAGGGTAGACAAACAGAAAATGCACAACTACAACAGAGAACCTGCCAATTATGATAGCAGACGTGCTTATGGAAGGTCAATTGCGTATAGGTTACATATTGCTGTGTGCCTAGAGACCAACTATTTTCATATACATTTATAAAAATGCATTATTCGCTTTTCACTAAGCATAGGAATGAAAAGCCATAAACACTTTGTAAATAAGAAATTTTAAAGAGTTTTACAGACTAATGAGGTAGGCTATTTAATTGTATTTTAAATTATACTATTACAGAGACACAGAAATTTTTACTTTTTACTTATTTTATGCAACTAACTTGTCAGTAGAAATACATTTTCATTGTGCATTTTATGTATTTCATTGTGGGATCAAGGGCCTTTTTCAGTAAATATCATAATCGAAAGCCAGGTCAGCCATGTATGTTAAGCTTATTAAATCTGTCACCAAACCTTTTAATAAGGTTAAACGTACAAAGATGCATCAGTTAGTCAAACTCAAGGCACACGGGATTAGTAGCCAACTAGTTAGCTAGTTAACTAGTTAGCTAGCTAACTAGTTGGCCTGCTAACTGGTAGAGTTATGAGTTTGTTAGCTAAATTAGTACGGTGCCTTTTAGCTAAGACAACAAATGTCATTAGCTTTCACGGCAACAAGTGACATTAGCTGACACAATGAACTAATGTCACAATTTCACATAATTATATATATTAATATTCCCAATAACTTGACTTACCGGGAGTCGGGTGTCACCGACACCTGTCAGGTGAACAAAATGACGGCCACGTTAGCTTCCGTTTAGTGGGTGACTGCAGGTGGTTAGCGTCTGCCAAAGAAGAACAGACCTTTAGAAAAACTCCAAAATGACCAAGTATTACAATATTTTAACCTACAGAGAAATTTATTGTAATACTTTGTCAGCTCCAAATCGGACGAGCATATGTGACGGTGATTTCCGACCATAACGCGATGCACGGGCGCAGGAAGTGAGGCGGCCGCAGCGCCCCCTGCTGGTTCGCACCGGAACTGAGTCTGCCCGCTAACGTCATGGACGTGACGGATGTTTTATCTGGGTTACACCGAAAACCTACAGAGAGCTTCAGAGAGTTGGAAAAGTGTGTAGAACTTTGTCTTTACCTGCGTGTGTCCGTCGCCTCCTGTGAAAGGACTGACACACGGCCCCACACACTCTGGACATGCTGGACACTGAGGGGAAGGCCACGTTTGGAGCTTCCAGTTCAAGGTAAGACGCTGAGTTTCTATCAGAGATGGTTGGTGTCCCCCACATTTGGAAAGGACATATTTTCAGTTTTTCTAATGAAGAGATGCCTTGTTAATACACTTAAGCATTGTTGTTTACTGTGATGGGAGCAATAATTGAGAAGTAGTGAGCATAAAGTGTTGAATTTAACATAACTTGTCATACAATCATGAATGCGGTTGCTTGTTGCCGTTGGATGTTGGTGAGGTCAGTCCTGTGTCTTCTTGCTCCATGTGGCTTTAAGCTTATGTCTTAGTGCTGAGGTTCCTGTGCACATACTGTACGCTCAGCAGCAAGCAATGTGCATCTATGGTATAACTGCATAGATAAACGACTACTGTGAAGAAATATAAAACAAGCAGACTATGACTCAAACTCAAATATTATTTCAAAAAAGCCTCTTCTACTACTACCACTATCACTTCTTCACCTTCTTTTTCTTCTTCTTCTTCTTCTTCTTCTTCTAGATTTTAGAATTTATGATAGATAATTGTGACATTTACATTATTTAAAAACTCCTCATATCGTAAAATTAAAATAGATGAATTGAATAGAAACACACGTTTGGTGTTATTTAACACAATTTTTCTAAACAAGGTACCTTATTTCTGTCTCATTTTCCCAACAGTGTATCAGGACATGTTCTACAGTTTCTTCTTGCACACAATAATCAGATTTAACTGTATAATATTTTCCTATTTTAAATAGAGTACTTTTGATATTGTCGTCTTTTGTTTATTCCTGCACTTCTCATCTCTCCATCTTACCTTGTAATCTTATAAAACCAGTTTCTGCTTAATAATGCTCTTGGATTTAGTTCTATTAATTAACTACCATATCTACACCCTCATTTTCTTTTGCTTCTTTTGGAATTTAATCTGTTGTTTTGTGTCCTAGAACCCATACAAATAATACAGTTAATCCCACCATTTGTATTCTATATAGTGCTTGTTGAGTCATCCAGCAGAACCCGATTCTAATCTTTATCTGAGAAGTATATAGTAACTACAGTTGTTGAATTACAAAGTTCCGCAATAACCATGAATATTATCAACTCTTTAGTTTCAACATTTGTGTAACAAGCAGCACTTGCTGTTTGGCTATGTGCCATCACATTGTGACCTCGCCACTCCCAAGCCTTAGGAACTAACATCGACCAATGACAGACAACATCATTCCTTCAGGGCTGCTGCAGTACTGCCATGATAATATTTCTACAGTAGTTGATGCTGATGGTTATGAAAAGATTTATTCTTTTACACTCGAGCAGATGACAGAAGTGTTTTCACGCAACACGTTTTCAGCTTTGCTTTTGAAACAATATTCATGCTCTGCCTAAAGATGTTAGATCTCAGAGTTTTATTTTCGTGACAGCCTCCCAACAAACCACACGTGATGACTGGCCTCACACATTAATGACATCAGAGGTCAAGTTGCAGCATTTGGTCAGCAGATACCATCGGATTCCTTTTGCGCACGTCTCTTCCAACAATGTACTTCATGAGCCAAGGTTGTGCCAAAAAGTTTCCTCATGCCATCTGTCTTTCTTGCCGGAAACTCCACCAATCAGAGCAGGCCAAATCTGCGCCGACCCACCTCCTGCTTTCCACGGTAGCTGTTCGTTTCTTCTGACCTGGAAGTAAGATAAAGAAGGTCAAGGTCTGTGAACGCTGTTGCTAATGTGACATTATCCACTTAGAGAACAAGCTGTAGCCAGTTGTTTTCTGTCAAACTCTCAAGGTCAGTCAGACAATGAAGTTTCTTATCTCCCAGCAAAGAAATTTTAGTCAGTGAAGTGGGTGAACAAACTGAAACGCCCTGCTAAGAGCCATTTAAAAGGGGAAATGCCTTTAGGTCCTTCGGGTTATATCAGCTCTACAGTGAAATACATTTTTAAATAGAAAACAGAGATTTTTATCTAATATACATGTAGAAAGTAAATTAAATTGTAAATTCAGGCTGCATAATCACCACGAAT
Source organism: Channa striata (assembly GCA_033026295.1). NCBI lineage: Eukaryota > Metazoa > Chordata > Actinopteri > Anabantiformes > Channidae > Channa > Channa striata. The sequence goes on from CM065182.1 coordinate 4,288,769, forward strand.
AGTTGTAATGGAGTTGCAAAGCTTTGAGGCTGGTCATGAACTCATTACAACTATTCATGGTCATTACCCAGCCTGAATCAAATGAATAAAATAGTTAAGTCAGCAGTTATGTCAGTGCAGACCACAATAGAGCCAGTGTAATTCAAAAAGGGAACCTCTTTGAAGCCCAAACTGAATCTGCCGGAAAGTATTGTGTCACTGGGATTTCAGAGTAACAGGCCAATGAATGAATTCATGTCCCGAGCAGTCTTGTGGCACACATGAGCAATGAGACATTATGCAGCACAGTCGACCAAATGGGACAAGCTAATACAAGAACACACACACACACACACACACACACACGGCCAAATCTGTAATTACTATAACATCTTCGTGAACAGATACAGGTGGATGCACAAATTTTAAAATATAGAAAATTCTCATACATGCAATCACTTATTCTCCTCACTAAACCCAGAGTAACACACACACACACACACACACACACCTCTTTTAATCCCCTGTCCAGGGAAACCATAGAAATGCCAAGCAAACAAGTGTTGTCATTTGGCAGACAGGCTGCTCGCTGGCTTGCCTCTATGGGAACTGCTCTACTGAGCTGCTGCGTCAGATGGATGATGGGACGCCACACAGACCTGACTTCAACAGCACTAAGGCTGGTACATATGCCCCAGATAAACCAAATACTTAATAGGCTTTTTTTGAAACTATAAGATTAATCCTGCTTTGATTTTAACATACATTTAACCCACTTGATTTTTGACACATAAAAAGTGTAGTTGTATGCGTGTGTGTGAGTGTGTGTGGTGGTCTGAAATGTACGAAATGATTTGTTTGGCTTTAACCTACATATGATATTATTTGAGACTAACAAAAATGCCTGTTTTGAATGTACCACTGAGTTGTTTCCAACAGCCACAGGCTATAATAGCTCTTTTAATGCTGTGTTGCTTAATTTTAGCAAAGTGCTCACTTAACATATAATAGCAGAGACCAACATACTTGGCTCCTGCTCAAGATCTGGAGCATCAATGTTTGGGATATAGTTTACTGTATGAAGCTATTTTCTGCCCCATAATGGGCCTCACGTTGTTCTAATTGTTTGGTTTTGGTCGTGGAAAAGTGCTTTTTAGTAGCCAAACCAACACAGTGAACTGTTTTTACCCCACAGTTTGATATATTATGTGCAAGTTGAAGCACAGCTTGACTTGATGCCTGTGAATGACAAATGTGAAGGGAGACAATTACGCGCTAATTGCCAGTAACGGGAACAATGTCCGTCTGTTTTTTAAGTTTGCTGCATGGTTTTTCAGATTGTCTCAGCATGATCATTTTTTATACGTCTTTCTTTTTGATGACCAAACTAGAAAGTTGAAACCACTTTTTCCTGATGTACTGACCCTTGTTTTGAAAGTTGAAACATTCTGAGGCTTTGAGCAAAAAAACAGTCGTGTGACATACTCCCCAGCAGGGTTCAATGGGTTTCAAAGTGGAGCTGTTTTGGAGCGATGCCACACTGACTTTAAATGAACTTCAGGGCTCCTCTTGTATTATAATTACAGATGTTTCTCTGCACACGAAAGCAGGTTTTGACATGCAAAGATGTTGTCAGAAAGTTGATCAATACAGATTCAGAATCAGTTATGGCAACTGGTGGCTGTTTCACAGGAAATAGAGCAGTCGTCGTCGATTCCCAGCTCATCCTGCATTTAAGTTAAAGCCTACACTGAACCCCTGGGTTGATGAGTCAGATAAGAAAGCACCTGTCATCAGTGTGTGTGTGTGTGTGTGTGTGTGTGTGTGTGTGTGTGTGTGTGTGTGAATGATTGTAAAGCAACACGTAAAAAACTTTTTAATAAAAAAAAACCATCAACAAAAACCACACATTCTTACAACATATGCAATCAATTTAGACCGACCGACAAACACTCAATATACATAAAATATGATGTTCTGCCCAAGTAAGTGGTAGAAAACCTCCCCTGGTTAATGCCGCTGCCTCACGGCTGAAATGTTGCGGCTTTGCGTCCCCAGCCGACTGTGGCCTTTCTCTTTACCCCATCAGTGTAATGTCTGAGACGAGGAAATCATTTCGGCTTTTGGCTTGTCCCTTTAAGGGGCTGCCACAGCAAAATATGCTCCACGCATTGCTTTGGCCTGAGTCTTTTATGCCAGATGCCCTTTCCCATTTTATCTGGGACCAAGACCGGTCCCATCTGGTGGGGTGGGATTAAAACCTGCGGCCTTCTGCATCCCAACACGATGCTCTACCCATTGAGCCAAGTCGGTGGGGCCAAGTTAAAACCGCAAATGAAGTTGTATCTTATAGCCTCACATGCCGCAGTTACATGCTAGTAAAGACAACTATGCTCAGTGACGACATAGGTGTCGATGAGCAAGATGCAAAGTGATGATGGACAGAGTCCATGTGTGCTGACAGAAAACAGAGTGTGCAAACCTGGGTTAAAAGTAGAAGAGCAGAACATCTGCAACAGCAAGTGAACAAAGACCTGCTATAAATTGAACACTGAACTTAATTCAGTTTTGTGAAAGTGCAAGGAATGTCTCTGGGTGCTGAATGTGAACGAACAGCAAGAGAGAGAGATAAACTGAGATTCACTTTATTCATTACCTTTTTATTCTTTGTCACTTTATGGTTTGAAAAACCACTTCTCCGTCTGCCTTAAAAATAGCACATTGTTTAATGAATCAAATTATCTCACATGTTCCCATCAGTTTCATCTTCCTGTTGGTATGTTAAATGATTGGCCAATAAATCATCTTCTGAGATGAATATGAGTAGAGGGAGAAAGACAGGAACACAAAGACACTTTCTTTTCTTCTTCAGGGCATCAATCAGGAGCCGAGTGAGCTGCGGCATCTGGACCACAGATCCCGCTCCCAATGCATCCATGTTTGCAGCCAAGAGTTCGACTCGCGGGCTGGATGCTCTGAATATGAAAATGTGGCACATTGTTAGAATATGTCCACAGCTTCAATTCCCCCCACACAAAGGCTCATACTGTAGCTGCTTTTTATTGTTGCGTGTACAGTCTCTGTCCCTGTGGGTGTTTTCATTTTCCCCAAAAATATTCCACATAAAGACATTAAATATACAGTTGCTTAGTCTAGTGGCTCCGTTGCTTGTTCCCACATGTTAATGCCTAACGTGGTGTGGTTATTTTAGTCGTGTCCTTTATCTCAGCCTCAGTTTAACATTTTTAAAATTTGTCTGAGTCATTTCTCAACATCTTGAACCCCCGCATTTCAACACTGAACCCATCGGTATCTTTGAGCAGTTTCACAAGGCATCATTAAAATCTAATTTCTGTGTGTTTCCTCCAAGATATTTTTCTTGGTGGGGTGGGATGGCCTCTGAAATAACATTTAGATGAGGTAACATCAACCCTCTGCTCTGAAACTAATCAATATTAATGAAATTCTGTTGGCTGGGTCACTGCCAGCTCCTCAGGGCAGAGCATACGACGGCAACAGTAGACGGTCAGGAATACTGGTGAGCTTAATGTTTCATTTGGGCCAAAAAATGCTGACTTTAAAATTAATATGATGCACTTTTTTGTGCATTCCAGTTTCGGGCACAGTCTAAGCCTCCGCGGTGCAGCGATGCTCGCCTAGTGTTTAATCCAAGTAGGTTAATGGAGTTTCCCAGCTGTAAATCTCGATTTAACGTGGTGAATTGGAAGACGAACATGAAATCTTCACTGCCGAACGCACATGAATCAAAATCTGAGCTCCAAGATTGAGTCACAAACCTGAATGAGGGGATGAGCTCATGTTTGCTCGCGGAGCTTCATGGTTTCATCCAGGCGGTCTGCAGAAAGCCCCCGCACATCTGTGGATTCACATTATGTCATATTAACGCAACTGTAATTATACAGTCCCTGTTATTTGCATGGGTGGAATGCTGTATACGGAGAGTGTGTGAGCAGAGAGTTCTGGTGTTCTCAGCCCACGTCTGTTTGTGAACTCTTCACATTGTGGTTGGGGACTTTAAAAAAAACATGTTTTTTTTTTTTATCATGTTTATGGATTGATTTTGTCCAGCCTCCTGTTGCTGGTGTAAATGATTAAAGACACTCAGTTCAAAAACAATTCTTTCTGTAATTTGACCAATGACGGATATTGTAAACACAGCACTGACATATAGCTGATAAGGAAGGCAAACACTTATCCAGCAGTGTGTAGCAACCAAACTATTCATTCAAAGTTGTATTTCTGGAGATGAAGACCATTATTTATTGTCTTTTGGCGTCTTTAGCTCTGCCTTTTTTGTCTCCTGCCCAAACATCTGGCACTTTAGCAGCTAAATGCTCCACTGTGTTCACCAGCAGGTTACTACACAGACAGTGAATCTGGGAAAACTAATCTGGGGAAAACTAAGTGACAATGCAGCCTTAAATAATCACATCAGTGCAGTTCAATATCTAACAACCTTCACTTCTTGTTTTTTGTTTCTTATTAGTATTGATAATAACCTAATGAATGTAAAGGTGAGGAAAACTGCTAGTTCTCTCAAAATTTTTAAAAATCTTTATTGATAACAAAATGATAACAAATAAACATTTTTGCATCCATATTATGTTGGTATAGAAATACAAAAAAAACATATTTCACTGTAATCTCTTGATATAGTTTATATTGTTTGGTTGCGTCAATATGACGTTGTTGAAAGAATTAAAAAACTCATTCATGTTTACAGCTTTTCAGAAATGCTATTTAGTAAAGGATAAAATCAAGGATCAGAAAAACATTTAGAAATTCAGAGTAACATGGCAAAAATAATATTTGAACAGCACTAATACCAAAAACAAAGCTGATAAATCAACCAAAGAAGCAACAAATAAATGGACTGTCATGTAGCTGATGTCAGAATCCATCCAACGATCAATCATTCATCCACAGCAGGCCTTTGTGAGAACAGACTGTTTGTGTTTCACTTTATTGTTTAAATTCAGCCAAAATGGGCTTTTTCAACAACACACACAAAAAGCAGAGTTGTGTTGTATATGTCTAAAAACCAGTAGACACTGGCAAAGTCCTCCAAGTAACTGGATGATGGCCATTTTGGCAAACAAGAGACCTCAGGCCTCTGTATATGTATTTACGTCAACCACCCTGAATAAATATTGACTGTGAAACAAAGACGGTCTTCTCTGCAGCTTCGTCACTGTGGTTTCTGTCACAGTCTGATCAAATTAGCACAAACTTTGGCGCACAAATGACATGCTGTCAAAGCACAATGTGAGCTCTCACAGACTTGCCACTTTGTTCTGTTTTCATACAAGGTGAAATCTCAACGTTTGACATGTGCACTGTGGAGTTTTGACTTTATGACTTTAGTCAACAAACAATATCAATGTGTAATTGCTGCCTTTAATATTGAAAAATGTTTGTTTTAATGTGTCTCATCTGCAGTCGAAACAGGGATCGATACTCCTGGGAAACATGGGTACATCGTTGAGTCAAGAATTGCTCAAGTTAGCTGGACATTTGTGGGCACTTGTTGGATAATTTTGTTAGTGACAAATAAACCTCATTTGTTTCTTTCCTGCACGTCAAAATGATTTTGCATATTTTTTCACCATGACCTTCCTCTGAACCATCTGCTGATTTTCCTCAGTCGCTCAAATGTTTTAACATTGGCGAATCTCTCTTTCCAAATCCCCCATAAAGCAGTCGCTCAATCAATGTTATTCCTTCAAATAGCCAAATGAAAAATCTGGACACTAAACAGACTTCCAGTCATACACATACTCACAAACCTTTGCAAACAAACCCCAGGAGTATTGTATGTGCACAAAGTCAGCAGCACCTTTCCATCTTTTTTTTGGAGATATGTCTTCACTGCAGAAATACAACAACACACACACACACACACACAGAGTGGAAGTTGGAGTAAACTCGTCCATGTTCAGGGTTTACACTGTGTATACTGCGTTTCTAGGTTACTCATGACAATTTAATAGTATCTTCAGTGTGAGAACAATCTTGACGGATGAGGAAATTACATTTTACAAGCCGCTTTGTCCTCACAAAAACTCCTCTGAAGGAGCAAACTTCACTCTGAGGAAATTATTGCGGAACAACACAAACACAATACACTTGAAAAGCAGCCAGCAAGAAAAAAAAAAAAGAAAAAGCAGCCAGTGTTGTGTGAGATACTTGGAATTTCTCCTGTGACTTGTGATCATCAAAATCACATCACTTGCTTTACTGCTTCAGGTGCACCGCATCCATTACAGAGGAATTTTCTAATCTACTCAGGCCTCTAATATTCACTAAAGTGCATGTTATTGCAAAGTTAAACAGAAAATTATCTTCTCACTCTTTCATCATTGTCTCTTCTAACAGAGCTGCACGTTGAAATATGCTACGTGTTTTCAATTTATCCATTCGAAGGAACGGATAGAACATTGCTCCGCTGTATCTACGCAGGTACAGTTGGCTCCCGTCCAATAACACTCAACAAATCGCTGCTGCCACAGGCTACAGGCGGGTGTCGCATGGTGTCACAAACGAGGAATGTGCTGCACAAAGATGGAGTGGGAAGGTGCACACAAAAAGAGTGTGTGTCTGTGCGGCGACGCTGCAGAGCAAAGCGAGCTGTTTATTTTGAAGATGTTTATAGATGTGAGAGGCGGGGAATTCTTTCCATGAAGCACGGCCTCAGTTCCCCTCTGTGTCTCACACGGCCTCTGCTTTGCTTACACTTCACTGTGTGCGTCTGCTGGGTGAAATTCTCTCACGGTGGAAGTGGGAGAAGAGACTGAGTGACTGGTGAACGTCAGTCACCGGATCAGGTTTTCCGGCAGGTCTCCTTCATCGTCTGTCATCATAATCGTGTGTGTGTGTGTGTGTGTGTGTGTGTGTGTGTGTGTGTGTGTGTGTGTGTGTGTGTGTGTGTGTGTGTGTGTGTGTGTGTGTGTGTGTGTGTGTGTGTGTGTGTGTGTGTGTGTGTGTGTGTGTGTGTGTGTGTGTGTGTGTGTGTGTGTGTGTGTGTGTACAATCATTTCAACTTGCCACAGATAGACTTTAATCAAAATATCGTCAACATATCAAAGAAAGCTGAAGCAAACAGGATCCAACTGAGCACAAATCAAACATTTGATTAATCATATTGGGTTTTGATTTCATACTGATGGGCACAAATGCTACTGCAACACAGTAACTGGGGACAAGTGATGGGGTGTGACTTCTGATGTGAGCAGATTGTTGTGTTGAGTTTGACGCTGACAGGACAGCACATGTTCTGAATATGGGAAACGTTAGCAAACGTGAGTAATGCAGATGACACATTCCGACTGGTCCAGATGTCCTATTGACTTTTTATTTTTACAAGCTATATCTCAACCCAGTTTTTTCCATACCAAACTCCAAATCTTCCCACATTCATTGTGGTTGTTGAATGAGCCATTACCCAAGTGTAAAGCTGTGTAATGGGGCATGAAGCGACTTCTCACCCCCCGATATGGAATTACAACAATCAACTTAGATCTGCGTCTGGCACAGCAATGCTGTGCATTATAGATTTGCCATATTCATTTGCTCCTTATGCACATACAGGGACACGATTATAATAATAATAAAGACGTTTTTCAGCATAACTGAAACATTAAGCACCGCTGGCCCATTTCCCAGACAGACACTGAATCTGCTTCAAGGCTAAAGTGCCCTTTTAAACCCGACTAAGCCCACATAAGCTGTTTTCAAATATGGTTTGTAATAGAATCACAGTCAATGTAGTTTGATATAAATGAACTGAAAATGATTAGAATCACTAAATGAGAGCTACATTTTCATATAAAGTCTGTTTCTCGGTGGTCTAGGGCACGACCTACAGTGCGAGAACCTCCCCTTTGAGTTCCCAATAAAAAAAAAACCCACTACTTTTAGCCAAAAAACGCCTCCAGATGACATCACCTGGAGGAACCTTCAGCTCACACTATGGAGGTTATAATCACGGTCATCCTGCTTCTCCGGAGCTCCTCTGAATGACATCATATGATGAAAAAGCTACGAGCAGGGAAATATTTGAACATATTTCTCTGTATAAATATTTGACTATAGGTAAGACAGAGGAGAGTTTAAAAGCTTTAATGGACATTTACACATAAACTGAAGCCGTAGGAAGAAAGATAAAATTTGTTAAAACAGACAGTGTGTTTATTATATGAAGCTCTGCACTTTGCAGCTGGTTGCTGATCTCGGTTTTGTGTCCTGACAATTTTGTGCTCAGATTTAATGCCTCTCCCCATCAGATGTCTGAGGACTTATTGCGTATGCGGCATGCGAATTAAAGCCTGGTCAAGCTGCAGTGTGGGTTATATGGAAACTTCCACGCAGCAACTAGGGTGTGAAACTAACCAGACCAATTTTCCTTTCTTTTCGCAGTGCAGCTGATGCAAATCTTCTGTGGAGAAATCCTGCAGTGAAGACCAGTAAATAACTGTGAACAGTCATGTCATTGTAATGCACTTATCACTTTATTTAGTTATCCTAAAAAAAAAAGCCATAAAAAAATTCAGAAGAACATCATCATGTGTTTGTAGCAAAATAAGTTAAAAGCAAGAAGTGTCAGAAATCATTTAAAGACACGACGGCTGCAAAGGCATGTGAGTGACATGTTATATACTGTTTGTTAAAACAAATATGTACAAAACCGAAAAATGTGTAGCAATATAATTTTCACATAATTTACAAGATGACTAGTATAGATGACATACCCGCAGCTACAAATCACTGTTGATATCTTTTAAAAAACATCAGCATTGCAATTTGAATTATTCCATTTAAATCACAAAAGGAATTTTGTTAGCAACATTTCAAAAATAAAAAAATAAAACGCTCCCCCACCCAGCTCACGTCACTGTACACAAAGAAACCCTCGACCGACGGCCACATGCTGCATGTTACTTTCTCCTCTGCAGAAAGAATTTCTGTCAAGAGGAGAAAATCAATGCTGACCCCTCCGTTCACTTTCACGTCCCCTGCTGCTGCTCCCCTCTCTCAGGAAATGTACAAGTATATTTGCTTTACGGACTTGGCTATGACTAGAAATCTGAATTCATAGTAGGAAGGGAATACAACTCTGCAGAGTTCCAACTTCTTTTTCATGATCCAAACAGGCTCTGTAATGCATCTATGTAGTGCGTCCAAATAACTAAACAAAGTCAATATAAGTCCCACATGATGTCGTCAGTCCAGCCCCAGTTTATGAGTTTCTGGCTGTTTTCTACCGTTTTAAACGCCCAAGAACATTTTTAAAAGTCGTCAGGGGCGGCGGAGAGGAATATTAGTGTCAAACCGGAGTGTTTTTAATCAACAGGCCGATTGATCTCTGTGCTCTGGGCTTTATGAAGTGAATTCCTCTCTCAGTCAGGTGCACGAGCCAGAGGGTCTCACGATCTTCTTGCATTGTAAGTGAATGACACCTCTGTTATCATCAAATCATCAAACACATTCACCATTTCATGTAGTTTGCTGAATATGAATTGAAGCTCACAGTTTGGAGAAATCTTTAAAACTGATTCTCACTGACGCTTTGAAGATTACAGGGATTTGTTTTCACAAGCCGCTGCATGTACAGTAGACGCCGTTACTGTACAGCTTAGTTTCCCCATACTGACTAAAACAGAAGATGCACAATTATACCTGCAGCTGATCTGCTCATCATGAAGTTTTGCTTATTGCTGTATTGATAACTGAGCATAAAAAGGTTCCTCAGGTTTAAAGAAGTAAAGGCTGAAAAACTGTTTGAAAGGCTGTAAAATAAACTGCATACATGAAAATTACATGTGCAAAAGTCCATCTGCAACCGGAGTATAATGTGTAAGTGTAACATGCTGGAGCTGAACCCTCTTAACCAAAACTTAAACTATTTATCAGTATATTTATGTATGTAATGTGTGCCGCCATTACAAAAGCCACATAGAAAAGGCAGAAAAACAACCGACTCCTCTGTACATTTCTTCACAACACACACACCCATGAGAAGCTGAAACGTCTCCTGTGGTAACGCACATCACACACACATCAGGGTCTGAATGAGCGTTGTAATGCGACATGGATGTTATGCTGGTCACAAGATAGCTGGCCGTTATTTTCTTTGCGTATGTCTTGTTTGTTTCCTACGCAATCAAATGATGTGCATGTGATGTGGTTATGAATGTGTATCTGAACCTGGTTTTCTGAAAATGACCTTAAAGCAAGACTATGTAACTACGCAAAGAGTCAATTCTTCGTATATAATATTACAAAGCAATAGAATTGATTAACCAAATGCAGCATTTGGTTTAGTTTCAGCAAGTGGCATTAGTGGAACACACACAAATCAGGCATAACATTAAGACCACCTGTGTAATTTAATACAATCTAATACAGCGGCTCTGCCATTAATTCTACTTTTACAAGGTTATAATTTCTCTGTTTTTAAATTAAAACTGTCATTCATGTTAAATGGGATGGCCAAAACATTAGAACCTCAATGATGTGAACTCAATATTAAACACATAGTAGAATTATCACCTTTCTGACAGTTTCAGCCTAAACTGAGAAATGATGACATTGGAAAAGTAGAATTTATGTCAGAACTGCTGTGTTGGGTTGCACTGCACTGCCCAGGTGGTCCTAATGTTGTGGCTGATCAGTGTATGCACACCTCAGGGACAGTCACTCACTGCGTGCTTGTTGCTGTGGACTGAGCTGTCACCACTGCAGAAGGAAACACACGGTCTATTGCTCTTCATTAGCAAATACAGTCGCAGCTTCACCTAAGAAAACAACTTTATATGTTTCAGGGTCTTTTTTTATCTTATTTGAAGATGCAGCAGCAACTTCCCACAACCACTGTACCACCCTGCAGATTATTAGCTATAGTTGCTGATCAGGAAGAGTTACACAGTCTTGCTTTAATGGGTTTGCTTGTATTTATAGCTGTCAGAACAATTTCAGCTTCTTTATCCTTATTCTGGGGAGATATTTCAATATACCCAATATGAAACGCAATTGTTAAAGCCTGTCAGTGTAGAAAGTCTGATCTCAGATCACTGAAACTAGTATCATGGCACATTCCCAAAAGCAAAACTGATCCAATATCAGCATTCCTGCTTGACAGAACCTGATAAATGTAGGCTAGGACGCTCCATTCTCCCATATTCGGGTTTCGCTGCTATACTACAACATGACAAGCTCCGTCTCTTTCTCACACGATCTCCACCTTGGAGTTGGGGTACACTGCAACAACGTCGTATCCCTCTGGGGGCTGGACGCGTGCCTTGGCATGGGTCTCACAGTACAGACTGTCCTCGATGAAGAAGTAGCCCCTCTGCTTCAGGTTGATGCCGCAGTCGTCGCACATGAAGCAGTCGGGGTGGTAGAGCTTGTCCCTGGCCTTCACGATGGTGCCGCTGCACGGAGAGATGATGGGGAGACAGAGAGTCAAGACATGTGTGTTGTTTGCATGACAGACGTGTGCAACTGAGGACCAGCACTGATAAACACTCTGCACGATGCACACACACACACACACACACACACACACGCCTTAAAAGGCTCACTGCGAGCAAACGCAGAGGCCAGAACGTCAAGCGCTTTAAAAGGAAGTGAGTGCGGATGAATTGGCTCATGGCTGACTAACAGCTGTGCACTGAACTTCACATTATCTGTGCAAATCAGCAATTATCATATTTATCAGCAACTGTAACCAAGCAAGAATTTGAATATATCTCATCATATGTCATATTCAAAGAGCTGAATAGTGCGTGTTTATTCTGCTTCTGGCTACTGAGCAGCACTAGCGCATTTCGAAGTTCATTTCTTCACCCAGTCACACGGTAACAGCAGTTGTTAAGGGCGTTGTTCGTTCGCTGCTCCCAATAAGATTTTCCTTTCTGGGCTAGGGATTCGGGCCAGCGACCATTCAGCCATAAGCCTTTTTTTTTTTTTTTTAAAACCACTTTCACCAACTAACCACACGACTTGCAGGATAAACTCTTGACACAGTGCTCTAAGCTGTAAAATGCTCCCGGGTCATAAGAGCCTTATTGTCCGCTGCAAGCTCCTACAAAGCACGCCTGTTACAGAGGAAAGTAGGCTGATGACATCACTGGCGAACTGCAGCTGCTTTTATAGAGGGGAGATTACCGGTGCATGTGGACAGACTGGCAAAAAGGTGTGTGCATGCACTCAAGTGATTGTTTGAGCATACAGTATGCACCTATGTGCGTGTCCAGGGAAGAATATGTGTGTGTGTGAGAAAGGGTGTTAAAGTTGGCGTAGATTAATCATTAAAATAATACATGGGAATAGTTTTTTTTGTTGTGCCTGTTGGTGCAGGTCGATCTGTGATCTGTGAGTTCAGAGGTGGGTGTGGTGGAAAAAAAATCCTAAAAAGCACTGATGTTATTATTTGAGCATCAGCTGCATAATTGACTTTTCTAAATCTGAAGATTAATGTTTAAAGGCATAAGTGCACTGGCTTATGCTGCTACTTCTACCCACAGAATAAAGGTTCAGAGTGAGAGAAAGAAGCTGATGTAACTGCCGGGATGAAAAGTTTAGTGGAGACTAGACCGGACTGGACTGAGCTACCTGTTAAAGCGTCTGACAAATGACTCAATGTAAATGTAAATGTCCTAGATAAAACTGGACTGAAAAGGTTTTCGAGAGAAGGGACCCGAGCATGGACGGAAACAGCAGAGTTGGGGAGAGAGAGAGTTGCTGTGAGACCACTATTGCTGTAATAATGTTTGGACTATTATTAAAATTGGGATAACTGACAAAAATAAATAGCCTCTATTGATGATTGGATGTATGAAATAATATTAACAACTGTACAATTTGAAAATAAAATCTTAGCTTATCAAATTATTTAAAACCGTCCCTTGGTGCTTTAGACCAAAAAATAACATTCTTAGAAGAAGACACCTCTACGTTGATGAAATGTTCCGTGATGACAGTGAACAATACTCACACAATGCCATTACAACAGCGTGTGCACTGCGGCAGCTTCTGAAGTCCACTCATGGGGCTGGGGATGGGGCTTCCCAGCTTGGGGATTGGAGACCTGACTGGAGACTTTAGGTTTCTCATTCTGTCGGTGGGGGACACACCTAAAAACACAATAACCATAGATCAAACACAGGAACATTGGAATAAATACTACAAACATACTGAACAACAAGCTGAGAGAATCCAAGCTTTGTAAGTTTTGAGTTGTTGAAGTGACACGCAGCAGCCCTATAAGCCTACTAGTGTCCAAATACTTTTGTATCCTTGCCATTTTCAGCACATTAGCACATCTGCTCATCTCCAGAAGCCAGTACTTTATTTTCACAGAGACGACCAAACGTTGATTGATGAAATTCTTACAGTCTGGATCGTATATGCTTATGTATCTTTACATTTGTGTGTCTTTCAAGGGCAACTACATTCCAGAACATGCTGATAATTCAGGGAAAAAGCAATACGGCTTTAAAGGAAAGTGCGTTTGTGCATGATTGCGTTTGCAGGAAATTCCCGTGTTGTTCCAAGCACTAGCGCTGGATTGCAGTTGTCACGTTTGTGTTGCTGTAGACAATTAATAAAGAGATGAATTTCACTTTATGTTAGAACTATCTGCTGAAAGACTTTTACAGCTCCTTTAATAGATGCTGACTGTACCGCCTGCTTTGGGACAGTGTGCAGCTCATTGGTGACACCAGCGTTGCCTGTTTTCTCACTTATGTTGCCAGTTTATTAGTTACAAGTTGAAAGTCATGCAGTCCAGCACTGGAGCGGTGCAGTAAACCCTCCCTTCATGGAGGCGATAATCCGTTTTTGTTGTTTTAAAGAGGTGTTAATTTAACTTTATTATCATCGGGGGGATGCAGCGTGTGCTGTGGAACTGGGTTGTATCACAGCCTCCTAGTAAATGGAGAGGACACAATAACAGCAGCGGCGAGTACCTGTCAGACGTACTGCAGGGCCGTTGATTGGACTGTGATTTTCAGACACTCTTTTAATCAGACCTGTCATAGCACTGAAACCACTTTTTATTAAAATAGTTCGTAGTTTAGCTACCGATCAGAGCACTTTAGAAAACGGTAGCAAGCACCAAAAAAAATCGGCACCTTACGTCCGAACAACTCCTCAGAACATCTGAGCAAACCCCTAAAAATACAGCATCCATAACATCCATAAACTGCATGATTACAGTAAGACATATCACCACATTCACTGTCTAGAGACAAAACCCAGCACATAAGGAAAGTCATCATGTTGCTGATACTGATTTATTGATGTAAACATGCTGAACGAGACTTGTTGAAGTGCTCTTTGGTCACTATATTAATTTTCTTTATACACTGAAAGGAATAAACATTATGTCCTCAGCTTTGTTTCAGTGCTTTCACTTTCCCTTTACATCATAGCCACTGATTATCTCTCTCTCTCTCTTGTACAGTTTCCCTCCTTTTGACCTCTCAGTGGCTCTCGTGGCTTCCTGCGTGTTCCATTCAAGTGTCAGAGACTGAAGTGGCTTTAGTTGGTCCGACTTCATCAGTCGAACTGGCAAGAGACCCAGCTGAGCGTAAAAACGAACAAAATGTAAAAAAAATTTCAACACAATGATTTTTGACTTTTGAATGCTGCATGCTGATTGGCTTACCAATGCTGATGGATTTAGTTCTTAGGTATTAAAATTTGGTAATGAATGACCAGGCAGGTATTGATACTCGAGCCTAGTGAAGCAATTATAATTGAGCTTCAGTATCAGCACTATTATTTCCAAAATATTACCCTGTAATATTAATAAATGATACCATTTATTGGAAGACGGTAATGTGCATGAGCAGGTGATATGTATGCACAGGTATGTAGTGCTCATTCACTCAGGCCGTTAAATCCCACCTGTAAGCGACAAAGGCAGGCAGTCATGGCGGTGGACCCGGGTGGCTGCCGTCCCACAGAGAGTGTTTGGTATTCGAACGTTCCCTCTAACCCCAAAAGCTTTAGCTATGCCTCACTGCAATGCATGAAAGAGCCATAATTAATAGAGGAGTCACTCCGGAGTTTCTTTGCGCACCGGGGTAGATCAGCGGGGCACAACTGTGAACTGCGTGAGTCTTCACTTCACTGATGATGTGCCAGCGGAGGCTAACAGGCCGCGTATCACAGCCACGGTCCAATTACTTCACATCTGGCACCTGCCTCAAAGCACTTTCCATCCCTCGGTAAAAATTAGTCACTTACTGCTCCACGGCGAGTTTAAAAGTTGCTATTAGCTGAGTTTGTTATGTCTGTAATTAATGTCTTTATTATTTAATGACGGACTAATAACGGAAAACCTTTTAATGTGCAGCACTCCTGACTTTCTCACAGAGGGGAAACTTGACTAATACTGTAAATGATTGGACCACAGCAGATAGGAAAAGCAGGACGCCTGTTTAGTCTTATTTCCACATTTTTAAATAGCCAGTAAACTGAGGCCAGACGTCATATTTTATCTGACAGACAGTGACAAGTTGGCCGATTACACACATATTTCACCCAACGCAAAATCCGTAGTAAATGTCTCCTACACTGTGACTAATATCGAGCAGACATGCCGTAAACCAGTCACACTCATGCTAGTCACCATCTGACTTCATCCTGTCTACTGCTGAGTGTGAAGCCTGAGACAGCCGAGGACACAGTGAATGTTGGCACATAAGCATGGACAGACAAACAGCTGCACTAACATATTGTAATTTTAAACAGCTATTGTGGGACACAGTAAAGAAGACGCTTTTTCCCGAGCTGTGAGTTTTAAAGGGTAATGTGATGAGAAAGAGAGCTGCAATCTGTGAGTTCAATTCACTTTTTTTAATAGCAGTTCACAACAAATTCACCTCAAGCCATGTTACATAATAAGATCAAGACCAAGTCAGACTGAAAGAGAAACCCAACAAATACCCCTGAGCAAGCACCAAGGCAACAGTGGCCAGAAAAAACTCAGACTAAAAGAGGAGGGGAGGGGGCGGGAGGTGTCTGCCTCCCAAAGTCTGAACTGGACCTGATTTCACTTTTGGAAATTCTAAGAACCACAGTAGGCCTGCACTATAATAATAATGCGGTAAGATATGACGGAGCTGGACTATTAAGGGCTTTGTATGTAAGGACGAGGGTTTTCAGTTCTATTCTGGATGTTATGGGAGGCCCGTGGAGAGAAGCTAAAGCTAATCCCAGTCAGTACTCTCACTGCAGCATTTTAAGGACTTTCTAGGGAGCTTTGGGACCCCATGATAGTAGGGAGAGACGGTGGTCCGGTCTAGAAATGATGCATGATAATGCATGACCGATTTCTTTCAGCATCACTTTCAGACTTGATGCTCCTAATTTGTGCAGTATTCCACAGGTTGGAGAGCTGTGCCATCTAAGGCAGGACGGACGCCGTCTCTCCTTATCAGTCCAGGCTTTTCCTATAAAAGGATTTTAATGGTCGATGTAGACCACATCGTTTGCTGGGCTGCATTTGAACGACGAAATGACAACGAAATGTCATCACCACTCAGATTTAGCCGGCGTCAAGTGAAAACTCAGGAGCCCGACTTTGTTTTGGCAAAGTGACACACTCACTCGACATTAATTTCAGTGACCATCATTGCTGGAATACTTTTGATTATGGCACTGGCATTAAACAGAGTGTTAAAAACAAATACAAGTGAAAAATTATTTTTAAGTAGACCATAAAATATCCTTCCCTGGTGCCAACAGACAGTTGAAGGGTCCAGCCCCCCCACGTCTGGAATTTCATGTTTACTCAGTTTGAAGCAGAACTCTTAGTTGGGCTTTAAATCTCCCATCTTTTAAGCTTTGTGGAGTTATTCCACCGGGATCAAGTGGAGTGCTCCTTCTTTTTCCATGAAACTTCCATTATTCTGCATCGTATTTAAAGGGAAACACGACTTTCGTGTTATGGGTTACTACTTCCCACATACATTCTTCTACCAAAATAACCTGTTTTATTATACGTGAGGATTTCAGGTTCAGCAGCAGTGAATCTGATGGATATCTCCATTCACAGAAGTCCCCTCCCGAACACTTTCCACGTACTCTGACTGGATGGGTTTGTCATAACAGCGCCATAATTCATCCCAGTTGAGAAACTATCTGCTGAACCTTCTTTAAAAACAAGAAGAAGATTTCAGAGAGGTCACTGGCACTGCGTTTATTACTTTAAATGTCAAAAAAAAAAATCATGTGTTTGTAGCTGGTGTGTTGCATTATAGCATCAATCGTAAGCCTTCGCACTCAGGACGAAAGTGTTTTATTTGTGTGCATTCGTTTAAAAGCATCTCGTTCGTGTTTAAAGGCGTCTTTCTTAGCATATATCAAAGTACGTTATGGAAAGAGCCGAGCCTCGTGGGTGATGTTGCTTTAACACAGATGTTTCACAGTCACTCCATCCCTCTTCCATCCTTTCACTATCCAATCATGGTGAAAGCTGTGGAATTCTGGGTAAACCGACACTCTTGTTTGCTTTAACTTAAAAAAGGCCCCTGGAAGTTGGCAAGTCAGCTGCTCTACAGGGGTTTTCACCTTCAAAGGGGATCAGATGCAGTGATTTTAGGGACTGAAAACACGTTACACATCCAGCAGCAGACTGATTTTACTTTAACATCCTCATCAAACAACAAAGAATCCACAATCCTTAGGAGGATCAGACGTTTTCAGATGTTGGATTTTACACTCTCACACAGATTAAATGACCAAACATCAACAGAGAGACGTGTAGCTTTTAAAATGATCTTTCACGAAGGACTTAACCTGTCACTCACCCCGTTGGCCTCCGAAGCTGAAAGGCCACCGACAGCAGACAAACAAAGCTTCCTTTTAATCTCTTTAATCCATCAGCAGCGCTACTCACTCTTTCTCCTCACACCCTATTCGTCTGTCGTTAACATCTCTCACCTGATTTTTCATTCGCTCTCGACGCTTTGAGCGTGATTTTAGGTGCTAAATGAAGTTTAAATCAGTCTGGCAGCGCTCCAGTCCAAACACTGTAAATGACAGAGCAGGAAGTTTTCCCTCCTGCCCGAGGATACTAACAAACTACAGTGAAAGCAGATCAGCCATCACTGGATTCTGAAATGTGAGAAATTGAGGCTCGTTTGATTTCAAAGCCTTTAGTCTATGTTTTGGCATGAAGATAATAATTTGGAAAATCTATGTAGTTATTTGTTGCTTGACAGCTACAGCATTTTAAACAATGAATCCTAAGCTTTGCAGCGTTGTATTTTGGTGGTGACTAATATCTAAAGAGCTGTGCAGAGCACGGAGAGGAAGGGTTGGATGCAGCAGAGTGGATTAATTGTGATGTGAATTGTCTATTAAACATGTCCGCTTACATATGTCGTTAGTGCCAATTGGGTTGCAGAACAGAGGCAAACTGTTGATGTATGTTCTCTTTCTTTTTGTGTTTATGCGTCAAATACGAAGTGAAATTAAACATCGCTTTCAAATATCAGTGGCCTGTTCGCAACCACTGTTTTAATGCAAATCGTGGCAGCAATCTGCGTCTCTAAAATGGAAGTAATTAAGACGAGAATAACAGATGACGCCAAATTAACATCTGCAGGTAGGCGGAGGTGGAAGCATGTCTGCTTTAAGAAAGTTAATGGTGACCAAAGTAAACTGAATGCAAAGTCTGCTGTGCTAAAGTCTTAAGACTTAGTTACTAGAGAAACAGACAACCTGAAGTTCCTCAAGATTGTTTGAAACAGACGAATATCTGCAACAATGAGGGTTATTCAGTAACTAGAACGTTACCTGAAGGGCGCTTTGTTTTCCAAAGGTATTTTACCTTCATATTCCTTTGTAGACTCTACCGTCCATGTTGTCCACACTTCTCCATCAAGACTTTCAGCATAAATCTGCGCTTCGTTTATCTTTTTTACGTTTCCTTTCTTTTCTCCCGTATTAGTTTTGCGGAGGAGCGCACAAGAATTTCTCTTCTCATTGGACTTGCTTAACTGCAATCGAGTGATGAGGATTTTACTGTCCAGCAACAAACGCTAGAAGTAAAACTGCTTAGTACTTGTAACAGGACTCGGAATCACCAAGTACTATCATGTAAGTACTTGTGCTTGTCTCAGAAAGAGTGCTATGAAGACATCCCTAGGCTTGAGGATGACATACAGCATTAACTAAAATTTGTTGTTGTTTTATTGCATGAAAATATTCAGTTGTGGCCATCATCAGGTGGTGTAACAAATCGTTTGGAGGGGGTTTTTGAACACATCTGCAGTAACGGGCCTAGCCCCCAGGCCTGAACTATCTGTGCTGTAACATACCAACACTTTGCTGCGTCGCTACTTTCACAACTCTTGCCCTTATAAACAAGAAACCTGCAGAGGAGGGTTTAGTTTCAGGGATTATCCCTCCTCTGCTGCGGTCAGCATCACATGACCCCTCCCCAAACGCTGGAATGCTGAGCAGCCAGATGGGAGATGGGAAAACCGTATTTCTCACTTTATTGTCCTGCGTGAAGTTGTTTTTGCAGTAAAGTGCTTTGCCAAAACCTCCCTCCTCTGTGCATCAGTGCATGAGCTTTTTAAAGCACTTCATCTTTCTCCTGTTCCCCGTCTCTTGTTGTCTCTGTCCCTCACTGGTCCGTCCTCTTTTTTTCCTCACTGTCTGTGTCTTCCTATACAAGGAAAACTATGCCAGTTCAAAAGAAAAGCTGCTGCGCTGGAAGGAGCCTCGTCAGGAAACATTTACTCTGACATTTCAACAACACAACTTTGGTGGAAGTGCACAGACACAGACAGACAGATTGAAACATTTCACCTTGTGCTGACAGTGGAGCAGCCAAACATGTCGGAGTCATTAAGGTTGGCGTGATATTATTGCAGAATGTGATATGACTGTATTTTTCTTGCTCAGCCAATCAGAGACAAGATGCATCGTTGCACATCACTCTACACTATCCAAACAATACTGTGGTATTGTACCACAGCAGCAAAATGAATCATGTCTAGGAGTGAAGTGAAAAACTGTTGCCAGAATCATCTGGAATCTTGTTGAAATCTATTTTTGCGTGTGACAGACATATGCGTGTGACACAACGTTTATAAAAAAAAAATGTAACCACCCAAAAACAGAAGCTCCTACCTCCATCTTCAGCCTCCAGGATTCCCTGGAGGTATTTGAAGGAGCCGGACTGTTTGGGTTCAGAGACGGGCTCCTCGTAGTCCTGCAGCATCTTGTAGACGTCCGACTGTGTGTCGAAACCGTTATGGCCAACAGGGGATTGTATGGGAGGCTCTGGGCTGCAGGAGCAAGAAAGGAAAACCGCAGTATTACTGGAAAGCATTCAAATTAATAACGACTATTATAGACAAAAAAAAATCGATTCAGCCAGGACAACATATAAACTGTATAACATGTGTTCTGACCCGAGGAAATGAGAAAATGTGCTGAAATATGACCATGTGGTGTCATGATGTGACATTTGACCACAGGAGAAATAAAAGGAGCTGCAGAAGCCTGTTCCAAAAAATCAACGAGCAGATGAATGTTGCCAGACCAACAAAGGAAGGAAAAAAACGTTCTTTCTTCTCTTGTTCTTTTTCTGAGGCAGGACAGATGAATGCACAGAAGGGAAAACGGACGTGCATGCTTGACACTCTACATGTGGTTCCACAGGCATGAAGTCTTAATCACGACGCCACAATGGTCGTGTTATGGTTCCATCGAGTTCTGCCTAACCCAAACAGGATGGATCGCTTTCACTGGATACATGCAAGCCTCCGGGATGTGGCTGCTGAATGATGCGTTCGAACGACGCGCGTTTGTCTTCACGCTGTCCTCCAGGAGTCTGGAGGAGAGGCTTCGCTGCGGCCAGAGTGTGTGTTTGTCTGTGTGTGTGAGACAGAAGAAAGGTGTGGTGTGAATGTGTAAGAGACGGTGGCAGTGAGAAGTGTTTAACTGTTACTGTGTGTGTGTGTGTGTGTGTGTGTGGGCTAGTCAGCATGAACAATCAAGTCCAAGGGGGACATTTATTGCCCACTTGGGGGGGAGGCACAACAACAAATTGCTTTTCCTGTCCACATGTCTGCGTGTGTAGATGTGTCAGGAGAATCTGTTTGTACCTAAAGCCTTTGTGTGTCTGTTTCTGTGCATCAGTGTTCACAGGAATCATTTGCACATGCATCTGTGCATCATTAAAATATTCCATAGAGTTTTTTTTTTTACATTTACTCCTACCTGCTGAGACTCTAACAGTGGACACATTGATGGATTTTAGAGGTGGTCACTGTGGACTTGGTGCAGCTATTTCATTGTGTGGTCTGGGAAAAGTCACGCAGGGATATTTTGAAACACTATACGTGTCAGTATAGTTCCTTATCTATGCAATCCGAAGAAATAACGCATAGATACGATCCCCTGGGTTCTACATTTAAAGGGCAGCGTCGCCAGTTTTCAGTGTGTCTTTTAACTAGTCAAACTAGAACAAAAAAGCAGGTTGGCATCTTTTAAAAGATTTTCTTTACATACATTTTAATAAGGTGTTAAAAAAGCAAAATTGCATCTTTGAACTGAATGTTACTGTTAGGCGTGACTTATAGTTGTGTTTTACAGTCACCTGTGTGCAGTGCCGAGGCTGAGGCCTCCCATCTTGCTTGGCAGAGACCTGTCTCCGTTGCTGCCGTTGTGAGCGTAAAGTCCTGTGGGGCTGTTGTACTGAGCGTGTCCCGTGCCGTTTCCGTACGCGTAGCTGTGGACGTTGTTGGGCCTGGAGTGTCCGTTATTCAGGTGAACGGGCTGAGGAGCAGGCGGTGGGGACTGAGGTTCAGGGCGTGTACGAAGGTTTACGACTGTAACCGGCGTATCCGCTCGTGATGGGATGGAAAGTCTGATGGGGCAGAAGATGAAAACAACGAGTTTAAAACACAAGAGGAACCAAAGAACAACAGGAAAAGACCAGCTTTGTTATGGTTTGCGATCACAGAGAAAGTGGGATTTTACGGTCAAAAACAAAGAGTTTGCGAGAGTAAAAGAAGAAAAAATGCTCTTACAGAATACACCAATTATGTGTTTGCAGCAGGAAATGGGAGCAAACACAACAAAAGAGAACAGGAATGAGAAAATAAGCCCAGTGGCTCCCTGACGAGAAAACCGCAATTCTTCACAGGCGAGGAGAGCGGTTTTTCCCAAATGAGGTTTGGTAGAGGCGCTTTTCCACTTCATTCCCGTCGCCCTGTTCTATTACAGTGAGGCTTATTAAGAAGAAGCTCGCGTTCGATTTCCTGCAGATGTTTCTGTCAAAACAAATTAACTTGTGTGATGTAAATACTGAAAAAGTGTTTGGTTTCCTGGCCGCTTCTCCTACGGACCCATGAGTTTATAGAAGCTGACAAAGCTGATGTACTGCAAAATATTAAATTATTATCTTCTTGACATTAGTGGAGCAGACGTTCTTGCAGTCTTGCCACATAGCTGCTCTGGAACAGTTTAGTGGACTCTGCCGGACTAATGCGGGACAGATGCACGGACACCTACACTTACACCACTGTATACTCAGCGTGTTTATCCTGAGGTCGACGCCCTTTTCATGCATTTGCACACGCTCCGCAGTGACATCACCGCGCCGCTCACTGTTTACCGCAGCTATCAGCACACTTGAGAGATAACGCTCGCTGGCAGCCCGTTTCGTCTGTGTCAGACGCTGAACTTTGCAGATAAAGTTTTATTGCGTGGCTCGCAGTGATGTCACCGTGCTTTGAATCGTAGAGATAACCAGCACTTTGGAATGATGAAGCGGGGCATTATCATAACTCCAGATTATAAACATTTCAGCTGAAATGAAGTGACTTGTTTATAAGTGAAGCAATGCAGCAGGATGAGAGCGGAGTCATTCTTGGAGCCACTGGAATGAGTGTGTGTGTGTGTGTGTGTGTACCGTACTGGAGGTGTGTGTGAGTGTGTGTGTGGGGCTGTGTTTAAAGTGCCTAAGCCGCAGGAGGTGGAGGTTCACAGTCTTTCCAGACAGGACCCCTGTCATTTGGACAGATGGTCCTGCTGCATGTCATCCTGTCCTCGGCCCTCGCCTGGACCACACACACACACACACGCAGACACGGACACACAGACACAGGTTTTCTGTAATCAGCACTTCTCGGCTTCCTGGAGACCTCCTCTCCTCCAAACAACGAGCCCACATCTCAAACTTGAGCTCTGTCATTGCCCTGTCGTGTCCCGCTCCGTAACCGCCTCCTCCGGCTCTTCTTGGGCAGTAAAGATGGCGAACGACATGCTGGTGGGCGGGCAGTGTTGCGTTGGTAAAGCAGGCAGAGGAGGGGACGTCCCAGAAACACCCAGCTCCCTGCAGCTCCCACTGAGTAAGCCCAACGCTCCGAAGCCCGGTTCTTACCACACGGCCAAACGGGCCAAACCAGATCCTACTCATTATCTGTGGCTGTATTTGCACAGATGGCGGGCCTCGTGTAAGTTTGCGGAAAGATTCTCTAAACTTTAAACAGTTTCTAAGGAGGTTACAACCTAAAATTAGTTTCAAATTTATCCAAATATCTTCTGGCTCATAAATAATCCTGTGTCACTCCTGCCCACATGGACTGAGGTCTAGGTCAGCTAAAGATGGGGCCATGGTTTAAAAGTCCAGTTTCTTTGGACCTCGGATCTCCGTCGTAGCGATTACCGCGTTATTAACTTCTCTGTCTCGATGCTGCCTCTAGTCTTTTAAAGCCTCCTTTTGAATCTAGACCTCTTTTATTCCTGAAAACGAGCCCAGAACTGGAAAGGTGAAGTTCCTCAGAGCAACTCAATGTCTCCACATGTCTTTTTACTTTTAATGAAAATCCCCGATTAATTTCTCATGTTTAGACAAGGGCTAAATGTGCAGATAACAATCAGTACAATAACCGTATCACTGTCAGGCAGGCTTGTCCATGCCTGTGTTCAGAAAGTGCAGGAAAATCCCTGACAGTGGATTAGGTTACATGCTTCCGCAGTGGCAGGACAGTGAAGACATTACATTTATGGCTCCTGATCTGTGCAAACATGACATGCGGAGGAGGACAGGTAATCACACGCTAATGTATATGGTGCTAGATTTGACTGAAATCTAGACTGAAAAACAGAACAAAAAAACATGGTTTCCTTACAGGCTTGTGGGAAAATTACCCTTAAAGGAAGTTAATTAAGTCAGTTTCTTTAAATACGTGTCATACAGAATCACAGTTGTTAGAATTTGAGCAATGAAAGAAAAATGTGATTTTAAAGTTTAAAGTGAATAAACTGGAACTTTGAGATAAGTACAAATACCTTAAAAACATATTCAGAGAAGTCTTTTAACTTTTGTTTTCTTTTTGTGATCATTTTACAACCATCTTTGTATATTTTGTCTGTTTTTGGTTATTTCCTGGTCTGCTGTGAGATGTATTGTGTCTTTCGTGTCCATGTTTAGTCTAATTTAGATCATTTTCAGGAAGTTAGCGATCCTTAGTCATCGGTGTATTTTGGATAGAATCATCATACTGTTCATCGCTTTTGAATCCTTTGGCACTAAAGTGTCTTTGTAGTGACTTTGTGCCTTCCGGCTGAGCTCGTTCAAACATAACTGTTGTAACTTTGGAGGCTTAGAGGAAGCAAACACCAGCCTTCATGCTACACCTGAACACCACTACGCCAGGCAGTCGGCAGTGAGTACAGTCCATTTTCACACTCCTGCCTCGGACAATGTGTCTCCGTCCTCTCCTCCCTCCCCATCAATTCCCTTTGTCTTTTTTTGGTCTAAACACTTTCCTTTCTGGCCTTGCACGTCTGCTGCACAGATATTTGCTTTGGCTGGATGGCAGATTTATTATCACATCTGGTGCTCGCCTTATAAAAATGCCAGTTTGGTAACATTCAGAACCCGTAAGTGCTTTCAAGTCGCTCCGAAGGTAAAGCGCGTTGGTTTCTTTTCATTACCAGAATCCACTGTAATCCAAAAGTCTCATTAAAAAGATTTATTCCACCGTTTCACATCTGGACTCCATGCAGGTCTAACAGAGATTCGGTGTCAGGGCGACACTCCCGTTAACCTGGCGAATGCCTTATCACCACAATTCCCCTGGTAACTGCAGCGTGTTTTCCCTGCTCAGTCAAAACAGTTGAAAATTCATGTGAGCAGTTTCATTCAAGCTCCAACATAAACTCAACATCACAAGGCTGCTGAAAAGGGCCATCTGAGCTCATCCATTCCCTAATTTTTCTCTCTTGAGGATGGCAACTCTCTCATTTTCTCCCACATTTTTGACTGCATTCCTTTTGGCCCAAAGGAAAAGAAACTTGGAAAGGGGAAAAAGACAGAATTAACGGAGTAGCTGGAGTATTTATGAGAAGCAGCATTGTGTACTGCTGTGGGCTCAGACATATTTCAACTGCAAATGAGCCTGGCTAATGGGTCTGTGTGAGGGAAGGTGCCAAACAAAGGACACAAGGAAGAAAGCGGGTTTTTTTGTATCCGTGTGCTTGTACGTTATGTTAAAGTAAGATGCTTTGAAGCAAGAGGCACCGAGTTCCTCCATTCATCAACCTGACTAAAAGTCACTCTGATTAATAAGAGGCTGAATGGGAGAGGACTGCACATTTTTAGCCTCAGTACACAACCCCCGTTTGGCCAGAGAAGGGCAGGCAGACAGGAGAAGGGGGGAAAGGTGGAGGACCCTAATTGAAATCATATGCTTGCATTTAACTGAGGACTGAGACCTCAGCCTGCCCGTCTCACTGGAGTCTCGTACACAAATTCATGACAGCACTCCCTCTCTTCTGCCTCCTGCAGTTTATTCCCCTGGACCTGGAAATGAAGCATTTCACATGGCGAAATGCATCACTAACCAAACACAAACCGGCCCTTAATGGAGCCCTGGGCCCTGCCCTGGGTGCCTCAACTGGACGAGAGTCAAACAGACAGGAGAGGTGCTGTGGAGGCGCTCGGGGGAAGATTAATGTAGTCCTGGAGTCTGAGGGTCTAATGTAGATGAAAATGATGTATTTTACCTCAATTAACTGAAGCTAATAAATAGGTTTTACGTCCCTGTTTATTCTGCCAAGTCGCTAGTGGTTTGAATTCAGTTTGTTGTGATGAAGCCGTTGGTCGCGTTCACAGAGTTGAAATCTGCGCATGGATTTATTGCGTTCACGTGAGAAGAGACAAAAGTATTTTCAAATTATTCCCAGCAGTTGAAAAATATAGTGGACAGTTCGGGGATTTACTCTCACGTTGCTTCTTTGTGAACCCCAGGCCTCAGTGAATTCATTTCTCACTGTCGCTGGTTAATAAGGATAATAAGGACTAAAACTATAAAAATACAAGCCATGTCTGAGCCGCTGCAGAGGTTTAGGATCCGTTATCCTGTTGTGTGCCAGAAAAAAATCCGAAAAACAAAAGGGCGGATGTAGGTTAAAAACACAAATCTCCATTTAATCCTTAAAAATCATAAGACAGAAGGTTATGCTAAGCCTGGTTGTCTCTCTAGACCTTCTTACCCCTGGATGAACGCTCTCGGCGACTCCCCGGCCCGCTGACAGCCAAGCGGAGCAGGCAAGGCTCCATTAGGAAGAGCCGGACTGATTTGGACATTTTCGGGGATTACTGAGTGATTAGTGAACACAAACAATTAAATAAGCGGCGTCACAGGTCCGTGACCTGAAAGGCCTGTGGTGTGAACGAATGCAGAGCTGTTAAAAAGACTTTCAGGAACTGCTTCGCTGCTCTGAGATTTCCTGGCAGGGGATTAAGCAGCAGTGGACCCAGTAAATATGACCCACTAAATACCACAGTCTTCATGATTTATTCTTCCTAATTGTAAATATGCATCAAATCCAGTTTAGAAATCCTTACTGCATTTTCCATTCATAAAACTCATCTTAATAACGCGCACACGTTGTTGTTTTTTCTTACAGAAGCAACATTGAGTTCCATCCAGCAAAGGAATTACGAGCTGTAAGTCATGAAAGGACTCTGTCTGTCAGCTACTATTAATGTTAGCTCGGAGAATCCACCTTCAGCTGCCAGTTCCTGGGCTCAGAGCGAAAACCTCGCTGACGTGGGATCCAGAAAACCCTGCGTTTCCATTGTGAAGCTGTGCAAGTCTTTCCACAATTTCATACGGTGCTCGGCCACAAAACCGACCGTTTTAATAAAGGGGGAGTTTCCGTGAATGGCAGTCTGACGTTTTTTGCCAAATAAACGACAGTTTGATTGTAAGACTGACCAGCAGGCTGCTGCAACCTTCTCGAAACTGCCACTCTGCTGTTTCATATGCGGAACGTTGAGAGGCTGAAATGTCTGGTGCATGAAACTCTTTCAAGAGTAAATAGTGACACTTGAAAGCCTAACACACAGATGTAAGATTAGATAATCATTTCCAAAAGACAAGAGAGATATTTTCCATCGTAAAATGATTCAGAAGAAAGGTGTTCCAATGAGATCAAGAAGGCGGTAAGTGCAGTTTCCTGGAAAATCAACTCCAAACAAGGCGAGGGGAGAAACTAGGTTTTTAACAGAATTTGAAATCTATGACAAAGGAATTTATCAGACATTTTGCCAAGGTTGTGTAATTTATTCTAGACAAAGTGTTTATATGTGATCAACACAAATCTGCCTTACAATGTAGTACGACACTGGGAAACATTTAAATCAGAGGAGGAAAAACTCCTCAAACAACCTCTAAAGGGGAAAAAAATGGAAGAAACCTTATTTGTCTTCAGGATGGATGGATGTGCCAGAGCTGATGTGTGGACAGACCAGAGCTAATCTTACTTTACAGACCAGCAGAATGGAAATATACTATATATATGAATGTTGATCCCAGTTGTTGGTGCAAGTAGCCGCACACCCAATATTAACTGTGCTGAACTGGAGTTACATCCAGGCAACTCCTGCCTCACCTGCTCTCTCACCCTCCACAGCACAGACGATGAAAAACGATTGATTACTGCATCTTTCTTCAGCTTTCTCGCTATCAAATCTCCCCCAGACCAAAAAAACCACAAACAGGTGTTCTTGTTCTCCCAGCTCAGCCACTTAATAGTTTGAGCTGTTTGTTCCAGTTTGATTCAAATCTGGGCCAGTGTAAGCTGTGATAATCAGATCAGCAGCGCAGCAGCTACTGTAAGCTTAACTGCTGCGGAGCTGCGTTGTTTCAGCGGGTTTTTGCTAAGAAAATAAACTTCATTTTGCATCTGAGCTGATAATAGCGCTCCCAGTCATAACTCATTGGGCTACTGATTTGGTTGGTGATAGAGACAATTCAGTTCAGGTTTTCCTTAAATTTGGAAACTGTGCAAAGCATCTGATTACAGCTCATTTATCTTCGACTTTACGCTGTGTAACTTTACTTGTCAACGCTATACATGTAATTCCAGCTATTCTATGTAGGACACCTCATGATTATCTCATCCCACTACCCCCATTTATCAAACTATTTCTATTTCAGGAGGTACTGTCACATCTGCTAGTGTGTGGAAAGTCTTGCCAAGATATTAGCCCAGTTCTTTGGAAACACACGACACAGTCCAACTAAACTCACACCGATTGATATGAGAAACACTCGAAAAGACTTTATGAAGCCAGTCACATCATCTGCAGTGAGTCATACACTTGCTTATGTCCAAAATTACAGTGTTTCCTCAGCAAGTTTTATGAGAATGTCTCATGCACCCAAGGTGAAAGGAAACACCTCACAGCTTCCACGTGTCACTTCCTATCAGTAGCTGTGAGACTACAATTTCCAACCGATCCAGCTGGTTTAAAAAAACGCCTTGGTAAAAACGTAAGGTCCAGAAGAATGTCGTCATAACTATTCGCACACTCTTTACTGGGCCCAAGTGTTTGCGTTCCTCCTAAAAAAATACTTTGATTTATTATGCTCCTTTACTGAGCACAATAAAAA
The DNA here is from genome assembly GCA_033026295.1 of Channa striata. Lineage (NCBI taxonomy): Eukaryota > Metazoa > Chordata > Actinopteri > Anabantiformes > Channidae > Channa > Channa striata. Next base: position 4,317,712 of record CM065182.1, read on the forward strand.
AACTCAACGTATTAAAAAAAAGTGTGGTCATTTTCCGAGAAATGGCTTTGTTTACACAGAAAGTGCAGTGTCCCTTTGGTTTCAGTTCTCACACTTTTAGCACGAGTTCTTCTGCTGCAGGTGACATCACATAGCGGTAGATGCGGGTGACACATTGCTTCACGTCCTTATCAGCACAATCACAAACGTTTTCTTCATCCTCATCCAGCGATTTGATCCAGTTGATTTTTCCTTTGCGCTGTCCAAACTGGCTCATCTTTGGAGGGACTGCAGTCCAACTGTATCAGATAGTTCACGTTGGATGTGGTTCAGCTGGTGTGAGACAGGCCCAGGGGCATATATTGTTTCCAGTGTGTCTGTGGAACAATCACCATTGTTATGTGTCAGAAAAGGCCCTCGAGCCAAATCTGAATCCCGCAGCAAACAAAGAGAAGAAAGAGACCTCTTTTTTTTTTATGTGACCTCGGGGAGCGGATGTTTCCTCTTCTCATGCAAAGAGGTTTTCACCTGAGCGTGGCGCACTAAAGTGACCCAGACTTGGTGGGATCTGGACGTCCAGGAAAATGGAACATTTTAACCTTCAGCGAGGGAGAGAGGAGCAACTGGATAAGATGTTAGAGAACTACCGAGGGAGGCGAAAGGGAAACAGAAAAGGACACGGGAGAGCCAGACTTGCTACTCTCGTCTTACCCACACGCAAAGCCGTCCTGTCATGCGTGTCTGTGTTTGCACAAACTGTTGTGTCTGATGGCTCCTCTCACTCAGGTTTGGTATTTCCTTGCGTTAATCAAAGCAAGACACAAGCTGGGCCCGGGGTTGTGAAATGAAGACGGAGTTATGCTCCAGCTACACTGCAGGATGTTTATGGGAAAGGGTTACCTGGAATTATCTTAGTCCCAAACCGTGGATTTTTGGGTGACCCAATAGTATCAACTTTGAAGGCTGGACCTGGGGATCTACTTTGTCCCAACAAGGCTGTTCCTTTTCGACAGCGGCCCTCTTACCCAGGTCAATGGATCCTTTCCATGATTCTTTGCACGACTGGGGTGGAAATAAAAAACGTTAAACCTCAGGCTAGCTGCTAGCTCGGCCGCTGGACTGCCAGGTTCCAAGCAGCTGTATATACTATAGAACAAACCATGTCACTTAGGCTTTTTCGACTTATTCGGTCTTGGAAGGTGAGGTCAAAGCGTGTTCAAAGTTCGTTTGCAGTCGACTCTTACCTACTTCCTTTGCTTTTCATGGTGTCACCCAGTGCAACGATGTGTTTTATGGATGTATTTTTATTTGTTTTTGGACACGGGAGCCATTCGGCACAGAACAAGCAAAATCTTTTTTCCCCGTTGCTAGCTTTAGTCATTGTTTGAAAAATGACCTGTCTTAATCTTTAAGGTTAATTTGTCCTTATAACACACACAGCAAAACTAATTTACAGCACAAAAACAGAATTTACCGATTGTTCCGAAACGTTGGAAAGCTGCTAATGTTCCAATAGCAACAAAGAAAAAGCACCTGATGAGAATTTTTATCCGACCGCAGACACAAATAACCCAGATTAATTACATATGTTTAAGCCTCTTTTCACTTTTGTCTCTGCCACTGAATAGTTTCCTGTAAGGTGTCTAACTCCCATTGACGAAAGGAAAGATTGATTTCACTTCAGCTCTTTGTGCGTCTGTTCCGCCCTTTTTAGACAAGGAGACCCATCCTCAGAGGGGCCACAGGTCGGCCCCGACTCAACAACAACCACAATGGACATCTCTCACACGTCTGAGCTACAATGTGCTCATTGTCTTCTCAGTTTCCGTCACACAGTGTCCATACTTACAGCATATGAACATGCACACACACACACACACACACACACACACACACACACACACACCTCCTCTTCTCTCCGTGCTCAGAAACCCATTGGCTTGCCAACACTGGAAAACTTGGAAAAGATCATCTGCTGGAATTCATCATGCCTTAAATATCCGTTTGGCAGCTCGTACGATTGCAGAACAATCAAGATACTATTTCATAACCATTCCAGTGAACAGTGGGATGCATTATCTCATTTCTAATCATGTGAATGATAGTGTACATGCAATTTACGAATCGAGTTTTGTGCCCGTTACCATGGATTCTGTCTATGGAATAAACACACAGAAAACTTGAGTCTCACACCCAACAAAGTCCTTTAAAATTATAGTCCCAGGTGTAAATTAGGTACTTGTATGGCTGATGGGATAGAAAAAGAAAGGTCCTAACCCAAAGCAGCAGAATCAGAAGTGCTGTGTCCAAGTTTAACGCCAGTTAAACTAAATCAGACCAGAGAAATGTGGCTGATAGAAGTGCCTGTCTACAACATTACATATGCATAGTTGAGTCAAAGAATTACCATATCCTCATCCAGAATTACGGAACACTGAATGAGCTGAATGGGTTTAAAGGTTCACTTCATTTAAATCACAAAAATACATGCTGCTAATCCCAAATGTGGTATCTGGGCTTTCAGATAGCTTGGTTTTAATACGTTGTGGTTTTGTGGCAGGAGACAGTTTTCATTTGGACTCTTCAAAGTGAGGTTTGTAAATTATCCCGAACAATCGGGGTATTATTTTTGGAGAAACACATTTCTTCTTTCAGACACAGACTTTCAGAGCTTTGAGATGCACTAATGAAATTCCATTCACTGAATTAGTTACATAATAAATAAAAAGGCTTGTCCCTTCAGGGGTCGCCACAGCAGAACATGTTCTGCATCTTGATTTGGCATAAGTTTTTGCGTCTGATGCCCTTCCTGCTACAACCCTGCCACTTCATCTGGGCTCAAGACCGACACAAAGGTGGGCCGCTGGGCGGGGCGGGGCCAGCTCTTGTGGGGTGGAATTCGATCCTGCAGCCTTCTGCATCCCAACACGACACTTTACCCATAGAGCATTTTGTGGCATGGATGAATATGAATATGCGGTATTTTTCACAAACATCCACAATAATGTGAACACTTAAAGTTGCGGTTGTACGTTTTAAATCATTTGTCAAACCCTGAATTCAGCTTTTTACGCATTTTACAGTGTCCCAGCTTTTTTGGAAACTGGGCTATAGACACATATAGACATAGTATTAGGATAATAGTGAAGTGATAGCTCAGACATAACAGGTAATAGGGGAGTGATATTTAGTTAATAGCATAGTAATAGTTATGTAATTTCTTGGTAATTACAGAAACACAAATAAAGAAACAACCAGGTACCAGCTGGTAAAGGCAATGGATAGATGTCGGCAGCAGGAGGCCAAAATCACACGGGTAATAATGTGGAAACTAAACACCAGCAGCTACAGGAGTTAAGTACAACTCCCAGGCTTTTTGGCAAAACTTACTCATCCAGTCTCAACCTTGAAATAATTCTATTGTGTTTGCAAATTCAATGTCAAAGCATTTCAATGGCTCAAATTTGAATTCTCACAAAAAAGTCTAAACAATTGCAGCCGGTTGGTGAAATAAGGGATAAAAAACACACACTGGGGCCTCCTGCGATCAGTCCTTTCTCTCAGCTGCGAACTGAAAAGTAATTTAAGAAGTATTTTTTCAGCTCACGCCTGACTGAAATCCGAGCAGTGAAATCCACACAGATGTGTCCTGACAGCATCCCGGTGGGTGTGAATTTAAACTTAAAGAAAGGCCTGTGACTTTAGTAAATCCAGAGTAAACAGTGGTTACCTGTGAGTCAGGCTCCATGTAAGGGCTTGTCTTGCCATCTTCACTAACCGTTGGCGACCACACTCTATCTCCTGATCCAGACCTGGAAGACAATACCCATGAGAAAAAGAAAGAAAGAGAGAGTGAGACTCTGATTAATCTTGTGCCATCTAACACCCGAAGTTTGAGGCTTGCAGTCGTTTGCTGAGAAGTTTGACTTTCTCTTTCCACTGAGGATCCTGTGTTCGAAGCATCATTCCACCACAGTGTGATTAAAAAAAGTCAAACACTGCTTTAGAATTACGTGAAAAGCTCAAAAATACGACTATGTCAGCATTACACGATGTCCCATAACTGCAAACCATAAACTGCAATATGAGTTTCTCTATTTACAGTACAGACAATATGTGGATTTGTACATTTGGCAGCTTTTCACATTTAGGTATGTGATTACGCTACATCCTGGCTTCCTCCCACTGGTGCGAAGATAAACTCATCATCACATCGCAATGTAAGAAACGTCCAGCCTTTGGAGGAACACAACACATTCTGGGCCACACATTTATCAAAAGCAGCGTTAAGTGAATTACTGGTATCTGAGGGTTTATCCACGGCTGGTTAGATTAGCAGTAATTGACTCCAGTTGAATATACTTTGGAAAAAAAAGAGGGTGATTTAGTGACTGGCAGCGATGATGAAATGCTTAATTTATAGCGCTGCTGCATGCGCCTACCGTGCAGAGAGCAACGCGTTGGTGAAACAAGCAGTGTGCAACTTGGTTCTCCACATTTTCATCAATTCCCACCAACAATTCAAAGAAACCAGCGAGTTATAAGTTAAAGTAGCGGCACTTTTCATCTCCCCTACAGCAAATTAAAGCTTTGTTGCATCGTTTTTTCTGTTGCCATCCAATTGCGTAAAGGCCAACATAAAGACATCAAGACAAGAAAAACAAAAAGGTGTTGGTACAGATGAGGCAATCATTCAGATATGAGCTATGGAGGTGTTGCTAACAAGGGCTCTCTTATGAGGCGCCAAGTGTCTGGCTGCCGCAACAGCTACTGCGTAGGATGAACAGCCCCCCCATCACCACACACACACACACACACACACACACACACACACACACACACAAACACCCCAGTTTGCCATTTCTCCAAATGACCCTTGGACAAAAAGCGTCACTGTTTTCAGACAGTTGGTCAAAGCCTATCGACACAAGTGAATGTTCAGTGTGAAGTGACCTTCACAATACGAGACAGAAGCAAAGACTTTACCGTCCCGGAGCTACGAATGCAGAAGCCTGAACGGAGGCTGTGAGAGACACCGACGTGTCCTTTACAGCGCCCTTTATTGATGGTGGGATGTCAGGCAGTTAGGTTCAACAGTTGAGCAGCTTCTGCTGTACTGCAGATATTTCTTGCGCCACAATAGAAACTATGTTGGAGAAATGAACCATAAATGGCGACAGCAGTTTTTTGCCACTTTAGCAAATCAGGAGCCAACATCAGCTACACATTCTTTCCTCTACCTTTCCTTTATGTATCCCCCTGCTTCTCATTTTTTCTTCTGTCTGCTCCAAAGATGAAATACCATTTGAAACCTTGCTGATGTATTAACCAGAGTGGCTTCAGCTCATCTTACTACCGCACTACCTCCAATGACTAATGCCAAGAAAACACTCTGTCACGGCAGCACTGTGCGCTCTGTTTCCTACTGCAGATTCATGGTGATAAATAGGACGGGGTGGACCGTCTCAGACTCAATCCTGAAGTGTCGTCTTTGATTTCCAACCACCAGCTCCACCTCTCTGCCGCTCTCAGCGTTATGCATCAATGTCAAGCCAGACACAATCCAGACAAATGAAAAGTAAAAGAAAACGCCCGAGGGCAAAGAGACAAACCATGGTGAGCTAGTTTCTGAATTCCACATGGTTTCATTTTGGTAACTAATATTTTCAATATAAACTTTCAAATGGCCACACTTTGCTTAGTAATCCTGGCTCGTAAGACAAGTGAAAGGAAGCACAACGTTCAGCAGTATAGAAAGAAGAAGGTCGTCATGCTGACTTTCCTATTGCTTCCTTTGGTCACATTTTCCCTCTCCTGACCTCGCCTCCGCCAGGTTTAATTTCCTGATTAGTGAGATCTGGTTTAAGGAGCAGTTTTCTTTGACTTTATAGGATCACCATGTTCCAGGTGGACCATGTTCGAAAACCAGTGCCCTCAAATTAAGATCCACCCGGTCATCACGGAACATTTCAGGGTTCACTTGAGAGTCTTGCCTCGTCTCGAACATTTTCAGCCCCACCATAAATCAGGCATCCGTGGAGCTGCTCCCATGTTATTTTACACTGTGGGAAGGGCTGAAATGTTCCCCCCTCAGCAACTAATCACCTTTTAAATAGCATTTACGGGGGTCTCTTCAGCAGACCTAAAGGGATCACTTGAAAAAATCTGCATCAGGGTGTTGACAAGATCAATGCAGGAACCTCCCATCCATTTCCCCCCTCCACCACCAGCACCACCTCGTTGCTCTCTGCAAACGCAGGCCTTGCACGCCATTGCTGCGGCATTTACGACCTCCACAAAAAAGAGACCTTGGGAGAGCGTGAGAGGAATGATGAGATGGAGGGATGAAGGCAGCGGCGCTGGTCGTGGAGGGGCGAGTGTGTGTGAGTCGGTTCCTCTGGAGGTTTCTTTTTGTCTTTGACCCAGCTGGGGTCCTGTGTTCCTTTGGTCTCATGCAGCCTTGTGCATAATTCCTCAGCTGTGAGTCACAGGTCGTGGAGTCAAAGCGAGACAGCGGGGACAAGACTCTGTGTCTTTTCTTTGTCCGTTCCTCCTTAATCCTCCTCCTGTGTTTTGTTCTCATTTTTTTCTCCGATTCAGATTTGTGTTTTTCCCTTTGCAGAACTCATGCTTCTTTCCTTACATGCCGTATCACCCTCACCTACACCTAAATATAAAACAATCAGTAACGTATCCACTGGTTAACTGATGGTAAAGAAGAACAAACACAAGATGAAACACGAGGGCCTTCCATTGACGTCGACCTTACCGAGTTCAGTTTGCCAAAATCAGAAAACTTTTTTAAAGACATGGCTAGTGGTTTATTGTTCCTTGGTTTTAAAAGTATTTATTTCTAAAACTACTGCTATAATTTAATTTGTGGTGCTGTAGTATTATAGAAGAAATTGTAGATAAAGACAGATTTTGTTTAAAGTGGTAGATTATCCTTCTGAGCAACCACACCAGTTGTCAAAATGTTTTAAGCAGCAGAAATTAGAAATAATTGGCACAGCTGAAACTAGATTCATGTCTATACTGTACTTGCTTTATGTCATTTAGATGATCTCAGCCTCTCTGCCTGAACCAAATCGTAAATTAGTTTGTCTACAATAAGTAAAACTGAAACAAGAACAGCAGGGTGTTGGTTTTCTTTTTTAGATTACAAGAACAAGACACACACAGCTCAGGAATCATGAGTCATTTATCAGCAAATTTAACTTGCCGTCCCAGCAAGTCTCTTTCCGAACAACTTGACCAGTGGTGGAAAACACACATCCAAACCACCATCATCTGTTTGTCAGGCCTCTGAAACCGCACGGCGTTCGCCAAGAAGCTCTGGTGTAGATGCAGAGAAAGTGCAGGGAGGTGAGTTGGAAGAGAGAAAGATGAATAGCAGGAGATATAAAAAGGAGAAATAGTAGACGAGTGAAGCGGGGCTTGGGTTTGGGGAGGAAGTCAGCAGAATGGAGGTCAGTGACGAGGGCGGTCAAAAACTGCTTCGAAAAGAAGAACGAGGACAGTTCCTCCAGCTGGTTCATGTATTTACAGACTGTGTTTAGGTCTCAGCTTATGCAGACTGAGCAAAGCAGACATGACTTAGACCAATATGGGCCTTTAGTGTCTGCCCAGCTCGTCTGACATTACACTGAACTCTGTGTGTGTGTGTGTGTGTGTGTGTGTGTGTGTGTGTGTGTGTGTGTGTGCGCAAAGCCATTTTTCTTCCTCGTCCTGCGAGATGAAACAGCCACGTTTAATTATCGATGCCAGAAACGCACAAAGTAGCCAGGGTGTTTCGCCTCAAAGTGGAGCGCTGACAGGCCTGCATCACTGATGGAAAATGGAAACGTGGTGACCTCAGAGCACTTTTTCTCGATTTCCTTGCCCATGTCTAGCCTTCCTTCCTGCTTCATTCCCCATTTCATTCATCCACTTCTTTTCTCTGCTAGTCTTTCTCTTTATGTTTCTACTGTTTAGACAAATACAAACTAGAAATCCAACAGAGAGCACAGAGACGTTGGGTTATCGGTAGTGTCTGGTCCATTTTTGTTTTCTGTCGACTGGTGACAAAAACTGTGGAATAAAGAGTGGAGATGCTTTTTACTGACTCGGTTCCTACTACAATAGCCAACTGAGCAACCGCACAGTTAAGATACATAAGTCCAATAGAGTGACGAGCTGTACTGTATTTTGATCTGATGCAGGGACTAAGATTCAGCCAATTACCAAAGTTACTCCAATTCATGCCACCATGTCAAATACAAGAAGGTAGGTTTCATTGTGCAAGCCGGAAAAGCAGCCAACAGAAACACATTACCGTGGGGCTGCAGGGAACATGACCGTCACCCAGTGTTTAGCCACAGAGACACTTTGCCAGGTGCTGGTGGGGGTGGGGAATGCTAGAGTTTAAGTCCAGTCCCTAACCACTGTGTAAATTGAACAACACCTAACTGGGTTTAACCCAACCCTAACCCTGATGTCGTTCTGCCTAAACCTTACCAAACCACTGTGTGCAGAGTTTTAATGTGGCATTTTTTGGGTAAAAGAAAAGCTTGAAACTGGCACCACTGTAATCAACGGTATTCACCATTTTGATGCCAGCAGATAAAAGAACATTTTATCATCCGTACATGAGTGTGAGGACAAATAACCCATATGGACGTTAAGGCACTTTTTTTTTGAATGAGACAAATATAAACAAAATTTTCAAGACAATCCAACAAATAGTTTTACTCAAAACCACAAATTTGAACCTTACGGTGGCGCTAGAGACACTGCCAGATGAAATCGTTATCATCGCTAAAAAATCTTTTGCCAGGTCATCCTGTTGATGAAGGATGAATAAAAACTATGACCTGCTTATGGCAGTAAGAGCGTCATCAGGATTCATCCTCTGGGGATCATGATTGACTGTGATCCAGTTTAGTCTTGGTCTATGAGGTGAATCGATAAACCTTCTGACAACGATTTACACTAAATGTCCATGTAACATCATACATAACTATAAGAGTCTAATCAACACACCACTGTAGCTATAAGATGTGTTTTAAACAAATATATGTAAATCACCAATTTATGACAAAAATAATATATTTAATAGAATATTTCACCATTTGAATACTGCATTTTTCATTAAGGCCAACATGACAGATTCCTCTTACGCTTTGCTGCCGACCCAACTGACTGACTTCTTATTCAGCTTTCATGAGCTTCCTGAGGCACCCAACCAGAATTCCTCTGTGCTCTCTTAAAAATGCTCCATAATAGGAATTATGAAAGAATATGGTTATGAAAGTAATAAATGGGAGACCTTACAAAGAAACATTCTTGGGTTATATAAGACCTCAAGCTCAGATGCACCCAGTGTACTGTAATTTTGGTTCCCAGCAGACGTGTAGACTCACATTTGTCCATCGGCAGCAACACTAAATTACAGGTCTCCCATTTCTCCCTCTATAACTTTGTGACTGTTTGGAGTATTTTATAGCGTAGGCTTTTAATGAGGGCTGAGATTTGTTGTCCTCTAAAATATTATTTTCTAGTGAGTCAGCACGGCTTCAGCAACTCACTCCCATTTGTTTTCTTGACTGAAGAATCAGTGGTGGCAATTAAATCATCCTCAGTTATTCCTGCAGCCCGCAACCGAGGAGTGCTTGCAATAAACCGAAAACGGCATCACATCTCCTCAGCACACATGCCCATATTTTACTTTTGAACGTGAAATTCCCGTTGTCTGGCTAATAAATAACACAGAGCTTGGACTTTGTTCAGCAAACAGACGTGAGACTACCACAGCGGATTGAATTTCTCTGAGCAGCATTTTACTTGATTATTTTTATTTCGTTTGCCTTTTGCAGCCATCTGTGCTGTAGCTGCTCCCTTTGGACCTGATGGTTGCTGGTTATTAACAAATAAGCTACAAATGGGGGCTGCTTTGAAAAACTTGGATAAAAAGCTTCACGTATGTGCAGCTTTGTGAAAATACGTGTGAAAAACGACATATCCATTTATCTCTGAGAGGAATATCAAATGATTATTTCACAACTTTTTGCAGCCTTACGACTTTTGTACGAGAGGAAAACGCACAACAAGGGCCCATTTCTCACTTAGTCAATCTGATTCAAAGATCTTCTCCATGGATTTGATTATTTCTCATCTCCCTCCTCCTCAGTTCCCACCTTCTTTCAGCCATGTCCCTCGTCTTCCAAAACAATACGTCATTTTCACTTACACTTAGAAAATATTCTTTATCTTCGGCCAGAACCCCTCTTGATCCAACTACCCTCCCCTTCACTAGCAATTTATTTCAGCTCTGTGCGCTGGTGCATGCCAAACATAACTCCCAGACATGACTTACCCTCCTCCTGTCCAGCAGTGGGGCACTTCACACTGTAATTATTCAGCCAATATACAGAGGAAAGGTCACATACCAGCAGTTTGTCTTCTTGTGCCTCTGCTGTGTTATATGAGCCTGCATCCAACTGCCATGTTGTCAGTTTAAATGGGAAATTAAAGAGGATTGATGAGGAGCATGACTGTGTATGACGGAATAATTGTGGTTATAATTTATAATCATTTTCAGCTAAGTAGACCTCACTGAGCGTCACTAAATTACATTTTGTCTACCTGCATTTAACCCATGTGTATTTTGCCTTTATGGACCTTTAGGGTAACAGCCCTTTCTCCTAAAAATTATGTTTCTGTGCAAAATGTCTTGAACACATAGTGATTATGTTCCAACGTGAAGGACAAGTTGCTTGGAGCTTGGTGGGTTGTGATACCACAGACCAAAGTTCTTCTCCAGAGTCTAATGTGTGGTTTGGGTTCAGGCAGCGGGAGAACTTTGGGCAAGGGTAAAATAAGATTTTTAAGAGCAAAATTTAAATGTAAATAAACATTTTGTGTGTGAAAATGTTCCCAATTAATCGAGACCACCGTTTTTCTGCAACCATAAAACGCTGTGGCAATAACGATGAAATGCGAGATCAACTGCTTTGGGCAGAAACTGAATGTTGATCTCTGAGATGGAATATTTTTGCGGAACAAAATACTCTGTCAGGCAACATGTTCGTGATAGGTTCAGTATCACTGTTTTTGCAACTGCCGATTTACAATAAGTGTCAACATATCGTCATTATGTGGACAGAGCGAGTGATCTGGTTGCAATTATGTTGCACGCAAAAATGTATTTGTGGTTGCAGTTTAGTTGTACAGAAAGGTCATTTTTAGGATGCAGGATTGTGCGCCATAAACATTTCAACCTCAGAGTGTTGTTGTTTCTCTAATGCATCGCTTAAACCTGCATCGCATCAGTTCCAACGATCCATAAACGTCAAATATGCTTTCAGAAAACTACAGGCAGCATATTCCCCACTATCAAGTGCAAATTGCAACAATTTTAGCTACTTAAAAGCAAATTTAGGCCGAATTTGGGAACATTTACAGTCTAAGTAGTCAAGTGTGGGAGAGCCCTTTCTTGGTTGTCTGCAGCTGCAGAGGAGCTCCCTGCTTTATGTATCCTTAAATAAATTTACAATCCCTATGTGGACAAGCCACTTAATTCTCAGCTGCGCAGCTTGATATATGGAGGAAGGCTTTCTTTTTACCAGCTGCTGCATGGCGGAGCACATACTTTAAAACACACAGACGAGAAGGTGGCTCTTCTGCCTGAATTCGAAGTTCCTGCACGTGTGAATCTTTGCTTATCTGACGGGTCAGATTACCCCATGAGTGATTCTTGTTTCCACTGCATGAGCAACTCGACTCCATGCTCCGAACCATTATGAGAGCGAGGCTGTGGTGTCTGCTGCCCTAAAAGGAGAGAGCTGAAGCGCCATTTGGCAGTTGTCATGTTGTAACTGAGGCTGAAACCACACAGCGTTCCTCATATGAGAGGGTGGGATTCAGAGGTTGCCAGATTTGCTCTGCACTTTCCAGTGCTCTGGCAACCCAAAATAACCATTTAATATAAATGTGGGAAGTAAGTGACATTTCCCTTCAAGCATGTTGCTCCTGTCACCCACTTAAGGTAAAATCATCCGGCCTCACATGGGGGGTTTAAAAACGATGCCCGAGTCGGAGAAGTGCGTGATGGTTTTCCACCTTATGCAGTGGTGAAAAGTCCATCTAGTCTGATTCACTATACAATATATCTACTGCACGAGCCTTAAATCTGTCGTCTGTCCCCAGGACTCGACTGTGCCAAGCTGAACAGACGCCTGTAACAGAAACAATATGTGTTTCTGCTCGTAAAGGACCTTTGTCATTTAATAAAGATGTGAAATGTCACAATCCCCACTGGTTAGTCTTTATGGAAAATGGGCTGAACATACAGCATGTCACATATGCTGAAGAAAGCCGTGCCCGTAAGCCTGTGAGCAATTAGAGCAAATCCACTATAAACCACATTCTAACAATTTAACAAACTACAATCTAAATCGTGCAATGCAGCCACGTCCCATATACAATGCAGCATGTGTAAGATTTGGACAATTATTATATACAGGGCAAGAGCATTTAAATCTTTTGTGCATGTGTGAATCCTCAACATGAAGCCAAACTGTTAGGGTGTGGTTTGGATAAGGGGGAAAATGTCTATAGGAACGTTCATATAAAATCAATGCAGCAGAATGGCCTTTTGTATTTAATGCACACACAGGAGGGATTCAGGCGATAGCTGATGGGCTGTTTTCTTAGATCACTAGCTTCAATCGGAGATGAGGAGCAGGTGTCTGGTAGAGAGAACAGATGTCTGGTAAGTCTCTTATCCCCAATCAAGCCACAGCACTCGAGGCAGTTTGTCGCACTTTATGCAGCTTATCAGAGGCACAAAACGCTCCGCGATGCATTTTTCACATATGGAGTTGTTTTTCCTAATCAGCGGAGTTCCTCTTTGAGGCAACTGTAACTAATGCGCTGAGGAGCTCAGGAGCTCTGATCCATCCTGACCTGCTCCACAAGCGGGTTTACAGTGAATGACACCGAGAGGCTCCCTATCAGGAAACTCTGAAAATGCTGCAGGACATTTAGAACTCGGTTGTTTTTATGGTAAGAATGTGTTCCTCTACCTGCTGATGCTGAGTGTGAGCTGCTGAGTGCAGGTTTTGATCCTGTTCTGAGCCTCCATGTGTGTCATTTGGTCCGTGCTGTCGCCGTTGATCATCAGGATGGTGTCGCCTGGACACAGGTCACCTTGGGCCGCCTTGCTGCCCGATGTGACCTGAGGATATCACACACACACACACACACACCAATCCACCCAAGGAAAGAGAAGAGAAGAAAAGAAAAGAGCTGTTATAAGTGATGTCAAACTGTCAGCGAGAAAGAAAGATGACAAAAAAACGTTGGTGTGTCAATACAGAGGCCAAACTCAACAAAAGCTGCTTTCTTTTGATTTATGTGATATTGCTTCGGGCAGCGCTCTAGGTTTACATTTTTAAAAGCCAGTAACAAAGACAAAGACAGTGAAGTGAGAGGTCTCTCAGAGTCTGGGAAGTGGTGAAACATTTTGGAAAGGACTTTTTTATACACCAAAGCATTTGAAATTAATTTAAAAAACAATATGCAGTTTTATGATCTCTCTGCTGTTATATCAGACTAAAGCCAATAAACGTTAACCCATGATCCCTAACAACTGTCTCTGTGCAATGTCAAATTCATCTGCCAGCATCTGCTCGACAAGTCTTTTTGTCTTTCTTGTTTGTCACTTGGACCGATCGTGGAAAACACATGTCAACATCGCTCTTATTTTGCAGATTTTTCTTTCATCCTTTTGGACGAAGAGCAGGATCCTTTCACTGAGCCCTAACTCCTAAAAAAACACGGGTCTGTAGACATTTGAGCCCCACAGGGAGGCGTAAGGTGGGGATGAGATGCTGGGAAAAGAAGAAGGTGGGTGTCCCAGTGGGCAAGTTTCACCTTTACACACACACACACACACACTAAATAACATGTGACAACAATTTTCCATTATTACAGACACACACACACGTCCCTGCTGTTTCCTGCACATGTCTCTGACTGCATCATATTGTTTTGGCGAACATAAATAATAAGAAACTACCTGTCATCAAACCAAAACATCCACAGCGCGAGAGTTTCTGTCATATGGCTGCAAGCTGCAGAGGAAAACACTCGTTACTACCAACGGAGCTAAACAGTAATGAAATGCGAACAACTGTCATCGTGTCTCTGCTCCTCGTTATGTGCTCCATGTGCGTTCAGGCTGGTGATGCGTACTGTACCACTTTCAATTCCTTCGCTGTTTTTTCCCCAACCTTTTAAATGTGGGAAATTTTCTCTGCAGCTGGACTCAGTTGCTATAGTGGCACATATTAATCACAATAGAAATTAATGTGCTTTTCTTAGCCCATTTACAACATTTCTAGCAGCAGCAGCAGATGTTTATTTTGCAAAAGAAACACAGTAAAGCCTGAGCTGGGATATGTTACAGAGTAAATATCTCATTATGAATTAGACTGACACATGTTTTCTTTATTTATCGATTAAGTGTTTTCCATAACAGAAAAAAGAGCATCACATTGTCAAATGTGAGGGGCAGAAACCAGAAAAAGTTTCGCTTTTTCCGGGTAAATCGCATTAAGAGGTGATTATTAAGAAAAAGGCGTTCTTATATTATTAATCCTTCGCGGATTTGGAACTTTTATAGTTGTAGTTTGTGTACATAAATGCCGCAAACTCCCCTTCGACGTCCCTATATCCAAATATCCAGATGACCTAACAGAGAGGAACCTTCAGTTCACATTTTGAGATCTTTAAACACGCAGGAAACTGAAGATGTAGGTTGATTTTCCCGTCAATAAAGCCCTTGTATGTCAAGTGTCAGTCATTTATCTTTGTGCTGTCACCCAAGGTTTCGAGCGGATAGCTCTCCTTGAGCTCAACTATCTCCACACCATGGCGCCCACTTCCTGACCCTAGAACATCTTGTAAGGCCTTTTAATCTTGACAGCTGAACAATGAGACGTGTTGAAATGCCACTTTCTTCGCAAACAGATATTAACAATCTAATCCAAGAGAGGCTGGAGCTGCTTACAAGAAAAGCAGCCTGGCCAACTCGGAGGAGCATTTGAAGAGCAGAGGCGCACACGTTTACGCTCCACGAAACACTAATAGTTGAGTCATTGGGTTCACATGTGGAATTCCTAATTTACAGCCTTTGACCACCCCAGTGTCCCTGACTCGGTTCCGGTAAACCCCAACATCAGCTGCATTGTGGGAAATGAGTGTAAGCTTGTGTGAGACCTGACAGGAAAGCCAATTGACCTGGTGTTATTCATTAATAGCTTTTGCAGGAATAAAGTCAAAAATGTATCTGTTATTTATTTTTTTTGGATGGGAAATGGTAAATATTCGTATTTATCCGTGCGTCTGTTGACAGACACTAACTGGAGGTCATGGTCCCTCGTGTCGTTTACTAAAACCTTCCTGGTGAGAATGTACTTTGAATGCTTTTGTGTGTGTCTGTGTGTCTTGGGTTTGTGCCTGGGTTGTGTCACAGTGGACTGAAGTTCATGGCCTCCAAACACACGCACAGAGTGAATAATATTGTGTCAGGGGCAGACCATGACTAGTTAGTGCATAAATCTCACACACACACACACACACACACACACACACACACACACACAGTGGTATGCCAAGTGCCACAATAGCACGACTGAGGTCGTCACTAGTGAACAAACATTCCTGTGTAAGGAAACGTAAGCAGGGCGAATGTGGTGTGTGATGTAAGGATCTAAATCTACGCAGCTTGAACAAGAAATCTTCAAACTATTTTACTCGAAGACCAATGCAAGAAACTTTCAAGACCTTGCCAATATGTTTTTATCCTTATTTCTGGCTACTTATTCGTCTGAAACCTCTCATAGTGTTTACAATCTTAAAAAATATCATCTGTCGCACTTGTTTCATTCTGTGGCAGGTAGAGCTGCAATTATTTTTTTTCTGTGATACAATACAGCAGCGTGGCCATGAATTCTACTAGCTGCTGTATTGCATTGTACAGGCGTATCTAATAAAGTGGCATGGGATTGTATATTGCAATATGATACATACAAGATTTTTTTTACTAGATGATGTGAATAGCACAATTTGGAAAAACCTTGATCATTCTGATGGTGATGTTTGTAGTTTCAACACAGCTGACCTACGATTCCCGCTGATGCAATATGAATATTGAATATATGACAATGCTGAAACAAGAGACAACAACAACAACAATCAATCATCAGGTTACCTGCTGTGAGATGTGCAGGTATCGGACATGTGGCGTTACACCGACAAGATTTGAGGCAACACTGTCGGTGCAGAGAGAAAATTCACTGGAAGTTGGGTAATCTGAACAGTCATATAATTTCCATAAGAGGCTGCTGCACAAATAGTGACATAGTTAATTGCTAACAGATAGTGCGGTTAACAAATGACAGCCTCATGTCTCACAGAGTCATCATGTGGCGCGCTGAGAGCCCATGAATGTGAGCCGGACTGTGGTTTAACACTGGCTTAACTGTTTGGGAGCGAAGCTGAGAGGAAAAAATATGCGTGTGAACATTTGTGTATGTCTGCTGCGTATGTGTGTGCGCGTATGGATGTCATAAAGCCTCACTTCGAGTGTGAGAGCAGCTTGACTATTCTGTCACGTCCTTCACGTGATTTATGTTTGTGTGCACTGTCTAGATAAAGATCGAAGCCATAAAACTGAGCGGTTTCTGTGGTTTCATATAAAGTTCAGGTTTTTGTTCTGAAACTACACGTGTTCAAAATGTATCTAAGGCACTTTTGGATCCAGAATGACAACAAACCCTCGTGTCCATCATACTGTAGCTTCTGCAAACTGCAAAGAAGCATCTACAAGGAAAATGTTAATTACTGCAGGATTAGAACGTTTTTGACTTTATTGTTGTGGTTTGGCTGCATTTCATTAGTTATTACAAAGTGTCTTGAAGACCTGAATCACAGTAAAATTATATTTTTTAAAATCTAACAGGGGAACACCTTCACTGTCCAAATGAATGTCGTGCATTTGCTGCTTACACAAGCATTTTAATGTTTTTCTTCAGAGTCGCACGTCACTGCAACACGGAGAATATTTCCAGGCAACACTTTATTTGTTTGCTTGTTGGACCTGCGATAGGAACCATGGTTATGACCCTGGTGACACTTTGGAAAGACATTACACAGCCCGTGGGTGTGTGTGGTTCTAACTGGTGTGTGACTATTACATTGGAACAAAGAGAGCCAATCTGCCAAGACCAATAAACAATGCAGTGCGTGATTAAATACGTACGATTGGCCTTTAATGACAACATGAGGAAATGGGAGAGCCACATGAGCCTAATTGCAGTCTGCGATACACTTGTGAATGTCAAGAACGGCCATTAATTTCCCTCGTTAATAAGTGTGTTGAAATCCCTGTAAGTCTGACTTGTAATGAGATTATTCATTATTCTGACAGGTTTTTGCACACAAGACTTTCCCATAGGCCTTTCTCGCCATGCTTCAACATGTTGCGCATTATCGTAGCGGCATCACAAGAATCACGTTTTAGGGACTGGAGAGCAGATAAATCAAAACTCAAATACGTTAGTGATGATGAAAAGACACTAGAAGGGAAAGTACACACACTAATTCAAAGTTCACTTCCTCGCTAGATAAGATCTGGAGTCAAACGACAGGCGGCTTTATTAAATGTAATAAATACACAATCAGCAACAACTGTAATAACTTGCTCTTTTCTTTTACACAGAAGCTCTCCGGTGATAGTTTTCAGATTTATTTTGGCATTTAAACACTGATCTGCTCATTTTGATTCACTCCAGACTCGTCATATACTGTTACAGCACGTCACGTTCATACATTAAGTCGAGCAGGAAACGCCGAGCGGCACCATAAGGACGTGTATTGTTCCTTCTTTCCCTCCTGTTACAGGAGCTCCGCGCTTTTTACTGACAACAGGAAATTCTTGGAAAGCACCATCTGTTGCCTTTTGCTTCGTTTGTAATTGCAGCCTTTAGAAACGAGCTGGCACAGAGCGGCCCGAAGCCGATTATTACGAGCAGCAGTGTCAGAGCAACAAGCCATGTGGCTTTGGGTCACATGTCCACACTCTGGTATGTGTCGGACAATCGCATAATGAGACGCTAAAGGAAACAAAGGGCGGTGAGTTCATTTCATGCATAATGCAATTAAAAAGAACGAGCTTGTAGAGACGTTCAGAGGAGGAACTTTACGGGACTTTCACTTTGAACATCCAGAAATTTCATAACCAGCATGAAATGATAAGTGGGAACTCAAGGGGAATTTCTAGATACTGCATGACTTTTACTTTCTTTCTTTTCCATTTCTTTCTTGAGCATTAGGTTTTGACCTGAAACCGCTCTGACACGTCCCTGTCCATATGGACGTAGACAGCGTTCTTTGTCTTTATAATCCTCACTCTTAGTCTTGACTGTGAAGAGATGCATCACTGTCGCCATCACTCACAGTGAAATCAGGTAATGGAGGGATCGGTTTTAAATGGAATGGAAGCGATGATTACAGTGATTAAACAGATGAGAACAATAAGCAGTTTGAAGATACGAATTTGATTGATATCAAATAAACTTAGGTGCAACTCAGGATGGACATGAAAATTACCTTTGAGGTCAAAGGATTTAGGGACGTAGTCGATTATTCAAATAATCAAGTTGTAAAACCTGCTGCTAGAACCATGGAAAGACAGATTCGTCCTCCAAAACAAGCCGGAAAAAAGTGAAAATAATTTCACGGTCCAAGTGTGTAAAATAACACCAGACTTTGCTGCTGATGAATCTCCCGCCTGCACACGCAAACAGGAAACAGTGTCTTAACATTAGTCCCACTTCTCGGTGATGTTGGTGGAAAAAATATTCAACTTTTTCGTTTTAAATATATACTAGGTACATTAAGGAAATAATATTCAGAATCACTGCAACTGAATATCTTAGGAATTTGGACTGCTGGACAAAAGAAGCACTTGGAAAACATCCCATTCGGATTTGGCAAACTGGAGCGGACATTCTTCACAAACACAAAGTCACTGATCAAACACAATTTCAAGAATGTGACCTGAGCAAAAATGACACGTCTGAATAAAGTTGCCTGGAAACTGCACACACCATTTCCCGTCTTGCATCAACGAGACAGACCACACAGCGTGATGCACGGCATGAAGCTGTCAGGAGAAAAGCTGGACGGAGACTCGCCTCATTATTTGCTCAACACTTAGCTGTAAATTCCTGTCCAGGAGACGAATAGTTGCCAGTTGGCAGGACTGACGAGCACCTCGCGTCACCTTCTGCGCGGACATCGGTTTGCAAACGCGCTTCCGCCACAGCTGCCATATTAAACGTATCCTCTCCAAATGTCTCTGCAGTTAGCTCATGTCTCTGCCAGCCGTTTAACACCCTGCCACCGCATGCGTGCTCATGACACCGGGGCACAAGTTTCCAGAGTCACACGCCATTAACAGGCTAAAGTCCCAGTGGGGAGACGGGGGCTAATGGGACGTTATCACCTTGGGCAAATAACCAGATGCTGTCAACGAAACGTGTTCTCTAGTACTTAAACATCAGGTGTTCTCGCTCTGTTCACTTTTATATGCAGAAAGACACAGAGGAAGGTGTGTGTGTGTGTGTGTGTGTGTGTGTGTGTGATAAAACTAATTAAACAAAAGTCTGAAATTCACCTTCTCTTCCACTGACCAACTATACAGAGCCTGCAGATGGACTCAAACTGTTCTGCCTGAGGTCGACCTGATGCTCAAACGCCTCCCCCACTCTGAAGACGCAGTTTCTCACACTTTTTTTGTGTTAACTTTCAGCAATTGTGTTTGGCGACACACTGCCCAGCAAGAGTGACAGTGAGCTTGTGGTGAATTGTGCATTTGGTAGATGCAGCAGTGAGCTCCAATGAATGCGACCAGCTCTGGTGAGGTGAGGCGGGGGGGGGGGATTCTTTTTATGCCATTACTGTTGTTATACTTTGAAGTAAAACTCAATCTAAGATGCTAGAATAAAAAAAATCTGTGCTAATAACACACAATTTGTGTTGTCAGCTGACATTTGTTAACACTGAGCCGCTCTGTAATGGCTGGCACAAAGTCTCCAGGAGGCAGTGTAATGCTGCGACTCGCTGCCAAAAGCCTGTGTATTTATGCCTCCGACATTACATATTTTGCTAAAATGCATCTCAGCAGCTGCTTCCTTCTCTAATTGTCAGAGCAAGATTTAGGAATGAGCCAACCATTCTTAAAATTAACTCTTCCACCCAACTCTGGTTTGTCTTGCTGCACATGCGTTTTGTATCTGCCCGTAATGTTGATGATGTTATTAATTTGAGCGCTGCCATCACCACCGGGTTACGCAATATTCCCATTTGAAAGCTTTCTCTGTGCATGCCGTGGTTTTCATACTGGCAACCGGGCAAGTATGCGCTGATAAAGCTGGTGATAAAATGTGAGGTTGGTTATACTGCAACCACAGCGTGCCTGTTGTACAAATTAACAGAGGAGGGTGTGCATCACGAGAGCCCAGCTGCAGGCCACATTCTGACTTTAAAGCAAGGATTAAAAACAGGAAAGCCAAGGCCACCGTGTGGAGCTTTTCCCCCTCTCCCAGAGAAATCACAGTTTGTGTAGACAATGCTTGTCCATGAACAGAAAGACACCGGGGGGGGGGCATGCCATGTTTGATTTCATTTTAAGTCGTGCGTCTCCTCGTGGCATCTCAGCTCCTCACTGGGATGTGGGTGCGAGCAGAGCGCTTCGGCTGAACGTCAGGAGTGTGTCTGAGTGTGAAGAACTCCACCGCTGGTTTAGGCCCTGTAGTTAAATGCTCGGTTCGGGGCTGGTGATACAGCTGAGCACAACACCTGGAATCCCTCAGCTGCACCACTGAGCTCTGATGAAAAACAAATGTCAGCACTAACCCCCCCCCCATCCCACCACCACCCCCACCCGCTCTGCAAAGCCCTGCAGCAGGACCAGGCTGTGTTTACCCTGGCCAGGACCAACTGTTGGCTACCGCCAGATCCAGCGCTCTGACTCCTGACCCATATTCTGAGGGTCAGGAAAGTTCACGAAGGCTTGAGAAAAGCCACCAGCAGAACTAAAGTGCAACAACAACAATATTCCCAAAGTTATTTCCAGCCACAGCAGCACATGGAACATCATAACCGGTGGATTAGTTTCACATAAACCATGTCCGAGCTGCTCTTGTATTGATCCAGTCTGCGTTGAATTTCTCTCTAACGTCTGCTGACACCGGTGATGATCAGAGCCTGTAGGTGATGCTCGGCCAACTGCCCTGACTCACTCCGTTGTGCTGGCAGCGTTGGTTGCCAGGAATTAGACGCCGCCATCTGTCAGCTTTTAGAGTAAAGCTCCTGTTCACGCGCGTGATTGCAGCTGTAAGCGGCCACTTATTTCACATTCATTCATTAAATGGAGACAATTTCAAACCAATTGGGCTTCGTCCATCTGTCCCAGCGCAGGAGCCTGAAACTGATTCTACTTATTCGCGGTTTCGGCGTCTAGAAACAAGAAAAATCTCCACTTTGTTGCCAGGTTGGGACCCGCTCGGTGAGCGGCTGCGCATCGGGCATCGTGAGGTTTGTACCTACCCTGGAGATGGTCAGCGGGGCGCTGAAGTCCCGTCCCCCCACCAGCCGAAACCCCCAGGGAGAGGGGCCTTTGAGTGTCACGGTCCGGGGCGAGTTCGGCATGTTGACGGCCACAGGAAAACCGACAGACGGACGGACAGACAGACTCAGAGTGCAAATGTCCGCGATTCCTCGAGGTCTGCGAGTGAAGGAGCGGCAACGTGAACTCGCCTGAGTCCTGGCCCAGCTGCTAGGCAACGCTGTCCCGGCTCAGAAAACGTCCCTCCCCTCTCGGTTCAACTTTAAGTAACGGAGCCGCCTGTGACGTGGGATGACGCCGCGTGCAGCCCGCCCTCCAGTCCCGGGGGGGGGACGCACAGTGTAACAGAAAGACTCGCTCCTCTCGCTGTCCAGCGCTGCGGGGACAACCCGGAAGGACTGGATGTCCCATCATCAGCTGAATCCAATCGGACCTGTGTCCTCCTCCTCACTGGTTCCACTGGTGACGGTTCCACATTGTTCAGTTTCAAATAAAATGAGAAATAATCTGCTATGGGACAGTTAGGACAGGGACATAAAGGAAACGGAACATCTTTTCTGTTCGGGCCCCGTGTAATTGGGCCAAATCTGACCCAGATCTGGGCTGTAAAAGTGCCAAACTTGAACAAAAAGTATTGGTGGTGTATTACTCTGGACTTTTTCTGTCTACTGCACACAAAATAAGTGGTAAAAATGATTTATGATAATCATCCTCACTTCAGAGCATCTTGTACACTATTACGACACAGTAAAAAAACTAATATAAAGCAAATACTACTTTAACTTCATTGTGCAAGAAGGTATAATTTTTAACATATCTACTTTAATTTAGATAATTAGCATGTAACATTTGCTGTTTTCCCTAAAGTGATAGAGAATGTCATTAGTTTTGCAAATATTTGGTCACAAACCAAAGTATTACACAAAATAAAAAAAATGTGATGTTGAACAATTGTTCACTCCGGGGAGAACATGAATGTGAATGTACCAAAAAAGAAAAAAGCATCGATCAGGCTCCCAACATATGCGGGTTTGAAACTGAAGCCAGGTATCAGTCTCCTGAACAAAACGCTGTGAGGTCAGAGTATCAGCGGCAACAATGAAGATGTTCTGTAACTTGGCAGTAAAGCTCTCTCCCATTTGTCAGTGGATTTCCAAGGATCCTCACTGCCCCGCTCCTCGATCCTTTCATTTCCCCAGACGATCACAGAGTGAGTCACTGAGCTTGAGTTCGATTTCTCTGCTGCACAGCGAATGAGCTCATAGACATTCCGAGGACTCTGTCTTTCAGACAACTGCAGGCAAGCGCAGCTCCGTCTGACGGTCTGACTCAGTTTGAGCCAGACACTTGCCTGTTGCCGTGACACAGATGAAAACCCTGTGGATGTCAGGTATCATCAGGTGTCATCAGGTGTCATCAGTGTGCAAAAACCCACAAACCTTCTCTCGGGACTTTAAACCAAATGTAATCAGCTACGTCAGGTCAATAATCACAAAGCGTTTTCTCTCCACCTGGCTGAGTGCTTGTTGTCCAGGGCACATCAAAGAGGAAGCGAATAATGAAAAAGGAGGAGAGGACGCTTGAGATTTACTGAGCAGACATACTGGATATCCATCTTCTTCAAAGCCTGCTTCCAATAAATCTGAGTCAAACTACAGAGCGCTCGCATCTCCCTCTGTTCTTTCCCCCCGATGGTCATCATTGGACACACTCTACCCTCTGCAGCATCTCAGAACTCCCTCTGATTGGCTACGAATCTGTTTACTCGCCGGTTTTGCCTCTGTCGTTCGTGGCCAAGAAGAACCTGAGGGAAGCAGGTAAGACAAGGGGTGCTGTAATCATGAGCTGTCTGCCTCCGTCTGGATTAAGTCTGCTGTCTGGGAGAATGATGTCATCTAAGCTGTTTCACAAACACCGATTCCTCGGCCTCTTCACTGCGGGTAAATAGAGTTGAATAATTATTAATGACGTCAGTCAGAATCCAATAAATTCTTTCTCATGCTCTGAGCAAAAATTTAACAGACCGGAATGTATTTTTAATAGGATACTATGCACATTTTTTTGAAACATGTATTCGTTGGCCCAAAGGTCATTAAATCTTTCACTACAATGTTGTGCAACAGGGCTTTCACAAGCGGTGAAAGACATCACAAGATTACCAGACGTGTCTGTGTTCAAATTCGTTCGCGTGTGTCCTAAAACAACAGCAGGGGCCGTTTGAAAACTGAAACAGGTTGGACTCGATGTGTTAAATGCTGTCGTTAATACGGGCTTTGAAAAGATCACTGTGAGAGAGACTTTCTGTGGAGGGGTTAAAAGTTTATCGGAAGACAACAAGAGGCTTCGGCTCTCCAGCATTTTCATATTAATGCGGCTGTGATTTTATTTTCCCTCTATTTCCTCCACTGCAGCTCAACACAAAAACACAAACACAAAGCGGGAACCTGATGCTAAAATATCCTGTTTAACTTCAGAAACTTTTGACTGCTTAACCCTCAGTTCAGCTTTAGACACACATTTGAATCCATTTTTCCACAAAACCCGGTTTTGGCCCCATTACTTGTGCTGAAAGCATTTTAAAAACTTGTTTTCTATGGCTTTAGTTTAGTATGTAAACTTACATTAATGCTTTTAAACTTTCCTCTGACTTCACTATAATAAAATACTCCTCTGTTTCTAGCTGAAGAACTCCTCCTGATGACATCACCCGGAGGAGTTTTTCATCATTAGGAGTTTAGGGGGAGCTCTGGCAAAGCAGGATGACTATGATTACAAACTCCATAGTGCGAGCAATGAAAGGACATGATCTGAAGTGAAGGCTCCTCCAAGTGATGTCATCTGGAGGCATTATTCAGCTAGAAGTAAAGAGATTTTTAAAATAGGTAAGTCAGAGTGAACTTTAATGGCATTAATGTAAAACAGGTCTTATAGGTTTGATACTGTGTGTTCTGAATTAAAAGTACTAGAAGCAACACTGAAACATTAAAGTAGCAATAACCACAATTCTTATAATAATGTTGGATTAATAAATGAAATCACAGATAATTAATACCTAACTGCAGGTCATTCCAACTCTATTGAGCATTTTAGCTCCTTTCAGCTCTGCTTTGGTTTTAAGGCTGTTCACAGCACTGCTCTCATCCATCGTGTGGCAGCCACTTTTTAAAGTGAAGGTGAAAGATAAACGCTGGACATGAAGTAATGACACAGTTAGTCAGAAACTGGTCAACACAGCGGACTTTAAGAGTCGGATAATTTCTGTCAGGAGGTGGTAGAGACCAAAATAGAGCCAACTTGACAGCAAATTGTATTATCATAAATTGTTTGTGCATTAGGCAATGTTTGCCACTTGATAAGCCAAAAATATGAGAGTGCGGCTTCTTGTGTGACGTCAAAGCCCCACCTTTATTATTTTAATGAAAAATCCTTAACCGAGAATGTATTATTTCTTAACCCCGTTTCTCTGCTCACCCAACACTGGTTACTGAAGCTTTACATCCCTCACATTCAAAATGATTAATTATTTGTTATGAGACAGATTGGAAACAATGGTGCCACTCACAGTGCGGTGCCTGGAGCGCCCGGTGGGGAGGCGAATATTTGTAGGGGAAGCATGAAGCTTAATTTATGTGGTTACAATATTGCTGAGTCAGAAATGAAAAACAGATGATTTCATCGCATAAGATCACCAGCACACACCCAAAGTGATCTCATAAGAACGCTGCAGACTTACACACTCACTATTAGCAGTTTGATGTGATCGAACTATAAATAAGACAGAACGTCACGTGTAAAATTAAACCAAAAGGTTCGTCCATAATGTTCCAGACAAGCTGCAAAATGGTGAAAAACGTCCTGTTGCTAAAACCATTTTGTGTATTTAATAAACATCAGGATGGAAACTAGAACAGATGCGCTCGAATGTGTTCACTTCACGTATCAATCATTTTCTGGCCGAAGGAATCGCAGCATAATAGTTGTGGTTTTCGTTTGCCAAGCTCAAGAGAAAACTGTTAATAGAATAACCATCATCATTGACAATGATATCAATCATCAGACGTGTTGGTGAATGGATGTTTCATGGCCACACACACACACACGCACGTGCACAAACCAGATGTTGGCCATGAATATTTAATGTGTTTCTGCATGCCAACCAGTCATTATACATCCTTGTCTCTTTTTCTTGCTTATGCACTAGACGGTCAAAGGGTGCCCGCTTACGAAACCGTATGATTAAACCCTGAATATAAAATTACTTGTTCCTGCAAAATGCTTGACTTTGCACTTTTTGCACACGCGTGCGTCCACAGTTTGGCTGTCGGCCGTCAGTCGACTGAACGTTTGTCGTCACTGGGCTATAAAACCGTCCTTGTTGCATGTAGGAGAGCACGAATTGGACATGGTCATGAAGTTCGGACACACGTCGTTTTTATAAAGGAGGTGGTGTGAAGACATGTGTTCTTGGTGTGTTCACATGCGTCGAAAACATGCTATTAGCAGACCTGTTTACACTATATTCTTTAACATTTAATTCCATTTTATTTAGATTGCACCAAATCACAGCAAAATGAAAACAGACGGTTTGAGGATGCACATACAGTACAATGCATTTCAACAGGCACTGTGGCTCGCATCGAGTCCAGTTCCTTTTGAAAGAATCAGAGATTAAAACACTGGCCACGTTTAACGCTGACCATGATTGACGGGTGTCAGAACAGTTTATGAGGAGCGTGTCATGATCCCTGGTCACTGTACAGTGCAGATTATGGATGAGTGTTGCAGGGTGTCACTGCTAATTATCAGTTCTAGATAACGTTAGTTTCGTAATATATAGTGTAACAAACTTTCTCTTGCTTTATTTAGTGTTCACACACACACACACACACCAGTGGCAGTGGCTGCCATGCAAGATGATCAGCTGACCCACGGGGAGCAACTTGGGTTGAGTGTGTTGCCCAACACTTTGACAGCGACTGGGAGTCAAGCCGACTGCCTGACCGACTTAGCTGCAGATGCCCCCTGTTATGATGCAGGCAGTAAATCAGTTCAGTGATTTGTGTCCTGAAATGCATCCAGACACGCTGGGTTGTTTTGTTCACAAAGCATTGACCTGTCTCCTTTGATTTAGAAGATCTGTTCCTTCTTATAAATAATTCTCACTCTGAACCAAACAATTACAGTCTGATTTACACCGAGTGTTTGTGTGTCACACATTGTCACGCCACTCACAGCGTGATGTCACGATTCATCTCCACGATAAAAATGTTATCTTCAAACTGCATAA
Source organism: Channa striata (assembly GCA_033026295.1). NCBI lineage: Eukaryota > Metazoa > Chordata > Actinopteri > Anabantiformes > Channidae > Channa > Channa striata. The sequence goes on from CM065182.1 coordinate 4,344,654, forward strand.
CGACATGTCACACATAAGGCAAAACAAACAACAAAACAACCTCCCCAGAGTTAACATGGAGGGCATTGCGTGAATCATATAACAATGATAATAATAATAACAACAATCATGATCATAATAATAGGTTTTTACTCCAATGCACCTTTCACGTACAAGCATTTCAATGTACTGTTCATTGGTAATAAGCAACAAACCATTCCCACCAAACAATAAGACTAATATTACAACTGATAATATTTGGGACAATAGGTAAAACCATAAAAACACAAAACATTTGAAATGATAAATTATAATAACAATATACATAATAATAAAAGCAAACATATCAACAAGCAGAAAACTTACATGCAGTAAATTTACCAACGTGCCCCTGGTTGTAAGTGGAGGCACATAGAAAAGTTTATAGTTTAGTTTTAAAAGACTAAGGTGTTTGTTTGAATATTGCAGATGAGTGGGTGTCGATCTGAAGAGGCTGAGGACATTAGATGATGTCGTATTAAATTTTATATGCCAATAGAAACGCCCTAAAATCCGATCCAAGCTTTGTTGGAAGTGGAGTGATCCAAAGATGAGTTCTGCAATATCTGAACTACCGGCAGGTTACATACATTCATTCTGTAAGTCGGGTTCTACTTTTTGGCCTAATTAATGAGTTTATTTTGTTCAGTATGATGATGTCTGGCCTTATTATTCAGTATGTGTGTTGGCTCTATGACTTGTACATGTACTGTCGCCATGTTGCAGAGAAAATGTCAAATATTTAATACAATTGATTATGATCCTAATGCACTTGTAAACTGAGTATCCCTCACTGCTTGCATTTGATTTGATCTGTAGGAAAGGCAGCGATCGCTTTGCTTTCTCACACTCTCCTCTCTGTGTCTAATTCCTTCTCAGGCAGAGTGTCTAATTAAACTCCCCAGGATGAATCATCAAACCGTTTCCGCCAAACCATGCGCTGGAATTTAAACGAGCTATAGATAACTTCTCCCCAATGTCACAAACAACAGCCCTAACTGATGACCGAGCCGACTTATTGTGCCAGAGCGAGACGTCCTGATGCTGCGGCGGCTGAGGTTTGAAACCGGCGCTCGGGCAACGCTGCGCTTTCTTGTAAACACTCCACGGAACGAGATCAATCATCAGATCATGGCTCACAGCAACAAGAGCAGCATGAGGAATGTATGTGGTCACTGTTTAAATTCAAATAAATGTCCAAGGGCTCGTTGAACAACAGTACGTTGGGACATACGGATGCAGTTTGAAATGTGGAAGACATCTACTGGGAACTGCTGAGGCCACAACAATATCGTCACAATTAGACTTAATGGCCGCGATGACTCCAGGTTTGCATGAGAACACTGAGGCTGTTTGGACAAGCTTCAATCAGACGATGACATTTTATATTTGAAAAACTCCAGATGAAAGTAACTACATTTATGAAAGTACGTTTTCTGTTATTTTACCCTCATTTTACCACATTCTGGAGGGAAATATTGTATAAATGTGCTTTTTACTTTCTATATACTTGCTTTTTATGCACAAAACAGCACATTTTAACGTATTGTGGATGAATGTGGAATTTATTACAAATTCTCTCTGAAAGTTGGTTTGGAATTCATAGCGCACATATTTTCTCTTTAGTTTCCCAGTGTGCAGCCCATACTAATAGTTTTTTTTTATTGCTACACACTAAAGGGTAGAATTTTAAATAGAAGAAATGAAATCAATTTTAATGATTTTTCCTAGAAAGGTGTAAGAAATGTGTTTTTTTAAGAGTCTTTCGCTCTTTGACTATGTGCAAGAATAAAACTTTACAAGGCCTGAACATCTTAGATTTCTGCAGAAATCGTATTTATGAGGCACATGTGGAACAAATCTGGCGTCGACTTGTGAGCTATCAAGTTCAACTGTGTTTAAAGTTCCTTTTTGCTTTGCTGAGTTCTTACTTTACTTGTGTACAGTGAACTTCAAGCCCAGTAAATACTTTGAGGTGATGTGTTTCAGGTAAGTGCTCGAGGTCTGATTTTAATATTACGGTTGTTTGCTGACCGGCAACGATTAATTAATGTTATTCACAAACAAGATCAAAAAAAGTTATAACATTTTTAGCGTCATTTTGTTTTTTCTTCACGGTTAGTTGGAGCTGAATTTATCATAAGGCATCAAGGCTGAACAGAACTCAGACCTGATGAATCGCTGAGTCTGCAGTTTGGTTGCTTTTTAAACCTGAGCCGGACATGTTTGTGCAGCCACTTCCAGGCTTTATCAAACTGAAAAAATGTGACCTTGGTGGTGCCAAAATGACATTGTGGTTATAAACTATCCGTGCGCATGATGCCAATTTGCATCGGGATGTTAGTTTCTCGTAGATGAAGAGCTGATTGCAGTTGCGGTTGCATGCGGAGGATGCTGCCCTGCAGCCAGAGATGTGAGAGCGCTCCTATGCATTGGTTCTAAAACCAGGAAATGAACTCCGTCAGATGGAGATAATAGATCTAAAATGAGAAAAATGATGCTCCAGGACTCGAGGTTGGTTTAGAAACTTTGATGTGGATTCGAATCTACCGTAACCATTACTAAACGTCCCCCCACACAGATAATCGACTAGCTCAGCACCGCTACAATGCATTCTTTGTCTTGTACTGTATGTTTGTGAGCTGGGATAGACAGACAAAAGTTGTGTACACATGCCAGCTGTTAACGACTGAGTGCAGAACATTCAATGCTTTGTTTGTATTTTCAGTTGATTTACAATAGAAGAGCGATGAAGGCCACCGCCGTGGATGCCAGCTGGCAGACCTGTGACGACCTTCCTGTCTCATGGTTTCTGATGTTGATACGTTTACATGCACACAGCACGACAACCAGATGTATAAACAGTTATTGATAAGAGAAATAAACAAATGCAAAAAGCTATAGTGGAGCTGTTAATATGATCGTATGCATTTTTTGTTTGTTTTATGTCATACAAACATCCCAAATAACCTACAGCAGTAATTTTACTCTCTCCGGTGTTATTAATGAAACGTTCTGTGCGACGGCACGTTTAGCTGCTGCATTTACAAGGAGAAAAGTTCAATCATAGTTTTACATCAAGATGTGACTCGTTGGATAAAACTCATATCTTGACAGATTTAAGTCTCTGGTTTTACCTTAGAATATCTGGGATTTAAACACCTCACAAAAAATACCACAAATTCGATTTTGAAAAACAAAACATCAGTACCTGTCATTAACATTGTCACATCATCACACTGCATGTTTTGCATCTTCATAGAACCTTCATTTTCTTCTCAAGCCACAGATCCAACCCGTGCTCACTCCTGTCCTGCGTCCTGGAGATCACATCCCTGGATGTTTTAATTAAAGGCCCATTGACTTATAATCTCCCCACACCTGCACTTGAGCTCCAGTAGGTCGGTCACTGAGAATTGCTAATCCAATACGAAATACAATGCAACGCAAATATAAAATAAAATAACTGCACATGTCGCAGTCAATCATGTTAGAGGCGAAACTGACAACAGAGACAGTTAAACAGTTACAGGTAAAGTTCTAGTTCTACGTTCTAAGTTCTTCTTTAGTACACAGTGATTTTCTTGATGCAGCAGCGCCTGTGGCGGACACACAGTAAGAAAGAAGCATAACCGTAACCTGCACATACATTTAAGAAATGTTAATGGTTCTTCAGGAGAATTCAGGCGACTATTTGAGCTGCACACTCTCGTGGAGTTTTTTTACAGTAGCTGTGTGTCACCCGTCCCTGGCAGTAAACTAGTGTTAAGGGATTTAACGAGCTCACTGCTGCGTGATCTCTCCATCTGTTAACTCCGTTTAGTCACTGGAAACTTCTTTGTTGGTTACGGGAAAGTTGAAGCTTCCTCTGCAGTGTTGCACCGTAAACTGAGGAAACTCTTGCCTGTAAAACATCCAGGCTTGTATTTTAAATAAGCACGCAGTCTTATTTATGCAGGATTGCGCAAAGAACGAGCTGTACAAAAGGTTTTGGTTTGTCTCCTCTGTGAAAAATTGTGCAGCACTTTTTCTTCCAAAACCGCAACATTCCCGCTTGCCTCGCTTCAAAGGACGAGCACAAACCACCAACAGCTCCGTGTTTGAGTCCGAGGCCTCACGGGGGGAACAGGTGTTCTGAAGCAGAGCTAAAGGATTACACACTGAATCAGAGGGGAAGTCCCCGATATGTGAGTCCATCAGAGGCCACACAGCTCGGTAAGGACTGCACCGTGACAAAGGTAAGACTTCATTACTGCGTGTAAGTGAGTTTCAACGTGGAGAAATTACCTCCATTAAAATGAAACATGTACGAGAAATAAAAATGTTGTTCAAGTTTAGAAATGAATTAAGCTTGTGAAATCTGTCCGCTGCTTTTGATTTGGCGCTTCATTCTGGACAATTACAGACTTTGTTGCAGCAAAGAAAATGTATTTTCGACTTGGGGGGAGTTTCAAACTTCAAGATTTATGACTGAAAATGCATGAGATAGTCATACTTTAAAGAGCCGGTGTTATGTGTAACTTTGAGTTTTTATTTTTATTCTGGGGCTCCAGTAAAGCAGCTTTGGATGATTTACATCTTAAAAATCTTCTGGCATCTTCTTTTATGATGCTCTTCTTTGTGTTAATGGCGTCTGTTTATGGTCCACCTCACCGCCTGTCGGTGGGCTGAACAGGTAACCTTAGCCACGGGTGTAACATGAGAGTGGGTGGGCGGTTGATTTTTGTTTTTGTGTGATTCTTACATATTTGTTTAGTGTCTGGTGCCACAAATTTAAAAATTACTACGGTCACAGGTGTTGAAATGAAGAAATATGTCAGCAAGTGGGTTTTTTAATAGCGTTTGGACAGCGATGGAGTCCAGGCCGCAGTGTCATAAAGAATCAAACGTGAGTAGAGAAGATTAAACGTTAGTGTTTGTGAAGTGATTGATTAATTTGGAAAATGACCAAAATTGTCCTTTAAAGTTAAAATGGTTCCAGTCACGACTGGGACACGTTATGACAAGGGTCAGTCAGTTAAAGCACTTCCTTCCCCCCTTGAAGTTCTAATGGTTTAGTCCTGTCAGGATGGTTTTCATGGTTTGTAGAACCAACCAACATATGGTTTTTGTATCAGCCCACAATTACACATGCTGTCTTTTTACTGTAGATTCTCCTAAAACAACTACACTCAGGCTTTTAAAAGCCTGGATGAAATGTAGCATATGAAACACAGTCTGTAACTGAACTCTAATTTACCTTTTTTTTTTTCTGGTGGAGACCAGGCTTGGTTTACCTGCCTTTACTTACCCCTGAATTTAACAAACAGCGGCTGCATTCGGGAACTAGGTTTAGCACGCAAACGTGTCCGTTTGCATCACAGTGTTCCCGTCTGAGCGGGGCTGGAACGTGGGATGAAATAAAGCTACTGGTCAGCAGCTGTTAGACACCACCCGGGCCAAACAGGAGACAACAAACACACGCAGGCCTTGTTTGGACAGAGCATAATGTCAGAGTTTGGAAGTTTGCTCTGAAAAAGAAAAAAAAAGAAGACACCAGCTGAAACTGATATGGTTTGTGTAAATATCATTTCATAAACATGCACTTTTTTCCTGCTTCTATTCTCTCTCTCCGTCCTGTTTAAAGGGTCTGTCAGATGACTCAATGTAAATGTAAATGTATTTAATCCCCTCGTGTCTAAACACTAGCCCCATACAAGAATGTCAAACAGCACTGGCAATAAAGAATCATAAAAGAGAAACAACACACACACACACACACACACACACACACCCCACCTTTACACACCAGCATCTACGGCCCCTCACTTCCACCCTCCAAGGAAATAACCCGGCGTCTGGCTTTTGTTTCCTTTCATTGCTTGAAAGCCTGTTTACCGGCTTTTCTTTCTCTTTTTACCCTAAAAGTGGTAGCAGGAGCAAACCAGGCCGCGGTGCAGACGCTTCACCAACAAGGCGGAAAAATGCCATACACGCATTGTTGTGGAATCACTGGCTTAGCAGAGGAAGCGGAGAAAAGTCCGTTTTTAGTGTTGCCGTTTGTAGAAATGACAGATGAATTCTGCCCGGCACAGTTGCACTTCTAATTTCCAGTGTTAATTACAAATGAAATGAAATTAGACATGTATAAAAACTCACTGTAGCCAGCGGTTTTTACACACATTTAAACATTTTACCTCCGAAATTTCTGTTCAATTGCAATAACCAAGTCTTGTTCCGCTGTTAGAAACGACTTGTTCAGCGTTTGGAAAGCATCTATTTTAGGATGCAATTACTGTGCGATGAATAAGATTAAAACCACCGAGGTTTTAACATGGTTAGTGTTCCAAGGCAACGAAAAACAGATTTCCCTCATTTCCATCTTTGCTGAACATTTCTGAGACATCCCTGAAGAGTTCTTCGCTGAGCTTGTGTTTACAGCCCCCTCGCAGCTTCAGGGACTTCGGTGGCTTTAGAGGAGTGAGGGGAGAGATTAAGCTCGTTTGCATAATGTCTTCCAGACTCTCGCGTGTTGCTCTTCTTTCATGCTGCATACCGCTGTCAGGGTCCATCACTGAGTTAATCCCGCAGTGAAACAAACGTTTTACGGCGTGAATTTGGGGTTTGACTGATTTATATCCAGGATAAAACTGAGACGTTCAAAACTTTTATTGGTGATATTTGCTTTTACGGTGGATCAGCCAAACACGGCCTCGACACTCGACTTGAACACGCAAATGAAATGTTAAGTTCGACTTATGGAAGCAAATAAAACCTGTTACGCATGTTGGAAGCGACAGAAAACTTATTTGTGAAATGTGTTGCAACTGCAAAATGCTTTAGTCCTCACCTTTCTAAACTTCCTAAACCGCAAAACTGCCAGAATATCTGATTGTGCAGCACAGCACACAACACAAACAGCTGCAATGTAAAAACCAGTCGCTGTCCTAACTTGAATTATTTGTAGTCAGGTATCATCAATATTCACTTCTTACTAGTTTTAGTAAGTTTTTGAGTGAAGTACAGTAGCAACAAATGAGGCAATGACTCTACTAAACCAGTGGGAGGCAGAAATTCACAAAAAAATCACAGCAAACTTGTAGGCAAATATTAACAGGTTTGTGCATGTAATTATTAATGGGGTCAAAACATCCTGGCTCAGCTTATCTACCAGTGCAGTTAACCCTCGACCTTTCTCTGCCTTCAGGGCATCTTCTGCCAGGATTTGCTAAAGACGGAGGGAGGATTAAACTTTGCATCTACTGCCTACTGCCAAGTACAAATATATTATTCATATATATTCATGTTCACCACTGCCTAACAAACCTTGACAAAAGACAATGTGACTAAAGCAGAAAGTCACGACTCACAAATGTTTGAAACACTAAACATATTGGTGTTTTTGAGTCGGTTCGACTTTTCTTTTCCGAAGAACTACAACTCACACATTTGCAGGAAGCGTCCCATTAGTTGGACCAACTTAATTGAGTATGTTCCTTGGAATATAACACACAGGACACTGGACCTAAAATTGTGTCATTGTTTGCAAATGTCATTCTACTGAGTCCAGGACAAAGGTACAAGTACATGATTATAATTGTGCGACACTTTAAAGACATTTGTAAGTATATTAGTTTGCATGTCATCAGTTTAAGTGATTACGCGTTACTGTGTTCAGCCACTCACAGCATGGGTTAGAGAAACACTGTGATTTAATCTGGTTTATCACTTCACACGCACGACATATTCACAACAAGAAATATTATAAAACCTTAATCCTTCTCTGACCCTAACCGAAGCTCCTTTGTTACATAAAGTTAGAACTAAGCTTCTGAATTAAATCTAAAGGTTTGTGGTGCTCCTGACTTTCTGTTACTAAATGCAGTGATTTATAAGTTTCCCCACAAAAACATAATTGTGTTTGCAGTTTGGCTTACGACAGAATCTTTAATACTGCGTTCACTCTGTCAAACTTGAGTTACTACAATTTCAAATAAGTCAGAACATGAAGTTGGAGGTTTGGAGTTTTTCTCAAACAGATTGATTTCAAGTTTAAATGTTTCTAACTTTTAACATTAAGTAGCAGATCCGTTTTGCAAAGTTGAATTTGAAATCCCACTTTATTCTGACTCCTGTTTTGTTTCGCTTGTGTGCAGGATTTGGCTGCGAGCTGAAATGGGTCAGCTGAGTTTGGGTTTTGTAGTGGATCCACACCTGCCAAGTGGAACAATATTCTATGTTTTATTTTAGTAACTCCCAGTAGAGACGCAGTTTCTCAAATTTAGGTCAACTCCACTCCAAGTTAAAGTTATTTCCGAAACGGAACAATCACAAAACTCTGTCGTACACACAAAGACGACAGAAGTGGACATAGAAGAGTCCACGTGGACCAAATTTAGGGAACCTCTCAGTAGCTGAACTTCCAGTCGGCCGCCGTGGGCCCATTACAGTCACCGACCAGGCTTCCCCTGAGATACAGTCAGGAAACTGGATCTCCTCTGCCTCTACCCTGAAAACCCAGCTCAGTTACAGGTTCACTAATTGTTGTGTTAGCTCCTTTAGATGGTTCTACTGACATCACGTCTGCTCTAGTTTCGAACATTGGCCAGAAAAAAAAAAAACAGAACCACAGTGAGACGTGGTGTTTTTGGAGCGTCCACACAGTGAGATAAGCACCTACAGTCGGACTGAGTCATCGTGTGTGATGGTCTTCCTCCGGGGGATTCGACGGCTGCGGGTTCAGGGCACGTGTGGTTTTAAGCCTGATCACTTGTGATTCCGAATGAAACTAGAAGAGGACCGGGGGTCCCGCACTCCCTCTTTTAATGGTTGCCATCCTCCCTGGGCTCCCTGATTGCTGCAGCACATGTGAGGGGAGTGTGTTTTTCTACGCCTCCTCGTGCTGTTACCAGTCAACCACCAACTCCAGATGACGACAACCTTCAGTGGACATCGATGTAATTTGACAACTGGGAGCAGCACTACAAACCCAAGGTCATGCAAGATTGTGTTTTTCGGGATTTTGTGGGCTCATAATTTTAGAAAACGAGAACGATTTGACCTGCTTCTGACTAGGAGCCTCGTAAGTGCCGAGCTGCGAGTCGGGTTTAGTTGTGCAGCCAATAATCACAGTCTCATAAAGACTTCCCAATTCCCATGTTATGGATCAAGTTAAGGAGCAAGATTAGATTTGCAAAGATTCACATGGAATAAATGGTTTAATAATAATAAAACACCAAGACAAAATCAAGGCAGCAGAGCCAACTGGGCCATGAAGCTTATACCAGCAGCAGGGAGAAAATTAAGGAGTCCACCAGCCAGCGTCTGCTAATCTGCCTTCCTCATTCGAAATCTTTTATTGCTGTGGGAACTCCTGAAACTGTAGACAGGAGGGAGGTTTCCAGTCCTTGTGCGGTAAGAAATCCAGCCGCTCTCTGGAGACACATCCTCCAGAGAGAGCTCTTTGAAAGAGTCTTGTACTTGTTTGGGCTTCCCCAGTCTGACGACTGCCATGTTGGGTTATAAACCAATTTGGGGCCGGTTCCTGCGGAGACCGCCGCGCTGTTTTTAGTGTAACCAGATCATAAAAGATGATGTATGGAAGGGGGTGACCTTGTCAGTGATTGTGGACGGAGCAGCCTGTCGTCGCTCTTTCAGGTTAAAATGCTGATAACATCCCAGACAGATGTCATCTGCTGGGATGCCACAGCTGACGGTTTTCAATGTTGACTTCGTTTGGCAGTTTGTAGACATTTTTTCGTAGTTGTGTATCTGTTTTTGAAAAGTTATTGTCCGTTTTGGTCATTTTATATTGTTTTTTTTTTATTTTTGGTAATTTTGCAACTGTTTTGGATAAGTAGAGTCAAATAGAACAGTCTGCTTTGACCCTTCCTGTAGACTGCCTCCAAGTGGCTGGACCAGTCCAGTTTGCCATCCAGCAGGAATCAGGTACCTGTTGCTGGAGACAACCTCCATACCTTGAATGGTGAATGGAGTCGGCGTAGGCTTCGTCCTCTTGTATTAATTACCATTTCCTTAGTTTTGGAGATGTTAAACGAGGTGATTAAGGTTGCACCAGTCCACAAAGTCCACTGCGTGCTCCTCCTTCTCCTCCTCCTGTCCTCCTCCGAAACAACTGCTGAATCATCAGAAAAGTGGGCACTGGCCCACAGGCCTCCTGACTTTTGCCCAAAGGGAATGTTAACACCTTTCCACCTTGTAGTGGAATCTTTATGTTTGCATGTGATTTCCCAGCACAGAGCACACAAATCACACTGTGTGTGCAGAGAGTGTGACGTGTTAAATATTAATAATATCACAGCCATTGTCAAGCCACAATGTGCTGCAAACTCCGGCTGCAGATGATGGAGAGTCTAATCCTGCCCTCACATCCTGTCTTCTCTATTAAGTCGTGGCCTGTTTGTGCATCTGCTCTTTCACCAGAAAGTGCTGTGTCAATATTGGCGAAGTCGTAACTCACTGATATGTTGAATGGTTAGATAATAGTTCACCGACAGCGACCTTTAGCCAAACGAGGTGTGTGCAAACACCCACTTCCACACAATCAGTCACAAACAGACCTGTACGTGCATGATCGTGCTCACAATGCACGGAGGGGAGAGGCCGGAGCTGAAGACACAAGTAAGAAGGACGTGTGCTGTCAAAACCGAACGTTTACTGGAGCTGGGCTGTGAAGGAATAGTAATGAGAAGGTTTGGGGGGAAAAGCCCTTGAGTATAGACAAGAGAAGAATCCTCCAACCTTCTTCTCCTTTTGGACATTTTGTAACCGTCTTTTGCTTATTTTGGACCTTGTGTTTTAGTTTTGCGTGAGTTTGTGTCCATCTTTGGTCGTTTGTGTCGGTTTTTGCATCGGTTACAGCTCATTCCTGGACATTTTCTCTGCTTGTTTTTGTCTGGGACACTTTGTGTCTGCCTAGCGTCATGTCCATTTTGCACATCTTGCAGTTTTTTTGACAGTTTTAGCTTGTTTTGAGTCATTTTGGATTTTTGATGTTGGTGAACATCTCATTGTGGTCTTTTTGTGTTTGAGCTGAGCTCTTTCAAACCAGAACTTCAGAGGCTCAGGCCCATGGGCCCCCGACCTGTGGCTGGCAGACCCATTCAGTAAATAATCCATGGGAAGGTATAGAAAAATATCAGTCATAAACAGTCAGAAATATGAGTTTAGTCAGCTGTGGTTGGTTATTACAAACCTATGATTATTAATGCATCTCTAGTAGAGTTCCCATATTTTTCAGACAGTTTCTCACTTTATTCCTGATCATTTTCAGATTGTATTTCATTTCAGGGTTTTTAATTCCCCACTTCTGAGGCTATTTCAAAAGTTAAAAGTATTGTGTAATTTAATATGGAACCTTTTATTGTTACTTTGGGCTTTATAGGCTTCTTTCAATTCAGATTATTCTTTTCTTAATTAGAAAATTAGAAAATATAAATAATTTTAAATTAGTGAGTTTGTATCATTCTTGTAGTGAAAGGCTTGTTGGCGTGTCAGTATTAGCACAGTGCAACGTGTACAATGAAAGGTGCATGTTAAATGAACTGCAGACTCTCAGTTTAGTGACCTTTGAATCTCACCCTGATCCGCCTCCTGTGACCCGGAACATGATGAGTGGGAAAAGCGAATCGGTGGATTCACATGGTGTCAGTTAAGTTCTTCTCAAACATTCTGAGCTCGCTAAAACAAATGTGACGGACAACTTCCAAGTAATACTTGACATGAGCGGCAACACTTTGTCTCTTCTGTCCTGAGGGGGTCCATTTTGACAGTTCATGTAAGCCAATCCCCAACGACTGCTGCCAGTTCGGAGTCATTAGCGGACACACACACAGACCACAACAAAACAGCAAAAGTGTTGATGCTTCATGTGAACTTAGAGAATTTCGGTGTCTAACAAATCGCTGGATCTTTACACACAAACAGAGAAAACACACTCACGCAGCAGATTTCATGATCAATCTTTTTTTTTTTTTTTGCTGCTGCCTCGTTACCTGGTTGGAGTCACTGACGCAGACACACACACAGTGAGATGTTTTCTCTGCGTCTCACTGTGTTGGTTAAACTCCCACGCTGGGTGGAATAAATGGCCCAAAGGCCAGAGTCACTGTCAACCCCCCCGAGCTCAGCTGACAAGCTTTGATTAAAGTGACTGAAACCCAAAACTCACTCTGTGTGTGTTCACTCTCAATCACACAGGCTCGCAGAAAGAGGACGTGCACGTAACAACTCAAGTGGACACGTTCCACACCGTCTTTCTGTGTGTCCTCGCTAAATTATCCCTCCACATCTCAACCGGCCTGAGCCAAGTGCAGCGTGAGCCTTCACGTGTGGAGAAGCTTGTAACATCTGGAAAACCTTAATCTGAGCTGAAGGAAATTAATGGGTGGAAGTTTGGTTTTCTGTTTTCATTTTGTCATCATTCAGCGCTTCGAAAAATGACGCTACTGATTCTAGACGTGGTCAGAAAACATATTTTCCCCCCTGACGCCACATTCCCAAAAATAGCCGCCATGCAACATTCCTGTACGGTGTTTACTGCTCTCATTACATCTGTCAGGACGTGTGACGTGCCAGGCTTTCGGCTGTCGATATGTGATGATTAAATCACGGTTTTACAGCCTTTAGCTCAGGTGTTAAATTTACCTGATGGTTGGTTGTTATTCTTCAACCCTGACACCACTGCAAGCAAAATACCTTTGGGTTTAGCTAAGAGCAGAGACGCCCTGTTGTATCAACAAGGCCTGATTTATGATAGGATTTATTGTTCTGCATTATTGTGGGAAAGGCAGCTGCAAACAGCCACAGCTGGTGGCTACAAACAAAGAGATAAGCTGTTTCATTTCACAGGGAATGAAAGAGAAACAGTGTTTACAGTCAAAGAAAATGTAAATGTATAAATTATTGGAGTGAGATGCCTGACATTAGCAAAGAGTGACATCTGCTGGTCAACATATGAACAGCACGTTTAAATTTGAACAATAAATAAAATAGAATAAAGTGCTTTTATTTTCATTGAAGTTGAAATGGAATCCTTAGGTGGCTGATAAAATATTAATGCATCTAACTACACAAGACATTACCACTGCCAGGTTTTGCACAGTTTTACACAATGCCTGAGGACAGTTGAGCAGTTCCTAAGAGGGAGGGACCCTGATAAGACGGGTCCCTGAGAATGTCCTGGGCTGTCCTGAAGCAGGGGGAACTGTATCAATCTTCCAAAGGGGGCAGGGGGCAGCTGATAGTCTTTTGGGCCCTGGCGATGACCCTGTGGAGCAGTTTCCTATTTCCAGCTTCTTTTGGAGCGGAACACTTGTTGGCAGTTTCAGGCAGGGTGGGACGGCCTGGACCAGAGAGTGGTTGAAGATCTTGGTGCAGACACCAGCCAGGTGATTGGCACAGACCCTAACCCACACGCCCTGTCCAGAGACGCCATCCTGTCCCGCACTTTTCTTGGGGTTCACAGCCCTCAGTCATGGCCTCAGCTTGTTTTCTTCCACCTTGACACATTGGCTGCAGTGAGTTGCTGGATGCAGAAGAAGTGGTTCAGATTCTCAGCCAGCGAGACGCAAACATCTGTGAGCGTCTGTTGTTGGTGATGTACTGAACTCCCCCCACACCTTCCTTGTGTGGTTTCTCTGGAAGCAGTTCTCAGTTCTACTCAGTAAAAGTAAAATAGTCTGGAATAAATTCTAATATTTAAAGAAAATGTAGCACAATTAATGTTCTTCTTATCTCTGTTTAGAAACTTCAGACCCCTCAGCTTTATCTCACAGCCCCTTTAGGCCGAACCGTGTACTGTAATGCACCAAATATGCTTGTTTTGCAGAACTCAGGCACCACCCAGTTAGTGAAAATGTTTTCATACACACCCACTAGTGTCTCACTGTAAAAGAAATGATACGTTACCAACAAAATTAAAGGGTTTCTGTGGAAAAACTATAGTAATTAGTAAAAGTATAATGAGGGAAGTTCAACCATGTCAGGGCACAATCAGACAGAAAACAGTCAAACTTATCAGGATTGATTAACGAGGAATATGTAGGTCGTCACCGACCACTTTGGCACAAACAGCTTCATTGACAAAGGCAAAGAAAAATGTGGAGACGGCGTTTGTCTTTATCCACAGAACAATGCTGACACTCAGTGGACACGTGTGAAACCTCACATCACTGTTCATCCAGGACATGTCTTAATTTAAAGTGCACATTATTTCCCTTCATCAGCGTAACATCCTGCATAGAAAAATGATTTGATTAAAGACAATGCTGCTCAGACGGTTCACGAGTGTGGTCGAACACAATAAAAGACGACAACTGTCAACTGGGGTGTGTGCACTTTCTTTTTTCCTGACATTGTTGCTTAAGTCGGAACACTGAACCCGTATTTGAGAGCAGGAGAAGAAAACCGTGGACAAACTGAGATACACTAACACATTACGTGGGAGCACATTACGTTTTTTCTAAATACTTGTCTCCACTCCTAGTTACCAACAATGAGTCATGATGGAGAGCAGAGCAAGAACATGGAAACCCTGAGAAAAAAAGGCTTTGACTTTATATGTTTCAAAGGCTGCTTAAAGTGCAAAATGTGAAGGAGATGTAAATACAGAATCAAATTAGATTGTTCCTCTTTGAATTGTAATAAATAATCTGCATTGTTGCACCTCAGTTAGTGATTGAGTGGATGCTTATTCTTGTATTGACACATTTTTATGTAATACAGCAACTTAAAAAAATTTCACTGATAATCATTTTTTGAAAAAGCTGTTCATGTTCAAGCTGTTCTTCATCTCTTCCATTGAAAATCCCCCATGATGTAAGCGTGCACTGCAATCACTTGCAGTGTTTCATCATATGTACCACAGCCTCCAACTCACGTGGGAGTCTGGAGCACATCTGATGCTGCCTCAGAAAAGCAGGGTCCCTCCCTGTCATGCAAAGCACAGGGTCAAAAAAGCCCATTTGTGCCCTCACTCCCACCGGCACTGATGAAAAACCGGAGACAGGGACCGAGCAGAGAGAGGACAACGAGGTTCAAGACGAGCGGACGTTTGAGAAGCCGTGGAGACTTTCTGTGTGTTGAGTCCATGCGGTGAACAGGTTCTGGAAACCCACATCCAGACTGTGAACGTGACGGGTTGCATGGAGTGCACTACCGTAATTACCCTAAAAGAACGCAAGGCTTAGGCGAACATGCATGAATGCAACGAGCTCCATTTTCTGTGGTTCTTACTACATATAGTCACTGTTGTAAAAAAAAAAGTATTTTGTTGTTATAGAATTTTATGTTCCTATGCAACTCTTGTCAGACAAACAACACGCACACAACATACAACATGCATTATTGCAAGTAGTAAAATATAATCAAATATGCTCGTAAAGGTTTGATTAACCAATTTCATAAGTGACAGAATGTAAAACAGTGAAATATTATTCAAATTTTGTTTTTTTGGCTGTTGTTTGAGCTTCTCTGTCCACTATCTATTTTCTTTTGCGTAACTTTTATATTTCAGTCCAAGTTGTCCATTTTTCTTTCAGACCAAACAGACATATGAGTGTAGATGATACTTGTCTACTCTCAGCTACCACAGCTGTATATCATCTTGGTTTTACTCCACAGCACTGCTGGCATCCTGACAAGGGAAGCAAGCATCACCCAGGCACCACCCTTGGGTTGTAAAGTATAGTATTTGTATATTTATAGCCTTAATTTCAGACTTCACCACGTGGTTGTTTTATTTCGGGAACAGAAGGAATTACATTATACAAACAGCAAAGCAACAGTGTAAAAGAGTTAAAAACCAAAATCCACTATACGTAGTATTAGCAGAACATGCATAACATCAAATTTAAAACACTTTCTTTAGTCATAATTTTACCTTATAAACTATTAAACCATTGCATATGTGCAATAACTGCAATAATTCTCTGTCATATTTAAAAGCAGAGACATTTTGTGTCCTTGCTGGCTGTCATTTTTCCAAAATTTTCATTGATGTCAAGACATGTTGCGTGTTATTTGGAATATTTTAGTGGCTATATGATTTTTTATTTAATTTTTTTGCTGAACTCTGGAATTTTTTGAGGTTTGGGGTCTACTGGAATTTGAGTAGCTTGGTGTGGGGGGACATTCCTCCTGAAAGGTGTGAACTCCCACCATACTTGTGTAATAAACGAGCAAAACCCAAATCCCCCCCCAAAAGAGAAAGACAAAGGCAAAATTCCACAACTTGTAGCCTAATAAAACATCAGCAGAACCAATTTGTCCATTTCATTCTTGAAACAAAACGCCCAACATGAAGAACCGGAATTGACGAGGTGAACGTGAAGGCAACACAGTGAGGAAAACGAGGAATGCCCCTGCGCATCTTCAGCGAGCAGTACGGTAAGCCCTCCGGGAGGTTCTGTACGTGGCAGCGACTAAAACCCCTCTGTCCCGCTCCAGACCCTCAGGTGCCGAGCGGGTTCACGTCCTCGAAGCGCAGCGGGAGGTTCTGCTTCGGATTCCGACAGAATCAGGTGAGCAAACCGGACGCGCTCGGTGTAATTGAGCCCCAGAAAGCCGCCGTCCCATCAGCCTGGCTGAGCCCGCGTCTCCCGAACATGTTGGGACGGTTGTCAACAGCGACCGGGTCCGACGGGGCTTCCACGCGGGGCCGGATCCCGGATCCCGGACGGCGGACAGCGGACGCGGCGGACGGGGCCAGCAGTTCGCTGCCGTCCGCGTTTCTCTGTCATGTTCGCGGGACGAACATGTCGCTGTGAGACGAAGCTCAGCAGCGTCTCACGGCGACTCGGGACAAAGTTTGGAAATTGTGCGCGAACTTTGTCTCGGACGGCGTCCCCGGAAGGACACGGCGGGTCCCCGAAACCACGGAGAGGCGCCGAACGTGGGGCAGAATGTCGGGTTCGGGCTCGGTTAGTTGGAGCCTCGGCACATGTCGCGCAGGACATGAACCGGTGTCGCTCGTTTCTAGAACTTGCTGTTGCGCTGACGTCATCGGGCGGCCAGTGTCCAGATGTAGAACAGATGAGCTGCACACTGAGAATCTGCAGAGCAAAACTTCACGTCTGTGCCGCCGCAAGTTACTTTATTTCAACTTTTTTAAACGTTGACAAATATAAAATACATAGAAAAACATGACATGGACTAAGATCTTTATCGCATGTAAAATATGTGGCATATGTTGAAGAATAAGGACACTTTCTGTGGGAAAGATGTTGCAGAGTTTTTTTCTTTTTAATTAAAACTAGTTTTCATTCATGTCACCGATGAAATGCTGAACGATGAATATTTCTACAGTTACTTCTTTGTTATTCTCATGTGTTAGTGTTCCCATTATTTTCAGTTTCCTTTGGAGATGACGTAAACGATGGACAAATATTCAAAACGGATTCCAGCTATAAATATTCTTTTAGTTGTCATCGTTCTCTTCCAGGTGCCTTAAAATCAAGGCGACATTAATAACTTTTCTGTGGTCAGACCAGGTTCTGACCCGGGTCATTAATCTTAGATGCGGAGCAACGATTATTTCCTTTTGTTGTGTACCCTGCTGATTTATCTTTTCCATGGTTATGTTGATCTATGACATATCAGTATTTTGAAACCATGAAAAGTTAGGCCTTTTTTTTCTCGGAACATCTTTAAATGATTTATCGTTGCATGTTGGGATATTAGAAGGTTGAACCAGTTGTCAGGACACAGAGGTTAGAAATTACCAGAGGAGACGTCTTCCTTTAGCCTGCAGTTAATGATTGTTTAATCTGTAATTTTTTTAAAACATAAGAAGTTGTTTGTTTTTTAAATATCAGAAAAGTATAGAAAACCACTGTTGCAGTGATTTCCATCTTTGACTTCTTCAGTGTCCTGCTGTGGCTGGCTGAGGCTTTTCTTGGTCGAGCTGTCACGTTCCCCTCGTGCCTCTGTAGGTTTCCTCCCACACGCCACATACATGCATGTTCCTGTAGGAGTGAACGTGAGCGTGAATAGTCGTGATCTGCACAGCACTGACCCACCTCTCACCCAACATCAGCTGAGTCGTACAATCCAAGGACTCTAACAAAAAAGCAATTTAATTAATGGAAGATCAACCGCCGGTGGCTCATCAGGTTGAAAGGGTTCAGTGACAAAAAAGAGAGACCTGGGCTTTGTCCACCCTCAGCAAAGAGAACACACTGTCCCCGGGTAACGGGTTGAATGTCTGCCCTACACGCCTGCTGCCCTGCAGTGATTTATACGCGACACAATGGCAGTTATTGCACATGGCAGCTGCTGGATTGTTTGTAGTTGTAAGGCAGCAAAAGGAGCGAAGCCATTAATCTGTCAGCCGAGGCCGATGACTTGTTTGATACGAACTGCGACGTACAACCCATGTGACGTTTTAAATCTTTACGTTCTGTTCCTCGTGTGTAGTGTCCAGTCTGATGTCCTCCTTATTATAAATATTGAAACGCCGCCCATCTAGATGCCCTTTTTCAAAACAATAAAACATTATTTGAATGAGCCTTCTGTGCTTACACAAGCCCAAATGTTTGTGGACGTGGTGTGTTTGAGTGTGTGTGCGCTCAGGTCCATATATGGACGCTTGTGTAAACGCACATGCATCTTTGAGCCCATCTGTCACTCTCTGCTAATATTTGGCGTGAAAAGGAGTCGACTCCGTTAGTGCCGACTGTGCTGTATCACCAACACATCGATGACTCCGCCGGTTGCCACGTAAAGAGGGATGTTGCTCGTTTTTAACAGCAACATGGGTGCTGATCCAATAGAATCTGAAACATATTTGGCCCAGTGTTGACCACACATGGCCAGCAGAAGTCCATGATGATCTGTAACACCACTCTTCCTTCCTGAAACTGTCTAGTTTATAGGCTTGACTGAACTCTGCTGGAACTGCTCGCTCGTGTTATCGGAGGGCAGGGGGAGACTAAAATGCCAAGAGGAGTGTTTCCATTTGTTGGCTGCCGATGTGAAGTTGTGAAAGTGCATCGAACGCATGTTCTTCACTCACGTTAAGCAGAAGTGAAAGTCAAAGCTGTGCAGAAGTCTTTCCAGTTGTCTTATAATAAATTTAATAATCTGCCAGCAAATATTTCAATATAACTGTAAGTTGGACACTCACACTTGGGGGGACAGCAACTAGTCTCAAGTTTGAATTTGAGATTGTTGAGTCATGTGACATGCATATACTGTGTCGCTCTGCACGCTTGTTTTAGCACGATGATGTAGATCTGAATTATGTTTATCGTGGCAGATCCGTTTATCGCTGATTTTCAGCCAGAAAATGACCTCTTTTATTTTTTTGTATGACGGGTTTGTTGCACATCTCAGTGCCACATTTGCTCTGCGGGGTGTGCAGTGAGTTGGAAAGCATGCAGCTCCCTTCATATTGCAGATGACTGCTTTCTCGCTGCTTGCTAGTTTTATCAAAATGCTGGAATTTGGACGCGTCTGCCAAAATGTAATCCAGACGTATTGTGAACTGACACGATAACTCTGCAAGCAACACAAGCCACCAAGCAGGGCGTTCCCACTCTTTGTAACGAGTTTTGCAATGAAGCATCCGGCCTTTTCAGCTCCCTCCGTGAAATAGTTCCATCTCTTTTTGGTTTAAGGGAACCACTCTTAAACCGAGAGGTTCGTGGCCCCTCAAGGAACGGGCTGCAGATCAGTCTGTTCTCGTTCTTTTCCTTCTGGTAACCTTCTTACTTCTTACAGGTTGGATAAATTATCTTGATAGTTTATTTTGTAAAACACATTTCTACATTAAAAAAAATTAAATTAGGTCTTCTGCAGCCTTTTGTGCTATTGCTTACATGTCTCGTCAGATTAGATTTTGGGCTTGTGGGATAAAAGCACGGATGAGAAACATCAGTTTTGTTGTTTGTTTTGGAGAATGGCTGTTGAATCCTCATCTCTATATAATGTGATTTCCCTAAGAACTGAAAACAACATGTACTTTCAGAACTTCCCCCGTTGGTGCTTGTGTGACCAGAGACAGCTGCTGCTCCAACCGGCCAGGTTTTTCTCTGTCGATGTTTTCAAGTCGAGTTACATCCAAAAGAACAGAAGAACAAGCAAAATACAGATGTGGGGGATTTTCCTCCCTCAGACAGTGTTCCTGAGAAACCCCTGGCCTGTTGGAGACCTTGTAGATCCTGACTGCTTTGCCAGAGATTGTGTTTCTTTGGTTCCCTCTCTCTCTCACTCTCTCACTCTCTTGGATGCAGAATAGTCTGGAAAAATCCACTAGTTGGCTAGAAAGATGCCGAGATCCTGAATTGCTTTCATTGTGGCAACCTGTGCCAAAGCGGAGCTCTGTAAGTCAGTGCGCTCACTCTCTGGTGTTCACAGTAATATCGAAGACAGATGATGATTTTTGCTCGTTTTGAGGAGAGACTAAAATAGAAATACACCTGTCCTGCTCTGTTCTCTCCTCGGTGTAATTCACTAGGTTTGCTAGAAATGCCAGGAAAAGGTCACGACTGGGGAATGTTAGGTAGTAAATGTAACAGGCCAATTTCCAGGAATGTGACACGGGTGCTGCAGCCTGCAACAACAGGCGGCCCTGTTTGGACTGGGTGAGCACGCGGGCTGGAAATCGCAAGAAGAAAGACTTGGTCTGTTTATTTCTAGTTTAGCTTAGTTTGCTTAAGACTAGGCTGATAGTTCTCTGGGCTGCTGCGCATTAAGTAAACCTGAATCACAGTTAGTTTACGTTCTGGGGCACTTTCCTGCCGATGAAGAAGCCGTATTTGTAAAGCTTTCGGAGGGAAGCAACAGTTGCTCGTAGGTTTTACAACATGCAGAACAGTCGAATGAAGTGTGGTGTTTTTATTTTCAGCAAACGAAAAGGAGATAAAGAAATTTAGGTGAAAGGAAAAATCAGCAAAACTGCATCTGTTGCACACAGCTGAAAATGTTTGGTGCAGGCCAGTGATGATTCAAGGCCACTGACTGCAACCATCATTCGCAGATGACCCGTACTCAGTCCGTACCAGTCGAAACCTCATGGTTCTCTGCGGAGACGTGCTGGATGGCCTGCAGCTGTGAATTTTTGTGTGAATGGTTATGTGTATGTGCGTGTCTGCCCCTGTGATGAACCGTGCGTATGTGTGTTCAACCTTTTGCCAAGCCCAGCCCCCCCAAATATTTACAGGATGAGAATAATATTTTTGGTGGATCCAATTTTTATTTAAAATTTTTTGTTTTATTCATCTGAATGTGCAAGATTTAGTTTTTTGTGCAAAGTTTTGCATACAACTCAACATAATTTCAATCACATTTGTTTAAGATATTCAAAGATTAATTGTTTTGTTTTGTTTTATTTTAAATTTAGCACATTTATTTCCACATTAGTGAAGTATGTCATTCCCCTGCTGCTTGCAGCTCCCAACAAGTTAGGACAGCCCTGCAGCAGGAAGACAGCGTCACTCTTCTGCGTTGAGAATACAGATTTATTTTTTTTTTTTTCTGGCTTTTACTCTGAAACCAACAAGTAACACCAAGTGTGTGTTGTTCTGTGGATGTCAGTCCAGTCATGTTCTAAAGTACTTTATATACAGCCACTGACCTACATTTGCAGACATAAATGTGGTGCAAAATAACCATAACTGCTTAAACGGAGAGTCAACAACTTTTTTCCACCGACGTAATTAATAACAGAAGCATTGTTAAAATGTGCGTGATGTTTCCTGCCTGCTTCTGTTCCTTCTTAACATCATTAGGTGGTTATTAAAAAACCTGCCGATGTAGCGTCTGAATCTGAACTGAATCACACTGGACAGTCACAGAGATGTGTGTGTGTGTGTGTGTGTGTGTGTGTGTTCTTTTTTTTTTTAAACCATTTCACAAACCACAGCACCAGCAAAACCTCCAGTTGGTGTGAGGGTCTTGGGTGTTTGCTTCATTGCAGGCTCCATTTGGCACAAATAAACCGGTTCTACCTTCCACCATGTTTGTTTTCCAAGGCGTTACACACGATCCACTGGACATCTGTCGCCGGCAGACACGTGTGCTGTTGTTCACCTTTTATTTCGGTCTCACAATGTCTTAAGGCCCAAAATAAATGTTCCTGGCACCAGTAGAAAGTTGACTTGCGTTTCGTCTGCTGGTGTCATGTACAGTATAAGTGGAGCGATTTCTTTTTCGCCCGGAGCAGTTATTACCACGCTAACAATTAAGGGGGAACTTTCCCACTTTTCATCTTCTACCACAGGCAACAGAAAGCAGTTATTACAGGGAAGAGAGGTGATGAAGCACAGTTAAAGGAAATCCCAGAGGAGAAAGTATTGCAGGGTCACATCTCGCCTAAAAGCTGATCTCAAAGCTTTACTGTGAAATACAATCATCATTTACTTCTGCTTTCTCAGCTCTATTATTTTCTTTTATTATTGATTACATTATTTCTCTAAAAAGGAAATCTTAATAAACCTACAAACAATGGGCTTTACGTGGCATCTGTGTCTACTGTTAATTACAACTTGACTTAAACGCTCTGCACACATAGAATTTAACCAAGAATCGACGTTAACATTTCAACGCAGGCTGTCTGTGACCTTCTGCAGTGCAAGCTCGGCATCTTGATTCACTTACAGTGAACACTGAGCTTTATTTAGTCATGCATGAGTCATAAACACTTTTCATTGAAGCATCTGGTGACAATGAGAAGGAAAATGAACGTACTACTGCAGCCGCACTTCATGGCTGTGACCCTGTAAATTTAAATTATGTTGCATTGAAGATACACAAGGTTTAATTACCGGTAAATTACATTTTCCACACTCTCCAATAATTATTCTTTAACAAAGAGAACTGGGCATTGAAGCTGCCGTGACGACATGCCTCCATGCAGGCACTAGTGACTCATTTAGAAGACTCACACTGGAAACTTTGAATAATATCGGACCCTCTGGTAATTCAGAACAGAACCACAGCATGTTTTTGTAAACTGTGGACTAAGGGTAATGAAAAGTGCACATTTGTTTGTGTGCGTGGTTTAAGAATAAAAAGGACAGTTTCGTCGTTAAAATTCTGTTTCTCATCCTCCAGTAGCCACAGTGAAACTCGATTGACGATGCCAATTACGGATGGGCGCAGTATTCGTGACATGAAAACGCTGTACGATGATTTCATGACCTGATGTGATTATGTTTGTCTTTGAAGGTTGTTGAAAGTGACATCATGAGAAAGTCCCTGTCTTTCGTCTCCTGGACGCTGTCCTTCTTCTGCTGCTGCTGGATCACCCGGGCAGAGGTCTTTACCTCCATAGGCAAGTTTGAAAACCCGTGTGTGTGTTTTCTCTAATTGCAGTTTACAGTTTGTCTGCTTTCATTTAGTCAAGCAAGGAAGTTTCTTAACTCACTTTGCCACAAAATTCATAATGACTCATCAAACGTGACTTGTGGGGCAGTTATTCCAATTGTGCAGTGCAACGAGAAAAATCCCTGAATTTGCTTTGACAACTACATTAAATGTGTTTAAGCTGCACTCCATTTCATTCAGGGACACGTTTCTTTTTAATGTTGAGTTAGGAAGGATTCATGCCTTTATCTAAATGTGGTTATTGTATGTTACAAACTGCTACTACACAACCTGCAAAGTGGTTGGAACTGCTTAATATAAATTGAGGTGACTTATATTGTTTATTTTTTTTTTATGCATTTTCGTCACCTCAACGGCCCAAAACACAGAATTCAATAATAATTCTAAAATATGATGAATTTGTTCCAGGTTAAAATTAGGCAGACCTTCATTATCTGCAGTGTTAATCTTAATCTAACCTTTGCATTTCTGGCTGCATGAAACATAAAAAGGTGTGTCAGGCCGGCAGCATGGCTGTACTCTGCAATATTTACATAGATTTAAATGAGAAAATCGCAGCTTTTAAAGTCGCCTTTAGTGAAAACTGCCCTGAACAGGAGCAGAGTGTGTGTGTGTGTGTGTGTGTAGAGCAAAAGAGTTTTTCTTTTTTCGCTCAAGAATGTGTTTAAGCTTTAAATGGAAGATGTGGACAGGAAGGCAGTAAAATGTAAGTTTATTTGAGGTGCCCTGAATAACTCAGTGGTCCAGTGATTCCCTTTTGGGGGGAACATGAGCACTGATTCATGCTCAGCTGATTTCTGAAGGTGAAGTTACAGTATCACTTCAGGAGAAAGGCCTTTTGTGCTTTTAATTCCCTCAGTGTGACACGTGGGACGAGAACAACAGACTCACACAAAAAACCAAAGTCTGCAGCACCGTAGACATGTGAGTCCTGTCAGTTAACAGCCACCAAGAACAACATTGATCTACTGCACTTGGCTGATCAGATATGCTGCTTTTAGGAAATTGTTTCCTTTTTTTTCTTTCTTCCCTGGCTGCCTCTGGGAATTAATCCTTGTTGAGGATTTCCATTGGTTTGTTCACACTACACGCCATCTATCCCCACAGAAGTGTTCGGGTCATTGGAAGAAATTCTATGCAATCACAGTTTGTGGCTAAAGACATTTATTTTCCCCCTCAGCCCAAGTCTGAGGCAAACAGTGGTTACAGAAATACATTTTATAGGTTTTTGAAGGTTTAAAGTCACATAGAGGTTCTCAGTCAGCACTAGCAACACTCTGTGAGGATGTTTGTGGACTGAATTTTAACATAAAAATGTCTTGTAAGGCATAAAACCAGGAAACTGCAACTTTTCATTGCACAAACTAAAGTCTAAATATAGCATTTTCTGCCTATTTTAGGTAATTTTTCATAATTAAACAAGAATGTGGAAACAGGAAGTATGAGCACTAACTGACAAAGGTGTCTTGTTCACTAATCCACGTGTGTCTCCCTGTGTGTGTTTGTCTCTGCAGGACAAATGACAGACCTGGTCTACACAGAAAAGGAGCTGGTTCAGTCTCTGAGGGAGTACATCAAGGCAGAGGAGTCAAAGCTTGCTGCAGTCAAAAGGTTCGTTCTTATATTCATCGATCAGCCGATACGGCTCCACAAATCCTATTATTCAACGCTGTCGTTGTTAGGTGCTTGTACTTTATTTTACCATGTCTAAGTGGCTTTGATGTGCTGTGTCTAATATTGCTCATTTTTAGGAGAGAAATATGAATAGGCAAATTAAAACTTAAAATCAGACTGAAAAAAGAATCAGAACTTTGTCTCTGAGCAGCAGACGAGAAGCAAAGTTGTTCTCTGGTCTTTTGTGTTATGTGGTAAAACAGAGATAACGTGGTTTGGAAGTTGAAACACGTGTAGTTCAGAAAAAAATCATTCTGCTGTTTCATTGAGGTATTAAAATCATCTCAACGTCACTGATTCATGGCATAAATATTAGTAATATCTCTTTCAATAACATGTACAATAGTAGTGCCAAACACTGACATCTGCTCCATCAACATTGTTGATGTAAACAGTACTGCAGAAAACTCATCTCATAAAGACGTGCGGCAACCTTCATCAACTTGTATATTACATTTGACATAATGTAATTCCACTTTAGTTTTCCGTCTCCTCTGTTTACGTGACACCGTGTACAGCACATGTCATCTTTCACTGCTGTAACATGACTTTTTCTGTCTGTCTCTTAGCTGGGCCACGAAACTGGATGCGCTGACAAGAGCGTCCACGACTGATCCAGAGGGCTACCTGGCCCACCCGGTGAACGCCTACAAACTGATGAAGAGACTCAACACGGAGTGGTCTGAGCTGGAGAGCCTGGTGCTTCAGAACCCCTCTGACGGTGAATTAGAGCTTCGGGTTTTGACGCTCTTTTCCCATTGCACCTAGCACTTTTTCTGCAGGGCTTTTCTCGGCATGTGCGAGTGGTCCCGTCACAAACGGATACCAGGGCAGAGTAATTAAAGATTTGACTGCTGCACGGAAATGTCTGTCATGCTGCACTATTCAAATGCTGAGAGACGGAGGGAGAGTGAGAAGAGAGGCAGCCATCATCGTGTGGCTGCAGCTGTTCCTCATCTCGGCATGTGTTGCTGTGTGTGTGTGTGTTTGGACATGAAAACGTGTTCTGTGTGAGGCAGATGTGTTAGCATGAGCGTGTTACACAAGTGATTCTGCATACGTGGCCGTGACTCAGACAGCTGGAAGAACTGCAGATAGAAGACACACTGTGTTTAAATATGATTTAAAACTTGTACTCACATTTGAGAGTTTTCTTTTCTTTTTCTGGTTTCCATTTTTCTTTTTACGCGTTATGCTTTTGCACTGTGAAACATGTACAGTTCATATTATAGACTCGTTTATGTAGATTAGAGGTGGTTCATCTGAATATGACTAAGCACATACAAATCATAGGAAATCTTTGGAGACTTCACCAAGCAGCACATGCTAAAATTTGTACTGATGATTACATCAAATACAGATGACGACATTTTTTAGCAGTCATCGTTTGCAAAATACGAAAAGATAGAACTGAATTTGACCGTTTGGTTTAGACAGTATGAGAAAGGATAAAACTCCTGTCCGTTATTTTCGAAAAGTGTGAAGCTGCTGTGGCCTGAAAGTTTGTACTTGCGAGGGTTAGAAACCAGAAATGTGATTTTAAAATTGTGTTTAAAAGCTGAATGTCTTGTGTGTTTCACCTCAGTTGAGGGGATCGTTGATTAAGTTTTGGGGGAATCCGTAAAAGCAGAACGACAATCTGATGTAGAACTATAGTCCTAAAAAGAAGTAAAATGCTTGCGTGCGTGTTCTCTGACAATATTTTGCTTTCATAAAAACCAGCTTCTACTCAGGAAGTACAGCCCCACATTCTAACATCCATTCATGTGCATGTGCTGCATTTAAATAAAGCCGTGTCTGCTCCTCTTACACAACGTGCTGTCAATTGAAAAACAGATTTTTGTATCAGTGGGTGAGTAAAAGGACAAAAACTGAGTTGTTATTTTTTTTATGGGTATTAATATGGAATTCTATGACGTTACTATACTGTTTTATAAACTGTTGCTGGGTCGTTGAACATTCAGCTGCTGGGTTTCATCCTCTGGTTTACTGGGTGATTAATTACATAAACATCCCTTTCTCCGCAGGGTTCATATCCAACATGTCCATGCACCGACAGTACTTCCCAGATCAGGAGGACGAGACGGGTGCAGCCAGGGCACTGATGCGTCTCCAGGACACATATCAACTGGATTCTGAGGCTTTTTCCAGAGGAAAGCTGCCAGGTAACCAAGGAGTGTCCACCGATTGTGTAAAAAAAAAAAAAAAGTATGAATATGTTGAGTTGTGAAAGACGATCTGCATCTGCCTGTAATATTTTTTGAAGTATGTTCTTGTTCTTTGCTTCTTGTGAGAAACAGTTTAGATTTTCCTGACAAAGTACATTTTTGTAAAATTAGGTCACATTGACCAGTTCTCGCTTCTGCAAGAGTTTGGTTTTAAATTACTGGAAGTCAAGGTTCGGTTGGAGCAAATTTTATTTTTGAGTCATTACTTTGCTTCTGGAACATGACTGGATATAGGATTAACTTTAAATGTGCTTAGGAGTCTAAAGACTGAAACAGCCACAGATCGTGTGCATGATGTTTAATTGAATAGAAACATAAAACATGGCATCAGACACAGAGGTACAATAATAAGCCTGAGTTCATTTAGAATAAACATTTTCTAAAATATGTGTTTAAAAGTCGTGATCATGTTATAAAGAGAGCATTTACTGGGGTGAATCCTCCCCCAGGTGTCCACAACCACGCCGTACTGACGGTGGACGACTGCTTCGACATGGGGAAGACGGCCTACAACGATGCCGATTACTATCATGCCGTGCTGTGGATGCAGCAGTCCTTGAAGCAGCTGGATGCGGGCGAGGAAGCTGTGGTTTCCAAGGTGGACATTTTGGACTACCTCAGCTATTCTGTGTACCAAATGGGAGACCTGCCTCGAGCCATCGAGCTGACACGCCGACTGGTGGCTATTGGTAAGTGCTCAGACGTGATCGTGTGTCACAGCATGAGCATTGACAGTTATGTAACTATAAATGATGAGTGATTTGAAACTAAAATATCATCTTGTAGCATATAATTAAGGAGCAGCAGTGTTCCCCCTCCCTTTACATGCACATACACCAGCTAGTTGACCAGCACAGCCTCACTCTTCTACTGTTGGGTAATTGATGGGTTGTCCTCTCGCTGTTTTACTAATCACTGCAGTCCACCTCCATCTCTCACTGCAGTGGGGCTGTGTGCTTGCCAGAGCTGAAGGGTGTAGTCCGTCCAAAGCGACGGCTGGCGGTGGCAAACTGTTATTTTAGTCACAGTATTAAGGGCTGTGTTGACAGCTGGAGGACATCTCTTTAGCGCTGTGGTTTGCTGGTTTACATGTCACGTGAAATGAGGTAGAGCAGATGTTGGAGACTTTCTTTGTGCATAAATGTAATGAATTTAAGATGAAACAGAGTCTGAATCTGTAAAAAATACAGTACAGTAGGTTAAGGAGTGAGTTGTGTTTTATAAATCGTACTGAAAATGCATGAAACATCGAGACAAAGACACAATCGCTGCATTACTCCTCGGTGTCTACTCTGGATGTAATAATCAGGATCAGTGTGTTATTTGTGAAGCGTCTCTTTTCTTCTATTGCCCTGGCAGCTGAATCATTGGCAGTGCATGCTAGATACTGCAGAGTCCAACTGCAGACCTTTAGTTGCGTGTCTCTATTTGCAGTTAAATCTATTAGACGGGCTGATTGATGGGTTTGTGAGGCAGTGGACATCAGTGTGTGTGCTGACATCAGACATCATGATTTGTTTGGTTTGAACGTGTCCTTGTGGAATTTAAATGGCTTCCAGTAAATTATTGAACTGCACATTTTCCCCCAACCGCAATTACTGACCTGAGCACACACAGTTACTGTAATGCTGGCACATGAGGCTGCAGGGCTCCTACGCACAGATAACCTGGAACCTCCGTCTGTGAACCTTCAGCTCACAGATGATTCAGTATTTCCAGCAAAAACTTTTGTTTAAAGCAAATTATAAATATTACACTGCACTAAAATAATAATCCACCAGTACCTAAATCTAATTGAACTTTTAAACATTAAAGTGCTCTCCACAACAGTTATATTATTATACTGTTGAATCATTATTATTAATGCATTAACATATAGGCAGCACTTGAATGTTGTATGTCGGTCTATGTGGAACTGATTTTCACAGCTTTATTAACTGGTGCATGTGGTCGCTCTTCCCCGCCACATCTTGAAGTGTCCCTGGGCAAGACACTGAACCCTGAACAGCCCATCCCGATCCTCAGCCGCACAGTGCCAAGTATTGGTCCCAAGCCCGGTAGAAATTGAGGAGGTTTCATCGGAAAGGGCATCTGGTGTGAAAACTGTGCCATACAAACATGTGGACAAAATGATCCGCTGTGGCAACCCTGAAATTGCAGGATTAGCCTAAAGGACAAAAATAATAATAAATTACACGTGCATAATAAAGAGTAGTGAGGTATTACTGTGGACAAAGTGGACAAAGTTGCATTTTTCATATTGGACTTTCTTTTTCATAAACTGACAGACTCCAGCCACCAGAGGGCAGGAGGAAACCTCCGCTATTTTGAGCGTTTGCTGTCCAAGCAGCTCAAGGAGGAGAACCAGGCCTACCAGCCTGCGTCTGAGGAGCCCATCCAGCTGGGGACCTACACGAGACCTAAAGATCATCTCCCAGAGAGAGAGTCGTACGAGGCCCTTTGCAGAGGAGAGGGGATCCAAATGGTGAGACGTGAAGAACAGAATTAAGGGATGTTCAATGTTTCGGTAGGACGTGTGGCACAAACACATAAATGATAAGCTTGCGTTTTTGTTTGCGTGTTCAAGTTTCTCTGGTTTGTATGAAGATGTTGTTGCGATGTTGGGAGGAGTTGATGTGTTTACTGTCGGACGTTCTCCATCTAAGTAGTAATTTTAGGCTTTGTTTAGTCTGGAAATCTCAGATCTCTTCTGCAAGTGAGGCCTGAAAACAAATCACAAGTATTCAGTACATACATACAAATTACAATTAAACCAGTTCCTCTTATTGTCCTCATGTGTTAAAACATCTTGTTAGCATTGAGATGTATATGGAAATGTGCAAACATTTGAGTCAAAACCTTCATTATGTGTTTTCCAGAATGAAGCGAGGCGCAGTCGTTTGTTCTGTCGCTACCGGGACGGAAAGAGGAACCCTCGTCTGCTGCTGAAGCCTGTAAAGGAGGAGGATGAGTGGGACAGCCCCCACATCGTCCGTTACCTGGACTTCCTCTCAAATGAAGAGATTGAGAAAATTAAGGAGCTGGCTAAACCCAATGTGAGACAAAAAGCAATATATAAATAATGATCGTAACACTGATCTGCTGTAGAGCCGCACTCTGCTCAAACATTTCTATCAATAACCAGCAGGTGCTTTTTATTTGTCAGATGGATTTGTTGGATGCTGTACAATATCTTTTGTATTCAACACTTAATCACATCACTCATCATCAAAACTCCAGAACAAACATTATATTCATGACGTAAAATATGGTTTAGACTAAAGAGATTTATGTGGCACAGCACAAAAGGTCAAGCATTAACTTTCTTTTTGTGTGTGTGTGTGTGTGTTTGTGTGTGTGTTTGCAGCTGGCCAGAGCCACTGTCCGTGATCCCAAAACAGGCGTCCTGACCACAGCCAACTACAGAGTATCAAAAAGGTAACTCGTTCTGAGCTGATGTCCATGGGTTAACGCACACAAATCCATATTATTAGTTTTTGTTACTAGTCGTGAAATAGTAGGGCCATTTTTTTTTCATTACTTTGAGAGATCCCAGAGCTTGGAAGCATGTTCTAAGCTGCCCTCAGTGTGAGGAACACTGAACACAAGCGGAAGTCGGTTTCTGTCAAATAAACGTGAATGAGGCTTTTGGTTTCATCTGGCTATTTGTTATTTGCATTTTTAGAAATTCTTATTTTTCAGACCTGAAGACAAAGAGCATTAAAGAACAGGAAGATGATTATATGCACGTCGTGTAGTTCTTTTTGCACCTGCCCGCATGCACATGTGTGTGACATTTTGTCGTTTTTCAGTGCGTGGTTGGATGCAGTGGACGACGATGTCATTGCAAGAGTCAATCAGAGAATGGAAGACCTCACAGGCCTCGCAGTCGACACCGCAGAGTTACTGCAGGTAATCTAAGCCCAGAGAAATGCTGCACGATGCTGCATTTTTCACAGAAAACAAACTAATTTCGTTTTTTTACATACGTCTCTGTCAATGACTGACCAGGTTGCTAACTATGGAGTTGGGGGACAGTACGAACCACATTTTGACTTCTCGAGGGTAAGTCAGAAGGGTGTGAAATTAATCTGACTTTGCACATTTACCAATTTTGCAAGATTTTCTTTAAAACAATCCCACTGACCTTTATGCTTTCGAACAGTTTGAGGCTCAGAAGCCGAGATGTTGAAGTTGCAGTACGTCACACTGGTGTTAAGAGTTGGCGGACGCAGGGGCCATCTTGCGAAAAAATCAATGCGCAGTTTTTCTGTGGCTTCACGCAAGATCTGCCAATTCAGATACAGTTGAATTAGCAAATGTAAGGCTGCACTTGTCTACTGACTTTTCAGACTCGGTGGAGTCCTCACAAGATGGCGACTGCATCCCCCATCAGTTAACATGCGTTGACGTCATTTTCACATTCTATGCACAATTCTAGGGCCAAACCTCAAAGTCTTTTACCATAAACAGTAAGATCTGAAATCCAAAACTTGTAGCTAGTGAAGAGAGGAGGTTTGTGTTTTTAATTTGGCAATAAACTGAGGGTTATCATTTTTGCTTAACCCCAAATACAGCTGCAAGTCAAAAATGGGAGGATAAAAAAGCATGAGGCGATTCTAATGATCAGTGAGAGAGGATTTACCGTCTAAACATACCCCCAGGTTATATCTCTGTGGGTTTGACGTCCAAGGTTGTCCTGCAGAGAGAGAGAGAGAGATGTACTTCTTCTATTTTCATTTAACATGAGGAAATGTTGAGATAACTAAGCCTCGCTCTGTTATATCTGGCCACCATCCCTGAATTTCTAATCTAATCTAACATGTTTTGCTTCATCTGGGACAAAGAATCCACACAAATTCATTTGTTCAGTGCTGGAATCCTCAGTTCAAGCCAAAATGATTCATGTTATCTTTTATGCTCATTTAGAGCCAGTTTTTATTTGAACAGATGAAAGATGTAATTCACTTTTGTTTGTGACAGTGGATTTTAGTCGGTGTGAGTGTATTCGTGGCCTTTGCGGCGGCCTCCTGCTGTGAGTGTCTGTGCTGTTTGGTTAAACGTTATAAACATCTGTTGCAGCGTCCTTTTGACAGCAACCTCAAGGTCGATGGAAATAGACTTGCTACCTTCCTAAACTATGTAAGTACGTGTGTGGGCGTGTTTGCGTCATGTATTTTCACTTTTGAATTTTATCTTTATAGAAAGATGAACCTGATGCTTTCAAAAGATTAGGCACGGGAAATCGCGTGGCGACTTTTTTGAACTACGTAAGTACGCGCATCCAGTCGCCGTTGATTGAAGGTTGCTGGCGGCTGTCACCTGACCTCTCCGTCCTTCTTTTTGTTTGAGCTTCACGGGCATAATCACAAGCTCTGGTTCAATCTTGGACTTGGATTGATTGACTCTCACAGAGATCTGCCCATTGGCTTTGGTGCTGGATAAAAATCCCATCACCTGCGTGACGGAGACACTTTAGAGGCAAACATCCAAAAATGGAGTTTGTCTGTCAATCAGTTCCAGTACATGTTGTGGAGAGTTTTGTTGGCCATCCCCATTAACAGGCTGATTGAGAAGCTGATCCTCAGTTTTACTCTTGCTAACACTGGGTTGCACCCAAAGTTTTTTTTTACTGAGGTTTGTATCTGAATGACGTTTCCTTGTAGTATATAACTGTAGTAAACACTGTCATGCATGTATATTAAATTATTCATCTAAAGTACATCATATACATGAAAATGCTTTTCTGGATAAGTTTAAATTGAACAACAGCGTGTAACAATGTATGAGGACAGAAGATAATTATTTGGGCAGGAAAACTGCAAAAAAATACCCATAATATTACACACTTAATTTTTGTGTATCGATTGTAATTATCCAAAGAATGTTTATTTGTAATGAAACATAGTGACACAGTTTAGATAAAAAAATGTACAGTAGATTACAGCTGAGTGATGCATGGGTGTGTGGAACCACTGTTGGTTAATTTAAAGACCGTGTTCTTTTCTCCATATTACGTTTTTCTTCATTGCTCGTCTTCTTCCACTTGTCATTTTGTTCCCCTTGTGTCTTGCACAAACATACAAACACATCAAAACATGACATATGATTTTTATTATTTACATACAGGATATAAACATGTTTAAAATATCAGATTTTTGATTTTGTTCTTTGGACAATACGATGGCAAACCACATTATGTAGATGATGAAACATACATGTCATTTATATTACACTCTTTGTGCTGTCCATTGTCTTTGGTTACATTTTACACGACGTCCCGAGTGGTTCAATAGTTCGTGGTGGATTGTTGAATGTTCTTTATGGACAAAACACCAAGTTTCCAACCAGTGAGATGTTTTTTGCTTATTGTTTTCTTAGATGAGTGATGTGGAGGCAGGAGGTGCCACTGTGTTTCCAGACTTTGGAGCAGCAATCTGGCCCAGAAAGGTGACAACAATAATTATTTTTTTTTAAGTAATCATTTTTGGGATTTTTTTACCTCTGAAGTGTATGTGAGGGTTTTTACTTTATGTAATTATGCTGATGGAATCAGACATGATGTTGGTAGAAACACTGTTACTGAAAGGAGAATATTAGAAAAATACAACATTTTTGATCACAAAGCCTTGCAAAACATTTCTTTGTCTAAGCAGAGTTAGAAATACTTTTAAAACTCTGCTGTAAAGAGTTTACAACGCAACTTCAACACACTCTCATCAGCCACAATATTAGTACCACCTGGTAGTTGTAATGTGACGATGGACAGAGTTTTTCCCGTGTCCTCAGACCAATGTGAAACTGCAGTAAACCCCTGTCAGCCTGAAAGCCACTTTAGCCCCTTGTGCTTCAGGTGTTTTATTTAACATTTGCCTCATTGTGTGTTGAGGGTTTGACTTGTTTCACTCTTGGTCAAAAGTGCATGTTAAAACATTTTTCTTGAATTTCCCAACAGGGGACAGCAGTGTTCTGGTATAATCTGTTCAGGAGCGGTGAAGGAGACTATAGGACCAGGCATGCAGCCTGTCCTGTATTAGTAGGAAGTAAATGGGGTAAGTCGACAAGTATTTATGCACTGAGACCAGAAATATACGATGCGATATGTAACACAGCAGATGCTGATGGTGTAAATCTGTATGAACAGAAGATGATCTGACTTTTTTTAAATTCAAGTCAAAATTAAGTCAGAATTTCTAGACAAACAATTCTGAGAAAAGTCAGAAACTCAGATTTTTCTGTTGTTTTTCCAGTGGCACTGATCTTTCCAGTATGCAGCAGTGATACCAAACGCTTTAAATCTTTTCCGTCACCGCCACCACCTCAGTAATGGAACTTGACGGGTGTTGATTTGTGGTGCACCTCAGTTGAACAAGACATTAACTCGCTTTTCTGTCACTGGTGGTCATGATTTGTTTGTTTTTCCGTTTCTTCAGTGTCAAACAAGTGGTTCCATGAGCGAGGACAGGAATTCCGGAGACCATGTGGCCTGACAGAAGTGGACTGAAGCTTGGCCCAAACTTGAGGGACACACACACAAACACACCCCAAAGTGCCTTCATTTTGGCAATGATGCAACTCACACACATTTTACACACTTACACAAGTGTTTTTCCCTTAAATTGTCCACAAGTTCATTACATATTTAATGAGGAAATTCTGAGTGAGATCTGGCTGGATTATATCTTTTTTTCCTCCATTAAAGATGTAGCTCAGTCATGGATCAACACTTGATTAAGTGAATTAAGGTGAGAATTAAATTAAAGAATATGTGTGTACAGCAAACAGGGTCAAGAGTCAGCACACTTCATTTTTTCAACAGGTAGAGCCATATGTACAAGTCTAGTGTCAAATTTCTTTATCGAAAGAAAATATCGATACTCGTGTAATTTGGCTGTTGGGTGAAATAACTTGTTTTAGCCTCAAAGAGAAAGTAAAGAATCTATTTTTGCATAAATAAAAAATCTGCTTTTAGTAGTGGACTCAGGCTTTTGAACCCAGTTGTTCAGGTGGCCATCAACTCTGCTGCATAATTATTTTGTATGAAAATAGTTTCAAGTTCTTTTTCACCTTGTTGCATAGAAATAAACTCCTGAGTAAAAAAGAATTGGCTGTATGTTCTTTCCAAACAACTATTTTAGAGCAAAATTGTACTAATATTCTTTCATTTAATTGTTGGTCTTTTTGCATCCAAAGTGTTTTATACGGCTTCAAGCCAGAGCAGATAAATACATTTCCTCCAAATCCTGTCCAGAAAGTTTTTTTTTTTATATATGGTATTTAAATTATTGCAGTTGTTACATTGTGTGGCTTTTCTACACAGTCGCAAACAAGTAAGTCAATAAACAGTGTCTTCTATTAAAAAGTTTTTGTCTTCATTTCTCAGTCTGCAATAAAAATATTCTTTTCGCCCACATGACCAGATTATCAGATGGACCTTCAGAGAATATTCACCGCCTCCAACATTTTCCTCTGAAGCAGACAACCCTCACTGAAACTCAGGCGCTCCCCTCAGAGGAAAATATGTTTTACAACCACATACAATATGCAAATTAACGTAATATAGAGCAAATATACGCAGATCAACCACTGTTACAGCTGCTGCCTTTTAGCTGGAAGGTCGTGGGTTCAATTCCCTGGCCCACTGTGTCCTCTCTGTGTGGTCCGCAGGTTCGAGATGTGTGGGATGAAGACCACACCTGCAGGAGACAGAGAAACAAAGAAGCTTTACATTAATAAAAAAAACACAGTAATAATTCAAGATTGACAGTTTGGTAAAAACGTGCATGTCAGTGACAGCAATAAAGAGGTTTGAAGTCTCTCCAAACCGGGCGATGGTCTTTCTACACAGGAATCAGAATCGGAAATCAGACACTTAAGTCAAGGACAGGGGTGTCAGGGGTTTATTAGAACCGAATCTGCAGAAGATGGGACATAACATGGAGAAAGTATCACCACATGTTCTCGGGTCAGGGACATTCTGTGTGTGTGTCCCTCAAACAGGTCTCAGGAGTCCGGACTGTAGATGGCGCCGCGTCTCACTCCAGGCCTCCCAGTCTTTCTGAATTAGTGGTGATCGTGTATTCGTGTGGATGTTGGATCTCTGTTTTTGTTGTTTTGGTCATTTTGTGTCTTTGGTCACTTGTTGTGTCAGTTATTAGTCGTTTGGGTCATTTTTTCCTTTTTTTTTGTGGTTGTTTTCACTCCTTTAGTGTCTTTTAGCTGAACTCTTTCAAACCAGAAATTGGAGCAATAAACCTTGACATGACTCCTCAGTAGCTCTGCGTTAAAAAACGACATTCAATGGCTCATTTCTGTTGAAGACTCATCCCAGCTCACGATGACATGACCTGGAATAACTGAGAATAAAGTTCATAAACCCTTAATGGCACGTTTCCTGTGATGTGGGCCGCCGGTGGACAGCTGGCGGACTGCGGCGCTGCCGGAGCCGGCTGAGCTGGGAACCAGTGAGCTCATCGTGGCTGCACGGAGCGGAGGGCGGGGCTCCCAGCATCATCACCCCCGGCCATCACCGCCTCATTGTACGGGCTGCTGCTGATGCTGAGACCGTAGCGGAGGCGGCGGTTAATGTCTTCAAGAAAAGAGACGGACGGACGGACGGACAGAATGCCACGGACGCGGTTTGACGCACTATGAGCATCGATCACTAGGTAAGGGGAAGACTAACAGGCTGGTGGGTTTCCCACCGTTTGAACTGGGAATTATGGGGATGAGCTGGGGCCTGCTGGTCTGTGTCGGAGCGACGTACACGGGCTCGTTTTCGTTTCACTGTCGCTTTGATCCAGATTTGAGTGAAGGCCGGATCCGTGAACGGCTCCATCCTGCACGATGGAAACCGGAAAAGTCTCATTCGGTCGCGTCCATCCTGCATGTCGGAAGTCGCAGGCCTACGCTGGTAAACCCTGCAGAGACAACTAGGATCGAGCCTGCGTCCGCTTCTGGGTTTTCCCATCGCCATGCAGGGCCGACGGATGCGCACGCCGCCGCGCTGCCGCCGCTCTGCCGCTGCCGCTGCGCTGCCGCCGCGCTGCTGCCGCGCTGCCGCTGCCTGCCGCAGCCACTGCGCTGCGCTGCCGCCACCGCTGCCGCTGCCGCTGCTAGGCGTTTGGTAGCAGCGACGCGTCCAGCTGTTTCGTGTTTCGGCTGAAATCGGACGGACTCGCGCTGGGCTCAGTAACGGAACCGGTCCGGACGTGCATTTCCCCGACGCGCTGCTCGTTGCAGGAGGATGCTGCTTCGGCGTGAGCTGTCAGGGCCCGCAGCCCGCAGCCTGCTGCCGCCTCCGGATGATGTGACACACGCTTCACCCCCCGCGGAGAACGGGGGGCATCTGTGACAGCGCTGTTTTAGGGTCAGCACACACACGTAGGCCGGTCACTGCCCGAGGTGAGACTTCATAGATTCCAAGATCCATCCGACAGTCGATGGAGCGAAGAGATCCAGCGGAATCAGAGGAATAAAAATCCGTGTAACAGTGGAATCGATCCGGGGCCTGTGACTGTCACAGTAATGGCGTTGATGCGGTCAATGGTGGGAGCTGAATTCGAACGGCCCCACACATGTGTGGACCCCTGTGATGCTTCCAGATGTGACCACACTTAGATTTCAGCTCGTACAGGTTTTCTGCTTCATGTGTTACTGCTGATCTTCCTGAATCCCACTTTAAAACCCACTTTTTAATGTTTTTTAATTTTAATTTTTAAAGGTGTGACATTTAACGTATGGACCCAAAAGAGCACGACATGGGATTGGGCAGTCTGATCCCCAAACAGTGATGACGTGTGCAAATTCATAATGTAAAGTTGAATTCCACACAGCAGCGGAGGAGTGTGTTTGCAGCTCTGTGGATGCACACGCTGCATGATTTGACCTCCGGCAGATGGACTGAAAGTCGTTTTGGTCTTTAACTTTAACACAGTCTGAAAACAGCAGGAGCCTGATGCCACTTTGAACCAACTTACGTCACAAACACTTTTGGGCAGCGCTGGCGTGGGTCTAACTTTTGCTGACTCAGTTGCATAACGTGGATTAGGAAAAAGGGGAAATGGTCCAGAGGGACCACAACAGAAAGCCAGATTAAACCAAAAGTGCCTGTTGGTTGAGCAGTTACCAACGCAAAGCACTAAAAACGTCTGTAAGTCTCGGGCTGGTGTGAAAGACAATATGGAGAAAACCATCATTCTGTGATGATAATGTCAGAGTAAACACATTTGCTGCTTAATTTTTGATGGTTCAGGTCAAAAGTTGGTGTAGAATTTTGATTATTTAGGGTTTTGTCTGTGGAATTGAGACTATCGTGATAATCTGGAACCAAAAATGTTCAGACGCTCCATTCAGCATCATTTGCAAATACACTGCATTAATTTGCAACAAATTGCAAACAATTAGTCTCATTTCTCTTTCACAGTTCAGTTTTTCATGCTGTCAGTCAAGTGCATAATCTGAATCAGATTACATAATAAGATCCAGTATTTGACCAAGTAGAACTAGACTCTTTAATCCCGACACTAACCCGAGGCTTTAGCTGTGGTTTGACAGGATGCTGAATGGCAGATGGAAGATTGCAATATAGAAAATGAATTTAAAAAGCATTATATTCAAAAGATACCTGCTGGGGAATTTCAGAATGGAAGCCCACTCCTGTTTGTTCTCCTACAAGGTCCCAAATTACAACGATCAGTTTACAGTGTATGAAACCTGTAACATCTGTACAAAGTGCAGATGTTGCAGAACAAAGTAGCTGACTTTCCATTTATTGGATGACGTAAAATCAAATTGGAGTGAATGAGCCAGATTTGAAAAACATAAAGTAATAACCCACGGCATTTAATGCAGCGTTGGCAACAGCCCAAATGATTAAAAATAGCTGAATATGTGCTTCAATATTTTCTGGTGATTTCTACTGTTAGACTGAAGCCTGCAGGCAGCAGCAGGGCGTCTGTTTCTGTTCTTATCTGGAAGATTCAGTGCTAACCAGCTCATTCCATGTTCGGGGAAAGTGGGTCATGGTGCCAGTGAGCTTCATGTTGTACAGTCACACACACACACAAACAGTCCGTGCTGAGCGAGTAAATGGGCCGGTCGGCTCACTGACGTCGGTTCTTACCGCTCGTGTTTGTCTGTCGGATGCCGAGCGGCTCACCTCGATCTGCTTTAATGATTTCTGTGAGTGTGCCGCTTGTAAAAGCCCCACGGAGAATCAAATGACATTCTGGGGAGTTTAAACTTCAACAGGTTAATTTTTATCTGATGTTTCCCACATGAAGACGCCAACAATCCAACAGTTTACAGTGAGAACACTGACGACCGTGTGGAGGATGTGTCTCACTAGCTCTTAGCCCAGAGGAAAACGGCACGATACAGATGCTTAAACCGTTCTTGGCATGACAGTAACAGCTTCATTAATGTCGGTCTCTAAGATTTGTTGGGACAAAATGGTTTTAGGCTTTGTCCATTTGTTGTTGCCGGAGAGGCTTGTACTTTATAAGTGCTGGTTTCAAGTTTCCCCTTTAAAAAGGTTCCTTACGATATTTCTTGATCTGATACTGAAGTTTGCTTAATTTTTGCTTTAAATTTTGCTTTCTTGTCTAAGTTATCCCTGTGTTCTAATGTTAGTGAATTTTTAGGTATTTTAGGGAACTGTCCTCACTGCGACTTCTGCTGCAAATTAATCTACTTACTAAATGCTTTGGAAATCTTTAGGAGAAGATAACGTCCATTAAAATACTGTAAACTGGGACTGTGTGTCGCTGTGCAGTACAGTACTGCAGGAGAAGCATGGCGTCTGTGTAAAGGATAATTTAACAGTTTGACTAAAAAGCCCAAAGGTTGCCCGGATTCAGTTTGTGGCCTGTTAAATGAAGCAGAACTTGACCTAATTGTTTTAAAGGATCAGTTACCGAAAAAAAAACACTATAACTTCCTGTTTTTTAATATCAAAGACATTACAGAGTTGAGTAAAAATGATTCCTGTTTGTATTTACAGGACAAAGTGAGAAAGAGGGAAAGTGATACATTCATAAATAGAAGTGAAAATACAGTTTGACGGTTGAGGCTACATCCGGTTCATGGCCTAGTATTTTCCCATAATGTCTGTGTGTGTGTGTGTGTGTGTGTGTGTGTGCGCGAGGATTATTCCTCGGGGCTGTCTGAAAATGGAATGTGACGGTAATCAGATTGACTTGGGCCTGTATCATATTCATATCTAGTCTCACGCTGCAGAACCGGCCCTGAGTGCTGTGGACGGTTTGTAGGTTAATACAGTATTAGTAATTACGGTTGCGAGAGTCGTGCTTGGATTTGCATGAACCAAGATGATGTAAATGAATCATTATTGAGTCATCATCACTAGCACTGTGTGTGTGTGTGTGTGTGTGTGTGTGTGTGAGGACTAGGACTAGACTACTTTGTGCATAATGGAAAGACAACAATAAAAGAAAAATGTTGTGTACAATAAAGTTTTCTATGAAGGCACAG
Source organism: Channa striata (assembly GCA_033026295.1). NCBI lineage: Eukaryota > Metazoa > Chordata > Actinopteri > Anabantiformes > Channidae > Channa > Channa striata. The sequence goes on from CM065182.1 coordinate 4,385,393, forward strand.
TTTAGAAAAGGGTTTATACTCTAACGTGTGGCATTTGATGATAAATATCTTGTTATCATTATTAATACTTAGTTGTTTAACTATGAAAGCACAGGTCACCAAAGTCACATCTTTAGGTTTAGCTTATTTTTGAAATGATGAATGAGTAGCCCAAGCTTTAAATATATATTTTTTGGTTTCCAAATTTCCCCAAAGCTAATTGGTACAGTTGTTGTATCACACAAATGTACATTTAAATATGAAATATTTTGACATCCAGCATGAACCTGAGCTTTTGTCACTACAGCCACATAAATTCACGTCCAATGAGACCTGTGCTTGTGTTCTTTTATTTGTTCTTTTACATTCCCACCAGTTACCTGCAGTGTTTAAATGATAGTTATGAAGGATGAAGTTAGACTAGTTGAGGTTTAACACAGACAAACTGTTAGAATGATACTTAAGCAAAAACCCTCCTGTAGTTCTTTACTCGAGTTACAGAGCCGTGCACACGCTTGAGAATGTACTTAAAGTACAAAAATACGAGCGCTCCACCAAGAAAACACCAAGATTCAAACAATATTGAATATGATGCTGTGAATAAAATTAATGTGGATTTAGTCTGAAATGACTTGACAAACTTTGGTGAAACTTATGGCAAGACATTTATGGTGACTAAAGAAAATACGATCTCAGAGCATTAAAAATGGCACGTTTGGTACGGTGGAGCCGATTTTGAACATTGACTGGTTTCCATCAGCGTGTCCTTGTACTTCCTCCACACTTGATAACTGCAGACTTAAAAGCCCACGTGGACTGAACGTGAGGACGACGACAGCGCCGCCTCTAATCTGCATCTGAAAATCTTTTAAGCGATGCTCTGTCACCCCGTCCAGATTAGAACAGACACCGTCCAACTCCCCCTGAGTCACCATGGTGATGCGCGATGGCGTGCACGTTAGTAAGCACGTGCACATTTGTGAGCAGCTGATTAGAGCAGGAAATGTTCGCAATATAATTGAGATGCTGAAAAACATTTCACTGAATGTAGAAACTTGGAAAAACCCACAGTACTGTGCATATCATTTATAAAATCTGATTAAATTACATTTTAAAAGGATATCAAGAACATATTCTAATAAAGGTGTTTAAATATGCATCTCAAATCAATGAACGAGCAATGTATTTGTCACACCTGTAGTTTTCTGTAGTCAGACGTCTAAACTTATGAAGTCTTGGATTTGACATTTCAGCGTCTCTCAGCAGACGTGACTTGACTTTAATCAGCATCAGTTGTCAGCGACGCACGTGATAATGTGCATGAAAAGCATTATGGAAATGCCACACTTAAACACGGTAATACTTTTTTGAAGTTCCCATAAATAAAGCTTGGCTGCAGTGGTACACATGCACTGATTTTCACACACTGAGTTCTTTTTAGAAAGGACAAAATCATTATGTAATATTTCTGCAAATCTTCTCCAAACTGCACGTTTGTCTAAATTAAACTATGTTTAACTTTAGTAAAATAATATGCCTGTTAACTGTCAATTTTCTCCTATAACCAATAAATTTCCGACAAAACAAAAGTTTTTTCAGGCCCTTTATAAGGAAAGATTCAGAGAATGTTGGTAAATTTGTAGCGTTTGTTCGGTGAATTATTACCAATCGTGCATGTAGGGCCTCGTAACACACAGGTTATACTGTGTGTGTTTAAGCCTAATTTAGTGTCACCGAACCTCAGTGTCTGTTCAGGGTCTTAAACAGCTGCAGCAGTGGTGAATAATGGAGCAGAAATCTTTTATCTTCCTGGCACTCGTGAGTTCACTTGAAATTGCTTTACATCTGTTGGTGAAATAAAAATAAAAGCGTTTCTTTGCTCTGTCTCCCTTTGTCTCTCCTCACCCCCACAAGCCCTTTCGTCTTGACAGGAGAATGAGGAAGAAGAGGAGCTGGAAACTGTGGGAGCACCTCGGAAAGTTCCTGTGAAGCCTCGATGAAAGCAGTAGAAGAAGAGTCTCTCTAGTATTTACCTCGATGGCTAAGAAAGGGCGTACGAAGGGCGAGAAGCCCGAAGCGCTCATCTCTGCCCTGCAGGCAGCCAATGAAGATCTCAGGTCCAAACTGACTGACATTCAGATCGAGCTACACCAAGAAAAATGCAAGGTAGCGCACAACATCGAAACACGTGAATATGAACGTCTCTGTTGCGGTAGCTGATTTGTCACCGGCAAGGCCCATTTGCCCTTCCAGTACTTTTGTTCTTTCCTTCTTTACACATTGAAGAAAATTTGGGGTAAAGATCAAAACCTATAAAAGTTGATATATTTAAAAACACAGAGCTTTTCACTGATTTGACTGAAAGTTGTTTCTTGTCGCCCAGACGTTTCCTGTCAGAGTGACGGTGTAGAGCAAAGTCTGCACCTGCACACGACGACACGCTGTTGTAGCTTAGTTTCGTCTGCGGACTCATGCACTTCACACTTGCCTTTGTGGAAAGTCAGTGAGTGTTGAGGCCTGTCCCAAATTCACCGTTCATCAAGGAGCCGCAATCCAATTACACTGGCTGCAGACTGTCTTTGAAGATCAGTTCCAACCAGCACGGGAGGATGATAGCAGTATTAAAAATAACATTTGCATTTTTTATTTTGTGTTTAGGAAGGGTTCACATTACACTTATGAATACAAACTGAATAATAGGCTGAATAATGTGGATTTGAAATGGGTTACAGGGTCAGAAAATCCTGTTCACATGCACCGAAACAACAAAGTCTGAAGTGCTGTCCTGGCACATTCCGTCCCTCAGTGCAGACTTGATGTGATGACGGTGAGCGTATCGTGTTACGGGTGAGGAGTCTGTGAGGGTTCAGTCTGAAAGCCTGAGGGTGAAGATTTGCATTCACCCTGACTTTGGAGGCTGTAGGAGAAGTCCACAGCCTCAGGAAAACACAGCAGATGCCGAGGTTTTTGGGGTTTGAAAGAAGTCAATTTACCAGAGAAAGAGACATAAGAAATCATTTTACCTCAAACTAGTTGCACTGCAGCAAAGGAATAAAAGAATAATGTTCAACCAAATATATAATAAGTAACTGGGTGATGGCTACGGGACTACATATAAGGTATAAGCCAGATTCCTCTCTCCTCTTCCTGTCAAAGGTGAGCAAGCTGGAGCGCGACAAGGTGCAGGAAGTGAAGCGGGTGCGTGAGCAGGAGCAGCACCGTTACACCGCCATGTTGACGGAGCAGCGCGCCAAGTGGCACGAGGACAAGCAAAAGGAGCTGCAGGCTCTCCGGGAAAACCTGGTGCGGCAGCACGAGCAGGAGCTGGCCCGCCACGCCAAAATCAAAGACCAGGAGAACCAGAGGCTCAAAGCTGCACTGAGCGCCATACGGGACGGCAGCGGAGAGAAGGTGAGGAAGCGGAGGAGTCGGGTCGGAGTAAGTGTAGTGGAAGATGCAGAAAAAATATAGGAAAGCAGCAACTGTGGCGCCAGCACAGGACAGAGGGACTTGGCAGTTTATTCTTCAAAAGTGTGTCCCAAGCATTAGCATTGCCAAGCCTTCAACGAAAGAAAATCTGCTTCCTTTCCTTCAGGTGCGAACTGCGCTGACCCTGGAAGCCAAGGAGGAGGCGCGTCGCTTCTTTGACCAGGAGAGAGTGAAGCTCCTGCAGGAGATAGGGGAGCTGAAATCTGCTAAAAAGCAGACGGACGAGGCGCTCAGCAACATGATCCAGGCCGACAAGATGAAGGCCGGAGACCTGCGGGTGGAGCACCAGCAGCACCAGGAGCAGATCTCCAAGATCAAGTGGGACTGTGAGAGGGACATCCGCAGACTGGTACACACACAGCCAATGCTGTTCGAAAGCTGAGGAGTTAACAACGCCCTCACTGATTTTGAATGTGGTTCTTTTCATTTTAGTTCGGGTAGAACATGAGATTATTAAAATTCGCTCGGACTTCCCCATAGTCAATACCCCACTCCTAGCTGAATGAAAATGCCTCCAAATGAGTTTGGTAATCCTGCTTTTCCAGAGGTCCTCCAGATGACATCAACCGGAGGAGTTTTTCATCATTAGAAGTTTGGATGATGTCATCTGGAGGATTTTTTAGCTAGAAGCACAGACATATTTTAATATTTTGAAGTCAGAAGGAAGTTTTGTATATGTACATTTTCATCTGAAACTAAAACCATAGAAAGCAACTTGAAAATAGGATGGAACAACAGTGGGCTGCTATATTTTTATTTCAGCCGTGAATGGCAGTGATGTTTCATGCTGTATGTTTTAGTAGAAGAAATCACTCTTCACTTAAAACATTTTTAATTCATTTGCTAATACCATAGCCCCATGTTTTATTTTATTATTTTATTAGTTAGTTAGTAATTTAACGTACACTGTCACATCTGAGAGCAGGAAGCAGACTTTGGTCTTTTTAATTTATGAGTCTTTGAAACAGTCAAAATAGTAACGCTCCTCGTGTTTTTAACCTTTAGGGTAAAAGATAAAGACAGTTTGACAGTATCAGACAAGTTTCTTCAGTGCACCGCTGTTTCCTCCACTACAGGTGGATGAAATCAAAACTAAAGACCGCACCATCTTCTCTCTGGAGAAGGAGCTGGAATCTACGGCGGGGTTCTTGCAGAAGCTGCAGCTTCAGAAGGACGCGCTGGACGAGCAACTGTTCCTCGTCAAGGAGGCCGAGTGCGGCCTGGGGAGCCCGAAACGGAGATCCCAGGCAGAGCTGGAGATGGAGCGGAGCACTGCGGCAGCCCGGTAAGACGACTTTCATGCTCTGCTCATTTTTCAGACAAATGAACGTATTGATTTGAGAGACACGAGCGTTTTTTCACCTTTTTGCTTTAGCATTTAATCACCATTTTCTAGCTGTAGTGTCGATCTGCAGGGATCGATGTGTGTAAACAGCTTAAAACTTTCTGGAAACATGAGAGATGTGATGACGGGTTTAATGGCTGAATCCCATTTTCAGCTCAAATGTGTAAATAATTTTACAAATTATGCAATTTAGATGGAATGTCCGTGATGTACTAGCACATAAAATCACGGATATGTCAGTTTCACTGCCCCCTCATTAAATTTCATATACATTTCTCACTGACATCAGCTTCCTCCTTGTGCCATGCTTAATTTATTTTTTCTCTTCATAGCTGTGTAGCAGTTGGATTAGTAAAATGTCACTTTCTGTTCTTTGTTTGCTTCAGGACCTGAGGAGAAACCAGAGGCGCATTGCTGAGCTCAACGCCACCATTCGCAAGTTGGAGGACCGCAACTCGCTGCTGGTCGACGAGAGGAACGAACTGGTTTGTTCAAAGTCTTTCAGCTAAAAACTAGCCGTCTGCTAGTTTCCTTCTTTCTGCCTCAACTTCCTGGTCTTGTGTCCCTGTTTGTCCCCCAGCTGAAGCGAGTTCGCGAGGCGGAAAAGCAATGCAAACCCCTGCTGGACAAGAACAAGCTGCTGAATAAGAGGAATGATGATTTGACGCAGACTATCCAGAAGCTGGAGGAGAAACTCAAGAGCCTGGCCAAGGAGAACCTTGAGATGGTCGGCGTTAAGTCCCGTTAGCGTCATACACATTTTGTAGGATGATTGTGGATGAGCTGAAAGGGCTTTTGTCCATCTGTCTGTCTGCAGAAGGAGAAGATCAGCTCCCACCCTCCACTGAAGAAGCTCAAATCCCTGAATGACCTGGACCAAGCCCACGACGACCAGGAAATAGCCTTTCTCAAACTTCAAGTTCTGGAGCAGCAAAGCATAATCGACGATCTGACGAGGGTATGCGGAGAACTGAAATGAGCTGTTCTTCTTTTTGTGGTTTCTTTTGGTGTTTAGTGCAATTTGCACATTAAGTCGATGAGGTTGGTGATCCAAACCTGCTATTGTTCATCTGCAAGCAGAAATAAACCACATGCTTATCTTGTGTTTCCGTTTTTTTCCAGGACAGAGAAAAACTTCTCAGAAAGAAAAGGCATAAAAGAAGTTCGAGGCCAATAAAGGTAGAACGAACAAACAGTGAATCAGTTTGAAAACATGACGTTTCCTTTCAGTTCCAAAAATGTGTGTCGTAGGCAGCAAACCGTACCTAAATTACCACAGATGTGGATGTGCAAGTGGCGTCAAACCTGCCAGTTAAACACGAGACTGGATGTGGATCGGATGGCAGAGCAGTCATCAATTTTACCATGGAGATCAGTAAAAGATATCAGAAATTATATATATTCATCTTCTGCAGGAATGATGCAAAAGACACTTACCGGTGATCAAATACAAAGCTGATAAAACCAGGCACAGGAATCTTTGGGCATAACAATATACTGACATCTGCCTTCTTCTCTGCAGAGGCACATCGTAGTCGACACCTTCTTTGGGTACGATGAAGAGTCAATGGACTCTGAGACGTCCTCAGTGGCTTCGTTCCGGATGGACAGAACTCCTGCTACTCCCGATGAAGACCTGGATGAGGTGAGAGCTTGTCTCCTATTCATCACGTCGCCAAGACAATGCAGTTTATTTCCACATAGTTCCAACCCCTTGACATCCGGTGTTACTAAAATAGCGTTTATCCTCCAACCTGTGTGTGTGTGTGTGTGTGTGTGTGTGTGTGTGTGTGTGTGTGTGTGTGTGTGTGTCAAACAAGGGTCTGGCCAACGAGGAGTCAGAGCTGCGTTTCCGTCAGCTGACCAGGGAGTACCAGGCCTTGCAGCGAGCCTACGCCCTGCTGCAGGAGCAGAAAGGAGGCATTCTGGATGCTGAGATTGAAGCCAAGGTACACGCTCCATCATCACTCGATGCATTTAACAGGAATCGGATGTGCTTGAACTTTAGTCAATAAAACTCTCCATGGAATGGCTGGGTAATGGCCCACACGTTACAAATTATCCGTAGTAAGTGGAATTTCAGATCAGAACCTTTTTAGTGTTTGGCTACATTTTGTAGGAGGCTGTGAGTGCTGACCACAGAGGACAAACCCCCCATCTTCCCCCAGACCCCAACTTCAAAAACCATCCTGTAGCAACAGCTGAAAATATGTCGTGCTCCTGTTTCAGGCTCACGAGCAGCTGCACGCAGATGTCGTCAGGTATAAAGCCAAAATCGAGGACTTGGAGAAGGAACTGACCATGAAGGGCCAGGTGGGTGACGCATGCACGAGATGAAAGCATCTAACAATGTCAAACGATGACGAAGCAAAACGTTAAATACGAACTCTCTCTCAAAAGTGACTCACAAATCAGGGTCTTGCCTGAAGTCACAGCCAGGAATCAAACCAGTAAGATGACTGTCCTTCCAGAAATCCAATACTGATTTCACTCATCTGTGTGTACGTAGAATTAAATACCCAGGACGACTGGCTTTCTTGGGAAAGTTGATTTCTTCGTTGTCGTGTAAAAGAATAGGCTAGTTTCCAAAATTGGGATGGGGCATTAGGTAAACCTGGTTTCCCTGGTTGCCGTGTATACGCGTAGGCAGGTTTCCAATCAGATTTCTCCAACCGTGCATGTGTGTAACAAAAGGAGGCCGACAGAAACATGCAGCTGAGTAAATGAGGTAGAGATTGTTAATGATCATTAAGACTAACACAGATCTCCTCGTAGAAGTGCAAACAAGTCACTTTCCCTTTCAGACAGTTCCTGTTGTGGATCAGTTGTGCACACACACAAAAAGTAAAGTCGGAAAGCAAAAGCAAAAATCTGTGAGCCGGGCTTGTAAAATACGTCTGAGGTGGAGGAGAAGTCTGGTTACTCGGGTGCATCCGTGCGTTCGCCGACGACCAGAGAAAACAGATTTCTCTGAGTAACATGCTTCCTTAAAATGCACGTAAACGCACTTAGAGTTTTGATGTAAAGTCCCAATTGTCTCTGTCTTCAATCAGGACTCCAAATGGGTGGAGGAGAAGCAACTCTTCTTACGAAGGAATCAGGAACTGCTGGAGAAGGTTGGACTCGCTTTAAAATCAGTTTCCTAAAATGCTTTGCAATAAAACCGATCATCCAAGAAAAGTGATGTTTCAGACGAGTATGTTAGTTGTGTTGATGGTTTGCACTAGTTTTGTGTTGTTCTTTAATTGCCTGGACAACTATCAGTATTTTTAAGTGCTGTCATTTTTGTGTCCAGGTGGAAAAGGTGGAGTCAGAGTCCAGTCGGCTTCAGCAGGAGCTACAAGACTCCAAAGACCAGAACGAACTGTTAGAGTTTAGGATACTGGAGCTAGAGGTGAGTCACAAAAAGTAGAACCAGACATTTTAAACCAAAAATATACAACAATATTTTACTGTCACTGTTGTTATTATTATTATTATTATATTTGCATCTTTTCCCGAAGTCCCGAAGCATGTTCATCACACGAATAATGTGATGATTACAGAGAAATCTCACGTATTTTCCCATCTTTTACTGTGAAGTCTAAATGCTGCCTGTGATTCTGCATTAAATCCGATCTTAGCCACTTTGTGATGAGGGAAAATCTGCTGATGTGGGATTCAAGTGAAAAACAAAAGCTAAAGTAAAATCTAAATAATAAACTGGTGAAAAGTCTCACGTTTTGGAATGGCTGCGTGTTCTGACCCCCGGCACGCGCTCCGTGTTTCGGCATGTGAAGCACACTCTTTCTATGTGATGGAGTCAGCTGCTCGGCGATGAAGACAGGCGGCCGGCAGCCTGTCAGTCAGGCTGATGAGCAGCTGACAGCGGTTTTTGTGTTTCCGCCTGCGCTGTAGGGCAGATACTGACACAATGCAGTGAGTGGTGAGAACAGAGGATACGTGCTCATGTGTGCTCGCTATCGTGTCGGCGTGAACTCAGTTTGTGGTGTAGAGCTTGGTCTGAGCAAAGCAAAGCACCACCCAGTGAAACATCCTCACCCAGAAAGTCTCATAACTGGAAAATTAGAAGAACCTAAATATTTTTATCCGAGAACATTTAAAAGTAAAGGCCATGAAGTGTCTCATGCAAATGCCAAGAGGGACTGATGATGTGTGTTGTTGCAGGAGCGTGAGAGGAGGTCCCCTCCCTTCAACCACCTGAGGATGCATCCTTTCTCGGAGGGAGTGAGCGCGCTGCAGATCTACTGTATGAAGGAGGGAGTGAAGGTAGCGTTTGTCGACAAACTGCAGAAAAAACTCAGCTCTGGGTCTCGCACGTCTTTTTGTGTGTGTTTGTAGCTGAGGTGAAGTGTCAGATTAAAGGTGGTCGTTCCTTTGCTTTCCACAGGACGTGTGCATACCTGACCTCATTAAACTTCTAGACATCCTGGGCGACAACGGGGTAATTCATATGAATTCAACACCTCAGCACCATGTGACGCTGAAACCCGCACTTTATTAATCAAAGTTTGTTTTCCCTTTTATACAGAACCTAAGAAATGAGGAGCAGGTGGCCATTATTCAGGCCAGCACGGTTCTGTCACTGGCAGAAAAGGTACGTTCGCAGACCCGACGACACACAGAAATGAACGCGCGCGTAACGAGTTCTGCACTGAGCTGTGTTTGGCTGTTTGTCTCCCTCTAGTGGATCCAGCAGATTGAAGGCACAGAGGCGGCGCTGCACCAGAAGATGATGGACCTCGAGATAGAGATGGTGAGTCGCTGTCTGCTCGCAGTAAAAGGGCCGTGTTTAACGTTTCTTTGATTCGATAGCGATGAACGTACAGGAGCGGCATCAGAATACATCCTTAAAAAAATCACCACGTCACTGCTTTGGAATTCAAACCCTGCTCGTCTCCTGCTTATTCTGTTCAGGAGATGTTCTGTAAACAGAAAGGCTATTTAGAAGAGGAGCTGGACTACAGGAAACAGGCCCTGGACCAGGCCTACATGGTGAGTTAAAGTCCCACTGTCTCGTGACGTCTCGTCCCCTTTATGAACCAGTATTCTGTCCACAACGCTGATCATTTACTGTACTTTACAAGATATGTATGATGTGAAAAATAAAAGTGGCGCATTATTATTATTATTTCCTCAACAGCAAATCCAGGAATTGGAGGCGACATTATACAACGCCCTGCAGCAGGACAAGGTCTGTTTAGTTCTAATATTTTTCTTTCATATCATATAAGAGAGAGACAGATCAATATAATGGTCCAATCGCATCTGTTGACAATGTAATCTTAAGGAAATAATGTTTGTTGTAAAACACCCCTTGTATAATATAATATAATCATAAATACAGTGTTAGACACAGTGCCCTGAGGCCCTGAGAGCTCACAGCCCTGCAAATCAATAAAACACATGCAAATAGACGAAACACAAGCAAATGGAAAAAACGACTTCATCAGTTTGACAACACAGACGCAGCATCAAGAGACACGCTGCAAAAAAGCCACAGCACAACAGAAATGTTTGAAAATACATCTACAAATCTAAAGGTCCGTCACTTTTTAGTGTTCCCTGGAACGAGGACACCAGAAAGTGACGGACGTTTAGATTTGTAGATGTATTTTTAGTTGCTTCCAGAAAAACGTCTGTTCTTTTGTGGTTTTTGCAGTGGGCTTCTGCATTCAGCTGTGTTGCTTTCTGAATTCGCTTGTGTTTCCTTGGTTTGCAGTGCTGTGAGCTCTCGGGTTAATTAGAGGTATAATAATTTGTATTTTAAACTCTTTCAAAATAAAAAATGTACATATGGATTCGTAGATACTGTGACCTATTTACACAAGATTAAAAACCCAGCGCTCGTCATGTGATGCCCGTCTCCTTCCTCCAGGTGATAAAGTACGGCGAACCTTTGGATGAGCTTCAGAGGGACGAGCTGCGGACGGCGGTGGAGAAGCTGCGGAGGCAGATGCTGAGGAAGAGTCGAGAGTACGACTGCCAGATCCTGCAGGAGAGGATGGAGCTGCTGCACCAGGCTCACCAGGTCCGTCTATGTCCGAATCCGTGTGTGTGTGTGTGTGTGTGTGTGTGTGTGTTTACGATGAGCTGACCTCTCCCGTGCAAAGGCACTGCCGGCCATTATTAATCCGCCTCAAACAAACACATTCCGAATTATTTCTCTCTCTGAATATTTGCAGAGGATTCGTGACCTTGAAGACAAAACAGAAATCCAGAGGAGGCAGATTAAAGACCTGGAGGAAAAGGTACGTACTGCAGGACGTGTTGTCTTTGTACAAAAAGTCAAAAATAAATCAACTAAACACCAGCAGCTTGAGCGTGAAGCTCACAGGCTTTTTAGTTTTATTGGCTTAAAGATCTTTGAGCTTAGAGGCTATGAACCCAAAGCTTGTGGCATCAATATTCAATCTCATAAAAGCCCCTAAAAGAACATAACGGATGCTCACATCATTGATATTTATAGTTTGAAAAGTGTAGTTTCTCTGTCTCTGCTGTTACTAACATATCTGGAACGTTCCTCTGATTCTCTCCCCTTTGTCGCTTCCTCATCTCTTTCTTTCCTTCTTTCTTTCTTTCTCCAGTTTTTGTTTCTATTCTTGTTCTTTTCTCTTGCCTTTATCCTTTGGCCTTGAAGTCTTTGGCGTGTCCCGTAGCAGAGGTGAGTCTCCCCCCGCCCCCTCGTCAGCTTTGAGTAGAACGTTCTGATCCTCCGCCACAGTCTTCCAGTCTTCTCTTCTGGACCCCGGTCAGATATTTTGCTGTGGAAGCAGAGACGGTGCATTGCAAGTGTTTTGTGTTTGTGCAGCCGCCGACGTGAACAAAAATGCAAATACTCAGGCCGCACTTCCTAAATTGGCCGTGACAAGCTCTCCTCAAAGATGCTCGTCTGTACAATGCAGTGTGTATTCTTTTTAATGGAGTAGTAAAATTATAATAAAATAAAAGCAATTTCACGCACATATAGTTTCCTAAATGAAGTGTGGAGGCTGCACGTTGTTAATCCTAAATCTGCAAAGAAACCTGCAGTTGCTACAAACTGGAGAGCAGAGAGCTTCTTTTCTCCTCAGTGGGACACTGGACGGAGCAAAACTGATTTGACCCTGATCCTCACTTCACTTCAGTTTCACATAGAAATGTTCAACACTCCCTGTTTTTACCCCCACGATCTCTGCATCTCATGTTTTTCCCGATTAAATGTGCAAAAACATCTTTAATTTAATGAAAGGTTTGTACACGGCAAACATTTCAGAAAGCTGCAGTGCCTACGAATCATATCCACCCTCCCGCTCGGGAAGTTTCCGCCTTTTCTTTTCTTAAAACATTGAATCAGAGTCGATTTCATTTGACTGAATATTCACAGGAAGAGTGAAAACAAATTTCTGCTAAGTATTAATAAAGACAATACATGATTGCATAAGCATTCAGGCCCTTTAAGATAACTGCCTTTAATTATCACTGATGCAGCCAGTTGGTTTCCACACTTGGTTAAATAAAGATCATCTGAGTGCAGCAGACACGTTTAAAGGAGTGAAATATAAATACACCTGTGTCTGGAGGGTCCACCTAAAGATGAAAAATATACCCTGTTTTCATTTGACGTGATCTTTTTTTTTGTCCAACAAGCCCAAAATAAATTGACCTTTTTATGTGAACGAATATGAAAACTTGTAAAGACTGAACATCAGCATCCCTCCCTCTCTTGTGTTTTGTCATGTGTGGTTTCTAACCCATGTTTTTAAAGTTATTTGCAAGTTATCACAGATATTGTTTGTACAAAGTCGGCAAACATCTTTAAACCTGTATTTATCGGGTTTTTAGCAACTGATAAAAACAAAAAACTGTTATCACCTAATAAAGGAAAAATAGGAATGAATCTGTTTTTGAAATCAAGTGAAAACTGATGAAAAATTGCTAAACTAAATACGTACATGTTGCAACTCGTATTGCCTTAAAGCATTAAAATGTGCCGTTGATGCTAATTGTCCTTGACTCACTGTGGTTGTTCTGTATGTCCCTCAGGTGGCGTGTCAGCTTGGAGACCTTGTTTGTGACTGCAGTGTTATTTATTCTCTGGACGAGCATGGAACAATGTGCGTCCTAAAAATCAGTGACTTCTCTCAGTATGAGCTGGATGTTGTGTCGGCCATGGACATTCACGCATCATATTTGATTATGTGTTTCTTTTTTAAAATTGGGGGTCGGCTTCGGTAGGGACGCTCTCTGGAATGATATTTTTTAAAGTGACGTTGGACATTAAAATGTCTCAAAAACAAACTGCTTGGAGACGCAAATACGGACACGCATGTAAATACAGTACAGAAGAGTGTGCAGATGCAAACACACACACACACACACGCTTTGACAAATCCAAACCAAAGCCTGGGAAATGTTCTCTCTGCCATGCAGGGTAATAACATACCATTCAGCACCATTTAGCCACAGTATGAAAAGACAGAGACACTCATAGACAACGAGGGAAACAAACCACAGGACCACAGCTTGTCTTCTTTTTCCTTTTACTTTCCAAACCTGAAAGTATGAATGCAACCTCTTCGTGCATAGAAACGAGCCAACTCAGGGCCCAACGAGCGCAGAGGCCGCCTGAACGGTGCTGGTCTGAGGTCAGATTGTAAGGAGAAGCGCCGGCTCTGGCCTGACCTTCGCTGTCTGCCTGAATGGTGCTTACACAAACTGCTGGGACTCTCCAGAGTTTATACCTGGGGAAGGAAACCCACTGCAGAGACCGGTGTGTACAGACACTGACAAGGTGTGGGGAGGGGGGGGGGACACAGGACACTCAGGTCGAGGCGTCTCGAACGGACTTGAGTGAAGAGAAAGATTGGAGGGGAAATGATCCAGCTCCACGTGGACTATCACTGCTTCTTAATATTCATCAAAAGCCAGCGGACTGTAAGAGCTTTACTCTCTGGTTAACTCCCCCCCCCAACTCTTTTTTACAGCTCCCACCACCCACATACGGTGTCTCCAGATTTTCACTGAGGAAAACGTACTGTAATATGTACATTTGTTGATATGTATATGCGTCTGACTTATTTCACGTAGTCCCTCTTTTATTTCTGTGAATAGTTGCACTTTGACTGAAGCAGCTTGAGCAGTTCTGAAGTACTCGGTGGTTTATACTTGGTATAAATTGCTCTGTTTTATTGTGGTGACAGCTGCAGAAGCTAACTTTACAACTTATAAGTCAAATGTTGGAATATGAATGTGGAATGATAGAATATTTGCCCCCCTTTCTCTGTTTCTGCCCTCTCTGTCATGTGCAGTGCACTGGATTTCCGGTTCTGATGTTGCGTTGCCCCGGTTGAGCAGCAGGTGGAGCCGCTTTTGGCTCGACAGATGTTCACTTCACCCCTTTAAAATGAAACTTTTTCAGGCCAAACTGCAAAATGTCTTTAACTCTGGTTCAGAAGTTTGTTTGGTTTAAGATTCACAGACAGGCAAAAGAAAAGCTAAATGCGTCACAGGAAGACATTTCTCTGTCTGAAGAATAGTGCAGGGTCTCTCTCGAGCCCTTTGATACCGTCTTTGATACTGACCCTCTTCTGCTGGACGCCATTTCGGCGTCCGCCTCCCCACAATGCAACAGGAGAAAGTGAATGTAACACTACACCTGCTCCACTTCTCTCCTCTGAAGCCAACTGTGCACAGTCCCTGCAATATTTACACCTTCCCGTCGTACCCGAGCCTCTCTGTCATCTCGATGCTGCGACCCACTCTGACTTCAGCTCGCCACGCGGGACGACGGACACTGTTTCTGTGCAAACTCAGCTAACTAGCAGTTGCCTTAATGCACTTTCCCCTTTTTTTTTCCACATGTATGTTTTTTTTAATAATTATTTTTCCAGGTGGTTAAGATTATCATGTAATGTGTATATAAACAGTATATATATATATATATATATTTGTTTTTATTTAACAAAGTTTTTTTAATCTTATTATTTTACCTTGTCTGTCTTCCGACAAGAACTTAACCCGCCCCCACCCACTTTCGTCTAGATTATTAAATAAACTGAAAAATGGAGTAATGCTGTAAAAAATAAAAGGAATCATGGCCTTTAAACCCTGACAGCTGCTTCTTTTCACAGGCTTGTCACCGGTACAGTAAAATATACTTACGTACTTTCTTCATCCTAACTCCGTAGTGAGGTCATAAAATTTTCAATCCCCATGTCAGTGTGTGTGTGTACGGTGGCCCTGAGAGGTCAACACACTGCAGTCTGAAAAGACACGTGCCAACAGACAAGAACAACTTCACCAGTTTGACAAGAAGATCACCGCATTAAGAAAAGCCACAACACAAAGAAAATGGCTAAAAATGCCTTTTAAAAATGTCAGTTTTCTACAATTGTTCTGGGAGTGACACTAAAATGAGACTGATATTTCGATTTTTAAACATATTTTGAGTTGCTCCTGAATTCAGTAATGGTCCCTTTTAGATTCACTCTTTGTGCATGTTTTTTTCTTTTTGAATTTTAATGCTTTATGGTCGACATTGGCGTAATGCTGAGACTTAAATTGCATTTTTCGCTATAGAAACCACAGTTAACAGAAGAGCCACTGCTCAAAGTAAATCTAATTGCTGTTCATTAAGCTCCGTCTTGCAAAGAAAATCACATCAGCTACCAGATGATGATTATGGTGAGATTATTTACATTTTCTTTAAGAATGAACTTTTTGTCTTCAGCATCAACATCAAGATAATCATATTTTTTATCAAGATAATCATATATTTTCATAAGCAACAATTTGTTGGCTGTGATGCACTTCATTGCCCACTCCTGTCCGCTTCCGTGGCATCTGTCGTCATTTGTCCCAGCTAATGGAGAGCTGCCGTGTTCAGGTCAGGAAGGGGGAAATAGGCTGTGAGCTGTGGGTCGTATTGATTGTTCTTCATCTGACATGGACTGTAGCTGCTTTTTCTGATATAGATCAATAGTGGTCTTCGTTTTGTGAAACAGTTTGAAGACTTGTGGGTCACAGTGAGACTCATAAAACTTTCCTCCTCTCATGAGCTTGTTAAACAGCAGGTTTTTCCACGTTTTGGACGTTTCTTAGCTCAGTGGGACACGTTGCAGCATCTGTCCGGAGTCGTAGTCTGTATTTTCACTTCACTTGGGAATGTCCTTGCCAATTCAAACCACAACCGGGGTCAAGTCATGTTTTGTGCTGCAGATCAGTTCTGCCAAAGGACATCTCCTATAAAAGCACTTCTATCTGGCGTCCACTCACACAAAGGTCATTCCCAGAGGTTCATACTATCCCTCCAATCTAAAAGCAGTTTAAATATTAAAAGAACGTTTTTGATGGGGAAAATAACTGTATGTTACATTCTGCACGTTTGAGTCATTTTTGATAAGATAAAGCGACGCTGTGTGTTAAAAACCTGCCTCGCTGTAAGCGATACACGTCTAACAGCACATCCTCCGAGGCTCTTTAACCTTATTTCAGCAGCAGCTGGTGAGCAGCCAAAGCATCGCAGGCGGATGCAGCTGCCCAGTCTGTTCTGTTCAGCTGCTTCATAGCTCACGCACGAATGGCAACTCACTTGTTTGCCTTCGTCGGATGTTTTAGAAATAGTGATGTGGGACTAAGTTCACAATGCACAAGTGTCCTAAAGTAATTTAAAGCAGCAGAAATGATTCAGAGACTTATCAGAATCAGTTCAGAGGAGTTTGAGCCTCAATCTTTTATATCACGTTCGTCATCCTTTGCATGTGCAGAGGGCAGAAAAAAGTCTAGACGAGCCAACGAGAGCCGTCAAAAGTAGAAGCAAAGGCAGCACAGGTTCTGCTGTGCATGGCTGGGCCAAACAATCTTACAATTAGAATCTGTGGCAGATAAAACTGAAGATGACTGAAGTGGTAATGTACTTTTGGGTTAATCATATTTGAATACAGCAGTTATTTTGTCTTAACGCCTTTTTATATCTATCGTTAATTTTATAAAGGTGGGTAAATGCGGGACCCACTTGTGACACGTCCGATCTCATTCATTATCGTTGTCTTAAGTCCTGTTGACGTGTCTGTGGAGCACTGGCCCACTTACCCACTTCTTCAAAAGTCTCGCTCGCCGTAAGGCCCTTTGTGCCAAACCCATCAAGACTATTGTGTGTGAATTTGCCAAACTCTGTCTTATCTGCTGTCATTCCATCGTGCCTGAACGAACAATGCCCGTGGAAACATGAGAGCTGTTGTCTTATGAGGGGGGGACTCAGTTAACTAGCTGGCCTGCCTCACATCTATTTTTAATATGAAGATGGGAGATAACCTCCTGCTTTGTTACAGCGCTGCTGCTGTCATCGGCCTCATTAAGGCGAAGCAATATCCTGTTAGAGATCATCCTGACCGAGTGCAAGGCGACGAGCTTCGGGACACAGGCCTGTTCATGTTGTAAATATGGTGCAATGCCAAATTCCAGGCCGGTATGGAGAGTATTTGCTTGAAAACACCAGTTCCATTGAGATTCAGTTGGACCCGAATGCAACGAACCACTCTGGTGACAGTTCTGTGGTTTGCAGCCGTCATGACGTCACAGACCCTGAAAGCCAGACAGTGTTAGCTGATGGCTCCACTGCCTCCCAGTCAGTCTGCTCTGTCCCGACCACAGCGAGACAGGGTACAGTTTAGGACAAACACACTCTGCGTGAGCCTCTCAGCGCCGCCTTTGCTCTCGCACACAATATTTAATTCTACTCAAGTCAGCCAAACTGATAAATGTGCGGCCAAGACCCGAAGCACGAGGGGGCAGATCTACAGAACGCTGTCACATTACTTTTGTTTTGTCCTGCTTCTCTCCGAATCATTTACCGTCTAAATACAAGTGTCATGTCGTGGTCAGGGAAGACAGGGCGGACTCGGGCCGTCACCAGAGCATCGCAGTAGGCAGGAAATGTCAGTGGGGCTCCTGACATCCCCGCAAACCTTGATGCCTCACTCATGTTCATGTAAGCAGAAATTTGTGCTGGCCTGACGATGTGCTGAGCCACAGGAGCTGCGACAGTCGAATTCAGCAAGGAGTGTGTGGACATAAAGCTGCCTATCAAAAAATATCTTTTTAGCACATATTCTATCCCTTCACATATGTTTCAGTTCTTGCATTTCTCTGATTGACAATAAAAAATGCAGATGTGCACGGGACAGCTGCTATTTAACAAGATTACAATAAAAACAAACCATTAAGCAGAGTTAAGATCAGAAAAACTACAATTACTTTGTTGTATGTGTGTTGGAGCTGCGGTGGAAAATGTGAGGAGGTGGAGTAACCGCTGCGCCCCACGAAGTGACTTCATTTCAGTGATGACAACCTGTTAGATGAGACCTGAGGGTGTGTCCTGTTTGACTTCACTGCGACTGACCTTGAGACAGCACACACACACTTTTAGCACTTTAACGGGAGCTCGAAGACAGCTGTGTGTTACATCCAATCCAGCTGATGATTTCACCTCACAGTGAAACCAACGCCTCACGGAGGAGCAAAGAAGTAGCCTACAAACAAAACTGTGACTCTGAGATTACTGTGACCCCAGTCACACCCATGAAACACGGTGATGCGTCGCTCTTACATAACTGCATTCCTGTTCACCGAGTGACCGTGTTGACGCCTGCTTTTCTTTGTTGCCCTCCCGACTCAGCAGTCTCTTCGTCTGAGACCTTCTGCCTGTGCTGCTGACAAGATCCTGTCTCATTTGTGCTGGCGTTAGTACTCTGTCACTGATGATGACCCAGACAAACTCACTAACAAACATCGGCTTTGTCCAAATTCTCGGTAGAAGTGTTTCAAACTTTGGCATCTCACAAGGTGAATGTTCAGAAAAACCCGGTATCAGTTTGTTTACATCCAAACCAGCTGGCCTGGGGTGGTATAAAAGAGGGTCTGTGTCTGAATCCTGGACTCCCACCTGTGAGCAAATGGGTTTCAGACGTCCGGGGGCTTAAGATTCACTCCATTTTATTTAGATCCACATGATTTCATTAAATGAAAACTTAAGAAATTTGCTGAACAACTTCCATCCAAATTGTGGATCACGTCAAAACCTAGTTTTGAGAAGTGACCTGTTTTAGTTTATTATGTAGAATCAGTATTGCAGATGATACTACTTTTTATTATACTTCCTTTGTGTAGGTGTAAAATGACCCCACTGCTGTGCTCGATACCGTGTTGAAATTTGATCCAGTAGTGGGGATTTTCATACCAGAAGCGATGGAGTTCAGCGCTTGTATCTGTGCTCAGGATCATCATAATAAAATGTACTTGGACTTAGTCTGGGGGAAAGTGGGATCAGGACATCCCATCAGGATTATACAGTATATTGCAAATATTTGCAGGTTTCTCATAATATTTTTTTATACAAGGTTGCAGCCAAAATGAATAATAACATATTCAGTCAGAACACAGCAGGATAAAACAGAGAAAATTATACCGTTCCTTTCTTTAAACATGACTTTGACTGTCATTCATTATTATTTAACTATTTAAGTACCAACTACTTTTTTTTTACCAGCTAATTGATGTATTAACTCCAAGGGGGATTATGAAAGTGCAATTTCATAGAAGGGGATCAAGAGGGGCCCTACAACAAATATTTGCCCCGGGACCAGTCCAGAGGTGAATCCGGCCATGGCAGCACCAGGTTTCCTTTGAGCTACAAGCCCAGATGATTCTTGCTCCGTTTCCAACATGTGTGACAAACCTTTACGCACAGTTACGCGCTCCTCTCCTGCCCGCTGCCGGCTTCCTCTCACACACACACACACACACACACACACACACACACACACACAGACACACACCGCCTCAGCACTAGTTCCACCGTCCTCCTCGGTCACTCGTGCAGGGCTCCACCATGGCAGATCGCAGGGGAAACCGGGACACGGAGGACGACCTGCCGGTCTACCTCGCCCGACCCGGCACCGCCGACCAGGTGCCTCGGCACAAACACGGCGGCTTGTTCTGCAGCGTCGAGGGCGCGTTCGAGAGTAAGACCCTGGACTTTGACGCCCTGAGCGTGGGGCAGAGGGGCGCCCGCACCCCGAGGACCAGCAAGCGACAGAGCCCGGTGAGAGACGACCTGAGCCCCCCAGGTGCGGACAGTCCCGCAGCCGAAGCAAGAGGCGCATCCCAGGTGGAGGCGCTGCAGAAGCTGGGAGAGGAACAGGAAGCTGTAAGTTTGGAGGCATTTATTAATGCAGAGCAGATATGAAATGCAATGAAATGGATAGATGGGCTGTTGCTGGCTCTGACACTGTAGTGTGTCATCAATCATCCAAACATGGTGGATGATTGTGCACAACTCACAGAACCGAATCTGTGCAGATGAACCTGATCTCAGAAGTTGATGAGATAATTTACTAATTTACTAAAAACTACTGAGAATATGTGAGCAGCTATTGTTTGCCCCCCTCATTCATTTTTAATAGTTTAGCTGGAATATTAGACCACCTCTTCTTATAATTCACTGTACAACTCCATAACTATATGCTATCAGCCTCAATAATAAACACATTGAAAGTTTCTACTTGAAAACTGAGAAATTATAAACTTATAAAAGTAGAATTCATGGCTGAGCTGCTGTATTGGATTGGATTAGATTATACAAGTGTCCTAATAAAGTGACCAGTGAGGGATGTAAGCAGCCCTAAGACATAATGTACAGGAGTCGGGGTAATATGCATAAAATGCTCGGAGATATGAAAAAAAACACCAACTGCAAACAGGAACAACTTTCTTTCTTTGAAACGTGAGGTTCATGTTCAGCACAAAATGAGCAAAACACAATAACCTGTAACTCAGTTAAATGTTTGTGGAAACTCAGAAGAAGTTGTACAGATACATGACTTGTCAATATGCAGGTAAACCGCAGGAAATAGTGTGATAGTGACTAATGTGACAAGGAGACAAAGTGTGACCTTTCTTCCCTTTGCCGGCAGCACAATAGTTTGAGGTGCTTGTGTGGTGCATTGAATGAAAACTACTGCAAACGCTGAGGGAAAAGTTTGTTTGAAAGTGGTTTCAGTGTTTTTCCGTGTTTTCCAGTGTTGGCAGTTGTGCTCCTGCTGCATTAGTGTCATCGTTGCTCTAGTGAATTTTTCTGGTTGGGACGTATTCACATGTTGACATGTCATTGTATCCCTCCACACCAGTTGGATGAGGATCTTCTTTCTGCGGGAACAAAGAGTCAAATTGTCACTAAATGCTCTGCAAGATATTTAATCTACATGAGGAGGTTTTGTGCCTTGTGTTTACACCCCATCCACCGGGGGGGGGGGGGGGTGTCATTTAGCACCAGGTTTGGGCCCAGCGTGTGGAGGACATTGTGCTGTTCTGTCTCAAAAAGAGGCTGCCATTGATTGGTCACGCTCACCTTAAAGAGGAATTGCACATGCTCAATAAATCTGAACTGTCGATTCGGGACGTCTTGCTTTAACAAGCACCGCTCAAACAGTGGCTGCTTTAAAATTGTCCCAACAAAATCCAATTGCCTCATTTCGTGAGGCAATTGGATTTGCCAGTAGTGGGGATTTTACATATATGGTATATATATTTCGTATAGCTGAACTTTGCAGGGCACGTTTGCCCAAAAAACAGGCGCCGTGCCGTCATTTCTTTCAGCGTAGTCGTGTTCTGCCTCATACTTCACTGCTGTTGGGCAGAGCTGAACAACTTACACACACCTTCATTTGGTTTAAAGCCTGATTGAAAGTGACTGAGAGTGAGGATCCATCCAGGTGCTTTTTATTACAATATGAACTTGTGCTTAAAAAAATTGCAAATTATTTTTACAAAAAATTAGAAATTTACAGACAAGTTTCCGTTGTACTTTTATTTGACTTCTACTTTTGAGTCTTTGAGGCTTGGCTGGTGCATTCTTAGCCGCGTCATTTTGTTGGGTAAAGGTGAGCTAAACGGTTTTATTTGTTATTATAAAATTGCACAGAATCAGATGGAGCCTTTGACGTGACCTGGACCCTAACACACAATTTGAGCAGTAGAGGGAAACCTACACCACCACATAGAAATTCCTGGACCTGTCTAGTCCAGGGAATCGAACCCAGGAGTGCTAACCACTCTTTCTTTTTCTTCAGTAGTTGATTGGCACCTGAGAACTAAAGCTACTATTTACAATATCTCTAAAAACCAATAGTGGATGGAAACGTTCATCAGTTTGCATTTTCTCTTGCTGGTTTTGCAAAAGTGGTTGAAATTTTGCTTCACGTTTGAATGAAAACCTGTAAGATGAACTGATTATTTAAACATGTGCTTTTCTTTTGGAGGCATTTTACTTAGAGAGACCTGCTGTTCCACGATGTCACAATTGCAGAAAAGAAATTTCACCTGATTTGACTCCAAGTGTGTGTCGAGCACTTGGAGAATCTAATAGTTTGGAGCAGGAAAGTTGGTTCTTCTAATGCATCCGTCCCTCTCTGGGCACCAAAACTGATGATTCATGTCTCTTTGTGTCTTCTTGGGCACGGAATCAGACAGACTTTTGGCTCAGACAGGAAAGACGCCATTAGACAGAGTGAGTCATGTCATATGGAGCAGCAAAGAGTTAAACCTTAGGAAATATTCAACTAATCTAATTCTATAAAATGTAATCTAATAAATGTGGCTGTCATCACGGTGTGTGGAGAGGCACAGAATAATGTGCGCTGCAGAGGACACCAGTGACCATGACGACAGAAATATTTTGGCATAAATATAATGTGTTCATTACAGTAAAGCAACGTCTCCTGCATGATGATATATATATATATATATATATAATATAAACACTTATAATTTGAATTTCCTTTTTCTGCTGTTTTGATGAATCAGCTTGTCCTCACCATTTATTTCTTCCTCTTTATTTCTTCCTGTTGATTCTCTGACACTCACCCTAACCAACCCGTCTGCATCCAGACTGTATGTCCGTGGTTCCGTCCTCACATCCTTCATTTCTCTGTCCTCTCTTTTTGACTCTGGCCTAATATGTGGCAGCAGTTTCCCGCCTTGTGGCCTGACACTGAACTGCAGCGTTGCACCTTCAGATGATTCAGCAGAACTTTCCTGTCTTATAAAGTTTGGCCCGCACACGTCAGTTTTATGTGTGTTAGTTCAACTTTGATTTTAGTTAATTAGGAATGTAGTTGTTATGTTAATGTTACAGCTTTGGTTAAATTAGTTACATGTTGTAGCACTAAACAGGCATGATCATAATATAAAGTCATATTTATTATATATATATATATTTTAGCTAATCGATGGCATCAGTGGCTGTAGTGGAGCCAGATATTCAGAACACCTGGTTTGGGACCTGGTGCTTTGTCAACATGAACACGTTGACATGTTTACATATGTACAAATTCATATGTGAGATACTCAGGCACAGGTGAAAATAAAGTTCTGTAAAATAAATTACAGGGAGATGTTTCAGCCATAGGTTTGTTTTATTCAAAGCGGCAGGAGAGAAATAAAACCTAGTCCCCAAGTTTTGAGAGCAAAACTTTGCTTCTGCTTGTCCTGAAAAAGCTTTGAGCTTTTTGACGGATGGTAGGAGGCTTTGTTATAAAATCTTCTAATATTGGGCTGCATTCATTCTTCCTTCCTGTGCAAATAATTAGAGTTTGGTGTCATCAGACCACATACGATGCAGCTTTGTGAGAAACAGGATCCAGTTTTTTTGGTGATCATTGAAACCTCTCTCATTCTCACAGGCTTTGGCCTGATGCTCTTCGTGTTGTCTACAGATCATTAAATGCCTCCATCCACCAGTGTTACAGCGACTCTTTTGACTTTCTCAAAATCCCTCGTGTCCTTTACTATGAAGTGTTTGGAGATTAGCCAGGCCAGTAAACAAGATCGTGCTGACAGTAAGTGAATTGTGTCTTTTATTATGACGACTGCTATTAAAGCAAACTTTTATCCGTTTGCGATTCCATAGTTGAGTGACCAAAGATGCATAATTCTGCTGGTACAGCTTCTCCGACCTGATGTGGTCCTTCCTGCCCCCCTGATCTGTCTGCCCCCTGTCTGTCTGTCCGTGTCAGCTGCTTACCGTGGTCTGCAGAGGAGGCAGCCAGGCAAACTTGCAAAGTGTGTTGTTGATGCATTCTTCAAAGCCTGGGAATGCTGAGGTAATGCTTTACGGCCTCACTGCCATGAAAGGACAAGTCAGCATGCAGACACGGTGTCCTCACAGGAGGACAACAGCCAGGGGCCATTTATTTATTTAAACAGAAGCATCTCCTCATAATCCACAGTATTTGTAACTTCGAGTGAGGCACTAACTCAAATACTATATTTGAATGTTTCAAACTGTTGAAAAAATAGTTTGTCATTTTTATTATTCACAAGTAACTATGTGTATGATCACAATAACATACTTTTAGCTATAGAAGACTAACATTACCTCAAATCAAGGTCAGGGTTAAATCATTCACAAATATTTGGGTAGATATATATTTATTTTTTTCTGAGAAAGCAAGTTGTCTTCCAGCCTCAGGGTCGGTGGTTCAAGCCCCAGTTCCTCCACTGACACACTGAAATCCACGTTTCTCCTGTGTTTGCGTCTTTTACTTGTAAGTTGCTTTAATTTGCTAAATGATGCAATGTAAATTGAAGAAAACAATCTCTCTAAGAGATGTTAGCAGCTAAAATATCAAAGTGCATTTTATATGTTGACATGGCTGTGATATGAATCACAATGTTTTTTTTGTTACACATAAATTTTACACTTTAAATATTCTGCTACGTTGATCTGAAGTTTTCTGCATTAGTTATGAAATAACACTCTGCTTTATCAGTTTTTCTGTAACAAATATACTCGCGTTTCAATCTCTGAACCTCATTATTGGTGCATTAGTGCTGACGAGGGGAGTGGTGGAGGAAACGACTGGTGGTCTCCAGGGGGGCTCCCCTTCAGACCCAAACAATAGAGACACATGGCTGGGTGTGGACATGGAGAGAGTGGGGGGAGTGTGTGTGTGTGTGTGTGTGGGGTGAGTAGACATGTGGGGGCTGTATGAGGCAGACAGCTGCTCCTCCTCCATCATAAAAAGAAAACTGAAATCTGCAGATAGTAAATATAAAAAAACACATGTTTGAATACAAAACACATTTTTATTATTTTCTAAAACTGAAAGATTCAAAGGCCTGTAATGGCCTAACCCAGCTGCGGGCTTTACATTCTCTCCTCTCCTCCGTCCATCCGCTGCGTAAAACGCTCCGTGCGCAAACGTCGCCAGCCGCTCCACTGCGCCCTCCGGCGGCA
Organism: Channa striata; assembly: GCA_033026295.1. NCBI lineage: Eukaryota > Metazoa > Chordata > Actinopteri > Anabantiformes > Channidae > Channa > Channa striata. Next base: position 4,410,481 of record CM065182.1, read on the forward strand.
CGAGCGCGGCGCTGCGCCTCCCCACGCGAGCCCCGTTGAGGGAGGGGCCGGGGCGTCTGAGGAGGGGGGGAGACGCTCCTGTAGCACCGCTCCGCGAGGCACTTTACCACGCACTGACTGAGGGGCGACCATTCCCTGAAGCTCCCATCCAGTCGAGGCCCTGCTGCAGCATCCGGACCGAGGGAATATCGATCTGCGCTTCCCAGCCCACGTCTGATTCCGAAGGTGGAACCGAGAGAAACAATGTCTTATCAAGGAAAAAAGAACATCCCAAAGATCACGGTGAGTAACAAAGCGCCCTGTGCTCCGGCGGCTGCGGGAACTTCAGGAGCCGCGGCCGCGAATCACTGCGCTGCTGCTGCTGCTGCTGCTGCATCGCCGACGCGTCCGCGGATTCCACCGGCCGCTCCGGGCTGGAGAAATCCGTCCTTCTATTGTCCGACTGCAGCAAAGACACGGGCACGATGGAAAATGGAGCGGGCGGCTGCCATAGTGACGGGCAGGCGGCGGGATGAGGCGTTTTCTTAAAGGTGTCCGGCATCTTCTTTGTTGAGCGGCTCCGTGCGCACCGGCTCGCCCAGAAAAGAGATGATCAGAGCGCATTTACATGCACTTTGTGCTCGGAAGTTGGTACTAAATATATATTTTACTTCAGGTTTAAATGGTTTGGACAACATTGTGTTCAAGCCCTTTCTTGTGGGAGATTATTTTAATCTCTCATACGGAAGTCTAGTCGTCAGTAATTTCTTTTTCTAATCCATTACCCCCCTTTTTTAAAATCTTTTTGTGATATTCTTCCAAGTGTCCTAGTGGATATTATACTTTTACTCCACAATCCTGTTAGTATTAGTTGGGAAACCATTGAATTATGATGTACATTTGTTTGCAATTCTTGCAAATCAGCAATGAAGTTATTGTTTAGGACGAAAACTGCCTGTGTCGACTACAGACGGTGGTTCTGTTCATGTTGCAGCCTGGTGCAGAGGAGAAAAGAAGAGGTGGGGGAGGCGGTTGGAGGGGGGGAACACGCCCATTTGTAATGAGGTGTGATGAGGCAGGAGAAAGAGAACGATTCAGGCTCCTGTCAGAGCATCTAGGGTGGAGGTTGAATTCAGGGCAGGCCATTCGACTGGGCGCTCGTGTGTGTGTGTGTGTGTGTGTGTTACAACTGCAGAGAAACCTCATCCACTCCATCTCCATCTGTGTGAGTGTGTGTGAGCCCAAAATGACTGCCTTCCAGTTTTTATTGTTGCAGCTCGGGCTGCAGACAGGGGTGTGTTGCCCAGCTGTAGGAGACACAGCCTTTGTCTCCTCTTCTCAGCTGATATTACACCCAAAGAGGCTGTTTGTGGGAAGCGTTTATCCACCCTCAGTTGATCCCATTACTCTCCGAGGACTGCATCCCTCTGTAATATGAAATGGTGGCCCTGAATTTACTCAGTCTAATTTGAATATGAGCAGCCCTCTGCCGAGACGCTGGGCGGTTGTTAAACCTTCACAATACACGTGTCAAACGTGCAGCACTTGACTCACCCAGATAAGATCAGTTTTCTGTCTTCGTCGAGTGGAGTTTAGACAAACAAAGCTGCATTTTTCTGCTCGGCCTGGAATAGTTGTAATTCCCAAAGATGCTAACCAGCTGCTAACACAGTGTCTCAGTGATGTCCTTGAGCCACAGCAGTGAGAAGGTGGCTTCACTTTTAAGTTGTGGGCTTTTAAACATGATGTAATGTGTGAATGAACCACCGGGGGAAGCGAACTCATTTGACTGCGCACATTTTCGGAAATTGGGGCACAATGCTTTATTAAAATGAGTGTGTAATTTGCTGCTGCTCTAAATACTCACCAAATTCAGCGCTGGAAACTAACAAACACAATTGCAATTTACCACTGTCTCAGTAAAGTTTAAGTCAGATCTATGCAGTCAGTTGGAACCAATGCGCTTGGGCCTTTCAGAGAATAAATAAAACCAAACAAAGTGTGCAGGTGAGACATTTTGGCCACTGTAGCAGGCTGGATGCACACCTCACAAGATGGCATATGGACAGTGTTTTGAGAGAAACCCTGAGTCAAGCTGCACGAGCCGATGCGTGATGGCAACCTTGTAATGTTGGTGCCGTCTGTCCTCTGAGCATCCGTTGTGTCAAAAAGTTTGCAGCTTCCTCCATCAAAGTAGACACAAGATGTTAAGTGGGTGTAAATGTTATAAACGTCCCCCAGTCCAACACCAGGCTTCACTAAGTCCCAAGACTCTCAGAGTATAAAGGCACATCGATGGAACTTCAGTCCTTCATGCGGCTCTGTGCCCTCCCAGACTTTTTCCCTCGTTATTTCCAGTCTCCTCCAGCTGTTTCCTCACATCTCCTCTCTGCCAGAATGGCTCTGTCAGATTTCTGGGTGTGGTTCTTCCCTTCCCTCACACCCTCTCACAGCAGCCCCAGTGTTGATCCAGGCTGCTACATGTCATCCGTAATCCCCTCCAGCTGGAATGAGCATCTGCGGGCATGAGACAGAGGGGCAGCTGTGCGCCGCCAAGTGAAACCCGTTCCCCGCGTCGACGCACCACAAAGCAGCGCCCCGCCACGCCGCGCCGTGCCAACGCCGAAGAACTGGCTGCAGCAAAGTGGGCTTGAGTGCAAACTAAATACCCCGTGGCCACCCAGGCATCGCCATGACGACCAACATACAGTTGCGATGGCAGGAAAACACAGCCCCTGTTTGGTGTGTTGTGTGGGGGTGTGATTTGACACATTGAATGTCGGTCGCACACACAAACACACTTCTCAAAAGTCGTAGCTGTGGGAGTTTATAATTCAACCTGTCGGGCCCAATCAGCTCCAGACTGTTTTTTTTCTTCATCGCCATGGTAACACTGCTGCTGCCTATCACAAGATCAACATTCCAGACAGGCAGGATTTCTCTATGACCGTGGCTGGCAGGAGCCTCCACCATTAATTTAGATTGATAACTCTCATTGTTTTCACTTTTCCAGAATGTGAAAACAAAACTAAAAAAAATCCTCTGCCGTTTTGGGTAAAGCGTAAATATTTTGCTCGCTAGGCAACAGGGCTGAAACAGAGGCAATGGTGCAGAGTCAGGATGACTTCCCTCTTCCACTGGTTCCTGCTTGCTGGCTTCCCCGCTCACACACACACACACACACACACACACACACACACACACACCAGGCTCTCTGTCACCGCTAATGGAGGTCTTTTCTAATATCCCCTCAGACTGTTGAGTGGCTTTTACTAATTTGCCTCCCGGTTTATGAGCGCTACTTCATCCAGTCTGGTGGAAGTGGAAAAAAGTTGTCAGTGGACATCAGCGTAGTAGTAAAAGAACAACATCCTGCAGTCTGTTTTTTTGATTACTTCTGGCTTGTGTAACACAAAATGACAGTTTCCTGTGCAGAGAGGTGCGTTATTTTTGGTGCTTTGCATGACGAGATATTTTTACCGCCTGAACTTTGCTTTTCTTGGTTGCCATAAATTCATGAGAGGAGCTTGTCAACAATCGAGAGAAAAGATACAACTGAGGAAGATGAGATGTTTTGATCTGCTTAGATTATTCTGACACGTGTCAGCGCGTGCACGTGTTGGATTTCCGTTGTAATGTTTGCACGCTGCTTGTTTTGAAGATAATCCTCCTCCAACTGTCCTAATTTGTTGGTTCTGACATCTGAAAATCCTGTGCCGTGACTTTACTCCAGAAAAACACTAAATCCTCCTCTGTTTACCCAGCGCCAAAGTGTTGAGAGCAGGTCGCAGTTAGCCACGCAGAGATGGAGCGATCAAACCCACATATGGAAACGAGGATGACTAAGAATTATTTGTGATTGCTAAGCCACAAAACACTTGCTTGTATCCATGTAAATTAGAGTCCAGATCAGCTGGCAAAGGTTGTGGGGTTAGTTTTACTGGATCTCTGGTGATAAAATTTTAAAGTCTCTATATGTGCTGCACCAGCTAATGTTTGGGAACGCTTCTTTACCGATGTGTTATTATTAGCAGGATGGTAATAAGTTCTGGTAGCAAATTTTTCAAACTGCAAAAAAAGTAAGTAAAAAGACAGACGTGAGTGGGATTAAGTGCAGTGCGGCATGAACTGAGGTGAACGTGTGTCTCAGGAAGTTGTACATTTATCATTTTGAAGTGAAATGTAAAAATGTAAACATACTGCAGACAAGCCTGTTGGCAAACACACAACCAGTGACAGTTCCGTCAAAATAAAATCCACCATTGACAGTGATACAGACCATTCATCTGCTTCTCTAGGATGCACACTGCATCACTGCGCTGAAACCAATGCATGAGGTCAGGAATGAGGGGTGTTTTCTTATTCCACCAACACTGTGTGAATGCAGAACGACGTCTGTATCCTGATTACAACAAATAAACTCAAACTGCACGGTCCGTTACTCAAATTTGTGCACAGCTCATTGTTGCCAATACTAATATGCAGCTCATCCAGTGGGACACATTTCCCTCCTAAAAGAGGTGGTGTAACAGTGACACCACTGTAGCTGCTTCTTGCGGGAAACCCAGAAAATCAGTCCTTCCTGAGAATCCATTGTCGGCGGGCTCTTCACGTCCAAACCTGAAGTGTTTCAACTCTGAATGGATCGAGATACTTTTCATAAGTCATAGTGCAAGGGAAGGTCAGAGCAGAGTCGCGTTAACGGAGTAAAAGCATTGTTCTCGTCAAGCCCGCCCTCTTCCTGCTCTGCTACGCTCTGCTATGCTCCAAAAAAGTAATGCTGCATCGTCATTCTCAGGCTGGTTAGGAAGGAACACTCACCGACAGGCATTTAAAAGGAAGTATCTGCTGTCGGGCTCTTCAGTTGGACTGGAGGCAGCAAAACTTTACTTAGATAAGTTTTAAAGTATGTCTCTTTTTAAAATGTAGAAAAAAGTTCTCATCTTTAATTTCCATGAAACAGCGACATGAGCCGGCAGCCTGTAAAACTTTGAGGTGAATGTTCCTGGAACATGCAGGTCAAAATCTGGTTATACTGTAGGTGACTGCAATTTAATAAAACAAAATGGAGCTTTAAAACAGCAACTGTGTGTGTTAAAGTGTGAGCAAGAATAAACCAGAATCAATTTCTGTTAGGATGGAGAAAACAGCGGCAAGTCTGCAACATGCGTGTAAAAGCCAGTAAAAACCAGTCAGTTCAGTTGGGAGGTGGATCCATGAGGCATTATTACACAGTGGTTATTATTACTGGTTTCTCATCAACACTTAATTAGATTAACGTCTGTCGCTAGCTGCAAACGTAGTCCACACTGTTTGAACAGGCGTGGTCTTATTGTGCCATCTCCAAAAATACACCACAGCAACCGTAGCCATTACGACACGGCAAAGCCAGGCCTGCAAAAAAATGAGGACGTAAATAAATCCAACAGCATTATAGCATTTGATCAGTATGTTTCATTTTTTAACCACACAGTAGCATGATGTCGTATCCCTTTAAAATAGTCCAATCACTGTAATAGTGGAAAAAAAACGACAGAAATACTGGCGCCCGCCAACTCCTGGATGTCGTTGTGGTAACACTGGGAAACACACGTCGTCATATTTACCATGAAATTTTAAAGTCTAACATTTCACTGTTTGTGCTTGTTTGAGGCTTTCTGTTTAAAAAAGACTCGTGATACACTTGGATTTACATTCATGAATTGTGATTAGTGTCATGACACTACTGTCTCGCATTATGTGTCTTCACACAGGACTGACAGCTCGGTCGCCCGCGCTGCCAAACAGCACTACCACATAGGTTTAAGTTACACGATCGGTGACAGTTTGGTCGAGATCTGCTGTGTCGTGTTTTTGCACGATGATCTGTGTGCGCAAAGTTGCTGACATGAAGTAATTTGTCAGCCGATTACCACCTGTATTAGGTTTTTGACTGTCGGATGCAGTAACTGAGGGATACAGAAATCAGCAGGCTCACCGATGCTGGGCTGGATTGGGAATGGAAAGCTATCGATTGTCAAAAGGCAGTGGAGGAGAGTGGGCAGTAATTGACAAAGGGAAAGTGTGTGTGTGTGTGTGAGAGAGAGAGAGAGCGAGAGAGGAAGGCCGCTAAAGCAATTTAGTAAGTGGGGGCACACCCATCGCTGCACTGTGATGAATCAGAAAAAAAAACCTTTACACATCTGATGTATTTAATAGGAGCAGGTCTGTACTGCTCAGCTGTATTTTATTATTACTGCATTGAAGCTGCAATGCTCTTCAATCATAATTGATGTCAATATTTGAGCCCTTAAAAATACACAAACACGTGCAGTAGGTATTTACTCTGTACATCTTTACATTTTTATGGTGGCCCTGAGCTCACAACACTGCGAATTAAGCAAATTACAAAACCAGCTTAATCAGTTTGACAACACAGAGAAGACTAAAGGAACCAAATGGAGAAAAACGCAGCAAATGGCTCCAGGAGCAACCAAGTTCATTTAGAGTGACGAATGTGCATCTTGCTCTGACTCAGTCCTCAGGACTTTAAGCAACTTTTGACCTGACTGGATGCTGAACGCGGAATCTGACATGTGATGTGGAGATACAACAATTAGTTAAATGTCTGTCAATTTAATGATACTACCAATGGTATCAAATGTACCAAAAGAAAACAAAATTTGGACAAACAGCTCTAATATAATTCAGCAATTTTTGTAATTTTGTTGCAACGCCTCACTATTTAAATGGTCATTAGCTGCTACTGTAAGCAGGTGCTGATCTTGATGTGTATTTTTAATCTTCAGGCATAGTATCACACGGCGGTATTTCCGTGAAAGTTCTGCACTACATATTCAAGGGCTACACATGCGTGGCAGTGAAGCAAATAATTAGTGTTCTACTTTAGAACCAACCCTGTTTCAGGGCAGCGTGTTCCACACTACGATTTTTGCTGCTGAGGCCATTGATGACAGTGTATCGTAATGTGTTTCTTCAGGGTGTGGTTGTCTGGGAAGACTCCGGGCTTTGGTACACATACTGAGAGCTCCATAAGATCAGCACATATTTGCTTGTGTCATTTAAGCGGCACACGAAACCGTGTTTTGCTTTTTACTCCTATTCTGTTGTGTGAGGGAGTGGCTGCAGTTCAGTACAATGATGAAACACTGGGTCCAGTGCCAGGGGTGTAAATTACTTCACACATGTGCTGATGGGAGAATGTGGAAGTCTGTTCCTCATAAAAGAGTGAGGAACTGAGTCCTACCATTTTATAGTTGGAGTCATAGTTATATAGTTTTTATAGTTGTAAATGCATCATCGAGGTTTAAGCCGGCTCTTTAATATAGTTTACAGAAGCAATTGTTGTTCTGCACTTGTGTTTAGAGATATATATATGTATAATGCGTAATATCTAATAAATTAAATAAACAATGAATCCATCCAAATAACACATATCTCTACATGGCAGCATCGCTAACAGCTCCCCTCTCATCACGGGGCCCTCCACCCTCATACTGCAGCTCCCTGAGTTGTACCCCAGCCAGCTACAGCATCCAATAAGTCAGCAGAAACAGGCGCTCAGTCTCCCCTTCTCCCTGCAGTCACCATGGCAACGGGCTGCCAGAGTCAGTCCACGGTGCAGCAGCGGCAGCAGATTCAATGTCTGACTGTGGCGTGGTGGCGACGCCCAGATCAGACCATGTTAGGAGATGCAAGGCAGAAGGTTTCCTCCGATGTGATTTAGTGCACGAACTGTGGATGCAGGAGTGTTGTTTCCTCATGCAGGTTAACAATATCCTGCATCATCAGACGATCACTTATCAATATTGGCAACTGCATTTGTTCTGTTCCATAAATGGGTTATGCTGAGAAAATAACACCCTTATTGTTGATGCGTGAATCCAGATGAACATGATACAGATGATAATCCACGATCAGCCCCTAAAAGCAGCTTCAGTTCTGCTTCCAGCAGCAAACTGTCATCCTCCCAAATTTCACCCTGTGTCATTTTAATGGAGGAGAACAGAAGCCAGAGCGAAGCTTCTCTCTTTACCTGAAAGGACGACTTCACAGATATTTCACTTGGTTCTTTTGGATTCCCTATCATAAAATATCTCATTGTTCGAGCTGAAAAAGGCCTCCAAATGATGTCACTTGGAGGAACCTTCAGTTCAGATTATGTCATTTCGTCCCTCATACTATGGAATTCGTAATCATGGTCAACCTGCTTTTCCAGAGCTACTCCAGATGACATCATCTCACCACCTAACAATGAAAACTCCTCCGGGTGATGTCATTCTGAGAAGTTTTTCAGCTAGAAGCAGAGAAATATTTTAATCTAGGAAAGTCAGAGGGATGTTTAAAAAAAATTATGTACATTTACACCCCAAAGTAAAGCAGGTTAAAAGTTGCTTTACTTTACATCGTGTACATTAAAGCAGAGACACTGACACAGCAGAAAAACCTCACATGTGTTGTTCGGGGTTATTAAGTATCAAACTATAGTATGGATTATTATGATAATAAACATAATAAAATTGGCTGCAAAAAATGCAAGACACTGCTAAAGAGACTCTTTAAATCATTTGAGGGTCTCCCTTAATTTTCAGGACATCCAGCAACCGTCAGTGAGCGCATGTAGGTTTCCAGGACAGAGAATGGAACCACTTTGCTGCACAGGACCCCAGGGAGAGCTGAGGGACCCATAGGGTGGTCCAAGGGCCGAGCGGTGTGTTTACACGAGACAAGAGAGACAAACACAACGAGTTCCCGTCCGTGAATGAATGGATGAATGAAGCATTGTTGGTGTCCTCTGAGCAGAAAGCCCAGATAATGTACTATAACTACAGAGAAAAAGACAGGCATTGTTGCGATTGCAAATGTATTAATAATACAGACGTGATCTGGCAGATCGTCCTCCAGTGAGACGCTGCAAACTATAGAGAAAGTTGCACTGAAAGATAACGTTTCCTTTCATCGCTCCCTCCCATTTTTCTCTCTGCAGAGCGACCGGCTTCTGATCAAAGGCGGCAGGATTGTGAACGATGACCAGTCCTTCTTCGCTGACATCTACATGGAGGATGGCCTCATTAAGTAAGTCCTCCACTGCCCTCATTTCTGCTTGCCTCTCCTCTGCTCCCATTCGCTTTCATCCCTCCCTCCTAAGTCTCGCCATCCATTTGCTGTCTTTGAGTCAAGATACCTGGATCTCGTTCTCGGCTTCATTTTGGGAAAATTAGATCCGTAGGGGAAGAAGCAGAAATGCCTCCCACTTAGAGAAATGACAGAAATAATCTCAGGCTGTTTGACTAATAGTAAACACAGAGAGTGTTTCTCTGGAAAACTCATCATGACCAATGATGAGTTTACTGTAGGCAGAAATATGTAGATAACGTCTATGACTTGTCTGTACGTCTGCACAGCAACGTGCAAACTAGTGCAGGTCGTGTCCAAAGTGAACGTCCTAAAAGTTGAGGCGTCTTACTGGTCTCACACTAAAGACGGTTTTTGACCATGACACTGATGAGTGGAACGTGTCACTGAACTCTTTCTTCAAATGAGGCTCAGCCACTGTGGGTGATTTCCTCATTCTATCTCTGCCTGAATCGGTATGTCCCCCTCCCCCCATTATCCGGCTCCCTCTTGATTTTCCAGTAGATTTTCAGTGAGGCAAACACACACACACACACACACACACAAAGTCTGGGGTTGCATAATAAACAACTAGATGCCTGCTGGACCATTGGGCTGTTGGCAAATTCACAGCGACACTGGCCCCTGTCTGCATGTCTGTCTCATCCCGTCTAGCCTGTTGGTGCCGCTTCAAACTAAGCTGTTGTTGTTTGGGGTTTTTTTGGTCATGATTTCATTTCAGAATTCATAATTGTACATATTTATGTTTGATAGAGACATGTCCTGTATGTGAGTGTGTTGCTGGAGTCACAACACACATTTAATGACATCCCTGATTTAACACTCCGGCCCAGGATAATATGAAACACTATTTTCTGCTATAATCCTACCTCATCTGACAACGTAAAATGTCTCTCAACAGGCAAATTGGTGACAACCTGATCGTGCCTGGTGGCGTGAAGACCATCGAGGCCAATGGGAAGATGGTGGTGCCCGGCGGCATTGACATCCACACCCACCTCCAGATGCCATACCGTGGAACCACGACTGTGGATGACTTTGCTCAGGGATCCAAGGCGGCTCTCGCCGGGGGCACGACCATGATCGGTAAGAGCTGCGGGAAAGTGCATTAGATGAGCGGAGAGAAAATGCAGCTAGGAAGGCGGAAAGCTCAGTGGAGCAAAATAGAAAGGGGATGCCAAGTGGTTTTGGGCGGGTGTCCAAAAGAGGGCATACAAAAGACCGAGTGTAAGAGGATCAAAATGAGGAGGGGGAACAGAGTGAAGCTCTGCTCCCGTGGAAGTGGACCACCAGTCGTTGTCGTCATGCCTGTCTGCATACAGTAAGGTTTGTGCAGTTTGCACACAGACGCTATCCCAGCCAACAGCTGCTAGATACCCCAGTCTCAGTAATACTGTTAACTTCTGTGGAGCTCGTCTCCCAGTGCGGCTCTGTGCTCGCCAACAGGCGCGTTACTGTGGTGAACTCTATTCACGGGCTCCGTTCATTGAGGGATTATATCCCAGTTGGGCGTGTGTGACAGTGTGTCAGTTTTAAATGTGCATTCTGTGCACCAACATATGACGTGTTTGTATAGAAGCTGACCAAAAAAAGCACTGGAGACGGTTAAATAAAAAAAAAGGGCAACGACAGTGTTTCGTTGTGTGACTGCTGTCTCCAGCTCGATCCCATTAACATAAGCAGATTGTGTCTTTTTTAATGAGATAAAGAAGCCGGTCAGGTGGCAGCCAGCAGGAGGCTTTATTTTATTACAGCTGAGTAAGATGGGGCCGGATTTTTTGCACACAGTGATACTGTCGTGTACTGTGAGGATTTACTTTGACCGTGAATAATTTTATGGAAAGCAGATATAAAAGAATGGGGCTATGGATTAGGATGAGCATGAACTCTTTGCTCTAATATTTGCACAGTAAAAGTCCGTGTGTATGGATTCTCTGATATTTGTATTCTTTGTGTAAATGAGCATAAGTTTTATTTGCTGTCAGGTTCTAAAAGGAATTTGCTTCATTTTTGTTGTAGTTTCTTGTTAAAATCGATCAAAAAAGCCGCTTTTCTTCTATTAATTTAAATCATTATTGATAAGAGAAAAGGTAAAACATGGTTTCGGTCCCATCAGGAAAAACAATCCACTGCCTGTTTGTGCCAATGTCAAACCGATTAAATTGACCATGGTTACACAACCAGAAAGAAAAGTCCAAAAATAGCCCCGTTGAAGTGTCCCCAAAATTTTGAAGGACGCCCTCCCCCAGACAGAGATATTCAGAATGCAATGTGACAAGCAGGTCCCCAATGGCTGAGCGCTGCAGGAACTCAGACAGACAACTCATTACGCAAGACAAAGACTAGGGGGAGGAAGGAGAAACGCCCGCAGACAAAAGCTGACATCGCCCTGTGTTGGTCTTCAGATGTCTGTGCGTGTGTGTGTGTGTGACCTTCTCACCTTCTTCCTCTCCTAAAACCCATCCTCCCCTCATCTTTTTTTAATAACCCCTGTATCTTCTCCTCTCCGCCATCCATCTCTCTCAGTGGACCATGTGATCCCGGAGCCTGGCACCAGCCTGATGGAGGCGTTCGACCAGTGGAGGCAGTGGGCGGATGAGAAGACCTGCTGCGACTACTCCCTCCACGTGGACATCACCCACTGGAACGACAGCGTGAAGCAGGAGGTGGACACCCTCATCAAGGAGAAAGGTACTGTGCGTCCAAAACTCCTCCAGATAACATCATCTGAACACCTAATAATGAAAAAGTTTGAGAGCATTAATGTATATTTATGCCCTAAACTAGAGCCATAGAGCCAAGTTGAAAATTGGTGAAGTCGCCCTTTAATAACAGTACAAATCAGTACAGAGTAATTCTCATAATTAGATTGAGTGATACAAAACTGGACTTATTATGCATGACTTGAACATACTGTTGGAGCCTTTTGATTTTTAGTTCAGTTTTTGACCTTTTCTCTTTATGTTGTGTCGCTTTTTTGCAGGTGTGAACTCGTTCCAGGTTTACATGGCTTACAAGGACTACTTCCAGATGAGCAACAGTGAGGTACAAAAAAGAAATCCTGTGCACACATGCACTCACCTGTACAAAGGTTTGGCCCCTTATTCATTTTTAATAGCGCGTCCAAAAGATTATAATGCAACTAATAATGACACTATAAGTACAACTCCATGTTAAAAACATAACATTGTAAAAGTAGAATTAATGGTGGAGCTGCTACATTAGATTGTATAGGTGTCCCTAATAAAATGGCTAGTGACTGTGTCTTGCACACTATAGATGGATGTTAAATTAGATTTAATCCATGTGAAATTTTAATGTCATTATATCATTGAACTAGTCAATGAAGGACAAATAAATACAGTAAATGAATCATCAATCCATGCTAACCTGCTACGATAATCATACCATGAATCATGAAAAGCCGGTTTGGCTTCAGTTATAATTAACCATAACACATAACTATAACTTTAAGTAAAGTCTTAGCAAGTCTTAGCATAACCTTGTAGAGCAAGTTCGTCCTGTTAGAATTTGCTGGTTTGAAGGCATTTTTCTCATGCAGCCATAGTTAATTTAGTTGATCAGAAATAGAATCACATCAAGCGGCTAAAAAGCTGATGTCATGCAGCTCGCCGAAGAGCTGCGGCGCGGCGACGTAACAATAACTCGTCCCACATGAGCTTAATCATTTCTGGAGACCACACACAGTAATTGCAGCGTGTGGTTGCAGACATCATGTCAGCTGTGGGCTTCTTTTAAATTGTGGCTTAAGGTTGACCTCTGGGTTAAAAAAGAGCAGCTGATCCTTGTGTAAACAGCGAGGCAGGATGTTAAATATAAAAGCAGTGGCACTGTAATTTCACTCTTTCTCTCTCCTCCAGCTCTACGAGGTCTTTACCTTCTTGGCAGAGAGGGGAGGCGTCGCTCAGGTCCACGCTGAAAACGGCGAGATCATCGCTGAGGTAACTGCAACAACATGGACGATCTGACGAATTCTCTTTTAGGACATTTTTATCTTCGTTTGCTGCTGATCTTTCATTGTTTGTCTCAGCTCTGTTTTGGTTCAGCGTGATTTATTTCAGCCCCGTTTTCCACCCCACCTGCCCAGGTGAGCCTTATCGCAGCACATCTCCAATACGCGCAGACTAAACACGCTGTCACCGAACAGAGAGAGAAGGTGTTTCCTGCAGGACAGTAATGTGAGGGTGTAGTTTATACAGGGCCGCACTGTTCGGTGGACAAATGAAAGTGACTGAAGCGTAATAGTGGGTGGATTGAGAAGGTTGGTATTAGTCAGAGCTCCAGACCATGCCTGGATTCTTTCACCACGTCTGTGTGTGTGTGTTGGATCAGATTCATCGCAAATCCCCGCTCTGCTATCCAGTCCTAAACTAAGACTTTAAGGGAGTCTGATTTCTATCGGCCTTAAGCTCAGAAATGTCTAAATCCACAGATTGTGCCATGACCTGACATTACTTCAGAGCTCCTGAGATAAAGAGGCATTGTTTAGATCTGTGCATGAGAAAGGTTGTTAGAGAACGTGTTGTAATGCAGTGAAAGTGCAAGGCAAAGAGTTCCTGGGTCGTTCACGTTCAGCCGAAGCCTCTAAAGATGCAATTCCTCTTCAGACCACTAGAAGCTTTCATGAGCTAAAAACATCCATTTTCATGCAAAAATACAAAATTCAATTACCATTTTTCCTCAGAACGTTTACGCGTCCGACAAACAGAGAAAGCTCTTTCCAAATAAACAGTCGTCTCTGTGTCCAGCCTACATGTAAACGGAAATTATGCCCAGTTGAATAGCTGGCGCAGCTGCCCACAGAGGCATCCGCTTCCAGGAAAAGCTCCCGAGCAATCAGACAAGTTGTCGTTTAATCTAGTTGTCTCTTAAACATTTATCATCAATTTATGATCAATGTCGCATGACTTATTTCATCAGAGGCCAACACACACTTTAAGGGGCTTGGTGGCTGTGCGAGGGGTGTAATCACCATTGTTTACCACACTGAAAGCTGACTGTTTGGTCTGGCTGCCGTCTTTCCAGTTGATTTTAGGGAGCGAAACAATCACTAGACCAGTAATGCTGATCGAAGCAGCGTCTCTGTGTACAGTTTACAAAGAAGCTCAACATCCCCTGGAGTCTTAAAGTCGTTTGTGTCCTTCGCACACAAATGTAAAAGTTTGCATGAGCCCAAACGTTCAAACCGCAGAACGACAAAAAAAAAAATTTATAATTCCTGCGTGCACAGTGTGTTCGAGCCGACGAGCCTATGTCTTGTTTGTTTGCTCAACAGGAGCAGGCCCGCATGCTGCAGATGGGCATCACTGGACCAGAGGGACACGTGCTGAGCCGGCCAGAAGAGGTAAAACACACACTTACTTCGCCAAACATCAGTGGTGGAAAGTACGGAAGTAAAGAGGGAAGCACATATCTGGACGTTGCTTACGTAGATTTAATTACGGCTACTTTGACTTTTACTCCATTACATCAAGAGCAAATGTTTCTACTTTTCAACCCCACTGCATTTCTGATCATAGTTGCGTTACACGTTACAATCATGTTACTTTTACAAATCTCATAATAAGCCGCTTTTTCTATTTGGAAATATGTCCAAAATATTCAAATGCACAGTTTTTGTACAACAAAGCAGGTTCTACAGGCAGACGTCAGTATTTAATGTGACCTCCCTTTGCACTTAGCGCATTATGAATTCTTTTGGGGAGATTGTCTTTTCGTTTTCTTAAGTAATACTGATACTCTTTTCCACTAATCTTCGCTCCAGTCTGTGAGCGTTTGCATATCTCTGCCTTTTTGCAATAAACTGGTTTCCTGGCTGCTGTGCGTCCACAAAGATCGTTCCTTCATGCCTCTTCTGACTGTGGAAGGATCAACTTGACATCCATGATCTTCTTTGAGTGAATATAAATATTTGGCCAGAGCTCTTTTTTGATCCCAAGATCACATCCTAATGCTCCGTCTTTGTCTTTTTTTTTATACTCACAGCCCATTGCAGACTGCTAACACACACACACATTGTCCAGAGTGGCATTCCTAGACATTTATTCACACACTTCTTGTTCCACACTCGTCATTTCCGACACATCAAAGGCACTGGATGATAATTCTTCAGTTCCCCCGATTGTTGCCGCTATTGTCTCTGAAACAAAGTGAAATATATGCCCTCCGCTCAGTGACTTGTCTGCCTTTGGTGTGCTTGCTCTGTCCCGACCCGGAGCTTGACAGGGATTTTCCACTCTGCGGTGCAGCAGAGTGAAGACGTCCCACCAGTCTCATAATACCACGTTACTGTAAGTGGCGTCTAAGGAATCACATGCTTGGTAACATAATTTAATTGAACAGAGGCCAAGTTGGACTAGTGTTTTATCAGAGTCTGATGTCCTGTTTTATTGCTTATTGGACCCAGGTTGAGCTCATGGACTGAGACACATTATACAACATTGCTTGCATCACCTTGCAAACTACAAAACACATGTAGCTGTTACTTTTTGCCAGTTTATACTGAAAGTTATTTCTCTCCTATAATTTAATAATCTTCAAATAAGCTCAGTTGCTCTGCAACGTGTCCAAAGATGTTTGTTTTTATTGCATAATGTGGACTGCATGGTGAATATTCAGAAAAAGACGGAACAAGGACTCATGAACTTCAAAATATGTTGGTTAAAGTTTGAGAAATTACTAACGACTACCCTTATTCTGTATAACCGAATGATTCCTTAACCTCACCAGTTAATGACGTTCAAATTACAAGCTTCCACTTGTCATTTTAGTTAAATTGAGTTATTCAAATAATATAGTTCCACAAATACATGTATTTTTTTTGGCTGTGGTTAAGATATTTAAATGTCGTGTCGTATTTGAGGAAATCCTAATGGGAAAAACATTTCCAAGTCAGCCACAATGTCCTGTCCCTTCTGTGTAGCTGGAGGCAGAGGCGGTGTTTCGTGCCATCACCATTGCAAGCCAAACCAACTGCCCTCTGTATGTGACCCGCGTTATGAGCAAGAGCGCTGCTGACATCATCTCACAGGCCCGGAAAAAAGGTAACGACAAGTGGATCCACTTCACTACAGGTCACAATATGGAAAATGATGCATTTATATCCAGCAAGCAGATTTGTTGGAACTTGGTTTTGAAGGTGCAGTGTGTAAGATTTGTAGGCATATATTAGCAGAAATGGAAAATCTGATCATAATTATGTTTTTATTAGTGTGTCAGCACCTAAAAATAGGAACTGTTGTGTGTTCTTTAGCTTGGAATGAGCTGAGGCAAAGCAGAGAAAGCAAAACACTGACTTCATGATTTCACTTACATGGAAGCTGTGACCTGTAGTTTTACATGCAAGACAGGCAACGGCTTGGGGTCCCAGGCCAGTAGGGGCCCACGAGGGCCGAGAAAGTTGAACTATGTACGGTTGCCATCCTAGAGTCTGTTGGGGCCCCGGTCAAAAATACATACATCTATGTTAAAGATACGAAAATTACAGTAAACTACACACCACACTGCACATAGCAGTATAACTTAATCTAACACACTAGTGATTCATGAACAGTTCTTTATATTTCAAATCTTAGCATTCATAGTGTGGGGGTTGGACGTGATCAGTTTACCAGCTGACAAGCTGTGTCCGAACGCCATGTTTCTCAAATTTTTGCCGTACTAGAATAAAGTGTAATTGCACATCCAGTCCAGTAGTTGGCAGTGGCGCTGTCATTGTCAGAGTGTGCGCAGGGAGGATTAGCTCTATGGTGTCGGGCTTATTTTGCACCGAGTAAACGAACGCTAGCGATTAGAGTCACGGGGGGCGCGAATTGTTTTGTTTTCGCTAGGAGGGGCGTCACAGAAAATAATGAGAAGCACTGGACTACGCTCACTGTCAAGCTATGAATGCTACGTTATGGAATTTAAATGCATAGAAATTTGGAAAAGTCAACTAAAAATCGCTACAGTGTATCAGTGTAAGTTATTGTGTTACGTGCAGCGTGATGTGTATTTTATTGTATTTTTGATGATGTTCTATGAAGCATAACCTTTTGCCTGGGGCCCCATCCCGACTGGTTTTACCTGCTAAACAGGTTACTTTAGTTCAGTACATGAATATAATATCTAAATTAACTACGACTCTGTTAAATGCCACTAATTTTCTCACACTGTGTGTAGGAGGAGAACATCACATCTGAACTGTACGGATGAAGACTGCATTGGCCATTTTTTTTCTCTCTGAAAATTCCCCCGGTATTCCCCCTCTGCTCATAGGTTTCCATGTTTCTGTGTGATTTCTTAGAGGTTTGGAATGTGCATACCAGCTTCACTGCAT
Organism: Channa striata; assembly: GCA_033026295.1. Lineage (NCBI taxonomy): Eukaryota > Metazoa > Chordata > Actinopteri > Anabantiformes > Channidae > Channa > Channa striata. The sequence continues at coordinate 4,427,933 of CM065182.1, forward strand.
CTACCTAAGCCCTTATAAGATGATTTCACAGTCCTTCCCGAGGCCGCTGATGCAGACAGACGTTGGCTTTGCTTGACATAATGAAAAAAAGATGCTGTTATATCCTCGGAGGAATATTCAGCTCTGTCCGGCAGGTGTTTTCTGTGGTTCAGCTGTCACACAGACTGTAGCTCACAGTCCCGGTGTGAGGGAGCAGAGGAAAACCGAGGGTGTCTTCTGTGATTGTTTCTTCATACGTGCATCAATTATGGGCTGTTACGGGCTTTGCACCGTTATTCAAAGAGTTAAACCCAAAAGGACCCACTAAAGTGTGCGTCACAAGACCACACGGGCGAGTCTTATTGAAAAAATCCATCTCTGGTTCTGGTTCTTCATTGTACATGAAAGAACAAATGAACCCCGGACAATGGCTTCTGCAGAGGTTGGACATGGTTCCCCTCCTGCAAACATTCAGGAGATTTTTCAAAGCGTTTAGTGAGAGTCAGCTGGCCAACAAAGGCTTGATGAACATACCTAGTGGTTTTGAAAATGCCACCAGCACCCAGAAATGAATAAATCAACTCAATATACTTTGCAGATGGTATTTTAACCGGTTTGTACCATTATTTCTTCCCAGGAAACGTTGTGTTTGGGGAGCCGATCACATCCAGCCTGGGGACTGATGGGACGCATTACTGGAGCAAGAACTGGGCAAAGGCAGCTTCTTTTGTAACATCCCCTCCTCTCAGCCCGGATCCCACCACTCCAGACTATTTGAACACACTGCTGTCCAGGTACACATCGAAACGCTTCCCTCTGCCAAGGTCAACGAAGATTTATATTTCTTGTTGTGTGTACAGTGTGTGACCATAAGGGAAAACAGGATGCAGTGTCCTATCTACCCAACATTGCTCGTTGATAACATTTATGTAACAGACTAACAAGAATAATACATTTACAAATTATCTCCGGGGTTGTAATTTAATAAACATAAAACAGGACTAATTTTATTATAATTCTTAGCTGAAATAAAAACTTCACTTTCCACCCTTTGCCTTCCATAACCAGGCCTTTACTGTGAGTTAGGGAACTTAAAGATGAAGTCCAAGAAAATAGTGAAATTTAGTTGTTTCTCTTCGAGATGATAAATCTGCAGCTGTTACACAACTTGTGGACTGTAAGTAAGTTAAAGCATCAAATGGAAACAGGAAACACGACTTTGTAGTAGACAAAAAAAAGCTGGAAAAAAGGAACATTTGAATCGCTCCCAGTCCTTGTTTTGATTTGTTGTGGCTTCCCGTCCCGAGTAAACATCTTTTCCTTGCGGTTGTGGGTCCTGTGTACACAGAGTGTGCTCCGCTGGTATCATTCCATCTTAACTGTGCGTTTGTGCTTCTCCCAGCGGGGACTTGAGTGTGACGGGCAGCGCTCACTGTACCTTCAGCGTGGCCCAGAAAGCCATCGGCAAGGATGACTTCACTCAGATCCCAGAGGGTGTGAACGGAGTGGAGGAGAGGATGGCTCTCATCTGGGACAAAGCTGTGGTGGGTTAGATTTTCTCTTTTCCTTTTGACTTTTAGAAGAAAGAGAAGGACAAAAATCATATTAACTTGCTGTTTACTTGATCTTTTTACCTTGATCCACATGCTCTACCCTTTTCTCGCCAAGGACATTTTTCTAAATCCTTCTCAGGCGTCTAAGCTTTGTTTAAAAACTGCATCATCTGCTTCATTATTTTAGGATGCTCTCGTTTTCTGCCTCTGTTGTCGTTCTCAGCTATTACTCCCACCAACTGGATTTGTCTGTCTTCTCTGTTGGGCTGACTGTGACGAAAGGTCAAACTGAATCTACTCCCCCACGGGAGCAGTTAATGTTAATTTCTGAGTTAATCCCACATTAAAAACAACATCAAATCGTATCCATTTACTTTTGTTAGCTGTCAGCCAGCAGCCTGGATTAGCTTGTTGATCTGATCCATATACCGTAAGCAGATCAGCTGGACAAACCGCTCTACTGGGGATTTCTTTCTTTCTTTCTTTGTCTGTACTGAGATCAGAAATCTCTTTTACAAGCCAAGATAGCAATCATACAAAAATCAAACGTCCAAAATAATAAAAATAAATAAATAATAAAAGAGAATGACAGCCATTAAAGCACAGTGGCCTCTCAAGAAAAACACTGATAGTTCTCTCTCATTCCTAATGATTTTCGTAATGAATATGAGAGTTTTTTGGAGAGTATTTCATTAACATGGTGCATGATGGGTGAACGCTGTTTTGCCTTGGTCTGTCCAAGCCCGTTCAACATTCAAGATCAACCACTTGGAGGGACTGAATCGAGGCTCCTTAAAGTGAAGGAGGTTGCATGCATTTACAGTAAATCGACATAATCAGTCACAGACAGAGAGGTGGTTTCCACAAGTGTTTGCTTTGCAGGGAAAGCCAATCACGATTTGTTTCAAAAATAAAAGCCAATCTTCATTTTGAGTTTACATGCTCCAAACTGGCATTTTCCAGCTTGTAGGCTGTGCATGTGTGACATTCACATCAGTTTGGACCATATTTATAATGACCAGCATTTTTGAAATGAAGAAGCATGTCACCCTGTAGAGCAATGTGTTTGACTGGTGTGTTTACGGCGTGGTGACTGTGGACAGCTACACACAGACATGAGGCAGTTAGGTGTGTCTGGCAAAATCATGAACTATTCCTTCACTTCTGTAGCTACATATATAAACAGAAAGTACAGCAAAAAAACAACTTTTTTCTGCTTTTGTTGTTTGTTCTTCACAGACTACAGGTAAAATGGATGAGAACATGTTTGTGGCTGTGACCAGCACCAATGCAGCCAAGATCCTGAACCTGTATCCTCGCAAGGGTCGGATCGCAGTCGGCTCTGATGCCGACCTAGTCATCTGGGACACAGACTCCGTCCGCACCATCACTGCCAAGACGCACAACTCGGTATGTGCAGTGTGAACGAATCCAAGATTGCAGAAATCCACTTAACAACTTATGTTTTTTTTTTTGCATCTTTTCTTGTTTTACTTCCATTCATTGGAGCTGGAAATCATCTCCACAAATCATTCAAACTAGTCAAACTACTTAAGCTGTTGTTGTTTCCCACCTTCTGTGTCAATTTAACTTGATTGGAGCGGAGCTAAGCCGTTTCTGTGCGGATGATGTGTCTACGTCTGTGCAGGACGTGGAGGGAAAGAAAGAGACAGAGGGAGAGAGCTAAAGAGAGTGCGTTAAGAGGACTGGGAGCACATTTTTGAGCAGCTTCCAGAGAGCTCTCAGTTCCTCTGAACGGAAATGAAATCTCAGTGGATGTTCACTACGACTCACTTGCCACATGACCGGGTCTCAATGTAATGTTGAAGCTCATTAATTCCAGAAACCCTAAGGAATGACGGAAGTAATTATTTTAAAAAGAAAATGGATTATTCAGATATACGGGCGTATCCAAATACAAAATGCACATCCGTGACGCAGAGATTTTCCAGTCTGTCTGCTCTGTACAGTGTGAGTACAGTTAATCAGGAGGGAATCTGTACAATCAAGACGTATTTCCTTACTCTGTATCGCATTCATTTCTACAGATCATCCATAATATTCTCATGATTGGACAGCCATAATAGTTTCAAAGAGCGCCATTCATCGCACAGGATTATGTTACAGTAAATACCAGCAGTGCAAATACTTTCACAAACCCCAGAAATGTGGAACATCTGAACAAAGTGCTTATTGGACAACAAGTCATCATATAAACAGCTCGAGAGTCATAAGACTCTTGATTTCATGGGAACAGTCTCACTCAACATGCAATTTGAATCAAAACCAGTGGTGTGGCATAAGCACCGCTTGCAGTCCACTTGGCTGCACATTGACAGTATGATTAAAAGACAAGCTTAGCCTCCTCTCGTTTTACATGTTGCTGGACAACATAGTGAAACTACAGGAACCCTTGTGTAGCTGCAGCACTAAACTACAGTACATTTGCAAATTAGAGCATGTGACTTGCCACAGGTTCAGTGTCAAATAAGCAAGTGAAAATACATCAGGAACTTTATAACTGTATTGTTTCGCTGCAGATGTCTACGGACTCCTAATGATACACACATGCACACACATTTTTACATACACACTGCACGTACAGTACACCCGGCACATGTGAGTAATGAGGTCCTAACCATTACGCATGCTTTAGAGAATCCCAAACAGGCCACTCAGCAGTGGAGGAAGTGTCCACATGCAGGAAATGAAGGCTTTACAAGCCTTGCACAAATCCTGATTTTACAGAAATACATGAGCGAGGAAAGAATGCGTTTCCCTAACGGTGCATCTAGGTTTGCTTTGCTTGAAGACCTAATGACAGTTGTTTAGTGGGAGCTAAATAACAGAGAACTGGGCTAATAATACGCCTTGTCCACATGTGAAGTACATCCTCTGTGGATCTGTGGCTTCTTACGTAATGATGTCACCCTTTCATTTCCTGCCGTTCATCCTTCCAGATAAAATAACTCAAGAGAGCAGAACACCAGAGCACGGCAGCTCCCAGCTTCAATAAATCCACCTTAATGGACAGTCTGATGCCTGGCCAAAAAGGAGTGGACCTGTTTACCAGCACGCTGTGTTAGGACATGCCTTCTCCTGCACACTTAAAATAACTATAGGATTCTTGATTATCTCCAGTTTGTTATCAGAAAGCCGACATCTGGTTTGGATTGCTGATGCTGTCAGCATAGAAATACATAGATGCACAAGAATATTCTGACCCACAAAACAAGCAGCGCGCACAACGTTAGATACCATGACATCATGTTTGGCTTAGAGTAAGTCTTAGTTATGTCCTGTTCTGGCCTGAATTTGGACTGCAGCAGAAAATGGGGCCGTGTGCAGAGGAAATAAATAACAATGGAATGAGGGGAGGGGACCATCACAGATCACAAACATGTCGAGAGAAGAAAGTTGGCACAAGGGAAATTGAAAGAGGGCGAGTGGCGCACAGGGCTGAAAAAATACACATGCAAAGGATGACATACGGTAAATCAAGCAAAAATCAGCGCGGGAGAGAAGGACGCTGGATGAAAAACAGACGTAGAAAGAGGGGTGCATGAATGAATCAGACAGACAACTCGTACGAGCAGTTTGAAGCGAGCGAGAGAACGAGGTAGAGAGTGAGAAGTAGGACGGAGGCAGCCGGACGGCGTGGCAGCTGTTTGTACACGCCAGACAGACAAGTGTAGGAAGAACGGTGGTGACTGATAAAGAGAGGGAGCGATTAAGGGGAGAAAGAGATCAGTGTTTATGCCTCTGTTCTTAGCAGTTCATCCCTCCTCCCACAACTCCCCCTGTTGCCTCCTGTCTTTTCCTTTCTGTATTATTCCATTAGGAAGGTGGGGGAGGTTTCTCTTTTTTTTTAAAGTTTTTATCCAAATTGAATTATTTTGTTTTATTTTATTGCTCAAAACCACATGATTGGGAAAACTTCACCCTGCTCATTCTGACCATTATTGGGACACTTTGTTAAACATAAACTTCACTGTTGCCTTAATAAACACGTGTGTTAATAGAACTGTATCTGCTTTGGGAGTTTTCATACTGTATAATGTCTTTACATCCCACTGTCAGATAGTAAATTAATCTTTTTAAAGTGTGAATTGCATTTTTACAGTTGTTTATTCATTTCCAATTAATTAAATTCTTTTTTTACAATCCTCTAATCCACAGTGTTTCAAATTTGTGTTTCAGGCTGCTGAGTACAACATCTTTGAGGGCATGGAGCTGCGTGGAGCCCCACTTGTGGTGATTTGCCAGGGGAAGATTGTTCTGGAAGATGGGAACCTGCACGCCACCTCCGGCGTGGGCCGCTTCATTCCCTGCTCTCCCTTCCCCGACTTTGCCTACAAGCGCGTTAAAGCGAGGAAGCAGGTGAATGCTGGTTTTACTACTGCTTGTGTACAACGCAATAATGTTGAAGCAGTTGTCAGATCTTGAATTTCCAGTATAAAATAAAAGAGTTGAATAACGGAAGATATGAAGCAAAACCAAATTGGTGACAGAAGGTCGAGGCAAAAAGCCAACAGAACATTACTGCAAGTGAGTTTGGGTGAATGCCGTACAAAAAACTTGCAACTATGCCCATTTATAGAACTAATGCCGCTAAATCTTGCTCTCGTGTTTGGCTAAATCCAACAAATATGATGGGAGTAAGAATATGTGTTGCTTTAGATAATGAGTGTACACTCACAATGCAGTGAGGGAAGATTAAAACAAGCTGGGAGGGAGGGTGGGAGGTGGAAGTCTTTGGCTCCGGGAATAAAGGGGTTTGGGCCTTTCCCTCTATTATGATAATGGAGGGAATGGTGGGAGTGGGAGAGTTGGAGGTAGTGAAGTGGGATGTAGGGAAGATAAGTCTGACATCAGCCTCCAAGGTTTAGCCACAGGGTGCTGGCTGTGCTTTGAAAAGTCCTTGCAGTGAGGGTGGTCGACGGTTTGTCATCGTGGTTCAAAAAAGGATAGAGTGAGCTTGAAATTGGACAACTTTCCAGAGACACTTACCACACACAGAAGAAGAGTGTGCACGGTCCAAAACGTACAATTTACCGTAGCGCTCACTGCAGTCGAAAAGGCCCGGCCAGAAGTAGGTAAGAATAAATTAAAAAGATGAGAAATCAGCCTATTTAACCACTTGATTTATAACAAATTAAACTGAAAACAGATCCCGAATTCTGCTCTTTTTCCATTTATCTTATGAACCTAAAAATCTCATTGTTCAACAATTTCCTAATTTGCAGCTGGCTGCTGATGAGAAAGTGGAGCTGTAGTAATAGTGTGCTGTTTATCTTGGTAGCAGTCACTGTTATGCTTTCTTCATTCACAGATGTCTCTTTTTAACTGCTGACACGGCTTCCAAGATTCCACTGAGTCACGCCACAGACAGACACACAGACAGACAATGGCTTGTTCACTAACAACATAAAGCTTGAAATCGCTCGAAGACACACAAATGCTGCGTGTTTGGTGTTTTCGGACTGTAAAAGACTTTGCTTACGCCTGTCTGTGCATCTCTGTTTGTATTTGTGTGAGTCTGGAACTGGTTCCAGGCAGGAAAAGGCCTCTCAGAAAAATGTGTATGTAATTCAGACACAAACAGTTACACAAACCACCATATAATGCTAAACAGGTGTGGACTTGGCTGCATTTAATCTTTTGCGATACCGAACACTGTAATGTCTTTTTGTTCTTACCCATCCTCGCTTCTTCTGCCTCTTCCTCTGCTGTATTAACCTCTGATCCACCTCCACCTCTGTTCTTGTTTTTGTCCCGTAGCTGGCGGTCCTGAGGGCGGTGCCCAGGGGAATGTACGATGGCCCGGTGTCTGAATTCTCTCTGTCCCGTGGTGGAACCCCCTCGGCCTCTGCACGTACTTCTCCCACCAAACAGCCCGTCAGAAACCTGCACCAGTCTGGATTTAGTCTAGCAGGTAACCCTGCGACATGTGGTGAGCCAAGCTTCTTAGTACAACCCCCAACCCCTCTATCATCAGGTTCTTCCTCTCATCTGTCGTTGATCCGCATTGATTTACAGCATACTGTATGTGGATACATCAAAAGAGAATCCGTGTGCATCCGTTGATCCACCAACACACCATCGCACCTCATCTTTTATCTCAAATCAGCTTCACGCTTGTGATTGTAGGATTTCGTGAATGATAGCGATTAGCCTGCAGAGTAACCTCATAATCCGTCCTTTTTCACATTCATATGTGACGATGTCCACAGCATGGCATCCGTTTGTTTGCATATCACCGCAAAAAAGCGGTCATACAGTGTTTTTATGACAATTTCTCTGTTTATGCATTAAATTTTCACTGCCACTTCAGCTTCTTTAAGATTTAATGAGCCGCAGTGCAGACAGCATTAAGTGAAATTTATGTGCTCAGTCAGTTTTTCTGCTTTTGCTTTACTGTGGTTTAACATAAAGTCAATAGTACATCAAATTAAAACCATGCAAACTGTATTTTTGATCCATACACTTTATGATAATTTATTGAGACACATGTGTGCTCAAGTTATGAGCCGGGTAAAAAATACTTTATGGATGTTGTTGTAAGCAAATGATCATTACCATTAGTCTGCATTGTGCATGTAGAGTATTTCGTAATACGTTTACTCCGATTTTTTGTACTTTACTTCTATAAGAGAAACTGTATTTCGCAGTATATTAGTTTAACATTCCTCATCCAGTTAGACTGGTCCCACCCTTTAATGACCCAGCGTAAGCCCCTCTCTCCCACTCCATCGCTTTCTTACAGTATCTCACACCTCTCAAATAAATTCATTTTAAGGGCTCTTCAGGACACTTGGATCTCTTTGATGTGTTAAACAGCCACAGGGATGAAGTTTTCCCACAGTTGCGCTCACTGTAAATTACGCTAAGTATGAGTTTTTGGCTAAAGGCCTAAAACGTACAGCGTGCACAGTTTCAATTGTGGCATCTGGACATGCTGTATTAACAAAGCCTATCAAATGTGAGCGATCACAACACTGTGTTTTCACATTAGACATCTGTTCCATTACGCAGAGCTGCTGAGTGACAGCCTGATGGTGCCCATATGTACGGTCACCGGTAGATTAGCTTAAAATTCGAAACCAAATGTGTGAAATTGCTTGTTCAGGCTACCAAACGCCGCATCGCACGTGGTAAAATCTGCGTGATAGTCAGTGTTTCCACAGTGTCATAATCAGAAATACGCACTGCAAGTCTCTCTGCCCTCCCTGACAGACTAAATGTGTCCATGTGTAACCTTAAACACATCTGGACTCACCACAGTATTTTTGAATACGCACAGCATTTGTAATGGTTGATAACCTTTGAAAGAAATGGTGCTCAGTCTTCGTTTGCTGTAGTCGATGTGTGATACCTGAAAAAGGTGACCTCTGCTGAAAAGAATTTCCACATTTGAGCATGTGAATTCAAAAGTCAATGAGGCTCCTCCTGGCCTCTCAGGCTTCGTAGAGGTTGTGCATTTAAGCACAGATTAAGTATGTGTACTCTCAGAATTAGTCAGTCTCCCGTCTCTTTTTCCAGGACCACCACATGCAGAGTGGATTTACATGTCTGGAAAGAAGATGTAAAGGATTGTTTGCTTTGATGCAGTGTATCATGGTCTGACATCATTCGACTTTCCATTTATATACGCGCTGATGATTTGTGGCAGCAGACAGCCTGGCTCATCTTTTGGAAACACCATGCTTTATGTCAAACCATGGCTCCTCTCGGTAGCGCTCCTGTACAGCAGAACTCGTACAGCACATGGTCTGCTGACATTTGCACTCCCCTGTCATCTCCGTGAGATACACCATATATCACAGACAATAACAATGTGTCTTGAAAAACCTCTTGTGTCTGGAAAGTAATAATGTGAGTGCATGACAACAATTATTAGCATGCTATGACAGCATGAAAACTGTTCTGCGCGCATTAAATGTAAGACGATGGACAAATGATACCTGAATAATATCCAGATTAGACACGTCATCATCAGCATCTGCATAAGCCTGCAGGCCTTAAATAGGATTTATCAAATCAGTTTGTGCAATCAGATTCTTATTTTCTATAGCAAATGTGGTATGTGTCACAGGAAGTGTTAGTAGAAAGACAAAACCTTATTATAAGAGTCTCTACAACCACGGTGTCTACTGTACAGCATAAGCAAGTGTTGCATCTCTCATCATTTTCAGATTCTCATCATTCTCTGAATATACTATTTATTAACAAGACGCAAAAGAAGTACAAAGAAATGAGCAAACAAACAAAGACGACAAAAAAAAATATAATCCTAGAACAAGAGGCGCTGAATGATTAAAAACAGACAGAAAATGACCTAAATAAGAGACAACACATCCTGAATTAGACATCAAATGACCACAAATACATGAAAGACGACAGAAATCAAACACAAAGCATCCAACAAATAAAAAATGACCACAAATAGATTTCAAATGGCCAAAAAAAGAAAAGGGTGGGGCCCACTTCCTCCTGATCTGTCTCTGCATTTAACCCAACAAAAAGTCAAGGAAGTTTAGACACAGTCAAAAGCTAATGTTTTATGAAAAAAAGATAATGTTTTTATATATGACGAAACATATATAAAAAACTGTTTTGTAGCATTTGCTGTAATTTACATTCGACTATTACAATTCTTCAGAATTTCTTCCAGAACAGCATGACTTTACTTTTTGTTCCTTTTACTTATTGCCATTTGTGCTCGTTGCTCTTTTCCCCATGTACTTCACTCAGTCTTTCTCTGCTTTCCCTGTCCAGGTCCCCCCACCCCAGATGACATCCCCATCAGGCCTGCAGGCCGGCGTATCGTGGTGCCCCCTGGTGGTCGCTCCAACATCACGTCCCTCAGCTAAACAGCAGGAAGACGAGGGGATCGATCCAGAAAGCGACAGCAGCCACAGTACGGGATTAGGGGTGGGAGGGTGGGGAATAATGTGGGGGTGGGGAGGGAGGGAGGGAGGGAGGAGATGCAAAGGACCATGATTAGTTAAAAGTTAAAAGAGCAAAACACTGAATCCTCATGCCTTACCTGTCACAGTGCTACCTTGCTCAGATGAGAACAGTATCCCTTTTCCTGGGGACTTTGGATCAGAGAGAAGTATTGACATTTTTGGGAATTTAAAGGACACATTTATTGCCAAAGCACAATACACAATAAGCCCTCGATTCTTCTTATTACACAAAACACTACACACACAGTCGAAACCATGTCAGCTTGATGCTTTGAAAAAGGGAACGTGCACCAGGAAAACTGTTTACCATCATGTTCAAATTAAATTAAAAGAAAAAACAACAACCAAAAGCTGTGTTGTCAAAGGAAAACGGATACCACTTTTCTCAGAATGATGCTATGGCTCTTTCATCCTGTTTGGCTTTCATTGTCATCCCTCTGCTTTCAGTAGCCTGCCCTCTCCATAGTCAGCAAAACACAACACTAGATCCCATATTAGCCATCATGCAGTACCACTGATTAGCTTTAGGTGGCATTGTATATACAGTAGATGTAATGTAGCTTTGTGGATGATGTTGCAGACTGTTTTCTGGGTTTACTGGACCAATCGTGGGTGTTGATCAAATCTTAAAGCAGGAGTGCCGTGGGACATGGAGATGCATGGGCCACATTAACATGGGTGACGTCATCCTTGACCTACTTCTGTAAAGTGTTTGATGAATACCCTCCCCATGATGTATTGATTGCATAATTATTGATGTTAAAAAAGGATGATCTGCTTAAGAAAAGATTTTGTTTAAACAAAAAAAAAAAAAAAAAAATTTTCAAAGGGTTTCTTAACTCCCAAAAGGTTTGTCAGTTTTTTTTTCCTGCACTACATCGCGATTATGTGTTAAAAAAGGAGAATGAAAGAATCCGTCCTTTGCATTTGCTTCTAGCTTGCTGCCTGCTTCTGTCATCCTGCAGTCATCTAGAGGACAGTGGAAGAAAAAAAATAAAAATAAGTATGAATAAACTCATTAAAAAAGAGCTTTGCAATTGAGGGCAACTATGAAATGATTAAGTTGCAAAAACCAGTTTTTTTTTTCTTATTCCTGACAAACTGGGCTCTGATGTTCTAGGACAAGAGAAAAGACCATCAAACCCTTGTCATTTCAGCAATAACCCTCTTGCACAGTCTTTGCCAATACTAATTCAGGACCCGCCTGAATATGACTGGGTCCAGTTGGGTTTGACCTAAAAACACTCCGGTTCTGATTGTGACAAGGGGGGCATCTGGGATCTTTTTTATGTCTCTGCTGTTTTCTAAAAAGGCAGAGGATTGCAGAGCGGTAAGGGAAGCCTTTATGTTGTCACTGTCCCAGTGCTGGGGAGGGAGGAGAGGAAATGGCATTTCTATTTGGCAGTGGTGTGGCAGACTCTGAGGCAGGTACAAGTGGTAATTTGTTGTATTTATGTTAATTTGACAACCTTTGTTAATGTTTTTATGGGTTTTTTTTAACAGTTGTATTAAAACCCAGAGATGGCAGGTCAAAAGTATGGTGTGTTGTGGAAATATAATTTGTTTCCTGAATAATAAATATGAGTTGCAACTGACTGACTAAGATCTCTTTTTTTGTTACATTCGATACTTCATTCATACACATTAGAATTATTATATATATGCAATATATAAGCATGGTTAACATAAATACTAATTTATTAAATAATACAATAATTTCTTCTGCAAACTCTCCAACTTCATTATCATTTAATAACTCAAAATGTCGATGTAGGCCAGTTTATAATTCTTTTTAAAAGCTGCCAACATATTGTAAATACATTGCAGTTTTAGGTTGATTGTGTCCAGTTTTGGGGACTTATGATTTGTAACTCTAGGGACATTTTGCTTAAGTGGCTCTGAAAACTCTGTGGTACACTGTGCAACCACGTATTTTTAACACCATCTAGGTACATTTTAAGTTGACACAGTACATTTCCTTATAGTTTATATAAAATGTCGCTACCCATTCCTCAATAAACCAGAATTACTTAAAAGCCCCCACAGCCCCATAGTACATCTCTGTGTCACCATATTTTCTGAGTGTTTAGTCTGCGCATTATCAGGGACTATATTTCATTATATACAGTGTGAGTGAAGCTTGTTTGCTTAGACAGTGAGTCACCGTCATGACAGACTATGGGAAACAGTCAGACATGGTTGAGAGATTTTTGTTCAATTAGTAACATACTAAACATCAGCATCTCTGAGACACTTGGCCACATTTCAAAGGGACATTGTGATGTCAGGTCTGTACAGAGAACAATATGGAAATAAACCAGTGAAAAACTTAATGCAAATATACATTTTAAAGCCTCACTTAGTGTGTCTCCCCCCTCACAGTTTCCTGACCTGAACCTGAATCAGCCTGCTTAAAATGACCCTGATCCCAACACCTGCAAGTTATAGCTCCATACCTCTGAGGATTGGAATCTAATACGGACGCGCAATGTGTTGCCAGGTTCGGCGTCCAGCGTCCTGATGCGGTTTTCGTTTTCGTTTCCTTTTTTTTTTTTTTTTTTTTTTTTTGTGTGGATATCCATGGATTGAAACCCGTTGTTAGACAATTACATATTTTTTCTTTTCCTTTAAATGTTTAAGTGAGGCAGACAAAGCAAGAAAAAACGCAAAACTGCGTTGGTCACAGGTGCACGCAGGTGTACGTACTCAACCGGAAATATTGTAGCTTCGTTTGCCCAACTGCGTCAACGTTAGCGGCGACCCAGGTTCAAAGGAGGTTCGCTTGACAAAGTGGCCATTTTTCCAGAACCTGCGACCCAGTCTTCACATCTTCAGTTTGTCTTCCGGGTCAGAATAGTTCAGTTCGTCCATTGTGAGTGAAGTCAGTACATTTATTTTTCCACAATATTAGTGAACGTTGGTTGAAAATGTGGCGGTGAAGGTTTAGCTAACGTTAACCTTTTCATATGACGTTCGCGCTTAGCTAAGCTAATATTACCATTATCCAAATAATGTACTTGGCGGTATATTCAAACCTTTACAGGTTATGACTGGGTTATTCTTTGTCAGTTATTGTTAACTGTAGTACTAACAGCGCGGAAGTTCTATTTTTACTTTATTACTTGTTAGACAAATGACATAGGAATTAAGTGTCAAGCTAGTTTTTCTTCGCTTAGCAGTTTAACTCGGCTAATTCTTTGTAGCAACTAAGCGGCATTTAAAGCACTTGAGCTCAGCTGTACTGGTACCGTAGAATTAATGAATGTATTTTGTATCGGAATATTAACTTATGGTTAACTTATTACCTCTTTGACGACATGGTCAGTATAAGTTCATATAAGTCTAAGGTGAACTTTAATCTGCATTTCCACCCCCACAGACTGAGAGATTTAAGGTCTGGCCCCTTTTCCCAATTATTATTGTTCTTGTTGTTTTAGTGACTTTTGGCTAATTTTGATACAGAAATGCTTATTAATATGCACCATCATCGGCAATTAAACCAATAAATAAATAGAACTCAAGTTTCTGTTAAGAACAATAAAAATCCTGAACGATTCCTTTAAAGGCAGAAGTTTGGCTGGCTGCTAAACTTTATTCTGGCCCTATCTCAGTTTCCTTTACCAGTATTAATTTGAGGTAACTGATGTACTTTTGATCCTCAACATTAATAAATTCACTAGACAAGCTTTTGTGTTTCTGTAGACAAAAAAAATCTTCTGCAGCTCAGCAATAAATTAGATCTTACTAGATATGCAAGGCATTTGTTGCTGCATAGTGTAGGCCTGAAAGTACTGTGTGTTTGCATAAGCATAGTGTAGATGTCTTTGGGAATGTGGTCATGGAATGGCAAAAATGAAAAACAAGAAGATTAAGCTCTCTGTATTGCACATACTTCCTGTAAGGCAGTGTGGGCGAACATCAAATGCCCAGGGCTTCTCAGAGGTAAGTCGCATATCGTACCTTTCCCTTTTCTTTACCATTAAGCCCCTTTCGGTGTGTGAAAATGGCCTACTGCTATGAATTGTGCATGTTACAATAACAATTTAAGAAAATGAGACTTTGCACTCTGACTGCAGAGTTATTTAAGGAAAACAAGTCCCTTGCATATATTTTAAAATGTTTTACGCAGCCCCTTTTTGCTCTCTATTAGTGATGGATTACACATACTATGAGTCTCAGCAATAACATTTCTGCAAGGTCCCATGTGCATTGTTCAGGTTTGAGTACATGTGTCATGACATTGATCATGTCAGATGGCATTGATGATAGTCATGGAATGACATAGACTTGAGTCAGCAGCTTCGCTGCACAGGAGTGTGGGATGGTTGTAAGAGACTGTCATGAGAAAATGTTTCTGGAGAGGATAATGTACAAGTCTGCCCTTTCTTAAACTGGATACATCCTGAATATTTGTAGGTGTGTGTACACTGATTATATAGTAGCAGTATTTTAACGGTTTTATGGTATATCTGTTGGGGTTTCAGGTTTTGATTGGGAGAGCCATCTAGTTTATCTCAGGAAATGATGGACTCACGTGGATAAAATGCTGATTCTGGGGTGGGGGGGCATATGGTGCATGTCTGACACTGATGATGCATTCCCAATGAATGCCCTGAGAAACCCTGGGAATGGGAGAGAGTTAGGAGGCATGATTCAAGTGACGATAGCCACTAAATTATCAGCATTTTCTGACAGATCTTGACCCCATTTATATTTCAGCTATTGACTAAAACATACCGTAAATTCTGGACTATAGAGCGATAAATTTAAGCCACTAAAATTATCAGCATTTTTGTCACATATAAACAGATCTATCCAGGCTGAGAAATAATATCTGTTGTATGCCCCTATTTGTATTTGTTCAGCTATTTTACCGGCATTACGGTAAAGAGTGCGTTTACGTATGTGTGGTATAACTGTAATTATTGAAATGTTATAAATAAACGGCTTGTTCCATAGCCAAAGGAGAAGACGTCTCTTATTTGTTTGTTTATTCATACACCTGATAATTAGCTGTATGATGTTTGTTGCTATAAAAATAAAAACTGGCGCTAACTATCTGAGTTCTGTCTGTCATTGATAAAAATACGGATGTAAAAAATAACTGTATGTTGCTATAAAAGTGTAGTTAACTGTCATTGATAAAAAGGATGTCAAATAACTTCAGTAGTTAACATTAATGTCAATTAACATTAACTTCATAACTGTGATTTGTTTTTAATAGTTTGACAACCAAGAATCTTGGTGTCACATTTGACGATTATACTCAACTAAACAGAAACAGTGTATTAGAAACAATACTGATTATGGTTGTTATGTACAGTTAAAAAAATAAGGATCAAAAATCACTGTCGGTAATGCTGGAGCTGGTTTTAACCACATTAAGTGCTGAAAGATTGTTAACCGATAAGAATATTGATTAGCAATATTTATTAGATCTATTTAAAAATAAAAACCATGCCATACTTTTATATTAGGACCACTTTGGGCTTTGCTAAGGTTGTGGCTCTTCCTCTCTCTGTCACGTTATTAAAATATGTCTAATTTTTGTCCTTTTGGCTGAGTTAAATTTTAAATTAACATAAACAGTCAGTGGTCAAGACAGTAGTTGTACTACTAGTCCTTTACCACTGGGGGGCAGCGTTATATTTGTTTGGATTAGGGTACCAACCTTCTATTCTCATTGAAAACCTTTTCTCTTCTGAATCATTTCGTTATTTTTGAAAACGATTTGGAAAATTGTGGATATGCAGAAAGAGACTGAAATAAAGGATGAGCTATCGTAATATTGGTTCAGAAAAAAAGTCATTATTTAAGGCACACCTTAATAGTTTGCAACTTCATCACATTTGAATACAATAAACACAGTGACAACTGAAGGACAACAAAAGCTCAATAGAGATGAAACTCCATAGTGTTCCCAGACTTAATGTTTCTGTAGATTGGTTATCTTTTACTTTCCCTGCCACAACTGATGCTTACAAGAATAAATTAACATAATAAGTCACAAATATTATTTTCTATGGATTTATGCACTATAAGTCCATCTTTTTAACTATCCCACTATATCTCACAGTTTACAAAGAAGTCATCTTTGGATCTGCAAAATTACATCAATGACGACGACAACAAGAACAAGAACAACAACAATAACACAAAGGTAAGTGAAAATAAACCACTTTCCAAAAAAAAACAAAATTGCCAGTGAATTTGGATGGAATATGGTTTAAATCGAATTACACTTATTATAGACTTAATTTTGTCATATTGCAGTTAAGATTAAGGTCAATGGAATAAGTAGGCATAAGTATAAATCACATGTACCTTCAAATTGTGAAAAAAGTTCAGGTTTTTACTATGTAGAGTTTACACATACATTTTAGGGAAACCAGCTGTGTGCCATATCTATGGCATAAGGCATCCCTCTGCAAATTTCAGAGGTAGGTGTGGTTTCATGGGCGTCGTTTTAGCCATGTCTCCCATTAAATCTGAAAGTATGAATGAGGGGTATTGCCATACAGGATGCCAGTTTTTTTCTTGTTAATAAGAAAAACTTTGAAAATGACTTCTACTGTTTTATCAAGCTGATGCAGAATTGTAAATTATGGCAAAATACAATTTGCTCAAGAGTGTTTTAAGAAGAGGACAGCAAACACTCTTTAACTTCTATGGGAGCAACTAATTGCAGTATAAATGTAAAACCTTATCTGGCTCATTTCGAATTTATTGTATCAAACACAAAAAAGGAGGGTCAATTAAATTATTTGACAAACATTTTTCACTGCAAACCTGAAACAAAGAAAATGAATCTTATCCAAAATGAAACATTATCCTTGTCTATAAAACCATTGCTAAGGGAATAAATATTCACTCACAGCTTAAGATTCTTTGTCTCTCTGCATAAATGCTACAGTTGATGAAGAAGCATGTGCAAAGCAAGGTTCAGTGCAGAACATATAACATCTACCATCTACCTTTTTATAACTATAACCCTTAATTTAAGATCCAGCTTTTGCAGATTTAGGCAAAGGTTGGTCCAATCTCTCAGAAATGTAAAGCTAGTTTGACAAAAGCTTTTTTTGTCTATAAACTTCCAAGGTCAAGAATGGACCTTCCGTCCTAATCTTAAATCCATCAGCCTGTTTCACCTATATCTGCATCTGATGTAGCTGAATCATTGTACCCCAAACTGCAATCTACCATCTTGTTACCATCTTGTTAGCTTGACTAGCAAAGCTAAGCATAATGACCACTACAACCGTGTATTGTATCTGCTGCTATGATAAATTTAGCCATTCATGCTCAAGGTAACAGCTCAGCTCCTTGATCTCCATTGTAGAGAAACCTACGGTAGCTGGACTTGTTTTCCGTCAGTTTAGCTCCATTTTAATCTTTTTGTTCTCTTGCTTGAATTTCACGTGGGAACAAAACCATCCACTGTGTTCATTTTTCTGTATGTGTCGTCATCGCAGCTAATGTTAAATCTGAAGTCCACTTCAATATTTAAATAACTAATTTACCAGCAAATGCTCAGATGATATTAAAAATGTGAGTGTCCTTTCAGTAACACCACATACAGTTGTATGCTATAGTTGACCACATCAGATTTATTTTTTTTTGTCCTGTGTGGCAAAGTCCTGTCTCCTTTTTTGGCAGGGCAGTGACCTCCTATGCTCTCCAGCACACTGCCCAGGGTAGAGGCTGAGCATATCTTAAAGCACCAGGGTGATGTAACGGAGCGTGATATAAGTGGCACCCTGCTGAGGGTCATTCCTGTTAGTGACAGAAAAGAGTAGACCTGGCACAGCTGCTGCTCCAGAAGTCCATTTCACTCCTGCAGTTCTGTAGCTCTTAATAGTGTGATATATATATTTTTAGGTAGGTGAACAGTGATGCACAGGCTTGAACAGTGCTGTTATTGATACCAAGACGAAATAGTGGTGCAGGAACATTGAAAACTGGATCTGAGTGCTGATCAGCCTTGTGTCTGGTTGTAAGTTGCTGATCTACAAGCTGTAGGCAGGTGCAAGTGACAAAGGAGTAAGTGAATCATGAGAGGTCTCCAGTCTTGAGACCTATCCTGATAAGTAAGCAACCGGCTCGACATTGTTATTCTGTCCATCCTCTATAGCCTTGTTCTTCTCACTCATGGAGAGCTCAGAAATCTGTGTGCCCACCATTGCTTTCCTTGACCTGTTGAGTAAAGAACATATCTTATTAATATTGGACATATGCCAGAAGCTGAAGTCAGAAAAACAAAACTAATCTATGGAAAAAAAAGAAAAGAGCACAAAATCGAATAATATTCCAGACATTTTATATTTCAGTTTTCCCACATTTCTCGTTCTGCTGCCATGGGATGTGAATTTTAATAAATATCACAATTATTTTATCTTTTTTTTTGTCATTAGTGATGTTTTAGCCTTTTTTTCTTTCCTAACCATAGTTTTATCATGGCTGGTGGGGACTTTTCTGTGTGGACTTTGGATAATCTTTTGTGGTTCCGTGGCTTTCCCTTAGGTACTCTGGTTTCCTCCCACAGTCCAAAGACATGCTTTTAAGTTAATTGATGACTCCAAATTTGGATGTTTCTGAATGGTTCTCTCTGTGTGTTCTTTTTAAGAGAAACTCTGCCTTATTAGTGTTCAGTTGGCCCTTCTTAAAGTCGCCTCTCTCAATTTTCACTGAACTCTCTAAATAACCGACTCTATCTTAAGTTTTCTTTAGGAGCATATAGCCGGCTTCCTTTAATCATTGTTAGTAATTTCATTTTGATCAAAACTGCTCTCAGTGACACATGGTGATTGAAAGGGCAAACTTGGAATACACAGTAAACCGTTAAGTTTTCTTAACAGCTATAATATCAGTTAATAATTTTTTAAAGTAGTATTCACTAGATTTCTTCATCGCCTTGTATTTGCAATTAAATGATAATCTATAACAGGCACACTCTTACTGTAGGTACAGAGGTAAATAGTTTTATAATTTGCCTGACTTGAGAGAAAAAACCCACTGGCTACTCCACAAGACTGGTGTTTCTGTTATTTCATTCATCCAGTTTTAGTACATCAGTGGGGTTAGACTATAAAAGAATCTGTCTGTAATAATATAGTAGCACAGCTTACAGCCTCCAAAACTGAATCAACTCCTCTCGAAGTCTGAATGCAAAGCAAACATTCATTTTTCAGCTATTCATGAAGGAGGTTTTACTGCAGGAATGTTAGATTAGACTGACTTAGTTTTAGTTTATTGTATATGATAAACTCACAGCTAGTTATACATGTATTGATTAATGTCTTAAACAGCAACGTCACAATATTGACTCAGCAATTTTAATGAAATATAAAACCTAAATCATATACAGTAATCAGTCATAATTGCAATGATTAAGACATGAATCATATATTGTCAGAGTAGCTTATCTTCTTAGTGTCTTAGAGAATTGAAAGTGAACTCAGAAATATGTTTGTTTAAAAAAAATTCACTTTGCAATGCTTTCACTGTAAGCTAATTTTCCTCTATTGTCCCAAAATGGTCCCAGATCCTGATTCTTGGTGTCTCTTGTGCTATTTTACAATGAGACAGCAATAATTTCAAGCCCTGTTTGGCATAACTGATTTGTGAGCTGCTTACTAATGTTTTAATCTTAGGAAGGCTGAGATTAAAAATTGATTTAGAGAGATTACAAGAGGGAGATTATCATTTTGATCTCATTACGTGTCTTCTTATCAAGTGTCATTTAATTCTACTAGTCTTGGTTCCCCCTTACATGAGTAATGATTACACTTGTTGTGACATTTACTAATGCAAATCAGTGGTGGATGGTTTTTGAAATTTGTAATACTCAGTGCAGTACAGCGTCAACATGGGAGACCCTCCTCTTTGCCAATTCCTGTGTTTCTCTCTGAATCACACGCCCACATCTATGGACCAGATACTCTGCCACAAATAGCCACATTACTGTCCTCTCACACCATCCTACATGCTTTCACCAGCCAGCAACCAAGCAAGTAAAACTGTTTTTTAAATTTTTTTTTTTACCATTTTAAATCAATGCTTGGTTACAGTCTTCTCCTGAATTCTTTAATAAAAAAATATTGAGTTAACAGTACCATATAAAAATTTGTAAACCACTTGATGTTATTTTTAATAAACATAAACGTAAGTTTTGCAAAGGAGGCAAACTATATTTAAACATATTTACTGTGTTTTTACCATTACAATATTTGAAACAAGATGTATAGAACTGGCTGTAGGGCAGGTAGTGGAGGTTCCTTACTTTTCTCTGTTGAAGACAATGAAGTCTCTCTGGACATTGTCCAATTGTTGCTGCAACTGACCATTCTGGAGGGGAGACAAACACAGAACAGCATCATCAACTCAACAATCATGGTTGGGATTGTGTTGTTGTGGAAAAACAACAACATTACTTCATTCACAGCGATCGATTAAGGACTTAATAATAGTTTAGTACTTGTCCCTGCTTTCAAACAGGACTTTATGCACAGTATAGTGCAAAATGTTCACTACACACTCATACATGTTTCTTAAATAAAATGTGTGTAGAAGACGTTGACCTAACAGAAGACAGTTGTACTCTGTTTCCACCTGCTTTAAGTACTCATACATATTTGACGCACTAAATCATGTGAGAACATCCTGCTCCATCACACCAGGTGTCCTCTCATTACTGTAGTGCTGAGACAGGTAGACAGGTGCTTTCTCTGTCTCCCAATGAGACCATGAGGACAGTGTGCATGCGGGTTTTCACAAGTCTGTGCATATGAAACATTACAAAGGACAAAAAACTCCAAAAGATTCCAAAGTGTGTGTTCAGTTAACTCAAAGCTGACCAAGAGTGGCATATGTGCATCTGCTCCTTCCCCACGTACCCCAGACTCATACTGGCACTCACAACTCCAAGCTCAGGCTCTTCGGGAGTGAAATGTTGCTCCCTGCTCAGAGTTGTCAGCCCCACAGCACAGTAGAAAGGCTCTGTACAGGTGCTGTCACAATGGGGGAGCAGCCAGTGGCAGGCCAAAACCCATCAACTAAATGAGGGCACGACAACGAAGAGCAAGAATGGAGAGGAAGTTGTACTTGTGTATATACAACTGACAAGTGGTAGAAAGTGTAGGTTGTGTATTCTGCTAGCCTGTAGCATAAGTACAAGGTGCATTTACATATACATTTAGTTATTTGGCAGATGCTCTTTTTCAAAGCGACTTACAAGTGAGGTGCAAGGCAAGATAGACGTAGAGAGAGCAAAGAAATAAGAAATGGATTCATGACAATTGAAAAACTTTATCTGTACGTTTATGGTTATGAGGATCGTGTCACAGCAGTATCACAAAAGACAACACATTCACAAAAACAAAGAGGGAACCTAACTACACAAGTACCAAACATTCAGACGGAATACTTGTCTGTGTGTGTTGCAGTCTACAGAACGTTAAAAAGAAACAAACACACAGACAGAGGAGGAATATCATTTGTCAGACAGCAGTGATAGATGTGATACATAAGCGACATGACAGATGACAGACTCAAGGTATGATGTAGTGTCCCACTGAAGCTGTCATAACATAGTCTTACATCCAAGGCGTAACATGAAGACGCCTCAGTTGGATAACCTTTCCCATCACTGTGTCTGTACCGCTTTGCAAAGCATCTTTCTAGGTGTGATGTAACACTTGATTTAAAGAACCACAAATGACAGTTTACAGAGACTGCATAGGTAATGAGTAGCAGGAGACAAACGGAATTGTTGAAATGCTTGCGGTGGAATTTTTCCCCAAAGCAGGCAGGGTTGAGTGCGTGGTAACCTTCATTTGCAAGTAACTAAACAAGCAAGACATTTCAGCCTAAAATTCTAAGGTTGTCATCTCAGAGTTATAGAAGCATATTTTGTAAAACACTCAACGTTTTGCATTTTTCAGTGTCCTCCTCCAATCTTCGTTTTCATAAGCTACATGCAATTCCTTAATAAAAAGAGTGGAGGCAGTGGCACTGGTGCATTAGATGCGCTTATTTTGTTGGACGGAACTGCTGACTCACTCAGCACTGTAATTGTATACTTCTGTACGGCTCGGTAGGACTTTTCAGCAAACTGACCAAACTGATGGATATCCCAAATGTAAGAGTTGGAGCCTTGACAACACACAGTAGATTATCCGAGATACATTTTTAAACTTTTCTTACAGCACTTGAGGGATATTCTATCTTGCCTTGAATACAGAGCGTGAAAGCATTGGCGAGTTTCAGGTAGTAGCAGGTAAACATGTCACAGGTAATTTACCTCTGAAGCCAAAAATACTTGCAGTTCAGTCTGTGTAGCTACATGTTGTTGAAACGAGGCTGTGGATAGTTTTGATATTGCAGTTGTTTGTCTCTTTTCCTTCTTGAGCTAGTTTTGTCCTTCATGACTTCTCTGCTGTGTAAATCTGACTTTGTCAAGGCTTTTATGGCCACTGCCTGAAATTATTTTGCATGTTCTTGCTGCTTGCTGTCTTTATCTTTGGGGGTCAGATGGAAATTGTTGATTCCTTACTTTACGACTGGATGAGTGAACAGATGGAGAATTGAAGGTCGCAAAGAAACTTGGCTTTTGTGCAAAATAAATCAATAAAAAAAGAATCCTCTGGCCTTGCTGAGAGAACAGTAACAAGACTTTAACTGTAGACCGTTCACCACTTGTTTGTCTCTCTTCTCTCTGCATGTGATGCGACTAAAAAGACAGTTCAGAAGCTAATTGCCCCAACTGCTAGATTAAACTTTCCATTTAATGAGACAAACCTACAGGGAGTGCTTTGCTGGACATGAGCCCATCAAGCACATTTCTCAATGTCCTTTCTAGGCTCACTGTGTTCCTGCTTAATGGTAAAGCTGACTTTAGATTTTGTGACTGCTCATGTAATAGAATAATAAAAACAGATGTAATAGTCAAATACTTCATATAATACTGAGTCAACAGGAACAAAACATCATGACCACCGTATGACATAAACAGGTTTGTCACTTATCTGTAAAATCCATTACAGAGAGCAAGTTCAACATTAGAACCTACAGTACAGCACTTTCGCTAATGTACCTCAGACATTATTGCATTCAAAACTCAACTTTTAGATGTTGGCTGTAAATTGAACGGTATTCTCAGATGTAGAACTCTCTCCAGCTTTTTCAGTGGTACACTGATTTACCCGACTCTGTTATTTGAGTGATTTTAAGTACATCATTTCATCAAATGTAAACATCTATGTATGGAATAATTGTAGAGGATGGAATGGATTCCTAAAAGTCCTATGCAGGTCAATAATGTTTCGCCACACTTTTAATTGTATGTGTCTTTTTATGTTTATGTGATTCCTCTTCTTTTTTTTGATCTCATCCACTGAAATAAGCTGCAGGTGTCGTTAAACAGAGTGGCTTGCAGCAAGTATGACTTATGTTTCTCATTACAGCATTTGGTCACTGGATGATGTGGGAGATAAACAGTTTGTGTCCCCTCCAATGGAAACAAAGTCTTTAAACCTGTTTTGTCTTTATGTTTCACTCCATGTAGCTGAAATATTAGGTCCTTTCACTGGCACATAGTTTTACTGCATCATTAAGTTTTAGTAAACCTAACCCTGCGATGATTGATTTTCTGGTCAAAATTGTTTAAATTGATGTGAATTTTAATTCTAAATTCCCTTTTTACAAACAAACAAACAAAAAACAAAGGTCAAATAATGCAATTTCATCCACAGAGTCGCAGATACACACATTCACCTGTTAGTAGTTTGTTTCTCTCTGCAGATGTATTATAAACTGACCCTGGCATGAATTCATTAAGATAGGTTTCCAGTTTTTTAGACCACTTGCCTGAACATAGAGTTTACTTGCCCGGGGCAATCAGATGAATGTTAATATTGAGTCCTAGTATAAAAGTCTTGGTTGTGCAGACAGATTATTTTAGTCCAAAACTGTTGTAGGGACATTTAAAAAGCCATACGAGGCTTAATACTGTATTTTGTTTGGGGATTGAGACTGGAGTTGGGATTAGGTTTGGGAATGGTTGGTGTTAGACAATTAATTTATGGTAAAAGGAGTAGTAGCCGGAGAATAAATTATATCTATGCATTTACAGTGAGAGCAATGTGTTCCTGTGTATTTTAGTGAAATGTGAGCCTAAAAATTTATTTTGCTCTCACAGCATGAATACAGTCTCAGGCTGTATATCATCAGTGATCTAATTGAGCTAATCCCATGCTGCATTATTAATGTAACATTGACAGGGAGGCGCAGAAACAAACGTGGACCTGGAAAAATGACCAAGAAAGAGTATGTAGGTGCATGAGCGATGAGAAGGTGGGTGGGAGTGAGAAAGCATTGTGAATGGACAAGGGAGAAGAAAGAAGTTTGGAAAGGAGACAGGGAAAACTGAGAGAGGTGAAGAAAAACATGCAAAAAGTATATAGAGCAGTCTTAGGGTAATGAGTAAGAGGCAGACTGGGAGAGGCATTAAGGCCACTGGCTTCCTTCAGTCATTATGTATCTAGTGTGCTTCAGAAATCTGAAAGAGAGGCCTCCTTCCTGTCACACGCAGATCAAGCGCTTTCTTTCTTATTCTCTCTTGCATTCATCCATCACAAGTGGCCCCAAAGGCCTTCTGTAAATGGATATGTTATAGCTGTGCAGATATGCAAACTGATATTTATAGACGGTAAAGCATTCTCCCTGACAGACACACACCGGCAGCACACGCTGCAAAATATGACTACTTGAAATGAATAATAGATAACATTAAATAAAGCACTTTCAGAGTAAGGTAAAATATGTTATTATTGTAATTTACAGTCTACATTTGAGTTGATGACATTTTCTACTACTAGCTATTTACTACGTTTTAACCCAGATCTCCATGCAAAAGAACCCCAGTCCTTATGAAATATTCTTTCTAGTTAAAGGCCTGCTAAGCCAGTGTAGGTAAATATCATTTTTCCTCTTTTAGGTCAGGTTGCGTTAATAAATAATGTCTATTGTTATAAGTATTAATTAATTATGATTTTCCATACTGACCATACAGTGTTACTCTAACTATCACTATAAACACAACAAATGTTTCCCTGGAAGGCTCCTCTCCATTATATGCTATCAAAAAGAGACTTTCTTTTTGTCTGAATGGGCTGAGGGATGACAAATGCTGTCTGGCTGCACAGTGAGATATAACGGGTATATACAACACAGAGGCAGCTCTCCAGAAGCAGTTGTCAGCTTTTATAAAACACGGCATACTTTGGGCCAGCTCTGACATCTGGCATTGCAAGTTGGCAAAGTATGTACTCAACAGTCTAGACCAAATAAATTGCTTCACTTTTATTAGAAGAGTCCCAGAAACTATTGTAATGTGCCAAAGAGTAAGAAAGAGGGCAAACTGACTTTGTAATGGCTCAGTGTGAATGTGAATGCTGTTTTAAATGAAGGCAAGTTTTAGTTGTGTGGCACAGTAATTTAGGAGAGGAACCAGTCCCACTACACACTACTGTACTATTTCTGGGAAAATAAAACGATTTAAAAATTGGACACAAGCATGAAATGCATTATGGCACTTAACTGTTGCACCGCTCAATTGGCCCTTTTTAAGATATATTGTCTCTGATTGGACAACAAGGAGGAAACTGGCATTCCTATTGAAATCATAATTCCACTGGGCACTGAGAGGAGTGAATTAGACAATTCTGTTTAAAGTTTCACACATTTTCACATTTGATAAGATTTATATAAAGAAAAAAGTTTCAGTCTAATAAAATTTTTTGAATAGTAAGAATTGGCAAATTTAGATTAAAAACACAAGACCTCAATTTCTCCAGCGGGATGCTATTTAAATAAGATGACTTTGGTCAAATCTACTGAATGGCCAAACCCCTTAAACACCTGAAAAATACACTATAGAACTGTAACATTTGTTCATCCATGAAAACAAAATCCAACAATCTCCACCAATTTTTCCATCTTACCTAGTTTAAAACAAGTTTTTCTCCAAAAAAGTGTTTTTATTGTTTTTTTCTGATAGAGGCACATTTAAACATTTTCACAGAATATTTCTCATTTTTAAGGCTTCCTTAGCATTTTTAGGATTTCGTCTTGACTGTGGTTCCAGTTAACCCAAATGACGTTGTGTTATTTGCAGGTAACATTGAAACACCATTGATCAGTTCCCACCACTGCGCTACACTCGATGGTAATAAAATAAAATCACTAGTACTGCCTGTAGCTGCCCAACTGCTTTCCCTGTCTTGTGTCCGTGAGTGTGTGTATGTTTTTGTTCCTCCCACATGTCACTTGACTGGGTGATCCAATTAACCTCTTGGTGCTTTCCTCTCCATTTTCTATAAACACCCAGAGGACAACAGTTGATCCATGTGGACACAGGATAAAAGGGTAGAAATAAAAGAGCTTGATTATTTCATTCTGTGCCTTCCTCATTTGTGCAGCAGGCAGGTGACATATAAAATATATGCGCCACATTCCTAATAGCGGTTTAGACGCATAGTAAGAAGCAGCACATCACCTGTAATTAGGCCAGTGTTTCAGCTTATGTTTATGACTAATGATGATGTGTGAACAACTGAGTAAAGAATAAACCCAAAGAAAATGTAAACTTACTTTTTAGAGGAACACTGTATTTGAAAAAGTCTGAATAATTTAGGTCCTTTAAAAGTAATTTGATAAAAGTCAGCGTTTCACCTATATCTCTGGACATAATTCTCATTTTACATTTTCATTGTGTGACAAATCCTTTTCATTCTTTTTGTGTAATGTGTAATTATTGTGTTCAGTCTTTCTAATTCAAAGCCTCACCTGGGGGGAGCCATCCGATCCCTGGTCCTTGGTCTTTCTAGCAAGCCTTTTCTTCTTCTTGTGAAGTGGCTTGGACTCGAGGATCATTTCCTCCAGCTCAAATGTAGGATCACAGTTTAGTCTTCTTCTCTACAGGGACAGACAGTACAGGCACACTTAGGATAAACTTAAACCTTAGAAAATGTACTGTATGCACCAGTCACTACACCAATATATGGTAAACGTGAAGATGGATGTCAGTGTTGAAAACAACACTTGGCAGGAGGGAGGAACACTATTTAGGAGGAAGATGAAAAACAACACAAAACATCTCCTATTTAACATATGTTACTTATGCAACACTAGTGATGCGATAAAAAACAAATCTCTATGAAATGAAGCAGACCAAAGAGTTAAGATGTTATGAAGTTAGGAAACAAAACATAAGGGCTGAGTTCTCCGTTGGTGTTCAAACATTATTAGTTTGCAAGGAACTAATGACAGAACAAGCTTATAATTTGGTTATACGCTGTCAAATTCCCTATTGATTCTCTGCGCTTTTCCTCAGCTGTGCCAGACTGGCTGCTGGGGATACCCACTGCGCTGCAGTCGCTGGAGAATTCTGGAATTAGATAGTGATTTAGTCGTCAGTTTTCTTGCAACAATCATTGTTCTGCATTTCTTCTGCTCTGGCACCAAGCAGTGACAGTTATTGTCATCTTGCTGCTTCACCAAAGCAATACAGGATTGTTTTTGGGTTGCTGTGTCTTTGCGTTGGCTGTCAGTGACTAACAAAGACAGCTTTATTATTACGTATTATTAGGGAAGTCCCGATGCAATTGTTTTTGTCCCGACACAGTCCGATACCTTTTGTATAAGGTCTTAGCCGACACCTACCTTTACCTGAAAATATTCATTTTAAAAGATTAAAATTGTTCAAGGTTAAAAACAATTACTTTTATCCACTTAAATTACTAAATAAAATAATAATTTGGACAACTGGGAAGCGGCTCTATTTTGGCTGATTCCAATGCTGAAATATGACAGAATCGACACCCTTGCCAGTATTAGATCAGGACATCTCTAATAATATGATGAGTTTTTATCTGGCAGATTAGCTCAGTGTCTATATTCAATGTTTAATTTGAATATTTTTAAATGAAGGTTAAATTGACATTTTACAGTATTGCATTATACAGTATGCAGCCTACTGTAAGAGTCTCACATTACAGCGAGTACGGCCAAACAAGTAGACTGACAATATGCAGGAGAGCTCCTGTAAAACTACAAGTATGCACGGAAAGGCTTTGTCTGTATCCAAGAGGCATGTACATGTGCTACTGTCATCTTACTCCACATATGTGCACTATGTCTGGTCGCACTCGTACTGGGAGATCCAGCTTGGCCCAGCAGGGGGCGGTGTCTACAGCTCGACCACAGACTGTGAGAGCATGAGTAGAATAGAATTAAGTGGGTTGTTCTGATACTGTACATCTTTCTTTCCCTTGTAATCTTTGCTCCTTAAGGGGAAATACTGTGTGTGTGAATAGAAATGTGGAGTGGCTTCAGAGATGCATGTTTTTTGTGAAATATTTAACATGACCTTTATCACATGATTAGCCTGAGATAAGGCTGTAACTTAGCTTGAACTATGGTATCCACAGATGGCGTTTTACCAGAGATTGTTAGGTCATTCTTGTTGTCTTTTGTTCTGAAAGCATTCAGTGTTGCTGTGTTGTTATGCCACATTATAGAGAAACAACAGAGCAGGAAAAGTCAGAAAAAACATTCTGTTCTGTTCAGATGCAAGTAGCTTGTTGGGTGGCATACTGAGGCAGCGCTAGGTTTATTTCTCATACTCACGTTGGGAATAAAGCCTGGACGTAGCTGTTTGCTGAGCACAGCATCCCAGTTGACATCTGACATGTAGTCCAGATCCTGTAGCTCTGCCAGACAGGAAATGCGCTTCTGGGCATCTATGCACAGCAACTGAAAGAGACCACAGGATTAGAATAAGAACAATTGTCCACGAGGAGGCATGGCTGAAAGGTTAAGAGGGAGACACAAGCACATGTTTGCCCTCAAGGATGCGTCTGAGAAGGAGGATTCAGGGACAGAGGGGTTGAAGGTGGAAGGTGTTGAGTAAAGGACAGGGGGAGGGGAAGATAAAGAGTGACAGCAGAGGAAAAGAAAATGATCTGAGTTGTGCACTGTGAAGGATGAAGGGCAATTACAGTGAGTAATGTATTCTCCCCTTTACATTCTCGCTTTCTTTACATCTCTCGGTCTCACACACATTCCCTTTCTTTACCTCTCACACACACACACTTACACATGCGACTGGAATGCCAATGAGGCACCGGGAGTCTGAGCACGAAGCAATGCAACAGTTAGACTGCAGTGGATCTCTGCCAGGAAAAAGCCCATAAGCTACTGCAACAGTGTATCTGTTAGCTTTGCAAATGGCTTAAGTGATTTAAGAAGTCTAACTCTATTAGATTAAAACAATTCACTATTATTATCAACAATTAAAATTATAGTTCATTAAATAGTTAAGGGGATATACAATATGAATAATATTAAATTAGCTGCTTTAGGGTTTTGCACTCCATGTCTCACTGACTTTGTACCTAAGATGAATTTATGTATGTGCTGTTACCATTTTTCACAAACAATACTGTGAATACTGAGACTTATAATTCTGAGGCCCTACTTCTCACTGCATGATTTTGATAAGGAAATAAACCACTTGTATACAAAGTAGGACTGCAGCAATTGCAATGACCGCTTATTTAATATTCTCTAGATGTTCCTTAGAGCAGTGCGTGTGTCTTCCCACAGGAAATAAGAATTCAAAGATGAGATAACATTATACAAAGTAGCAGGTGGACTTTGCTGTCAAATTGATGACAAGTTGGCAAGTGCAAGTTTAAATAAATAACTAAAGAACTTTCTGGAGGTGTGGTGGACCCAATTCAAACAACCATGATGTTGTACAAGGTGACACTCTCACCCACCCACGTTTGGAAAAGGTTTGGCTCAGTGTCAATTCCCAGGCTTGTAGTTCCTTCAATTGCTCACTGCTGGTAAATGTCAGTGTTGGATTGAGTGCACAGGATGCCACTGTATGTTGAAGCTGCCACGCTTAGTGGCGTACATTAAAAAGTCAAACACCGCTGCTGAAATCGAAGTGAGCTGTTGTGTAGTTTGATGCCTATATGGTAAATTTAGAAACAGTTTCAAGGAAATTAGATTGTGCCATAAGATAAAGAAAAAAGAAGCAACGTAAAGCCTTATGTTTTAGGGTTGTTTAACAAGAAAGATTTTTTAATTAAATGAAACCAGTCCCAAAACTTATATATATTCAAGTTATATATAATTTATATATCAGTGATACTGGCACATTTTAAGGGGTCACCAGCCTACGTAAGGTGAGAACAAATGGGCTCAGTATCACTGGGAAAAGTGACAAATTAAATCCATATACCTCTATACTCTATGTTTTTCCATAGTTCACATTATGCACATGCTACGCATTTACCTTTCTGAGAAGAGACTTCATCTCCAGAGACCAGCTTGCCGGGTAGCTGGGATGGACCTTGTGGAAGGTCTGAAGAATCTCATTAGTCGGTGTGCTGGATCTCATGACATATGGCCTCTGAGGAGAGAAAAGTAAATGAGTAAGGACAGCATGTTACAGACAGCTTGTATTTATATTCATGCACTGCGTGGAGGAGTTTCTCTTAAAAAATATGTATCTTAAAGTTTGTGCCTCTGTCAGGTATCTCTCTACTGTATTCTGCTTGCTCTCTCTCCCTCTCCCCACCTCCTTGTGTTCACCTTCTGCAACTCCAGTTCCCTCACTGATGTTGAGAATTAACTAGGGGAAATGCAGGGTTAGAGAAGTGAATCCTTTCCCTTCACTGACGGAGCAGGCTAGGTGGAGGTGGACAGTCACTCCCGTTGCCTCTTTCCCCCAGATTGTTTGTTTAGAAAAGTGCAGTAGTATAAATGGGCAGATATTTTTAATGCCTTGACTGCTTTGTTGGATGGTTTAGGTTAAAGAAAACAGTAAAAAAAAAAAAAAATGGGGTGAAAAGTAGCCATTTTTCAGATATTTACTGTCTGTACTGTCATAGTGATTTGTGCATGATGTTGGGCAGTTGCTGCTTTGTCTCAATCTGAACAGGCAACCGATGCTGTGCAGACAGGCATGGTGAGTGAGAGAGCAGTTAAATGATCTAAAAGTGAAGCATGAATGAAGAAGGGGTCATCAGAGCTGAAGACAGAGATGAGGGGGATTGAACTGGATAATAGGAAGCTTACTCTCTACTTCCAACAGCTTAATAATTCTGCACATCCAACAGGATCGGTATCCATTTGTGTTAATGCTCAGGCCTTATAGACTGTAGACGTGTGGCAGTCAAGGAAAATTGTGAAATAATTAATTTATTATACAGAGGGATAAAGAAAAATTAATTTCCTAGGACAAGGTGAGGATGTTGTTTAGAAAAGAGGGAGGAAGGTAGTCTTCCAGAAAGTGTAATATGAGCAAAGAGAGACATAGGGCTAAAGTCTACAGTTTTTCACTGAATAATTTCTGGAGATTACTGGTGCACTCAGCACCAAAGTCTTCTGAATGGAAGTTGAAGAGTACTTTAAAATCACAGGACGTAGCTTTGAGTGAAGAGCAAAGTCTTGAGGCGTCGCTTTGAGGTCAGACAGAGGACAAACATTTTAGAAGAGATAAAGTCTGGAGCTTAAGGGAGGGAGTAACCACATTGCATTTTACCTAGGCATAATCAGCACTATTATGGTGAAGGTTGAGAGGTGGAGACACTGAAATGTGAGGAAATTATTCCAGGAATATTTGTGAGAGCTCGCAATCAGCTACAGGTTCAGGGCCCTGGGCCTGGTCAGACAAAGGGTTACTGAAGTTGGTGTTTGCACGTCCTCCAGAAATATCCGAAGAAATTCTGTCTCAGACTTAGGCCGACAGTAAGGAGATTGAGTGAATACATTATGTCCTGTGTTTAGTTCCATGAAATCAGAATTAAACTCCTCCAGATGGGACCTGGAAAGTATTAAATAAATAATATTTAGAAAATCAATTCTAATTACATGGCTCTTGAAATAACTCAGATTCTATCTTCTCTCTCTCCTGCAGCGATTAGTCTCACACCGCGACTAAACATTTAAACATCTTCTCCAGTAAGGGCAGCTTAAATGTAAAATTCAATTACAGCTTTACCTTCCTTTTTGTTTTGTGGAGGATTTATTGTACTATTTGCTTTTATACTGGAAGGTTTTCTCCAGCACACTGTGCTGTGGGTGTCATTTTTATTTTTCACTCCTTCAAAACGTGCCAGCCAGGACGTGGACATAATGGCGATACTGTTCTCTGTGTGTGACTTACCTGTCCTCTTAGTAACTCATATGCTGTGATGCCCAGGGACCACCAGTCGACAGAGAAGGTGTAGCCGGGGTGGAACCCCTCAAAGGTCTGAAAAAGCTCTGGAGCTGATAGATAAAAGAAAACAATATCATAATGTAAGTATAGCGTGTGATGATGTTTGAATAGTTACTAGCTTTTGCTAAAATGTAGTTTCTAGTATATAGCTTTACAGACGAGGTTCATAAACTTCTGACAAGCCAGTTTTTAAATATAACTGATGGGTTTTCATTGTGGTTCTTTCCCATCACTAATTTCCTACACATTTTCAGGATCAATAGCGAATATCAGGGTTTAATTTTTGCTTTTGTGCGCCTTCTTGTGAGGAGTCCTTCGCTTTCTCTTGGCGGGTTAGTCTGTTCTGTTCTGTCATCACTCTGAAAGTGTCGCAGGATCCAGTAGGACAATGCTGTTGTCATAGCGGGTCAGCAGACCATGTCTTTCACACCTTTGCCCCATCTCTTATTTGCCCCTTATCTCAAATTTGAACAATTTAAACAACTTTCTTGCTAAACAAAACAAAAGGTTTGCAGACTAATGGTAGACGTTATTTTGTTTGTCCCAGGAGTAGTGACCTTGTGTCGCATAACCAACCAGTGTGTGTTAATGCAGCTGTTTATCATTTTTTCTGCCAGTATTGCTAAGAAGTTACGTACATAAAATAGTTGACACAACCTTTGTAATTGCAACAATCAAAAAAAATCTTTTTTTATATTAATAGAAATTTTATGTAGATGCTGAGGGTTAGATGAAATGTGATTTCACACTTTAAGAAATGTACTTTTTACTGCATTACACAAAGAAAAAAAAGGTGCTAACTGGAATCAAAAATAGAAATAAAAATAGATCCTTTATCCTTAATCCTTTAAGAACCTTTTTTATCATATCTATGACTCTATGACTCTCTGCTGAAAAGCAGGTCCATTCATTCACTAATGGGTCACATGACATGACGTCACTACTGCCACGTCTTAGGAACTACATTTTACGATGATGAAACTTGACATTCTATATGCAGAGGCAGGTGTCGTGGGTGGGCCACACGGTCAAAATCCTTGTGTTTTCACTATTCATTTTATATGGAATGGTTATGAGGATTTCCCACCAGTCATCACTCACCCTTTCCTTACTTTTAATCTGTATTTAAATGCGACGGTGAGAATCATACTACACGCTCGAAAGCACACACACCCTCCTCCTCCTCCTCCTCTCCTTCATGGCAGGTTTGTTCTGCCTTCTTGCTGAGTGGAAAAAAAGTGCTGTTTATCTACTGAAGCTGCTGAGAGAGAAGGGTTTTTCTTTGTCCCAGAGCAGCCATGAATTATCTACTGTACCACAGAGCATTCGCCTGAAATCTCGCCACACATCATCACATCATTCTTCATCATGAGCACACACTTTATGGGGATAGAGACAGACTCGTACACACAAACGGTGCACACGAACCGATCTCAAGCACATCCACACACACACACAAAAAGAGCGTGGCTGCGTCATTTATTTCTCCCTGAAATGCTGTTAGCTCCTATCTGATTGGAGCTGAATCCACATCTCTCTGATCGCTACAGTAGCACAACTGCAGCTGTGCTCTCTGCAAAAAGCCTGCTCTCAGGTTTTGCATCTCGTTATCAAAATGAAACCAACAAGTCTTGTGTACTGCATGTACCAAAAAAATTACTGCATGTCTGTCCAGTTTGTTTTGTAATCTTCTTAGTAACTTTCAGTGTATCTTACAATAGAGTAACGCCTGTTTCTTGGTCTAAATGTGCTCATTTATTTTTAGCTGGATCGTCTGGGCCGTGGGGCAGCCATTACTTAAAAGTCAAACTCTGTGAACTTGGCCTAAAATGGTTTGTTTTTCTTTCTTCTTTCTTTTCCTCGATTTCCTCGACTACTCTTATGGTTTGGATTAGCAGACATAACCATGCTGTCAGATAGATGTGGGCCTACCTGATTTCATGTTTTACAGTTTCCCTTAGCTTCCGTTTATGCACTTACCCATGTATGGCTTGGTTCCAGCAATGGACGTCGCTTTAAGGTCATCTTTTACAATGGCTGCGATGTTGAAGTCTGTTAGATGAACGTGTCCTGTAGGTCAAAGACATATTTCCTTACAGATCATGTTTTTATTTGCAGTATTTCACTAAAGTGAAAACTATAAATCAAGATAAATCTGTAAGGCAGTTAATCAATGTTTATATCATCTGTCTGTGCTTCCCTTAAAAGTTACAGATTTTTCTTTTGAATTAAAATTTTACCACAACTTGCATATGTAGTAGCAGGTTTTGCAAATGGTACATTGTGGATATGCAAAAATGAGGATCACAGGTATTTAAATGTACAATCCAAAGCTAACATAACTCATTGCCTTTATATAGTCATTATGATGTACAAATTTCCAATTAAGAACAACATATCAAATGCAAATCAGCTTTATTGAAAGCATAGAAGTTGTATGGTGTTATATTGTGACAGTGGACGTGCACACTCGGCAGTTTACAAAGTCAAACCATTGACCTGTGTCCGACCATGCTGCAAGATGGCCCAGAATGTTTGCCATGCCCACTGAGCACATGCTAATGAGCTGAATCTCTGCGTGTGTGTGTGTGGTTGTGTGTCAAACTGAGTAAAACGGCTCAGAAAAGCGGGGGGGGGGCAGTTTGCCGCAGAATGATTGTTCGGATGAACAGGTGTCCTTGGTAACCCTGCAAACCTATAAAGTAAGACTGCCTATAGTACACGAAAGCTGCATAGCTCTATTGTTCACAAAATGTGAAAAAAAGAAAACGTCATGCACAGGAACTGATAACTGTGTGTGAATACCCACCAAATTTAATTTAAAGAATTTATTTACTCAGAGAGACTGGGCTTTACAGATAAGAGGAAGAAAAACACCTATTTTCACCTCTTGTCTTATCCCTCATCTTCTCTTCAGGTTTTAATTTTGTTTTACCGCTTAGAGTCCCTATCTTTTTTACTTCATCAGCATCCCTAACCGTTTGCAATAGGCTCACATACTGTATTTAGAGCTGTGGTGTGAGTGTAGCTGAGTGATGCACAAGGTATCCCATGATGTATTGTTAATACAGTTTGATGACAAAGGTGTAGACTGAAAAAACATTTTTTGTTTATGTTCGTGTAAAAACAGAGCTTTATATTTCATTTGAATCTGTTGATGCCTCAGTTCTTTTTCATATACTATACATTTCTACTTCTATCTCCATCATCTCCTCTATTTCTCTGGCAGAAGACAGATTTAGGACGGCAGTTTACATAGTAGCCAGTGGGAAGAAACAGATAAAGATCATTACAATACCGGGCTGCTAAACCGAAAGTATATGGAATAGAGAGGTTTTAAAAGTGCCACAATGAGATAAATGAGAGCTCAAAGGATGGCAGCATTGGTCTATTTATTTGTCTGATACAACTTGCTTTTTTATAACATTTTAATTGTTCACTATTATTTATGTAATTTGGAGTTTGGTTGATGGTGGAGCACATGACATTCATAACTTTCAAGTGAAACTGAACAAAAAGCACAGTGAGTTGATTCTTTGTCAGCACAGTTGTATTTGTGGAACACTTGCTGGGTGCAGTGAATGGATAAAATAAAGTGGCTCCATGTGCGAAAAAGACTATTTCTGTCATAGTGCTTTCGTCCCATATCCCACTGTAGAGTGACTAACAGGAGAGACAGAGAGGAAGGTGTTCACCCTTTGTAATATATTAAATAGTCATTACAGTCCAGCCTAGGTCGACAGTTACTTTAGTTTTCTGCTAATAATTTCTTCCACTGTTGATTAGCATTCTAAAAAGAGAAACACACCAGCTTCTGTCTTTGTGCTCATTGAAATAAATAAATAGCCCTTTACTCCTTCATTAATCATTGCAACTGAATGCCTGACTCTAACCTTAAGCTAATTCCTGACCCTAAAACCAAGTCTTTCCCTAAAGCGACCCTTTGCAGTCATGAGGAGAGGCCAAAAGTGTCATCGCTTCAACAAAATGTCCTGACTCTGTAGGAAAAATACTTTTTGTTGCTCAATAAGTAGCAAGTACAAGTAACACACACGTATATTTTGAAGTTATTCTTCTCCAGTCAGTCCTGTACCTGCCTGTGTGAGTGAAACGAGTGATGGCTGAACTGTAGCGGAGCAGGTGTCCTGCTGGCTTAGTTATCTAATGCATTTTACTGGGATTACAGTAGCTCCACAACTGCTGATTTGATCTTTAGGTTATGTCACTCTAATTTCGCTTTGCCTACTGCTACCTCAAAGCACCCCCACCACCGATTACAACAAAACCCATACTGTGCACAAACAGTTGAGTTTACTTATAGTTCTACTTTGAAGTCTTGTATGCCATTAACATACTTTTGAGAGATCAGGATGTACAGAAGCTCCCACCAAATAAAAAAAATGCAGGGTCATACAACAAAAAAGTAAATAAAATTCAACAAATCCTGACAACAAATTTATGTTAAGTGCACATTGCTGATAGATCACGTTG
This sequence comes from Channa striata, assembly GCA_033026295.1. NCBI lineage: Eukaryota > Metazoa > Chordata > Actinopteri > Anabantiformes > Channidae > Channa > Channa striata. The sequence continues at coordinate 4,465,219 of CM065182.1, forward strand.
TAATGAAAGTGCTGCATTTCTGCCACTCATTGCAATTTTTTTTCCCATACCAAAAATAAAATGATGCCATTGTAATTCCACTAGGGTTCACAAAAACTCTTAATAGCCTTACAACCCACTGTGCAGCCTGATTGGCCTTTAAACTTACAAATGTATTATTCAAACTGCACTTGTTGAATTATTTTAACTCGTCTCTTTGCTGCCTGAAACGTCACTACACTTGCCCTTTAATGTACTGCGGTTTTAAGTGGGCATAACTATATAAACTTATTACATGGAAAACACTGGAGCCAGAGGAACTTAGTACCTGAACGGTTGCTGTGCATGCCACATAAGCATAAAGTCTAGCTGGGGATCCTTGTGCATCTTTACATTTACTGTCTGCCTCTTCACTGGAAAATGTCCACCTTTTGGCCCTCTCCCTAACCTCTTCTATGGCCAATATGACAGTTTTTTTGAAGGAGTGCCCCTACAAAAGGATGGAAGTCCAAACTTTGGCACCAAAATGTTGGCTGGCTCAATCGGACAAAAACGCTGCACTGTTATTACTGTGCAAGCCGCACAGTTTTGTTGGTATTAAGCACAAAGCAATTAGTGGTTACAAACTCTTGTGGGTTTAAATGAATTCATGAGAGTCCTATGTTTACTGCAGCTGCTACACGTCACCAAATGGTAATGCTTGTCTTTTGGTCCTTTTTGGCTGCTAGAACAAGTGCCCAATTATAGTTGTATTTTATAGGAGGATGGCCTCCAAATAAAGGCTAAAAGAGGAGTGCCTGCATAGTTTTGCTTAATTGTTCACATATTGAATCTTGATGTGCCAACTATCTCTTTATAGTAACTAAACACTATTCTAGAAACAAGAAACATTGCATTTGATAAAATGATAACAGCTTTAAACATTCACAATCAGGCTAATGAAGATGTCTGTTTAATAATGCATTACATAGCCAGTATTTCCATGGAAACATGTCTGTCTTCAGGCGCGGTATCACATAGCCGCAAGGGGATCATTGTTAGTTGATTGAATCACACTAATTTTTCTTATGAAGTATAAAGAATAACCATTGTTGATCAGCTTTGCCATGTAAACTTTTTTTTGGTAGAGGGTTTTTCCAATTATCCACTTAAGGTATTGTCTGAAACATAGTGGATTAACCCAGACAACGTCAAGGTTAAGAAGGATTTTTTTTCTTTATAGTAGGCAGCTCTCAGAGGAATACAGGAAGTACGGGGCAGTTCCAGTCTGCAAAATTGATATGGTGTGCAAAAGCAAACCGCCTCGTGTTGCTTTTAGACTTCAGTGGAGAGGTAAACTACAGGTCTGCACATAAATACTGAGTGTGGGTAGAATGCATTTGCAGGGACACACACACATCGAGAGTGGGAGAAGCCACAGGTGAATGAGGAAATGAGACTGCCAATCTATTTTTTTTTTTTTTTACTTTCTCTTTTTCCATATCCTCCTCCTGTTTTTGTCCCTCTGGTTTTTCATGCTTTGACAAATCTTTTTTACCAGAAATGTTTGCTCATCACTTTTTTCCCTCTTGTCTTTTCCTTGTGGCTCTGTGTTTGTCTCGCTCCCTCCTCCTCTCTCCCTCTGTCTGTCTGTCTTTCTTTGTCTACTTCCAGTTTATAGCGACATAAAGGGCTGCCATCCCGCATATCCACTCCCTTGAGCAGCTGCCCAGTGCCCTCTGAGAATTCAGGACGTTTGTGGGTGTCTTTATTGTACACACACACTGATGCTTTTGGTCTCTGGGTATTTCTATGGTTAGCTCTTTTTGTTGGATATAGGGAATTGTAATACTTCTAATGTAGTTGTATACTAGACAAAATTATGCAACCCAACTGAGACCCTTGTCTGGGGCTATAAATATAGAGTCAAGATAATTTGAGTTGTGCTCAAATTTTGTTCAGATCTCACAAGTCTGAGAACACAATAATACTGCTTGTTCTGTTTTTATGCCAGAACCACATAGCTGACACATTGTCCACGTGGTATACAGCTCCTGATCAGATCTTGCTTCTGCAGTGCAAAGCCAGTGTAATGGTACACTGAACTCTACAAATACTGTGCTCAAATGATCATAAATATATTTCAGGGTGCGGTGTACAGTTAATTCAAGGTTAAGTTAACAATGGAAGTTTTCTGTTTGATTATGTCTTATCAGTATGAGGACATAACCCAATAGGCCATCATGCATATCCTGCTCCTACAGAAACCTGTAAAACTCGACCTGGATATCCTTACTCTAAGCAAAACTTTGATCACAGCCATTAATGGTGTAACATGGCAAGGTCCTTGCATATAGGATAACCACTGCAAATTGCATCATTTACACTACACACAGCTGTGTCTACTATTGGGGAGGCAGGGAAATGACCTTCCCAAACACCCACTAACAAATCTGTGCATGCTTACACATTGATGTCACATTTTAGCAGTTCAACATAGGCTGTGTGTGTGTGTGTGGGGGGGCTAATTCAGTTGAGAGAAGGGACATACACTCACTGGACACTTCATTAAGTACGCCGCTACAATAATAATGTAATCAAGTGCAGGAGGTCTGCCATGAGTCAAACTGGAGTGCATTATATTAAAAGGTGGTTTTAATGTTTGGGCCGGTCTAATAAAAATGAATAAAGGGGCCACAACAGCACAACCACGTCTTTATATAATGCACTTCAGTATGACTCCACCACCCACTATGACCTCAATAATATCACAAATATCACCTTTATGACAGTTTCAACTTAAAGCTAGATCGAATTCATGACAGAGCTGCTGGATTGAATTGCATTAATTTGTAAATGTTTACATAATGAAAAGACCAGTAAGTATACAGTCTAATGAAAGTAGACTTACTCACTTTGAAGACATGGTGATTGTTACAAACCGAACTAGTTAATCTGGGTAATTTACAGTCTCTTCCTCCCCTTCATAAAAACACTCACATTTCTCTCTTTGTCTCCTTTGTTTCCCTTTTCCTTCTTTATGCTGCATATTTTATCAGGGCAACAACTGTCAAAGCAGCCTCTGAGCATTTTAACTCTTCTGACCCGTGCAGATGTGAAACCAGAAGCAGTTAAGTCTTAAACTTGGCATAAAAAGTCAAATTAGGCCACAGTGTGAGAACACAAAACACCTAAAAATGAATGTTAGTGTACAGTCAGACTTCCATATGAATTTATTAGAAAGCATCATTCGAAAAACAGAACTTACCATGTTCATCCAGTAGAATGTTGTCAGGTTTGATGTCTCTGGGAAGGTAAACATAAACAAAACATTGGAATGAGTATATGGATTTGTTGTTTTGTGTTTTTGTGTATATGTGCTCACGAGGAACGGGCAAAATAAGGCCCTCATAGTATTTAAATGTATATTCTGTGCAGCTACTCTAAAGCGCATTATTATGTGGAGAACAAGCTAAAGCTGGATTTGCAAAATCTGTCAGACAATACAGTCTGAGCCTGCAGCCAATGGTAAACAAAATGGTAAACTATGTAAAGGCATAAAAATATGAAAAGGCCAATTTAGTTTTATTTGCTGTTAACTGAAGTTACCTTAAACAATCCTGATATGTTTAGCCTAAAGTTTTGCAGCCGGATTCTTTTGCAGTGTTGGTGCCTGTGTGCACAAATGTAATTGTGTCTGTAAGTTTTGTATTTAAGCACCAGTATTAATGAAAAACTGCCTCAGTCTTTGATTTTCTTGAGTTCACGGTTACTCTAAATCCCTGGTTTTTGCATATTTTTAGTTGAAAAGCGCACATTTTCATAAAGGCGTTTTCCCATGACTCAAAACCAATCAATATCACCTATTTAGTATGAGGCTACAAGTCAATGCAGCATCCGTGGGTGAGAAATAAGATTAGTTATTTATTGAATAACCCGCTTACAAAATGTTTGGCTTTGACACAGGAGATCTGACTCTTCAGGCTAATTAGTTAAAGTAGGAGGCAGGAGGTGAGAGTTTTTAGTTGCCCTGAACCTAAAAATGACTTTATCACAGTGAAGGCATTCATTGATTTTAAGCACTCAAATAACTAAAGTACTAATTTTTTAGACGCGGGAACTTGTCAGAAACGTCATCCACCACGGCTCAAACCTGTTATTCAAATTTATCAAGGATTAAACGTTTTACTTTGCATTAATGGGTCCCCTGAAGACTGGTCTGAGGAACAAATTAACGCAGTGCTGCATTGTATTAAATTTGAGATGACTGTGGAGGAAATTTTTTTTATTGTCGTCTTATATTTGGTTCAATTTGTTGTTTCTCCTTCTGGGAATTTGCTTAACTATAAGTGTCTGCCGACTACACAATTGTGTTAGTTTGACGTCGATACTTGTCGCTTGCATATGTCTAGAGTTCTTCTCTTAGGTTACCAGATATTATGACTCTATATAATTAGGTAGGATAAAGTGTGTAAGGCTGCCTGAGACCTGGCAAACCTGTTTGAATCGATTAATAGCAGAATTCTTCGTCACTTGTGTCCCTTAGGTAGTAATTCCACCACAGTAACTTTCCTTGGTTTGTGAGCATTGTGTCAGCACAGTTAGTCAGGACAGACTAGATTTAAACTCTGTCTCTCAAAGACAAACTTTGCAATCTGCACCAGTCTGTTTGTCATACAGGGCGTGAAGCGACAGACAAACCAACAGGGTTTATAGCATTAACAAACAGCTGGTGGCAGACAGCTAATCAAATGTCAAAAAGTAGAAAAGATTCAATGTTGGCCTATACAGTGATTGTGGACAATACGATTAAATTAGATAACGGCCAAAATTATCCTTTAATTACAACTACAGCCAGAGCTGTGTGGCTGAGGGTAGGGCAACAACCTAGTCCACAGGGAGGAAGCAGCGCTGAGCACACACGCAAAAACACCACCGCCAAGACACACACCATGACACAATCACCTGTGGTTATCACACAGTATCTCTTTATTGTAGTTTGGCTTGTCGTAATAAACACACTTGGTTATGGTGTTTCTGCACATCCCACAGTTCACCTGTAAATAAAACCATGTGGGCAGTACACTGGTGTCTGTGTTATTTATGTCCAGATGATGACGTTTCTGTAGGTGGCTCTTTCCTCCTGTCTGCCCTGCCTGGGGGTTGCTTTGCTAATGATACCACTTTTATCCTCCTCGTTTGAAACAAGCACCTCATCCTGCCGCTGTACAGCAAGTTGTAACCTAAATACTTAGCACAGTAATACCCCAAATCTGTGTGCTGAGATAAACAAATGTAAAAGCTTCTAGGAGGTGAATATGCAGGAGGCTGACTCACTGTTGTGGTGAATCATTTCACGTCAGAAAGTGACACAAATTGAAATATAATACCTCCAAACGAAACGGGTGCTGTGTTGCATCCGTGTGAGCCAGGTGTGTGAGGGGGAGAAGGGGACAGCAGGTTTAGCTGTGGGAGTAGTTGAGACACCTGAGATATGGAACAGGTGTAAACTGAAGCTTCTTTTCAGCCAGATGTTTCCTTCAGTTGCTTGTTTTTTCTTGTTACACCAGACTTGATTGAAACTACGCGAGAAAAATGTTTTTACTTTCTGTATTTTCTATAAAACTGTGTATGTTGACTTTATAGCCAGTAGTAATTTAACTATAACTGCATCCTTTGTAAAGATTCAAGGGAACAAGTAATTCCATGGGGGCGACCTGTTAGCTTCGAATCAGGCTCAGAATAATAATTTCAGCCAAATCACTTTTTACCCTCATCTTAGATTCTAAGAAAAGCAAACATGAGATTTAGCTGATATAGCCTTAAATAAAAAAGTGATTATTTTGTGTGAAGGAATACAGGCTGTTTTCTTACTGCTACTTCAGGTACAACCGTAAGCAGACCATTTATTCAAATTACTTCCCCTCGCTCCTGGGTTTTTTTTTTATCTAAGAGAAAAAACAACTACCAAATCAATGAGTTTTGAAGGCATTTCAGCCAGGAAATAAGACATTACTCAGTCATTACTCAACCCCATTTTTTTGTGTACAAAACAGACATTCACAAGTTTATATTCAGCTGCTGTAATCACTTTTTTGCTGTGATGACACACATACATGGACAGATGAACACTTAATCAATTTAGGAATGTAATGTAGTGTGGATGTAGATTTGGCATACACACACATACACTGAAAGTGAATGTTAAAGAGATGAGATTGAATTTTCATAACGCGGGAACACATTCCGTGCATTTCTAAGTTGAACAGTGACAAAGGCACCAGTAACGAAACGAAGGTCCCTGATGACAATCAGACACTTCAAAGAACAGCTGACTGCCCAGTGACGTCCCCCCTGGCGTCTTTTTTTTTCTTTTTTTATTTCAAAGGAACATTCTTTCATTCTTCTCTCTCATTTTCACTCATCTTCAGCTCACTCTTTTCTTCTATAGCATAACATTATATTTTCTACTCAGAAAGTTCTGTATGCGCCTACATACTTTCTTTGCATTTCACCTTTTTTGGCCCACTCTCAGAGACAGGCATACTCACTCCCTCACTTATGTTGGACAGTGTCCTAGTTTGATAATTGCCCTTTAGAAAGGAATGTTTTTTTAATATGAACTGTGCATGTCTTGACGCACTTGTGTGGCTGCAGACTACAAGAGTGGAAAGGTACAGAGTGTTCTCAGCTTCTCCTGTGTCTGAAACGTATCCCCACAGCTTTAAATTGCTTTGGGTTGGAAATGATATTCAATATTCAGTGCCCTTTTCAAAGGTTCCATTTGTGCTTGGTGATCAAATGCAGCATTTATTTTGAGAATTTCTGCACCCTGAAATTGACATCAATATTACAAAAGACATTAGGGAGGTACCTCTTGTGTGCACTTGGGATGCTAAAGCCACAATAATGTTTTTAACTGCTCTCGTTGTGTGATAATGTTATTCATCATTAGGCTGGAAGAGGATTTCCGTAAGTGAGTTAATGTTAATAAAATCTATAAAGCCTATAATATTTAAATAAGTTGAGCAGGTTTTAGGGTTCTGTTTCAGTTTAAACCGTTTGTTGGAGACACTATGCAGACTAAGATGCTAAAATGAACTACACAAATGGAATCAAGGCCATATTGTTGAGAAATATATTGGTTTGCAGTGAAAACGTACGAAAGACTGAGATGAATGTGTTTTGTCAAACTACAATGTCAACAACATTTTGGAGTCTGTGACAGTGTAACACATGCACCTTTGTAGAAGTTGACAGGCAACTCATTGTGCAGGCAGCATTAATGTTGTCAACAAAGCCATGACAAAAAAAATGCTTCCTCGTTCAGCCCTTTCCAAAAGGTTACTGACACATTTGGCCTGTTGCACAATTCAGTTGCATTCAGAAACATTCTGTCTCTGCTCTCTGACATAACCGGTTTTGAGAGGAAACTGATATCTTTTTAGCTGTTATCTAAGGAATGAGTATGTCTCAGGATGAATGTTTTTATCATCCTAATTATTCCAACTAATTCAGAAACGGAACTATTTCTCGAAGAGCTACTGCTCCTTTTATATATTTGTACTGAGACGTCCTAGATGAGGAGTCACCATTCTACTGGAGAAAAATTGCAAGGTCAACACCTTCTGGGAAGGTTCACTGTTGCTCTAGGTTACATGTTAAGGTGTTTCTTGCTGCAGGTATCAAACAAGTATCAAACAATATTTGACTCACAATTGAGGACAGTCTGACACTTTTATGAGCATTCGGATCATGTTTTACCTCCTCACACTATGGGATCATGTGAGCCAATAATAACAACCTTTGAGTTTGGAGGGGCCCGCATTGTCGGAATGGTCAAAAGAACCCAAAATCGGCCAGATTTTCCTGTACTGTGACTCCAGCCTTAGAAATTGCTTCCAAGACCAATATATTTCTTTTTTTTTTTTAAAGTAAAAACTAAGGGGACACGTTCTTTCTTGGTAGTATTACATTACCTTTTTGCCGGCATGCTGCTGCACGCTGACTTGTGCAACCTCATTGGCTGGGGTTGGCCAGTGGGGTTCCAGTGTCTAGCCCTGGGAAACTTTGACATGTGGCCAGGGCAGTCAGGGTGCAAACCGCCAACCTACGATCAATAGGCCGCCAATCTACTAACTGGGCCACTGCCACCCCACTAAAACTAAAGAAAAATCAGGTGCTAAAATTAAAACTGGTGCATCCTCGGTGACAGTGAATGTCTCTAGTAATTAAGTCAGTGTCTCTGTAGGAGCCCAGCAGTATTTACCACATCAAAGGCCACGCTGACCTGTGTTTTGTGTGTATTTGTGTGTGCATATGTGTGTGTATGCGCATGCTCATTGAGATGAAGACATCCTGTAGCACGGGGCTCAGCTTTTGGATGTATTGGGAGATCAAGTGGCGCGAGCCCAGGTGGGGGTGAGAAAGGTCAACCGTGTAACCCTTAATTAGCTGACATTTGCCTCAAAGGCTGGCAGTAGGAGAGAGAGGAGGAGCATGTGTGTGTCTGTGAAAAGAACAGGCCAAGAGTGGAACAAAAAGCCTATTTTATGGCTAAAGGCCATGGTGCCATTGTGAAGCCACAGGACAAGGAGGTGACAAGCTAAGCAGTGAGTCTCATTAGGTTGTGAACGCGTGGTTAAACGCAGTGATGTTAAGGTGGAGGTGATGATGACGACTACGACAGAATTATTCTTCTGCCTGTGAACATCAAAGAACGACTTAACCTACTTTATTACTTGGTTTTCAGTTGATATGTATATTATATATATATATTGTAGTTGACACCTTAAGACTAGAACCAGAATCACTAGGCACCTTGATGACATGAAAGAAATGACTGCATTTGCAGTTGTACAGACTTGATAAAGTTTAACTTTTTATGTGAATGGGTGCTGTGACGTTGACGACATACGATTGCCCCATTTTCTAAAACTGCGTATCATCATATTAATGTGAGAATCAAATCCCTAACATTGTGAAAATGATCTGACAACAATAATAAAAATACCTTAAACACAGTATACAAGCTTTTTGTTTAAAAATAGATTTAAAAAAACAACATAATGAGATTTGTTTAAAAACATAGTAAATAAACAATCTCTGACATCCTGCATGCGTTTATTCCTTATTAAATAGGGGATTTGCACTAAAATAGTAAATATTTATTAAACCCCAGAGATTTGTGAAGCCTTACAATCAATACTGTTGCTTTAAATTCAGTGGTCCATGAATATAATTATATTTCCCATTTCATAGTAGGTGACAAAATACTTTCAAAATAATAGTGATATCGTTTTGTAGTAATGTAAAGTAGGTCAGGCGGCTGTTTATTGATGGTGTCTAGGAAAAGAGAGAGCAGTGCTAGTGTTTACAGCACACTTTTTTCTTGGCACTTGTAAAAGAGCTGTGAGTTTTATTTTAGAAGGAGGAAAAATATTAGAAACCTGTTTAACAATGTGCTTTAGGGGTCGTCTGTAGGTCTTTTGGAATTCCATTATTATACGTTTTGCGATGTATGCTTTTTCCATGCCTCGTGTATTGGATCTTTCTTTTTTATGCTTTTTAAATCAATATTTTCTATTCCTATGGTACAGGAGAAAACTTTGACTTGTCACCTACTCATTGCAGCTGGTATTTTGTCCTGTGTTTATTAGCTCTATTAGTGGTGAGAAACAGATGGTCACCTCAAGACGAGACTGCTCGGCTATAGGTGACACCTCCACCATCTGCAAGCATTGAACGGGATGCTTTTAAATGTGACACAACAAAAAGACGTATGAGATAAAATCTTCTAATTCAAATAAAATGTGACATAAAATACTTGAATCAGTAAATTTGTTGGTTCGTGTCACTGTGTGGGCATCTGGATTCAGACAAACTGAGCTTCTAAACCCAGAATCATTCACTCAAAGTCCCAAAACTTAACATAGAAATGTTTATCCATCAGTCATTTTTGTTAAATGGCTTCCTACAGGTGCAATTTTTCAATACTGATTTTTAGATGTTTTTCTACTTTTCAGTTTCTGAGAGTGAAAAGTGAAGAAACATTTTGAAAATCCCCAGCAGTTTCCATATGAATTGATAGCTGTGACTGAATAACTTGGTCAGATAATAGTGATTGGGAGTAAGATATACAGTCCATCAAAAATCTATAAATAAGTGGGAAAAGTGACAAGGATGAACTTGGAGGCTAGAATGAGAAGGAGGAGGCAAACAGAGCTTCACATTTATTGAGTAAGAGAGATAAAGAGCTCTGGGACTAAATTGGGACAGAGCAGGGAGATAGTGGCAGTTTTAGAGAAAACAGAATGTATTGTGATATTCTGTATGAGTATATTCAGAGAATGAAGTGGACTGGGCCAGAAAAAGAAAGAGGGGATGAAATGAAGAGAACAAAGAGAAAATGAAGATGGAGAGCCAGAGAGTGCAAAGAGTAATTTGGGCAAATAGGCTAAAAGGAATGAAAGGAGCGATACAAAAAGAGAAGAATGGAGGTAAAAATTTGGGGCTTTTCTCGGTGAGGACAGAGCTGAAGGGCTGGGAGAGCTCGGTGCAAGCTGATCCCCTCGGCTTTTCTCTTGGTTGACTGACCCTACAAGCTATTAGCAGGATATAATGGCCTCATTACAGGCTGCTATCAGAGGCAGAGTGGTAAGTGAACCCCGTACCTGGTCATTTGACGCCGCACTGATACTGGAGCGGGCAAGAGCACCTGAGAATGGAGGCTTGAACAAACACACAGGCCCTTCCACCCAAATCGTTGGAAGAAATCATGCTCAGTCACATCCTCATTACTACACGGCAGCAGGTGACCGAGTTTCCGGTGTCGTGGAGTAAAAGAAGTTTATGACTTTGGGAGTGATAGAAGACATCTGCAGGCTCTTTCGATGATTTAGATTTTTGCAACAAAAATATGGCCAGCAATATTACAACAAGGCTCAAAATGTAAAGCCTTTTAAAATCAGCTTACAAACGTATCAGATACAGTATCTGTTAACAGTTTTCAGGTCTTAGCAGTAATGCTACAGTTAATAATTTCTGTATGGATTTAATCCACTACTTGAGTAATTTAGTTGTTTTTACTATTGGAATTATTCAGATAATACATTTGCCTTTTAAAATGTAAAATAGTAAAAAAGTTTCCTAATGTAAAAAAAAATTGAGTTTACCAGTACATATAAAACCTGAAAGTATACTCACATCTAAGCAGGTAGAGGAACATTTCTTTTTTGGGTTATTATTTTATTATTAAAATAGTTGCAGATTTATAAAGATTATTTTAATAACTTCAACCCAACTTATTTTTTATAATCCGTGCTACCTATATAAAGTATTTCGAACTAAAGCCTTTCTTCATTTGTGTCTGACGTTTTTCTATGTTCTGGTTTGGGCCAAGATGAAAACTCCATGGGATGGGACTCGCCAAGCAGAGTGGAAAGAGCTCTGGAAGCCCCAGTAACCCCCCACACTCACACGAGCCCGACACACATAAAAATACACAGTTGTACAGGAATATGCATACACTCAGTGTCAGAAGCCCTCGGTTCTGAGTGCCCACGCCCACCAGAAACCAAAGTCAGACAGCAGCTGCCTTTGAACATGAACTGAAAGCCAAACTAGACCCACAGAGGCTCCAACCCACCGAATGTCTCAGTCCCTCTCAGCCTTTCTTCTTTCTCTTATTGAAAAGCAGCTCTGACAAGTGTCAGCATAGCTCAGGTGTACAAGTGTGTGTCTGTTGTGTTGTTGGGCACATGGATGAGCATTCTCCATGTTTATGGCAGCGACAGTGTTCATTCCTCATTAACACATACTAGACTAGACAGAGTCAGACTATGGAAGTCCTCGCTGTAATTTGGAGCTTTTTGGGTGAGGGGGCAAACTCATTGCCTCCGGACGCATTCAGTTGGCACTAAAAAGCCAAGGCCAAACTCCCATCACAATTACCAGCGATGAATAATTCACCGTCTGAAACATGCAGGGGGTGTTAGAAAAAATGTCAGCCTCCTCCGCCCTCTCTGCCCGACTCTTTGACTCTGTATTTTGCCTTTATCTCCCTCCTTCTGTTTCCCAGTCTGCCTTTCTGACTGCATGCATACATTGCGCTCTGCCAAAATCTGTATCCGCCTTTCTCCTACCGGCAGGCACGTGAGTTACATACGTAAGCAGGTAATTGTTGATCTCCTCGGAGCAGACTTTAAAAATTTGGTCGTGTACAGAGTGGATGCCTTCTCCCACTGGCTAATCTGCTGCTGTGAGCTGGGATGAACTGTGGGATACTTTCTACAACGATAATGCTCTTTTCACCGTTTTTCAGTGGAAATCCGAGAGCTGGCACCAGCTGGAACCTTAATCTGCATTTATGAAATATGAGCATATAATTTCTCCCATCCTCCCCTCTCGTGGTTCTTCGTTTTCTTCTTCTGCCGTAAAATAAAACTTTAACACACTCCATGAATAAAGAATGATTCACTTGAAGACATGACAAATGCTTGCCATTTCAAGCAGCTGATGCAGAGTAAGAGTAATAACTTAGTCTGCCTCCACGTCTTGATTTTTAAGACCCATCCATGAGAAAACCCACTTTCTTTCACCTTCAATTAACCAGATAGGTGATTTAAGACTATATTCCCTTTTGGCAGACTGGCAGTAGGATTATAGAGGAGTAGGGGAATGAAGACGCAAATGAATTATTTGAAGTAGAGCAATGCTTTTGCCACTCCCTCAAAGAATGAGAAGAAACAAGAAACGAGGAATGATAGGGAAAACAGCATGGGAAAGGAATGAAAGTAGAGTAACTATAGAAATTGGAATAAGGGGGGGGAGGGAGTTGCGAGGGTGCCGGTGGGAGAGATTAAAGGGGAAAGGTGTGTGAGAGAGAGAGACTGCAGAGGCAGGGAGAATAGATGGGGGAAAAGATCAGAGCTTGCAAAAGAAAATCCTCCATGAAATAGGCTTACTGTTAGAACAGCTGTGTCTCAGTGTGTTTCACTTCATTTGGGAAGAAATACGAATCTGGCCAAATTGACTGGACAGTTTCCACTAGAAGACTAAAACCAACAATGTGTTCTTCCATGTACCAGTACTTTAACTTTCCCAATGCGGATGTGGCAATTAGCTCCAAGCCCATTTGTTCCAGGAAGATGATAATCTTTATAATTGTCACTTCTGGACTGTGTAGTCTTGTATTCATGAATTGTGGACTCAGCTTGACACGGTTTGTAAATGCAACAAGGAACAGATGCACTGCGTTTACTTTTAGCACTGTGGTTAACGGTTACAGCTGCGCGTTAAGGCATTGGACATTGAGTCACAATAAAGTTTTTGTGCCCGTCGTCTGTAGGCAGCCGTTAGCCAGAGCCAACAGACACAAACTGCTTTTACTACAATCAATTCACAGAGGATACAGGGATGCAAGTTCATACTCTTCCACCTTAGGTATGCTACGTTAGATGTTACTCTACTGCTGCGCAAGTAATTGACCTTTGAAAACAAAGTTTTCAAATTATCATAATCGTATGCTTCCAAGGTTATAATTTCATTTTATTATGTTTTTTTTTCTTATATTTTTCTTAATTATTCTTCTTTTTTTCCAGATATATTAGTTGTACACTGCAAAAAGTTATAGGTGATGAGCACAAATTACATACGCTGCTGGAAACTTCCAACAAGAACGAGACATGTCATGGAAGACTTCATAGACTCTGAGACAATAAAACAGCTGCGTTTATGCTGAAAACCTCTGTAGGCCTATTGTTTTTAATGCAGGAAATTGACCTGTAATAAGGGAATCATTTCTTCAGTAAGGGAATAAAAGAAAAAAAAGACAAATAAACAGAATCAATGATGGCATCTATATCAGTAGAAGCATATCACTTCCCATCTATAGATGGGCAGTACATCAGCATGTGTACTATATGTTTTACCTTGGGAGACAGCCAAAGATATGATTTACAAAAAGAACTTCCGCTATAAATGTAAACAGAGTTATTTCTGTTGAATCATCGTCCATCTCAGTCTGTTTCATACGAGCCAAACAATTATTCCCTTAACCACTTTCCGGGGTTAGTGCGACATTGGCTCATTAGGAGCATCTGCTGCGTGACAAACATCTTTTTCCATTATGAAGGTTTCGTGAGGCACTAAATCCACCTGTGGATTCAGATAGGGATGAGTGATGACTGCTGTGGTAAAGTAGGAACAACCGTCTGAAACACACACACAGCTTCCATTGTCACACACTTGCCATTTTTCCTTCCAGTTGTTTATAAAGACTCATCAAGTCTCTGAAGATGTCATTTAATTGAGAATCATTCTGTTGGTAATAATGTAAATTCCTACGAGACTTCAGGGTTTAAAAAGCTAACGGACTCTGAATTAGGTTGAACCAGATGACACCCCTCACGCTGATTATAGGATCTTAAAATGCAAATACACTCCCCGTTCATTTTTCTGTTATGAAAAACACAAGTGTTCTGTGTCCAAGAAAACATGGGTTTACCTTCAGCTTATGGTGAAAAGTTTCACATTATTATAATTCTTTTTCTTTTGCATTTAATTATAACTTAAATCTTAACACAGTGATGAGATCTAGGGATAGATTTAATCTAAATAATAATAAAAAAACGTGTGAACTCTGGCCTCCATCCAGACATTCTCTCAGTAACAGTCTAAATACTAGATACAGGGCAAATATCATTTTTTTCTGCTTTTGACATTTTAGGTAAACATAATCAACTTTGAATTAAATTAACTATGATCTTTCATCATACTCGATGCCCAGAGGCTTCTCTGTCCCGTGATGTATTTTTTGTACAGGCTCTTGAGATTATTTAAGATTAGCAGAACAGCTCTTGTTAACGTCATTGCTGCTTCGACCCCACTCCCCCGAGGTTGTTCATATTTGCCATACAGTCGATGAGCTCATTAGTCATACTACTATAAATGCAGAAATGTCTGTAGCATTATTATGAATGCCAGTGTATTACACACAGACTTGTGAGTGTCTTAGCTAATTAACATAGACTATTATTGTTGCCAGTTGTCCAAAAATTAAGTTAGTTCCTTAGTGATTTTCAGAGCTGTCTCAGAAAGATCAATATTTGGCAACCTGCTTTTGTCTCTATACTGCACATAGATTAAAAAAAAACTTTCTGAGGACAGACATGTCAGTTGTTTTGCTGACAAGTCCCTCCTATATGGCAATTCAGTAGTAAATTAAAGGAAGGAATGTTTTAAGGGGCCTGCTGACTTTCATAACTCGTGTTAAACAATGTTGAATTGGATTATGATTCGATTGTTCTTTTAAAAATGAAAAAAATCTGTTTTGTTCTATCCACCATACAGTCTAGGCCAGATCCCAGAGATGTGGTGCAGCTACTTCTTTATTAGTAGATACAGCTACAGTTTGGTTGGTCATCACTAGTATCTAGAAAACACTGACACACCTGGTTTTAGCCCAAACTATCAAAGTGTCCAAAATACTTCACATTCTCAGTTCAGTTCAAACTGAAAAACCATGACACGCGATTGCAGAATAAGGCAACTTTAAATGTTATTTATACCAAATCGTCTTTAAAAGCCAGTACTAAGGATCATCTTTACCAAACCAGTGCCAAGCTACTCTGTTCCAATCATGATCAAACTTGCAAAACACGTTGTTATGTCATCATGTCACATGTAATTAATGTCATTATAATCATTACTCCCCTCGTTATCATCAAAATCATCAAAGACCAGCGGAAGGAGAAGGTGTACATCCTGCTTGCACACACGTACACAGGCGCGTGTGTGCACACTCACAAATTCTGAAGGCTTTAAGCGACTTCACTCATCGTACCAAAGTCAGCACGTCCACATCTGAGGGAGGAAATTATGTATTCAATTTCCATAGAGATGAGCTGAGAGTTACTTTCAGCTTCTCTTCCTATTTGGAGCTAATGAATGCAGATTGAAAAGATGTTGATTCCATCTAAACAAACGCCCCCAACACCTGCACATCAAGTGGAAAGTCTGTCCTCTCCAGCGCTAAAATAGAAAACATAATTTAAATATTCATATCCTTCCATGGATTTAATGAATAAGCAAATTAATAATCCATTCCATTTATCCATCTCTCTCTCTCTCTCTCTCTCTCTCTCTCGGTGTGTGTGGTGGTCTAAGGGCATGGAGAAGAGCAAGTAGCCCAATTTAATTTAAATAGTGTAATTTGTTATGTGGGGTTTTGATAAATTAATGGTCTCTATTGCAGTGAACATTCCTATTAGTCATGAACTGGGGACTCTTCTCTTTCTAGGTTTTCCTCCTTTCTCGGTCACCAGAGTGAATGATTGAGTCTGAGCAGCAGATTGGCTTTGGACATCAATACCACTATCAGACTACTCACACTGTTCATGCCACAGACAGAAATGCTTACAGTACAATCAATATCATTAAAAAGGAATAAATATAGACATTATATTGGGATTTTTATTGCATGCAGTGGACTTTTGGTTCCAGTGTTTTGCCATGTCTGTGCTGCCAAATGCCTGATCAAATGTAAGTGAAAGCTTTTCATATATGAGCTTTGCTCCACTTGAAGCAACTATGGTTAATCGTGCCTTGTGAAGTGTGTGTTTTTTGATGGTACAAAATAAAATTAGCCAGTCCAACTACATCCCCAACTACTGGCCTGTTTGACTAATAATGATAGAATGAATGAATGACTCAAAGTTAGTAATCATCTCAGTAGATGTTATTTTCACCATCACTGAGGGGTTAGGAAATTCTGTGATGATATCTCTTTCTCACATGAGATGGATGACAGTTGGAGGAAGTTACAGGCGAAAAACAAAATTTACAAAGAAGAAATTTTCATCGTAAAATACGGTTGAGAATATATAGATATGCAAGTTAATAAGACTGGGATATGCCTCCGGTAAAGGACCCATGTCAGCTCCTGTACAGGTGAATGTTCCATCTGCAAAAATCAGTTTGCATTGTACTGTTGTTGCCCTCTGACACTGTCCGCGGTGCTATGGACCACTCTGTAGCAACTTTATTATTGCTTCAGTCTCTTTTGGGGGAAAAGCAAGTTGTTCAGTCTATGGTACATATGGCCAATGAGCCAATCTCCAGCATATAGGTGGGTGCTAGTCTACGGTATGTGGTGCGCTTTGGGCCAGCTATGCAGTGTGTGCTAGTGCTAGGGCTTCAATACAATACTTTTATGGAATTCACCAAACTGCAATGAGTATGAATGCTCAGCAGATACTCAGCATCTTATTAGAGCTTGAAGGAAGTCGTTTATGAAGGAAGTACGATTATTGCACCGCCAGTCTTCGTGTGTGCTGGGGTTTTCATCACCTTCTGCAGCGACCGTGAATCCTGTTTCTGTTCAAAAGTATTTCTCCGAGGCCACTTTAGAAAGTAGAGCTCAGATATGTAAAGAACATGCTGAACAGATGTGTCACTTGTTTCTAAATAGGATAAATTGCTTAAGACACGGCCAACAACATTTACGGCAATGAAACCAAATAGCTTTTCATCATCAGTACTTTCTCTAGGTAACTGTATTAATACTTATAACAAGATAAGATTTTAAACTTGGAAATAGTTTTGCAGGATATGCGCCGGGTAATTAAGGCCGGATCCTCTTTTGAAGTTCTGTTTCGGAGATCATGATAGAAACTGCTGACTTGTGCAGGGTGTATCCTGCCGTTTGCCCAGTGACAGCTGGGACAGACTCCAGCATCCTTTTGTCCCTTAAAAGGATAAGTGGTTTAGATAATGTATGGATGCATTGGGAGACTCAAATAATTTGATTAAGGATGATAAAGGGATGTGGCCGACATTACGTGCCCGGCGTGTTGACTTTTTTCAATATTTAACTAAGCACAATCATTCCCGTACTATACAAAGTGGTTTAGTGCTACTTAACTCGAGTTTCTTATAAAGGCTCTTTTGAACAAATAGCATATATTAAAGAAGGCATCAACCCAGCAGCATAGACAGAGCTGGTGACTTCATGATGGCCATAGTCTGCAGCTCCGGGTAAACTGTTGTGTCAGGTGTAACCTTTGTGTCAAGACAGTGACCTTTCCTGCACAGTGGTGCAGCAGTCATATTAGGAAACAATATAGAAGTGGACAGCCAAGGAAAAAGGGACAATGGGTTACTTAATGCTTTTGGGTGGTGGAAAAACAAGGGGACATAGAGAAGGGGGAAATGTACTGCAGCAGAAAGGTAAATAATGGGGCAGCCAGTCTGTTCAGACTATTTCTCTGAAGTCATTTGTACAGTGGGCAGCGAGGCTGAATTACAAACATAAAAGGTTCAGAGAAAAGAAATTATGAGAAAACCACTCACCTGTGTATGATGTGCTTGGTGCGGAGGTATCCTAAAGCCAGGGCCAATTCACAAACGTAGAGTTTTACTGTGCTCTCTGAGAAATGGACATTCTGCTGGAGGTGGTAGCGCAGGTCTCCCCCCAGAAGCAAGTCCACCACCATAAACATGTCCTCCTCATCCTGGAAAGAATACCTGCAAGGGAAGACAGTTGGAGGTGAGACGAGGCCCGAGGAATCATGTAGCATTTGAAAAGGAGGTAATGACAGGAAGTTAGCTTTTACATATGGAGGTGGAAGGGAGCAGTCACAATGGAGAAAGGAAATAACAGGAAAAGGATGAAAGTAAAAAAAACAAGTTAAGTGGGCAAGGGGGGTTGCAGTAAGAAGTCATTTAAAATATGTAGATCTTTAAGTAACAGGAGAAAAGTCAGTCAAGAATGAGAATCTCATATTTCCCAATGAAAATGCCACCAAGCCTTTAATATTTAGCATTGGGAGGAATATTGGGGGAGTTTTCTAATAGGATAAGAGTACTTTTTGTATTAACTTCGCTACAACATTGAGTATGACAACTCTTGTTGACTTTGTGCTTTCACTAAAAGAAAAGATTTAACACAATTACCAATTAATGTTAAATATTTTTTAATGTAAAAAAAAAATTCAGGGTCTTAGAAAAAAACTCAACTTTTATTCATTGCAGGAGGAGGATCTACCATCAGTTATTTCCAAGATTACCTTACATGCAGAATGCTTTGTTATCTTTTTCATAGAGAAAATATGATCATTAGGAGGCAGGAGTGTTTGTGTTAAATGTTTTTCTGACACACTGAAAGGTCACACCAGGGACTTTTACAGGTTTTTGGGAAGACAATTATTACACAGAATATACAGAACAACACATACAACAAAAATGACATTATTAATAAAAAATATATAAAGACCAGAATTAGGCATCAGAGTATTTAATTTTGCTTTAAAAGCCATTCAGGATAAATCATCACCTTAGTTGCTTTCTATAACAAAAGGCAAATGAGGACAGTCAACACATGAAAAAAAAACATAATCTCTGTGATTACATTAGTGATCAGCAAGCAGATTATACTGGCTTTTTTTTTTACATATAAATGAAGTGCAGTGCACAGTATTATTGTGCATTTGTACATCTCTTATCCCATCATCCATCCCATAATCAACAGCATGAATTTTTTTTATCAGAACTTCATAACTGAAGGGAATTGTACTGTCCAGTGTTGTCTGTTTCTGTTTCTCGTTAGGGTGAGCAGCTTTTCCATCAGGCAGGTGAATGTCTTACCATGTCATTAAAGGAGATCATTACACCTATTAAATATTCCTTATGTCAGTGTGTGGTCAAAAGATTTGGCAGGGACATCTGAACTGGCTGCTTAGCTGTCTCCAAGGGAGAGACGAAGAGAGACAAAGTAGTAGCTTTTTCGTTACTGAAAAAAGATGTCTTTGTTTTTTTCTGTGCCCATTCGTATTTTATGTGTAGGACATATCGTATGCAGTATTCGCAAATTGCCTATTTCTGCATTAGTGACTCAGTGTTTCATGCTGGGCTGGAATGGTACTTGTATGGAATGGTGCATCCATATATTCATCCCTTTATAAAGCATTTGCATCCACAGGAAGTCTGTATCTCCATGCAACCCACTGCAGATCGTTTAAGAAGCTTTTGCACAAATCATCACTGATTTTTACATGTCGAATATGCTATCAAGGCAAACTGTACCCCCCCAATCCAAATGATGAATACGTTTCTTTCCCACAAAAAACTAATTTATGCATTTGCATCAGCCAACATTTCTAGGCTTGCGTGAAGCAGTGTCTCTAGTCTGCTGTGTACACTACTGTGCCCTACATCTGCAAGTTCAGATGTTCCAAAAAACTGGAGACCACAGTCACCCTTCATAAGTCCTTCTCTGTGCTCCCGATCTTAAATAAAGAGGCTACAGTTTCACTAGACACCTCTGAGAGGTGTCCTTGTTGACTAGAAGTTTCTACTGGCAGATATTTCTCCCCACAGACCACCAGCTTGGCTCAAAATCAGAGCTCAATAACCAAGGGTAGTTTTTTTGCCATGTTGGTGAACTCCCTTCCTCAGGGCCCTTCTCCAATAAACTGGAGGTGGCGCTTTTCTGCGTTGGATGGATGAGGATTGATTAAGCTGACTCCAAACTGTCTGCTAAGGCTCAGATAATGCTGAGGCCACTTGACATCTGATTGCCAGTGGCCTCAGAGTGCAGAAAGACTATCTGCGAGATCCTCGCCTGACAATGCACTCCCATTTATCACAGTTACAAAGAGCTGTGTGACAACACACACCCCGACAGTAGGGTTCTCATTTGTATTCAACTTAATATTCCAGTAAAAATGTGCATAATTACATATTGTTATATAATAATATATACACAGTTCTGATTTGGAGGAAAATGTCCGGACATCCGTTATAATGGGCCCCAGTGGGAGTTTTAGACGGAACTATCTTGACTGACGGCCGCATCATTTAAAAAGTCCTTTCTCAATGAGAGTCACATTTCCTGAAAGAACACACATCTATATTTTGAAGTAGACTTTTTTATGAAGGCTGCAAGTTTACTAAAGAAGATAATAAGTGACTACAAAAAGTTAGACAATACACACCAATCGAGAATTTTAAACTCTCCTAACATCGAAATTATAATTATATTATGAAGACGCTGACCTAAAGGGAACAAGTCAAAAGGGTTTAAACCCGTTTAAATGACATTTCTAAGTCCTATAGTCTGGTCATAGGAAGAAAGTAAATGACAAATTGAACAGTTTTATCTCATTTGCTGCCATTGAAAAACAAAGATGGAGTAGAAAATATGTAAAAGTGAATAAAGAGAATAACACATAACATCAAAGGAAGGCAGATTTAAAAAGTTGAATAACGTATGTAGGACAGGCGATGTAAAGGTATAGAGCAGCTGAAAAAAGGGGTGGAATAATAAAGGGCAAAGATAATGTGAGAGTTTGTTGCAGCACAGTAACATAAATCACAGCACATAAACATTCAGGTCTCTTCTAATGACGACTATCAGTTTTAGGGCAAAAACGAAGGGGCCATTCCTGCCCACTTACAGTTTAGTGTGAAATAGAGTGCAGCTGAATGAATGGGATGGTTGCAAAGCAATCTGTCACATAGACAAACAGCAAGGACGTAGTGTGGCCCCACCTCCCGACACCAGGGTTCTTTAAAGTTTCTGGCAAAGTTTGTATTTGTGTGTGTGTGATAGTGAGCCTAAACAATATTTTTTTCCATAATATAAAATGATTGAACCTGTGTGCTTGAGCATTTATGTAAAACCAATGGTCCTTCCATTTATGTGGATGTTTCGTTGCCACCAACACCCCTTCAATGTAACAAGGTTTCACACTGCCACAGTGTAAAAACGGCTTGAGAAAGGGTTGAAGAACATAAGTGTGAGGTGTTGACCTGGCCTCCAAGTTTTCCAGATCCAATCAAGCGTCTGTGAAATATCCTGGAAAGACAAGCCCAACCCAGGGGGGCCAGCCTCACGACTTACAGGACTCCAAGGATCTGCCAGATGTCACAGCATACCTTTAGAGGTCTAGTGGAGTCCATGCTGGGTCAGGGCTGTTCTGGCAGCAAAAGAGGGCACTTGGTCACGTGGTCATAATGTTATGGGGAATCGGTGTACATGCAAACTTGTTTCTGTGTTAGTGCTGTGGGTGTATTTTTTTTGCGATCACTTATTTATTTTAATGTAAAGGCATTCAGTGCAAGTTCAGTATGATTTCTGTTTATGAAGTGATTGGGTGGAACTTGTATGTCTTTTACCGTATCTTTCAGTTCCAGAAGCTGCTCTTTTGATATAAGGGTGTGTTAGTGTCTCTCTCTTTTACAGTCTATTAATTATTTGAATAAGTGTCTTTGTATCTCATTCGCTCTTTCTCTTGCTCTCTCCTTTTCCCCCCTTTTTTTACGCTCTTCACACTTGTCCGGTCTATCTCAGAGTCTCTCTTTCTGTTTAACACACACACACACACAGACACACATCTAGAGTGTAAATACTTCTAACCCGGCAAAGTTGAGGTTAAGGTGGTAAAGAATCCAAGAAGCTGCTGTCACAAGCATTTAGCAAACACGAACTGGACTGTAATTGCTCTTTTGTCCTGGCACAGAAACCCTGGCTTTGTCCTGGGAAACAGCAGCCGATTTATTATATCGCTTTGGTTTGTCCTGTACACAATGTGACAATTTCTTATAGTTTATTGTAAAGTATGAACTTTTTCTAGAAGTTCATCATCAACTCTGACGACTTTAAATCTCATCATTAATTCTTATTTAGATTATTATCACTGTATTAGTAAAAAATAAAGGGTTGAAGTACTCAGATCACAATTCGAGCCAAAAGAAATGAATCCTTTGAAAAATTTCATTCACTTTGAAGGCATTGAATCATTCTGTCTACCAATTATTCCTTTTAGATGATAACGCTCAAACAATTTTCCTAATTCTTGTGCCAAATGCTCTTTGTTGCTCTCAGCCATGCCAAACTGCTGTTGGTGCTAAATAAATCACTTTCTCTCCACTACAAGATTTCCAGTTATAACATTCCCACCTTCCACTGTGGGACAAGAAAAAGTGAATACACTGAACATCCACAAAATTAAGGCCACCTTCAACATTACTATCAACTATCAAGCAGAATTAATGTTTATTGATTTGTGTATAATTATTTTAGAAATTACTCTTTGGAATATTAATTTTAACATCCAAGTCTGATAATGTCTGTTTGTTGAGTTTATATTTAGCACATCGACTGAATAAATGGGCACAAATTGAGGAGGTTGGGTTGGTGTTAAGGAGGTAAAGTCATTTGGTAGTTGTGCACATGTGAGACCTCAGTGAAATCAGCTTAATCGAGCAGGAAACCAGCTCCCTTGCTTGGCTGATGTTTCCATGCCTTCTGTCCGGCTAGTGTTTTGCATCAGAAAGGAAGTCTTTGACGTAAAGAAGACTTGCTAACTGCAATCTCTCACATGTTTGCTCTGGAACAGTGCCGCCATAAATGGAGTCAACAGCCTGGCGTGGCTATACACACACTGAGGCACATACATACTGCCACCTTCATGTCATATAATCCATTCAGCGTGGCTGAAACATTGCTTCCTTAGTCCCAAATCAAATACAGCCTCACAGACAAGACACAGCAAAACATACAAGGCCAAACACACATATACAGTTAATTCACAAACCGCACATCAGCCTAATCCCTCTGGGGGTCAACAGACCTGGTGCTATTTGAGCTTTGTGTTTTAGGCTTTTTTTTAGCAGTATCTCTGATTTCCTGACAATAAGAACTTTGTTTCCTTAAGATGCTTCCTCTTTTTCTCTGTCTGACATGGAAACATAGTCCTGGGATACCTTTAAATAGGGATAAATTGGGATAGGTTGCAGAAATGAAAAAAGACCACCCCCACTGTTACCAGCCAAAGGTGCAGGACCAAGCGTCTGTCATGCTATAGGGCTGCATTGATGCCCATGGCTTGGATGACTTATGTGACATTACAACTGAGACAGAATATTGCATTGTAGACAAAGAGTGCATCTAAATCGTCATAAAGATGAAAACTGGTGAGCAGCAGAAGCCTTGTATCCAGCAAGAATGGCCAATTAGCCACATGCAAAACTGCAACAATCAGTAATGTCGGGCCTGATTAAAGATTAAAAAGTGTAATTAAAGGGAAGGTGATGTAACACAGTGATAAACATGCCTCGTCCCAGTGTTTTTTGAGTGTGGAATCCGATTCTGAATTTGCCTGTAGGTTCAAAGAGTGAGTCAGCGAAAACACTGAAAGTTTTTAGTTTTCTTGGAAATGTAAAGAACCGCATTGACAGCTGTATAGGTTGCAACTACAATACTGCACGCTGAAAAAGACAGGCAGCGAACAAATAGCATAAATAAGCTCTCGAGCTGCTATTAGCAGCTGTTGCTTGATCCCACGACCAGCATCTTTGGAAGAGTGACGAAACAGCATTTAGAATGCAGATTGGCACCTGTGCATTATGGCATCAAGCCTCCTTTCTGACTAGCTTGCTTGTTCCCTCTCATCCTCCCTTGTCCTCTAGCCCCCTCCTCCTCCTCCTCCTCCTCTTCTTTCAGCGTCTGTCTCTGCTCCAGTACACATGGATTTCAATGTGACCTCTTGGTGGCCTCCAGGCAGTCGCTCTGATGGGAGAGCATCCTGCACAGAGCTTTTAGCGGCCAAGGCACCCCAGGCCCCTTCAGTAGCCTAATGGAAGTCTCCTGAAACCACAGGGCCTCCAAAGCTAATGGCAATGTGTCCTTACAAAAAGACTTACCACCTTTCAAGGTAACATTTAAAAAATATAAAGCCACACAGTTAAATGGAAAAAACAGAAGCTGTTGTCATTTTCAAACTGGATTAATCTGATGTTTATTATTGAAGGGAAAATACATATTAGTTCTCATTTAAGCAGATTGTGGCACTCAAATAAAGCAGGAATATCCTTCAATGGGAAATATTGAGCAGAAATTCAAACGGTTAAGTTACATATATATGTAAATAAGTAATAATGTTAATTTTTTAGTTAACTGGAACAACACCTAATTTTAAACTCTCAGCAGTAAAATGATGTCTAGCTAAGACTTTATTTAGCTGAGGACACTGCATTCATGGTGATTAGACGTAGTAACTACACACATTAACACACACACACTATCAGACCAAAGCCCCTTGCTGAACCAGACGCAGCTGGCCAACCTCTCAGACTGTGACATGCTGGATCGATGCTGACAGCCCTCCGACCTTCCTCCCATCTCCCACCACCTCTCTTTGACTGACAGCCCACATCAGTCTGTGTCTAATGTTCTGTTGGCACCAAAGCGTAGAGGAGCCCTTATGCAAAATCATCAATTACAAAAAAAAAACCCACAGGGAATTAATACATTAACCAGTTAAGCACAATGTAAACTAAAACGCCGTCAGTTTGATTAGAGAAGTGACTTTTTCTGATTTTTGCCATTTATGTTTTTACTTGATCAGGATATTTTTGTAGTTTCCTTTATTCCACATGATTCTATGATCTTCTTCTTTTTACCAGGTCACCTTGACATGCTCAAATGCTGCATTTGAGTTCACAACACTGCAGCCAGTGCTGTGAAGTAAAATGAATGTCTGCAAATGTTGTAGATACACAAAGATACAGTTTGTGCCTCAGGTACAAGCTGATCCTACTTGCATAAAATGATGGAGTCTGAGATTAAACTTAGCTCCTTCTATTCATTCAACATGCATCTTATACTTATGTAAGCAGGCTGTCTTGTACGATACACTGCGTCTAGTGTTCAAGAGCTTTGATGTTGGGATGCTTGGAGGAGTAGTCTTCATTGCCTTTGTGGAACATTATGTCATTACTGTTTCGTTTCTGAAGAAAAATGCCCATGAATGTGGAGTAACAATCAATAAAGTCTTATCCAGCACAGAAATGTATTGCATTAGTAAGATTACGTAATAACTGAGCAATAGAGTGTCTCTCCGAAGCAAGTAAAGCTTTAACGCAACAGAATTTCAGGCTTTTGTTAATGTACTTTTATTTTCCTTTGACAGTTATGCAATTACTGTTTTCCACAATAGGATGTTACATCATAACTGTATTTGTTACAGAGGTTAGATGGTTGGGAAAATTTCAGGGAATGAAGTGCCCTACATGCTTTAGTCAAAGCTGGTTTGGCTGTGAAATCGTATAAGTTGCGATAAAGACGCATTTATGTTCTGGTGGAAGAAGATAGAAAAAACATATTCAAGATCTTTAGTGATATAGTTTTCTAAATCCGACCGAATCCTTTTGGTTGCTTTTTTTTTTTTTTTTTTTAAGAGAAGTGATTGTGTTTCAGACTGTCTTCCCTGTGGTTTTTGCATACGCTATACAATTCCAGTATTTAGAAAAATGTGTGTGGGTAAAGTGTGCCAATAAGCAAATGCTATACTCCTAGTTTTTAGTATTTTTATCAAGGCCATACATCCAGCCTGATTGTTATGCAGTGACACTGCACTCACACTTTAGCCAGTGGTGGCTTCTGGCTGGTCGGGCCACGTTTTTTAATCACTGAAAACCACGTTGGTTTCCTTTCCCATTGAAAATGTTTAAAATTGGACATCCAAACACTGAGCAGCAGGTATTGTAGCGTTTCTGTAATAATAAATGAAGTCAACAACTCCACAAAGCCCATTATTGCAGTGTGAAAACATATTCCCGCACGGCAGTTCTCCCTCCCCTTTGATGCCCTTAACAAATGTGCTGCTCACAAAGAACGCATTGCACAGACTGTGCTCGACACATCCATTATACCAAACAGCAGACAGGTAGTTTTTCTTCTGTGAAATTTCCTCCGTCAATAAACAAATCAGCTACAAAATCTACAATTAAAGAAGCCAGAAGTGTGAAAGCTGAATTTAGCTGCATCTCTCATTCTGTGTCCGTCTCTGTGGATGGGTCCCTGGCTTTTGTGTTATAGCAGTGCAGTGAGAGTTAGGGCTCCCCTGACACAGTGGGGCACACAGTGCAGTGCAGCAACATGAGCTGCTGCACTGGCGCTGGCACATCAATAACCTGACCACATCTGATGCCAGAGGTTAGGATTCTTCAAAATCAATATTCTGTATTTTACTTAATAGGTTTGCATAGGAGGAAAATAACTAGGGGGATTTAGGAGGGAATCGTCTGTCTAAGACAGACATATGAGGTTATGCCCAATGGCAAACGCGTTGGCAGCAAGGGGACAAAAAGACGTCAAGCATGTGGTGCTGGAGAAAAATAGGAGGAGAGCAGAGGAGAAAATGTGACGGGTGAATGGAAAGAGGACACACAATGAAGATAAGAGGACAGGCCAGAGGAGAGAAGAAGACAAAAGCCTGCTTTTGTGCATGTGCTCTAGCTGGCTCGGTGCAGCTGCCTGCAGGTCTCTCCCTCGTCTCTGACCTTGAGCGCTTACCTCAGGACAATCACGACGTGCACCAACCCAACGCAGCAAGAGAGAGTGAAAAAGCGGCAGAGTGGGCAAGTGGGCGCAGCGCTGATCCAAGCAGATCTCTAGAGGAAATTGCCCCCACCCCCGGGTGGTTTACGCTGCCAAAGGCATTAACGCTTCAACTTTTTTTTTTTTTGCTTTTTTGTCCAACACAGCATGCAATCAAGCAGGAAAGCAAGTGCTGGCATTGTTTGTGTGATGAGTCTGTATGCTGCACTGCACTCTATTCCTATGTTCCATTCCCCCCGTATGAGGAGTTATTTCTCTTTCCCTCAAATTAGTTACTAAAAGACAGATTTTCAGTGTTTTTACTGTGAGCTGCCCAACTCAAAAAGAGCATCCACACGTAATTCTAAAGTTGTAGTAATATACTGCAAACAAATGTGCTTTTACTAGAAAAAATGGACTTTGGGGACTTTAAACCATCGCGTCTTCCTCTCTGCTGCTCTGCCTCACAGAAAACCAGGGTGGCTTCCTCTCAGATGTCGCAGAATAATGGTGCCTATCAAAAATTCATGAAGCCTTTTTAGATGAAAAGTTAACAAGCCACAATTATCATGAATCTCAAAACTCAGATTGCCGTCCTCAATATGCTCAGGCTTTCAAATTATGATGAAGAAGATGCTTAAAAGTACCTGATGAGTCATGTTAGATTAGCACTCAGCTTTTACAGTGTTGAGGAAAAGACTTCCTCAGCCCACAAATGTGGTGAGGCAAACAAGTAGCTGCCAGGAGAGGAGAGTCGTGCCCATAAAAGCTCCACTTGGATCACTGAGCAAACTACGTTTTCCTTTTAGCAACTTCAAAGGGTGAGATGTGGATGGAGGCTTGTGAGTGTTCCTCAGTGGTCACCACCTTTATGCAAGCATCTGCCGACTGAATCCAAGGCTGTGTGAAAGTCCTTTTCCAACGGCTGATATGTTCTGTGTTAAGCGTGCATTCTGTGATTCAATGGTTGAGGTACAATCACTGTAAAAATGAAATGGGCGATTTCATTTTTACTACCTGATGGTAGTAACCTGTTTGAAACACTGGCCTGTTGCTTTACAGGGAAATCACCAAAGATTTTTCACAGGCACATTTAAGGAATCCTGATTTTGAATTCAGAAACACCCATTCAAATAGTTATCTGCAGAAGCATGCTTGTTTACCAAAAGTTGACCAGGAAAGGATGTTCGAGGTTCTGCATGATCTGCAGCTCCTTCAGGACGTTCCTCACTTCGTTCCTCTCCACACATTTCAGCTTGTTCATGTACTTCATGGCGTACATCTTCTTAGTGTCCTTCTTCTGCACAATGCAGACCTGGGGAGATCAAATCAGGGTGGTCAAAGAAGTCTGGATATTTTTGTCAGGGTGGATTTCATGCTACGTGTTACTGTTCAGTACTTTCAAGGCTGTAAAGAATGAGTCATGCGTTGCTTTCAGTAAACATAACGTCCGTGTAAACGGCTCTGTAATTCACAGTGTCGGTAGGATAGTATTTTATTTGTAAAGCACTTTTCAGTTTCAGTTAGCTTTTCACTTACTGGTTAATGTTGACACATTACACACAGTTGTGTGTTTTGCATCATTCATCTGTCTTTATCTAAAACCTTTATTGCGTCTCATTGTTAGTTGCTTCAGCGTAATAGCCAGATACTTTGTCCACCTAACAAGACTGAAAGGAAATCTCTTTTCCTGGTCTCAAATCTAGCCGTCTCTGAGGTTTTCAACTTTGTACACTAGTTGGCATAATGGGATGGGAGATATCTCTTTAGTATTCATTAGAAGTGACAGTGTGGATTGTCGACACTTCATTCTAAATAGCATATAAATGCTTTTAAATGGCACTCGGTGTTCTTGAGTGAAAATAACCAGCGCAATTTTCCGATGTGACGCAGCAAGCTGCAGGACATAACACCTGGTGCAGTCCTGGTGGTTATGATTACATGTGTATATCAAACTCTATGTGATTACCCCCTTTTGACAATGTGTCTTAGAGTGGACAGTATTTTCAATATGCAGCTGTGTAGTGCCCCATATTTATTTGTGGCTGTGCTCGTCTGTGCTGCGAGCGTCAATAACCCCGTGATTACTGCTATCTAAGAGAGTGATCTGTGGAGCAGCTGGCACAGTTAATCAGCCAAACCCTGATCACATCACTCCTTCCATTGAGCAGCTTGCCATCCACTGTGATTAGTCTGCTTATCTGTTGTCGGACACCGTGTTGATGCCGTGTCGGTCAGCGCTGCGTGTGTGTGTGCCTGTGCATGTGAGCTGCTACATGTGCTTACATGTGTTCTAAATGCTGATGTGAATTAGTCCATTATATGAGCTAACAGTAAGACGAAACATGACTGCTATCACCTCAGACTTGTTTCCACAGAGCTGCTGCTTGGTGCCAGGCAACCGACTGAATCATAAGTCTTTCCCAGATTGCATATGATAATACTATTGACAGAGAAGGGATATGGTTCATTGTTTGCAACAACATGTTTTGCCAATGCTAAAAGTGCTTAGTCTAAAGCAACAATCAAGATGTATCTTAAAAGAAGTAGCTGATCGACAGAAAGTCACTGAGTGCTTTTTTCCCCAGAGGAAACGCTGCTTCCAAGTGCTACGTGTGAGGATTTTCCGACAGTTTATACGCCAAGTAAATAAACTATTGACCGATCAATTGTGGACTGACCGCAATCTGTAGCTGAATCCTAGGATCACATGTCAACTTATAGATGACATCATGTGTTTGCATGTATTTTGTGATTGTTGGATGTATTTTGATGCCCATGTGTATTTGAGTTTTACAATAGTATTTTTTTTTTTTTTAGGTGTGCATCTTGTGATCTCTAAAAATCCAAATGTAAAATGGGAGGCTGTCGAGCAGACAAGCAGAGACACCCTCTCTCTTTTAAGCTTTTTGATAAAGCTTATAGTTAGAGATTTTGATTCTAAATGTCCTTGTTTTTATTTTGCATATGAAAAGAAACTAGCAACTGACAAACTATAAACTAGCAATTTATAAATCATAAAGATTTAAATAGACTGGAGTTAGGCACATTTTCCCTTCCAGTTTGTCAAAAAGCACTTTGAAAAACTTTCTTACCTTTCCGAAGCTCCCCTTTCCTATTGCCCTCAAGATCTGGAAGTGGTCGAAATTTACTGCAAGAAGAAACAAAGACAATCTTGGTTGAAATATGTGAATAAAAAAACTGACATTTAAATTAAGCTGCTGTTTCACTATTTGAACTCTGTCACCATTTGCAGCAAATGGTGACAAACATTAAAAAAGTAACAGATTTGAGCTTTAAACACATAACCTGAATATGCACTACATGAAAAAATGTGTTAAAGGTAGATGCAGGCTAGACGTCAAGTGTCACTTTCACTGCTTTTAAAATGAAAACTAGGTCACTGAATCATAAATGGGAAGAGATGAATGTGTACAGTTACGGTGGGTTCACAGTGAGGTTAACTTCCAACTCATTTGAGCAATGTGACAGTAAGAGTGAAGCAGATGGGCGTCTCCAGGGCAACGAGAGGTCACTGACTTTACATAGGCAAGAAGTGAAATACGTTTCAGCACAAAGATGTCTTTTATGGCTGTTGCATTTTGTTCCTCCAGACAATAGACACATTGTAGCTCTGCCTTTTACAGTTTGGTATCATTCTCCGCACACTTACTGAACATGGCTTCACTCTATTGCTGTTTTTCTCACACACACGAACACACAGACACACACACACACAACTCCCTATTTCACTCTCCTCTGTCTATCAGCAGCATTTATCGCCAATTGGAACCGGATGGGGCTGTTTGTTTCTTGCTGCCATGACAACCGGGACACAAGGTTTTCCCCCTCTGCTGTTTCCCCACAGATTGAACAGCTGCGGCTCAGTACCTGCATCATCTGACCACACACACGCAGATATAGATAAAGATAATCACACATATACATGAAAAAAAACTAACAAATATGGACCTATAGTGCTCCATTGAAGCGTAAGCTGCTCCTCCTGTAACCGTACACACACACACACACACACACACACACACACTGCCTGCAGTCCCTCAATCTATTGGATGTGACAGTTAATGTTATGCTCTGTTAGTCACATATCACTGGCACTTCCTCCTCTTCCACTGTCTGTGTTTGGAGTGTTTACACAACCTGCTCGACTATGGACCATATGAGGCCTGCTTTATAGCGCACACACATGCAGTGTATAAACTCAACACAAACTTCAGATATGGTCATTATCCTGTTGAGTTACTTTGATATTTTGCTTAGTTTTTTTTTGTACCGCTCTGGTCTTGGATAAGAGGGGAGGAGAGGCAGGCAAACAAAGGGAGAGAGAGACAGAGAAGCAGAGAGATAGTCTGGCACAGAGGGGGGGTGGGGGGTGTGGGGGGGGGGCAGATGGAGACTCATATTTTAGTAGCAGAACTTTGAATGGTTTAATGTGCTGTGCAAAATGATGGACACACGAGTAACAGAGCACGAAATGATCGAACTCGGCACCTGAGTGGAATTGACACCTCGGCAGCTTTTCCATGGCTTGAACTAACTGAGGAAATGATTTGCTAATCAATTTGATTTTGACTGACATGTGCTAATTAGATTAGACTGAAGTAATTATGCTTGTTCACTGAGTCTCTTACTCTCTCTGTGGGTGTCCGTCCGCCCTAACTCTTCTCATAACTTATTTTCTACTACAGGTGAATATTTTACAAAGATGTTGACTTGCCTATGAAGCTGAAGGCAGATGGAAACAATTACTTCATGCACATTTACTTCACCCACACACCTTCAAACTGGAGCTTGAGATGGTGTTTGTGATGCTGAGATTTTTTAATATGGTCTGAAAACACTTAAGTTTCCATGGGGAAGAAAAACCTGAACTATATGAAAATTATACATTCTGAACAAGATATTATCCCCTCTAATCCCCTTTGTGATCACTTGTTCTAAAGTGTGACACCAAAGACATGAATATGTCAGAATTTTTCACAATATATATATGTTTTTTAACAAAAGCCATGTAATTTCCTAACTAGATACAGGTGAGGCTGTGGCTCAGGAGGTTTACACAAGCTTTTGTTTACAAAGAACTCTTATTTGAATTATTCTCAGGTTATCTTTCCGTGTTTTTTGTTGACAATAATTATCCATGGGGCTAACCAATAGCATTTATGATACAACAGAAATCAGGAGGAAACTGGACACTTTCTCTCTCCCACCCTTCACACAGGTGCCTGTAAATCACTTAAGGACCCACCGATGTGGGAACAGCAGCCGTCACGCTGTTGCTCTGACAACTGAAACAGTACCCACGGGTCCATGTGCCGCTGCAATGTGAATAAAGCATGATCAGCAGTAAACAGGCCCTGTCCATTAACCGGAGTCTCCTGGTTCTACAAGAGTGGAAAGCGTATGTGTTCACATAAGGGACGCGCATCATCCTCTGAGGAGAGAAACATGTCCTGACAAAGTTCGCCTCCATGCACATGCACATCTCTGTAGAGCGACTTAGGAACGCTATTCTTAGATTTGAGAAATCAAATATTAAACACGTACCACCATGCAGAAAGTTTATTTCATGATTAAATCAGTAATTCCGCTGCTTTACATGTAAAATGTTTTA
Source organism: Channa striata (assembly GCA_033026295.1). NCBI lineage: Eukaryota > Metazoa > Chordata > Actinopteri > Anabantiformes > Channidae > Channa > Channa striata. Next base: position 4,498,194 of record CM065182.1, read on the forward strand.
TGCCCGGGTTGTTGTTGTTTTGTGTACAGTTTGTAAAATTAGCCCTCTGACAAACAAAAGAAGACACGACCCAAAATTCATTTTTGTGTCATAGAGAAAAGGTTGGATCTGACAGAAAACTTTGTTGTGGTGGCAAGTTAAATGTTCTGTGTATTAAATGTGTGCAAGGGTCCCATTTTTGGAAGTCAGAGCTAATACCAAAAGTGTGAGAAATAACAGTGTTCATTAAAACTTTACTAACAACCATATTTAAAGCTGTCGGGGAATTTTCTAGCTTTTCTAACTTTAGGTGAAAATTAGCATTACGTTATCTAACCATGGAAAATGTTGACGATTATTAACGTCAACTGCTGACTTCCACATCTGTGGCCTCTCTCGCCTTCCAGTGGGAGCGTGAGCATCTTTACTGCTCCTCAAAGCAGCGAGTTCATGGTGTAAACTCAACTCGCAGCGACCACTAACATTTGTTAACGGGATTTAAATTGGAGATTCTGAGCACGGCAAGAGATGCAGCAACGCTGGGAGCAATAGTTTCCATTTTTAATCATCTGTATTAAAAATAGCAATAACTTTTTTCTTTTTCTTTTCACAAGTAGCTTCGAACATTTGACGTGCAGTATGCATGAAGTAAACTGTCAGTCCAGTGATCTCGTCCCATCCTCCCTCCTCTCTGTCTTTCACTCTTCCCCTGTCATGCACAATCTTTCCCATCCATCTTTTGGTATACAGTATATGGAGCATTCAAGGGGATATAATAGCTGCCGTGCAATGTCGAATAATAATGTCAAAGTCAGGGAACACCTGCGCTATATCATCAGCGAGGGTTTTTTTTTTTTTCGTGCTGTTGCTTCTAGTGAGCGATGATTCCCCCCCAATTCAAAATGACATGTCTTTTTATTTCTCCCCTGCCCTCAATAAAATCACCCATGTCAGTTTGTGGGTGAGAAGTCAAAAAGGTGCACTCTTCCGTTAATTCAGACTTTAGAGAAGCTGCTTTTTTTGTTTTGTTTTTTCCAGAATTGGATGACGAAGCAGCAAGGTTAACTATGAGTAATGAAAAAAAGAAGAAATAAAACAACAGATATGGATTTCATTAAAGGGAGCAATGCAGTAATCTGACACAGTCAGGGTGAAAATATAATTTTGGTTTGACGTGATAATGAAATTCTCAACACAAAAAAATGTATTTAAATGAACGGCGTATTATCCCATCAACTGGCCTACAATGAAAACATATTATATGTCTGGTTAGCAACCTGCACGCACTTGTCTGACACCAGATACACTAAAACACCCATTTCATCCACAGTGAGCAAATACCTGGGAAAGCCACTTTAATTCTGACTAAATCACTGACTCATGTAACACTGACTTATTTGAAGTTCTTGGGGTGCAGCCAGAGCGGAATTAATTTCAGAGACTGACTCAGATCAATAAATTCACATTGTATTATCCACTCAGGCCGCAAAGAAAAAGGGAAATAAATTTAAACCAAGAGCTTCGCCGATCAAATTAATAATTCATGTCGATGCTGTCCTTGACGGCTGTCGGTCTGACAGTTGTCAAGATAACAGCTTGGCATCTTCAAGCAGTGTTCGATAATCATTAATTAAGACTTTAACATCGCAGTCACAGTTAGTGAAGTATGTGTGGAAGAGTCACATTCTGTGGGTTTCTAAAAACACCTTTTTATCCTTTTTAACTGCACGTATCAACAAGCGGCTTTCCTCTTTCCTTTCCCGGGGAAGACTAGTGGGAGAGCTAATCAGCGTTACATCAATGTCACGATTTAATTTAAGAGCATCTAATTATGTCAGGTAACAAGAAAAGATTAACACCCCGATAAAGCCGCAGAGATGGTCCAGACACCTTAGAATGAGGCGATCAGAGGTGTTACATCTCGTTCCAGTTTGTTTGACACACTTCTTCCTGTTTCTCTTTGCTGTAGGTTTGAGCCGCGAGTACAAACAGACGGAAGGAAAAGGAAGGTTAAGAATGTTGTCGCACTCACTCTCATCTGTGTCGTCAGTGACCGGGGTCTTGCTGGACTGTCCGAGCCCCATGGCTGCTCCTCGCGCAGGTTCTCCTGCTCTGCTCCCTTAGCTCAACTCTCCCTCAGTGAAGCACTCATAGCCCGGTCAACGCCCCCCCCCACTCTTTCTCTCTCTCTCCCTCACACACACACACACACACACACACACACACACACAGTCTCACGTGCTGGACCACTCAACCCTGACACACACGTACGCAGCAGCTGGTTTTGGTTTTGCTGACTTGAACAGGTCCCGTCTTCGGCTTAACTCTCCACCTTGACACACATCGTTGCTCACACACACACACACACACACAGATGGAGAGAGACGCAGCAACACTGTCTGTCCTCGCTGCTGATTAGGTGAATGCAGGCAGACGGACGAATCTTGCCAGCCAGGAGGAAGAGGAGGAGGGTTGATGATGTGCTTGTGGCTCTGACCCTCTGTTGAGAGTCTAACCTGTGATGGGAGGCAGGAAAACATGACACCAGCAGCACAGTGAGGAGAGGAGGGACAGGGAGAGGAGAGGGAGGGAAAAAGGGAAGCGATCAACGTGGATAATAAGATGTTAAAGTACTAAAGACGTCAAATCCCCCCAATACGACTAAGATTATTATCAAAGACATATGGATTCTTTCTCCATCTCCTTCATCTTCATCTGTAACTAGTCTTTTAATTTTTTTGTTTGATCCCCTGTCGACAGTACTTGTGACGACCTGCTTTAATATTAACAGAACATCAATTTGAGGAGTTATAGTTTGCTGTGTGGTTGGACTGTAAATAGTGACCCAGGACAGGGGGTTTCAGGAGTTTCTGCAGTTTGTTATAAACAGATGAGCATATTTTTGTTTTAGATTCATCCGTGTGTTTATCTGCTGCCATAATGTCATTCAAGTTTTCAGCGATTTCACCTGTTTAAAGCGACCGGCCGTCACCTACAGCAGTACGTGCCAGGAGAATGACTGGACGGAGTTATGAGACGCATTGGTGGGTTTGGGGAAGCCACATCTCAAATGATCGTGGCCACCTTCAATCTTTCATGAATGTCATTATCAGACTGCATGATGAGCTCTGAATCTCCGTCTCAGGCTGAATGAAATATTCAAAAACTAGTGCGGGAAGCCGCAGTGCTGAGCTGCCCGCAGAGGACACGGAGCCCGGATCCCTTATCTGATCAGATGCGAGCGAGAAACGTGCAGAATAGAAAGAAGCCCCCCCATCCGTCCATGCAGGACACCTACCTCTGAACCGAGCCGCTTAGTGGACCACAGGACCGGTTCCAGTCCAGTTTGCTGCAGAGATGCGAAGCGACGGCGGAGCAACAGTGACGCTCAAAGCATCACTTCGTGTGGACAATCCAGGCGTCAGCAGCTGAAGGACCGGCCCCACACGGCCAGACGTGACTTCCACAACTGTTTCCTGGAGGACGAGAGGACAGAGAGGAAAGGGGGGGGCGGGGGGCTGAGGAGCGACTGACCTCCACATCACCGCCCGTGGAGTGAGCAGGGCCACCGGCACCAGCGGCTCATCCCGGGCTGCCAGGCGGAGGCTCCCGCGTCCCTTAACACACGGTCTGCGCGCGTCCTACAAGTTGTGTGAAAGTCCGTGAAACAGTTCAGTGATGGCAGCCCACGACCATCATGTGCCACGGGCCACAGTAACGTCACTCTCCGCACACACAAGTGTTGCCAAAATTAATCCAGTTTGTCCCCAGTTTGTCCCTAGTTGCCACAGAAGAGCCACGGACGTGATCCGCTTTAGAACAGCGCCCCCGCAGGCTCTGAGAGACACTCCCCCCACCCCCGTCAGGTGAGGGACAATCTCTTTATAGACGAGCTTAGGCTCGACCGCCTCATAAGAGCCTTTAACGTCATATGGAAATAATGGTTATGCAGAAAATAATGAGCATAAATGTCTGTGGTGTCTATATCTCAAATACTGTTTAATTCTAAGACCATACAGGGGTCGAGATACCTGCATTTTAATTTTCCTTGGAGCTTGTGACCACAGCTGTACACTTGGCAGTTGTCATGGGTGCAGATCCAGGGAGTCTGCTCTGTTGGCACACGAAATGAGGTGACACCCAGAAAGAGACATGAAATAACTACAGAGAGACTCGAAGATACACAGAAGGACCACAACGAGATGCAAAGCAATTATGATGAGAAACAGGAAATGCACATTTGTGTTTCCTTCTGTCTAAAAGGGTTCACGGTCTGTTACGGTATTTTTAGGGTTCTTGATAGCTGCTATTTGTTCAAACAGTTTCATATTAGAGTAGAGTAGTTTAAATAGTTCATTTTCCATCCGTTTACTGCACTGAATAAGTGCTGCATTTATTAATAATGTACAGTTTGTTATTATCCAAAGCCAATTTTTAAGTGGACTTTAAATCTAAAATTTCTACTCCTTTCTGAATGTAGCCTCATTCAACAACTGTGCCAAGCTGGAGACAGAGACAGAAGAGCTTTGTGTCCCGCCAACGAGCTCCAGAAGGTGCGGACTCCTGCGACGACCACGCCTCACACTGAGCTGCTGAGATACTTATTTTTGCTTCCCTTTCCTCCCACGCCTCAAAGTTACAACATTCAGGTGAATCGGACACTGAAATTATTTAACACATTCAATAATTAGTATTCTGCTTGTTATGATGTTTAAAATGTTTCATGTTTAAGGATAGTAGGAGTCAAGGCGTGAATATCCATGGCTTATGAACCAAAATTTATTATTGCTGCATTTCCTTTTGGGAAGCTTTCAGTCGTCCATACTGCAGCCATTAAACACATCCATCCATTGCACGGACCGCACGGTCACCTGTGTCCCCTGCTAATTGAGCAGCCCAAGGTCGAGAGGAGAAGGGCTGAGTGGTGGGACTGTGAGAGCAGGGAAACGCTTACAGTGCACGCTGCCCATTTCCTGCCTCTCCATCATGCTACGACATGCTGAGGGTGGGCTATCCGTCTTCACACTGAAGAAGGAGACCTCCAACTCCCAACACAACAAGTATCGCTCAGACGCAGGCCAACCGCTTATTGAATTTTTGGCCGCATTTCTCCATATGCTGGACAACAAACCCTCACATGAGACAAACACTTTAGGTTTGCAGATGACACCATCGTTGTAGTCAGGGTCACCATCAACAATGAATGAGAGGTGGAGAATTTAGTGAGCTGCCAAAATGACTAAATGTAAATGTACTTCCTGAGAGGTTGCACTTCCTGAGGCTGTTAAAGCACAACTCCCACGACAACTGCTGGTGAACTTCTACAGGTGAGTCGTTGAGTCTGTCATCACCTACTGCACCACAGTGCGGGACTCTGGCTGTACTGTAGACAACAGCGAATTATTTACTGTCTCACTGGCTCCACAGCTTAGAGGACATCTTCAGAACACGTTGTCCTCTGAAGACCCGGCCATCATTTGTGACCCCTCACACCCACGGGTCCAAGATGTTCCTCCTCCTCCTGTCTGGCAAAGGTTATGGGACACTTCATTTGTTCACAACAAGACCTTTTGCACTCTTGAACATTAAAAGTTCAACAATTGTGATTGTATTTATATTTTATTTCCTTTTGTATAGATTACTTATATGTGTGGCATCAGGAGGTGCTCCAACAGAATTTCATTCTAGAAGTACAATCATAGATAAAGATCTTATCTGTCTATCTATTCATAGGTCCAGACAGAAATGGAGAAAATGTATTTTATGTGCAGGAGAATCAGGCATCAGTTTATTCCTGGTATATTAGATTTCAATTATTTTTTTATGTGCAGATGTCAGGTTGAAGGGTGTTAAAGTAGCCCCATCTAGTGGATGAAAAGCATAACACATGTATTACACCTTTATGAACTTACTTACTTACTTATGTTGACATTTTTATGATAAACGTTTTAGTCACAGGAGTTAGACAGCACCCCTCCACCCCAAATGCATTGTTTAAATTTAGCAAAATATATGAGGGTATATGGTGTGCAAGCATTTAAAATTTAAGCTTTAATTTCTTTATATATATATATATATATAAAATATAAATACGTACAGTATAGAAATTATTGAAAATGTTTTTAGTTTCTAACTTACAGATATTGCACATTAATCAACATCGCTGATTCTTTACTTCCACAAGATGTGAGCAGTCCTGTTTTCTTTTATGTACAAGCTTTTATGAATTGATAGTGTGAAAATGAGAGATTTTGATTTTAAAATTTTAAAATTATTTTCCAAATTTGCTATTTAATTTTTCTTTGTTAGTTGTGTATTGATAAATGTGCAAACATGCAAAGTGTTCCATTTCAAAATAAATGTACAATTCTGTAAAAGAAAATGTGCAAACGTTAAAGCAATATGAATGATTTTGGAAGCGCCTGTCGGTCTAAAATTTTACTTTAGGCAGTTCAATTCAAATCATACCATGCTGAATATTCCTCCACTACTAGAAGCTTCAGACCCAAACTCCTTGTTTGGATTCCTCCACAGAGATAACTGCCGTGTTCACCTGCCATTCTTCTGCAGTTGCATCCTTATTTTGGAGTAAACACAGGGCTGCGCTCGCACGCTGTCCACATGCCTACGTGGCTGCATTGTTGACACAAACAAACAAACAGAGGCTCCGTTAGTGCTGCGCGTATCAGTGAGTCATGTCCATCTTTAACCACTTGCTGCTTATTTTGTCTTTGGTGCCGCTGGTGCTGAGCTACCCTTTCTACCCACCGACATGCTACACCAAGGTCCTGATGATGGCACAGGACTGCACCCAGTGGGCAGCGGATTTGAAGAGCGCTCCTGAAACCGTGAGTTGATATTTACTTTATACTGAGCAGATGTTTCACTCAAGTTGTGTTTTCTGGTAACCCTTGACCTCAGATTAAAGCACAGCAGGCAAAATGTGAGTTTTGCACTAGTTGGGTTAATTTATATGAGACACCTGTAGATGAAATATAAAATATGCTATTTCCAATATCGAAACTTCATGCTTCATGTCTTTTCAACCAGGGTTTATGTATGGCACACATGCCAAAGCTCCACCTCGATGTCCATGTAAGTATGATTTCAAATTCATTGTGACTGAACTAAAAATCTGCTTATTGTTATCAGAAAGGTTGAGTTTTACAATCAAAAGATGTGTATTTCTGACTGTTGTTGTGACGCTCTGTTTTGAGAAGTCAGGATGTCCGTTTTCTACTCTAACCTCTGTGGTATTTTGACTGTAAGCCTCAGCTTCTCTAAATCATGCAAAGGCACACTAATTGCTACCTATGCCGTCAGAATGCGTGTGTGATGCACAAAATGAGGGACTACATCTCCCTGGTGGAGGGCCTGCGAAACCGCCGCTGTGCTTACACCAGAGACGTGTGGAAGCTGTTCGTCACTCTGAGGCAGCTCTTCGTCATCATGTCTGAGAGATGCCACGGGGTGAGACCAAACAAACTCTCTCGATATGTGCAATGCAGTCAGATTTGACGTATCGATTTGTGCCAGAAAGCAGTTAAGTCTAGTAGGGAGAAAAGTGACACTGTGCACTAGATGGAATAAGATCTTAAAGATTAACTAGAAATGCATTTCCAAAAAGAAACCTGCTTCAGCGGAAGAGGATTACGGTTTGAAAGTAGCTGACGAAAGTTTTGGTATTCTTTTGTCTCTTTCTTGTGAAATGTTTCTTCACTGTGATCGGCAGAAAGCTTGAGCAAACATGGTGATATAGTTGACTGATGTGAAGAAATTCCAAAGTCTGTATCCACGATCGCGAGTTACAGACAGCCTTTATCTGGGTCTGCTCAAAAAATTCTGGAACCCTCTCACAATGATGCATTATGAAAAGGATTCACAGTGCATTCACAGCACTGAGAGTGGGCACAGAAAACCTTCTTGTGGATATGACTCAGCACCCAAATATCCACAAGGAGGTTTTCTGTGCCCACTGTCTGGATAAGGTCATCAAAGAGTTGAGAGCAAATTACGTGACATAATCAAATCAGTGTTTTTAAAGTATACAAAGTGTACCAAAAAATATTAAATCGCCTATATGAGCAATAATGTTCTTTATAAGCTGAATGTTTTGAACGGTTTGTGTAACTGAAAGTAGGCTAAAGCAGACAACAGAAGAAGGAAATCCAAATAAGGACAAAGAAGATAAATATAAAGATTTGAGTAACATATGTTAAAGGTAAGAGTAATAGCAGTAGTGTTCCAACTATGAAAAGCTACATCAATATGAAATATGTTGATGTATATTATGATGCATTAGATATGCGGTAGACTCCACTGGCACACAGTCTAAACTTTTAGTTTATTTTGGACAAAGGGTCTTATCATCAAAAAGGAAAACATGATGAATAACTGCAGCTCTGGATGGATTCAGAAAATGGGTCCCTGGGCACAGACATGCTTGTATCCATTTTTGTAATTTTGTGTCTGTTATTTGATGTCATATACTTTTGTTCTAATCTTATGTCTATTTTGGTCATTTTGTGCCAATCTTTGGTCATTTTCTGTCTTTGTGGATGTACTTGTGGACTATTTGTCTTTAAATTTTCTGTCTATTATTTGACATCATGATTGATGTTTTTTTCCCACTCATATTGTGTCTATTATTATTGTTTGGGTGTTTGTTTTGTCTGTTTTTTGATGTTTTTTTTTTTTTAGGCATTTCATTTTTAATACTTTTCAGGTCATTGTTCATCATTTTTCAGTTGCTGTCCTTTTCCTTGTGCTAATTTAGTGAGTGGACACACCGGTAGCTAAGTGGTTACAGTGCAGCCTCAGAGGGTTTGGCCCTTGGGCCTCCTGAGCTTTTGGGTCACCGGTCCTATACTTGGTGGGCCCGTTCCCTAACCCACCCACGGTTAGTGATTTAAAAAAACAACAACATGCAATATCTTTGTTTCCATGGCCAAACCCCAGAACCTGCGTCAAAGTACCAGCTGAGCCAAACGCAGTAACATTCCTCATTTACGTGCACAGTATTGTAAAGTGTTACAATGTGAAGAGGGACAAACACAGCTGAGGCGCCTCCACATCACAGGGATAAACTGGGTTTATGATGTGGATTATGAAAAACATTCAGTTGTTGGCTGTGCTCACGTGGCCTGTGAAGTCAGACTTTAACCCACTAGAATAAATGACGATTGAATGTACGTGCGTCCGACCGGTTGTTTTCTGCCACACGTGCCGTACCTGAAGGTGTCTGTTACGTCTGTCTTTGTCTTTTTCTTTTCAACAGGACCTGGTCTTCACGAGCTTTAACTGTGCTGCACTTGAGCGCTAACATACTGGATCATGGAGTGACGGCGTCACTTTCCGCTGCAGGAGACACGGCAGAGACATAATCTGTAAACTGTCTGCAACTGTTGAAATATACACGACCGATGTTACCTTCAAATATATGGTTATCTAACAATAAATAAACACCTTTTATCTCAATGTAATTGATATTACTGCCAATAATTGTCACATCTTGCCATGTGATCCAACAACGGTATTTTTCCATACAATAAACAGTTTTAAAATGTAATTAATTCTATTATAATTGGACAAAGGCATCAGTTTGGGGCGATCAGCAGAAACGTCTTTCGGCTTGTACCGACTTGCATGAGCTCACCGATTTAGTGTTGATTAATTGTCCTATGGAGATTTACATGAGATGTTAATAATTCTAACCCTGCATCACGAATGCAAAGTGACGGACACAGTTACCTGCAATTTGAACGACAACTAGTATTGTATTTTTGTGTCCTAAAATTGATAAAGTAAAATAAAACTGCCTAAAACAAGATGCCACTAAAGCGCAACATGCCAGATTATGTTTTCCAATTCTTTCCAACAACTCAGCGACTTACTAATTAGCAAGCAAAGCATGACATGACCCCAGTGCCACCAGCCTTCCCGTGCAAAATGGGCAATTCAGCAGTTAATTGTTTGGCTGATCTTTCCATAGAAATGACTGATTGGGAGGGAGAAAATTACTCATGCATCAACGCGAATGTCATTGTAAATGAAGGTCACAGTGCTTCATTCTGAAGTTTTTAACACATTTTGAGGGGAAATGTTACCTGAAGTTCACTGCCTAATAATTAAAAATCCCCATTATTGTCAGAATTGTGTGTTTTTAACAGTTAACAGTTATTTGCGTGTAGATCAGTCTGGCTTTAGAAATGAAGTTATCAGACTTGCAAACGACACACACGTCCCCCCGAACACCAAGCAAGGAGTGTATTTAAAACAAAACCTCCATCTCCCCTTTAATCTCTAATTCTCTCTGGGTACCTGGTATATTAAGGTCAAATTGACTTACAAAAGCTCAACCTATAAATTTAGAGATGTGAGAATTTGATTTTTGAAATGTTGAATGTGGCATTGGAAAAGTTCAGCTGAACTGCACGAGCAGCTTATTAACCAGTGGAAACCGCAGAAGATAAACACTTTTTTATTTCATTGCCTGTTGTGTTAAAGGACTCAGACTGATGATGATTTTCTTATTTGCAATCAGATCTGTGTGTGTTTGTGGTTCCTGCTCATGTTCATTGAGCTGATTGTGCCGCCAGAGGGCGCTACAGTCCCGCCTGTGCGCGTGAGGAGACCTGCGTGCGTGGACGCGGGTTCCTGCGCAAGAAGCCGCTTTATGATCAGTCAATAAAACTATTAACTATTACTGTGACTAAGTCTGACTCTCAGCCCATTTGTTCTTTAGTGAAAACTCATTAACGTGACGCATATGATTCACACCGATCCTTCGCTTCTTTCAGGTTCTTCGGGGTTTGTTGAAAGGCTCCGCTGTTGGCGCGTCAGAGGACCCGCCCAGCAACGAGCACCCGGACGTGAAGTCCTTCTGCCTCCGCGGCTCCGCGACGGCAGCAGCTCGCTCGGCCTGAGGAACTACATTTCCATGACGGCAGCGGGAGGACGTGTGAGCAACGAGGTGGGGCTCGGATGAAGCGACAAGTTGCCAAGCGGGCAGACAGACAGACAGACAGACAGCTACCGCAGCAGCAGGTGGTCCCCGCGCAGTTTGTGACTGGGATTATGATTAGGACGAACCGCAGAGTCAACTGACATGGACGAAGTAGAATAACTCTGAACCGGCTCAGCTTTTTATTTTTTAGTGTTATTTTTTTTTTCCTCGAGCACCGCGGAGCTTCAGACCGTAACCTGCCCGATCAGCGTCCGGTCCGGCTGCGCCTCCTGCGTGCGTAAAAGCGCCGCGAGCTCCCCGAAGAACCGGCGTGTTGCAGCGGCGTCAGCGATGGCACTGGCCCGGTTCAGTAAGATTCTCCGTCTGCCGACTCTTGACATCAAGAAGAAAGTCAAGCAGTACGAGCACGTCCACCGGGACGTCAATCCAAACGACCTGTGGGAAATTGTCGGCGAGCTCGGCGACGGCGCGTTTGGGAAAGTCTACAAGGTGAGTGTGGGGGTGGGGTCGTGTATTAATGGGGTTTAATATTTCAGAAATGTTGCTCATCTGTCAGGCAGCACGTTCACGTTTCACACCTTTACCTTTTCTGAACGCTGCCATGATCTCAGTGTTTTAGCCAACATTCCAGGTGTGGGATCTACTTCCGATCACCCGTGGATGCTTCACCCTCCCATCCTTGCAGAGATCATCTCAAATATTTTAGCTATGTCGTTTGTCTCACTGTAAAACAACAGAGACACACAGAAGTGTTTATCCAAGCACAGGAGCAAGACGCAAGAATTCGTGGTAGTTCAGTCCTGGTTCCTTTCCCCCTCCTCTGACTGTTAGTTGTTGAATGCTCTGTTTTCACCTTCATCTTATTATAAAACACTTTATTGAATTCTAGTTTCCACTGTTGTGCTTGATATGAACCAAAAGTTACCAGCTTGTTGCTTCCATCCGTATTTGAGCACTAACAGCAATGCAAACATTAGTTTCCTTAACAACTGTTTGTGCAAACTTCAAAGCAAATTATGTGATGTCACTGATCCACTTATTAATTTGTCTAACCTTTTAAGACACAGCAGGAAACTCAAAAGTAGAACAAATACAGAGAAAGCCATCGCTGGCTCGTACATCACCAAAAGGCTCATATTTTTTTTGAAAACATCTGCAATAGACATCTCCACTAACTCATCCAACCTCCCACCCAAGTCCCTGCTGTGAAGCCAGCAACAGGGGAAGTCAGTGAAAGCACCTTTTTATTATTTCTGTCCATTCCTGACTCCCAAACCTCAGCAGCACTCGGGGCTCTGGGGAGGCATTTAATCTGGATCCGTTTGCTGGTCACTGCCTTCTGCCCAGTGGAGCACAGTGAAAGTCTTTGACGCGTCGGGGGCCTCAGTGGAAGAAGTGATGCTTTAGCAGAGGTCTGCACCATACAGAAACGGTCTTGTTGCGGACCTCCACCTTATTTAGGTTCTGTTTGTACTGGACGCTGCAGTATGTGCACAGTCTGGGAACGAAACAGGAGCACAGACATGTGAAGGTGAAATGTGAGCGTAGGACAAACACTGTGGGACTGTGATGCATGTGCTTTGGGGACACATTCTGTCTTATGTGGCCAAACAACACAAACTTCCGTATGCAAGTGTAGTTTTTGTGCAGAACAAGTATTTCGAAGACCAAACAAAGAGTGGAAGCAGCCAGTATAGCATTAAAAAACACGGTGCTTTCAGTTACTTTCTAAGGTTAGGAGAGACTGACTAAGCATAAGGAGCCACAGGAATGAGAATTTTAAAGTGCAGAGGCTCATAATCATAAAACCTAAAGTAGCAGATGATTATTGTCTCATGCCACGTGTAAAACTGGCAAGTGTTGTGAAATGTAAAGGGTCCCCACTTTGTTTCCGTTTTTCTTATACAAATGTCAAGCCTCTGCTTTGGCTTGTTTCCTCTCCTTGAGTGGGTTGGGGGGGGGGGGGGGGTTAGCAGCTCCACACCTGCAGCTGTCAGATCAAGGGGGGAGACAAGGAGGCAGAGTGGGAGTAGATGATGGCCCAGAGAGGAAATTGTGGGACTGTATCAGAGGACGGCTTCCTCTCACAGCTCCTAAACCTCAGAATAATCAGCTCGTCCGTGGGAGGGGACGGCCTCAAGTGGCAAATTGCACATGTTTTCCGTCGTCATAGGCTTCGGTGGAGCGGGCGTGAGCTGAGGAGTGAAAATCAGCTGCTTATCAGGCTGTTTTTGGAAGTTTGACAGGCAGCAACAATAATAGTGATAGTTGCTCAGGCAGCTTCTTTTCCTTTTCTTCAGGATTTGACCTCCTCAGTGCGATCTCCTGTCACGCTAGCTCTTAAAGTAATGTCCCCGTTGGGAGAAAAAGCGCTCAGTTTGCTGCTCAGGGACACTGAACGAAGGATCTCTTGAAAAGCTCAATCATCTCTTACTTAATTTTGACATTCTGCTACAGATGAAATGATGAACAAGACAGGAGATAGAAAATGAAGTTTTTTTTGTCCTCCACTTGTTGTGCTCTTTGTCAAACCTTTCAGTTTTATCTGTTCCAGGCTTTGGAAAAGTCTCCATATGATTCTTAAATGCTCTTAAATCTTGTTTTGTTTGTTGAAAGGGTCACATGACTAAAAGGTTTAATACTGTTGGATTGCTGTATTAAATGTCCACATTTGACGGCTGCAAGACTCGTCAGCTGAGGTTGTGGTGTTTGAAAAACTAAATGCAGAACCTCCATTTTTAAAGCCGGGCTACAAACAAGCTGTTATTTACGCTAATGTATGATTTGTCACGAGGTTGCCAACAGAAAGACCCAAAGTTGTGCTTCTAATGTTGTATGACGACCTGCCAGATTCTTCAAACTGATTGGTTCGACTAGGACACGTCATCAGTGGTGAACTTAGGGTCATTAGGGGTATGTGGTCTTTGATCCTCGGACACCCTCACCTGGCGGGCCCATTAGGGGGTGACGTGTCCATATCTTGTATCCAAGTAGTGCAGCACACCACACTTTACCCATCTTGATCCACAGCCTCCCCGACTCTCTTCCTGCAGCTTTTCAATGATCCTAGCAGCTGCATTTTCTTGCTGTGCTCTTGATTCCAAGGAGACAGAGGGTCCAGTGTAGGGACTGCCCTGCCCACCTCTGTGGGCTACAGCTGGCCTCCACCCATGCCTTCTGCATTCCTGTACCACTGTGAGGTATTTGACCTTTTAATGCTCATCTGCGAGCTCCATCAGATCTTCCCATGGGACCATGGGAGTTCCAACGTGAGCAGCGAGACGTTAGGACCAAACCTGGCCTGAGAGTTGACATTATGGCTTCGGGACTGATGCTAAATTTGTTGCTGTCAGTGCTACTTCCAAAATTTAAATTGCAGCCCTAATTTAATCACGTTTGTCATGTTCGATGTCCCTTTAGTGTTTGAAACGCCGCACCCAGGAATGACACAGTGCCAAGGACGCGCATAATCATCCTCACAATAACCCCTTCAGGAGAATCTCTCCGTACATTGTGACATGGCATGTTTTCTTTGTCTTTCATGTCAACCCGCGGTTGCACTTGTAGGAAAGTGTTTGTGTACTTGAAGGTGTGTGGCTGCAGCTGAAGCATGAAGCCGAGGTGTTGTACGGTCCCCTCACTAATTAATGAGCCACGTGCCGTTGAGCACATTGCCCAGCTGCTGCTAGTGAAACGTTTCCATAGACACAAACACGGGCTGTAAAGTTAAGCTGCACCATATTCTAATCGTTGCATCCCTGTTGGCCTGTTATGTGAAACTCAACGTGCTGAACATGGACTTTACCTGTCATAATGAACTTGCATTTCATTTATTATTATAGCTGAGGCTGAACATTGTTCGGTGTAAGTTTCAAGCAATGACACAACAGTCAAGTTGTGATCAAGTTGAACCTAGTGGCCATTGGCAGAACTGATCTGCTTGTCCTTTTGTCACATTCAGAAAGGGTGTAATCCTTGGGACCATGTGGAACCAATTATTGTTGTTTTTGTGACTTTTTAAAATCTACATACCTAAAGGTTTTATCACACTGGTCCTTTACCAGCACAGATGTTGGGGAACCTGGATTGCTTCATGCCCCAGAATGAAGTGAAAGCAAAACCCAATGTGTGTCATCTGTTGGGGGGAGGGGGTCATGAGTTTCAACATCCTCTTTTTCAGAGAAAGTCAGTAGTTTGTGTGAAAGCCTGAAGCCTTAATTTAGAATCCGGGAGTGCCGCGAGTTAGTAGTGTAAGAGTAGAGAGGCCGTCGTCATGTGGGGTTTTCTGGGTCTAATCTCTGGGGGGCAGCTTGGGACGTGGTGACTGATAAGACTCCTGCTGGGTGGGCGTGGGCTCAGCACGCTGGGAGTCCCCTTCGTTCTTCTGATGAATTGTCACTTGTACCGACAGGAAGCGTTTTGTGTGTATCCACACACTGCTGCGGGTTACAGAAGCCTATGACAAGAAGTGATTTCAGGTGGCGTCTTGGTGCACTGAATATCTGCCTTCTTAGACCATCTGTCTGATCTTAATTTTAATAGCAAGCAAACCCTCAAATCTGTTGTACTGTGCGCGCGCTGCAGTCAGGAAGTGTGTCTCATTTGTCATGAGATTTATGCTTTGTTGTGCAAGGCCCTGCATGAGTTTGAATGATTGAAGAAAGATGTGTACACTTGATTTCTTTCCCTTCGAGGCTGTTTGTGGCCTATCGTGATTTCCTGCTTCACTGACCTGCTTTGCTCAGAACATTTTGCAATCTTGATCAATACTTTCACATTCTGAAAAGACTCCTTGCATCATAAAAGCATTCATGCTTTGATTCAGTCCGTGCGTGGTATAAGAGAGGAAGACGTTTGCTGCTGACTTGTCGGAAAAAATAAACTAATTTTTCTAACCTGTGGGTGTAGCATTTATCTCGTTGTTGATGTCATTTACGTGGCAAGCTACAAATGCCTGTATTAAAGTTGTTATTAATTTCATGTCCCTTATTGAAACATTTTAAAGAAAAACAAGGTTACACTCCTGTCTTTGTAAGCATCTAAACTCTTTAGTTTGATGGCACTAAGAAACATTCAATCAAACAAGTTGGTCAGGTTGTCTTTAGATGGAAAGAGGGAGATTTAATGTTATTTCTGTACATGTACTACACAAACTAGAACTAAAAGAAGCAAGTTCAAAATCCGTGAAGACGTCCTTTGCCACAGCTACAGTGTTCCTTCAGCAGTACGGTGCACTTTAAACAGCACCTCACGCATGGTTTTGCCATCTTTCTTATAATTTTGTATGATTCCTGCTGGTCTGTGCACTAACACAGCAAAGATCAGATCCATCGTGTTGGTCAGTTTAAACTTGGAGAAACCCCCACCCAAACATAATTCAGCATCACACCAGCTTTACCACCCATTGGAATGCAGAGACATGCTTTGCTTCCTCTGATGTGCGACTTTGAATAGAAAATATTAAAACATACTGTACAGTTTGATGTGCATTGTACAGCAACATTGTGCTAAGGACATGTGTCGCTTGTGCAACAGGGGCAACAGTAGCATTTGCTTATCGTGCTTATAGACTTGTAAGTGGCGCTGGGCTTTTTGAAAGCCAACAGTATGTCTTTGAAATCATCAGTCCGATTTCTTAAATCTACTTATGTTTTTATATTATTTAAAGCCATAAGTAGCTCTTTTTAAACCACGCCCACTTTCAATGTTTCCGTATACAGTTAGAATTGTTACTACTGCTTCTTCTGTCTGTTTCTTTCCTGCTCCGTTTTGACACAGCAGTGTTCAAATAGTTCTCCAAACGTGTCCACTTGGAGCTGTGCGAGTGGCCTACACTGTCTGTAGCAGCTTCACATTCTTTGCTGGTGCTCTTTGCTCATCTGAATGAGAGGTCGTCACTTCCACCGGCGTCTGCTTTTCAGGACTGAGGTTTTTATCAGCTGCTGTCATCGTGTCGAGGCTCAGAAGCCTTTCGCTGTTTGCAGATGCAGAGCGGTGAATGATAGGAGGGGAAAGGCTTTTACAGATTTATGATGGGGCAAAGGTCTAGCATGCACACATTCCCCCAAAGGGTGGGGGTGTGAGTGAGACAGACGATAACGCACAATTCAAGCTGAAAACACACATCAGCATGTGTCCCGTTCATTCAGCCTGGAGGTGAGTGACCGCAGGAAAAGTTTGGGGTTATCAAGTCTATGAGGTCACCCGCTCCTTCAGCTCCGCGATTCATTCTTTTTTTCAGGATACAGTAGAAATTCACACATGCAGTTGTGATTAACACTTTAGTAAACACACAGGATTAAACTTTGCTTCCTAACGTGATTATGTGCCAAAAGACGGCGTCCTTCTAAACACTAAATGATAAAACACACTGCAGCTAGTGTGTGTGTGTGTGTGTTTGCTTAGTCTGCCAGTGCACACAGCACATTCACTGCGCTGTCGGTCAGTCACATCTGCTTTTACAGCATTCTGTCCTCTAAGGCTTCTGTCTTCGGTCGTGCATTGTGGCCTTTAGACAGCCACTTATTAAAAACAGATGAATAAATATATGTGACAGATGGGCAAAGATAAACTGTAGACAGACACATTAGGTGAAGGGGACAAACGGTGTCCAGTGAGGCAGGATGGTGATGGCGGATACTAGCGGCACAGTGGGAAAAACATGAGGGAAGTTGATGAACAATAGACATTTCCATCAGGACATTGGGAAGTGTTCTTGAATTTTATATAAATGTTTCTCTTGGACCTTTTGTACATTATTTCTCTTGGGTTTGACATGACAGTGTTTTTTTACTCAGCGCTCAGGCACCTGTGTCACGTGGTCTAATCAGATTGTTCTGAGTGAAGACCAAGTATTATTATCAACGTCTATACGTTCATAAGGATGGGTGTCAGCCAAAATAAAGCACATCCAATTCTGAACTTGGTTGTGTGTTTAGATAAAGTGTCTGTACTGTCCCTGAACGCCTCCTAGCAGGGTGAAGGTCTCAGCACAATATTTAACGTTAAGTCCATACACAAGGTCCACCGGAGAGGAAATGTCTGATTTCTGGGAAGCTTGAAATAGTTGATTTTTCTCAGAGTTTTCAGAACCACAGTCCAACCTACTCCATAAGAAAGTAGCCAAGGAAGACGTGGGCGTGGAGAGTGTGAGTGCGTCCCCGTTTCTGCCACCTTGAGTCTTCTAGGTAATCCCTTTGCACTTAACCTCCATGAAAGCCAAGTCGCTAATGAACAGGAAATCGTCCAGGCAGAGACTTTTAGTGAGACCAGACTGAGCATGTCCTTCTGATCTCCGTGGAAACCGGACCCAAACAAAGCCAACGACTGTTGTTCTCCTCTGCAGGAAAGTTAGAAAGTGAAGACTCAGTGGGTTCGAAACAGTGCGGCGTTGTTCTCTCCTGGGATGGCGGCAGCAGCTACAGCTTGTAGTTAACTGTATGCTACTCCCTCAGTCCTGTGGTCGTGCGCTCTTATTATGTAATAATTTACAGTGTCTGACATGTGGCGTCTCTGGGCTTTTTGTTTTCCTGTAAACATGTTGAGAAGGACAGAGGTTGTGCAGTCGTGTCTGTCATCTACAACTGAAGCTGTCGAAAGGCTGGAGAATCTGACGACAAATTTCTATTAAGTTTAAGCCATATTGTTGTATGAGCAGATTATGTTTGTATGTGAATATAAAAATGCAAAGATGCTTCTTGTGTGGGTTGGGCACTAATGTGACATAACAGGTTGTGCGTAAAGTCGTCTGCCTCTTAGGTAGGGATTTGTATTAAAAGCTGAAAATGCCTCCTCGTCCAAAACTTTCAGAATCATCTGCACACGCTGACGAGACACAATGAGGTGGTTCAGTGTAACGTTCTCACTGTGTGTACAGTTGGCACCATAAATGCAAGAGGCTGCCCACTCCGTCCACTCCCCAAACAAGTAAAGCCAGAGGCGCATTCCTCAGCCCTGTTCCCACTGAGATGCTAAGGTGTGTGTGTGTGTGTGTGTGTGTGTGTGTGTGTGTGTGTGTGAAGCTGGGTCAGTGGTCTAGCTCATGAAAATGTCTCTTGCAGATCCCAAATGTGCACAATTTGAATAATTAATTTCAACATTTCCCCAGCTTTGTGCAGTTATGACACAAACCTGACGACCTGACAGATCATTTAGCTCCTTTACGATGTGGTGGGGGGGCACTCAAACTGTTCTGTTCTAGTGAAAATATGGGCAGGGACCACTCACCTGCACCGCAGTGGTCCTGCCTGTTCACACACACAAGTCTGCAGAGGTTCAGTCAGTCAGGCTGCTCTTGTTGAACTGAAGCATAAATGTAAAGAGATGATGTAAAGATGTAGATTAAATACAACGAATGTGACTTCACAATCAGCACATTCCACAGCGCCCACTGTTTTTAGACCTGAAGAAAGGACAAACTGTATTATATTGTTTTCATAATTACATGCTGAAATTCCTTTGGTCCTGACATTAGAGACTGTATGGCCGCTGTCTTATAACTGTAGAAAAGCATTGGGGCATTTGTTGGATTGTCTGTTCATAAATAACTCATCCATACCTTTTTTCAAATATAGAAAATATGAACAATTTAGTGACGCAATTAAATCTTGTTTTTCATTTTGTCAGCCCAAAATCTCAGATATTCTATTTAAGAAATGTGCTGCAGTGTTTAGACTCACTTATTTGTATTTCTGACAAACATTTAATAAACTGTGAAACCTGTTGTTTAACTTCCTGTCAGTCTAATTGTTTAAGGTTCACACTGATTGGAGCCGTTTCACAGACGTGTTTATCGCCGATCGGACAGCAAGTTTGTAGCAGGGAGCTGAGGTGTTAGCAGAGGAGGGAAAGTGTCTGGTGTCTCAGTGTTTACTGCCGAGGCTTAACTGGGCCTGACTGATGGTTTGACGGCAGGAGGAGACGTCCTGTTGACTCGCGCTGTCCGTGGAGCTCTGTTTGACAAACACACTCAGGACTGAGATGAGTTAAGGAATGTGTGTGTGTGTGTGTGTATTCAGATGTTTTCCCACAGCTCTGGTAAAGCGTGGACGCACGAGCCCCATCCGGGCTGTTTAGTCTGTCAGGCTTCTGCAGCTCGCACACTGTGGGATCTGCTGATTCTCTCCATGACTTATCGCTGTCCACATACGTTGACCAACTCTCTCACGCTGGATCCCGGAGCTTCGCTCTGAATCACTCGATGGTTTCGCGTGTTTTGATGCTTTCCAGAACACCGAACCATCTACTCATATTTACGTCCACTTCCCTTGCTTACTCATAACTACCAGGAAGTCATTTGTCTGTCTGTGTGTCTTAGGTCAAACTAACTCAGACCTTTGGTTTTGCGGTTTTTGTGGGGTTGAAACTCTCTTTTCTGTTTTGTCTCTAAACATTTTAATTGCTTTAATTTCCTTTGGCTTTTTTTCTCCCTAAAGTTGAAAAGTTGGGCTCAACTGATTAAAATCTTACCACGTTGAAACAGTTTGACTTGGATGTTTTGGGCCTTTCATCTAACACCTAACTACAGATCGTTTTCAGTAAACAAAATAAATTCTGTTTGCACCCTCTTTATATCACACAGCCACACCCTGTTTAAAAGAAACTAATTGCCTTCTGTAGAGAACTGAAACTCCTGCGTTGCTCAGATTAGTTAATGCTGCACTTATTTATAGTTTGTTCCTAAAAGAGAGGAAGTAACATGCAAGAATCCATTGGAGTCCTGCCAGTGCCGTGATCTCCTTTTTATTTCTTTGTCTTTCAGGCCAGGAACAAGGAGACGGGAGTTCTGGCTGCAGCCAAAGTGATCGAGACCAAAAGCGAGGATGAGTTGGAGGACTACATGGTGGAGATCGACATCCTGGCCAAATGCGACCACCGTTACATTGTCAAGCTGCACGATGCATTTTACCATGACAACAAACTGTGGGTAGGTAGCACAAGTGTCTGCAAACCACAGACATGTCAGCTCTTCTTTCTGTCTCCTCCTTCACTCTGAGCGCTATTAAACAGGTTCAGCCTATAAATATGAATATCACATTCATATTGCCCAGTTTTCACATATAAGCTAAAATATTACTGGTTTTGTAAAGTGTTCACCCATTTTCTGCGAAGGAACGTACAGGGCACTAGCGGTTTACGTCGACCCAAAGGTTTCACTGATAATCAAATGAGGAGCTTAGTCAGAATCAGAATGGATCATGTGACCGTCAGCTGGATTTATCAGACTGAGAGAGGTGGTTTATCCTTTTAGTCGTGCAAACACTCAATCTGATATTAGGCCGGTGGGCTTTAAGATCAGTGGGTTGAGCACTTCTCCATGGAGCATAGGGGTCAGCGGTTTGACTCCCAGTCCTCCTGGCCATAAGTGTTTGTAGGCAGGACAAGGGTTTCCCTAGTGTCTGCCACTTACTTGTAAGTCGCTTTGGATAAAAGCATCTGCTAAACGACTACGTGTAATATTTGAACTCGTGTGGGCTTAACATTAGGCGACATGAGGGGTTTCTTTGTTATTCCTGATGTAAAGCTCCTTCTACGCTCTCCTGTTCAGAAATTGCAGGAGCAGTATGAGCTTCTGACATTGCTGCTTAAATCAAATATTGTTCCCATTGTGTATGTGCCTCCTCTTGGTTGTCTTCTATAGAATGAACCCCTAAAGCTGGAAAAAGTGTGAATCAGCACAAAAGTGTAAAACAAAACCTCGCGGCATTTATCTTGGCAAGCTCCGTTTCAATCTGTAACCGCCTTGTTATTTTAGTGCAACGGTATCTCGTTTGGAGTTCACATCCCCAACATGACGATGAGAAACGTGAAGGGAGAAGACCCCCAGGGTGACATCACGCATCAGAAATGAGCTGCTTATCACCCCGCTGTTGCTGCAATAACTCAGATGGATTTCAGCTCTGAGTTTTTTCCTCCACGGTTATTTTTCCTCTCCGCACTCGCTCAGTGGGTCAAGTTTTAGCTTTTTGACTCCCCCTCAGTAATCTTGGACTGTCCGGCCAATACAAATAATAGTGACCTCATGCTGGTCAAAGACCTCGAATACCAGAATCACAAGGCGGCGTTAAGCCTAAAGATAGCTGAGGGTTACAACTTCAATCCGATTCCATGCCGTGCTGTTGTTTTCCACACAGCAGCCGAATAAAGTCTACGGCGTCTGAACTCTGTAGACTTTAAAAAGTGAGGCAAAGATGCAAACTGAGACAGATGCTTGAATTCATTGTTCCTTCTGACCTTTGGTTGCATAGAAATAAATATCACAGATGCATTAACTGCGTGAACAGCTCCGTTCAAACCACAGTGACAAACGCTGTTTCCTGTGTTAGTGCTTCACAATACATGCTTGTGTTTAGTAATAATGAGCTTAAAAGTCTCTGGATAATATTTTATAAATCATTTTCTTCAGAATTTCTTCTATTTTAGGTATGAAATCTGAATCCACAGAGGCAATAAAAACTCCACTGCTCTTAAAAACGGACATAATTACTGGATGGAACTATGTTAATTAGCTAGATTAGGCACAAATAGGAGCACAAATCATGGCCACTACTTCCTGAGCCTCCAGGAAGAGTTACTTGACAAACCACTTACAACTGGATGTGTTCTCTGGTTTCTATCTGTGCGCACACACACAGACACACACAGCTGTGTCACACATGAGGCAGTCACGGCTGTGTTCTCCACAGCTGGAATTCCGCAGCGAGGAAGGTGATCGTCCCCTATCAGTCAAAGCTGGAATCTGTTAGTTTGTGCAGATAATTTAAATGTACAAACAGCCCCGCCTGCTGCGTTCCAACCACACGCTTCCTGTGTGTGTGTGTGTGTGTGTGTGTGTGTGCATGCATGTGCTTGGCTTCAGTTTTCAGATTTAGCTTAACTATCTCATTTTAACTCTAAATGTATTTACATTCAGCTTCTCCATAGTCTGTTCAAGCCCAACCACATTTGTCTGCATTAGTGCAAATGAGCATCTACATGCCATTGGTAACAAACACTGCATAGCTATGAGTGTGTGTTCCTCCCGCAGGATCTCAACAATTAGGCCAGTGGTTGGTGGTCAGGCCACAGCGGCCTCCGGTTGGGTGGACTGGGTAGGGGTGAGATGATGCATTCCAGCTCTGACCCACCCTTTCTGGTTTCTTCTGAGTAAGAGAGGGAGAGAGGGACAGAAGAGCAGTTTCAGGAACAATGTGGTCTTGAGACCGAGGCCACCAGGCCCACAGCGTGACAAAAACAGAGGAGGACAGTTAAACAGAACGACGCGATAGCGTTTGTGTCTTTGATAGAAAGAGTTTCCACTCCCTGAGCTTGGAAATCTGTCAGGAAAATCGAGAGCACCCATCTTGGCGAACCAGTTTTACATTAGTTAGTTTCCGTCTGCAGATGTCTCCTCCACCCTCTAATCTCCGGCTCCCTTCAGTTATGGCGGCCTAAAATAGCTGGTAATCAGAGCAGACATCCAGCAGAGACTGTAACCAAACATTGGTATCACAGTATTTTTTAATTTCTGTTGGTTTCACTGACCGTATTTTACGCATTTCTGGGCCTTTAAATAGTTTCATGGCCTCCTCTGCTGTCAGGAGCAAGAAAGTATTCAGAGAGTTTTGTCAAATGCTCATCTGCACAGATAATAAACAGCAATGCACAGTTGTCTTGGTTCTCTAATTACCAACTGTAACGTTCTGAGTGTTCTAAAATGTGGATTCATAAGTTACCGTTAAGGTACAGATACATTTACTTCCTGGTAAGACAAAGTTTCCCTGTTTTAATCGTTCGTCCAATCTCGTCTCTATCGACTGTCCTTGGATTGGTGACTTCTGGAGTTTCTAATACCTTGCATACTTTGACAAAATGCCTTTTCGTGTGACGTCTGAAGTGATTTTTTTTTTTTTTTTTTTTTTTGGCCTCCACTGACCCTAATCTACCTCTTCATCCCCGTCTGTTTGCAGATTCTTATGCAATTCTTTACCCAGCATTCCACCTGGAGGTGGAATTTCACTTTTTAAATTTTTTAATTTTAAACTTCGAACACACAGTTGTTGGTGTGAAACATTGCTGTGTCCTGTGGCCTTTTGCAATGATGGTGAAAGACATTTGGTTTAATGAGTTGGTGTTTTTAGAGTTTTGTTAAAATTACTATTAACGCCTCAGCTCAGTAAAGGGAAAGTGCAGCTATTGTTGTTCATTCTGCTGCAGTTTTCAATATCTTTGTGATTTTTATTGTCTCTTCAGAGAATGTACATAATTATTTTCAAGGAGGGAAAGTGCTGAAACTTGTTTTCATATAAATCTTCCACTATTTGCCTATGGCAAGGTCTACAACATGGCACCAACTCTCGTTGCTAGGAGACATTTAGTGACACTGCAGAAGCTGGTGTGCTGCGTCTTTGCTGGCACCACCTTGTACAGTTTAGTCCTTGGAGAACAAGCACATCACTGAAGCATTAGTCATGTTCAATGGGTAGCAAAGTACAGGAGTGTGTGTGTGTGTGTGTGTGTGTTTGATATTCATGTTTTATGTGGCTGTAATTCTTCCAGTGATTCTTCGGGGTTGGCTGCACTTTCGAAGCAGGTCTTTGTTGGCAAAAGGCCTTTTAAATGATTTACCTCGTTCTGTCTGAGAACTAAATCAGTGTGAAGGTACAAAGCTGCTGTGGACTGGAGGAACATTGCAGTGTCAGCGAGGGTTTGTGTCTTAGTTGTTATAAGTTAATAAGTTATAATAGTTGTTATAAGGCATCTATTACGAGAATTATAAATCCATTAATAACTCATATGTTTATCTCTGTGGTTGACTGTGTGTGAGGTGGCGAGAACATGTGCCGGCATGTGTGTTCAGCCCACAGCGGCTATGCTTTGCATGTGGCCTGACCAGTTGGGACTCATTTTTCACTGCAGCAAAAAGCAACAACATCCAGAATTCTTTCATGCAGGCAGAACAAATGTGGCTGCAGACGCGCTGCTGAAAAAGACTGAAAGAATTACCACTATTCGCTGATAATGGACACATGTCAACAATCCACATTGTTGACGACTATTTTACCAAAAATACACAATAAAATGATTTTATTAAACATAAATGCGTAATATAAACGATATTGACACTGATCCTTTGGATTTTATTGTTTCAAACGTTCCTGTCTCTGCATGGAGACACACTTCAGAATATGAATAATTAATATAATTTGCTTATTTATTTGCGGAGAATGTTCGATGTTGAGTCATTTACTCAACATTAACATGTTCCAGTAAATGTTTTAAACCAGTTTTTCAGCAGCTTTATTAAAAGTCTTTCCCCTAAGAAGCTAAAGTTCTAATCTGCAGGCCGATATTTGTGTTGAGGCTCCAGACGTACGAAGACTGTAGGCGCTGGCAGGACCCGAACGCACACTGGTGCAGTTCACCATTGTTTCACCGGGACCTGCATGTCCAGATTGGCATCAGTCATCTTCTGGTCTTCATGTGATTACGTGTGCATGAAGGTATGCACAGATACTCACATTCAAACGTCTCTTGTTTGGCTTTGTCTGGACTGAAACTCCACTCCCTGTCCAGAACCGGGATGGTGCTTTGACAGTGTTGTCAAAGCAAGCAGGGCCTGTGTGATTTCACAGGGATGAATTCACACTGCAGGTATGCTGGACGCCACCTAGGGCTGATCTTTGACCGTTTGGTCTGTCAGTACTGTCTTTATATTCAGTGTAGGAAACACGTGCACATTGTAGTTTTGTTAACACATCTCGACTGCTCTGCAGGGGATTGTTATAAAATCCGATTGTGTCTTTGTTGTCTTTGTGCCCACTTTACTTGAAGGAAAATGTTTTCTGTGTGTGTGTTTGTCAGAGAGAGACTGACTATTTAAGGAAAGGAAATGAAAAGCAATTGTCGGCCAAGCAGTCACCATTTACGGAGCGTGTTCTCACTATTTTTTTCCTCACTTACTGCTTAACTGGGATTATGCTTTTGGCAGCGTGTCCCAGGAAGTGTGTGTAGTTTCAACTTGGCAGTTTATTAAAGTCTTCAGTCTGAATCCAGCTGCCCAGTGTTGCGGAGTGTGTGTTTACCAGTAGTTTCACCACTGACCTCGTCGAGTGTTTGTCGTCACTGCGTGGGGAGCTCTCCCCGCTCTGACAGTGCAGGTGTAATTACATGAAAAAGCAGCTGAAGAAACATTTTTCCCTTCAACACCAAATGAAGCGTGTAGAAAAAAAGGACATCACTTACAGTCATATGAATGTTAGGGTCCCCTGTTACTACATAATTATTACAGTGACATAAGTGCTTCTGCTAATTCATCACAAACAGGAACTTGGGGAACATCATAACTATAGTTCACATTACATACCCAAATTGCCACAGCAATATAATAATGGCACAGTTGGTCACAGGTCGAACTTGCCTAACTCTGCTGCTGCTCTTGGAAAATACTAATGTCACTATGAACTCTGCTGATGCGACAATGAAAGTATTTCTGACTTAAAGGTGTGTTTGTGTGTGTGTGTGTGTGGGCAGACCACATATGAGAGCAGGTATCATTGTGAAATGTGGGACTTCCTGTTTTGAGCACTATAATGGGCTGCATGGTGTGCGTCTCCAACCACAGGGTCAGTGGTTTTACAACCAGCTCATTCTGGCTGCACACCGAAGTGTCCATTTGTGTACTTGCTTATTAAGGACCAGAACCGTGTTTTGATTTAAATGGATTGTGTGTGTGCACATAAAAACCACGAGACGCGGCCTATTATTCTAACCGGTGACATTTCCAATGTTTTGATGCGTGACAGACATGAACTGGTAAATCACCTTCTACAACACATCGATCATTTCCTCGTCTGGCTGACAACTCAGGCTCATCTTATCACCTGCCCTGTATTATGTTTAGTTGTTTCAAGGTCACAAAATTAAATGTATATTTTAAGATGCATTTTTAAAAAGAATTGTTGTCGTGCACGTGTAAGGATGAGGAAATTTAGGTTGATAGAAATATAAGAAAATTTAAAAGCCCACTAATTACAGACATGTCCAAACTGTTAGTCCCCTTACATGTTTTAATAATTACAAATTGACAAAAGCAGTTAAAAAAAGTGCAGAAAATTAAAGAAAACTTCAAAACAAACAACTACTAATTTTCTCTATTTTAAATCGGTTAATAATAAGAAATGGGTGATGCTAATTACAGAAAAGATTTTAATTGTTAATAAAATCATTTCAAACAAATGTGCACTTGTTGTATTGACATATTCAGTTGAATCAAAAAATGGGTAACAAATCCATTTTCCTTTGTCCTAAAAGTGACAAAAGACAAAGTTTAAGTTGTACCTGCGAAAACTGCATGTTGTGTGTCTGTCACATTTGTAGTAGTTGTGCATGTGATGCTGATGATGTTTCAACCTTTAAGTGGAAAAAGAAAAACTCAGCTGTACAACGTGTTGTTATCTGCACATTGTAAAAGCTGTTGAACCTCTTTGTCTCTGTCTGTTTAGATCATGATCGAGTTCTGCCCTGGAGGTGCAGTGGATGCCATAATGCTGGGTAAGTCTATCTTCATAAGCCCCCACGTTTCTCCGTCTCGCAGAAAACCCCTGTGGCTGTGCCCTGACTACACCCGTCCCCTTCAGCAGTGACTCTGAAGAAGTGTACATAAAATGACAGTGGAGTCCTCCTGGGTGTGGGAGGTCCCTCTGGTCTGTTTTCATTGCATAATCCACATCCTCATAACTGCCTGACCCCCCCACCCGCCCGCAGCTAACCAAACACAGACAAAGTAAAGTCTGCAGGCCAGTTTGGATCATTTGCTTTGCCTTGATTGTCTCTAAACTAAATCTGTAAGTGCAGAGACACTTGAATCCCATACTCACACATCCAACCCCTCCATCGCCCGTCTCATTCCTCCACCTCTTGTGTCCTTATCAGACTTGGATCGTGGGCTGACAGAGCCGCAGATTAAGGTGGTTTGTCGCCAGATGTTGGAGGCTTTGAACTACCTTCACGGCATGAAGATTATCCACAGAGACCTGAAGGCTGGCAACATCCTGCTCATGCAGGACGGGGACATTAAGCTGGGTGAGAATTTTTGCTTTAAACGTTGACATGTTGACGAGTACATTGCTTCTAAATATATATTTGTAGTATTTTACCTCTAAACAGTTAGTTTTGTGTTTTTTCTTTCCTAAAAGAGTCGGGTGATTTGGACTTTCTGCATATTTAATTTAATGTTCAAAGAGCAGAGAAGAGAAAACACAGGTGCTACTTTTCTTTCAGTGATGCTTTTTCAAGGTAGAACACGAGACGCCACAATCCTCAGTAGAACTGAGTTGGAGCATATTTCAAGTCCTGGTCTCTTTACTGCCAAAATGATGCAAGCAGAACAAAACCAGATAAACCCACATTCCCACTGCACACTGCTGTTATCTCTGCACCTCTGGCGGTGTTGTCACTCACATGCTCAGCCCCCGGTCATCCTGGGAGCGGCCGTTGTGTGGGAAAACCCCCTTCTGAGAAGTATTTGCATATTTTGGTTTATTGGCCTTTTGAAGAGTTCTCCACATTCTTCACTTTGCACGGCTTCAAACTGTGGCTCCGGTGCGAAGGCCAGTGTGTGCAGCAGTTTGGACTAAAGTGAAGACTTGTAGAAACGGGGGGAAACATGTAGGTGGTTTGTGTAGGAGGCGGCAGAGGAAGTGCTCATTTGACGTTTGACTGAATAAAACTAAAACCACTTACTGTTGCAGAGACTAAGCTCCCTTTAGCTTCATTTTTGGTTATTGAATGTTTTTCGACCTTGATTTGAAATTAACGGCCCGATTCTCTCTCTCTCTATAGCTGCTTGCTCACTGAGCCGGACTCCTTTTTGTTTCCTGCTGACTGGCTGTATAATCTTCCCCACAGTGAGATATAATCACTGGGAGTTGCCTCTTTAAACTCATTAAGCCGTGACACTGACTCGTTTACAGTCTCCAAACTGATCCACGTACACGTTAATTCAAACAAGGCGGCAATTAGCCGTCCTTGAAGTCGGCCACATGCGTTATCTCCACCACTGCGTCGTGGCTTTAAACACTATGTTCCTCCACGCAGCACAGCTTGTCGCTCCCTCCTCCTGCTGCTTTATATTGATGACATAATTACTATAATGTTTTTATTCTTGTCGGTTCAGATTCCTCAGAAACACCTGCTATTGTCCCATCATGTACTTCCTGGAACAGCATGAGCACCCTTAGCTGTGTCTAGTGTTGCATACAGTTGTGGTAATTAAGATTCTGAAGGATTTGTTTAAATTCGTGTCTGGTGTACAGACAGTGGAGAGAATTGTCCTTGTAGGAAGTAAAAATACTTTCTGCACAAGTTTAGACTGCAGCAGCCCAAATAATATGTTTGATGGTCAAGTCAAGGATGTTTCAGAACAGTGACTCGAGTCCCTGTAAAATGTGAGTTGGGAATTGAAGCAGCCAGATTTGTGCCTCTCTTCTTCTTCTCTACACAGTTACTGCCACTCGTGATGTTCTCGCTCTGCCAAAGTGAAACCTACAGCCCTGTAATCTGAGGGTTATGTCACTGAATGTTTAAGGGATTGTAACATGGACTAATTGTCCTTTGTGTTTCTTTGTGTAACTTTTTGACAGCCCCACACAGTAAAAAGTCAGTCCGATTTAAAAAAAAAAAAAAGAAAAGAAAATAAATGTCTTGCAGCCGTCTCACGTCATATTTTGTCTCCGTTCTTGTAGCTGATTTCGGCGTGTCTGCAAAAAACACCAAAACCCTACAAAGAAGAGACTCTTTCATTGGAACGCCATACTGGTGAGTACTACAGCACAGTCGGCTCTAACCGTCCCCATCATCCTCAGTCTGTCACAGGACACAAGATAAGATTTAACTTGTGGTGAACGTTTATACATTTGAGAAACTATTGATTCAAAAGTTCATTTTTCATATTTGGCTTAACTGATGTGGATCATTGTTTGCAAATACTTTACTTTTATGCACTTAACCAAAACTACATAATTAATATATAAAACTGTATCAAATAAGTTTAAAAACTTCCTAAAACTAATGAATATAAATGCCCCAGGGCAAAGTTTAGGGAAACTGTCATCCTGGCTTCAAATATTCATTGACTTAGTGGTTCTGCTCTGAGCTGCTGCACTGCCACCGTTATTTATGTACTATTATTTATTTATGTAACACAAGTTCCTTCACACATTCACCATTTAACTGTAATGTGAGTGTGTGAATTTAGGATGATTACAGCAGCATGTTCCTTTGTAAAGACGATGTCATGCACGCTCACACTCAACCGAAATCTTCGGCTCAGTGCTTTAAACCCCGTTGTAACAACGGTGCAGCTCCTCCTCCTGCGCCTGAACAAAGTCTCCTCAGTGACCCTTGTTCCATTATCTCCTATGTGAATATGGTTGGCACCAGTTAACCATTGACCAGACCGAGTTATCATCCCACGAGGGAAATCCTCCCAACTCTGTGAAAACACAACTGTGCTCTCACACGGCACGAGATGGAATCCTCGGTCCGAAGAAGGGATATTGCTGGGAGTTTTGTGTGTTCATTTCTTCTTCAGTGCACCGACAATTCAAAAGGAAACAAGCAGGCAACATGAGGATTTTTGCAGAATGTCAGCAAACACGCTGACTGGAAATGTCTGCTTGATGTTGACACATGCAAAAATGATGAATAATGAGAAAGGACGCGAGCACTCCTTAACTTATTCCAGTTATCAGCAGATTCTGACTAGCAAGTCACAGTGAGAACCTGAACATGTGGAGTTGTTTATTAGCTCCGTTTGTTGAGCTTAAATGCCTCAATCTTTCTATTCATAACAGATTATTCTCTGTATGTTCTGTTTGTTTTAATTTTTTCTCATGAAAGTTGGTTTTATTTAAGAGTTGCATGCTGCACATTCCATACATCTTAACATCTACACACCGCACAGCAGAGAAATGCACACGATATGCGACGGGGACTGTGTCTTGACATTTTTGTCCCTCTCAGGATGGCTCCAGAGGTGGTGATGTGCGAGACGGTGAAGGACGCTCCGTACGACTACAAGGCTGACATCTGGTCTCTGGGAATCACTCTGATCGAGCTCGCCCAGATCGAACCCCCACACCACGAGCTCAACCCCATGAGGGTGCTGCTGAAGATCGCTAAGTCCGAACCCCCCACGCTGGAGCAGCCACACAAATGGTGAGGATGGATGTTGCACAGGAAACACCTCATATAATGAACGTGAAAGGAAGAAAAATGGATGGATGGTTTTTGTAGGGGTGACAAAAAGTAATGTTGCTGGGCTATACTTTGATGAATAACCAGGTTTTTGCACACTCAGCCTCCTCTAATCACCTGTCGACACCGCTCTGCCTCATTTGCCCTTTTCAAAACTACAACTCAGTAGAGAGGCAGGACTTAAGCAAGTGCCAAACTTTTCTGTATCGGTTTCATCATTGTGAATGTTCCACAGCTGCAAATTTATTACTGCAAAGGTGCTAAAAGGGGACTTGGGATATGGAGTTGAAGGTTACGGTTTATGAAAACATGATGATGCATGATGATGATGATCCACTTGCACAAACACGTGAAAACGTTTTATGTTGCAACTCTTCCTTCACACCCTCTCTGCTCTTGCGTTACTGCTCTTGTCTATAGTTAACAGTCTTCTCTTGGACTATTCAAGGTCGCCGGAGTTTAAGGATTTCCTGAAGAAAACTGTGGATAAAAACCCAGAGACGCGTCCAACTGCAGCACAACTTCTGGAGGTATGAAATGTGAAATTAGAACCTGTGCAGCACTCTGTGCCTTCGAATCTATTTTCAGTCCTGAATTGAATGATCTATGCCAGTGTGAGTGAAGTGAGGGCAAGAAAGCGAGCGGACAGAGGGGAGAGTAGGGTGGCAGATGAGTAATGAGTTAGTGAGAAGGAACATTCCCACTTTTAGAAGTTACTTTGAAGCATCTATATCTCAGGGGTAACGGCTGGAAAATGACTAAGCTTAGCAACCATGTACAGTAGCACTGTCATGGTTTTATTCAGCATTAAACTGCTAATATCCTCAAAATCCAGAATCTCTTGCAGGAGAAACGAGAGAGAATGTGAGCAGGGTGTGGATTAAAACACGAGAGCAGCATCTATTAAAATTCACAGCCACAATTTCCTGTCTGCATCCCACAGCTGAGGGAGCGTCAGCTATTTACATTCCCACTCTCAGCCAATCGTACGCCCGGATGGTGCCCGAGCTTGCCACCTCTGGCCAATTAGAGCGCGGCAGAGATGAAAACCCTACACCCGGAGCCCGCTGGGAATTCTGCACGTGCTCTCCGGTGGGACGGGGGGGTTAAAGAGACGGGCGCGGTCTGCTTTTTTGACGTTTTTAGATATTTATCATGCCTGCCGCTCCTAACGGCTGTCAGAGAGTATTTACTCCAGACAATTGTGCAATGACGGAATTAAATTCTGCTGTGCAGTGTGTGCAGAATGATGTCAGTTTACAGTTTATGTGGAGAGACAGATGTGGTGCAGCGGGACAATGACAGGGTAACAATGAATCACAGATAAAAATGTCTTACAGTAGGTGTGTGTGTTTGTGGTGGAATAGAAAGAGGAAAGTTGTCGAGCTGCTCATATAAAACAGTGATTTCTGCATTAGAAGACAACGTGTCTTACGTGTTCGCTGGCGAGGAATGAACAAAACCACATGATGCAGCATCAGTCACGGTGGCTTCGCGGCTTTAGGACCATCTGGATGACTTGTGCTTGTTACACTGAATATTGCTGCTCGTCCCACATAGTTTCTCATGGTCAGGATCCGCCCATCCACCCATTATCTGTAACCACTTGGCTCGTTCAAGGTCACGTGGGTGGGTGGAGTCTATCCCTGCTGTCATAGGGCGAGAGGCGGGGCTCACTCAGAGCAGGTCTCCGGCCTATCACATTGCCGACAGTCCGGGGCTTTCAGCTTGGCTTTTATGCGTAAGTAGCAGAACTCGTGAGCGTGTAGTGGTTCCACGACCCACGTGTTTTCAGTACTTGTTCACGGAGATGGGGCCGGCTGTGGCTCAGGTGGTAGAGCAGTCAGTCGTCCACAAACACCAGGGTTGGTGGTGATGTGTCTTAAGACAACACACCGAAACCCCTGTGGTGGCACCATCATGCCTTTGCAGCTGTCCAACAATTTCCCTTGGTAACAATCCATAGAGTGTATTAAAAAAAAAAGCCCTTAACATTAACTGTTTGTCTAAGCCCGACCTTTACCCCGCCTCTAAAACAGTTTACTATAAATCCAAGCTAAGGCAGAGTTGAATCACACCATTAAACTTCTTCCTAGACAGCCAAAGACAGTGCAGGTGTGTAGAGTAACATAATCTCCTGTTTCTCCTGTGACAAACCATCATGAAGCCAAATCCGAAAAGGCATGTACAGCCTCAGATCCTTACAACACTAGAATACGTTTCCCATGTTTGTTGTACAAGTTTTCTTTAGCATCATTGCCATCCAGTGAAGGTTGTCTGCACATCCATGGCTACATGACAAACAGGAAAAGTTAATAGCCAAGTCAGCCGGCTTTTCAATAGAACAGTCTCAATTGTTTCTGAGAGGCCTAACAAGGTCACAAAAAAAAAAAAAAATCCTATTCTACTTTAATTTGTCCAAGTTTAGTGACGTTCACTCCTGGCATCTCAGCCGTATTCGAGCTGGATGGAATTGTCCTGCCACACTTAGATTAAGAACATGAATTTAATGAAAGCGTTTGTTTTCTCCCAGCAGTTTTGAGTAGGAATTTTTTTTTTTCACATTAGTTCCTGTGAGGTCAGAGTATAACAAGCGTCACACGAGCAGAAATCTCAGACTGATCGTTTATCTAAGCAAATAAAAGTCAAGTCTGTTTTATTTATGGAGACCAAAATTACTACATGCCCAACCCCAAACTCAACCTAAACCTAATTATAACCTAAACCTTAAAAACAAGTCCTAGCCTCCAAACCTCCCTTTGAAGGCATGAGGATTGACCCAAACCTTCCCCTTTCTAAAAAATGTCTTTGACCGAGGTCTAAAGGTCTTACACTTCCTCACCAAGCCAGAAATGCACGTGCACACTGTCCAACCCCTGTCACCCGTGATCCGCTTCCTCAACAGGTCACATCCTTCATATTAAACAGTTTTTTTTTCACACTCGGCCATTAAAGACACACACAAAATCCTGAGGCTCAAGCAACATGAAAGCTAAAAGAGACGAGGCGAGCTCCACTGGCTTCAGCCATAACGGCACTAAAGCAAAAACATACAGTAGCTACATTTAACAGGCAGCGACGTCTTTTCCCTCCTGAAGGAACTTGGGACGTCTGAATTCACCCGTTACAATGAAGAGTTTGAAGCTGAAATCTCAGCAGGTATCTGAACATGAAGTGTAAAGCAGGAGAATTGATCTAAACATTCAGACAGTTTAGGCAAAAATAAGAAAACAGTTTAGTAAGTTGTAATTTTGGCAACAATTTAATGTGTGAATGTAAAAATATTCTCAAAAAATAGTCTCGATATGATTTCTGCTTTAGTGTAAAAACTGTTTTGTTGATGTTTAATTATGAAAATAATTTGCAGGTTGTCCAGCCTGTGGTGTCCAACCCTCTAAAAATGCACAGGAACTGGGTTATTTAGTCTCTTTTGCCCTTTATTTCCTCCACTGTCGGACCCCTTCCCGAGCACCAAGCTTATAGAGCAGACCAGGTATCAGAGTCTCTGCGTTTACTTCTGTCATGTTGCACCATATGGTTTTACCTGTCTGATGGTTGATCTGTCTGCTTGTGCTCCGGAAGTCGACTCGTGGTTGCTGGCATCTGAATCATTTAACGTAAAGGGAACAAGTTTTTATTTTTTGCCGTTCCATGCTCTGCAGGTGATTCCTTTATTTGCTTCAACATTAAAACATATTCACTATATTTTATGCAAAAATAAAACTTGTAACGTTGAGCGTTATCGTGTAATGTAGTGACATCGTAATGTAGCTAGTCTGTAATAAAAGCAGTAAGAAGTCTTAAAAGTTAAATACCTATTGAACACGCGTCTGAAACATTTCAGTTTGTCTGTCCCTGTGTACATCTGTGTGTTCTTTTTCCACCTTAACGCACTCTGCAACCAGCCGACTCGTTAGACAATAGCTGACTGTTTTTTTTCGTCATCTGAGAAGTTAAAAGCTGAGGCCTAATGCGGTCCTCAAGGACGTGCGCCAGCACACAATCATCTGTGATCACCCGGCCGCTCACACTTGGACACACTTCATGGTCGGACAGCCTTTCCCGTGGTCGGCCGCTGCAATTAAGTTACACAGCAGCACAAAGCATCTACGTATGAAACAGATGATGTGTGGTGATTTAACCACGGCCCAGTCGAGCTTTGTACTCTTAGTGAAATCAATTTGTTACTGTGAAAGTCGGCAGCTTCTCCTGCAGCTTTGCCTCTCGTTCACGATTCCTGTTGCAGTAGCATCCTTCAGCCATTATTTACAAGCTCATTTTTGCTCAGGATATGATGCTTAAAATGATTTATAAACACAACAAATTAATTTTTCCCCCTTCCTTTTAAGGCACCAATCACTGTGTATTGTTTTTTGTCTGACTGATCAATAACCTCGGTCTCCCTTCTGTCTCCCGTGTCCCCAGCACCCTTTTGTGAAATCGGTGACGTCTAATCGTCCGCTGCGAGAGCTGGTGGCTGAGGCCAAGGCTGAGGTCATGGAGGAAATAGAGGACAATAAAGAGGAAGGAGAGGAGGACGACCCAATGGAGCTCTCTGTGGTACAAAACTTAGAACTTTCTTTTTTCCCTCCACCCCCTTGATTTTCTTCTGTCATTGTTTGTTCCTAAAAGGACTGAGTGTGCAGTCTTTGTTCTTCCAGTGGCTTTGTGCTGCTCGCTTCGCATCCCCGGGACTTTTCGGCGTCCGTGTATGTTGACCCATCTCAACAGCCTTTTATTTTGGTAAACACCAGTGGATTGATTGGCCCATTCTGCAGAAGGCATTCAGAAATTTTCCGAAGGGCATAAGATTAGAAGGTGAACATAGCACGAGGGCGCAGTTTACTTCCTGCCCTCAACAAAAACAAAGGAACAGAAACCGGATTGTTGGCAGTCACCCACCATCCACACGGGGATAAATATAGATGTCGCGTTCGGCCTCCGTGGCGTGTGGAAACGCTGTCATCTCACAGCTCGTGATAGAGTAAATAAGATGTGCGCGTTGTTCTGCTGCCCACATTTTTCTGCCTGTGAAGAACGTTTGCACAAATAGTGTCAACAATTAGTCCGATGACACGTTTTATACGAATGAATAACATCGTTGTTGTGTAGTGAAGCTGAAGCTTCTTGCCCAGTTGCTCAGGTTTCTGTTTGTTTGCGCTGCCTTTTTCAGGCGCGTTGCCTATCATTGTTGGCGTTCGGTCTGAGCGTGTGGAGGCGGCGCTCGTCTCTTCATGTGACTAGTTTTGTTTTATCCGACTCTGTTGACTGCAAACAGCAGTTCATCATTTCCTGTGTGTCAGGCGTTTTCCCGGGTAAAACCCACTAGACGAGAGAAGGTTGTAAACACAAATCGTTACAGCCCATTTATCCTGAACTGGGTGACTTCCTGATGTACACGTCTGACTTTTTAAATTGTAAGACAAACATTTTTTCACAGGGCCGTATTCAACTTGACGTACAATATCATTGCTGAAGTTTGGCGCTGAACTGAAATTGCTTCAGTAGTTTCTTCATGTCCTGCAGCATGGCCACGCTCACAGGAACACGGCGACATTTTGACAAATACTGTGTGTTTACGAGGCCGTGCAGCCCAGCTGAGCTGTTACTTGACCTTTAATCTCTTCCAGTATATCAAACGGAGCCACGGACAGCTGTTTGCTGAGCCCTCACACACACAATGTGTGGGACACATTTACCTGAATTAGCCTTATTAATGTGTGCTGTGCCTGGAAAAATTAATAAATTAACAAAATCAATGATAGTATCGTTTACCTCTGAGTGTGGTATTCCAAGATGCAGTGCCCATTATCCTGGCCCAGTTTCCTCAGCGGCCTTTGTAATTACAGATTATACACTTTCCATGTCAGTGACAGACAGAACTTTGACTGAAATTTCATTTTTTTGGTTACTGATGCTGAGGGCATAGAGTCATTTCTCTGAATATTTATTCCCACTGTTTCATCTTATTGTCACTATGGCTGAAAACGGGTATTAAATGACATCCTACTTGGTGTTAAAAATGTCCTAAGTGGCCACAGTGAAAAGCAGAACAGGAGTATTAGGCAGGAACGGCCACATTCCTACTAAAGCAAAGGTCGGTGAAGGTGGGCGGCCCACGGGACTTCATCCATTAACATTTGAGATAAAAGGTTAAACACATTAACGTTTGGGAGCCACCACCGACTTCAATCCTAAAATCAAATGTTTAGTCACATAAGTGAACAACACTACTCTTCTCACACCTTCTGGTTCCTTTAGTCGCCAGAAAAGGAGCCGTGCCAGACCAGTCAGACCAGTTTGGAAGGGGACCAGTCTTCAGACACCCCAAGTCCCACCACGCCCTTCCCAGCCACAGCAGTAGCTTTGCCCAGGAAGGAACCTGAGTCAGAGAAGCTCCCAGGTCCTGTCATGGGGGCCCCTGTTCCCTCACCGAGGCAGAATCTCCCTCCAAAGGTTCCAGAGGAGCTGGGCGACAAACTGGTGGACGAAGGCCCCCTGGACTCAGACAAATCCGAAAGCGAGGCCTCGACAAAGACTTCAAACTCAGACTCAGGCATTGAGGATGGGAAGAGCACCCCCACGTCAGAGGAGGAAAAGGTGCTGTCGGTTTTAGAATGACCTCTGCTGATGGATATAATTAATCGTGGTGTAATTTTGGTAATAACTGTATTTCATTTTTAAGGCTGGTGTGGAGACCTCAGAGACAGAACAGCCTTCGTCTCTCCCCTCGTCCGAGGCATCTGAGGAGCACATGGACGTCACCAAAGACTTGCATAAGGTGCCCAAGATCCAGGTGACCGAGGAGCAGAACAACACTGTGGCCAACGGGGAGGCGTCGACTCCGAACCCAAGTCCCACTGTCACTCCGACGCCGTCTTCTGCTACCACCCCGGTGCCTGTGCCCCGCTCTGGGCTGAATGGCCGCCTAACCAAAGACTCCTCGGAGCGTAACTCGATGGGAGAACATCCTGAGGCTGGCTCCCCTTTTATCAACGGAGGGATCATCAACACACGGCACTCTTACTCGTCAGGCAGTATGGCGTCCGAGAGCATGGACATGTCCATCCACAGGGGGAACATGTCAATGTCTTCCAAGGTGAGACGAAATGAAGCCAGTCTTCCCATACTTTTAAATGAGGAATTATCAAAATGTATATGGTTTGTATGGTTTTCGATGCAGGGATGATGAATTAAGCTTGACTGCGCAACAGCTGAATAGTTTTTACTGCTGAAGTGTGAAAGACTTGCAGAGTCGACTCCCTGCCTAACTAGGAAAACCCCTCTTTGGAAAAACTGTTTCTCGGCACCCAGTGAAGAACTGAAACTGCATTGTGTTGTATTTTGGGGTGTGGGTGTTAACCATCTGAAAACAGTGGACAGGATGTCTTCCGTTGGACTTGGGCCGCTTTTAGTGAAGATACGGAGAATATTACTGATTAATGCTCAGAATAAATTGTCTTTGTCATTGGTCAACGGATTAACAATATGATAAAGCAATTCTCTAAAATAGGACTTTGTTTTATATTTGTGTTAGTCCCAAATCACATCCACAGTGGACAATTTGTCTAGTTTGATTGTGCCTGGCGGCACTTGATGGGAAGTTACAGGGAGACACAAGTGAAAGCATTTACTCATCAGACACGGAGCCTTTCTGAAGCAAAAATACGCAACATTTTCCATTCATCAGGACCAACAGGGGCCTTTGTGTGGGCACAGTCCAGCATTCACCGCTGTGAACGGCTCCCTTTGTGCAGCTCATTGTCATGCAGCTGCTTCTGGAGGCTGATGGACCGACCGTGATTGAAATCCTATTGACTGTGTGTGGAGTTGTGTCAGTTTGTGGCAAGTCAAGTTTTTCCAGAACAGATTATTCAGCAGCCTGTAGCCAGAGAGAGAGAGAGAGAGAGAGGTTGTCTGTGTGATGGGACGGGAGGCGCAAGGATTCAAGTCTGTTGTTTTGTATTGCATTAATATGCAAGTGTGTGACTGAGATTATTAGGATGTTTGCATAAGCGAGAAGTGTGTGTGTGCATTTTTGTGAATGGAGTGTGTTGGGGCAGCTAGACAATGAGCCGCGTGTCCTCTGCTCAGAGCCGTGTACTTCAATGTTGTTGTGCAGTAAATGTGAGCCAAGTAGCAGCAGTAGGTGTGATCGGCCTGAGCAGCCTGGCACATTCACACACAGTCCATTTGCTCAGCTGCAGCGGCTCCACGAAGAGGCTTTGACAGAGGACGCAAGATCACACACACACACACACACACACACCGAATTCATTCTCCCGCTGCACATCCTTGTTCCTTTCTCTCTCACGCTCGCCTTCAGTGTCCCGCTCCTCTGCTCTGCTCTCGTCTTTATATATAAACTATTAATAAACCAGGAAATGACGTCACCCAGCGTTTGCGGTGTAAACCCTGCCCTATCACCACTGTAAATATTTTCAGAGGGGAAGCTGATTTAGATAGAGGCCACTGGAAACCTCACCATTCACTAACACTATTACAAGGTGAGGTCACACTGTGACTCACTCGTTAATAGCTAATGTTTGACACAGTGTGACGTCTATAACCAGCATTTAATTGACCTTTTGCAATCACTTATTTCTCCTAAACACAAGTAACGTTTCTTGTCTTTGTACGACCATGTGAGGAAACGGAGCGCCCTCGGATGTTGCGACAAAAATCAACCAAACGCCTTGTGGATGGAGCATTTCACCGATTCAGTGATGCTTAAAATGTCGTGTTTAGCTGATGACATCTTATTCTTAGTTACTTCCTGCATGACACTCCTAGTTACAATGACAAACAGCGGAGCAGCGTCTTGCTGCAGTAAAACCAGACTGACAGGAATGTTAATGCATTTTTTTAAAGACACACATTCGTACGCCCATCAACATGAGGACATGCGTTGACATCATCTGTTCCCTAAGCACCGAACGTCGCACGTTGAATGCCTCACTCTAACTCAAAGTCTAAACCATCAGAAACAAGAAGGTGAGGAGCAACTTCGCTCAGGGGTGGACAAATTCAAACCTGTCCTCCGTGTGTGTGTGTTGTATGAATGCATAAACAGCAAACACACACACCCACACCTAAACTTCTAGAGAAAAAGGCTTTACTGGAAATCAAAAACCCATTTAAAGAGAAATTCCACCAAATTTACACATCAAAGTTTGTTTACAGGTCATGAGGAGTATTACTGTGTGTGTGTGTGTGTGTGATGGGTTGGGGTTTGTTTCAAGGCTTTTGTGTTCCAGAGGGAGCTGTGAGCAGTCTGATAACGACACTCAAATGAGTAAAAAAAAAAGAAAAAAGAAAAATAAATCCGAGGCTGTTACAAAGAAACCATCTGTCTTACTAGATCAGTCTGTTCCCCACGTTCGCTTGAGGCTCCCAGTTCATGGCAGCATTTACTGCCAGTGGCACCTGAGTCTGTCCCTGTTCATGATAAGGACAAGACAGTGTTGCTGTAAAATTTCTGTTATGTCTTTTCAGAGTTTTCCCTTGATCACACATCGTAAGGCACATACACTGTGTACTAAGTGCATTGTTTTTTCTCCCTCTCAGGACTTCTCCAGTAAAACCCTGAAGCGAACCAGGAAGTTTGTTATTGACGGCGTGGAGGTGAGCGTGACCACCTCCAAGATCATCGGCGATGATGAGAAAAAAGACGAGGAGATGAGATTCCTGAGGTTTGTGCACGACTGTCTCTCAGCGGACCACACCTGATGATTCCCCCTTTTTTTTTTCCTCGGAAAACATTTAGTTTTCATTCCTAATAAATGA
Organism: Channa striata; assembly: GCA_033026295.1. Lineage (NCBI taxonomy): Eukaryota > Metazoa > Chordata > Actinopteri > Anabantiformes > Channidae > Channa > Channa striata. The sequence goes on from CM065182.1 coordinate 4,539,160, forward strand.
GGCCACATGTGGACCAGGCCTCCGGCTCTGTTGGGCTTTGAAGCCCCCTGGGATCTGAGTACATCAGCATCCCCACTGTTGTGGAAAAAGAGTTATTTAGGTTCTGGGCTTAAAAGAGAAATGCTACAAAAGTTACTTTTAGATCAGGGTGAAGACTAGGTTAACTCTGTTTTGATGAAGGGGATCCAGATGTTGTAAAGGAGGATCCAAACACGTATCCGTTTATCAAATAAAATAAACACATTTACCTAATATGGTTAAGGAAAAAAGCATTTTTGACAGTGACATGACAAATGAGACTGTGATGCTCCTTGGCGAACTACTCCTGCCACCTACTGGTGGGAAATGGCATTGCATCTGTGACTGCACTGACAAACAGAATTCCTGCAGTTTTGTCTACAAATAAATCAGTTCCCACCATGAGAAGTAAAGAATGTATTAACCCCCAACATTAGTGGCACGTTTTTAGGTTACTCTCTAACCGATCATTTATTATTTCTTCATGATTAGCAAGTTTTAGAGTATTTATGGTCATTTCAGAGTGGCTATGTGAAGGTCTGTGTAGAGCAGGTCAGAGCTGACACGTGTGTGTGTGGGTGTGTGGTGTGTGTGTTGTTCAGACGTCAGGAGCTGCGAGATCTTCGTTTGCTGCAGAAGGAAGAGCATCGCGCTCAGGCTACGCTGAACACCAAACTAGAAATGCAGAGAGATCAAATGCAGAGACGTTTTGACCAGGAAATGAACGTGAGTCACAGCAACAGACACACGATGTTGCAAAAGTGGTTTTTCCATCAGTTCAAAAACAGCCTGACACTTTTTATTCTAATTTAATCACGCGCTTGTTTCCTATCTCAGACCAAGAAGAAGTACTATGACGTGGAGCTGGAGAACCTGGAGAAGCATCACAAGCAAACCATTGAGAAGATGGAGGCAGAACACAATGTTAAACTCAAAGAAGAAACCAAACGGATCAAAGCTGAGCAGGAACGAGAGACCCAAAGATTCCAGGAGCAGCTAAAACTACATAAAAAGGAGGTGTGTGTGTGTGTGAGAGAGAGAAGTCTGGTAATAAGTCATAACATAATGACATTCAAGACTTTTCCCATTACATCCTCACAAACGCTCACAAGTAAGATTTAAACTTGTTGTTGTAGTGATGAAATGAAGTGTTTCGCTTCTTAGGTAAAACAGTCTGTTGATAAACTGCCCAGAAATCAGCGCAAAGACGCCCTGAAACAGAGGATGAATCAGTACCAAGACATGAAGATCAGAGAGGTGAGTTGGCTTCTCGAGTCCATCCTGCTGTTTTTGTTAAGCCACCACAACCATATTGTCATACTGCCATTACCACTCTGCGTTCTAGGAGGAGAAATTCTTGAACGCACAGAAGACGCACTTGGACAGTACGCAGAAGAAAATCATCTCCAACAACAAGAGAGAGATCACAGAGATGGAGAGGAACTGCCTGAACAAAAAGCACCAGCTCATCAGAGGTTTGTCATCACTGAAACATGGTGGGAGGTGGAGGTGAAACCCAACACAGTTCTTCATATTTTTGCTTTGATCGCAAATTAGACCGTGAAGCTACGATATGGGACATGGAGGAGAAGAATCTTTACGAGAGGCACCAGCTACTGAAGCAGCAGCTGAAGGATCAGTACTTCCAGCAGAGGCATCAGCTGTTGAAGAAACACGAGAAGGTAAATGAGCAGGTCGCGTGTGACGTTTGCACTGTTCTGCACAAGATCAGGGAATTCACTTTTCTCAATTCAACACAACCGTGCGTCACCGCAGGAGCTGGAGCAAATGCAGTGCTACAATCAGAGAATGACGGAGATCCTGAAAGTTCGGCAGCAGCAGGAAAAGCACCGGATGCCCAAGATCCAGCGCAGCGAAGCCAAGACCCGCATGACCATGTTCAAGAAGAGCCTCCGCATCAACTCATCGGGCAACAACTCTGAGGACAGAGAGAAGATCAAGCAGGTACAGGGAGAAGCCCCCCCCCCCCATAATAAAATCATTATCCTCATTTTCCCCACAACATATTAAAGCAGGACGTGACCTCTGCAGTCACTTACTGCCTTTGCGTTTCTCTAGTTTTCCCTGCAGGAGGAGAAGCGGCAGAAGGCAGAGAGGCTGCACCAGCAGCAGAAACACGAGAGCCAGATGAGGGAGATGTTGGGTCAGTGTGAGAGCAACATGCGAGAGCTGCAGCAGCTCCAGGTGACTCGCCTTTACACACTTTCCCCGTCTGCGTGTTTCGTTCCTGTGCACGTTTTCTGTTGTCGTTAGTCTGCTCGAGTTTGTTCAGCCTGTGGTGATTCTTGAATTTTGTGGCCCAGAATGAAAAGTGCCATCTGTTGGTCGAGAACGAGACACAGAGGCTCAAACAGCTGGACGAGCAACACAACCAGCTGATGAAGGAATGGAGGGATCAGCTGAAACCAAGAAAGCAGGTACACGGCGAGTCCAGTCCACCATTCGATTCTTTTGTCGAAGCTTTGTGCAGGAGAAAGAAAGTTTCTAGTTAAAGGAACATTTACATATTTGGAGAAATGGCTTCAGCTGCTCGCACATTAAATCTATTGTGACATCAATACTACGGTTTTATCAGAGCATTCGGATCCAGGAGCAGGATTTACTTAAAGTGAGGGAACATCATCCCCATCATCAACGTAAAATTTTTTTATAACTTAACTGTCTTATCGTGTTCAGAGCAGAGCAGAGCAGCCCCCCCCACATGGAGTGTAAACCTCACTTGTATTGTCGTTTCTTCCAGGCCCTCGAAGACGAGCTGAGTATGAAGAAAAGGGAGATGGAGGCGTTCTTCAGGATGACTGAGGTCACCGACTGCCCCGACCCCAGTTCTCCCACTAGAGTCTCTAGGTTTGTGCCTTACCAAGACTCTTCGAACACATAAGAACAGCTGGCCAATGTCGGATCAACACACACACACACACACACACGTTGACAACTGCGTCACGTTTAATCTGCTTCGCCATCAATGGCAGCCTCCGTGTCCCTCCATTAGTTCCCTTTGTTTTAGTTTATTTATGTTTGGAAGTAGATTTAAGAAAAATGCTTGACGCGTTTCCGTCGGCTCGGCTCCTCCTCAGTGTTCACATCGGCTTCTTTTTGCTCACCAGTGAAATGATTCAGTCTTAATATGTAAATGTTTGACCCAGCCGGGGAATTTTCTTTTAATTTCGTTTAACGTTTGTTTCTGTGAAGTCTGGCGAGCCAGTAACTATGCACTTTTTATTTACCCCAAATTATCAGTGCTGCCTTCCAAAGACAAGTCAGACTTTTATGATTTACCTTTTTCCGTAGCTCCGAGCTCGTTCACCTCATTTGCCTTTATTTATTCATTTAAGAGAAACTTTATCCTTTAACACTGTAAATGCTAATTTAAATCGTCTTTTTTTAACCTACGCTGATGGTATGAAGGATGTGCTTATTATTTCGCGTTTTGTTTTAAATTAGGATGTGGCTTAATCCTGAGGTATTAGAATTTCTTCTTTTAAATGAGGAATTCCATTTTAATTTTAGGCAAGGGAACCTTTACTTACAGTGTTTTTGTTATGACTTTTATTTCACTGTAAAATCGGTCACACTGGACGGGAACTGATGAAGCCGACGCAAAATACTGTTTGAATGATTCCAGACAGGATGTAACTCTACGAACCTGCTAATCAAAGTGCAATATGTCATTTACACTCACTGGCCACCAGGTACAATCTATCATACAGTTATGATGTCACTCTGTTTGGAAGTGGGAACTGTCAGAAAGGTGATAACTCCACGTATGTGTGTATTATTTTCAGAGGTGGTTCTAATGTTTTGGCCACTCCTGAATTTTTCATCTTTCTGAAAGTTCCAGCTTTTAACCCTGTGAAATTAACCTGGAGAGGAAAGAGTCGGGGGCCGAGCTGCTGTGCTAGATTGTACAGGTTTATCGGAGGATGTGGCCAGTACGTCTTTGCTAAGCTTAAACCCCCCCCCCCTTTTTTTTTTCCTTTAACTCTGCCTTCGTTTGCACTGAGGAATAATATGAGGAGTTTAACCAAAAACAGATGTATCAATGTTTTGATAGAAATATTGCTTGAAAAAAAGTTTAAATCACAACTCGTCATATCATTTTTATGGGAGTGCCTTTTAAATATAGTTTGCAGCCAAGGAACTTGTTGCCTTAAGTGAAAGAATTTGATGAAATCATCTGACGTGCACGATCAGGTGCAGCTGGATCGCTCGCTCTCTCACACGGAGTATTTACAGCTGATGTTTTTAAAAAAAATACTTTCACATTTACTTGCTCAATCTGTGTCTTCCTCTGTCTCAGTTTACTTAACATTGTGTTGGTTTTTTTTTTTGAGGGGTTCTGAGTGTGAATGTAACTGTATCAGAAGGAACCACTGTTGTAAATAACTCAATAAATGCAGATTTTATAATTACTGGATTGTTGTGGAGGCTCTTCCTGGTAGTAGCAGCAGGTCACAGCAACGGACGCACAGAGATGTTAAATACAGAGTTAAAGATACAATGACCGCTGAACTGAAAAATCAGAAACTTTATTGACTTAGATAAAAGAAAACAATGTAATGGAAAAATACCAAAAAAGTAAATATTACAATACTGAAACGACTTGCCATGCACTGTACTGTCCTCCCACTAACCACGTTTCATCCACACAATACAATTTTCGAGTTAGTCCCCCCCCATTTTACTTATGGTAACACATGGTAATTTCTGTATTAATAAAAAAAATTGGTGGGCAGTGGTGAAACATTAAAGCGACTAGAAGCAGAACAGAACTGACGTCACAGCTTTTAGCCTTGTCAGATTACATCCAGAATCATAAAGAGCATTTTTATGGTTATTTTGAACCACCAATCAACCAGATGTTACCCAATACTTTTAAGTCAATTACTTCAAATGTTTTAATATTTCCATTAATTAGAAAAATCCAACTTATTAGCCGGGCTCCTTTGTGGCTCTTTTTCTCATCCCTTCACTACACTGTAAACCTCCTAACATATGGATCATTACTGTACAATTAAAAATAATTTTCTGTAATGCTTGAGACCAGTCAAGCATTAAAAAAAATGGTAAAACATTATTTTTACACAATGGTCACACGTGTTAGTCGAGCACCAAATGTCTGTTGGGAACAGACTGCACACTTTCAATACTGTAAATCATTGCACACATCACCGCTAAGCTCCCACGTCACTGTTCACTGGGAGCATGAGGACTGTTGAAACCACCTGGGAGCTTCTTTACATCTCGTCTGGTTTGTTCTTGCCACTTTGTTAACTTGAATATTTGGTGACAGTGAGCGTAACAAAAAAAACTAAGACGACAAGATAACTAAGAAATAAAATGCACAGTGACATTCTTCCTTCAGCATGTGCAAAATCAAATTAGCTCATCTGAAATGACGGGAAAAGTGCACGTCTCTTACTGGTTACTGCAACGTTAATTATGCAAAAACGTAACAAAAGCACAAAAATGAATATGTATGTTTTTAGTATAAAATGGCGTTTTCTACTTGGCAAAGACTTTTTTTTTTTAATAATAACTAATAGCTCTTTCAAAGCATTGACTTTCTGTTAGTGAGTCCATGTGCCGTCTTTAAAATATTTTATAGACTTTTTGTTTGACGCTCAGGTTAGACTAGATGGATTTGAAAACCCTGTTTCTACTGTGATGTGGAGTTTTAGTCAAAGGTTTTACGGAACTACGTCTACAGTTGCATAATGTTTATGAAGCACTTTGCATATACTATTGAGGCACCATATTATAGAAGGCATGGGTGTACGTACATTTACCGCCGTTATAGAGTCTAGCCACGTAAATACAAGACTGGCACAGCCTGCTACTAGCATTTGGCAACAAAAGCAGGTAACTCGACCAAATAATTCATGAATATCTAGATAAAAACAAGTAAACGTCACAAGACCCAGAAGGTTATGTGTTATTGCTGGTTCAGTTTAGATAGAATATCCTTATCAAAATTAAACATAACAAATGTTTCAAAGAAAAGGTACCTAATAAATAAAAACAAGCTAATTAGCTACAAAGTAGTGATAGTTTGTTCACTGAAACCGCTTTTTTCTTTACTCATACGATGGTGTCGAGAGCAAAACTTCCACTACGGTTTCTTGCTCAGATAATTCGAAGGGATCCAGCCCTCGACGTCTTGGCCTACGTTTTTACAGAACCACCAGCCGCTGCTGTTTTTTTCCAGCACTTCGAACACTGTACCCACCTTGAAGCCGGCGGTTTGCTCGTCCCCTTCAAAGTCTGCCACCGCCAGATACAGCTCGTCCTTACTGGGCTCTTTGAGTAAAGGTGGCAGCTTGTCTTTGGGAGGACTGGGCTTCTCACTCTTCAGCTGGGGCTTGGGGGGAATCGGGACTTTAGCCTTGGACTCCTCTCTCTCTTTGTTCGCTGGTGATGGAACAAACCCTTTGGGTTTTGGTGGAGGGGGTCTGCTGAGTTGTGGTGGTCCGGCTTTGGGAGCGTCTTCTCTCAGAACGGGTGGAGATTTGAGCTCAGTGGGGCTAGATGGGTCAGTCTTTTTGGGGGGTGGGGGTCTCCTTGGAACCATGGCCGGGGGTCGCTGAGGAGGTTCCTTGTGGGGAGGCACTGGTGGTTTTGCAGGGGGTGATGAGCTCTCTTGGCTGTGACCGTTAATGCGTTTGGGCTCATCGCTGTGCGCGTTATTATGATTCGGGACGTGAATCGGGGGAGAGCTGGGAGGCGAGCTGCGGTGTGAGCCATTTCCCGCTGCCGACGGCTCGTTCTGATGGCCGGCGTCGGCCGCTCCGGGGCCCAGATCTGGGTGTTTGGATGGCCGCAGCTTGCTTCTCAGGTTGGTGATGTCTAGTTTGTTCTCTGCTGGGGGGTCTGGCTTCGCGGCCGGAACAGGTTTCGGTCGGACCACTGGCTTGGCTTTCATAAATACCGCAGGGCCCGTGGCCTCTGGTTTCTCCTCCTGCACCTCCGCTTTGGGTTTTGGTGGCTGTTTAGGAACAGGTTTCAGGTTGAACTTCTTGACCTCCTTTGCAGAGACTTTATGACCGCATTCGAGGCCCATCTCATTCCGAAGGTGAAGAGCTTTGTTTTTGTCGTCTTTCTTGGCCTCTGGTGGTTTGTCTGTTTTGAAGGGGGCCGTCTTAGGAGTAACCAGTGGCACGATGACCCCAGGAGCTGGGGGTTTTGGGGGTAAAGGCTTCGAAAGGTCAGGTCTTGGTTTCTCTGCTACTTCAGGTTCAAAACTCTTATTAATGGACTCCCTTCGAGGTGGCAGAGCTGGCTTCTCCTCAGCTGGAGGGGCATCTGGGGCTGGAGGCAAAGGCCCAGAGAGGGCGGAGGCCCCCTTGTTGGCACTGGATTTCCAGTCTCTGAGTTTAGGCCGGGCCGATGACTCTGCAGCTGTGGTGGGCTCATCCGGTAAAGGCTTGGACCAGCTGTCATCTGGGTCTGAAACATTTAAAGAACCACCATCTTCGAGTCTCAGCTTCTCCATCTCATTGGGCAGAGGGGCGAGGAAATTAGGTCGCAGGGCGTTACTGGTCTTCTTGTACTTGTCAATAAAGTTTGCAGGGGCCCAGCCCTCTTTGTCATCTATCTGGATATACCACCAACCACTTGCATTCTTCTCAATCACCTGCAGGGAAAAAGAGTAATTTCATTTTAGATCACATAAAGTAAATTGACAGATTAAATAACATTTTTTGGGAGAATCCAACCCACCTCAACTTTGATTCCAGCCTGGAAACTGATACCATCAGGGATGGTAGTTTGGAAGTCTGCTATGGTGTAGAACTCTTCCTCAACCTGGGGAGGGAACAGGTGGCTTGGGCAGGTTTGCACCACGTGGCTGTGAACAGATGCAAAGGACTTGTGAGTCACTGAAAAGTTTGACTTGTCTTTACATCAACTCTAATTCTGCTTTAAACCTTACAATGGTAAGATCTCTGCGTGGAGGGGGTCTGTGTCTTGATCCCACTTCTGTGGAGGAAAAAGACAATTGAGTAACTTATTTTGAGCCGTACGTTTTACAGAGCAGCAAAAAACTGTCTATTATAATATTTTAATAGAAGTTTACTTACTACTTTTATTGTTGTCAGAGACAAACGAAAGTCTGTTTTCTTTCTGGTTGTTGTCTCGATTCTCTCTCCCGCCATTGTTTTGTCTGGAAAAGCCATCGAGGTCATTTGTGCTGGCGTGAACGGCCGAGCCTCCTGACTGCTTCTGGCTTTGAATGTCACACTTCTTCAGGTAAGAGGCTGGGGCCCAGCCCTCACGGCCCTGGTACCTGAGACGTCGAGACATACACGTGCACTCAGTGGCCACTCATGACGTAAACCGTCACCTCTGCCATGAATTCCATTTTTACAATGTTATAACTTCTCAGTTTTAAAGATGAAACTGCCAGGTGATAATTCTACTACATGTGTATTATTGAGGTCATAGCGGGAGGTGGCGTCATACAGGAAGTGGTAAAAAAAAAAAAAAAAAAAGAAAAACAACAGACCGGCAGGATGCGCACAGACTTCAGTCAGTTTAATATTTAACATTAGCTACTGTCATCAAGTCGAATTACCTGATCTTCCACCAGCCCTCCAAGTTCTTCTGAATCACCTCAACAATCATGCCCCGCTCCAGGTCGATCTCATCCTGGTCGCGGGCCGAGTACGGGTAAATCACAGAGTACTTCTCTTCTAGAGGTGGAAAACGACAATTTAGCTAAATCTGAGAACATAACGTGTGCTGTGAAGATTACAGCGTATTAAGGCCTGGAGACAAAAACAGTTCAAAAACACTTTGTCCAGCACAACCCTCCGTGGTTTACTGTCAAATACTGTTGTTTCTAAAGAAGTAAATTGATTTATGTTTTCCGAGGTGATTCAATGAGGCAAGGCTTGAGCAGCATCTTGTGGAGTGAGAAGATGTAAGATACACAAATGTGCAACACAAAACACACACACAGTAAACCTGCCAAAAGTACTGACCACAAACAGGACGAACGTGACTAAAATAGGACAAACGTTACTGAACTAGAAATTCAGAACTTTCTATTTTTACAGTATTTCTAGGTTATAGAAATTCTGCGTTCAGTAAAATTATTGTAATGACGTATCACTTTTTTTAGTAATACAGGTTAAAAAATATATTTCATAGTTATAAACATACATTATGAATATATTTATATTTAGCATGCAAGGATTTAATTTTCCATGCTTGGGTCTCTCATGCAACATGCGCATCATGCCAGACATGGCCAAACATGCGTGCGGTGGCGTACGCATGTTTGTGCACACACACATTTCGAATAGGGGAGAAAGAAAGGCGTGCGCTCCACCTTGCCCAAAGCCTGTGCTGAATAGATCCCCTAATGTTCTGCGGCGACCCACGTGCCTTGGCAGTGACCAGAATCTCCGAGGCACTGACATCCCAGCACAGTGAGCGGGGCGAAATAGGAAGGGAACATTACATGTGGCATCCTGGTGATGTTTCCATCTTGTATTAATCACTTTCAGTATTGATGGACACGATTAAAAAGAAATGAATAATAATCAAACCTGTTCCTAGCAGGCTTGCTGATATTTGCTGAAATATAATCCTAGGTTTTGTACAAACCTTGACATTGACTCCTGTTGCCCCTTTGCTGGCGATACAGCTAGACCACTTACAATTACATTATAGAGCCAATGCTCTGTGGGAAACAGCATCATCTTTCCATTTGATTAAATCTCACGGCTTCCTGGGCAACACTGGACTTCTTGACCACATTTACAGTAAATATGGATGTTAGAGTGTCAGCATTTAAACTACATACCTCTGTTAACAGAGGTCCTACCTTGTGTTGTGTATTATCTTTTCCACTTTTCCCATATTACATACCATACATATATTTACATCTCACACTTTCCTATGATCTTTATGGCACAGATTGGCATTTGGTTCGTTTTAATCGTGCTTCTGTAGTATCACCTTGCAATGTATTTTCGATATACATTAGTGGTATAAAAGAGTCAGTCGTTTAACATATTTAGGCTGCTGTTGTTGGGACACACACCAGCAGAGAAGTCCGTACTACATTTAAACGGCACCCACACACAAAGCGTCACGCACCTTCTTCCCCCGGAAGGGTGAAGTCATCTGGGTCATCCTGTGCCTCAAGACAGGTGGCAGGGACCCAGCCCTGGGCATCTTCTGAGCTCACAAACCACCAGCCTGAATGGGGGGGGGCATATGAGAACACGTTATTCAGACGTTGTAATGCCCAACAAATATTTGTGGACTTTTAATTTATGGGTGATTGAACAGGAAAATAACCTCACAGCTACTGATAACGTCTACTGTTGTCCAACAAGTCTATGTCCAGCTACTACGAGTCAATAAGACTCAGAATTCATTCAAATGCACAACAGCAGTCAACGCAAGATGCTGAATTTATCACCATCAAAGGTAAGTATCCCAGACGGTTCATAATTCATTTAAACCAACTTCCTCAGCACGATCTAAACTTGAAAAGACAATGCAAACATGCGGAACTTACCGGACTCGTTTTTCTCAATGACCTCCACCACCTGACCCACGTGCAAGCTGATCTCCGAGCTCTCCTGCTTTTCATAGTCCGTTACTGCCACATACTGGTCGAGGAGGAGAGGGTCTGCAGAGGTGGAATCTCCTGTTAGGCGCAACAGATGCGTATTTAGTTCCTTTTCCTTTCAGCGTGTGTTGCAGGGGGGCTGGGAATGAGATCTCAATAATGTCGAAAAGCCTCCACTCATTACTTGTTACTCCCTGGGTATATTTGCTCGTTTTTGATAAGGTGACTTTAAGGTGATGTCCATGAACTTGAATCATAAGAATGCCTGTGTGGCTTTGAGATTCTGACCTTTAAAATCGCAACTCATTGACCAAACGTAATTTGACCTTTTCAAATGTCAGCTTTTATAAGCACTTCTAAGAACTTTACTGAAAATCCAATTTAAACATGGACTTTAGGGAATAGCCAAAATCCATTTTTAAACCCAAACCCATTTATGATTAAATACCACAAATAGATTCAAGGTCACAACTTTACAAAAGCTACTGAGTAAAGGGCTTAAATGAGAGGAGGCTTATCTGAAATATGGAGATTCATCCAGACATGAAGCAGAGTAGGTAGCAGACGTGATTGGAGAGGTGGCGTGAGGGAGACAATGAGCCAGACAGGAGGATGAAAGAAGATTTGGAGAATGGGAGTGATTGGGTAATAACAAAAAAAAAAAAAAAAAAAAAAGGGTCATGGGGTTAAGTTGGTCATCAACAAAGTTGTGATGTCGACACAGGAAACAAACCAGCACCAATAAGACCCACCACCAAAATTCGCCAGAACAAGAAGAAACAAGTTGGGGGCTTACAAAACAACCACTTGTTAAGAAAAACGAAAACTACTTGTTCATTTTAATAATGTAATAATGATGAAAAAACTGCAGAGGAGGCTCCTTTAAACATTTTTAACGATGAAATAAAAAGTGTGCCTTTCGGTTAACACTGTGCTATTTCACAACCTTTACTCTTGTATTCTTGTGTCTCAAAATGCAAATCCAAGATGCTGGTAATGGATAAAGTTCAGCAAATGTGTTCATAAGCCACATGCAGATAAAACAGGCCTTAACAGACCAGAAGAATAAAACATATTTCATTTAAGCACTTTCTTATTCTTAAAATCTCTGGTCAAAACATCAAACATTCTCTTACCTTAAACGAGCTTTAGTGAGGGAGCAGTAAGTTAAGCACACTGGCTTTTTCTTTTCATATATATATATTAATTTGCAATAGATTCTGTCATTCAGGATTTTGAATATTAGTTATGCAAACATTTCTCAATTTTACTTTATTTCAATAATTTATTGTTAAGAAATATGATCTTGTCTAGTTTGAACTTTGAAGATGAGCTTGACTAAAAAAAAAACAACCCAAATATCTCAGTTGAATCATTACGTCAATTGCTTTTTTCTCCCAAATATTACAACCATCCTCTGATGTAAAGTTGCTGTACTGTTGCATGTCCAAAGTTTTTTTGTTTCAATAATTTACACACAACTGAGCTTGTAATATTACTTCTGCTTCTGGGGCTCTGTAGTAGAGAATTATTTGCATAACTTTAGTATCCATGATTTTGGAGGAAAGCAGACAGTCCAGTAGCTACAACACGTGGCCCAACCGGATCCTGATGTATAAAAGACCCTCAGCAAAATGTGCTCACAGTTAAAATCCCAGGATTATGGTCAGTCTATTGTGTCAAGATATTTCATATTTAAATACGCCCAAGAAATGAGCTGCAAAAGATCAATCATAGAGCGTCCGTCCTTTACAGAGCCAATGCAAGCCCCAAGCCATCAACAGAGCCACATCCCACCTGCCCAGGCCAGGGAAGGAGAGGGGGAATGGGCCACTAGAAACCCACCGGGTCACACACACAGCACAGTGCGTTTACTACCTCGCTTTAGGAAAGTAGTCGCTCTCTCCACAAACCCTGATGGAAAGGAAAATGAATGGAGAAGAAAACTGAAAGAAATGACATGGATTGGAATGTAATATTCAATGAGTGAGGAGGACAGAGAGAGTAGTAAAAATAAAAAATAAACAGCAGAAATAGTTGTTTTTTTAAAACTGCATCTGAAGTTTCAGCTGCAGGTAAGTATTTAATGTTTCCGAGCATCAACATACTGTGTTTTAGTTTAAGAAACTGAAATTGTTTGGCCAACTGATTATTTTACCTGTATGAATTTCAGTGACCACTAGATGGCGGTGATGTCATATTTCATATTACAGATGAAACGTCAGAGATTTGTCATTTACATTTAGTCATTTGGCAGATGCTTGACAGAAGAGCAAGTTTCCAATTCCATATCTGCTTTTCTTTAAAACAAATCAACGCACCATAGCCACCTATCATTCATTTCATTTCAAAGACACAAATAAAGGTGCAACTTACCTGATCTTTTCTTTCCAATGGGTTCCCTGGTAATGAGAGGAAATTGTTACATTATCACCAGGAAATAAAGTCCAATAAAATTGGTTCATCATTATTATCATCTTTCTATCATCCTTCTTATAATGATTCACTTGAACTCCTGTACATCAAATATTTCAAATCTCAAATGATAAGAGTCCAGTACAAATATTAGAATCAGACCCATTATTTACTTGTCTTTTAAGATAGACTTTGATAGAATGGCCCTCACTAGAATCAAAGGTTTATTCTTTTGTTCTAAGCAGATGCTTGTTTCTTGTATTTATGAATTTGTTATCACTGATGACCTGCATTATAACTTTATTGCAATCTAAATGACAAAATGTAAGATTTTTAAGTGTTTCATTTGATGTTGCAACAACACAACAAAGCAAACACCAGCAACAAGCATCATGATTTCGATTAGATTTATTCGCATCGGATCCATATGAGAAACGTTATGCGTCTGTCTGAGAAAAAGCGGCGTATGTAAAGAGTTTTAGAGAGCCGATCTATGAAATTTAGTCCGTTGGTAAATTCAGTGCTGCATCTGCTGTGTCTGGTTTAGACGTTAGCCACATAAAATCGACCATCACTTCAACGCAGCATGTGGGAACTAATTCACTGTCCAGATGCCCTGAAAACTCATGTTTGGAACATAAACCACTTGTCCTCCCTCCTTTGTTTTCTGAATACTGCTCCCTCATATTTGGGCTTCACACCATCTTCCTCCCAGTCTACATTTACTTAATACACTCCTTTATCTCCCTAGATCATTTCTCTGGCAGCTGTTCATGTTCGTTTGCCCGCACCAACATCCGTGCTGTCAGCCACATAAAGCATCCTTCGATCGGCAGAGCTGTTAATTGCAGGGGCTTAAAGATCAATAAATCTTTACCCATAAGTGAAGCCATTAATGTGCTATAACCCACCACCCAATGCAATTCCAATATTTTGGCTTATTACAACAATGTGTGTAAAAAGTGTGTGTATACTTTGCATGTTTCGACCTGAGGTGAAACCAGGTTCGAGTGAAGAACCCTTGGTCTAATACAACTGTAACTACTTTAGAATTTCTGATCTAGGGCTGGTTATGAACAGTTCATCTTCTCCCACACTCTTACTTTGTCGCTCCTAAGAAGGGAAGTCTCAGATGTCCCTCAGTGTTGGAGATTTATGGGCCCTGATAAATCCCCCCCACACAGTTGCTGCTGTGTCTGTACACCAGCTCTGTTGTCAGTCAGCCAAACAACAGGCGGCACTAGCAGAAAGCAGTAATCCAATTTCAATAAAGACAAACCAAGGTCTTTCCTATTTTCCTCCACCTCAAATATATATGCCCCTCTCTCCTCTTTGCCGTCTCTTCTACTATGAGACTTGAGGAATCGGTGTCCTTAGCCAATCTTAGAGGACCAAACAGTGAGCCAGGGGTGGGGTTGGGGAGGTGAGAGCTGCTAGCTGTCATACAAAAAAAGTCTCCTGTCAGGATTTCAGACATTTGTCTCTGTCACCATCAGGGCTTTCAGATATATATCTATGTAATTTTCATATTTGGAGGAAGTTCCCCCACCCCATAAAAGACAGGAAATGTGAACATGCCTCGTTTGTGCTTACTTAAAGAATATGCTACTAACATTTGTAGTGAGAAATGCCTTTAACTATTAAGCCATTATACTAATGGTAACTGACAGAATGGTACAGTACTTTATTAAATCTACTTCCTGTCACTGTATTTGAAAATAAATAACAGTATCAAATGTGGTTTGGCATACAACTGGTGGCTTTACTATTTTTAACAAATGTTGCACCATATGCTCTGACTTGGCACTAGTGAACTGAGCATTCACGTCATTTAAGGTGGAAATGCAGAGACTCTGAAGAGTGTGGACAATATTTCCAAGGATCTTGGTTTTCAGAATGGACAAAATATGTCATCCAGTGAAGCAGTGTGTCTGGCTTATGTGTTTTTAATAGTATTTGTAATGACAGTCAAGTAGTAGCTTATAATTTAGTAAGCCAAACCATTTTCAAACTGACCCCACAAAGTATATGATATAATAAACTTATGAGATGGTTGTAATGTTTTGGTTTAGTACCACCTCTTCTTATAATGACTCATATATTATCACCTTTCCGACCTGAACTTAAATGATAACATTGTAAAAGTAGAATTCATGGCAGAGCTGCTGTATTGGATTGTTCCAGTGCAGCTAATAAAATGGCGTCTGAATGTATAAGGCACATTAAATCCATCCAGATTATGCAGAACACGGCAGACTGGTCCACGTCTCGTATTCAAAGCCCATTACAGCCACGTGTCCTGTTAATTGTCCTTGAGCATGAAGCCCCAGCTGCTCACTCATGTAAGTCACAGCTGATTGGTACTGACTAAAATGCCAAGAATATCAAAGTAAATAACATGCTGCTTTTGTCAAGATGTGTAAATAGTAACATTTGATCCTTTGATTGCTCAGACTCATGTACATAATACTGTCCTAACTGTGGGGTTCTAAAAACGTAAATACTGCCACACTGGATAATAGAAAAGTAGATCTTTTGCCTCAGGTAAGGAATAAATGAGGAGCTGAACTGAACAGAGACTGTCACATGGTTTATCTCATTTTTGTACCAACAAAGAAAAGAACATTTTGAACTGCACTCTATAAATAATACTTTAGCTCCTGATGCAATGAAGATGTGTTTTCCCATTGTCACACAATGCAAACAACATCAAGTGAATACTAATGCTCTGGACTTAGGAATCATCTCTGTAAACACCAAAGTCATTAATACTGGTGGGAGTGGTGGTAGAAATAAGGAAGTGGACGAGAGTAATTTCTCTTGGAGCAACCAGCTAAAATTGAGCAAAGTCCATCCTGCAGCATGGTCGTACTGGGACTGCGACACAATCATAGGCTTTCATTTTCAGGAATTGCTTTTTGCAACAGGGTTTTGCACACAGAAAAAAAAATACTTGCCTCACTCAATCCCATCTTACTGCCGGCCTGGAATATATCACAGGAGTTAACTAAATTTCCTGACGACTGAGGCGACTTCTTAACGACTGGTGTAACACATCAGTATGTGATGACAGAAAAGTTCAAACTAATGCCCCAGCTGACAGCTGTTGATGTAAAACCATCTACGAGGTCAAAATGTGAGTCCCACACTGGTCTCTATGGAAGCAGCCACTCATAACCTCTACTGCCCTAAAGGTGTTGGAAACCCAGGCCAGTGAATGAATTTTTATGAGAATCAACACATGGCTGTTGTTGCCTGTTGTTGGTGCATAGTAACTGTCAGCAGTGGATGTGATTTAAATGTGTTGGCTGAGATTTGCAGGTGACATAAAAGCATGTCTGCACACCTTCACAGAAACAACATGCAATCTCAGCTGTCTGGAGTTCAATGGCTAAATTGAGCTGCAGCTACATGCCTAAATGCTAACTCAGCATTTCTAAAATGATTCATTAGGTGTGTTTCTCCTTGAAGAAATCCAATAGGAAGTAGTGCAACGGTGTGAAGTCATATTCATTAGAGGGTGTAATGAATGCTCATTACCAGCAAACGGGGTAAATGCTGGGAGGACGTGACGTGGCATGAGTAAGGGGAACCGTAATGGGTGTTACCACTGTGTGAAAATGTGTGTGTCTCTGAGTGTACACGGATGGTACTTACTCCTTTGGTGGGTTTAGGTCTTCGGGTCTAGTCTCAAAAAACACTCGGACCTCCTCGCATTGGGAGATGTAGACTGGCAACTGAATGAGGGCCTGCAGGAGAGTAGGATGGCAAAGGTTAAACGTAGCACTCACTGTTTGTCTGGCCTCGCAGAAAACGCAGCGTCTCCAGCAAATATTGAAGGGCAGTTCTTTAGACAGCTATAAAGTAATTGTATATATTGATATTTAACAGTATAAGGCATAGTCCATTTCTGCCTTGGTTTTTTTTTTCATAATAACTTCCTTTGAAGCCTAGTTTTCAAATATGCCACACTGATTTAAAAGTGTCACATTCTTATGGGTAAACTACAATAATGAAGACTGGACCTTGCAATACTAACAAAGGTAAGTACTGTACTTGGAGAAGTGTTAATTTGAAGCAGTTAGAAGAAGAACATTTTATATATTGGCCTATGTGTGTTACTACCTCCATTTAATTCTAGCTCATGCAGAATAACAAATGTACTTCATTGTGCAGACACATAGTTTGTGCTCTAAGCTCTGGCAACACAGCAGGAGACAGAAGACAAACATTCAGCTCCCACTTTATTGGTGTGATGTCTCATTCACTCACACGACTAGTCATTTTATCCTTTATCTGCCTCTTCTAATGTCGTTCACTCACTTTGAAACTTCTAAAGGGCAGCCTTTAAACAGATAATCACCTTAACAGCTTGATGTCACAAGCTAGAAGACAGAATAACCGTTGCCAAAGACCTTGTGGCGACTCTCTCTCGGTGCTGAGGGAGGTGGGCCCGCCCGTCCTTCTCTATTTGCTGGCAGGAAAAGCTCAACACCATCCATCAAGCTTCCTCTGCTGGCCCCCACCTGATTTTAATACTCCTAAGTGTTTCGGCTCTGGCCTTTAAGGTAGCAGAGTCTCTGCCTCTCTCCTGCACTCCCTGACATTTACTAATAATATCAGGACTGACGGATATGAAATGGAAGCCAAAGACCCAACCCTGGTGTCCTTGTCCCACGAGCTACATTTGCCTTGTCACAGTTGCGACCATGAATCTCAGTTTGGGTGGAAGGAGCAGAAAACTATTTTTACATTACGTTGACATTTGTCAAAACAAATGTAAGTGTGCATGATGGCGGTTACCATACTTGTTGATACATATTTAATACTGAAACTGGATTTACCAGTTTAACAGGGACCTTCAGAGGATCCCCACCACGTGTAGTCCAGCAACCAAGCATGCCGCGCTGTGACTGAGGTCACAGTGCATTCTGAAATGGTTTTGCTCTGTCTGGATTTATTCCTCTCCTCGTGTCAGTTTGCGGCCCATCCACTCATTACAATTCTCCCCAGGGAGGAAACGGGAGGGGGCGGCTCTGGGTACATTACGGCAAATGGACTTTATGGGTGTTCTTTACAGCAGACAGCATTAAGGTAATTGTGTGTGCCTGTGCCTGTGTGTTTGTGCATAAGCATGTGTGCGTGCTTTCATCATAAAAAAAAGAAAACAGGTAATGGAAATGAGAGATCTACTCATGCCTTCCTACAAAAGGTACAGTGGATGAAGACTTTATCCACTGTGCACAATTTATTTTCACATGGACACACATCTTGAAAATGAAAACGCTCAGTCTTGGCTAATACCAATAACAATAGAGGTCTAAGAACTTATATTTTTGCATCTTTAAAAAAGGTAAAGATATGTCTGTGATTTTAAAACTACGCACAAAGAAAAGCATCTGATCTCAAAAAAGCCTGGTGCCCTCAGTAGCTTATTCAAAACATTACAAATGCTTACTTATACAAAATCTTTTCACTTTGTTTAAACATTATCAATGAAGGTCTGGTGATGTATTATGAAATAGGGTTCTTATTGGAGGATTTTCATTAAGTTCTGTGACCCGGCTTGTGATCTCAGCCCCACAGTCTCCGCCTTGACTTATGCACACAATTACCAGTTCCTTGTGTTTTCCTTTCCCTTTACTTTACTAGTTTAAATGTGTTTCCGACATAAAAAAAAGGAGTTCACAACCAGGAAGCTTCCATGTGACTCATTTTAGAGCCTCAGCTGTACGACTTTAGGGCTAACTCAGCTTTTCCCAATGAAAAACATGAGGTTTCACCTTGTCAACCCGGCTGCATGTGGGGGTGGATGAAAACGGCATTTACTGTGTCAACTTCAGCAGTTGCTACAATAAACTAGTTTTACTGCTAAAGCTGAGTTCTAAGATCTGAATTATATTAACAAACGAGTACCCTTTTATGAGTTATTAATTATGTGTAATTGACACAGCTTTGGTTGGGACAAGTTCAATTAGCCCCCCAAAAAAGAGAAAAGAAAAAAACTCTACTACGTAACAGTTATGTAAGGTAAATTCCATTTTAACTTAACAAAACCAGTATTGCCACAAAAACAACTTTGCTGTGGTAAAACTGTCTCATCTATTCCCCTAAACGTCCACACCCACAGGCATGAACCAACAACGCGACGCATTCCTCCCCCAAACTCCTGTTTTTCGAATAAGTGGTTAAAGATGTTGGCGTATGCCAGCTGTACATTCCTTTAACCCCAGAAGACACTTTGTGGGGCAGAGCTGTATGTTTACCACCCCCACCGGCATCAACATTGTTTGCAATACATAATTGCTTTTGTCTTTATTGACAAGAATGCAGGTGAGGGGTGGACTGGAGGATGGATGAGCAAGGGCTTAGTCAGTCACTCACTCGTAAAAACATGCTCGAATTCCCCTTTCAGATAAGAGCGAATGAGCAGTGTGTAGTTCAGAGGCCCTGGGGCCAGCATGTAAAACTCAACACAAACAAAGTCTATGGGCTGTGGATGTGCTGACTGGAGCAAGCTCAGCACCAGCATCCTCGCTGCCTTTGGCACAACTCGTAGAAACAGTACAGCACGAGATGCAACAGCAGCTCCTCCTGCCCAACAACTATTTCACAGCTTAATCACGCGACTGTGGCCAAAAGATTGGTGTTTTTGTAGCTATCTGGTAACAAACTCGCCCTTCAGTTACAGGAAACACACCGTTGTCAATCAAAATAATAATAATAATAATAATAATAATAATAATAATATAATAATAATCATCATAAAAACAACAAAAATTATAGATTGCTGAACTTATTTTAAGGGCACAAACCTTGTCCTACTGCTAAAAACCTGAACACTGATTATTTATTTAGGCCGCTGTTGTTAGATTTCTGCCAAATTCAGGCAATTAGTTGCTTTGTATTGGCAGTTTTATGGCCACAGTTCTGCTACAGTGAAGCTTAAGAATGTATAGCTGCATTTTTCCTTTATTGAGTCCAAGAGATCAATCTCTTTGGTTAAAAGCCATGTAATATGTAAGAGGCCAAGTAAAGCAAGTTTTGCAATATTTCTTTTAAGCTAGTGGAAAGTGTTGTGGTTTCTCTGATAAACTCTCGGACAGAAACCTATAAACAACATATTTTTAATATCTCATATTTTTCCCCAAGGGGATTATAAGCCACGAACAGCTGCCACTTTTTACTTATCTACAGAGCTACAGGTTGTTGCTTCTACAGAATTGATCCCTTGACATAAATTCTCCTTTACTTTGCATCATCTTGCACAGAGGTCGGATGCAGCGACAGAGCACTGGGGAGCTTTAAGGACACCTCAGCAGGGCGGATGCCTGCTGTCACACCAAGGCCGGCTCTCAGGCATTCAGGCACACACAACAAGGGCAGCAGCATCTTTCATATAGCTATTCTTGGAAAGTTATGATACTATAGAGCTTGCTGTTACGAAAATCTTGTGGATTTGAGCCTAATTTTAATAAATACAGCGATGGATGATTGTGATATACTGTAATGATGCCATGGGAAAAATTGTTGTGGACAGCTGCTATATTCATAGTTCTACTACTTGGGGGTTCCATGTCTTGCCCAAGGACACCTGCAGCCAAGCAAAACAGAGAATTGAACCCCCACCACCACTGTGGCCCATGTATGAGTGCTCAGTTGGCAGAGCTGTGGCTCAGTTAGTAAAGCAAAAACGATTTTGTGTTTGCTCAGGTGGCCTTTGAAGGTCAGAAAAGGCTTCGTAGGAGATACACACAAAAGGAGAAGAAATCAGCAGGGGGTACATTTTCTTACAGCACTATATTCAATGACAAATGTTAATGAAATGAGATGTCTGCTCCCTCAGTGTAACCGGTAAAGCTCAAAGTAACAGCTACCTGGTTGCTCACATATATATTCAGAGGGCGTAGAGAGATTATTTTCTAATTATTACAAAGTTGATACTCTGAATACTTTTGCTCCATTGTACTTTCTGCATTGATTTTAAATTTGTATTCTAAGAGTGTCAATGCTGTCTAGAAGGGTTGGGTTTCAAACCAGGGTGCCAACATGGCAAGAGTTCCTGTAAAATTTGAATCTACAGAGCAAAACTTCTAAACAGATTACAGAAAGCTGTTGAGACACTAGAGCCGGGGATTACTATACGAGGCCTACGAGTCCACAGATGAACATGACAGACAACAGAAGCATTACTGCCAGGTAGGTGATATCACCATATCACTAGTTAGCGTTACCTTTCTGTAACCCTAGAAGATGCCTGCTGGTAATAGAACGCTTAAACAGTTACAGTGGACAATGCTAAACACGTTAAGAGCAAAAGGAATTCACTGTGTTCAAAGGCTTGGTGACCCAGGGTGCTGTAGATGACAGACTATTTTTATCAGGTTAATAACGCAATGCTTAGTGCAAACGCTGCATTAATACAATTGAAACAAGGGCACACTTGTAACATGCTTCATTTCTCAACTCAGGTAAATTATTGGATTAAAATGTGGCATTTGTAATGGCGTCGGCATGACTTGCAGTGGAATAAACATTAAAATTATTACTTTTCCTTTGTGGATCTTGATGCTAGTATAATTATTAGCTTCATGCAATTTTGTTTAATATAAAAGTACAATTTGTCTTACAAATTAAAAAAAACAAATGATTCCCATCCCTATTTGCTGGACTGTGCATCTTTCAGTGTAGAAATATGACAATTTCAGATTTAAAAGTTAGCCCATTATTAGACAATATACTCACCCTGCAGTATTCGTTGATGGGCCTCAGCCTTTTCATGGCCACATCTCTAATATGGCTTCTCCTAAAAAGGATCTTTCCTGGAATGAGTATAAAAAAACAGACTTAGAAATTGGTAGAAAAGACAACCAAATATGATTTTTTCCACCCAGTCACAATACACATTGCCACAAAATGCTTTTTAAGTACTGTCAATGATGCTACCATCAAATGGACCAAACCTTGTAAGTAAGATGCCAGAAGACTGCTTCACAATTATGAAGAAAGTATACATATGTGCAACATGTTTTTCACCCGAAATCATTTTGATTTCGCCAAATCCATTGTCCCTCAAAGCTCTGCTAAATTATCCAATATTTATGACCACAAACTCTGATTGGCTGGTAGTGCAGCTCCCACGTTTACCACCAGCCAATATGAAGATAAACTACAAAAGATTTTGAAAATTATCCCACAGGGCATCTTTACCTGGGTAATAGCAGCAGTTTAAGACCAAAAGAGACCAAAAGAGAATATATCTCTCTTTCTGGTCCTATAAAATGGTGTCTGATGCTGAACAGGAAGAACAGGAACCCGCTGATGCACAATTAAGACGTAGTTTTCCTAACAAGCTAATATTTTGTTGTTGGTGGGTTCAGCATACAGTGAATACAGTAAATTACATGAGCTGACTAAATGAAGAAGCTGTGTTTACAGCTTCTTTTTTTTTTACAACACTAATGCAGCAAGTGTTCAAGGCACACTTCCAACTGTACCGCTGTCGTGCTCCTGCTCAGCTGCAAGTTCCACACTCAGCATAGCGATGCACAGGGGTGGGCTTATCTTCATCAATCTGCCTTCACAAGTGAGTGGGATAACACAACACACACGGTTTCAACATGCTCGCACTTGAAGTGGGAGAGTCGGTTAAATAATAACATTTAAAAATTACAAGGATTGTAAGCCTCCCAATCAATCCAATCAGCCCCAAAGCTCATTTTTCTTGTTTTCCATAATATTTCCAAGTTAGTTAGTTAGAATTCCACAAACGGGCACAGACACAGTGGTTTTAGAAACACGGTTAGTGAATGTGTAAGGAGCTGGATAAGGGGTATTCAACTAAAATTTAAAGAGTTACATTGATATTTTGGAAGCAAAAGTCCAGAACATTATAATGTCTATTTACTGTGATATATTATTAAGTAGCCTGTATGTAATCAATACTTGACTGTGAAATCAAATTAATTCATCACGGTACAAAAAACTTTTGACAAATTTATTGTTATGTGACATCAAACTGAGCATATATTTACAATGTTGTCTAACTTATGATATAAAAGCAGGGCTGTTTTTCAAAATAGGCAAGAATAAAAATGTTAAAAAAAAGTGCTTAACTTTGAAAAAATAAAATAAAGGACATCTTGACTCAAAAGTCTCACCAATGTAACAGGTAAAAAATCTGAACATATCCTAAAAACTGAACAGTTTCAGAGGCTAATGATCTTCCCCTCATATATTTAACTCCCCCACTTTGTTGCTCAGTGAGAAAACTGAGCTCTACCTTGTCCTGCTAGAATTTTAAACCTGGGCTTGAATGGAGTCAGGGCCATTCTCACACACATGTGGAGGTGGTCAAGATGTGCAGGGCTACTTTCCTTTGATCTGGGAAAGCTGTCGCAGGGACCAATTTAAGCCAGAAAGTGAAATGTTCAGTTCCCACAATCTGCACTTTCAGGGCCAGATCTGTTGAGTCGCAAAATGTACCGCCTGTGATCCACAGAGTCGACTGGCTAAGCAAAGTCACGTGGGATTGCTTAACTTGCATTGAATTGGCCAATGCACTGTGTTCTTGCGTCCACTGAATAACTACTGTAAAGCTCACAATAGCTGCGCTGTTTAAAATTAAGGTGCCTCGCTAGATTTTGAATCAAAACGTTCGGTTTGGTCTGTAGCTCTGGGGCCGTATGGGACAGCTTCTGGGTCCGGATCCAGACTGCAGTACGCATGTTAGTGACCGCTGAGCTAGGTATATATATATATATATGAATAAATGATTCTGGCGAAAAAATTTTTACTTCCCTATCCTATACAAATAACCAGAGGCCCAGGCAAGCTGTGCTGCAATACCAGTAACAAATAATGGCTACAAATAGAACTCTTTAAACCGTCTGACTTACAGTAACAGTATGCAAGACCTCTCAGAGACAGCCTCTATTTCCACCTCATTTTAGATGCTGAAGTTTGTCCAATAAATTCAAGGAGACAGCTTTAATTCATACATAAGCTGGGCAGGAAGTCAAAAATGTAATAAGATCCCAAATGTTTTTAAAGTAGACTTGGTGAAACGTCCTTAATTCTCAACGCTCAAAACTACAAATTCTTTTTAGCATTTACAGGCACATATAGACTGTGATTATCACAGTGTCTATGAATATTATTGCCATTGTGTCATGTTGGGTGACAAAAACACCCACCTGAGTCCAATCAAGTGTGCGCTTACATGCATCTAAGTCACCAGTTTACTCAGAGAAATCGCCTTTCTTCGGAAATCAGGGTATGAAGATTACATGTGCTTGAAGCTTTTGTTTTGTCTGTTTATCATTTTCTATTAACCAACAACTATTTGATCCACATTAAATCTAAATGAAATGTTTTGAAAGAAACACTGAACCTGCAACTTTTGGTACTGTGAACTCAGCATCCCTACACCTTTGAATACAATATGAGACATATAATAGAGTCTACATGATCCGACCAGCCTAATTTCTCACCTTTGCAGAGGAGAACATTACTGCATTGCCTGCGGGAGACTTGGAAGGAGATTAAATAGATGAAGAATGGGAAAAGACAGCCTAAATCTCTAAGGACACACTGGACACAACCGAAAAGAGAACTAAAGAGATTTGAAAGTCAACCCCCAGATGCCTACTTCACGTCCTCCTCTCCTCCCCTCCGTACTGCTCGAACAGAAAGCTTTTTTGACAGTTTTCCAAAGCTCTCCAGGGTCAGGAGAGAAGCACTGACTTAACACTGCTCACTCTGTATGCACAGCAGCTCACGGGTGCAGCCTACGAAAAGGACTTGTGTGGGGACAGAGCGAGGAAGGAGGCCAGTAGAAGCTGCTGCCTTGACACCTAGCTGGGGCAGAGTAGATTTTATGGCAAATCTGTGAGCCAGCAGCGATTAAGTGTATCGAACATCTTCTGTTTTTTGAGAAGTGTGACCACACTTTTTGCACTGCCTGTTCAAAGCAGTATTATTGGGGCATTTTGCTGTGTGGTAATTGTAGACTGTCCTTTATGCCAGTCCTGGATCAGGCCCTGTCTGTATAAAATGGGCGAGGGGGAACGTTTTTACTTCAGAAACAAGCCATCGTTGACCGTTAGAGGATGATTGCAATCGAATTTGAATTAATCGTATAAGGCTTGAAGAAGAAAGGACCAGTGGGCGGCTACTTTTCATTAAGTTAAAGATATAATAAGATATGTCTGTGTGTTACAATTACTGTGTGGTTTTTCGTTTTAAGTGAGCTGCTGACTTACATGCTGCACACACAACTTCATCAGCTGCCAATTGTCCCACCGGTGTAATACATTTATGTCGAAAAGAACAGTGGTTGCCCCTCTTGCAGACAAGAGATAAAAATGATATGAAAGAGGTTGAACCAACAAGGCCATGGTAACTGTTATTTTTGGTATTTTTGTATATTTCTGCTGACTGGGGAATGCAAAATATTCGGCTCTACATACTCTTTAAAATACTACTGTGGCTGGCAGAGAGCTCTCCAGCAGAGAGTAGCCAAAAACATATACCACTGATCTATCATTAGCAGCCGAAAGAAAAACGTCAACACATTTTTCAAACTGATAACGTACTTCTGGGATGCAAGTTCATGAAAGATCAGCACCTCTTCTATCACGCAGAGGCCCTAAAGAAACAGAACCACATTCCACCTTGGCTTTTGATGCATAGTTTAAACAACCCCAGCATTAGATAACTGATTAAAAGCATACCAGCCTTTTTTTTCTCCAAAAGCTGTCTGGCTGACACAGACATAGGTCACCTGAGAGGCTTGAACATCCCTGAATTTTTAAATGTCATGTTTTAATCTATGAAAAGAATCTACCACTGTAAAAGGCTTTCGAATGACTCTGTATATATTAGCACATGCCATGTAATCTTGAGATAAGAGAAACTGTTGACCTCCTGTATGAGATAAAGATAAAACATAAGGTAACTGGCCAAATTTAGGACTTACTGGAAGTCAACCCTTAGAAAAACGAAGCAGCCGGGCTTTGGCTGTGCAAACCTAGTTGAAAACGAAGCAGAAATTCTGCACTATGCACACATGCAGACAAGCCACTTTGCTGATGTGGAGATACAAGGGGAGAAAAAAACAGCTTGGGGCCTTGAACAAACTAAACCAAGAAGGAAAAACCACTTCCGTGCCATGTTAGGTTGGCCTCAGCCCACAGTCCAGACTCATGCTCTGTAAGTGAATGATTTTGTTGGCCTTTGGGAAAGTTCCTCAGCATTATCAGGCAGCTAAGAATGCTTTTCAGAGACGTGTAGAACCATATCAGGGCTCTGACACTCATTCACTTACGGTGGTTTCCATTAACATCAAGCTACAATTACAAAGACATCACAGTGAAAATCTTACAAGATGCAACACAGTATTTCACTTTAGTGTCTGAAGAGCTCCACTGAACCAGTTGGGGATTTATGTTTAGTGTCTTTATGAGGGGAGCTTCAACTGCAATTCTTAGAGCAGAGTGAGAGAACTTACAGACTCACAACTCTTTACTAGAAGAAAAAACAGATAAACTTTGCAATCCACCACTATAAAAACTACCATAAGAATATGCACAGTCAGTATGGAATGTATGACTATAACAGGGATTGTAGGGGGATAGTATGAAAAGCAGTTTTTTGTCTTCCTTCCCTCTTCGCTGCTCAGAGTTCATCAAACAAACTCTCTCTGTGTGTGTGTGCATGTATTCTCTCAATGAGTTCCAGACCTGCAAGGCCACAAAATCCCCACTCATCCCAAGCTCGGCAGGGGAGATGTGGGTGGGGTTTTCGGGTGAGGCTCTCTCTTAAACTCACATAAAATTTACTGTCAGTAGGAACTATAGTCGGGCCTTATTTCTAACAAATTGTAATTACCACTCGACATGTAGGAAACTAATGAAAACTTAAAATATTAAATCAATACTTTGATATCCAGCGTGACAACCTAAAGCTCCCACTCTATTCTAGAGGTAACGTCTAATACAGTCTGTATAGACCACATACTGAGAGTTCAAGCTGAATGTCTGCAGAGTGGACAAAGAAAAAATCTTGCTTGGTTCACAGAACAGTGAGGTTTTAACAAATTATGGTTTGTACAGATTCCTCTGTTGCTAAGTTTTGTGTGTAGACAACTGTCTTGCTGACTATCACAGTTGTCCACATTTTAACCCACTGTGTGCACGTGTTTCTGAGAGTAATTTTATAAACTGAGACAAAGACATGACAGTAAAGCAAAGGGGACAAAGAGTGACTGTGGCAATAAAACAAAAACAAAAAAAACAGAAGTGCTCAAATTTCTTTATTTTTATAAAAATGTTTATTCTAGACAACTCATAGTTGTGTACGTGTGTGTGTGTGTGTGTGTGTGAGAGGAGGGAATGCGTGTTTAACTCTTACCTGGTAAGAAAGGAATGATCCTGCGCTTAGGATCTTTCTGGCCTCCCTCCACCGGGAATTTGTCCAGCAATTCCATCTAGAAACGCCACAATTGATTAAAGGTTAGCAGCACACAAACTTACACATAAACATACACACGCATTTCACATTACAGGATAGCTGAGGCTAGGACGGGTTTCCATGATTACAAATCAGCTCTTCCTACAAGGAATTCGACCAATAAAGGGAGGCCTGCCATTGATTAGAAATGTATTGAGCAGATGGTCTGTTTTTTTTTTTCCTCTTTCTACATATGCTGCTGTAGCTAAGACGCTGTTAACAGCAAGGCACTGCTGACGTAGTGGAACAATTCTGTTCACATCATTTTCAAAAGCACAGATCTCTTGAGGACCATTTCTCCCAGCTGCACGTGATCGTTCCTTCTTTCTACAACTCGTTTTGTCTTATTGTTTTTAATGCCAACATCTTCCTTCCTCTGTCATGCGGAACAACAGGTAATATTTCATCATTTTGGCCCCTAAGTCTTCTGTGTGAAACCTGGCCATTTTGGCAAGTAAAATCCAAGTGTGCACTCCAACTCAATGCATATTTCCAACAATGGATCCCCTCTTTGTCTTCACCTAAATGGCCTGAAAAACGCATGTGAATCTTCAACACCCGAAAATTGGAGTTAGGAACATGAATTTAAAAATATATAAAACATAAATTGGCTAAATTGTCCCCAGTTTGAATCCCAAGCCAGCTGCAGCCTGTCTTTGTGGAGTGTGAAAGTTCTCACTGTGCTTGTGTGGGTTTCCTCCCGCAGTCCAAAGACATGCACATTAGCTTAATTGGTGACTCTAAATTGCCCATAGGTGTGAATGAGAGTGTGAACGGTGTGAATGGTAACTGAAATCTGAGTGGTAATAGCTCTTCTGCTACCAACTAGAGAAAATTATTTGTCATTTGTGTACCTGCCGTAGCCTGTTGAAGCAGTTCCTTTTTACTTTACTTTCTTTTTCGACACTTGGTGTGCTCTTTTTCCAGAGTGTACGGAAGTGTGAGTGTGAGAGCTGCACTATGGACTTCGTCTGCTGAGACTTAGGCCTTTTGGAGTGCAGGGAGCACTATTGAAAACTATTGAAGACCTTTTATTTACTCTGTGGAGGCCTGGAGTGGCAACACAAAGGCAGACAGGAGGAGAAGAGAGAAGTTTTTTTAGTTTTAGATTGTACATACTGAATTGGATTTTCTTTTGCAGTACAGTGCCCATTCTCTGCTGCTGTAACATGGGAATGTCCCCACTGTGGGACAAATCAAGGTTTATCTTCTCTTATCTAATATAATTAAAGATAAAGAAAACAGTCAGAAATTACTCTCTCTGTGCTCTGTGTGTTGTGATAAATGGTAACATGACATGATTTATCTACCAAGGCTGTGCCATACAAAACTATTTTAGGGTCAAAACAAACAGCCTCAACAAATATGTAAAACTGGGATTATTTTCATTCCCTCCACTGTTAATTCTCTGAACCTTGACTGGTATGTGAAAGTGATTTCAAAAATCTCCAGCACCAACGTCCAAAGAGGGTCAGAGTTTGTACTGTTGTTTGCTCTTCATGGGTACATTTCAGATGAGATATGTTTTCACAATTAGTCTATTTCTAGGCCTATAAATAATATTTCTAAATCTGGCCTGCTGGTACCAATACAAAACACACCATCTCTGACTGGGCTATGCTGATGCACATACTTATGAATCCAATTTTACACGTCTGTGTCGTGAAAATAGACCATATGCATCTATGCCTAAATTATCTGTATATGCTGCATCTTAACTGTTTTCAATGTGAACAGAGACTGTTTATTCCAAGTCCAAAGTTGGTAGGTTTAGGTTAAAATATTATAATTATATAGGTCTTACAGAATGTTTCTAAACAACAGAAATAATGTGAAAACTGGATACAAAAGTTCCATTGGCCAAAAAGATTGCAATGCCACATCTTATGTGGGAAGGTGTAATATGAGGTGAGGTGATGAAGAGATTATGGAAAAAGAGACCTAGGCCATATTGTATTTTGTAAAACCTTTGATGGACTGTCTCTTGTCAGGTGTCAAAGACACTGATGGAATAACTTGAACCTAAAACAACAAAGACATATTCACAGTTTGCCCTCTTGCAATTATGATCCTGACTGAAACAACTGTAAGGACAAGTTAAATATTTAAAGCTAACTGGAGACAACATTAAATCTCATCCTTCTGTCATGATCTGTGAAATAAAATATACATTTTTGTTTTAAAGTGCCAGAGTAGTGGCACAGCCAAAGGTTGTTTACCATTTTATCACAGTTTGAAATGATGAATAGTTACAGACAGCTAGACAGGAAACATGATACATGTTCAAGCATAAAAGAGGACATATGTTTTACAGGTGAATGAATGTTCAGCCCTGTTGTGTTGGCCTCAGTGCACATTCCAAGCATATGTATTGGAAAAGAATGATTTTCTTGGCTGTTCTGCAGCAATTCAGGCATCTCTGAATCTTTCTCAGGGATGTGCATCACCTTATCTGAGATCTGAGAGTCACTGTTTTAAAATGTAACATCATTCCTCAAACGCAAACCGCTCCACAGTGGCATGCTGTGTCATTTCAAATCCGTCTTGGCTTGTCAGCAGCTCGACTGAAGCAGCTGGGAATTGAGTGTCTTTCTCAGGGGAGGGTTTATTGTAATTTTCTACCACTTAAAATAGGAAGACTGAATAAAGCTACAACACTCACAAGTCTTTACTAGGAGAAATAACGGAAACTGAAGGGTGAATCTTAGGCTCCAACAGTAAAAATAGATAAGAGGCAGAGAATAGATACTGTAATAGCAAACGTGGTCAGAATATTGTACATCTGGTTGTATAAGGGAATAGCATAAACAAAATGTGCTTTCTGTTAGTATCTACTACTTGTCTTTCGGCTTTTCCCATCAGGGGTCGCCACAGCGAATCATCCGTTTCCACCTCACTCTATCCTGGGCATCTTCCTCTCTGATACCAGCTAACCTCATGTCCTCTGTTAGGACATCCATATGTCTCCTCCTGGGTCGTCCTCTCGCCCTCTTGCCTGGCAGCTCCATCTTTAACATCCTTCTACCAATATATTCACTATCCCCCCTCTGATCCACTAGACAGAAAATGAAATTGCCCTTTGTTTTGTCTTTTTCACTCATTTACTTCACACTCCTGGTCTTATTTTATAATACACAACGCTCCTCGTTCAAGCAGTTAATTGTGATTAAAGTAATGAAGGTAAGTTTAGATTTATAAAACAGTTTCTTATTTAGTTTCCATCTAACCTGAGCTTTGGTGTCGAATTATTCTCGAACTCTATATATCAAGCCACATCCAACTGCATTTAAATTGCTTCTCAGTGGCTCTGATTGCTAAAACTTAGCACCACAAAGTCCTCTGGAGAAAAAAAAAGAAAGAAAGCAGAAAATGAGTCAATCTTTTTGTCTAGAAAATTCAAACAGGTGAGTAACATTTGAAGATTCATTAGGTACAACACAAAGTAAAGAAGGAATTCAGAAACAGAGAAAGGGAGCACTAAACTCAAAGCATCAGCACTGACACAAAACTATCTTAATTGAGAATCTATAAACAGAGAGACACACGCTGAGAAGCCAGTACCCCACACACTGTAATTGTTCCCATGTGTCTGACTGGGAGCCCAGACACACCCAATCTCAGTGTTTACTCTAAACCTTGTATTCACTCTGTAATCAGAGCCATTCCGACAAGAAACGGCATCTGGAGAGCCTAAAGATGTCTCTTCAAAATACCAGTTAAATCATGCAGCCAACATAAAATATTCATGCTTTACCGGGAGAAGGATGACAGGCCAAGGTGGAACACAGTCAAACTCCACATGACTTTCCATGTCTACAAGGAAATGTGTCATTTCAAATGAGATCCTGGTGTGTTTATTCAGTTGGTACTACAGAGATGTTTTCGTGGATGTAAAGTAATTCACTAACTCCCCAGCATGGCACAAAAGCTGTGGTGTAATTGTAAATTAGGCAGTTATAGATAAGTAATAAAAATTTAAACCCACACCTGCAGTGCCACTTTTTCAAAAACCTTTTGACTCGGAATTTCAAATAGATACTGACTCTTACTTTACGCGTGATGTGGATATACTAATGAGATTCTAAACCATGCCTGCATGACAAACATATAGATTCCCGGCAGCACATGGGAGTTTTAATCTGTCAGGAAACCAAATAGTTTTGAAATAGAGTGAAAACATTACTATGATAAAAAATAATATGCAACTGTGTCAATATAGATTTTATCCCTAATAATGAACAAAAAAACAAAAAACATGTTTCACATTTTACTAGAAAGACCTAAAAAACTAATGTAGAGATGCAAAGAAAATGATTTAATCGTCATCAGTTCACTTTACCAGCCTGTTAATATGCCCATGATGCTAAAAGCTATTTCATTTACCAAATTCTTGCTGATTCAGAGAACGATGTAATGTTATGTCTAGTCCATATCCGCTTCAACTACATTCTTATCTTTCAAATAAAAGGCTAATAAAGAATAATTGTGAATCACCCGGCCGTGGAATGTGAGTATAAAATTTTCCAAGAACAATGACGGCTCTCTTTACGATATCTCAGTAGGCCCCCCGACTCTTTTCCTCCTACATTCATGCACTGTATGAGGTCATTTTTGACCCTTTGTGGACAGACATGCTGCAATTAAACCCTGCATTTGAAGTCAGCTGAATTCTTAGTCCAATTATGATGAACTGAGAACAAAGACATAATTTATTGTCAGCAAGTGTTAACAATTTAATGTACTGTGCATTCTAATGCCAGGTCCAGGACTTTAACACTTACCATCTTAAAAACAGTAAGAATGTGACACTAAACTGCACTTATAACATGTTCCCACCACATAAAATGCAGCCAATCTAGATATAGCCCACATTTTGTGTTATTTTTTTCAAAATTTTTTTCAAAAAATCCTTTAAAGTTGTGAGGACTGGCCAAAATGTCCTCACTTCCCAAAAATGTCCTCAATTTGTTGGTAAAAAAAAAAAAAAAAAAAAAAAAAATTTGTCCTCACTAAGTAGTATCTACAGGAAGACACACACAAGTTCATCCAAACACTGATTACTGACAGGTTATTCATGTTGCCAGGTTAACTTTACATCTGGGATCAAGTCACTTCTTTTTTGCTTTTCTTTGATGCTTCAATTCATTTTTATGTTTATTGGTCTTAAGGTGCAAAAACCTGGACTTTCTATGGTACAGATAATCCACTAGGTTTTTTTTCAATACACTGTTGTGTATTTAAAAAACTAAACAAAATTTAATTAACCACATATTTCAGAAAGAAGAAGAAATGCCATCGAGTCAAGCCATTTGTCTGGCTGATTATTATTCTAATTAATCTTTGAAGACTGCCATTGGAACAAAAAGATGAATAAACACAGATATATTTAAATAAAACCAGAGATGATATTACATTTGAATTTAACCTGGTCAGCAATCATAAACAAACACAAGGGCCAAACATTGTTGATATTGCTAATGTCTAGAGCTATGGTGATGAGATCTGTGTATTCTGTATCAAGTCAAGTGTGACTCATATTTCACTGAATTGTGTAAAATACAATGTCACCAACTATAGCATGGTTTAAGTTATTGTTCCTATAACACTGTTCTGATTAAATATGCTAAACAATAGAGTATGATTTAGTCTGAAAATGGCCAAAGATACTGTGAACAAGAAGGAAATGAGCACACTGTTGCTGTTTCGTGAAGTGTGCAACAAGCAACTCCTTTGCTCTAAGCAAATGAATATACCCACCCTTCGAAGTTTTGTTATTTCATTACTGCAGATGGAAAATATGTGACAGCTGTGTAACTCTCTATAAGAAAGAAGCAAAGTATTCCATTTTTCCTACAGCTTTAAAGTAAGCGTATCCTTTTATCCAAAGAGACTGGGAATGGTGATAGACTAGGCTTGTGAACTTGAGGACACGTATGCAGCATGGAAACAGTTCTCAGTGACATGGAAATAAAATCTGCAAGTGTGATCCATCATTATAAAGCAGCAGTACAGTCTATTCTTGTTCATGATTTCACACTTTAACACATTAAAACTCCAGCAGATTGTATATTAAAATGCTAATTGTCATTTGCCACACTTAATATTTATAACAATTCGCAAGACTTTACAGAAACTCACATTTATGCATAAGTGCAGGCAACAAATGCACCTCACCACTGTGTACCACTGAAAAAACAATGGGTATTTTTGCACTTATGCTATTCTGGGGTGGTACTTATTTTGAGACTCTTGTTAAGGCGCTGAAGGAAATCGTGGGTGAGAATTAGCAAACATATGAAGAACATCTGGCTCTCGATCAAGCATTGTCAGGAAGTGATTGTTGTCAGGCTTATCAAACACCAGCAATGAAGCAGGAGCCTTGTTCTAAAATTCTTCCAATGCATTTGGTGTCCAAACTTAATTCTATTCTATTTTGTTTCTCACCTCTGTTACCAGATAAACACTTTATTGTGAGAGCAGAATCATTACTAGGTGATTTACTCTAAACTGACAACTTATAAAAAGGTGAGGAAATGCAAATTAATGTTAAACTTCCATTTTTGTCTTTGGGATGTCTTTTTGGATTTTACCAGAAAAATGAAACATAACATTTAAGGCATCATCTCAGCATAAAACATGCATGCAAACAGCAATATTGATAACTTTACAAGTATGGAAGAATCTTAATAAATCTAAATCTTTTTGAAGTCTAAGAAGGTGACTAACCAGTCTGTGGTAAGTGACCACACAAAAAGCAACTTAAGTAGCATTGCTTGTGCATATGTAACTTTTAGCATCTCCTTTTCTCTGGTTCACACCCGTCCCTTTTGAGTCACAAGACAACAACATCAAGCCACAGGATAAGAAATGACGGGAGTAGATGGGTAACAAACCAAAAAACACATAAGTTAGGCCAAAGCAAACATTGTGTGATGGGAAATTAAGAAATGGTTTTGAGGGGAAGTGAATGACACATCTCTAGGTCACTATTCTGGCACCTGTGATGCCCAATTGTGTCAAACCACTATATTATTCCTCACCATAGTCCAGATACTATCAGGTCAATACTGATAAAATAACATATAAAAAAAAAAAACTTTAAATATTCAGAACTCGACAAAAAAATCTTTTAGATAAAACAAATTCACTTCACTTCATTAAAGTGAAGCTGAATAAACATGCAACTTTTCTGAAAGAAAACACCTCAGACTGAAGTTGGCTTATGCCAAACCCGATTAGAGATAAGAGACTCTTAATTCCCCCTCCCCCGTGAGTCACCTGCATGCGGTCAACAACGTAGAAAGCAGCTGTATGGCATGATCATGGTGAATGATCAGTGATAGAGACTATATCGATCAATATCAACTGATAATTTAAAGAGGAAATAAGAAAGATGATCAATTGACTAATCAAGTGATTATTAATTATATAATTAAATACCACCAACTTGTCTCTAACAATGGCTGCAATAAATCAGGAGTTAAAAGTATCACTGTTATTAGCCACTACGAGGGCTGTGGAGGGCATCCCAAATTGTAGGGCTCATAATTCTTACTCATGGTTTTAAGAGTTTGTGACTCTTAAGTTTATAACACAAATAAGTATTAAAAACACCATGGCAGATAACAGTCACAATACAATTTTTTTGGCAGGTCAAAAGACTGCTGCTGATAACACTACAAGCAAGGTACTCAGTGAAAATATTCTGGAATACCAGGAATGGATTACAGTCAGCACATTCAGGCACTAGTAATTAAATATTGCATGTGGCAATAAAGCAAGCTGTGAAGCAACATTACAAACAGTGACATTACAAATGATCAGTGCACAGACATGGTCCAGAAAGATGGGCTCAGACACGGGAATGGAGGCATGTCTTAACAGGGACAAAATACTCTGTACCTTGACGGATAACATTAATACTTATAAAATTTGGGGCACTTTGTTAACTGGAGAAACCACGAAACTGTCAGGATCTTAAAACAGTAGTGACAAGTTTTTTAATCATACTGCTCAGTACTAATATGTGTGAAACTGGACATGAATTAAATCCATCCATGACCAGTCAAAGACTTTGCAATAGAAAATAAATAAATAAATAGTGACAGAAATGATTTTTCCTGATGTCAGGTCATAGTGCCTTCATATACATTTACTACATTGATTTAATTCTGATTTTCAAGATACTCACTACCTGTCTCCTTGAGTGCTAACCTTCAAAACATCTTCATAGATATGCAACTTTTTGCATTTGTATCACTGAAGGCCATGATAACTGGTATAAAAGAGGCAAAGTGTCTTTGCTTGTATCGGAGGAGATGTGAAGAGAAGAGAAAAGAAGAGAAGAGTATATTGCACTACAGTTCAGTCAAGAGCAGAAAGCTACTACGTTATTATTACAATATGAAGATTACTGTTCATAGCTATCCAGGCACATTTATTTTAGCAAAGCCTACACAGAAAGGTGACACAATTAAAAAACAATTACACGGGTGATTGAAAAGAAGGTTTTTTGGCAGCTTTTACAAGCCAAAGTCACATTAATAGAATTTGTAATGACATTGTTTACATTCATCTAGTAACATTATATTTTATAGGCTTACAAAACCTTGGTGGAGCATTATAGTTCTTTATTCCATTGCTCATGCTTTGACTATTCTAATCAATTAAAAGGACTTAATCAAATTTGGGTTGACAGCGTGCCTTGCCTAAATTGACTGTGCTCATTAAAAGCGGCTGGCTTTCTGGATTTCCTGGAGTTCATGCTCTGTAAGCTCAGATGTGGCCAGCGCCCCACATCCATTACCTTCAAAAGAGGAAGGGCCACTATGATACTAATGAGATTCCCTCGTTGTGCAACGCATACTGCCAGCGTGATGCTCGAGAATGATTCAGACATTTCTGTGGTCATCAGTGCTGTGTCGTGACATTCATCACTGTCGTCTATTAACTTCATACAGGCATTTTCCAAGTCCTCTCACACAATATAATTACTAGTGTCATTTGGGTGGGGCAGGGGATGACTGGCTACAAGAACTAGGCCTACATGTGGATAGTGTTGAATGGAAAGAGTACTTCTATTCCCTTCGTGGCCGAAGCTAGTCCTCGCCAGTGAAAATGTGGTAACTTTTGACACTACACAGCTATTATTACATACAACTGCACACAAACACTCATCGAAAGAAAATCACTAGGACCCACCAACACAGTTTTAAACACACTCACCTGCAGGTCAAAGAACTTGCTGTAGCGTCTGTAAATGATTTCTGTGCTGCCATCGCTCCAGGACACTTTGATGATGTAAACCTGGAAAAGCAAAAGACAAAAATAACTGGGACACTTAAAACTAACACTTAACCATTATTGTCAAATGCTTGATAATCCAGAGCTCCTCTGGGCATCGGTCCTGAGTCACAGTGCCAGTAATTGGCAGCTGCGTGACTCCGAGGATAGCATGTGATAGAGCAAACAGCATAACTTGTCAGGCAACACTAGGCAGCAGCTCCTGTCATCATCCGTTCACATGAATGCAACAAGGATATCCGATTTTTCACATCCCAGTTCATTGGTATCACATCCTGCTGACAACAAAGTCATTATCTTCTCTGGATGCAGCAGTTCTTTCTGTGCTCCTGAGGAAACAACTGTGCCCCATAGAAGCCAGTTGTAAAATCATAATTTGTGAAAACATGAGGTCATAAGTTAACAATACCACAGTTAAACATAAAAAACACAAAGTATTCCCATACCAGATAAGCGTGGAGATTATCATCATTATCTATGTGAAACTAAGTTAAGTTAAAAATTAACATCTCAAACATGTGAAACCGAAACTTCCATCGGCCTTATATCAACATCAGTAAAACATCACAACACATCTAACCGAGAGCAGTTAGCTTTTTCCCTACAGTCCAGAGGCAACAGACACAGCACTTCATTCTCTTCTCTGGAAAAAGGAGAGGCAAGGAGGTGATTGGAAACTCCCTGGTGGATCACTGTGTCTGGCTGAATGGTGTTGGCCCCACTCCCAGACCTTGTCTGGCCTCACTTTCAGGGCACTACAATCAGATATGGCCATGGATGGACCAACAACAAGAGCTATATAGGCCATCAGGGAAAGTCTTCATTCAATAGAAAGAGTTATTTCCCAAAACATGATATATGCATTCCGGTGTGAGCAAATTTAAACGAGTGAAGGGTCAAGTTTACGTTAAGCAGAGCACAGAGGTATTCAGGGCATTCTGGCTAAATTCAAACGTCTAAAAAAATGTGTATGACGCATTGCTTTTTCTTGCTATCATTTATAAAAATAAAAAAGCCAAATGACTTTTTGTACAACAACTTTCTAAACTATTACAAATGAGGCACAACTCAAGCAACAACTAGCTCTTTGTACATTTAATCAAACTGATGCAGGGCCAGTGTGTTTAGAGAGAGCACCAAAAGCACAAAGCAACACGGGCTGTACCAGAGAGCAAATGGACAGATGGAGAAGACACAGGGCCCCGAAACTCTGCGTCCTTGACCACTAACACTCACAGCGGTACAAGGTCTGTTGGTCCATCACCCCAGGTATTCCACACATATGAACACACACCACCATATGTATATGAATGCACACACAGGCTTACACCGTGTACACAAAACAAACATGAACACCTGCTGAAGCCTTGGCATAGGTTCTTACTGTTGGCTCTCAAGATCATATGATGTCATATGTGTTACTTAAAGTGACTGTGCACTTTTTGTAGACATATTCAACCTACATGTACTCTATTCCCTATTGCCATCATTAATACAAGAATGATGGAAGCACTATGGTCTGTAAAATTCAGGCCGGTGAAAATGAGTTTGTCTTTTTGGCATTCTTGTCTCCCACGCAACCTTTGCCGTACCAGTGGGGCATGAAATCCCGCACAATCTTCTCTACCCACCTTCATTCTGCCCTGCAAAAAGTAACAGGACTATAGTACTACAACACAGGTACACTAAATTTGCTAAAATATTTAAACAATATGGGATGATGACCTTTTATTGACCTATATATAGTTTAGTAGGTTGAGAATGGCAGAGCTAAGATCCTGTGGGACTTTCAGATAAAGACTGACAAAATGTCAGTGAACAAGCAACCCGACATAGTAGTTGTGGACAAACAGGAGAACAAGGCTGTAGTGATAGATCCAGCAACATCAGAAAGAAGGAACATGAGAAGCTCAAGAAATACCACGGGCTGAAAGTGGAGTGAGAAAGGATGTGGAAGGTGAAGGCACAGGTGTTCCCGTGGTAATAGGAACACTGGGTAGCTCCAGCAGAATCCAGGAACAAAATCAGATCTCTGTCAAGAAGAGTGCAGTGCTAGGAACAGCTAAGATCCTGTGCAGGATCCCCAAGCTCCCAGGCCTCTGCTAGAGGACGCAAACTTGAAGGAAGGAATATGCCAAACCCTGCAAAGTTTAAGCAATTCTGTAGTTTACATAGCAACAAAACTGTAATTTCATCAAAATGAATCACTAAAACTGGCACAATTCCTTCCTCCTACTGTGACGACTTTCGAACCTCCGTCATCAGGACTTTCTGGTTATCAGTGCCTGCAGCTATGTTTTTAAATTGGAGAGCCTGAGGCATGACAAAGCTGGGATGCTCAATTTGACCCGTCCTCATGAGGATTAGTCTGAAACGGTTTGTGTACTGATTTGCCTATTAGGGTGTTTTCTGGGACCTTCCTCTATGATTGCACGTTCAGCAAGTACATGAGCTGTACTTGAAAAACAAAACTTTTATATTTCAAACTCTGTTATCCTGTTTTCAAGTTGATACAGAATTACTGTAGGTATGCAGAATTAGAGAGGTCATATGGAACATAAGTCATATCCACTTGATAAGCCAAAACAACTCTAAAAGCTTCCAACTTTAAAACCAGACGTTGCTGGTCCAGGACAGACCCAAACAAAGAACTGATCACGCGAACGATGTTCTACAACCTACATCACCACTAACACACGACACATGAAAAATAAAACCAGATTTGTTTCGGACGGTGTAACTCTTGTCAAACACCGTCAGAAACGACGGATCGGAAGAGCAGCGTGACTTCCAAGTGGTTCGAATCCTCGGCTGTGGAAGTCTGGCTGCCTCGTTGAACTGTAATTTGATCCGTTCTTTGTTTTTAGTTCACGGGACAGGAAAAGGAGACCGACTGGCAAAACAGCCTCGATCTATTGCTCAATTCCATCAACGTAGCGGTGTTGATGTAATGACACGGTGACACTTACGTAGTGCTTATTCGGATTCCGTCGCTTCTGGACGTCTTGGACGGTTACTTCTTGCACGGTGCGCCGTGGCATGACGTCCCCTTCTTTACCGAAAAAAAAAGAACAAGCCGAAATCCCCCCGCGGGGTTTTTCACGAGCGATCAAACCCGGTTGAGAAAGTTTGCCCGGCGACGCGTCTTTGTCATCCGCGTCGATCCGATCACTGGCTTCTCGGCGCAACAAATGGCGTTTTCCGCTCAACTGTCTACGTCAAATTTCCTGCCCAACATGCAGCCGCTCGCCAGCCAGAAGTTAATTTGTCCGTCGGTTTCCCCGGTTTCTTGCGCCTTGTCCAGTCCCGCTGACGGCTCCAACCAAACTCCCAGCCTATCCCAGCTCGCCCACTCCCATTTCAGCAGCCGGGCCATTATTCTTCAGGACCAACCCTCCGGCGTCAGAGTAAAAGCCACAGATCAGTCGGTCCATCACTGGGGGTTTTATCATAATCCAAAAAGAAAGCAATATTCCAATCTGTAGATTGAGACCAGAGAGAAACACGTTAGTGATCAGATGGTAATGCACTCAAAGACACTGAGCCCATCTTATTTTCTCCAATATGTTTCCATACATCATCTTGTCTTTCTGACTTTAGGCTGTAACTTATTTACACTGTTTGCAGATTGGCTGTAACTGCAAAGAACATCTTACATTGAAAGAGCAAGTCAACCCAACTTTACTTTACTCAACTAAAAAACCCTGTCCAGCAACACTAAGCTAACTTGTCTGTAATGGTAAAGGTGTTATATTACTATTACGTATGTAAATTTGATTTATTTTATTTATGTGGCGAATTAGCTTACTGTTGTAGCCATTGTTTTCATTACAATTAGCGTTAGCAAGATGTTCATTATTGTTAGCATATTTACCTAGCTTACCTGCAGTTAGATCATCTTACCAATTAGTAACTTAGTTTAAGCAATTTAAGTATGAAGTACTTTGCTGACAATATAATCATCTAGTCATCCTTTACTTCTCTTTAAATATGTTAAATATGCATTCAACTGTTGAGCAGTTTAGGCAATAGGTTCATTTGATTAGCGTTTACCCATTAACGTTAGCTATGCAGTTTGTTTCAAGTAGCTAAGCTAGCGTGTAGCGTTAGCCTAGCCGTAAATTAGCATGTCATTCTTTTGTCTATTAATGATGTTCAGAAACGTCAGAACGTTGTTTTTAACACCTGTCGTTGCTCCGAATGCAGATGCCAAATCCAGAAAGACTCTTCAAACTTCATGACCGATCAAAAAAAAGTCCGTCCACTGAAAACGTCAAACTCCGAAGGAAAACAAAGATGGCGTCTCGCTGATCAGAAGCAGCTTGGTAAGTTCAATATTTCATTTGTTAAGGCTGGTTTTGTAAAGTCTGTTGTAACTAGTGTAAATGGGTCATTATGGATAGTTATTAATCTAACACAATCTTTAAATGACTTCCCTAAAAAAACTCACTTACTGAAATCTTTCTCTGCATTTCTTTTAAAGCAAGTGCTGATTTATTTACGTGACAAAACTCACATTTACTTTTCACTGTGTTATTCAACCCAGTGTGACCAAACCTCATCCTAGTCAGCTATTTTTAAAAATAAATGAAAGGAAGCAGCATGTGTTTCAAGTATTTTAGTAATTGGTTTCAATGTAAGTAGACTAATTTTAATTTTCTCATATGCACTAGTGTAACAACTAGCTCCCGGAGCTGTGTGCAGTATGCAAATTCACCACATGTTTCCTGATAGGTAAGAAATGTCATAATGCAACTAATAATAATAATAATAATAAACACATTAATTAAAGAGGAACTTTCCATCTGGCTGTGTCACATGAGGGAGCTGGATTCATATGATGTACTGGAAATGTGAGTTTAGAAAACTGCTGAGTATGTAATATTGTGTTATGTTCTAAATTTAGACTTAGCTGTAAGTATTTTATAAAATCACCATTTTAAGTAATCATAATCAAATAAAAATTGGACTTTTGTAGCCATTTGTGCACTGCTGACCAAGGTTGAGATTTTACTTTCATTTGTGTTGCAAAATAGCTCCATCTTTTGGTCCGTTGTACTTATTACATTAACACTGTATATGTGGCAGTTCTCTCTTATTTACATACAGCCCTCATCATAGGATTACAGTGGAGGAAAAATGTCAGGAGTCACTGTCTATCAAGTTGAGAGTATTAAGAAAAGTGCATCACTTTATTTTTAATGGGAAGTCTTAAAGTTATGTGATTCCCCATGTTGATCGCGTCACGATCTATCTCTGCTGTGTTACTGGAAACAACAACTATTTTAATCGAAAGCAGAAATGAAACCCCAGTCTGCATCATTCACTTGCATCATTCAAAGACATCATATAAAGACATTACCTCAAAAGGGTTACATGAGTCCTTGCTCAAAATAGATGCATTGTTGTGTTAAACTGAAAGGAGAAAAAAATTAAAGAGAATCATAATTTTTGAAAGTGGTCA
Organism: Channa striata; assembly: GCA_033026295.1. Lineage (NCBI taxonomy): Eukaryota > Metazoa > Chordata > Actinopteri > Anabantiformes > Channidae > Channa > Channa striata. Next base: position 4,581,477 of record CM065182.1, read on the forward strand.
GTTTTTCCAGGTAATGATAAATGCATAAAAATGAAAAGATAGAGAAAAACAATTACCCTAAAGCTGGCCATCATAATGGCCATGGATATGTTATTTTCTTGTGATAATTCTAGATATTCTTTCATGTTATCTTAGAAAACCAGGATTAAAAATATAATTTAAAATACATGCTCTCTGTGCAATGTATCCTTCCTTCCTCACAACTAATACCATTTCTTTCAATGTATGTGTAATAAAAATGTGATTTTGTTATAATTCAATGAAAATAGGTTATTTGATTTTCCACATGATTGCCCTCATGTTTTAGCAGTTAAGTTATTAGACAACTGAGATAAACTGTGCCCCCCCCATCTACAAATCAGATATGTCATGTTCTGCCCCCCACAGCTCAGTGTCACGCATACATAAATGTCTTGATAATGTATTGCACGGAGACCCCGTGAAGTTATCCACAACCATCCACAATGTACCTTGATACCTTGATTAAATGGTCTGCAAATGACACCAGACAGCTATGAGAAAGACACAAGACACTAGAAGACTGAATGATTGTATTGATGTTAGCTAATAATAAATATCAGCAATTATTTGGTGATGAGTTACTTTCTCAGCTAGCTCTCCTTGAGCGACAAAGTTAATGATACCTTTGAGGTAGCGGTTGCCTTTTAAAATGACATTTTTGAAAAGTAATTTATCATTATGTGGAAAAAGGTTCTGGGGCTGCTGATGAATGAGAGTCTGGAATTGAGTTACACACACACACAAACACACACACACACACACACACACACATACTCTCCTTTCTTGGAACAGAAAAGTGGCAATGCATCGTTCTGGACTGCACTGTCCATTTTACAAGCATGAAAAAAAGAAAGATCAAACGCTAATGAGGGGCCGAACATGAACCGTCCATTGGATGGACGTGTTCCAGGAGTTCAGAAGAAGACAGATGAAAAATGCCCTTTTACCTGGACCTGGCACCTGCTCTTTCAGCACCAAATATCTTTGCAGTCTAACAAACTTTAAAGGATAAGGCATTAGTTGTGGTCTTTGGAATCTGAGACATTCATTTGGATTTCTACAAATACATTTTTTAACAAACATTACTTTCTTTAGATGACAAGAAGAATGATCATGTTATTACAAGAAAATGAGCTTTTCAACGCTCAGATTGCAAAAAAACTTGTGAGGTTTTGGTAAAATGTGTTATTAGAAAGATCAGTGATTTGTGTTGCTATATATTATAAAGAGGAATTGGTGAGACAATTGTATAATGGCTAGAGATTAAATGTGATGGAAAATTGGAGGTTTTGATCACTTATGTTCATTATATAGAAATGTTAGTAATATATACTGTACTGATTAGATATCCGGGATGAAATACACAGAATCATGCAAGAACTGAGCTACAGTAAGAGGTAACTTCGGGGTAACTTGGACAAAGAAGAAGCATGTGAAAGTTACACGCTCTGAAGCAATGACCCAGCTTAGATGGCAGATGAAGGGTGAAGGGTCAGTGCAGCTCCAGGTGTGATGTGACGCCATCAGAGAAATGTTCCTGCAGTGGTAAAACACAACCAAAGGTTTCTCCCTCAGCCACTAGGCCAGTGTAACAGGATGAATGTTGTAAGGTCTTCACACAGGGCACAGGGCACAAAATGTTATAGCTTTGCTAACTTTTATTTTGCTGTTTTTATTTTTGAATTGCAGATTTTTTTCCCTTATAATTTAAGGATGGCATGACATTTTTGTAATTTATATCATATAAAACTGTGAAGTCAGGTTGGTCCAATTTGTCCTACCCCAGTTACTGAAAAGAGTATATGCACTTCACTTGAAAATCTCAGGATCTCATTTAGAGAGAGAGACTCTAGGATTTCTAGAGCCATCTCCTTGATGTGCAGTATGCAATTTTTATAAAAACACACAATTCACATATTGATAAAAAGGAATTTGTACTCATTAAATGTCAAAATAGTGAGTCTAATAATTGCTAAGGCTTAAGATCCTAAAAAGGGACCGTCTTGGTTTCACCGTTCCGCAGGCGAACAACAAGCGAGCTGCCAACTTAGAAACAAACAACCTAAAAGTAGGCTAGTCTACAAGACGCTCCACACCATCATTAAATCCTGCGAGCTCCTAATGATCAGTGTCTCAGCATTAATGCGGGTATCATAGCGAGGTAATGTGTCTCTGTGATGTCTAATCATGTCTGTGCTTTACCCAGAGATGAAAGGAGCTGACAGTACATGTGTTCTTCTGATAATACAGTTCAATTAGGGGTAGTGGCAGAAGGAGGACTAATGATGTTTACTCATCACTCCAGCGCTTTATCAGGTCAGGATGCTCTCAAAATACACTCACACACACACACACATACATACACAGACACAGGTATACTGTACGTTGCAAAGCCACGTGTGTTCCATTAACACAGACACAGACACACAAATGCTGATGCATCGTTTTGTTCTGTAATGATGGTCCGTAGTGGGGGGTCATTACTCATAAGCAGTCTGGGGGTTTCGCACTTAAAACCAACCCGGAGTTCCAACACCTCGGTGAAAGCCTCTACATCACTCTGTCTTTTCATCGCCTCATCACCTGCACCCCATCCTTTAACGTGCAGAGGTAACACTGCAAAGTTGTAGTTGTGTTTAAAGAACCTGCTGTTCCACCTTTTTTCAAACTCAGCAGAACTTTTAAAGCCCTTCTAGATGAAGTTTTAGGGACAAAATAAGTGACGTGCCTGCTCAGGACATACTGCTATGAATGGTAATATGGTCCCTCACATTGTTCCCAGGTCTAAAGAGCTGTTGAATGAATCATCATGTAATTTGGTAGAGATATCCCGGGAGCCGTGAAGATGAAGCCTAATTGCTTTATTTCTTTTATTAACTTGATGTCTCGCACCACCAGCAGCTTAAACTTTCCAGTTATCTGCTCACATATGGGAAATCTACTACACAAAATGGCACCATTATGGTTTCTCCACTGATAGTGCCGTCACAAAGCTGGTAGCATGGCTTTAAGCTCTTTGTCTTGTTGATTAATTGTTTATTTATCAGGGCATTTGGGAATCCAGCCAGCTTTAACATGAGAATTAAATCCGTCCATCCAGGGCATCGCAGTCTGATCCTGTGTCCAAGCACCGTGATGGCTCATAGATGCATACAAGTAGCCTTTTGCATCAGCATGTGGTGCACAAGGTTTGGGCTTTTCTGATTGGTCAGAAGTGCGTGCATCACTCAAAAAGCTTTTAGGTTTCTTTGATTTATTAACCATGTCTTTAAATATTTAATACTGTAAATACTGTTAGTAAGTAAGTTATTTAATATACTAAACAGATATAAGAAAAGTGTTGGTGTCAGATGATGCATTGTCAGCCTTGAGCCTAACACATGAAGAGGTTAATAATTTTCTGAAGTTTCTTTTCATTGCTGCACTAATTTCCATGTGCTGTATTATCACGTCCTTCTTTACATCATTGAGAAGTTTGACCTGTGGGGTCTTTCTGACTAACTAGACCAGCTAGAGAGCCTGAGAACGGAGCCTTGGCAGGTTCATCACCAGGTCCACTGCTTTATGTGAGCCATTACCTCTGCAAGAGAAGTGACAGAAAAATGTAATCATGCTTACATTTTAAATAAGTATTAACATTTGTCATTTTCTCACGACTAGTTTCATCACACAACATGCCTCATCAGAAGCCACATGTGGACCGTTTTGCAGATTATGCCACCCCAGAAATAATGCTGCCCTGTCATCTAATCTGGACTGATGCCGCATCAGTGGCCCTCTGATGACCACAGAAACATCTCCTTTTGGAGTTAAAAGCTCCGCAGCCATGTGCATCACATCACTCTGTTGTTGTGGTGACCAACACAAAAAAAAAAACTCCAGGCTCCAACTACAGAGAGGAGCATTTTAAAGTGCAAATGCATATTTTGAATAATGCACCTTATATAAAGGCAACTGCATTCATTCCATTCCAGAACACAAAGCAGATACAGTATATGTGACTTATTTTAACATCAGCTCAGTCGAAGTCACCTCAGGCTCTGTTCATATGGAAATAATGCCAATTACAGTAGAAAGAAACAACTCAAATGTAATTTAATAAAGTCTTTCATATAATTGGTTTGTCAGGCATTAACACACCCACACTAACATGTGATTCAAAGGGGAAGGCACACAGTACACAGCTCTTGCCTCTTGTGTGCCAAAAGAAGCTCAGTGTGGAGATTTCTCAATTACTGTAATGTTAGTTTTTTTTATATTTTCATATAATACGTTAAGTATTTATTTGGATTTACATGAATAATAGTGTGACTATACCTGGCGTGCAAAAGTGCCTCGTCTGAGCCCCTGAACACTCGTCCTGTAGATGAATCGCTTGTGTTGGCAGATGCCTCCCAGTCTAATGCAGCTTCTTGGTTTCGTGGAAATTCTCTTAATACCGGGTTTTCTTGACCGCCTTCCTGTGGAGTCACAGCCTTAGGTGTCCTGTCATGTGCTCTTGTGTCATTTCTCATCTCCTTGATGATGGTGTCTGTGTGTCAGGGCTTGGAAATGTTTCACCATTTCTCTCTTCTTGTTCTGAAGCGCATATTAACAGGATGCATAGAAGAGAAAGGAAAAGCACTAGTTCATACATACACTTGTGTCACCTAAACGTTTGTCTTGCTGTTGAATAATGAAGAATGGAAATTATAATTCAAAATGGTCAATGTATTTTTATATATTTATTTTATTAAGAGAATCATAATCTACCAAAGTTTATATCCATACTAACTAACTTTTTATAGATGTCACATAAATTTACATTTGGATAGCGTAGTGAAGTGCCCTGTTGAAAAACAGTGCTAGTTACTATATTATTTGTGCTCAAAGTGATAAAATGCTGCTACAAATTCAATTCATTCTCATAAACTCGTCAGTATTTTTGTGGCACTTTAGGAGTTCTAGCTACGTCTGAGCTCGCTGCCTGCTTGTTGAGAACTGTGTTACTTGTCGGCATGACAGAGTCATAGTTCAGTTATTCATAGTATGTTTTTATTCTGACAGGATACTGCTTATTGTGCCCCGACGTGTGTCTTTGATCCTCATTAACTCTATTAACCTCAGAGGCACAGAAAATATTTCAATCACGCTGCACTGGCACAGGAACACACGCTGGGCTCAGTTATTGAAAGAAGCTGCTTATCACTAGAAACCCTTAATTACTGGGAGAACGTCGAGCAGGATGGCTGGCAGTGGCATGGAGAAGCAATTCTCCTCAGCGCGTGAGTTAAAATTAGAAAAGGCAAAATTTTGAGGCTGAAATGGGGGTCTGCTAATTGTTGCAGGAGCAGCTTGGAATAGGGTTCTGCTGGGTGGCAGGGTGTTAGGATGCAGTATGTGTCACCACTGTTTGTGTAGGTTGTTAAGAGTGTCATTATACTGTTGCAGAGCGGCAAATGGGATGTTAGGGATTTTGGCAGGGTTCAGCTAGATGCTTCGTGCGCCGCTTGGTGTCATTGTTTAGGAATTTTGAGTCACATCCAGCGAATCTGGGGAATCCACAGCCAAGTTTTGTTTGCAAATTTGTCATTCTTCAGTCATACAAAATATTTGGCAAAATTCTTTACCTGTGAACAATGGAGAGCTCAAAGTAGCCCGCTAGTTAAAGTGGGTAAATGACAGCTGCATTTGTTTCATACTTACATTAATAAAAAGAACTACATTCATGAACACATGGATGCAAACCGAGACTGTTTACCTTCACTGTGTCACGAAATATTTTTCTAAGTAAGAGGATCTCGTGTTCATTTCGCTCAACAATCCCTCAGAGTCGGGTGTGCCCTAAGCTTTGCAGTTAGATGCAATGATGTACTGTTGCATTAAGCATTCAATCATGCTTTAAATATCTTATCCGCTCGCGCCAACAGCGATTGGACCGAACCCCCCACAAGGTTTGTGTTTACTGGAGTTTATAGTCTCCTAATAGAGCTCAGTTCAAGGCGATCTCCAGGGGCAGGCAGATATTTATACACCGTTTATTGTTCATATAATAGGAGTCTTATTATTGTACTCTGCTGAATAGCAAATTGCATTGTGTGCATGTGAGTGCGCGTACACGAGCACGGCTATAGCTGCGATTAGACGATTTGTGCAAGTGTGTGTTTTTATCCAGGCAAAATGTATGATGCATGTTAAAGCATGTGCAGTGTACATGTGGCATATTGTATTACAACATACTAGCATTGTCATCCCCCCAGAATCAGACCAGAATGCAAAAATCTGTGCAACACGGATAGACAACTCAAAAGTTCCTTTCTCGTATGAATTAGCGGTCTACTATGTTCCTTTTCTTCACAGAAACTGAATCATAAGAATCAAATCTGCAGTGTCTCAGCAATTTCCAACGTCAAAGGACCAACGAGAAGCAAACCAAATTCTGGCTGAACGCTGCTCGAAATTTCTAGCGAGAGCAAATACGCTCGCAAATCCTGTGGAGACGCTGTAGTGTGGCTGCAGGCACAGCGAGTAGAAACACAAAGCAGGGACTGTTGGAAAACCTGCCTGCTGTGAGAGCTGCAGGCCTGGACCACAGGACGTTCCACCGCTGTCAATATTGATACTGGCCTTTAGAAAGCACCCCCATTTACTCGCTGTATAGGGCTCACTCTATTGACTCTTTGTAGCTGCACTGAAAGTTACACAGAGCTAGTTATTGACCTCTGAGAAAAAGCTGCTGCAAGTAAGGCTTCACCAAACAGCCTTCAAGTTCTGCTTTATTACTAAATGAGCAATAGCACTGCACTCCTTTAGATTAGTTTTAAAAGTTGGTTACCACAAAAAATAATTAGGCAGTAATGTTATTTTGTAAATTGTACTGGCCCTCTTCCTCTCAACATCCCAGCACAATCAGCACTCTAATATTGTTTCAATTCTTTATAAAATCACCAAATATTGTAATAAAATAATAATATGCTGAAAGTCGCCAGGCATTTTGTTACAGTCTTTCAATGGCAGTCTTTAGTTCATATTGTCCCTGTTTGCTGTCCATAATTATGTGGTGGTGAGAAATGTAATTGCTGCCTGGATTATTTACACAGCTCTTTCAGTAGAATGCCAGTTTTATTTTTATCATTCTTCTTTTCCACAAGGTCCACAAAGGAATTGAGTTCATCGCAATTTTGATAATCTCTCTTGAGGTTGCAGCAGTCATGTAGCAAACATGGAGTAAAGACCAAGGCTCCAATTATACTGGATAAACTGTATAAAGCTCATATAAACCCATTAATATTTGCTGTGCAGTCTGCAGGGACGGGACTGATGTGTCAAGTCTCTTGCGGCTGTCAAATCCTGCTTCAGCCTTTTTACGAGACCAAAAAATTATCAAATAATTACTTTTAAAAACTTGCACAGTACAATGAATGTCAGGTATGATTTTCCTTCTCTCCACGTGGAAGGGGGAAATGTAGATACATGGATGCACATGTGCTTGAACAGAGTCTGCTTGGTGCAGAATATAAATGGTGAAAGAATTTCTTTGAGGATTCGACTGTAATTCAGTTTAGGCACCTAGTAAAGCTGGTGTGGCATAAACATGTTACACCTTCAATTTAAAGAACACAATATTCATAGTTGGCATAAAGACAATATTGATTCATGTATCGCAGAAGTTAAAAATTATGCTACACAAATCTAAGTGTTGCTCTTATCTTTTTAAGTAAACATGTTCCTTTAGGGCTAGACGAGTTTCACAAAGGAATGGATACTCGATTTCAGTTTGCTCCTTCCCCTCATTTGTATGTACACATGTGTCTCTCTCTACTGCTGTATAGTGGCGCAGATGAGGTTACTGTAGAATGTGAATGCTTTTATTCTAATTCCGAGCCGGTTACTCTGTCTGAATTACAATTTACTGAGCATGAGGGCACTGGGCTGAATAGGAGAGAGTCCAGTCTCTTGCAGCCAGGCAGCTTTGATAATCAAATATCCGGGCAGAGAGTTATAGTGATGCACCATATGGCTTAGAATTTGAAAAGGAGAGAGCGAATTAAAGAGTGAGCCAGGCGCATAAAAAACAGAAAAAAAAGGGTGGTGGGGGGGTAATGAGGAGGAGTAACACTGCTCAACTGTGGGCGTGTGAGTGCATGAGTGAGAGGAGGATGGGGTGAGGATGTGAAAGTAAGGAGGCAGGCAGAAACGTCTTAAAAAGACAAAATAAGAGGAGAAAACACAAAGATAAGCAAGAAAAAGGAGGGCAGAACAGACAAACAGAAGACGAGGAGGAAGCAGTCGAGGCTCCAGCCTGCATCCTAAACACTCTCTCTGAAGGGTTTGTGTTGGCTCTTTGAGAACCCTTTGATAAACACGGCTACTTAAATCGAACCGCACGCCACAGTCTTCAAACTCCTGGGAGGATAGGACTGACATTTCACTCCGGCTTCTCTGTCAGTTGGCTCTGGCATTTCAAGGAGATCGAGAGAGTGGAGAGAAAAAAAAAAAAAAAAAAAAACGAAGCCACAAGTGTTTCCTAGCAACAGTTTGCTGCAAAAACCTCTCTCCCCTCCCTTCCTGCTCCCTCCTTCCCTGAGATTCGAGTTGCAGCAATGCACCACTTGCTTCAGACCTGAAATACATTCTAATTCTCCTGACTCTCCTTGCCGCTGCCTCCTGTTCCCTTCAGCCAACTGCCAGGCCTGCATCAAATGACATTCAGGCCCCTGTCATCTGTAAAGAAAAAGCACACAGCGTGGCCGCTCCCCCACAGCGAAGGTTGACGGCACAGCAACCGAGAACCGCTGGCAGACAAAACATCGTCCGTACGCAGCGATAATTCAGCCTTTTCAGAAGCCCAGTGGTTACTGGGCATGAGCTTGACTTTTCCTCTTTCATTTCGCCCTGCTCCTCTTTCTGCTGCTCAGGTGAAAGGAACATCTCACAGAAACAGGCCTGTGAAAAAGGCTCTGTGGTTTGTTGATGGATCAGAATTGCTCCACTGGTCTAAATCCGCTTTCTCAACTCAGCGGCACCAGTCACACTCACTTGGCTCTGTCAATTTGTAAACATATTCGGGGGGTTTGGGGAGAGGGCGTTTAGCTGGCTGAGCAGACAAACCCAGCGCTGCAGGGCCGGGGATGCACCGTGTGATGCGGGTGGGAGCAGACAGGGGGCACCAAAGTCTGAACAATGTGTCTCACTAAAAGCCTTTCCATGTTTGTGAAGAGAGGAGGCTTTCAAAGGGTGTTAGCCGTGGACTGTGGTCTGGTGACACGTCTCTGTCTCTTTCTGGGTCTGCAGGGAACGGAACGACAAGATTTAGGCTGAGCATGTACTTAAAATTCACAAATGTCAACCCGTGTCCTTCATGCCTCTTTTAAATTCCCATGGACCCACAGAACAAGATAAAATCCGACATGAGCGGCAAGCGGAGAGGCAACGAAGCGCATGAGTGAAAGCGTTGGGTCCATCACCATTAAACACGTGGGTTATCATCCAATAAAGAAACAGCTTGCTATGTTATCCTCACCCATTTCATATTTAATAAGCACCATATCTATGGACCTGTAGGCACCTGCTAGTAGGCTTGTTAGGGAGTCAATATCCAATATTGTCTATTTTTGATATTGTTTTCACAGTTTGGTTTGGTGCACATTTTGTGATGGTTAGATTTATGGGTCTTCACACATAGTGTGGGCCAGTGACAGGCTTAAATTTATGCACTGTGCAGCTACAGCCGTGTGTGGGAGCCAATTGGGATAATCTTGATTTCAGCAGAAACTGAAGCAGAAAGCCAAGAATCATGATTCAATTCAAAAAGCTTTCCACAATGTGCACAGGCCCAGAGTGGGCTGAAATGCCGTCCCTCCAGGTCCACCGTGTAAGATAAGGAATGAAAGATAATGTCAGGTGAAAGCACCATTACAGAGGTGGTGGAAATGAATTGGGGTAAATTTAGGTGGGGTGCTGATGAATGCAATATAATGTTTCAAAGAAACGAAATGAAACTGATTGTGAATAGAAAAACTGCATATTACGCTGCGATGGCTGTACAGTGTTGGTTGCGGACTTCAAACAATTTACAACAACATAGTTTATTATGTGATGTGATCTATAACTTCTATATAGGGGAGAAACACTCACTCACTGTAATTCTGAATACTTCAGACATCAACCATCCATTCAGAGCAGAGCATGAAAATAATGTACTCAGTAGTACTACACAAGTAGGTATTATGTAATCTATGCATCTCAAAATGATGGGCTAATAATAACTAATAACTCACCATTTAATCACATGATAATGCTCCACTCAGCTTTTTATTCCAGAGCATTATGGAAATTCTACAATGCATGTCGGCATATCCAAAGAGTCACAATGTTCTTATAAAAACAATTACAAAAAGTACAGAGTTAAGTGTTAGCAATGCTCCATTGTGTTATCATATCATAATCATCATCATCTATAATGATGCTATTTGGTAAAACTAAAGTTTGCATTTGGAACCTTTTTTGTGTTCAAATGTCTCCTTTTGACACCAAATCACCAAACTTAGATCACTGTGGAGCGAGAGTGTGAAGGGTTAAACGTGACGGACAGAAGCCTTTGAACTTTGCAGGACTGGACATAAGCACAGCAGCGAACAGGACGGGCCACGCTGATGAATGTCGCACATGTCCACAGCCAATCATGTATGGATCAAAGTGAGGTTTCATCATCGGTGGATCACTGCAGAGGAGAGTGAGAATATCAAACCCAGCAGGGAGGGTGGCCAAATCACATGCCTTTGCTTTGATGAGGAAGAAGGCAGAGGAACACGGCAAAAGACGAGACGGAACTGAGGCACAAGACTGAGTGAAGACACGGCTAGAAAACACGGCAGTTAGCTGTGCCACCACGAATAGCGTCCAATCCCAGCAGAATGTCGAAAAATCAAGATGCGGACAGAGAGCACTGCTTTGTGAGAGGAAACCGTCGGATTCAGGTTCTCTTCAGCTTCCTCAGGCTGGATATAGGCAAGCAGCAACACGTCCCCTCAAACATTTCAGACAGCGCTGAGTAATGTTTGGTGTTGTTCAGGATTTATCCTCAGACAGGCAAAATGAGACTAAGACATTCTCCCCATGAAGCCCATCCCAGGTGTTAAATGTGGTGAGCGCAGCCTCCGCGGCCTCTGGATCGATTGGCCCGCGCCGTGAGGTGGCATTGATGAGCGATCAACGCAGATGACCCTCATTTTCACGTCAGGGATCGCTGTTGCGAGCTCATAAAGAAGACGTAGAGTTCTGCGAGGACAATACATTGGGAGGAAGTTTAAAAAGTCTCTCTGTCCAATCTAGCGCCTGCTCTCATCGAAGCAACATTTCATTTAAAGTCGGCTCATTAAGAAGTAGCTAATTACACCCACATTATCTATAATTACAGTGTTTTTACATCACACTCCGAAGATAAAACCCCTTCAATGCAGCTTCGATGTATAATTAGCCTTAGTAGGCACCTACTGCACACATAATTAGATAGAAATTGATACTAATACACCTGTCTACCAGGCAGACAAAACTAGTATGTGCAAAGACACAAACATTATCACAGAGATGATTATTGTTTGACTACAGTTAAAATCCTGCTGGGATAATACTGGAGAGGTGCGACGTGAAGAGGCTGACCTGCCGAGTATTGGAGGAGCAAAAACAACCAAAGAAAAGAAGCAGACGTCGACATTTCTTTAAATGAGCAAGTCGGGAAACTGCTTAGGGCCCCGAATAGACTGAGGTGGCTTCCATGGAATCATAATGTGACTGAATATCGACATCTTCAGTCCAGTGCTCAAAGTAGCCTCGTTAAAGCCTCTGCTGCAGTGACCCGCGCCGGCAAACCTGTGTGTTTCACCGCACCTGCCCACTACGGTTTTTCAGTTTGTGTCAAGGCAGAAACTGACAGGAAAGAACAAAGAATTTAAAAAATGGGAGACATGGAGGAAAGTGCAACAGGGCAGATTCAAGTTGGAGCAGCAGCTGACTCACTGTGCTGGACGCTTGTAACTTCACACTTTTATTTAACCTTTATTCGTTCAGGGAAATATCACCGAACAAAGGCCTCGATGCAACTTTATTCATAAAGTGCCAATTCACAACATAGTCATCGCGCGTACCTTATAATGAGACTATGCAGATGTGTAGAAACCCAACAAATCCCCTTGAACAAGCACCAGGCAACAGCGCAGAGACAAAACCTCAAGCAGAAGCGAGCTCAGGGTGGGCGATCATCTGCTTTGACCTGCTGAGGTGAGTGGACGGTGGAGAGAGGAAAGACAAGAGCAGCAACAAAACATTGGGCAGGCTGCTCGGAGCAGTGGCTGCACAATGGAAAAACCGGGACCCGGGATCAGAGGCCTCGCTCTAGGGAACCACCGTGGTGCAGCTCTCACACTGTCCAACCACGTTTAAACCTGCCAGTCCGGGGTTTAAACCGGCAACCTTCCAGTGACCACTTTGCTTCTATGACACAATTAGCACCAGAGACGACCGCTTGCTCTACAGCACCGTTATCAATAACAGCGTTAAAGTTGAAATGGACTTTGAGCAAAGATATGGGGTCGGATGAATAAACCATTTCAGCCTTTGCGTGTACAGACAGTACTTAGGGGTTTAAAAAAACATTAAAATGAAGGAATATTCAGGGATGTAAGATTCTTTAATTTATGTGATGGAACTGATCACTGTCCTCGTTTTCAGCTATAAATAAATCGAGCTGCATAGATTAAAGCCAATTTTATGTTATTTAACCAGTTTTTATATTAAAGTTCAGCACTTCTGAGGCTTTAGTTACCCACACAACCTCTGAACCTCTATGGGAAATAATAAGAGAGCGAGGGCATTTTGCATGTTCACCTGCTGATGACTTTTGACTGGGCAGCAATCCGTCATCTCAGGAAAATGCCAACCGCCTCCACCAACACATCTTTCTCTCCCCGTGGAGACGCTCGGGTTTGTCTCTGGCCAGTAGATGGTAGTAATGATCCACCAGAGGAAGCCGTTGGGGCAGACATGAGGCACGTTGCAGCGGCAGGAATCTCATAGGTTAATTATATAGCACTCTCATGCCAGGGAACGTGATCATTCAAACACCATCTAACTGGATGGAAACACAGAGAGCAATCGGGACAGATGCATAAAAAGAAAACGTGTGAGAGATAGATGGCAGTTTAAGAAAAGGAAAATCGTTCATTTTGTTAATGATGGTGTCATCGTGTTTGCTTGCTAATAATCTGCACACATCTTCTCCATTTGTCATCGCAGTTTCCAGTAGCTCTTTTTTTTATCACCGTCCACATGATGACAAACAAGACCTGGCAAAGCTGTTTGAGGCTGAGCTTGAGATGAAGAAAGTGAAGCTAGAATGTGTTTTTTTTCCCCCCAGGTGCACACACACACACACACACACACACACACACACACACACACACACATTTGTACATTCTGTGCCTTGCTCAAGGGGACAGCAACAGTGGGTGTGTGCGACCTCATGTAGAAGTAAAACAACCTGAATAAAGTTTCCAGCTAAAGCAAATTCATCATAAGAAAGTAATGAGCTCTGAAGTTTGGCTCAAGTTATTAGTGAGATAAAATAAGGTGTCAGTAGTTCAAACATTTGATCTTTTTACTTTTTGTGCTTAAGCCAGGACTTTATATTACAGCAATGAAAACATCTCATACGTGGATTTTACTAACTCAGACTTCTGAAGCCTCACGTTAGACTCAGCTAAAATTAGAAGGCACTTTTGCAATGAGTGAAGGCTGCGTTGGTCCCCGTCACTCGCACTGGAACCGCTTTAGAAAGGGATTTCTTCAAGTCCAGAATATTATAATTCAAATAAAAGCAGTCGCTGTTCAATCTAAGCATGTACAACAGGTTTAGTTCAATCACTGGTGACTGGTTTGGGGAGGACGCTAACGTTGTGAGCTCTTGTGGTGGTTATTGGCATTATCATCAGGTGCTGGAGGTGCAATGAACTGGATCAACAGTGATTAGTGATTATCATCCAAACGGTTGAGCGAGAAGTGTGGTGGTTCAAGGTTGCTTGATTCGACGAAATGAACCGTGGGCTTTTGGCTGCACACACCTGCCACATTAAGTAGCATGTGGGCGAATCCATCATTTCGTAAGTTCAAATGGTTTTTAATGCTGTCCTCCATGGGTGTAGCTGAGTTTTTAGCAGCTATTTACACCGTAAGCACAAAGGATTTCAGGTGTCTGCTGTGACACAACAAGTAATCCCATCATGCTTTGTCATAAAAAAAAAAGCGTGGGAGGTGGCGTCCGACACACAGCTCACAACACTCAGTGTAGCTACAGAAATGATATGTTATATGATGATATGCAGGAATAAAGCAGGACATCAGTGAAAGGTTCTTATTAATCGAACTTTAGAGCTAAGACACGAGTTGTGTCCACTTCACTAAACCACTTTTATTTAGGGCAAACGTTCAGTGGACCTCTCTGACCAGGTCTGTCCACTTTTCAATCAACATCTTGGAATCTTGGGAGTGTAAAATCATTTCTTCATTGGTGGCTTCATCATTACTGGGTTTTGCACCCAGCTAAAGGATGTCGCTCTGACTTCCCTATAATAAAACATTTCTCTACTTCCAACAGAATATTTTCTCCAGATGACATCACTTGGAGGAATCTTTAGTTCCCATTACGTCACTTGCTGAAAGCACTATGCAATCATGGTCGACTTGTTTTTCACAGGGTTTCTCCCCATGACATTATCTGAACTCCAAGTGATGAAAAACTCCTCCAGGTGATGTCATCCAGATCAGTTTTTCAGCTAGAAGCAGAGAGATATTTTAAAATAGGAGAGTCAGAGGGAAGTTTAAAAGCATGAATGTACATTTACACCCGAAACTAAAGCCAGAGAAACTCCAGTGCATTAGCAGAGAGCTGCCAGTTGTGCAAGGTCTCAAGATCTAGTATTGATCTGTTAACCAGTTTTTTTAATATATCAAAACAATTTATCAAAGCACGTTTTTTGAAATACATGTCAGCGATGAAAAGTCTTAAATGCTGTTGAATTAAACTGGACCAATATTAACAATAATTAAATATGAGCAAAGCAAATTAAACAAAAAGTAAATAACAAATTATATGTTTCCAAATGACTTCCTGTTTCAAATGTGCAATATTTATGTCAGATGCAAGAAAGGACTAATTAGTCAAGCTACAGTTACAGTTGGTTATTGAACCGGTCATATTTCATAAATATAAAAGCCTCTTGCATTTTCAGCTATGATAATGCACAAAACCATGAAGAAACACGAGAGTTTTATAGGCTGGTATCCAACAATCAGTCCTAGAAATATGTTACAGCACATAATATATTATATGGTGCATGTTTCAATGGTCATGTGAGTATTTCATGTGTGTGTTTATACTGTATAGATGTATGTGTATATATAGAACATTGCTAAATGAGGCAGCGAGTCAGAAAAAGAGCGAGTGTGTGCTAACAGTCCTGCAGTGTATAACCCTGGGCTAGAGGCATGGACATTGTTAACAAGAGTCATTAGTGTCACCACAGTCAGACATAAACAGTATAAAGAATGCACAGGGGTGCCTTTTTGCCCATTTAGCACAGCACAGAAAGCACTGACCAACTTGGTGAAGAAGCAGTGTGTGTGTGTGTGTGTGTGTGTGTGTGTGTGTGCGTGTGTGTGTGTGTGTGTGTGTTTGTGTGTAGAGATCCCAATTACGCGGCACTCCCACAGTGGCAATGTTCTTTCCCTTTCCCCCTGTGTAGGAAAACGGTGTTTTGTCACTGGAATCACCAGTAGTTTGAATATTTTCTAGGGTGCTAAGGTTGAAAAATCCATTATGTGGTGATACAAAAATCTACTGTACGCACCAAATTCGAAAGCAGAAATTACGCAGTGCGACAGGAACACAAAGGGCTGCAGCTAGTTTTGACTCGTGGACAACTACAGGACAATATTTTTCCCATGAATTGCTATAGTTTATTTACTTCTGTATCTCAACTGGTCATTTTGTTCAATATTGCTTTGCAATCATTTATTTTCCTCTGGCGAAGAAGATTCTGCAGACACAAAACATGCCCCACCAGAAAACACAAATTTGTGACATGGATGTTTTGGTTTTGAAGGAATTCTTGGGCATCATCTGACTGACAATGAACATGACTGAACATAATAACAAAGATAAATGGAAAGTATGTATGTTAGCGGTTGAAAAATGGCTTAAATAACAAGCAAAACCCAACTTATTGCTGCATGTCTGTCATTTAGCAAACAAATATCACAAACTCCGGAACAGAATAACACAGTTAACAGCTGTGAACCCGCCGGAAAGCCCCCTTTGATCCCCCTCTGTTCCACTTTTCTGCATAGGCTGCCTTGTGATGGTGACAGCGTGTTAAAGAGACCAGAGAAAAGCTTTAGAATTCTTTCTGAGAGGGAAAAAAGTTGGGGAAAAATGACGAAGGAAAGTTACGTGACAGGGAGGACGAGGGGACCTGAGAGTTCAGACAAAAAAGTCCAAAAAGAAAGAGACTGTGATGAAAATAACACAATGCGAGAGGGCAGGAGTCGCCGCCTGCTCTGTACTTAGATTCTCCTCCGTTAGGACTTTGTCGGTGGATGAGCGACAATAGGGAGCGACACACATCACCCAACACTATTCACCTCTGCAGTGATGCCTCCAATCCTATTCTCTAAAACTTATTTCTCTGCCAGCATCCCCCCCCCACCCCCTTTAGCATCCATAGAAATGTCCTCAAAACCTATGTGACCCCATAAAATGCACCACGGCTCTGCAAAGAAACCAGAGTTTCTAATCTCCGATAAGGCATCACATACTGTAAAGTATCACCTCTCCCTGGAGACTGTCCTGCTGTAAGATACGACTATACAGATCGTTTGTACCAGCAGCTAAAAATTCAATAAGGAGAGGCTGGGAACACCCACTGGGCTCCCACAAACTCTCTATTCTTAAAGATTTGTTGTGTTTTAGTTACAGTCACAGTTATCCATGTGTGTTTTGGTGGGAGATAATGTCTTCCACAAGTGTGGTTTCATAATATTTGACATGCAAATTTAATGAGCTGTGGACTGTTTACAGTGCGCTCATTGGATCTACACCACTATTAAAACCTGTGATGCTGAAATAACAAAGTCCAAAAAGTGCCAGCGATTCCTAACAAAGAAAGTGAAAGAAATGAAAGAAGCAAGTTATCCTGAACAATGACTCCACTTAACAAGAGCAAAGACGTGTGTGATGAGATAAGACACATAGGGCATAAAAACAATAACCGAAAGCCGTCATTGCATAATATTACCATCGTGTGCATAGGTTATCAGCAGCTGGGAGAGTGACTGCATCTGTGGGTGACTGGTCATAATTATTCTTACATGGTTTTTGTGTTAGGGAGCAAATCTGCGTCTGGAGAAGGTGAAGCGTATAATTTGAAAGTTGGCAATAAACCAAAGTCAGGACAAAGTTAGTCATAATGACCCACCACCTACACCCCGATAGGAAATGACAGATGGAAAAGTGATACTTCATTAGTGCTGCCACAGCAAGAATCAAATCGGCAGGACCAACAACTAAAAAAGGACTTTTCAGTGACAGAGTCTGTTCCAGCTCCATTACGCAAGTGAACATTTAGCACTTTCTCTGTAGTGTTTTACGATACAAAAGATTTAGGTCCTGGGGCGTTTTGTACGGCACGGCTGCTGCACAAACACCAGCCTGCATGTTAAGTTTAGCCACAGGATTTGGAAATCAATTCAAAGTGTGGAGAATAGACGAAATATCTTTGACTTTGGACAATTATGTGTTTCTTCTTAGTGCTTTGGGTGTTTTAGTGTTGTTGTTGTTTTTTGTCAAAAGAATAGTTCGCAAACAGATGAAAACGTTTTATTACGAGGTAAAAATTACCACTAGATATGATTAGATTGAATGGGAAGCATGAAAGGATTTTGAGATAGTATATTTGAGATATAATAACACATTATTATGTTGATGTGCCATTGGCGAACACACACACACAGACATGGAAATGACCGTACACACACGCACCGTATCATCCGTTTGTGCTTTTTTAAACTAAAGACTAAATCACACACACAGAGAAGCATCATATCTCCAGTGTTCACCTTGACTTAGCAGAGGGCTGTTTTCATAAATCCCTCCTTATCTCAGGTCTCAAATGCAGCAGGATATATGAGCGTGAAATCTGACTGAAATATGTAACACTATCAGAGGCAGAGATGGGCACACCCACGCTGCAAAAAAAATCAATTTCAAGAAAAAAAAAAGCTTGTTTCTAAGAAATTAGTTATATTCTATTTGTTAGGATGAAATAAAATAGAAAAAAGCAAGCATGTTTGTGATTAGAAGAATAATCTCAAAGTAGGAAAACATACCTATGAATTGACTCCCACACTGTCTTGCTTGGGCTGCAAAATGTATTAATTCATCCAAAACATTGTGGACTTTTCAATTTTATTTTGTCCATCTATAAAACAACGTGTAGAACTTTTTCTTAATAAGATATGGCAGCCAGAATGGAGCTAGATTGGGACAGTAACAACACTCATGTAACGTCCCGGGTGGGGAACTTACACAACTTCTCAAACTAATAATCTTTTGAAATGGCAAAGTAAAGTTTGTTCATCTGTTCTTATTCACTGTCAACAAGTGTGACACGTGTCTTTGTTGGGGATCAGACCACCAGCTCTGTGGAGTTAGTTGGATAGTTTTAGTTGGCCCTTGACTGTAGTTGTTGGGGTGTGTTCAGGTGTCACTTCCTGGCCCATTTAAAGGGAAAACAACAGTCAGCCTCGACTGTGTGTTTCTCAGTTTGATTCTGTGCCTAAAGCAAAGCGAAGCTTCAATGTTGCATTTTCACACCATAAAACAACAAGCTCTTTGTTTGTCCCAAGTGATTTTTAGCAGTTTCTGTTCACAAATGAATAACTGTTGTGTAATTACTGAATTTCACAAGTAATCGCATTACTGTAATGTGTTACTGGGCAAGGAGCTACAGAAAACTGGACCTGCTCATTCCTACACTCATACACAGATTCCCTCTTTGCTTCTGTCTGTACCGTAAGTCCCGGCACTTTCTTTGATCCTCATGTGACCCTAAGACGAACCATTCAACACGTGAACCGAACAGCAGCATGAAAACACGGGGTGCGTAAAAATAACAAGTTTGGTCAAGACACCTGGAAAACCAAAGATGTCAGCTCGTGGACTGCAAACGGGCGGATTGCTGATGCAGCTCTTGCTGACTATCCTATAACTAGAACAACCCTCTGGGAAAAAGAGAGAATAGTTGGGCAGCAGAAGGCGCAGAGACAAAGAGAATGAGACAGAGAACCCTTATATTTGTGAAGGGAATGTCAGTGTAGGACTTGGGGTCTAGCAAAAAGCTCTGAGGGCAGGTAAGTAGAGGACAGTTGGAGTTGGGGAAATTTAAAAGACAGTGAGGCCAAGGAATATTGAAAGGAAGAGGTGAGAGGTGGATGCATGGCCCAGCAGCAGCACTGAGGGACAAGAGGAAAAGGGAAGTTGGGAGAACAAGGGTGGAACATTGAGGTTGTAGCGGCGGCATCCAGAGGGACACCCCACCTGCAGAGCAAAGCCATTGGGCATTGACACTGGCCCTTCCATGATTAATAGGACTGTCACTTATGACAAATGTAGCACTTGGTACGTGACCTACTTCATGATAATAGAAATGCAACAGTCCTCTTTTGCTTCAACCCTTTCCCCCCTTTTCTCCTTATGCAAAAGAAGGACCAACTACTCTTGGTACAACTCCTCTATCTGCGGCTTTCCTGTTGCTGGAGGTCTGCCAACGTCCCGCCTTTATCTGGGGCTATAAGGACTACAAGGTCCTGACTCTCTTGTGTGACAGCACAAGGACAGTCCAGGGTAGGACATTACTCAGTTTTTGTTACAGTGAGGTCCCTCACTGTTCAGTTTAGGACTAGGGCAGATGTTCTGTGGCAGAGTTCTGTTTACCTGCCCAGAACCAAATGGGTATTTTGCAAAAACTGCATGAAATTAAAGTCAACAATCATGATAAAGTAGGTTAGACTAAAAGTTTTCTTGGATTAAAAAAATATTTATAACATATCATAATCAGTCATAAAAATGTCTTTTGACATAAAAGCATTTCATTTATAGCAAACAAAAGTTGGTTTTACTGTTATCGACAATAGATAAACAACACATATTACTCACTAGCAGTGAGTTTGGAGGTTTTGTGTTCATGTCTGTGACATAAAGCTCTAGTTTTGTTTCCTCTCTGGCTATGTAGAGCCTTTCTAAGTTCAGTCCCCCCCAGGGTCTGTCACCTAATGGAAGAAAACCTTTGCAGCACACACACACACACGCTATCACAAAATATAAGCTGATGAAATATGGAAGACATACTGTACAGTATGTGTGCTGAGCAAAGGTAGAGGGACAGTGTATTACAAAAGTTAAATACTATTTAAGTTCTTACATAATTTTGCAGAACAGAAGACACTCCATTCTTTCATAAAGGAAAAAAATGATGAGATGAAAGGGAGAGGATGTGTGTGTGTGATGACAGATATTAGTGACGTGTTGAAAGGCCATTTACCATTTTACTTTTTTCACCTGAATTGTTCCCAGTAGCAGTAAGTTTTTATTGTGTGAATTCACCAATAACAGGCTGGATGAGAATTATTTGACCATCAAAAACTTCCATCAATTAAAAGGAGCCATATCTGGTGCAAACAATAAACACTGACGATTGTTAGTAGGAGCAAAGGAAATCTAAAGCTGAATGATGAATGTGGAACAGAATATGTGACAATTACAAGACAGTTAGTAGCAGTCTCTCTAAAACTGTCTCATTGACATAGGCACATGATGATGCTGATGATGAAGATGAAAATGATGAAGAAGGTCAAGCTTGTTTGGTCCAGTCGACTTTGTCTTGGTCGAAGTGGTGTAGAACACTCTGTAGTGAACACGCTTTAACCAAAAGACCTCGTGGCATTTTGACTAGTTATAAAACAGCTCAACGCGAGAATGTGCTCGGCTGTCCAAAGGCCATTTTATGCTTCTGCGGCGATACACGTGAATGTCGACGTGGACCTACGCAGATTAGGGAATTACGGGTCACAGAGACCCCGATGTGAAAATCTCCCATATCTCAGCAACACGTTGTGCGGAGATGTGCTTCGACAAAGCGGATTGGATAATGTAGTTGACATAGTATTATTCACTATGTCTATTCAGTCCTCTACACCCTCATCTGAGCTATGAATGCAGAAAATAAGGAAACTCCAGGAGCTTCACATACTTTCTCTTGTTATTGTCATTTTTGTAATTTTTCATCTTCGCCTATGAAATTGCGTGACCACACGTCAGCAGAGCATCCCGCCAGAGAAGCATTCTCACAGGAGACTGAAAAAGTTCATCAGGTCCATTTTATCATTGAAATCAGTGATTACCTTCATAGACGCTGAGCTCTGTGAAATGTAGAACACGCAGATTTACTGTCTGTTTCCAGATTTACTGTCTGTTTCCAGATTTACTATTTGTTTCCAGATTGTTTCTTTATTATTAGCTAACTGAGGTTTGGTGAACAGGATGCTGCCTTCTTGTGAACAGGTACGTCTGCATTGACGTTTCCCTGCATCTTTGGAGAAGTTTAATCCAGCCTTTAGGTGACAGGCAACTTAAAACCACCTAAAATCACCTAAAGTGCCTGTCTTCAGACTGTGGGAGGAAACTGAAATACACAGAGGAACCAACACAAGAACAGGAAGAACATTCAAACTCCAAACAAAGAGGCCACAGCCGGCAGCTACATTCGAACCGTGGACCCTCTAGCTGAGGGTGGCAGCGCCGACCACCCAGCCGTCATGGAACAGACCCGTGGAAGTGAAATAAAGTTGGCTTTAGATGGTTGAGTGTCTTGCAGAACATCTTTTCCTGCTTCTCACCAGCATGTTGAGTGTCAAATTTAAAAGAAAGAGATGTGGCAGAGATGCCCTCGGATTCCTCCCTTTTGGATCTGGCAAATGGCAAGGCACGTTTGAAAGCTACACCGAAGGAAGAACACGCTGGAGTTTGAAACATGTCACATGTGGGCAGAGCTCTCTTTCCCGTCGCCCCCTGCTTTACATTCATCGCAAACAAAGTGAGCGAATGTGCCACAGATACTCACCAGTCAAATCAAGCCTTAGCGTTGTGTCCCGAGAGTGTCTTGAATGGTGCCAGCTGTCGCCCTGGCATCTCACTGTCTACCATCAAAACTGTTCTACTTGTGTCCCCTGCAGGCAATTGTGGCCCCACTGGTTTGCATGTGCATGTATCTGTTTGCATGTGTCAGTGTGTCCACACACCCCGACACGTCCCGCCCTGTCAGTGTGTCTTCTTTGCGGGGCTTTTTGTGGGAATGCCACCCCTGTACATACAAATGTGCGTCCCTGTGTTGTTTGGATGTCCGGTCTCTGTGACTCATGATCCTTGGGGTGTGTGCGAACAAGCTCCTCTGGAGGTGTGTGTGCAGCGATGGGGAACAGAGTGACAGCTCGTGTCACCCCTTTCACCAGACACCGGGGGAAAGATCGAAGGCAAAAAACTAACAGCAAAAAAAACCCAAAAAACAGAGAGACGAAGGAGACACTCGTCTTGGCTTTCTCACTGGAGGCGTCCTAGGACATGACAAGTCCATTCACACAGCCTAGAAAACACACACACACACACACTCATGAAAGACTGTACTGGCTGACAGATCTGCACACAAAAAGACAAGTATTCTGAGGTTGGTCCCGGGCTGCTATAATAGACAAGCATTTGACTTTTATTGATTCCATTCATCTTCTAACCCCACACGTCAGGACCTAAACTTCACTGTTATCTTTAAAACCACAGCAATAAGCTTTAAGAGTGTGCAGCTTCACACTGTCAGTGGGTCACACACACACACACACACACACGCATCTATGCACACATTACTCAATTTAAAGCAGACTAGGATCTATGCTTATATTACAAAATGACATTCATTAATGACAAAAAAATATACTTTTTATACTTTGCACTTTTATCCAGAGCGCTTTACAATGTTGCTCACCTACTGATGGTGGTGGCTGCCATGCAAGGTGCTCACCTGGGGTTCAGTAGAGCACCTACATCATCACATCACTCTTCTTCTTCTTCTTCGTCACATCTCACATCTTTGGCTAAAGGCTTTAACCAGCAAAGTACGATTGGCCCGAAGTGAGAAAATTATGTCCCTTTGTCCATTGCTTCTTTGGGCCTTGCACGTGTAGCCTTGTGATGATAGATTTTTTTCCTATGAACATATTTTCACAGATAAAAGGACAAAAGAAGCAGGTCTGTGTCTTTGTATCACTTCACAAATAATCTCTCTCTGCACCTTTACCTCAGCAGCTTTTCACCTCCTTCATTCTCACATCACAAAACACACAGACAGTCATGACACATCTTTAAGGACAGATTCATTCAGCACCATCGCAGCATAAAAGCTAACACAGAGGCACACGTGGTGTTTGTGTGTCTGCAGTGAGAGGTCACGGTGAGGTCAACGTCTGTGTCTGCATTATAAGTGGATTTGTTTGCGACTAAATTCATGTAAATAGTGAGATAGACAGAAACCGTACTGGCTGAAACAAATCCTGGCAGCGTGTTTCTGAGAATTCTGAACGTGATGATGTGAATGTAAAAGGACATGAGACTGGGAAGCTGCAAAGGTGACTGGCAGTTCTAAATACGGATGCAGGGGGTGGAAAATACATTCTACAACAAAATGAAGCAAAGTCAAAACAGAAATCCAAGTCCGGCAACGTTGAGGCAAGCGGTTTAGCAGGCAGATTTCAGGTGATGAGTAGACAGACAAACAGATTACCAAGGTCCAAAGCTCAATGCCAATAAAGGCTGGAAGGACATCATAGAATGACAATAGGCAATGCATGGGGGATGAGATGGAGGGACTTCAGAATAAAAACCAATAAACAGGAAGTCAAGCTGGAGAACGTGACATATGTTTTTTTCTGACCTGTAGCCAAAGACCCAAAGCTACTCCAAACTCGGCAAAAGCAATAAAGAAGCACAGCCAAGCAGCCATAAGTATGAAAATGTCCTTAAAGTACTGAAAATTTATGAAGAGTTGCAGGTAATTTTTTCTATTGATTAGCCAGTTGATTTTCACTTAGGTTTAGATAAGTTAGAGGAATGATTTAACTCCGCCTGCCAAACTGAATTACTTAAAATAAATATTAAATTAATAGTCAAACAAACTTTGTGGGAAATAATAAAGATCGCTCTCCATGACAGTCAAATCAATGGTCGAATTCTTTTTGTTCTGGTCCAAAAAAGCCAAAATAAAATCCTGATTTGGGAACTTGGTCGGCCAGTGTGAGTCACAGCACAGTGATTTTCACTGTGTCTGAGTTTGAAGGACATGGGCGACAGAGAACATTACCAAAACAGTTTGAGCATTACGCGAGTCTCATTCATGAATTCTCCCCAGTGTAATGAAAAACCTGAAGTAGATTTGTTGTACGGGATCGAGAGTATCACCCGCTTCGTCAGCAACGTGTTTGCTCTGAGCAACATGACATTCAACTGTCCTGCCTGGAAAAACTATTTATGCCAACATTTAATTCTCGGGTCTCATCCTCTCGTTTGACCTTAAGGGATAGTTTGAGAGCATTTTCTGGAAGATTAAATTCTCCTCTGGCTAAATCTCTTCGTGTCCTTTTTGAGTCCCGAGGGGGAGAAGAGCGAGGCATAATCACCTTCTCGAATATTCTGTCCCATTCGTGGCAGGTCTCAGTCCAGGCTGTTGACAAACGCGATGCCTCATTTTAATGCAATTTGTCAATTCATAATTAAATTCTCTTCTATGCGAACAAGTCAAAGTCTAATACTTTCCTGTGGCTAAATACACACTTATCTCCATTGTACACTCACTGTAGCAGGATTTAAAAGTGGGACAAGTTCTCCAGTGATCACTAAAACTGCTAACCATGGTGTATATTTATAAGGTCACGTCTTTATAGACCATTTCAGCGACCATTAACATTTCACATGGTTATCGTTCTGCCTGTGCACAAATCCTCCAGGCACTTGAGGAATTAATAAAATTAAATAAGAAGAAGAACAAACGAGATCCTCACATTATTCAGCACGATTTCTACAAATGCCACCATCTCTTATCTTTTAGTCTACATCAAAGCACCATCACACCACAACGTTTCAATCAGAAAACCTGTGTCAGTGTGGTAAGAATTTTCATGCCAAAAGAAAAGAAGCGTTGCATGGCTTTGCATTCAAACATTTAAGTAAAATAAAAGAGACAAAGGCCTTTGACATTGCTCATGCCAATTGTGTGTCAAATACAGATTCCTTTCACATCAGAGGCAATTGGCGCTCAGACTCCTTCAGATCCCTTGTAGCTTTAGGGATTAACTTCACTCAGGGATGTATCAGAAACCCCCCTAACATAATGCATTCTACTTTCCTCGCCGTTAGTTCCACCTGACATTGGGCCTCTGCATTGTGGCAGCCCCTGGTCATGGGCTTTCACAGTAATCAGCTAACGAAAGAGCTGAAATGGAAGATCAATGTGAGTTAGTGTTATCTTCCTTAGTGCCTGCAGCGTGTTACACAGGACGAAAATGTCAGAGAGGTAAACGGATTCAGATTCGGCCTCAGAACGTGGTCGCCAGCTGCGGACTCTGGCGTTGTGAAGGTCCAACCAGTGGACGCAGAGTGGTGCATCAATATGGATGCTACTAGTGCTTAAATTCAACGCATTTAAGATTTAAAAACCCTAAACAAATGATTTTCCAGGTTTCTACGGTGTTTATGACCAAAACCAAACCTCCAAATTGCCCATGCGTGGGTTAACCTGCATAAAGAATGAATGTAACACTAACCTTCGTTATTCGAGTAGAAATATAAATAGGCTCAAAAGACCGTCTGTCCTGCAGCGTTAGATGATGAATCAAAGCCAATAGTCAACTGTTAACACTGGGTCATTGGGAAGTCATCGTCGGCCTCATCTTCGGGCTGAGTCCCACATTCTCGGACCCCCGTCAGTGGCATGTTGACAGGAGTCCGACTCTAGTGCCAAACATTGTTCGCTTTAATGAAGATGATGCATGTGGTTAGTTTAGTCAGGAAGTACGTGTGTGACGTTACTGTATGTACGATTTGTTTTGATGCAGTTTGTCTTCTCACTTAACTTGAAGTGCCTAACCCATGTTGTCTCTTGGCTTAATGTTACCTCGAAATAATATTGCAAGAAAGTGTACATGTGGTCTTAATGTGACATACATGACAAATATGCCAAAGGATGAAAGAATGCAGCACAATTTGCCGCCTTGGGGAGCGTCATTATCTGATAGTCTGGCCTGAGAATGTGTTCTTAGCAAACAGGGCACGAGAAGAGAGTCTGTAACTTCCTATCAGACACACTATCCATTAGAAGTACTTAATAAATGGACAAAAAAATTTGTACGCGTGCAGAATATGCAGCGCTACGTGCTCGTCGCACTTGTCAGAGACTTAAGCGTCTCATTTGAAGGAAGCAGTATTTTCCTCATCCCAAGCAAAGATGTCATCCTCAGCACTGCTGGAGGTTGTTTGTTACCTGAGGGTTGCGGTTGCTCATTGCGATGGAGGGAAGCGCAGCGCTGTAGTCAGCAGTGTCCTCGGGGCTCCTCTTCACGCCTCTCAGCCGCACCACCGCCACCGTCATCAATGGAAGGCACGTTACTTGATTAGTAACCGAGGTTTGAGCAGATTTCCCTCTGCTAATATTCGCACCTCTTTGGCAGCTGCAGTGTTTTGTAATCTGATTGTTTCCTTTCACTGGTTTTGCACACAATCCTGGATGCAGTTTTTTCTGCAAGCTCTGGATCACCCGTGTAAGTCCAGATGATGTATATACAGATATAAATACCGCTGATTATAGCAGTCAACACGTGCATGCATGAGTCCAGCGCTGCAGAACATTCCACTGTTTTAATAGCACTGATCAGGTATTTTCAAGCAAGTACCTGATTTCTTTGGCATAGGGTAATTATAGTGTCTAAAACAAATGAAGGGACGGTGTTTGTTTTTGAACATTTGTATTATTTTCGAGTATTTTATGGTTTCCATAGTTTCTTGGTAAACGCAGTAATGAAACAATAGATATTACACACATTGACTATGCACTCCAGATACACTTTCCATGAAGCAGCAACTCATTTTTTATTCTCTGTTGTTCAGATTTCTCCTCTGGTGAAAACATAGCGTCTTTTTCCTAATCACTTTCCACCTGTTTGACTAATTACGAGCCCACTGCATGTCCACAGAGCATGAATTGAAGACAAAGAACGGAAAGTGCTGGGTTCTAGTAAATCTCATCAAATACTTTATCACAGCCGTAATGTCTAAACGCATGTAAAAAGTTATGCAGATGGTAAAATATATCACTTGACAAACTATTCCAAACTGTTGTTTTTCCACTAATGGAAAAACTGCAGCAAAGAAGCAAAGTTTAATAGCGTTTCCTTGTCTGCAGCCTTCATTGAGATCCACGTCTTCTAACTCTGGATTGTTGGATATTTGCATGTATGTGTGTGTGTGTGTGTGTTTGACATTTTAAGCAGCTCTCCAAAGACCAAGGCACAAAGAGCTGAGAAGCGCGGCTTGTGAATGTAATTCACCCCGAGTCGCCACTTGAAAAACAGTTGCACTGAGACTTGCAAATGGCAGTTTGTTGTATGGCTGGTACCCACGTGCTGTCTGTGCTATTTTCTTCTCGTTTGCGAGTGTGTGTGTGTGTGTGTGTGTGTAAAGTAAATCCCTCCTCCCTACATTTGGCCTGTTACATGCTGGCAAGCTAACGTATGGCTCTTAGCTTTCCCAAGGTTTCCGTCTAATTGGATCTCTACAGGGAACAGTGATGCTTCCATGCATCCCATATTGCAGTCACTTATAACATTCAAGCAAGCCAGTTAACTTTAATCACACACACACACACACACACAGACTAAAGCAGACAAGATGAGAAAAGCTAAAATGAAAGACACACACGCTAACATATCATGCTTTTAGCTCTGATTATGGCGTGCATCGGCCTTGGCATCATTTCACTGAGCTTATGCACGACGTTTTTCTCCGTCTAGAGTTGCAATTTTTTCAAACTGATGATTATGGGAGAGTCGGATTTCTGCAAAGTCTTCAACGGCACACGCCAGATATTCTCAATAGGGTTGAGGTCAGGACTCTGTGGTGGCCGATCCACGTGTGAAAATGATGTCTCATGGTCCCTGAACCACTCTTTCACATTTTGAGCCCGATGAATCCTGGCGCTGACATCTTGAAATATGCCTGTTCCATCAGCGTAGAAAAAAAAATCCACTCGTCTAAAAACACGGTCATTCGGTACATTCAGGGAGTCAGCTACTCATTGCATCATATTAATTATTAGTGATTAGGCTCTTACCTATTCACTTACTTGAATCTAGGTGGTGACTTTTGACCGGTCATATTAACCTAGCCCTAACATTGTAGAGGCTGATTCCAACATTTTAGAAACTTTGATAAGACAGAGAGAGAAACACCTCACTTGCTTGTGGATTTCATCCATCGACATCTATATTTCTGAAGGGTGAATCTCAGGCAGCAGAATTGGTTTTTGAAGCTGCAGATTGGAAAGATTTTAACCAGACACTGGTTTTCCTAAGGTCATGCACAAACCCACCAGACTATCAGTTGGAAATGGGCAACTCTGGTCCTCAGGAGCCTCTGGACCGCTTGTTTTCCTGATTACCGGAATCTGATTTGTTCAGTCAATCAGAAACTGTTCATCCCCCTGGTCTTGATGTGAGGTATTTTCCAGCGTCTGATTGACGACACACCTGATCACAGGTAATCGGCAGTGGGTAGTGCAGGGGCAGTCGATCATATCCAGCCCTTGTCTTCTTCACTTCAGTGATGTGGGAGGTGTCTAATCAGGACGCGAGACAAGTGAGGCCTGTTCTTTCGAGGTCTGTCCTGTTCAAAAGTCCTGTTGTAACCTGAAAGAGTCTCCAGGCTGCTGGGCTTTCACACTGCACAGGCCTCAAACATGACAACATGTGCATGCGTTTTTTTGTAATACATATAAATGTTTTCTGGGAAATTAGGCCATATTAGAAAAGAAAAAGGCAGCCTCTGAAAACACTGTGCACATTCAACAGGCTGATGTAGGCAGAGTCACAGAGCTGAGACGCAGCAGATGGTCAGACATCCATATGGGACTCAAAGACACTGATATTGTCAAAGTAAAGCCAAGAAACCTGTCGACGAATTCTCAAGGAACTGTGTTTTTAACATGCTTATTCTGGGATCAAAAGTAAGATAAAAATGCAAATTAGTTCTGAACTTTTTCAATTAAATATGGGACTCTTTGGAACAAAGTCAAACTTTACTCTCCCGAAAAGAGTATTCAGCTCTTCCAAATCGGATTTCTGAATACAAACTGAGCTGCTGTTTAAGTTAAGGGGCAATAAACCATAAGTGAGTGTTTTTAGAAACTCTGCATTCAGTCCGTGTTCTTTGCCTGTTAACGGTAACGCACGCGTGCCACAGCTGCGTCTCTACCCGCTGCGCTGGCTCCTCCACGGGCAACTCCGTGATGGGAGAATCAATGGTTCCAAAGATTCTGCTCTCAGCACTGATTAAGTCGGGTTGGTATGTGTCTCCTCCACTTGTAAAACAAATAAATTAAAGTTCCTTCAAATCAGACAAGTGGGATTGAACAAAGCGCCCGCCACATTGAGAGTGGGGGCAGGCGATCGATCCCCCACCGGTGCCAACATGCTAATGTGGAAGGTGATTAAGGCCAACAGACTAAAACGGGGCGCTGACCTTAAAACTAAGGATGCGTCCTTCAGCTGAGAGGCGAGTTGCAACTGCTGCCTGCAGAGCCAGAGAATTGGCCAGGAGTGTGTAATAGTTTTTCAGAAACACACAGAACCATCAAGGCTTGTGAACTTCACATTTAAATTTCAAATCTTTTACAAAATATTATGCTAAAATATTATTTCATTCAGCGCAGACATCTACTGGAGACACGTCCAGCGCAGATGCCTTCAGGACATTGTGTTTGGTGAATTTAAATATTACAGCTCACCGCGTATTTCACTAAAACGCCATTTACTCAAACAGAAGTGCACAGTCCAGCCAGAGTTCCGTTCCCATTTTTTCTCACCCTTTACCACGTCTAATTTTTGACTATAACCGAGCTCTAACTCCTGTTGCTGTAAGCGATTAAGCAATACCAATAGAAATAAACGTGTTTTGCTTAAATAACTTTAGTTGAAGTGAGTTCACTTAAAATTTTCTGCAGCTTCTCTTTAAATATCTGCTTTAAAACCTCAACACATTGATCCACCACATGGGAAACAGAAACCCTCCATTTACTGCGTCGAGAGAAAACACTGCTGAGTGGAAATGGATTGATTTGAGCCACACATCATTCGATGTTCTCCCACATAACCTTCACATCATGGGCTGCTTTTGTTAAAAAACAACAGCAACAGCGCTGAAGAGTGAACAGGCAGACCTGTCATCAGATGGACATCTGATTATTTAATAGAAAGGAATGAATCATCTGATCAGCGTCTGATTACTCCCACTCCTCGTTTACCTCAGATCCATAGTCAATCCATAGTTAGCGAGTGTGTGGGGAGGAAAAACGCTTGCACACAGTCATTGCTCATTCAAGCATCAAATATACACCACAAAGCTGTTAAGATTTGATGATTTCATCTCTTATTTAGTCTTTTACATCTTTGTCTTTGAGAAGAAGACATTATGTCCAGCACTGGGACAAATGTCCTCCTCTCCTGGGCACAGTAAACAGTACTTGCTCTTCCTCTCTCTTCTTCACCACCTTCTTACTTTCTCTCAGTCTCCATTCCTTGACCCATATGTCTTCCCTTGCATCATAACTTTGATGATGCAGTCCTTTTATCTGCAGGCCTAGTGAACACACAGCCAGATAATATATAAAAATGTTGGTAGACTCCACTGGGACATACATGAACATAAAATAAAATAGAGGTTCTGGGCCTCATTTTCAATTTTAACGTTTAAAGAAGACTAGGGTTTCTGAAGTAAAAAAAAACTGGGGGTATTTATAAGCTGGAAATCACATATTAGTTATGATAAAGCTTATGTATTTGGAGCCAAATTTTGTTATATGTAAAGAAAACAAGGAGCATCACAGCATGGTGTGGTCCGCGTTTTTTCCATGAATCTGAGGCGTGAAAGTTTGGGGTGATCCCCGGGCAAATTTCTTTCACATTTGCATTTATGGATCAACTGATTAGATTATGTGTCTGAACTAACATGCGTTTAAAAGTGCAACTACACTGATAGGTAAAAGCATAAAACCACAAGGGACTAATTCTATTTTTTCACTAAAACAGCAGAAGGAAAAGAATAATCACAATCCATCTTGCACTGCGCCGTGTGTAACTGCTTCATTTCTCTGCTGATTAGTTGCTCTAAGCCGAAGCAGAGCACTGTGTATTCTAACACTCATACAGGTTGCGTAATTGCAGAGCATCTGGGTAAATAAGTGATGAAAACGTGGCGATTGCTCATAAATCCTGTATCACGTTTGCCTCCTGCATCTGCAATCCTTTTCCTTGACTTGAGCAGAATACCAATGCGGCACATGCATTAATCAAAGACCTGAAAGCTGAAAGAGGTGAAACCCAGTGTGGCTGATAACAAACCAGTGGACCCCGATACCCGAAAGCCAATCTGCAGATGGACTGAACTGAATATCCAATGACATCACGTTACAGTATATAAATAGTGGGATCAGTCGCAGCTTTGATTGACGCTGCCTTGTGAGAAAAGACTCTCTACACGGGAACTTTTTCCCTTTGACATGGAAATCCACAGAACTTTTTTACCTTTGAGATTTGAACAGCATCTGTTTGACAGAAGACACCAAGAGACAAAAGAGGGGGAAGAGAAACCTTTTGATTAAAAAAAAAACAAGCTTCAAGTAGCATCAGTATAAGTAGGTGGGGAGAGATGGAAAAATAAGAACCTTGAACGCAAAGTCGGATTGTTTGTTTTTACTAATAACAATGAGAATTTGTGTAATAATTACTTTTTGAACTGGGGTCACAGCTCAGACGCTACATGCATGACATAGAGAGAGAGGCAAATATCAAGTGAAGAACATCTCAAGTGTTTATAGTTTTTCAAATAACAATCACCACGGCTTTCAAGTGTGTAGCCATGACTTACACGTCCAAATATCCACCCGCTGCACTTGCAGACGTCCGACGTGTTATGAATGACATGTATGCAAAAATATAACATGTCCATCCTTCCACCCCTTTTGACATCTCCGAAAAATTTCTTGAGGAAAAATTCTGCACAAACTCCACATGCACTCAAAGATGAACTGATTAGATCTTTGGGGGGTCACTAGTGAAAAGTGACAGTAATCTTAACCTCACCTCTGTCCGCTCTTGTGAACATGAACAAAAAAAAATGTCTCCAAAAATGTCCTCACATTAAGCGCAAACATTCAATAGCACACATGGGTGAACTGATTTAACATTTTGTTAGCCAGAGGTCAGAGGTCAAGGTCGCTGTGGCCCCACTTTGTTTTTATTGATATCACCTCTTTAAGTTTAAAGGTCATGGTCACATCATATTTGTACCCTTAATTTCTCCTATTCTAACACAACAAGCCTGAACAGAAAACACTTTTGGGGTGGGAGGTCAAAGATCAAGGTCACTGTGACATCACATCCATCATTAATTAACCCAATATTGCTGCAATGGCTTTAGGGAATTTCTTTCAATTTGACTCAATCATACACTTGGACTCATCAATAAGCCAGTTCGGTTTTAGTGGTTAAAGGTCAAAGGCACTGCAAACACGTCCATCACGTTCTCATCTAACGCTATGTCTCAGAAATGCCTGTAAGTCATCATATCCTGCACAAACATTTACTTGGACACATGGATGAACTGATTAGAATATTAGTCTGGACAGACATGCATTCAAACTGCAATCTGACTGGCAGCCAAAAATGACCAACAGAAATGAGCCAGTAGCTGTAGTGAACAATTGTGCAATTTTGTTGCCTCATATTTGGCAGACAAAGTAATAATAACACTGATGGAAAATTGTAAGAAGTAGAAATGCAAACATTGTGTATTAGTTTTCCCAGTCAGACTGAGTGAATGACTTTCTATCCTGTATGAATCCTGTTCATAAGGGGGATGTGCCAATCAAATCCAGATTAGTGTTACGTGTTCCCCATTAATAATTCTCTGCAAACATCTATAATATTCTGGCGAGGAGAACAAAGTAATAATAAACGTGTTTTATATCTTTGTCATGGACTGAAAATGTAAATTTAATGAGTGAAAAAAATATGGCAAAGAAATTTACAACAAGGAATTAATAACATAAGAGCCAAAGATCTCTGTTACCTAGCAACTTGGTGTGGAATAAAAACAGCAGCTGTCAAGAGAAAAGATTTGATTAACCGCATGTGTTTGTGGCCCTTCTGAGCAGCGGTGGAAGACGTATTCTGATCTTCTTCTAAAGCAAATGTGGCACCACCATAATGTGAATTTATTCTAACTGATAGGCCGGCACCGTAAAATACCAGAAGTAATAGCATCAACATGCAGCAGTAGCAAACACAATCAAAAAACAGCATTTAAATTCTGAAATACATGAATAAATTACTTCCCACCTCTGTCGTGATCAAATTAGCTTCTGCATTTATGTGTTTTTATTTTTTCTGCATCAACATTACGAGCACGCGACTGCTGTCAGACTGGATTGTTCATCAGCACCGAGAGGAAAGTTAATTTGGAAGTCTCCGTGTAAACATCGGTTGTAGGAGATTGAAGTGGCGCCTCATGCACGGGCGTGACACATGTAGTCAGGTGAGGAACATTAGCATGGCGGTGGTTGCTGCGAATCACAGCGTTCTCGGGCGCTGATGAATTGCCGCGTGTCCCGCTCTCTGGTCCAGAGGCTTAAGCACATCCCACACCACCACTCTTTTGGCTTGAAAAGCCTTCATCAGACTTTAATTTGCATGGAAATTGACATTCTGCATCCTACGATAAAGTCTGTATTTTAAAATAACGTTAGGAATTTCCAAAGTCCACTGACCGTGTGAAGTAAACAACGTATTTTGGTCTCGAGTAAAATTAAAGTGTGGTAATTGAATGTGAACTAAAGAGCAACAGTGTGTGTGGGGGGAGGGAATCGAATTGATCTGCAGTGGCAAAGACATCACCTGCAGATGCAAATTCAAAGCCTTTATTAAATCTCTAAATTCCTCCTCTCCAAATCCACTTTAATAGGAATTTAGAGAAGCGGACCTAACGTGCAACTTTGTCTGTGCATAGGAATAAGCTTAGCCCCGTCAAAGGCCCTTGATATGACTTTGCATTCGAAAGACTTTAAAAGTCTCCCACTTTTTTCACTTTGTCATCACTCTCTCCCTCACACACACACACACACACACACACACACACACACACACACACACACACACACACGGACATTTTAGGAAGGATATCACCCCAGATCACCTTGACACACTTTTACTCCTCAAAAGAAATTCAGAAGGCAACAGATAAACTACTTAAGTGCACAAAGAGAAGGACGTACATGTTTGTAGATGTCTGGAAATCATTTAAGTCCACTTAAAAAAAGGAAAAAAAAAACTGTACTGCTTATTCCCGATAACAGAATGATGTATTCATTATATCAGCATGCCCTTGAGTAAGATAATACAGCAATAGAAGCGAATGCCTTTCATTCCTGGCTCATCCTACACTGAGCTGTGAGCTTTGGAGCTTTCCCAAAATACTGGAGGGATGATACAGGAGAGAGAACACAAACACACATTCGTGCATGCAAAATGACACGCACCTGCAGTACGCATCAGCACATGCAGCGAACACACACACACCCACTGAACATCTCCTGGGCTCGCACCATAAGCATCCTTGTTTTTATCAGCGGAGCACCTTCCGTCTTTGGGGAGGGCTGCCTGCTCTCACAGCGAGAAGCTGAGCCAGAAGACGGGTGTCTGAGCGCTGAGGCAGAACAATGACACGAGGAGCCGCCTTGTCACCCAAAACAGGGACACGCGGAGAGACAGATGCCACCAGACACTGGAGCCAGTGCATCTGGGGCCTGCTGAGACATGGGCGAGGTCCTCATAGGCGGGTTTATGAGCGTATCATTTATGAAATGTACACACAGCACGTGTGTAGGCATCTAAGATATGTCCGATCATGTGTGCGTCAAATCAAAAAGATTCAAATGCAACTCACAGGCAACGTACTTAGATGCAGCGTGAATGGAGGTTGTGTAATGGAGGCCTAATAGAGTTCACTGCTAAAGAAGGGAAATAAAGCCAATTATCCAGTGACATCATAGGATGTCGTT
This sequence comes from Channa striata, assembly GCA_033026295.1. NCBI lineage: Eukaryota > Metazoa > Chordata > Actinopteri > Anabantiformes > Channidae > Channa > Channa striata. The sequence continues at coordinate 4,617,008 of CM065182.1, forward strand.
TACAGACCAGACTGAAAGTATTTGGAGTGTTTCACAATTTTAGTTCTTGGGGTCTTAATGCGCTTCAGCACAAAATAAATAACCCATATTACATTAAAGTGCCATTACGGAGCCGCATTCCACAGCATGAGGCTGAAAATCACAGTGTGTGAGTGGCAAAAATAATTTGGGGAAGTCTAGTGAGTGACTGCAGCAGGCAACACGTGTGCCTTTTTGAAAAATGTAAACCAGTCTGACCTCGGCTGTTACTGGTGAAATGACAAACGCTGCTGGCAGCAGGTTGTTTGTGGACGTCACTAATGTATATTTAGGGCAGCGGTGGCCTAAAGGTTAGAGACGCAAAGTCGGGACTGGAAGGACGGGTGGGTTTAAATCCAGCCCGGTCAAGTGCAAACAAGGGTTGGACCTTCGTGTATTAACACCTTCCAGTGCCCTTGAGCCAGGCACTTAACTCCAGCTGCTCCAGTGAAGCAGCTCAGACTAGGACTTGTTTGAATGGGACTGAATCATACGCACAACTAATCTGCAAACACACACAAACTATCTGCCCTCGACTTAATGTGATTCATCATCGTTTATTTTCACCTTTTTCCATCCGTCGTCTGAAAAGTTTTCCGACTTCTCAGGCAGGCTGGTGGGGGCTGGCTGTAGCTTCCATAACTGCAGGGTCAGTGGTTCGATTCCCAGTCCTCCTGGTTACACGCTGATGTGCAAAGTACCTTTTTATGGGGCACCACCGATGGAGGCAAGCAGCTGCACAATGACTGTAATTGTTAGCGTAACTTTTTAAAGGTCGAAACACTGATTGTTTGATTTGTTTCACATGAAATATGATGGAGACTCCTCTGTGTTCACTGTGTAATAAAGCAGGAATGTTATGAAATTTCCAAACCTGCCAATCCATGCTATGTAAAAATGACAGAGACAGTGAAAAAGGATGTATTCAGACTGAAAGCCATCAATAAAAATGCAATTTGAGCTCACGGGGAATACAATATTTCTCAAATTCCTCCCTTTCAGCACCGGCCTGTGATGGCTTATTAGCATCAGACGATTCATTCCAACTTGATTTTATATTGCAGAGCGCTGAAAAACAAGGGCAACGTTAGGCATGACAAATGAAGTCCAAAGATGACAGAGAGAGACGGGAACGGATGGAATTTAAAAAAGGTCAGCAGAAACACTCTTCACATGCATTTTTTATGTGACTTAATTTAAATCTTTTCCGCTTCCTGCTTGAAGGACAAAAGTTTTCCTCTACGCCGCTCATGTTTTCTCATTAGCAGGTGGAACAAGGCGAAGTTGTAAAACCACTTTTTCATTACAGTGAAAAGTACCGATTTAAGCCAAGATGACATTTTTTTTTTTTAACAACATGATCCAGCTCAACTTTGTGCAAAGCACAGAGATTCCGGGTGCAGGGACAAAGCTAAGGAGAAATCGCCCGTGCGTGTCGAGTCTATTTCCTGAAATAAAAATTGATAGAACGACTTTGGCTGGCGTGTAGAGTTTATCAGCACGAGAGCCTGTCCCACTGCATCAATACTCCCAGGCTCCTTATAATTAGCTCGGCCTTTACCTGTGTCATCTGCGGTAATTGCTGCCAGTGACAGCTGGCTTTAGGACGCCATCAAAGCGGATGTTGTCCTGTATTCTGAAACAATCTCGGTTTAATGATGATAGCAAACTGCTGTACTGTACACGCAAACCGTCACGTTGGAGCGAGGACTCATGCTGACACGGGTAGATGAGCAGGATAGAAGAGTCTGATGATGCCGACCTCCGGTCACGCATGAACCCCGTGATGTGACCGATGCTGCGTGACCACAGCCGATGACAGTCAGCTCACTGAGAAAGATGCCATGAAGCAACTAGACCAAATTAATATTATATCCGTGTGATCACCTCGATCCAACCAATCAAAATTCTTGTGAATTTCATTCATCAAAAAGATTTAATAAAATACTAAATTTACAGTGTTTAATTTAAAATGATTTTGTCATGCAAAGTCAATTTGCACTATGGTAATGGCTTGGCCCCTTGGTACCGGCCCATTCTTCATGAAGGCGGCTACTGGCCACGGGCCACCGCTAAGCTTGTAGCTCATTTTCACAGGCCAAGCCTGGGGGAAAACGAATAAAGACTCCGTGTCCTGCGGCAGAATCAATAAAAGTGGACGAGTGGCTGCATTTGGATATGCATCACTGTGGGGCAGTGTGGCTTCAATCAAGTTCAACGAACGTACTAATGGATTTCCAGTCGTATCATGATGAATTTTCTCATACAAACATTTGCACCTTTGTCAAGTGCGTCTGCTAATGCCCCAATTTATAGCGTAACGTTGAACATGAAACTTGAGCGATGACACTTTTTCAGTTTCAGCTCTCTTGCTCCTGTCTGAGCACAAGTAGGGACATAGGGTGAGAAAAGCAGAAATTCAAAGTGATCCAGCTTAATTCACTTTTTATTCCATCGTGGTTTTAATGAGAATTCCCAGGCATGTGCATTCCAGGACTAACTCCTACAGGTTTCCAGAGCCGTTTGTGTGACCTCAAATTTTCATATGTGTTTGCTAGAGCCGTACTAGAGATATTTGCTGCCATATTTTGTGAAAATAACCAGCATCTACTGCCTTGAAAACATGTTGACTTTTCCATTGCAAAGGTTACTGGTTAATCCAACGTCCTTCACTTCACGGAAACCACTTCCTGTTCATCGAGTGCCTCTCTGACATATTCACACAAGTGCACACTCCACGAGCTGTTGACTTTTCCTCCTTGTTATTAAATCCAGTCACATTCATCAATCTTTGCCGCTTGTACCCACATACTCTGTGTTGTGTTGTGTTGTGGTGCTCGTCATTATCATATGATTTAATATGGGAATTTTCAGCCTTGAATCAAGGACCGGTGATTAACTCAAAGATTGATGACGATTTAGAATCTTTAGTGTGAAATTTGAACTGCTTTAACGACATGCACATTAGTGTCACCTCCTTATTGTCGTTTAGCCCCAAATGGTCTTACACTAAATAGATAAAATGTAAATGTATGATTTAATATTTACACCTCCTAACAAAAGCACCGTGACAGAAAAGGGTCATTTTGCTGAGCTTTTCTCAACAAACTGGATCCAGCTTGACATTCAATTAAAGTTTTATTTTCTGAAGTGCTCAAACACCATCCAACAGTGTTTTATTTTTCTGTCCTGGATGTGACTGATTTTATGTTTCATTATTTAGCTATTTTGTCCATCAGCACTGAAGAAATTATTCAGTCCTTCCTGAGGACCACATCTGGCCAGAAACGATTAATCAAAACAGAAACTGCTACTTTCTGTTCTATTGTTTTGCTTTTGTAATAATCTCTGAGAATTCACTTTACTTTTGTCCAGTTAAACTCAACTCAGAAATTGCCAGGGGGCTAAAATATTGGGCGTCATTATTGTGAAATCCTGCAGACTGGACTGTTGTGAAACACTAACTTGTAGGAAAACGACATATTGCTCCAAACTCATATTAGTAGCAGATGTGTTCATGAAGTGTAGATGAAATGGACTGTCTGACCCAGAGCTCGGGGGGCCCAGGAGCCACAGCCTCGTCAGGTACTGTTCATATTTCTTGTTGCATGAACTAATTTAATGAAAAAGGAGATCAACAAAAAGATGCATCAAGTCTGAAATTATGAACAACCTGAAAACTATGTAAAACCAGAGACAAAAATGACCAAAAACAAACACAAAACATGAAACTCAGCAAATCACACAAAATCACAAAAGACAAATATACTTCCCCTTAGCTCATTTATGAAAATATTGTCCATGTGTAGGACACATGTTTATCAGTTTTTTTGAGTTCATGTGTGTTACAACCCCAGAATGAGATGGCTCCTTCATCTTCATGGCTTTCTTATAAATGATATCATAGATGATTCCACATTCACTGCTCATGGTGCTACAATTTATTTTGAACACGACCAACATTGCGCATGGTTTGGCGCACATTTCCCCGCCATCGTAGCAAATCTTCAGATGAACAAACTTTAATTTCCTTTCTGACCGAGACCTCACTGCAGGTGTAGAAAGGTGACGGAGGGGCCAGCGACTCCACAAAAAAAAAAAAAAAATCTGTTCGCTCACGCAGACAGAAGAAAGGAAGAGCTCTCTTTAGTGTTCAGCATTGATTCCTTGGGTATTTCAAATGTCTGAACTACTTAAGATGCATTACTCAGTGTGACACTGAATACTTATCACTTTGGTGAAGCGTTCGCCACTTCAGATCCTTTCCAGAGTGGCAGCTTTTGCATTTATAGTACGAGTCAGATGTTGTCTGATCTGTGCATTGGCAGAGTGTGTGGGTGTCAGTCTTTCTGCTCGAAAGCTTCGAGAGATCTTAATGCTACAGTGTCAAGTCACATCACACTGGAAGTTTAGAATGAAAAAGAAATGGTTAAACCCCACAAAGACCTCTTCTCCATGGAGGAGCACCTCCAGAACCTTCATGGTGTAGAAAACAAAGAACAATAATCCATGTTTTTCATAATTGTACCATTAGGTGTACAATGTCTTCTCACTGGTGCTGTACCCTCTACAAGGCCACATTTGTACCTTATTGCCACTTGCATGCTTAAATGGCATGTGATATCAAAGCGACAGGTACGCTTCAGGGTAAGGTTACATGAAAGCCCCTTTCAGACATGAACTGTAGAGAACGTCAGGAGGATCAGGTCTAGATATCATCAGGAGTTTCCCTTTCGGAAAACGTAGCCAACATTGGGAGATAGTCCGGATGAGATACGTTCTCAGTTGTGAAGAAATACTCTGTATAATTGGTCAAGGGGTGGAGGTCACTTCGAGCAAAAGCTGCAGAAGATAGTGTTTTCCTTGATGGCGATGGTGAACGAAACTGCCCACTCACTAGTTAATGTTGGCTGTTTTTGCATTGATATCGATAGTAAATGGTATTTAGACCTATCCACAGTATTAGTAAGAGTTCTTCACCTTTGATATTTGCACGGTTTTGCGGCAGTTGTAGAAATCAATGCGTCCACTAACTCATAGCGAAGGTAATACCCAAGTATTACCTTAAGAGGCTGAAGAGACAACAACCGTTAGAGTTAGACACAAGAACTTCAGTGTTAGATTAGGTTACAAGATGAATTACAGTAAAACAAGAAACCTCAAACAGGGACGACAGCACACACGTCGTTCCTTAGTATAGTGACCACGTGTCACCGTATTCTTTAAAGCTCATAATGTCGAACCCTGGTCTCCCGTGGGAAAGTCCTGTGACTTGTCGTACCATCCACCTTCCTATGAGACTTTTTCCATGTATATTCTACGTCTTTGCTTTAGGTGTCAAACAATCAATAGTCAAACCCAAATTATTAATAAATACTCATTTGAGAAGGAACTTAGGATGTTATATTTGCACACATTACTGAAAATCACATGTTGTTGTTGAAATAATTTAAGATAAATTTAAGATGAGCAACCTGATGGCCTACCTTTACTATTAAATATAGCAATAACACATGTCTTTGCAGAAATGTGCCTTATTGCAGTTATTGACATGGAAGCTGGAGGAAAATTAAAATGAATTATATTTTAATGCAGTTATTGTGTCTGTAGTGAAAAGTGGAAGTAAAGTTAAATGGCAACGTGTTGCTGAACCATTTAAGTGTGTTCGTAATTTCATCCCACTGTGCAGCATGGGCAGTATTCTCAAAGTCAAATATGTTGTGCAAGATCAAATAATACTTTCTTACATTCACAGTGGGAAAACAATTCACGCACAACTAAGTCAGTTTCAAAAGCTCTGAGACAAAATTTCCACTGCACAGGAAAACAAATCAGCATTTCGGAGACATTAATACCATTAAAACGCTTGTGCAAAATTAACACCCAGAATATTCCAGAGGATGATCTGCCGCCTCGTTACATGTTGTGACTGTGCATCTCTCTCTCTCTCTCTCCTCAATGCATGAATGAGCAGATGAATAAGCTCCATGCCTAATTTACAGATGATTTCTCCCATTAATCTGCAGTCTGCAGATGTTGTTAATTTATTTTACTCCTCTAACCTCCTGTTGTCGCAGCTGTTGGAGGCTGGGAGGGGGAACTTTGTGTGTTTGTGTGTGTACTGTGTGAGCATATGCACGGTAGGTGTTTGCTTGTTCACGTGTGTTGCTGTGTGTGTGCGTGTTTGGATGCCGTGCCAGTGTGAGGGTGGTGTTAGGGCAAAGGAACAGGTGGAGCACGAAGTGAGACATGCATAGCAGGCAGAGCTGGTTACATCTCTGTGAACTGAAGCCGCTACAGGACGTGACCAGACTTCATCTCTGCCAAATCCTGCACACACACGAACGGAAGTACGCGTGTCACGTGTCTGATGAGCTGCCGGACTCAGCTGGACTTTCTCTGTAAGTCCAAGGACCTGTGACCTCACTCAGTCTTTAGCCTTTTGACTTGAAACCGCTCGTGCCCTCCCTACACCGAGAGATAAACAAGCGGCGATGCCATAAAAATGTAATGCTTCCATTTGTTCCTTCCTCCCGAGGCGATCCCTCGAGCCAGCGCGATTGCTCAGTAATAAGTAAACAGAGACAGTACGTTTAGTCAGTTTTAGGCCTCTGTGCCGTGTGGTTTGGGGTCGTCTGTCTGTCTCGTTCTCGTGAATGTGACGTGTCCGAAACACCTGGAGGCACAAACTGGGGCTCAAGGATGAACCGGTGAGATCAGGGTCACTCTCACCTCATGTCTGCCGGTGGTAATTCATAAACACCTTCTCATCCTTTGCTGTTTCATATTGAAGCCACAGGTAGCTCGAGAATAAGAACAGGCTGGAATTCTACTAGTTTTGGAACCAGATCTATGGAAGTTTTTTTTTAATGTTTATAATAATTTGACTTCTAGTTTTATGTTTTGGTCATTTTGTGTTTTTCTCTGCTTTCAGTGATTTTGGGAAAATGCCCAACAGAATTTTTCCTCTGAGCTCCTTCAGTTCGAACGGTAACGTCTGAGGCTCTGGTCGCTGAGCCGACTGCCCTCATGTACACAGTATCTTGTGAAATTCTCTGTCAATAAATTCATATGATTAGATGGAGAAAGACAGAAGCAAATACAATGATATCATCCTCTTTATGTCCTTATATATCTTGATAGCCCCTGAAATGAAAAGCTCTTGCCGTGAAGCATAACTCCTCTTTTACAGGGGCACTTGAATTAGTTGATGACAAACATCTGTAGCTTCAACACACAAATGCTTTAAGATCACTGACTAAATGTTGGGAACCGCTAATATCCTCCCACTCGCACTAATGTTGGATTTTCAAATGTTAAACGGTTTTTTTTCAGTATTAATTTTAATGTGAACAAAGAGGACGGCTTGTCTTGTCTTGCACAACATGATTGTTTCATAACGGTGTCCAATTCATCAGGACTCTGATTAGAATTTCAACATAAATCCAAAGAATCTTCTGTATTTCCTGCGTTAAAAGCGCAACAGCCGCGGCGTCACACATGCTCTCTCACCGATCCTCCTCTAAGCTTCCCGGCCTCTTAAATGAAAGGTTAAGTGCTAATCATATTGATAAACCGTTGGCTCCATTGATCCTGCTCCGGAGTTAACAGGGTATTACTCGTTAAAGTTTACACTAATTAAGTGAATTAGAAGCTTTAGCAGCGGCCGCCGTTCCAGGCTCACTGACTCCTTCTGCCGAAGCCTCCTCATTACCTCCACAAACGTCCACGGAAAGGCTGGCAAGGTACGAGCGCTCGCCGATGAGAGAAGGCCACGGATGGGTCGAGTCTCTTTTCATCGTCCCAGTCAGCGCTGTCTGTTTGTAATCAGAAGGCACAGCGTGGGCGCAGCCGAGGTGCGTCGGGACGTCCTGGAAAAGTGCACTAATTAGATACAATGACTGACACGAGGAGAACAGCTTGAGGCTTCGTCTCCCAGCGTGCGAAGATTTCATTGATAGCGGCGCTGCTTTTACTGTCGCCTTCATTCTGCTTATGCGCCGGGTGTGTGTTTAAAGTTTGGGCAAACTGCAGCATGAGTCCGGGGCTTTATTGACTTCTCAGCCGTCCGTCTCGCTGTGCTGTGTCAACATTAGAATTAGCACGAAGAGCTTGCAGATGCCCTACAGGGAAAGGGTGCAATCAACATCATTACACGTCCCTGCAATACAATTATCAAAAAAAAAGAAACACAGCTAGTATTTAGTTTTTATATTTGTTTGAGGAATAAGCTCCATGAAGACGTTCCTGTCTTTACATAAATGAATGGGGACATGGACAGCAATAGAAGACAGAGACAAATCATTTTAATTCTTGCTTGACTCATAGAGTCCACAAGGAAGTTGCCCAGTACAGTCCATTAAATCAGATACTTTGTGATTACAGATTGCTGAAGCCAGGGCAGGATTTTTATTCAGGCTTGGTAGAAAAATAATAAAACGAGCCGACAATAAAATAAGCGTTAATCTTTAACCCCGAATGACTAAAAGACAAGTGATGTTGCTGCTCCGTGCAGCGAGTCTCCATCATTTCACACACTGAGGAAAAATCTGTGAAAACATGACAGAACCTGCGTGATCCCAAACCGCCCAAAAACAACCAACCGGAGCCGCCGCCGCCATCACAGCTCTCAGCGATAGTGCGCCCGTGGGTGGGCGTTACCTGGCAGCGAGCTGGATGGCGACAGCGGCTGGTGTATCATCTGAGCCCCGGTGGAGCCAGCGAGGCCATATGCCCGGGCTGCTTGTCTTGTGGTCAACTGCTAGGACCAAACTGCCAGACCATATGGAGATGAATAATGTGAGTCTTTAAAAAGAAACACTGGAGGGCCTTTGCATGTTGGCATGGCTAACGAGAACTGACAACCTGTCTGTGAATCGTCCTGCTGCAGGACTGTGAGATTCATGATGCTTTGTGTTGAAGACGGGTTTGAAATTATATTGCAGAAAGAAATATCCCACCTAACTGAAGCATGTACATATATTAAAGCAAATGTCTTAATGGTTCATTCTGGTTTTAGATGCATTGCAATGTCGTCTGTTATGACTAAGGAGTGTTTTCCAGAAAAACCCAGTTCTGAACAGCTGGTTGCGACAGCAGGCAAGTTAAAATGAAATGAGACATCTTCCTGCTGACGTAATAATTTATATAGCAACCATATAATCATTGTTAGGGTGGTGCTGAGGGGACATGAGCTAACAGCAGCTAATGTAAAGCTAAAGGACAGGAGCAGGATCAATGCTATTCTATATTTGATTAAATTATCGTTAAATAATCTTTCACATATCCAGGAAGGCATTTCTTTATTCTGTCCTCTGCTAATTCCTTAATTCAAACCGTTGCAGTAAAATAAAAGTTGGGGAAAAGCTGCTTTGCCTCAGCGACTCCACGAGGGGAATAACAAAGTCCACTGATAAACAATAATTTGGATTTGAACAGATGCTCGGTGCGTTGGGGGCTGCTTCAGAATTGATCTTGTTGACAATATTATTGATGCTTAAAGCCCAACTTTGCATCTGCAGCATCAATACTTTGTACTCTTGTACTGTCGGTTTCCAAGAGCCCGAGCTGGAATGTGGAGAAACTTAAATGGGAGCATTGATTGTTAAACGCAAACAAAATATATTCAAATTTAATACCAGAACGATGTGGGTGGAAAATGTTTCTGGTGATATTTGAAAACGCACAACATACCTTTGGGCACTGCATGGATTTAGCCAGGCCGGCCATCTGAGAAATTCTTAGGGATGAAGGCAAATGCATTGTGTCCTGTTTTGATCAAAAGCAATAAAATAAAATAAAACCTATAAATATGCAAATGTTTATTGTCATTCCTTGCAACAATGCGCAACAATCATGTCTGAAAAGCCCGACCCAGACCAGGTGAACTTGTGCGGTACTTGATGGTGGCCCATTAGCAGCGTTGGTGAGAGGAGCCACACTGCGCAGCTGTAACAGACTGAATAATGAAGAGATTCACTCGGGTCTGTGAGAACAGACTGAAGGAGACTCACATATGTGTGTCTGCTTGTATATGTGGATGGAGCCGAATGGATAGAATGGCCATTTCCAGACTGGGGCACTGTTTGCATCTCATACCTTTAGCAGACACAATATTTCTGGTAATTTATTTTTCTTTCTACGCGTTGCACAGCGTGAAATATGTTTTTGGAATCATGTAACTGTGGATGGATTGTTCAATGGGACTAAGATCAGAGTGTTTTGGAGCAGAGCTTCTGAAGAAAACCACTGAAAAAGCAGACAACAACTGACTGAAGTGAAAACGCGGGGAACCGCACCATAACTTCTTCAGATCACATTCAGAATCGATGGCTAACAAGTAATACGAACATAAAGCCCAATCGCCAGGATCAAAAATCTCCCCTTGCAATGACTGACTGAATATGTTGTAAAATCATTTTATTAGCATTTGCACAAGCCCTACAACCACATTTCTGCAGATGTGCGACTATCGTGTCAAAGAAGAGCGTGCTGCAGCTCTTTGAAGCCTTTGTCTAACCTCACATCACTTTCTTTGCCAGCGACAGTTCTGGCTTCAGCAGATGCAATGAAAATAACAGCGTTCCCATCGCAGGTCTCATTTTGACCCAAACAAGGTGCCATTTTGCAGTGCGTAAACAACTCTGGTATTCATGAATAATACTTCTCCCTGGATGAAGGAGTCAGGCAGACATGAGACTGGCTGGCAGATGCCGTCATTTTCCGATGGCAGCGTGTGAGTGTAGATGTCCCTGCCCTTTCTCCAACACTCTGCCTCTGACTCCTGCAGACATTCATTTGTCTGTCAGTCTACGTGCACCGATTGTAAAGGGTAAAAGGAGTAAAACTCCCTCTGCTTCAACCGCGGCCGTTTCCTCTACATTTTCATTTCCCTCCTACTAAAAACACTTTAGTCCTTTTGTGTTTGTGTCCAGGAAACTCACGGCACAATTACGTTTAATGAGAATTTGCAGGAATTTGTTTGAGTGTCAGACTTCGTCTTCCTCTTCTCTCTCTTCTCTGATTTTATTCAGTTGTTACAGGAACGAGGAGATTTGTGGAAATCGTTTTTTTTCTAATCTATTATTGTCGGACTGATCATTGTTGGATCCAACACTTCGGTCGTCACAAGGCTTCTCTCAGTTTTGCATTACCTTGTTTTGCCAGAGACCTGTCATCCATATGCATGCCTCGTTCGAGGTAATAAGTTATGACACTCCTGAGTCTCCTGTGCTTCACTGTGTATGCCCGGCTGTTATATGTGTGAAGATTAAAATCAATAAAAGCTGGTAACAGTTGGGCAAGCCAAGGTTTGCTGTCGTCTTTACTGAATATTGAACCGAGCTTATGCAAGTGCAGAGGTGATAAAGTTCGATTAATTCCGTGCTGTATTTCTTAGGATGTGATGTTTTTATTTTTGTATTTATTTTAAATTTCAACTAAGGAAATAATGAATTACTTAATTGGAAATGTATAAGTAAGTATGATCAATAAAAGTGAAGTGTGAGCTTCTCTTTCTGTGTTGCAGTGCAGAACTGATTTCAGTACAGAGGGATCGGAAACACCTGCTATGGCTGAATTATTCTCCCTGGAGTCTGAAGGTCAGCGTCCATCATGTTCTACTCCTGGTGTGACTTACTGCTGCTCACACTTGGCAGATATGGCTGCCAAGCGAGAGACATCCCGCGTTCTATAAAAAAGTTCACGTAGACGTCTGCATGAGAGAAATGAAATGTCAGCGTGACTGAGATTTGAGTGACCTGCCTCGACCCCGGACGACAGTGATTAAGACCAGGCCTCGGACGAGCGCTGGAAAGCGTATGACTGAGTGTTAATGCATTCAGCAGCTTCATGAGCAGTCGCAGAGTGTGACTAAGCATCATGCAAATGAGGCCACGACCCACTTTTCAGCTTTGGATTTAATGCATCTAATGCACGATCAAGGAATTAAGAATGTGTGATTATTATTGGACAATCTGCCTATAGAGTGTCTGGCGTCGCCAAAGAAAGTAGAAGGTAGTAAGGTTAAAGAAAATGATTTCAAATCGATTGCAGCTCATTAGATCGATAGAAACATGAGTTTAATGGATGAAACCACACAAATCACCAAAGTAACAAATATAAAGTAGTTTGCTCCACCAATCTGGCCCGACATGATGATTTTATGATGATTGTGCACTGAAACTGCAGGAATATTCACAGACTTTCCGGTGCTGTGGGACAGCTCGTGACAGCAGCAGATGGTTTGCAGTAGCGAATGAATAATAGTTTTCTATGCTAATTTTAAATGTTTGATGGGGCTTCGGAGCTTTTGCGTTTGAAGGGCAACTTCACCAATTTTCAACTTGCTTTCTATACAGGAGCTTTAGTTTAGGGTGTAAATGTAAATTTGTGCTTTTAAACGTCCTTATATGAAAATATCTCTCTGCATTATCCGCAGGAGTAGTAGAAAAGCAGGTTGACCCCAATCCCAAACTCTTTAGTGTGAGGTGACGCATCCTGAACTGAAAGTTCCTCCAAGTGATGTCATCTGGAGGCATTTTCCAGCTAGAAGTAGAGAGATATTTTAATTTGGGGAAAACAAAGGGGGGAAGTATGAAAAACTAATCAGAATAAACAACAACTGGTGTCACAGCTTCTGTTGTGCAGAGCAAACCCTCAGTTCAACCTAACGGGGGCAGTGTTACATTACTTGTTGCTTTCACGCGATATTAAAAAATCGAAATTGTTGCATCTTACACGTCTTCTCGGTTACTAGATATAATAACACTAACCATGGCCCAGACTGTTTTTCGGTCGTCATCAGCGTCATCTCTGGGTGAAGAATTGGCTCATTTGTCTTCCCAGAAAAGCAACTGTCTGCATAAACTCGTATACAGCTGGAGCATCCTGCCATGATCAATGCATTAAATTAACAGGCATTGATAAATCTGACACAGATTTCCTTCAACTGCTGTTACCATAATTATCATTTGTTGGATTGTTGGCAAAGTGTCACAAGCTCAGTCACCATTTGTGATTGACAACCGTGTGTGTGTGTGTGTGTGTGTGTGTGTGTGTGTGTGTGTGCTCTGAGTGAGCCAATAACATACAGAAGATGAACAAGGCCAGAAAAAAAAAACAGCAACGAAATTACGTGTTTTCACCGAAAAATTAGGAATATTATCAACCCATTTGTCACACTTGCTGTGCGTAAATCCTGTAGCTGTTCTTTAGGTAAGAACTCATATCAGACAGAAAATCAGATCCTGCACAACACGCATGTGCAGAGGGACCGACCGCAGCTGATCCATCTCAAAACTACTGTCTCCTGAAGCCCCCAGGGTCAGCACTGTGCAGGGAAGAAAAGAAAAACGTGCTTGCACACGGGAAGGTCAACAGTTCATATGAGACTATTTCCTCATCAAATAATTTCCATAATTTCCACCTGCTTTAAAGAGCTATGAAACCTCCCACTTCCTGTTTGACAGTCTGGGCCTGATGGCGTGGAGCACACATGAACGTTTGCTAAGTATCACACTGAGAGCGGTTTTTGGAAAATGTGTCACAGCTAGACAACAATGACTTATGACAATACATTAATAACTAGTTTGTGTTTACTGGGACCTTTCTTATTCCAACGTGTGGACTGTCATTGTACAGTGACACCATCTCCGGTTTCTCCTTTACAGTCCCCCAGAACACGTGCTCACACCCATCCCCTTTTTTCACGATCAGCTAAATTTACATGTCACTTTGCTGCAGTTTCCAGCGCAGCAGGTTTCCTGCTTTGGTTTGCTGTGCCAGTCCGGGGATGTTCTCCAATCACAGTTTGAGAACGTCACGATACATAAATCGTATGTACAGTATTACACCGCTGTCATCCGCCTCTTTGTAGTGTAAATATATTTGTAATTATTTTAACTGCAGGGTGTGAAAGAGATTCAGTGATGATGGTCTGGGTGGTGATTCCAGCTCATGGCTTCTAATATGAAACCATGTTATGGAAAAAAGTGCGCAATTTGCATTTTTGTGTTTGAAAAGTAGCTTATTAATATATGCTTAAAAATATGAAAGCGTATCTCAGCTTTGAGACACGCTTTCATGAGGAACGTTAAACAACTGTAGTATCAGTGCTGTTCATACATTTACGTTTCTAATCAGTAAACGTAGGTGAAAAAGTGTCTTCATTTGTGGCATCATAACATTGACGTTAGTGGCTCTGCCGGATTGAATCGGCCTCGTACAGACACTGGAACTGTTGTCTGGAGCTGAGGTGCCACATTTTTGTCAAAAAAAAAGAAAGTATAGACATAAACTTGGCATGTTTGCCAGCCTCTGACGGGCTTGTTTTATCAGCCCCGGTTTTTCGGTTTTGCACCTCATTCTGTACGTGACCTCTCTGTATGTCAGTCACACACTTTCATAGTTCACCGGGCCCAAACGCTGATGGGGAAAAGTGCGGCTGAGTAAGCAGAAGGAACTGGAAGAAGTTAGAGAGCGGAGAATGAGACGGCGGGGACTAAGAGTGAAAAGGAGGAGATTTGTTACCGAGACAAAAGAAGTAAAGAGAGGAGAAAGACGGATAATGGGCATCGCCAAGGTCGTGACGTTTCAATCAGAGCTGTGCTGCTGCACGTCACCATGTGTACAATTAATATGCAGATCACAGGGCAGGACGGCTCCGTTTTCGTTGAGGCGTTTTGCCAAGACACACTAATAAATTCTGTGTGCGACCCCGCTGCAGCCTGCTGCCTCCCTGCAAACCCGAGCAGCTTCCACGGGCTGATTACAGAGTTTGTCCATGGTGAGTGCTTAGACAGACAGTCCATTAGTCCACTTTAGCATTAATCTTCATCACTGCACTCCCACCATACTTCTCCTCCCCAGATCCATTGTTCTTTAAAATGAAACTGCTCACAACATTTTAGTGGATTGATTGGGGCTCACTACCGCCATCTAACAAATTGAGGTTTGACCTGGTGATGATCCATCTCCCTTAATAGAAAATGAACAAAAATATAAAGTAGCCTCGCAGACTGTCGTCTTCCCTCACCCAGCCCTGCTCTCTCCCTGTCCTTTCACTAAATGTTACTCACTCCATCCACCAGTCCAATTATTGGCCTGTCCCTTTGAATGACAAAACACAAGACAAGTATCATCCTATTGATTTCTTGCTTATACAAAACTTCTGAATACTGGAAAAAAAAAAAACACTCTCTTCTTCTTTAGCAAACTGTCTATTCTGAGCGTGTGCATCTCCTTGCTGATTAGCGGCCTGAAAAAAATCCTGCAGGTCGGCCAGGACGCCGCAACCACCACACCACCAATAAAACTGTCGTGTCAAGCACAAAAAAACAGGCAGCGTAAATAACAAAGTCCAGCAGCGTTGGACACTGCTGTCCCTAACAGGGACCCCCTGAATGAGATTTATACTTTTAATGGGGATTTATTCATTTACAAGAAATGGGGTTTAACTTTTAGATGGCATATTTTTGCTGATTATCCATAAACATCAGATTAATTTAATTCTGTGGCAGGTGGCACACTTGGTTAGCATAGCAAGAAAGCACGTGTGTGTTTCATAAAGTTGTTCCACTTGCTCCTGGAGCATCAAATTGTTTCATATGATAAGCAAAAAGTCAACATACTGATGCCCTAGTAAGCGTAATTATCTGACACTGTGGGATGAGAATGTGTAATTTTCGTTGGTCACGTACTTTCCCCGCATGCGTCTTTTTGGAGGATTAAATATGTTTCCCACTAGGAGACACACTAGGGCCTAAACATTATTGGCTTAAAACAAATCTCTTCCTCATGAACTTCCCATTTTTACACAGTGACACTCCAGGAAGTGATGAGGCTGTTGATACTGAGGTCACGAGAGAGAAAAGTTTTTGTGGAAAATGATTCAAAGCTGCTCTGTACAGTGTATACAGCACTAATTTATCATGACATTCAGGAGTGGCACAGAAATGTGAGGTTACCATGTTCCATAGGCCAATTGCAAACAGGTCCGCCGATCAGCCGTAACATTACGACCTGACTGACAGGTGAAGTGAAGGTGCCAAAACACGCATCACATCCCAGTTTGTTGCGTATGGGGCCGTGAAGCTGCAGTGTCGTGACCTGGACAACTGAGCAATGGACGAAGTGGACCTGGTCTGATGAATCCCTCTTCTTCATGCCCTTCTTTTCTGGCTGACTGGCGTTTATCTCCAGTCTAAGATTTGACTGATGTAACAACTGACCCACAATCTTTATCAACTCAGACTTTGTGTGCACTAGGGAGCGTAAGAAAGGCAACATGTTTTCTGGCAAAATTGGTCAATGAAATGATCATAAATGAGCGGCAAACGGCTGCAGTGAAAAGATAGAAAAACAAATGTCAATGAGCGCCTCATGTTTAATTTCCACTGTCATTCTGCATCAGCTTTTAGTGGTTAACACTGGCTGTGCATGTGCGCACTCGCACTCATTAGACAGCTGAAATCAGCTCACTTCCCTCCATCTGCGAACATAATGGTTTTCGTCTATATTTACATAACATTACTGACCGTCATTACCGAGTCGGCTTCACTGTCCCCATGCTGATGGCTGAGCACACACCACTGAAAAGAGCCAACCGTCACTTTTGCTGTTTGAAAGTCTAGAAAATATTCCATCTCCAGATTTCTAATGATTTCGTGAGATTATAATTAGAACTTAGTGAGGCATGGAAAAAACAGGAGGAGTCAAAAAGTCAATAGTGTATTCAATTCCAACCACTCCAGAGGTGCACGACAGTGTTATTCACACTCGTGGGACATTATATCGGTGACCAGGCCGGGGTCGGTGTTCCCCGAGTGTCAGGCTGCGTGATTCCAAATGCTGCTCCTGGGCTTGGACATTTGCTGGAAAGGACAATAATGTTCTTCCCTGGATGATAAATGACAATGGATCAACATTTTTCCAGGCCTGTTTTCACGTGTTGTAACAGTGTCTGTGTGACAGGAGCATTAATGGTATGAATCGTGATCCATCAGAGAGGGGGCTGGGGTGAGTCTGGGTCGGAGAAATGAACAGCTGAGCAAAAGCGTGTGCTCTGACACTTGTTTCATCATTCTAAAATCTCATGCAGAGGTCTGTTTTTCCCCATGTACCATAATATCACTCAGTTTGCAACCGTGACCACAAGGTGAGAAACTGGTCGGAGTCATTAAATCAAAAACAAATGGAGAAACCATGTAGATGAGACCAGTCCACGTTATTATTCTTTACCTGTTTCCACTGCAGGAGTTTGGCACCATTTGCTCTAAAAAAAACAAAACTAACTTTATTATTAGGAAAAACCGTGGCAATAACTTGTAGAGCTCTGTTTGGGCGATAGTCTCAATCAAAGAGAAGTGAGAGTCGCCAGGCGTCCTGCTGTTTCTGGAACCATTATCCAACCACAATATTCAGCACTTCTGCCCCCTACTGAGCCGTGAACACGACGACGGTCTGTCCAGCCAGTCCTGTAATTACTTTTTGTTTTGGTTTCATAATTTAAGCATAAAATGAATTGGATTAAATCCAAACCAGGAATCCCCAGTATCTCCAGCAGAAACAGTAACATCTGTAAATCAGCATGTCTGATGAAAATTAATCTTGCAATAAAAAGAAAAGTGGAAAAGTTTTGAACAATGTCATCTAACCCTGTTGGTGTATGAACAAAGAAAGATCCAGACATCCCCGGAAACATTGTAGACTGTCATTAGTTCCAGGGGACGCAGAAAAGTGATGGACATTTAGATTTGTAAATATGTTTTTAGTTGCTCCCGGAGACACTGGCGTCGTGTTGTGGCCTCCTGCAGCGTGTTTCTTAACGCTGCGTTTTTATCGTTGCGATGAAGGAGTTGTTGTGTTTGGTCAACTTGCAGACCCGTGAGCTCTCCGGGTCACCGTGACGATGAGCTTAAATGTCCAAAACGGAAATGAGCAAACATTCCCATAAAGAAAAGTCATGAAAGATATTTGCCACCTGCTGTGTTACCTAAAATCTTGACTCCAAATGCTGCGTTTTCTGCATTTGCACAAACGCTGCCATGTGTTACTCGTTACTAATCCAGGCTGAAGGTTCACAAGAAATGAAACTTCAGAAGATTTATTGTCAATTTGAGTGTCTCTACATCAGCCGCGGACAGTGTGGTTAGTAAAGAAAATGGCAGAAGTTATTGTTCAAAGACTGTCACCAACGCGCAAACCGGCTTTTGTGAGTACAGACCTCAAACGTTTTCATGCCCCTTAAAAACTGTCCACATTTTCTCACGTCACGACCACAGATGTAAATGTATTTCATTTGGATTTTATGCGATAGACAAACACAATGCGCTTCATTGACAAATGGTTTTACAAATAAATATCTGAAAACGGAAATGAAGAAGCGCGTCGACACATTTTGACACATACGACATAAAACACAGAGACAACTCCAGATAATTAGGGCGGTTCCCCTGCGTTTGCTGCATGTGTATGTAACTGTTTGCTCACGTGTTCCTCTGCAAACCATTGTGTCCACACATTAACAAAAGAACGTGAGCGATCCACACAGCTTGAACTTAAGCTGCTTAGCAACAGCTTAAACTCAGACTTTCCTCCTCTGCTTTCGCATGTGTTTCTCTGTCTTGACAGGTTCCACATGATTCCAAGGTACAAAGTGAGAAAGAAGCAATAAGAGGCTAAATAAAACATCTGTGTGTGTGTGTGTGTGTGTGTGTGTGTGTGTGTGTGTGTGTGTGTGTGTGTGTGTGTGTGTGTGTGTATGATTTCTCTTATATGTTTTACATTCAGCCTGTAAATGCCAACAGGTGACACTTGGATGTATATTTGCATTAGCTATGGAAAGATGTTTTCCACACTCATTAAAACGCACACAAGCTCATTTTTGCACAAATCTGGTCATAAAAAGGCTCATGTCTGTATATGAAACTTATATATGAAGCACATATAATGTGTGGCACCTAAGGAAGGTATGACATCGTGGGGTCTTTGGTGTGTGAGCGTGATTGTCGCCGCAAGAAAAAAGATGTTTGCAGCCTTGTCGGGCCACATGACACATCGGAGCACAGTTTTTCCCGGGGCCTCGGCACAGCTGCCATATATAGAATAAACATGGGCACATTCTGGAGGCAGGCCCGAGGCAGCGAAGTCTGTTGTGTTCCCATCCTGCTCTGGTTTTTGATTGCTACTGATTAGCGTGACTCACTCAGTGACGTACGTGGATAAAGCGAATGTTGTATTCATTTACACCTCATCAGGTCGGTCGTAATCGCAGAATGAGCCAAATGTTTATGAGCATGGATCATGTGATTAGCTGCTTACATGTCAGCAGACTGAGGCGGCGTAGTCGAAGGCATCTTCATTTTTGTGGCCGGAAAAGCTTTAGTCCTCGGACCTTAACTCGCAAATGTTTTAACAACATTATTATTAGTATTTCTTGCGGCATTTAGTTATTTTATTTATACGTGTTTTGATTAGGAATCCTAAAGCACCCAATGCTCCTGGAATCCAATACGCCAATTTTGCAATAAATTGCCCCCTTCAACAAGTTTATGGACATTTTTGTGGTTTGTGCTGTTAAACTTCATATATTCGTACTGTACTCCACTAAAAGTGGCCAAAAAACCATCAGAAATCCATTGATAACCAGCATGATCTATTAAAAAACATTTTGCATCACATAATTTTGTAGTTCAAGGAAGACTGGTCTTTATATTTACTATTTTTATACTTTTATACTTTTTATATGAAAAAATTCTTTGCCTAGTTGATGTTTTGTGTGTGTGTTGTTCTATGAATTTATTTTATACTTTTATTGAAACTTAACAATTTCATATTACTTCATTTGGAATATGGTTTTAATGCTTGCAGAGCGACCTTGAGATTGTGGACCTTAGATGGCATTTTTGGTTCACGTCCTCATCTCGCACAGCGTTCTTAGTTATGGATGGTCAGCAGTTTGCCTACTGGTTACCTGGATCAGGTGTTGTCAGCCAATCAGAAGCTGGATGAAACCGTCTCCAATGACGAGGACACTGTGAGTCGGTATCTTTGAGCTTCTGATTCACTGAAAACATTTTAAGCTACTTTACTTTTATTCTGCCACATTTCCTCAGCAGCATCACAACGTTGCAGGTAAAGAGTCTTTGCCATAATCATACAGGTGCTCTTACCTGGAAGATGAGTCATGATAACTGCTTTCATCTTTCTTCTGATTTGTTTAAAAAGAAGTCTAAATTTTGACTAGACTAGTTTTGAATTTTGACAACAGTTTGTATTTTATTTGGTTAAAGAATTTGAATTATCGTTTCCACTTGTAGTGAAGTAATTTTTTTGACTAATTCTATTGAGGTTATGCACGTCCATCACCTCTACAAAGCAGATATATTTAAAGTTAAGATATCTGCAGCTTTCACCACAGTCTATTTACTTTTCTAAACTCGAGCGTCTTTTTCATTCCGACCACATGTCCCCTGTCCTTCTCCAGGTGCCTACATCCTTCTCCACATCTAAATTAAGCAACCCAGCAGACACCGTATCCGTGAGGCAAGAGGCCACTCGAGTGATGCAACGTGACGAATGAAACGTAACTGATAACGTGTTTGACAGCCTCTGCCGCTGCTTGTAGCTGCCTTTGTAGTGTCAGACATCCCGCGCACTTTGTAGTTCTGCAGTTGATTCACGCCATTGGTGAATCTTATTGATTTCTTTCATTTTTTTTTAAGTCGTCTCATCAAAGTTGCAAACTTGTCTTGTTTAAGCTGCACTGAAAAGGAAAGAAAATACAGACGCTGTATTTTCCTACAGATGCTGTATCTTTTGTCACATAGTGGAACAAAAATGACATTTAATTTGACTCCAGGCCCGAGGTGAGTCATGATGGAAGTAACTAATCTCAATTTGTCAGACTGGGATGTAGCAGGAGACAGACTTTAACGAACAAACTTTGAAATGTAAACTGTTCCAGGGTCGAGAATTGACTCTTTTTGTGCCCAGTCTCCAAATTAAAGGACATGCAGGGAGAGTTTGGCCAGTATTTATATTTAGATGTGGTCAAACTCTCACTGAAACAGAAACAACTTTCTTTGCAATAACTTGAAAATGTGAGTTATAATTTAATTAAAAAATCTAGAGCAAAGTCAATTTTTTAAAATTTTATTTGCTTCTCAAGTTTTTCTTTTCTTAAATTATAATTTTTTGTAAAACGCAGAACTTTCATCTTCTGCACACATGTGGACACATGAAAGACACATCAGACAGAACCGGTTCTACCTCTGTTCTTTGACATCTATGAAATGGCGGCTTGCACATGTTATTGGGCATCAGCAAAACCTTCGGGAAAACGTAACTGGCTGCTACAGGCGGCGAAACAATTATTTTATTATACTGCAACACTATCTCTGAAAATTCCCAATTAAGCAGAAGAGACTTCACCACAAGTATAAGGTGAACATGATTTGTTAATAAAGATTTGGTGCAGCCTCAGACTCTGAGACTGAGGCTGAAGCAGATCCGGCCTCAGAGGGGGATTCATGGGCCCCTGGTGGTGGGTGCAGTCAGGGCGGCAGTGGCTCCCTGCACAATGAGGAAACGGTCTTTGGATGTGCAGCGGTTGGAAGAATGTAGGTGGTAGACGGAAGCTGGACTTCCAAACGTCCAAACTACATATTTGCAACCGTGAATACGTTTAGCAAAGCATGTACCTGAAACATCAGGACCTCACTCTGTTGTAAAATAATATCATTAGAATCACATACTTATCCCAGATGTGTAAGAAGAAGAAAACCAGCAGAATGGGATGGAAACGATTGAAGGATTGAGTTTGGATCAGTAACTGTAAAAAATACGGGATGTGGTCATCTCTAATAACTGAATGGGAACTGAACGTTTTCCCATTTGCTTGCACGCTATCAGCAATCACTTATTGAATGACGAAAACTTTATTGACATTTTCCTTCTTTTGCATCACAAGGGAGAAGCATCTCCAGAGCAGCAGCTGCTCTCTAAAGTGCACATGATGAACATTACATAACCATAATGATCCCTTGGCTTTTTCATTTACTTCTCAAGGCCAGCCATCTTTGATTCTCCCGAGCGTTTGCAGCTGTGTCCTCCCGGGGTTTACCAGTACCCACAGTTCCCTTGAGGGTTCCCCCGTTGGAGACACATGGGAATGAGCTGTTTCATTAAAACGCATGGTTGAGCCACATAATTAGTTTTGTGTCGTGTGTGGATGTTGCATTTCTTTTTATTTCATAGAAGTGTAAACTAAATGTCTAAATCCGCAGTTTTCCTGGTTTTAGTCATAGCTTATTTCTGCCTTTGACCAAACGAAATCCTAAAAGAAATGTTTTTTGGGGCCTGTTTTCTCCGCAGTGAGCCTCACCGATGCGGCTCTCTGAACATGTCATGTCATTAGTGGGAAGTTACACCGACCCTGTGAATGTGAGCGGCTGGTTACACTTGTATCTGGAGTGTATTACACTGGAAAATAGACTAAAGCCCCGACACACAATCCAGCAGAAAATTGACAGAATCCCAGTTTCTGGGTCATCGGTGTCCTGTAGGGCCCCTGTGGATCTGGTGAAAGAACATGAAACTCATCATAGTTAATGCAACGTATGGCACAGATGAAAAGACACAAACTAGATAAACAGGATGTCAAAAAAAGACGTTTATTGTGTCTCTGAATCCTACATATAGTCTGTGGGTTTAATCAAATCCAGGAACACTGGAATGTAGTTGTCTCTGCCAGCTGTGTTGAGATGAACTTTTTCAGAGCGGCTTATGTGCTGTGCAAGTAATAAACGCTGCCATCAATAAAAAACAAAACCAAAACAAAAAAAAGACATATTAATAAACTATAAGCAAAGACTGTCTCAGCTGGTTCTGTTCATGGTGAATAAGCAATGACTGTACAAAGAACATCGAAGACGCTCCAGCTCCCATAACCACGCTGCATCAAACCTTAACTCAGGAAAAAACCAAAAGCTGAGCTCCTTCTCCTGGAGCAGCCGCCTGTTTCCAACCAAAACATCATTTGCACGTCTTTGGCAGATTACTGTGAATCAGACCCTGGAGGTGGTGGCACCCGTGCTAACTGCCCCACATTAGGCTGCATCCCATTGGTCCATCTTCGTCCCTGCCTCTTCGAAGTGACATGATTCCAAAGGTTTTTACAGTTTTTTATTTTATTTCATGGGACATTTTGATTTGTGCATAAAGGGACGAGGTTCTAGAATTGCTACGGCCTGTCACTGAAGCTCTGTCTGTGGACGTCGGGCCTTCTGCCCTTGCGGTATATTGGACTAACTTGCCGAGAGAGCAATATGGATTCTTGTAGGAAAAACTCAAAGTCCATGGCATCTTCCCGGCCAGCTTGTTCTCATTCCAAGGCGTTAAGACGCTTCGCTTCCTGCAATCCCTTCGTGTTACAAGCAGACACACTGACGCTTTCAGTGCAGTAAATCAGAAACTGCGACAAACAAATATGTGAAGCCTAAATCAATGATGTAAAAAAGGAAGAGAAAAAGTGTCTTGGGGTGAAGGATGGTACGACAAATGTGCCTTACTCACTATATAAGTTTGTTTGCCACATTCACTCTGTACCAGAGTCAGAAGAGCCTGTAGCTTCCTGCAACTTTTCTGCTCTTGGCGTCACTATAGACGTTCAATAAAGTCTGTATTAAAAAATGTGATCATTTGTAAATAGACTCTTCAATTCCAAATGAGCAGAGAGAAAAGCTTGAGCTACCTGTACGTTCGTACGCACTTAATGTTGTCTGCTCGCCTGGGAATCCTATGTCTAGGAAATACTTACCTGTCCTGTTTACCTGGCTCCAGCCTGTTCATGCACCTTGCTGAAGCTGTTCACCTGTTGGAGGTTAAAGGAGACCTGTGTGTGTGTGTGTGTGTGTGTGTGTGTGTGTGTGTGTGTGTGTGTGTGTGTGTGTGTGTGTGTGTGTGTGTGTGGTAACCAAGCTCAAACTTCACTGCAGTGCATTAATGATCATTACATAATCAACCATCATGACTGGACCGGCTGTAACTCAGTCGGTAGAACAGACTCCCGGTTTCTCCTGCTCAGTTTGTGGTGCAGATGCACAGTGAGATGCTCTGAATTATCTGTCAGGAAATCACAGTCCTTCTTTTGTCGACACATGCCGTATTGTATTGCAGTATTGACAAAAATTCCACAGTATTGTGACAAAAATCGTGAAAATCATAATCTGTTCTGTTTGTTCTCCCCCCGTTTATCCGACATGTCTGCACACATCAACAATTACCCAACTCAGGCAGAGGCATCTGTGAGGTGCCGAGTGGGACGCTGGGGTGAGCAGACCTGTGTTTCACTAATGCCTGCTCCCATATGGCTGCAGCAAATTGTGTGTAAACAACTTTGATAAATCTTAGCTTGCAGGCAAATGTGAAGTTGATTCAGCGATGATCTGTCAGCCGTCTCCACTGGAACGTGTGCAGTTTTTAAAAGTTATAACGAAGACATAAATAAGACTCTTGCAGATGAGCGTTGAAGTTGAGGCTTCACGCGTTTGCGGTGCATTTGTTCGCCTCCTTCTTCCCTTCATTGGTCGTTTGCTGGAACCTTCAGCCGGCGTGTTTTGGACGGCTGCTCTGCTGCTTTTCCTGTGTGACAGCCTCTCTGTGCATTACCCATGATCCCACAGGTCTGAAAGCTTAGTTTGCTGATTGCCTACTAGGCAAACACATCAAGCACACACCTGCAGCCTCGGCTCTCTCCTGCGAAAATTGCTCCAACCTCAGGCCATTTAGGAGAGAAATATGGAGCCTAGTGTTTTTATTTTTCCTCCTCACACTCGGCAAGAAAATGCTAACAGGACGTTCGGTCTGATGTTCGGCTGGGCAGGTGCCAGAAAGCAACACACTGCTGCGAAGCTAATGAAGATAAACACCATCCATCTTCAACAAAGTGCAGCTTCTTTTTCTTTTTTTTTACTTTCGGAGAATGTTTGTAATCATAAACATTGTTAGACAGGATTCATCAAAGTGAAATTGATTGTCAGCATTTTTATATCATACTTCCCTGGAATCCCTGTGACACGCACCTCCTCTGGCGAACACACAAACGCATCCAGCGCGTACGTGTCGGACAGGTGGGGATTTGACAGCCGTGAATTAGCGGGTAATGAAGCTCTTCTCCGCGATGGAGGAGCCGCTGTTGGCTGGAAGAAACAAAAGGTCGAGCTGTGAGGGCTGCCACAAACTTGTTAAAAGGTCAAACTCGGCGCTGAGGAATTCTGCAGCCCCACTTCTTTAGCGGGTTGTGAAAGAGAAACACGCACACGCTGCCGTCTGCAGCCCGGTGTGGGCCGTGTCACCGATGCACATTTTACATTCTGTTTCCTCTGAGCTTCTCTGAAGGCAATGCTGCGATTGTCACTTCAGCTTTCATAAATAATGCAGCTTTGACATCAGATGACATCATTGTCAGGGTTTGTGCTGTTTTATGTGGGGAGACACACTGTTTGGCCTTGTGTTTGAGTGTCAAGATGCAACAGGACGGCGAAGTCGTTTTGGTTATTTTTCAGTTTGGGGAACAGGAGAACATTCGCATTGACATTTCTTCATTGCCGCTGTCACCTTTAGCTGCTTTCATAACTTACAAAACACCGTCTGATTCCCTGGGCGCCCTAAAGTCCTCTGCCATCACAGCAGACTGAAGTAAAGGGACTTTATTGGGGAAGCAGATGAACGCTGTCAGGATGGTTTGAGTGGGCTTCACTAACGTCTGTTTGCTGCTTCGATGGTAAAGGGCAAAGTGCGAACTTTCGACTTTCCTGATTTCGAACAACACAGGCAGGCTCGGACTGGAGCTAGATGATGACGACGGTGATAAATTGTATTAAGGAAAGCCATATTTTCTGGTCCAACATGGATGTTTATGATCACATCTCCAGGAGACAATGGTGGTTTAGTAGATGGTCTCGAGCTCATGTTGCTCGATCTTTGACAGCACGTGAAATATGTATATACCAAACAAACCCAGTGCTGATGAAGATCATGTGATCCTATTAAAAGCTGAAGACAAGAGCTGTGGTATTACGTTCTTGTCCTTATGACAATTTAATGAGTAACATGTCAAACTGTGAATGTGTTACTTTAATTCCAACAGTGTTTGTGCTACTATGACCCGTTCACTTGCATTACACGACGGGCATTTCAGTGTTGTACACGACTGATAGAGAAGCAACTAGGCCGATAGAAGAACTTCAACTGTTTGGCAGTTTTGCTTTCTTAATGATTTTGATCATCTATTAATCAACACTTTAATTCATTGTCTCTACGTTAAACTGTTTTCTCAACTGCTGCAAGAACAAATTTTGATAATTACATATTTTACTCAGCTATATTTATATAAGGTATGTCATTAAAGGTCAACTTTTACCAATTTTCAACTTGCTTTCTCTGGCTTTAGTTAGTGTGTAAAAGAACATTAATGCTTTTAAACTTTCCTTTGACTTATAAACCTATTACTATATTAAACATATTTCTCAGCTTCTAGGTGTATTGATGAAAATGTTTCATTACCCCTAATGTTTTTCATCATTAGGAGTTTAGATGATGTCACCTGGAGAAGATGGAGAAGAAGCAGGTTGAACGTGATTTCAAACTTCATAGAAGGAGCAACAAAGTGATATCATCTGAAATGAAGGTTCTTCCAAGTGATGTCATCTGGAGGCGTTGTTCAGGTAGAAGTAGAGAGATATTTAATTATGGGGAGGTCAGAGGGAAGTCTTGTGGCATTCAGTTACACAGGCTACTCAAACTACAATCAAAAATGGCAATTTCTCTATCAGTGAAGATTCTGGAAAACGTGTCTGACAACAGAGTTAAGTCAATATCATGGAATTACCTTTAATAACTGTTCATAAACATGTGGCCAAGACTTGATTCTTCAGAACACATGCAAAATTAAAATCAAAAGGATGACTGGTTTGGCCTTTCCGCAGTGAATGGTGTCACCTGTGAACCAGATTAAGCTTATTAGCAGTCAGTGAAAAGCGATCTGCAGGCAGGAGGCTTTTATAACGCTCCCCATTCAATTCCTTATCAGACAGCAATTCAAACAGGTGGGCAGACGATGTGTGTGCAGAGAAATCATAAGTTCCCCGAGCCCGCAAGATCTTTCACAGGGTTTCCAAACCCTGATTCTCTCTGCCGTGATGGATTCGGCGTATTAATAATAGACAAGGACACTATTATTCTGGGATATCCAATTTAAAGTGATGAAAAAGTAATATACTGGACTTTGAGTAAAAATGAGAAATTGGAGAGAAAAGTTATAAAGGGGTTTCTTAGAATGGGGAGATGTGCAGAATCTCATACCAGGCCACTGTAAATTCTCCTTGTAGCCACTGTATTGAAATTCGCGGGTGGAACATACAGTAGAGACCACGAGACCGTCCCCCTGTGAAATACGACAGGTTGTTTGGACCGACCGAACCTGCTACCGTTTGGCCACATCTAGTGGTTTTAGTGAACATTAGTCTGTCGCGTAGCGTTAAGGTTCTCATACGTCTGGGCCACAAAGGATTTCACTCAGGAGACCGAAAATACTGCTGTTGCTGCTGCATGATTGTGACCGTGACTGTTTTCCTCACCCCCATGATCTTCATTTAGTGGCTAATCTGAATGTGGGCAGACCCCCACAGAGCGATAAACGTGTGGTTTCACCCGATAATGTACACGGGCGGCGTGAAGCTGGACTAGAGAACCTGTCAGTCAAGCCCACAGCAGGTGTAATCAGCCACGATAATTATCATTTCTCTAAAACAGACCTTTGTGATGGAAGAAAACCCTAACGTGTCATCGGAGACAATAATAATAATTGTGCATTTCAAACCTGCTTCACATTCAGGGTGCTGGTGCCCCGAAGGCTGATGTCTAAATGATTAAAAACACGTTTTTTTTAGTAAGGCATTTGATTTGTGCTGTTTATCATCTGCTTTAAGGGGCAATTTGTTCCAAATGAACTTTGACACCAGGGTTTTCGTTGGACTGGGCGCTGTGCTGTTACTGCACAGCTAATTAAATATGGAAATATGCTCGCTGCAGCGTTTGCAAGGGCAATGAAAGATGTTATGGAGACAATGTGGCTGAAAATGTACAGTAAGAGAACACGGATGCAGCTGCAGTTCCCCAGGCTCGAGGGTCGGGCGCCGATCACGGCCAAAGCCCAACAAGAACGTCGTACTTCAGGCCTAACCAAACCTGTTGCAGATGAATTTGTCTAGTTTGAGTTTGTCTAGTACAAGAACAACAAAATAACACAAATGATGAAGTTTTTGTAGTTTGACACGTGTACCACACAGCGGGGAGTTCTCATATGAAGAGGCTCCACTTGATTTTCGTGATGACGTTCAACAGGAGCTGCCCCACTTTCCTCACCAGGAGATCCAGAGCGTTCTCAGCAGACTTCTTCAAACCGCTCTACAAAATTAGAGCGAAGACAATCTAGTCTTCCCCTTTAGTGGCGTCCAGCAACAGCTGTCAGAATAAAACAAATCATTGGCTTTCACGGGTTTTAGTTTTGTTCTGTAAGTTAGAATCGGGGATTTCTTTACATGAAGAAATGTGAGATAATATGTGAGACATTAGCTAAGAAGGGGGTGTGTCCCAGCACATGTATTCAACGCTGTCCCCCTCTCAGGGGATTAATTGAGCCTATTCATCACAATGACTGGATGAATTTGCCCTGTGAGGACGACAGTCCCTTTATAGAAAATTAAGGGATTCAAATTTACTCCTCTAACGGCTTCTCTGTGCTCTCGTCCCTCTTCCTCTCTCTCTCCCTGTATGTTGTGTTGTCTATTTGAACTCATCTGTCTCCTCTCTCTACCATTTCTGTATTCTTCTAAGCCTCGGGAGGAGTGAAAGAGCACAAACTATGCAAAATAAAAAAACAACCAAAAAAAAGGGAGCGTTCGTTGCCAGAGAGTGATGAGAAATCCTCTCCAAGCTAATGGAATACAAAGACAACGTCTCCCTAATTTTCAATCCAATTATCTCGTGATTAATGCTTTAAGGGAGGTTGTTCTTCAATGTGGTCGTCACTCACTTCACCTGATTAAATAGCCGGTCCTTTGCCAAAACAATCAGACGCAGATTTGGAGCCGCTGCGATCGTTACTCAAGAGGGGAACTGCGGAGGAGAGCGGATCAGGCAGATTATAATTACATTGTTATGCAGATTACAGATATTGTCTGAGGTGGATGGTCTGAGAGTGGAGGTGCCTGTTGAACCAGCACCTCCACCTCACCCACACTCTAGGGTTTTTTCCCACTTTCCACGTGACTTGTGAGGAAGCAAAAGCATGAAAAGTGGAAAATGTTTTATACTGAACGAGGCCCTGTGTCATTTTAGTGGCATTTTTAGGACGTTATTTTCCGTACAGTACAAACGCAGCATTACCCAGTGTTGTAAAGCAGTTTAGGTCCGATTTTGGGACTTGTGCAGGGCTGGAAACGCTTCACTTTGACTTACGTACCACTGAAATCTAATATTTTGGACCGTTGTTGCCACATTTGCTGTACACTGTACGTGCGCTTATTAGCTTTAAGGTTTATGTGTGTTTCAGCGTCTGTGTGATCCCCCCACACTCTGTTCTCCAAGGTTGTGTTCACAGGCAACAAAATCTCATATTGACATTGTGCATATTTTTCTATTCTTTGTTCCATCTGACGCTGTAATGTCCAGGCAAGGAGGGTAAAGCTGAGCGTAGGTGAAGTGTCTCTAATCCAAATAGACAGGATGGAATGAAACCGTGAAGTAGATCAATGGGAAATTACAGGTGCAAGGCTTTGTTTCAATTCAGACCCTGGGGATCGGATCATACAGCCATTATCTGTTGTCACTGCGGATGAAGTTGGTGTTTATCCCAATCGATATATCCAGATCTATAGTTTAGTAGACAGTTCATCACAGTGCGGCTATGTTCAGGTCAGAACATCAGTGGTGGATGACCTTAAAATAGGATCACATGTTGTTTCCACCTTGAACATTCGTACTAACCAAGGCTCCTAAAAGTTTCTCACAAAACACAAAACAAGGAATCATCACCATTAAAAGGGAAAAAAAGAGCCTTCGCACGACTCTTTCCACAAACAGTGTCTTCATTACTCAGGATGAGTGCTAGCCTTGCCACATGGTGCATTAGTTTCATTTGCATAATGTTTGAGGCCTGAAGAGGTAAAATGATCAAGTAAAACAAAAGGAAACGCAAAGAAGACAGAAACCTTTTGATTTTTATGACTTTTTCCCTTCTCTGATAACCATCTTGTGAACCCTCTGAGTCACGTCCAAGCTGGTACAGAAACCAACTCCTCAGAGATAATCTGAGGACGTATCTCACGGTAAAATCAGCACACACACACACACACACACACACACACACACACACACACAGTTGGTGCCAAAATTGCTTGTAATAAAGACATGAACATATGATTTCCCCCTGTTATAAATCACAAAACGCGTCGGGCTGGAACACAGACGTGAGACAAACTGTGGACCACCTGTAGTGGAAGAGATGAAGGCATCGAAAGTAAACAGCAAGACAACACTTCAATGCAATCAGGAGAAGAAAGCTGGAATATAATGGGGTGTTTATGAGCCTCGGGCTGCAGTGAAGTGACATTACATAGAGTGACTACTTAATTCTTGTGCCAGGTCTGGGCAGGAAACGCAGCAAAGAATATCAGGCTTGGCAAGGGCTTGTTGTGGCCTGAGGGCTGATTTGAGCTAATTTGATAGGCTGTTGTTGCTGTTAAGTCAGAGCTAGTGGAGTTTTTTACCGCCCACTTGGCACCTAGCGTCATCGCACGATTTGTGTTTTAAGCTCATTTGATTTTATTCGAAATAAAATGTCACCTCATCTCGCGTGATTTGATTTAAATTAGCAAAATTAAAGGCTTTTGCACAGGTGAAGAATGACATGATGAGGAGATTTCCCAAAATAAAATCCTTTTATGAGAGTGAGATTCTCAGCTAAATTGTTCATACTGTTTCAATTCTCTCTCACTTTTTATTATTGAATCATTATGCAACTTAATGAAACGTTTCTGACAAATAGGCAGGGACCTCCCTAATACATTTACACTGGAGTTTATGGATCATATTCCTCGTTCAAAAGAGCTCAGTTAATAGACACAAAATAAAAAAAAGACAGGAATAGCAGGCAGAATTTTTTACATAACGACAGGCCAAACAGTAAGGGTCCAAGCAGAGACGCAAATGACCTAAAACTGACTCAAAACAGAAACCTGACACAAAATGCCTATGAATAGACATGAAATTCAGTTCAGTCCAACTTTATTTATATAGCACCAATTTACGACAATGTCATCTCAAGACAGTCAAAATCGAAAATTACCAAAGGCAGGTAAAGGTGATCCAAAAAATAGACAAAATGAGCAAAGGCAAGCAAAAGGAGTTTATAAATCAACACAAAATGACCAAAATCCGGCACACAAATACAGAAAACTGACAAAAAATTACCAAAAGAAGAAAAAAACAAACAAAAAAGAGACATCCAATGATCAAATATCCATCACCACATAAAATGAGACATAACGTCTAAAAACAACTGTCATGTCAGTAAAAGAGCCTTAAAATGACCTAAAATAAAAATGGGGGGGGGGTCGTTTCCCCTGTCTGTGCCCAGGGGCCCATTTCCTCTTTATCAGGCCATGAAAAACTTGCCTGTGTATATGTAAAATTTTTGATCAGTTTTTATGTGTTTTTATGTGAAGAGTAACGCTCACGTCAGATAGAAAAGCATGACGACTTTAGATCAGGGAAAGATCAAGAAACAGATCCAGCACCTCGACTCTTATTAAAATGGGGGCAGCAATGTAAAATTTTAACCTGAGCGACTCCAAAAAATAAAAAAATAAAAGCAAAAGGAAAAATCAGCCGGCACACAGAGTCTGATCTGTGCTGTGTGGTGCCAAGGCACGCTGGCTGTTACATGAAGGTACCTCTCGGCTGCATTGCAGATATAAAATTCATATTCTGTGGCCGAAGCTTCATCTTCCTCGTCCTCCCCGCACCAGGGCCTGAACAGAATGTAATCATGGGAATAACAGAGGATCATTCGTCTGCCAGTCCGTATCCCCCCATTCCGATCTGTCTCTCTCTCCCTCCTTTTCTGCAGCAAATTATAGAAACGTATCAAACGTTGGCCAGGAAAATCTGGCTGCGAGTGTCGCCCCAATTATTCTGTTTCTCTCCAGATGTACGAGGCACAAGGCAGGAGCGTCACTGTCACAAGAAGCAAATTCCTGCCACTTTGTGCTGAAAAATCACCCTCGCTCTGGGTTGTTTATGACCCAGAGAAAACTCAGCAGTTGCTCAAACAAGCACTTTTGGCTGTTCAGCATGAGGGCTAAAATAAGCCAAGGCAGTTCCGTAATGAGAGGAAGGAAGATGACAACAAGAGAAACTAGGTCCTGATCTTTCTATCATGGCTATTTCTGGGAGCGTCGTGCACGTACAGTATGTTTCTAAGCGCGGAGGGAGAGAAAAGAGATGACGGATTGACTGTGTGGCTGAGTGATCAGCCGAGCAATTGAATGAGTAATTTACCCAGAGTGCTCGCTGGGGGAGCGACCGGCCGAGTGACTGACAGGCAGACAGCTGACTGGCTGTCTGAGTGACTGATGACCAGGTGCGGCGTTCCCGGTTCTTAGCATACTAATCATGACATTGCACGGGGAGGGAGAGCGAAAGTGAGAACGGAGAGGGAGAGACATGGAACCAGAGATGGAACAGCAGCAGGTGAGTCGAGGGAGCAGCGTGAGGCTTCACTGGAGTGCGGCTCCAGGTTGCTCCAGATAAGACTCCGACAGGAAATTGCAATATGGAGGCGCAGGGTCTCAGGTGGAATACTAAGAGACTCCCTCGCTGCTTGTGTGCGTCGTCAGTGTAGGGCAGCGTGCCATTGAAATCCCTAATGCATGCGCTTTATGGTTATCACCGCTGCACTAAACTTTGTAATTGCCATATGGAAGCATGTAATTGCTATAATTATGAAGTCTTGCTCTTAATCTGTCTAATGCTCCGCGCATAACCAGCAGGACGTTCTTTGACAGGAAAAGTAGAACATTGTGCTACAATTTACAAAGTGTTTAGAGTTATTTTCACTTAGACTTTTGATTTCGCATCGAGCGTCGCACTTTAAAACTAATACACAGACAGCAGGTGCCGAGATGATAATTTACTTTTCATATTGTGCAGCTTAAATCTTCCTCTGATTTTCTGTGTGTGTGTGTGTGTGTGTGTGTGTGATGCTTTAAAAAAACATGTTTTAATTCCAGCACATCTGCAAAGCAGCCAGCAGGGGGAAGTGCTGATCTCTGCAAAAATTGACAGATAAAACACACACACACACACACACACACACACACACACACACACACACACACACACACACACACACACAATAAAGTTTCATTAACCCTTACAACTACTTGCATAAGTCCGACCCTGATCTTCCTCTGGTTGTCACCTTAACCCTTAAACTTTGTCTCCGTCCTCAAAGGTCAGTCTGTGTATCATATCTGAACATACTGTGACGTTTGGATACTTCCTGTATGATTCTGAACCGTGACCATCAAACGACACTTAAACTCAAAGTACCAGCGTGATCCTGGCAAAGTGCTGACTAACCATCCTCTCAAACAGGCAAAGCTTGAGTGTTTCACGTCCCTTCAGAGAGGAATCTGACCCAAACACCAGTGAAGTATTAATCAGCATAAGTGACTGGAAACACAATAAACGAGGAACATTGATCGTTCTCTAAACTCCAAACTCACCCCATCGATTTCCTATAGACAAAATTAAGTAATCGGACAAATCCCTGTGGCAGCTGTTTGTTTATGGACTTCTTCACTCCATCTATTTAAATGTCTCACATATGATGAGTTTTCGTAAACACTCTGAAATATTGTCTCGAAGCTTCTTCCTTCTGTGAGCAGAGAGCAATGCGTCGCGTTTCGGGGCACATGAAAAGTAGCAACAGCGTATCGTTTGTCCAACCACACAACATTGCTGTTTGTCGGCCGTCTACTCTGTTCTGGACGAGTGAAGCCGAAGTTATGAGCCGTTTCCTTGCAGACCAAAGCAAAGCGAAAAGCTCTGCTCGCTTCAAGATTCTTGTATTGACTATTTCTGCTGAGGATTAAGTGAAGAGTCAGCTTCATGTTGGTCAATAAGGCCTAAATCTCAAGGTACCGAACATGGAAAGAGAGCAGCAACACACACACACACACACACAGAACATGGAACACAAGAATCCACTGGCCTTTTACTGACAACATGGCTGTTTAGAAGTTTTGGCTTTCGTGAAGCTGGTAACTTACATTCGCTTTCACTGTGCAGATACTGTGGAATCCAGATAATTATGGAGAATTTGACATGACTTGTGCTGTATTTTGTATGACACACACGGCGTTTCATGACATTGGCCAAACTGTCTTGATTAATTGCAGAAATGGAATGTATTTACTTGTAAACATTTAATAATAAAAAAAGCCAAACTTCACCACCAACAGAGACAAAAACTCAAAAATTTTAATTATCCTATTGAACTTTGGAATAATTTGAACTCATCATCCTATTAAGATATTAAGTCACAGATATTTGGTTCTTCAAATATATGACACGAGGACAAATTCAGATTAGATTTGTTTTGTTTTGCATGTGTATGCAACAGTAGATGCATGAAACATATTGACTTAGCCTTTTCCTAAGCACAGATACATTTTGTAAAAATTCTCCAGCTAAACTAAACTAAGGCGAGCAAAGATAAGGCTGCGTGATAATATCTGAGCTGGATCTTCAGTAGCTGCAGTTCTGCACTGCTCCACAATGTCTCGCTTCACCATCATCTCCACGTGGTCCTCGGAAGGACCTTCGGCCGTGGGTCACTAGCAGGCCAGACAGTCATGGGTAAAACTCATCCTGCTGCTTTAACTTTAGCGTCACATCACTGAAATCAGTTCGAGATAGTGTTTGCAGGTGTTTTGAAGGAGCTGGTCTCATGCAGCACAGCGTCGACACCCGTCCTGAGCATGTAGAGAAAACCTCCGTCCCCACGGACCAAGTCAAGGGCGTCGACCGGACGAGGGCCCCACAGTTGTTGTGAGGACATGGCTGCAGAGCCTGGCTGAAGAAGTAAGAAAAGCAGCTTTAATGCGGCGGTGGGTGTAAGGGTTCGCCGAGTGGTGGAAGACGCACACGCAGAGAGGCAGGAATATTCTTCACTCAGTGTGGAATTTATTTACAGTGACACCCATCAATCCGCAGTTCAAAGTGGTTTTGTGAATAAGTTGAAAAATTAAATACAAAAATAAAACAAAACAAACCTCAAACTGGACAAAATAAAATATAAAAATGAAAAATAAAGAAAAGAAAAACTATGCTAGGCTCATTGCTAATGAGCAAGCTAGCAGCAGATCCCCATCTGAACTGCAATAAACAAAATGCCCCCTGGAGCTTCTACCTCAGGCCTTATATACCTGAAGCCCCTCCTATGAAGACAAACCATTACTGATCAACAACCAATTATTACCAATTAACACACACTATAATATCTCTTCTGTCAAAACAGTATACATGTCTTAAAAATATAATTCTATTTTACCCTACATAGGAAGGTTAACACAAAATGTTATCAATGGTACTTTTAAGACAATTTGCTCCCACAATCCTAAAACTCCCCTTTACTTCCTTTCTGGATGGTACAACCCAATTCACCCCTGCTATAAAGACCCTTCACCCCTCACACTTCCTGTTTGACCGTGTGACCTGGGAGCTTTTGGCAGGTGGAGTGGAACATACACAACATTGGGTAAGTATCACAGTGACATTGGTTTTTGCAGGATATGAGAACAGGGTGCATTGTCTATACAACCAAATCAACAATTCTACTCTGCCGGCTCGATGGTAAAATACATAGAATTGGCAATTTTAGTATGATATCACATCTGCACCTACACTCTACATACATGGGCTAGCCCCATGACAGTGGGGAAGGAAGGAGGACGGGCACGAGAGCTCCCCTACAGGTTTGGAGGTGGACGTGGATCCGGTGTTGAGGAGCTGTAGGGCTGCAAACAGCTGGTTGGTGTGACGCTAACCTGAGGAGCTCTTCTCTATTAATACTCGCACCACCCTCGCAGGCTCTCGCAGCGACGGCTTTGTGTTTGCTCGGTTTATTTGTTGTGCCAAATGATGCAGCAGGTGTGTTGTGCTTGAATCTCGGGGGATAATTTTGTGATAATCCATTCAGTGTGCATGAGTATGATTTCTTCATACAAGTAATGTCTGCGCTGATTATATTTTCATTAAACAGACAGAACGACACAAACGGAGTAATTAAAGGTCGCCACGGTGGCTGTGTGATAAGATTGAGGTCACGGCTCTGTGCAAACTAGTTCTTTCACACCAAACTGCAGTTTGCACGTTCTCCTGACATTCAACAAAGCAGCATTTGTAGATCTGACTGGCACATAGCGACGCCTGAGTCATTGCTCTAGAAAACATGCAAACTAACCAGACGCATCCGTACCAGCCATTTAAAGGTCTGTGAGTGAACGTCACATGGTAGAATCCTGCATTTGTGCACACGCCTGCATCACACTCACTGCGGACAGAGAGACACAAAGTTTGCGCTGTGACCTTAGATGCATCCTGCAAACTTTTACTGACTGTGACGATTCACCTCACAGCCCATAACTGTTGTTGAGAGTTATTAGCCGAAAACAAGCTGTGAATATTTCAAATGTGGCACGGCCCGCAGTGTGATGCTGTCACTGAGCAAGAAAGTAGTGGGTTGCCATAAAAACGTGCAGCGTGCCAGCCAAAACCTGATCCGTCATAATTCGGACAACTAGCAGCCAGTCCTCCAGCGATGCTATTGGACACAATAATTTGTAGTTAACAGAGGCCGGGACGTTTTCTTAGTATCATTTTAACTGTCAAAACATAAACTAGTCAACACTGCGGCAGAGAGTATGAATTGTTCATGATATTTTCCACCGTGTGGACAGGGACTACTATCGGGTTTCTCTGCCATTGTTTGTGGACTACTGTCTCCCAGGATCCATCCGAGTTGACAACGCTGACACTGCAGCGTGAAGCATGACAGCGTTGGAGAATAATGTAACTGACAGCATGTCCTCAGGTAGACACACCCTGCTGTGGCGAGGAGGAGACGGGGATACATGAAATACATTTTGTGACATTAAATTATTCTTCGAGTCCTTGGCAACTTGAGGGACTCAGACTAGAAAAGTTTTACAAAAACGAGAAAGCATTCGCTTGTTTGCAGTAAATAGGAAGATGTGTACATGCTGTGCATATGTGAATTGGTTTAATTCTGGTTACTAATGATTTCGGGGTCCAACGTCATGTGTCGACAGGAGTCCGATAACGCCAACCTTGCACTTCATAGATCACTCGCTCCACCTCCTCACCTCGCTAACGGTGGTGATATCGCTGCACACGAGGTTCTGAAGAGAAGGGAACGTTTGGCGTGGTGTGACGGCCTGATGGGACTGAGAAGCTGTGCTGGGAGTCTCCATACGAAAAAGTATAAGCTTGTCTGTGCATTAATGTGCAATGGTCATTTATGTTACTTCCTCACGGGCAGTGAGGTTAAACTCGGTGCTCGATGTAATTAGCATGTTTTAGAGTTGAGCTCACTTGCTGCATGTTCTAGTTGAACAAACAAAAAATGCATATATAGAACGATGCCATAAAAACTAGGAATAAAAACACATTAATGGAATTGTTAGTTCAAGTTCATTGTTAAGCCTTTTGAGATGTGTGTGTGTGTGTGACGAAGGAACAATACGTTCATCTCAGATGAGAAAACACACTTACTGTAAGAGTGACATTTGCTGCGACCCCTGACGCTTTTAAGTGATGTTTCTGTCTCTCAAATGTAACGTAGATTATGCAGCTTTGTGTTTAAAAAATGAACATTTAAACTGCACAAGAAAACAAGGGAAAAGGCCACGGCACATCTTACACAGACTCTCCGCACATCCCAGGCTCCTTTTCAAACAAACACTGTGCAAAGACGCACGGGCCCTTTTACCCAGAAACCACATGAAGCCTGGGGTTTGATTTAAGTGTATGAAAAAACTTCTCTACCTAAGAACTTTTTGTCCTGTTGCAGAAATGTTAAGAGGTGTCAAAGAGAGCCAGAGACCCAGAGGAGGGGGGTGGAAAGACAGCCTTCACGAGCATTGTTATTTCACCCACGACCGAGACGCACTCAGCACTTAGCACTCACAGTTTCCATGGTTTTGTTCTGTTACGGTGATTATTTTAAAAGCCGGCAATATACATTGTGACTGACAGGCCTGCTATTTTAATGATGCTTCTACCATAACACAAAGGACACTTTGCTTTCATCAGATGCTCTGCAGCTGCTCACGTGATGTGAACCACTTACAGACGGATCGTCTGTCTGGTTTGTCTCGTCCCATGAGTTATCATGTGCCGCTGTACTCACATGCATATAGTTGACATTTCGGGCAATTAGTTGACAGTTGTCCACTGATTTGATCAAGATGACGGAGACATCAGAAGCAGCTTAGATGGAGACGGCCGCTGATTACAGAGCCCAAAGTAACAGCTTCGGGTTCGT
The DNA here is from genome assembly GCA_033026295.1 of Channa striata. NCBI lineage: Eukaryota > Metazoa > Chordata > Actinopteri > Anabantiformes > Channidae > Channa > Channa striata. The sequence goes on from CM065182.1 coordinate 4,655,721, forward strand.
TCAGATAATCTCGCTTAACATCTGCTTTGTTAAATTGAAGCCTTCTGATACTTGTACTCAAAGGGACTTTAACACGGTCTTTAACACCACACTGACCTAATTGTCAAATGTGTTAATCTGATGGGCTGCACCAGGAATTCTGAGCGCACCAGGAACGGGTTCGGATTGGGATGCAGTGAACATTTTATGATGTGGTGTCCAGTATCGCTGCTGCGATATGCGGCTCCCTCAGGTCATTTTTATTCTGAACGGATGCCATGCAGTAATGCATTCATTCAGAAACACAGTGTTGTTTTTTCCCGGTGACGTGAGGTTTTTGCAGAAGTTGCTCGAACAATAACATCCAAACATCCAGGGTAGACACAGAGCGTGCAAACAAATGTCAGAGCCACTCGCAAATCAAATACACAACCAAGAAACAGCTCCGAAATAGACTGAGAATGGAAGCTGCTCGGAATAACGCGCAGGCCGGAAAAGAGCTGACGACTGACTTCAAATCCTGAACAACATGAGACGATCATACAGACGATTGGGAGAGATAACTAAATGTTCAAAGGGAAAGTAATAAAATACCACAACATTGCTGTCATTTGCAAATTAACATACATATTTGTATGTATATCTACCGGTACAAACCACCAATTCAGCACACGTCTATAAATCAACATATAGGACAAGATAAAATAGAAAGCAAATAAGCAAAATTATGACTTTGCATTTGTGCGCAGCACTGCTCACAAACATAAAACACAATAACTTCTGGTAATGTAAGGACAGCTAGTGTTTTGGTAATCGGAGGTTATTAATTAGACAGAGGCCGTCAAACTGCTGAATATGCTGGTTTCAGTGTTTGTGATCAATCTGTGGGAGGTGCAGCGACTCACTGTTTGTTTGAGTTGAAGAATAAATTAGGATTTCCATTTCAGAAAAAAAGGAAAAAACACTAAATTTGGATCTTGGCTGCTGTGCCAAAATGCCAAACAGCGAGATAAGTTTGATAGAACCGGCATTGAAATAAATACATGTTTCTGTTGTGTCCTTGTACTTTGACCTTTATGTTTTAACTGTATTTCACTGTGTTTTTACAGCTCGAATAAGATTTAAAAGATAAAGTTTAACTGCTTGTTGCCCAGCTGATAGTTCCCTGAAGCTACAGTGACGTTTTCCTATATGAAGGTTCAACTTTATTCTATCCTGAAGAGCAGTTTCCAGTGGCTCCGTCTTCTGTGTGCTTACAACATGACTGAGGGGGCAATTAATTCCAGCGGTGTCCTGTCTGTTGCAATAAAAGCTCAGCTCACTGTGCATGGTTTAGGATTTAATTAGTGTTAGAGGCAGAAAGGTATGACCAGTGTGTGTGTGTGTGTGTGTGTGTGTGTGTTTGCTCACAGAGGGAGGAAAGTAGTTTGGAAGCAGGAAGCGGCATTTCCATGGGCTGCTAAAGGCGCAGCGTTATATGGTAATGAATATAACGGCATTTACTTTGGTGAATCATTTCAGATGCATGAGAAGTTCAGGAATTCAAACACCTCACTCCCCCCGTCATATATATTCCTCTCATCGAATCACCTTTCTTAGGTTTATTTGACGGGGGCATTGTACAATAATTCAAATATCTCTAAATGCACCAGAATGAGCCGAGTGGACATTTTCTCTCTGGCTGTGTTAATGCTGACAGGTGTGACTGTCCAAAAGCCTCAGACTGATTCTGAACTTGTCGTAAGTGGCTGGTTCTCTGATGGTCACTGGGACGGAATTCCACCCGTGTGCGGCTTTAACAGAGAACGACATCCCGCTGAATTCACTGTTCCTGCAGTTGCGACTTACTGCATCCCTTTGTGTGTCGGTTTATAAATTGTCAAATTGCCCGCGGACAATTTTAAACATTAAACACAACTTTGCACATGTAATTATTTGCATCACCATGACGTTAGCGCTCCCATAAATTCCTATTTAGCAGCCATGGTGACTTTTTCAATACTATAGTAACGTTGCATTCAACTATTGTTTTACAGAATTTCTTACACATACACTCACTGCACCGCTGACGTTACTGTTGGTCTTCAGTCTTTCAGTTTAACGTTCACGTGTCGTCATCTCCTACTTGTACTGAGTTTCAGATGCAGGATCATTGAGGATAATCAAATCCACTTAGCAGAGTTAATGTCTGGTCCGATTTGGTGGGTATCAGAGGGGGGGCCCCTTAAATGTCGTTCCCACGTGTGTGTGGTTTGCTCAAGCACCTTTGTAAATCTAATCACTAAGAAAACTTGATCGAATGCATCTATTATCAAATACTTAATTTGAAACATCTTAAAATCAAACCATGCACATTGTAACATGACATTGAACATGTATTTGTCCCTCTTCGTTCGGATGGTGTTGACCCAAATAAAACTCATGGCTCTTCAGCAGAGTGTCACTGCCGCTCTCTCTTTGCCTGCTGTTGTTTCAGTTTCTTCACCATTTCTTCAATATCTCAGATGGATATAGCATCTGTCTTGAGTGATGCAACAAATACTGGATTGTACATATGATCTGTGCACAGCACTGTATGCAGTGATTGTAACTCTTGGCCAGAGTTTCAGAGTGAGTCATGTATTAGTCGTGTCCTTGGACCGCGCCGCCCGAGAGGAGAAGTTGTTTTGTGCGGCTGTGAGTTGAAAGGCAGCGAGGGCCCTTGAGCAGGGGATGCTGTAATAGATACAGTATGAGGTGCATAAATATGAAGCTATTGTCATGGTGCACGAGGTTGTGTGTGTGTGTGATTGTGTGTGTGTGTGTGTGTGTGTGTGTGTGCTCTCTCTTGGCAGAGAGATTAGTTGCTCACAGCAGCCACATCAATGGCTGTGGGCATGAGATTCTTCTCATCAGCATCTCTTATGGATGGAAAATGGAAATGAGGAAAAAAGGCCCTGGAACAGCATTTGTTACGCATGAAATGTTGTGTTGTAACTTAATATACAAACGTTTCAAATGTCTTTCTGCTCATTTTTTACGACTTGGTCAGCTGTAAAGAGAGATGGGAGCCGCTGTGCTGTGTCTCTTCATTGTTGCAGCCGATAAAGATGTGTTCGGAGGTTGAGTGCTTAGAGAATGAGCTGCAACACGTCTCTCCGGCAATGCATTAAAAAAATGTAAACTGTAATAATTCATCTTCAGCAGCAAAGGCCAAACACAAAGGCACCTCAGCAACACATTCTGCCCCACAGGTTCCACCTGTTTCCCGTTTGCTTGAACCCAGTTCTGCTTCGGTTCCTTTGCCAGTTTGTCTTTGGAATCACCGGGCTTCCGTTTGTTGGACTCTGGTTCTCCTTGTTTGCTCTTTGCTCTGAGGTTTGGTCTTCTGTTAGTTTTGCTCAGACATCCTGTTTTGTGTTGGTTACTTCCTGTTTGACAGGTTTTGATTGGTTCGTTTGTTTGTCTGATTCTGTTTTATTCCTCGGGTCTGTGCGTTAGTTTTTCTCTGTTAGATTCTGTTCATCGTCAGCCTTCAGTTAGCTTTGGGTTTAGTTGGTTCATTTATCTGGTTCATTGTTAATTTTTTTTGTCTCTATTTATTTTCATAGTCGTTGTTTTGGCTCAGTCTGTTTTCCCGTCCTCCCTTTGGGTTTGTGATTTGCTTCATTCCAGTAAATCCTGGAATCACACAGTTTTTCATGATACACAAAACAAATTTATATCAGACTTCCAGAGGTGGACCAGGGCAATCGACACCACCCACCCACCCGTTCCCTATCCCTATAAAATTCACACAAGTGGTTCACTCAGTAGTCAGCAGTCAGTTGACATTTTGGACACTTGCATATCGTCACATTGCATCATCACCAACAGCTGTTTGAATCATGCAACAGTAATTTCCTCATCTCTAAAATGGCGACCAGAAAGTAGGTTACGTGCTGTGTATTATGCACTATGTATTGGATAGATTTACAAATTGAGACACAAATATGACTCTAAAACACATTTGGCAGTGGAAAGAATGTTCGAAAAAAATGGGATTTCAAACAAATTCAGCTCCCGTTCATGTGATTTGGTTCTAATAGACGGTGATATGGATCTGCTGGTATCAAATGTTGGAATATAATCACTTACTGAAGTACTTTTTCATGTAGCAGTTCAGTCTTATTTTGATTGTTTTTATATGAATTTGGCATAACTTCCTGTTTTATACATTTTGAACAAAGTGCCATTTCTATTCTGCCTTTTGTCTCTAACAACTTTTTTAATCCACCTCGTGTTGTTGCACAAACATAAAAGTAGGGAGCTGGTGAATAACTAAGTATTTTTAATTGCAGCCTGAGCTATTGGGGGAAAAACAAATTACCTTCCTAGGTTAGTACAGTGAGATAATTAGGTATCTGCAGTGGAAATGCAGTGTTTCTTTTTTTTTAAGTTACAACTCTCTCGCCATTTCCTCCCTGTATGTATGTCCTGTCTCATAACACACACGTTTCTGTAAAGATGAGCCTCGTAATACGATGCAAACTCACTTCACACTCTGATCCTTATATCCTCTTTCAAGACACAAGCTACAGTAACGCTATGCAACTTAAAATCAGATTATCCTGTTTCCGCAGTTTTTTTTTTCTTCCTTGGAGGAGGAGGAGGAGGAGAAATGGCCTTCACCAGCAAACTCCCTCATGCAAGCTGATGGAGCAGGTGCGGTGGTGTTTGGCACACCTGGCGCCTCCTGGACTGCTTCAAGTTGTGGCATGGATGCACAATAACTCACACATGATCAGTTAGGATAAACAAGTGGAGCATGTGGGAAATCAGACAAGAGACAGTCCCAGGAAAACAAACCCTCCGAAAACAGAAGGGAGCAGAGGAGAGAGGACGCTGCCACATTTTACTTTTTGGTCCCTTCCGTTGTTTTGTTGGTACTTTATATACTGCAATAAAAAATATTCGAGACTGTGACGCCTCAGATCATCACATACATGGGAAACAGTTCAGATTTGGCCACATAGTGAAAACATGTAGTGAGCTGCTTCTAAAATCTGTGGCAAGAGGCTCAGCGTGTCACTGCTTCCTGTCTGACAAATAGCTTCCTTTCACTTTTATTTATTATTTTAAAAAAAGTACTCTTTTCTTTTTGCTTGAGGAAGTGTCACTTTTCAGAACTGTCTGAACTCTATCTGCAAACAATCCAAAGGAAAAAAATCAAAGAACAGGATGTTAATCAAAGAAAACAGGTTTGTTATCTTTAACAGTGTCTTGGTCTGAAAAGCAATTGGACTTCTGTTCCCCAGTATGTTTTAAAGAGCTGCGACAGTCGGCCCCGTTTAAAGGCCACGACGACTGATGGCAGCGCCACCTGCACAGACTGTGGGGAGGACCACTTACCCGCGTCAGCTTCCATTTGTTCTTCTGGGCAGCACTCGCCTGACCTCAATAGTCAAATGGAGAGTGCGGTGAGAACGGCTGCTTGTTGACCGGCGGTGCAGATCGGTGCAAGTGGGTGAGCGCACACTATTTGATAAACACACACACACACACACACACACACACACACACACACACACACACACACACACACACACACACACACACACACACACACACACACACACACACACACACACACAGGCCTGCTCGTGCAAATATTTGAGACCATGAAGGACATGCTGCTGAATGCCGATACATACAAAATCAAATTTATTTTTACCGCGCTCGAGTTTTTTTTGCCCAGGACTGTAACACATGAACATGCAGAGCTGCACGCATGCACACATCCAGTAGATAGTGGTGAGCGGAGATTTGGGCTTTTTTATGTTAACAAATTATAATATTATCTTTAATGTTTTTCACCCCACATTAAACAGTCACATTTAATGTATGTTTGGCAGCAACGTCCTCAAACGACAACAAATCTTATGTTTAAAAATTAGTTTTGGGGAGTCCTAACTGTGGTCTCTGTTTCTGTGGGAGTGGAGATGTAACTAACACTTAACAGCTTGGAGCCCATAAAATAAAAAGTTCCCAACAGGATGTTCTGTGCTGGATGCTATTACTTTATCAAAAAGAAGGAAACGTGCCTGTGTATGTACAAACCGTCATAGGAGAATGCGAAAGATTTGGCTACGTCACAACTGACAATTTTACTTACTTTACATAAATCAGGCTCTGATTGGTCTGATTATTATTCATACATTACAAAAACCATTTCCATGTAAACAAATAAATCACTATACGTGAATAAAAACCTTTCCAGCAGTGGCTTTCCAGTTCTTTTAGCCTATGACAGAAATACAATGGTAGTGATCCTACTGTCCGCTGAAAATAATGTCTGGAAGCATCTTAAATAAGTTTTATCCACTGCTGTGCTCTGCTACGCTCTGCTCCATAAAATCCCGGTGCTACAACCTGTGCCAATATCTCATCGTCTTCTATGTGATAGTCAGCAAACTGCACCAGAACCGCAACAACAAAGAGAAAAAATTCAGGCGTCAGAAGTTCCTTTTGACTTTTGAACACTTACGAGGTTACAAAAGACATTAGCGCGCCGTGCGAAGTTAATACAAGTCAGGAGCTGCACGGCTGAGCTGACAGATGCACCTGACTGCACTTACATAAAGAATTGTCTTATCTTCATTCAGAGGTAAATCCAACTATTTCAAGTGTACAATTTATCAAGCAGTGGAGCTGCGCAGCCCACGGGCATGAGAAGGCATGATGAATGTCTGGCAGGGGCACAAACAGTTCCCTTTGTCTTTCTAATGGTAATTATAAAAACATAATAGGTCTCTGGTGACTTGTTGGAATTGCTGGCCGGGACACACTGTGTCAACAAAACAATCATCCACCATAGATCACGATTACTACTAGTGCAACGAAGGGAATAAAACAAGGAGTTTCAAGGTCACAAAGAGTACGAGTCGAGGAAAGATATAGATTAGGAGAATTAACTTTTAGAATATGCTGCACTTGAAGTAAACCAAGATGAAAGTATGTAAAAGCTCTTGGATATATTCAATATTTTTACTTGAACAGCCTGCGTATTACTGAATCTGGGGAAGGACATAACGCAGGTACAGTGTGTGGAGGACGCCCTCTATATATACAAGTTGCTTTGTTGCTTCTGAATATTTGTGCAGTGAATGAACTTTGCATCCGTAAGCTTTTTTAAAAGTCTTTCATTTCTCCCTGTGCTGCTCCTGTGGATCTGTGGACATCATTAGCCTGGTAACTCCTGAGTGTGTGTGTGTCTGTTGGCAGCAGTAGAAAAACAAGCAAAATCACATTCCCTGATGTTTTAGTGGATGATTGTGAGATTCAGTTTAGCAATCAGCTAATGAATGGAACCAGTTTGGTTTAAATGTAACTCTTGAAGCAACTGGGAAGAAACGGTGCCGTGGTTTTGGTCCTGATGGATCACAGTCTCTTGCTAGAGGGAAGTTTTTCAAAAGGTTTCTGTTGGGGGTGGTAGAAATCAGCTCAAGGGTCATGCAGCCATCACCCTCTCAGCTGAGGAAATGATAGCCTGCAGACTGCTCTTGTCCTTGTCACTGGAGGCAGCGTACCAAGCAGTGATGGACTCTAACGGCTGAATTTCTTCTTTTAGGGGTCTGTCGTGCTGCTTCCATTATAGGCTGAGGGTGACTGTGCTGTCTTGGGAGTGGAAGGAGTCCACAATTCTCATACGTTCACTGTTTTTGGATGGTCAATGTCCCACCTATATGCAAACTAATTGAGCTGAACGAGGGTGTGTCATCTGCAAATTTTAGGAGTTCGATAAACCGGTGGCTTGAGTTGATCAAATCTGTTATGTTGCCATGTGACCTTTAAAGAAACCATTGTTGCTTTGGCACAATCAGAATTCTAAAGTCAAACTGCAGCATAGTGACTCTATTTGTTGATGCTACTGGCCTGTTTTGCTGATGAAATCTTTATTTTCATGCCACTACCTTTGCTGCTGGTTGGGTCAGTCTTTTAGCTTCAGGCTAGGTTGGTGCAGCAACACCTAACGTTTGGGTTTACTGCCAGTCACTGTGTTTGAAGCTGTTTCCAGCCATTGTCCTAAGGCCTTTAGATTTCCTGGGTGGAACAACATGTAAGGTTTCACCCCGTCTTTTCAACCTTTCCAAGGGAGGCAGAGGTCTGCTCAGTATAAATAAAATCTGAGTGTGGCCTCTAGTAACCTTTTTTTTTTTTTTTTTCCTTCCCTGTTATATTACTGAGTAATATACATAACACATAATAACCGACCAGCGGAGTTTCTTGAAAGAAAAGAGGTTCTTACCCCCAATATAATCCATTACAAGCTTCAGAATGTACAAGCTGGGAAGTATCATCCCACTTATGTAGCACGATTGGATGGATAAATTAAGCTCAAGTGCACTATGGAAATTTTAGTCCTGCATGATCCAGTATTTGCACAATTCAGTATTTGCAGTTCCTGAACTTGTCCTGTGCATGTTTGAAACTAGTGTATCATACTCAGCAACACAGATTTTTAATTTTGTCATTATTATTTCTTGTTACCTTGCACTTCTTTACATTTAATGGATTACAGGTTCCATTCTTCAGCATATCTGTGTATAAAAACTGACATTAAATTTACACGACTGTGAAAAATGTCTGTGGCTGAGGGTTGTCAGTTGTCAACCAAAACCATGCACCAATCCCAGGTTTGTTTGAATTCTGCCTCCTCCTGGCACATGTCGGCGTCCTTGAGCAAGGCACTGACCCCCAGTTAGTTGGGCCTGCTGAGTGCAGGCCAGCTGCATAGAAGCTTTGGTGTGGGTGTGTGTCTATGTGAGATTGTGAGTGTGAATGGTTGAATAAAGTACTTTGGGCACTGATAAAGTAGAAAAATGCCTTAGAGTTGCAGGTTATTTACCATTTATCAGCATGCACACTAAAATGGTGAATGTTCTATTTTCTTCCTCACTTCTGTAGTTCCTGCTTTTCCCCCCAGCGAACCACCCCGTGTTTCGCTTCCCTTTCTTCAGTTTATGCTCATGTTCTTCTTAACCTGGAGCTACTTGCTCTTCTTGAATGGGCCCAGAACTTGATGGTGCTCAAAGGCGCGTTCTGATTGCCACCATTTCTGATCTGGCTGCGAGCTGCTTAGCACGATGCTGAACACGCGCGGGGGCCATGTGCTTCACGTCTGTTTCTGTAGAGCACAGTTGACCTTTGGGATTCAGGCCTTCAAGAGCGCTGCACAGGGGACAAGCTGTCTGACCCTGGTGGTTGACGGTCCAAGTCACCCTCAAGTGATACACACATGATAATATATATGTGTGTGTGCGTTTTGTAGACAGGAAATGTGGAAAATCTACATTATCAGGCAAAATTGTGCACATGGACTTACCGGGAACATGGTGGACATAAATACAAAAACCATCAGGAGGTGATGCCTTTCTCGCTCTCGCTCACTGTCTCACACAGACACACATACTCACACACACTCTTGGACACATATCACCCTGCCGCGTTCCCGGCAAAAAAAGGGCGAATCACTGAAATGGGCAATTTAATATCATGCTCTGCAACTCTGAACAGTATCTTTCCTTATCTGCGTCGTCATGCAGGAATCTGTGGGTGTTCAGGCTGCATGTGTTCCTGAAGAGCTGCATGATAAGGAAAAGAAGGAGAGAAGCTTAAAAAAAAACAGGGACGTGACAAGAGTTACTAAAAGCAGAAGGGTCGTCTTCAAAGCTTAAAGTTAAAAAATGACTTTTTTCCCTCAGATTACTGTAAATAGTCATAGTTCAACAAAATGAATATGTGTTTTCATCATCACAGCCTTCAGTGGGGAAGTTCATGAGTTATATTTTCATGGTTGAGCCCAGAATGCACACATCCAAAAAGTTATTACGTGGTTATGCAAAGTAAAACCTTGAGGACAGGTCAATACCGATTTGAAACTGTCCTTCAAAACTAATCAGTCAACTTTACTATCCTCACACCACTCACCCCAGGATATTTAAATGAACTAAACCAGTAGGCGACTCTGTTCCCAGTAAAGATCTTTGACTTTGGAAAATTGACTTTCAATGTTTTTTTTTCTTTTTTTTTCACGGATGGAGACAAAGGAGCATGAGGAGAAGTGGGAAGAGACTCAACAGGAGCGAGGCTGGTTTTCCAAGAGCACTCATTTTGTTAGACCTGTTGCTCCTTGTCAAGGACAATGCGATCTCAGTGAGTCCAAAATGAATGTTGTGTGTGTGTGTGTGTCTGCTTTCCTATGTAACACTAGAACACTAGAATTTCCTTCTTTGCTCAGTTGCACACCGCTGCTATACTCTGCATATATGTGCCACACCGGTGCTATAGTGAGGTGGGAAAAGTAGGTGACTTTGCCCTTCAGAAACATCTTATAGTGGTGGGCGGGTGGTCTTGTGTATTGCAGGGGGAGACTGTTGAAAGGGTATATAGTGCATTTATGTAAAGGCTGCAGCTAAAAGCAGTTATGGAAGACCTATGACATGGACATTTAAAAATCAGCTTCAAAGTGAACCTCTCACATTTAATAAAAATGAAATAAATGTAATCAGCACAACGTGACGGGGGTTCTGTGGTCATGGGACTGTGACCGACAGCAGCATTGTGCTGAAGCTTGTCTGAAGCTCAGGCCTCAAGCTTTCGAGGCGATGACATAACACTGCCAGTCGAACTGTCTCCCTTCAACATCTGCCACATCTGCCTATGTAGAAAGAGCGAAGAGAGTGTGGTATGAAATGTAATCCAGTTTCAAGGGTTTCATAACTCATTTGTTTTATAATGTCATGGCGTGGAGAAATTGCCAAGTAAGGAGTCGATGAGATGAGGCTGCTGACCTGAATGTGAAGGAGGGCTGAGGTGCACGCCAGCTGCTCTGACACACACACACACACACACACACATTAATAACACATGAGGCAGCTACCGAGCCGTTGTAAATTAAAAATATATACACAACTGCACACGTCCAGATCAATTGTGTTACAGCATTACTGACAGCAGTACAGCGCTCTGACCAAGGCCCAGCTGTGTGCACACTGTACGCTCAACAGGATGCACAGTGAGGCCTTCATCCCACCGCTGGAATTTCTCAAACACGGCATGGATAGACATCAAAATATACATGTGTCAGGAAAAGTGAAAGACATTTCTGGGGAACTTAACTGAAACTGGATTTCATCTTTCTACTCACACAATAGGGATATGGTGTCATTACATGTAAATTGCTAGTCCTAAATACGTTGCTACTGATTATATCAATGAAATGTTCCCAGACGACGTATTTTCATCTCCCATCACGTCTAATCTTGCATGTAGAACACCCAGCTTGTCTGACTAGAGCATAATTATTTAAAAACGAGCAACGAGTTGCCTCAAAGTCCGTTGGCAGCAATAACCAGGAATTTGGGGAAAGTAGAGTATCAGTGAAGTGTGTGTGTCATTCTTTAAGCTGCCCCATCATTGAAAAGCCATTCCCTTTTTCTCCGTTCGTCACCAACCCCATAAATGTTTTTTTTCCCACACACACCCCATTCCCCTTCCATTAGACACCGAAGGTCATTCTAATGGGGCCACTGGCAGATGAATGGGATTGCAGTTTAACGGAAAGTTAGGCCAAACCACCCCCCCCCACCTCCGACAGAGTCATAAACAGACACACACACACGCACAGAGTGTTGCACAGTGTTCATTCCATTCCGCTCACAAATCCCAGTGTTGATCACCATTATTCTCTGACTCCAGCTCATTCCATCTGCCACCAGCCATTCTCTCATTCACTTCCTCCATCTGTCCTTTTCTCAGTCTCATTGACCCTTCACTCATTAGCTCCTTACTCACAGTTGCCCACAGGTGGAGGATGCTGGACAATATAGGGACACAGTTTAGTAAAATTTACAAACTGTAACAGTAAAAATTATTAACATATAATAAAATTGTCTGTAAAATATAATTCATTTACATCTCTACATGCTAAACACTTTATAAGCCAAGAAATTTTCTTCAGAAATATAATAAAGTAATGACACATACGTAAATAAAACAAGGGTGGTTGATGTGCAAGACATAAATAAAACAAATGTCGCAGGTTGATGCCATGTCTCTTATTTTATATGTTTTGTGGTAATGCTTTGCCCAGCCTCAACAGATCAGTGCAGTGCTTTTTAACAAATTACTGAAGACCACATGAAATACATCAGTAAAAGGGATTTTATTTAGTAGTAGTTTTATTATCACTACCTTGATAAATACCTTTTATGTTTCAAAATGGATATGTAAAAATGGGCGTATGAGTGCTAAAGTAGTGAGAAACAAATTGAGGCCATTAGTAGACATAATGGAAAAAGCACAAATTATATTTATCGTCTTGTCAACATAAGAAACTATGGGCCTGACTTGACCAACGTCCCTCAGCTGGTAAAAAACAAGAAGCAATGGGACATTTGAAACGCTGTGGTCTGCAGGGAGGAAACATACAAGCATGAAGATCCACCTGTCGTTCCTTCTCTGTCCCCAGCGCAGCGTTTCCATTCTATATGAGTGTGACCTCATAAAAACCACGCTCAGTTTTGGCAGCGGCGCCTCACACAGATGCTTTCCCTTCTGGCAAGCATAAACCCAGACACCATTCACCGTTGCCAAACATGTCTATAAAACTATAAAAAAAACAAATTAAAAGTAAAAATTCAAAAATCCATTCGACACATACGATAACCATCAGCTCCGATGGAAAGACTTGACACAGCGACACTCCTAATTCTTACCTTGTGAAGGAGCTTTGTGTTAATGGAAACTGTGGGACACTGACTCCGCTTCAGTGTTGAGGCCACAGAGGACGAGACACAGACGCCGACATATGTAGAGAAATCACAGCTTCTGTCTTCCGTTTAGCCAGTAGGATGAACTTCCTCAGGGCATCGCTCATCTTGGAGGCTCAGAATAGCGAGCGATCCAGTGTTTTCCGGTAACTCGTTTAACACTCAGACACAACCGCCTTCATTTGCGAGGCTGTCACGCTGGGTCGGGGGGGGAGGGAGCGGGGAAAGAAAACCACACTTAGATTTCATGTGTGCGTCCAGACCCCGTCTCAGCTGATGAATAGTTCCGCAGAGTTTCATCGCATCTCATTTAAAGGCCTCGCATGTCTCTCCTGGTTCCAGGTTCCTCCTAATCTCATTAGAGCTGTCAGGGGAAAAAAAAAAAGTGTCACGTTGATGTTGTAGCTCTTTAATGGATGAAAAGTCTGATAGTGTTTATCTGTGTCGCTTTAAATGAGAATTTGCATAGACTAGACTTCTTAGAAGGATCAGATGAATCGGCTGGTCAGTTATCGGACTGGTGTCACCTTCCCCTTCTTTCTAGGAAATCAATGACGCTGTGGTGTATGATTCTGTGAAGGGGGTTGTGTGTTCGAATGATGTTGATCTCACCTTTAATTAAATGTCACAAAATGTGGAGACGAGTCAACCCCAGCTGTAAGAAACGTTTGAGGATAAATTCTTCAGACATCCATCCGTTATTAGAGTCACCAATTAACCTAAGCTGCGTTTCTTTGGACTGTCAAACATCAATCGAACACGCAGTCGATAAGGGATTTGAACTGGGGACCTTCTAGCTGTGCTAACCACTCCTCTACCCTTTTCCAGATATATGCACATGTTTTCAAATTTCGTATATGGTAATGAATAAATGAAAGGGGAAAAAAATACCTAGACTCTCACTAAACTGTTCTCTAACTGCAAAATAGGGAATTTTATTCTAAAGGACTTTGACTTTGAAATATATTGCTTGGATGTATGAACGCTGTCTGCTAAAGCTTCTAGTTTTAAATTCATATTGCAAAGAATAAAAGACTATAGGTTTTGGCCCCCATCACTTCCATTAAAAGGGACTCAGGAGCTCGCTAGCTCAGTTGGCCGGACTCCCGGTCCCTCCGGACTATGTGTCAAAGTCCTTGGATAGGACAACCCCCCCCCCCCCGCGGCAGCTGCTGTCGTTGATGTACAAATGGGTGAAAGACAAAAAGCAAACATTTAGATAAAACCTCATGCAAACAGACCATTTTTACCCTTTAGCTTTACACACTGGAAAGACGTCGTTCAGTGTTCATCTGACACCTGACTCTTCCCACACTCACCCTCGCCTGTGATCCCGCTCCCTTTTTCACTCATTGACGTGCTGACCACGATGCCCGACAGTGTCACCAGGTTGCACAGCCCGCTCATGTTCACACGCCATAACATTAAAGCTACAACCATCAAAGTTAAAACGAACCCCCTGAGCTGCTAGTGTGCCGTTCCTGAAAATAATAATTCCTGATTTGCATCATTCCGCTAACTTCAAACTTCACTTATACTTGTGGCCACAGGAAAATGATCACGTACCGTCTCTTGGCCCTTGATAAAATGTTAAGTGTATTTGTGGGTCCAAGCCAATAACTCGTATATTAGCTTTTTCTTGGACCGTTCAACCAACGTCTCGAAACACTTAAAAACTCAAGTATTTATTATTGCAATAAATTTCTAGCCAATAAAGACCTTTTTCGGAAAAAGTGTAATGGGAGTAAATCAATTCTTTGCTGCCAGGGCTGCCCATCGATATCTTCTTAATATCGCAGAGGAGGCGACGAATTTTCCTTTTGAAGCAAGTAATAAGCCAATTATTTCTCCATAATGTATTGTTTTGTCTGCTGCCTTTCATTAGAGAGCTGTGTTATGTAAAAACTCTTTGTGTTGGGTAGAGCTCGGTCCAAGATTTGCTATAAAGCAGAATGTGCATGAATTGTGTTGTTGACAGACATTATGTTTTTTCAATCAGTCAAACAATCAGCCAGTCAAACAGAATATTTAAAGTTTCATGCATTCAATTCACAGAGTCGTTTATTATCAGAGAGCATGGCCTGTCACCATTTATTAAACTGGCTCAAGTATTTCCCATGTATCTCTGTATTCCTGACTTGCATTTGTAACGTGAATCCGGTTTGTTTGTTTGCACCGACGTAGGTTCAGTGGCAGCAGAAAGTGCTAAAGTGACTAAAGCTTCGTCAGCACCTCCTGCTTTGCACAAAGGCTGCTCCTGGGTTTTCTGTATGATAATAATATTGGGTACCACTGTATTTGTGCATAATATCTGACAAAAAAAAGAATGTTAGTGATGATCTGTGGTGACGGGGCGGATTGGAGTTACACAGCCTCACCCCACAAACAAAAAAAAAAAAAGTATATTCAAGAACCAGCAGCAGTTTCGATGTTTATCTCACCTCTCAGACAACCCAGCACCAAAAAGGAACAAAGTTGATAAAAGGCTGTTTTTAGACTTGCTAATTTCACAGCATGGAGATAAAAATCACTCAAGGAGAGACATCCCCAGTGTCATTTACATAAATTATGTTTATTTTGGAATCCCTGAAAACTAATGATCAACAATTGTCAGTCCTCCTCACAAACTTTTGAGGGTCTAAATGCTACATGTGTACTAGTGTTTGGTTCCATTCAAAGGTTGAATGAGGATATGTATAAATCTACATCAACAACTAAATTACTTTAGGTGCATATTGTGCAGCAGTGACAATGAACAAAATAATCAAGCCTGTGATATATAATTATTCCCTTCATCTGAAACATGAAGCACAACAGCATTCATTAAAAAAACGTCAAGCGTGATGTAGTACTAGTAGTAGTGGGGTCAGTGTTTCCACTTGCTCCAGTCCTCGTTTCCTTTTTCTTGCTGCCTTTGACTGGAGAAGCACCTGATTCAGTTGAACAGCTGTTGGCTGTATGAAGCACAGACAACCTGTTTAAACCGAAGCGCTTATCATGCTGCAGGCCCCTGTTTTAACATGGAAGTCATGCCACTGATCTTTACTTTAGACTGAAAACACTTGCAAATGAGAATCAGCTCCCCGGGGCTTTACGCTCCGCCTTGGGCAGGACACCACAAATAAATAAGTGCCGAAGTACTGTGGCATCATACGTGCTACAGTACTCGGCACCCCAGATAATTCATCCTGAAATATAAAATTTGCAACTTTCCCCGAGCGTTATGTGATCTATCAGGAGCACTGATAAATAAAATCTTCAGCTTTATTATGGGAAGTTAAACCCATTATGAATGATTACAGAAGCCATATACATACGGTATCAAGAAAAAAACGTTTACTGTCGAAGCTCTGCTTTCATTCAAAGTTCTTTACAATGTGGCTGCACATTCACCTATTCACACGACAGCGATGGCGGCTGACCTGCACTGTGCTTGGCGGAGCCACCACGAGCAACTCGTACTGTCTTGCCCAAGGACACTTTGACATTTATTCAGGAGGAACTGAGAATCAAACCACCGACTTTGTTTGAAGCATCAATAGCATCCGTGCACTACACCTCAGATTCACAGAAGAATCTCATTCCACGCTCTCCCCTTGAACTCCGACGCCAGACAATAAAATTAGGAACGAAACATTTTTCGGAGAGATTCTTCCTCTGTGTGGCTCATAAAACACGTTTTACAGTCACGTAACTTTCCCTTTGTCGGAGAGCGTTTGATGAATGATTACTCCACGAGGACGCGTCAGGGTGAAGCTGTGAACAGGTCACAATGACTTTTTCTTTTCTCATGAGACAAACCTCCAAATTACATTCTTGGATCTTTTTTAACCTAGAAGGACACGTTTGTTGTATAGGTGGTAAAGAATGAGTTTTGTCCTGCATCTTTCAAACTATTGTCACCTCCCAAACACAAGTCCATTAAATTCCACTTTTTTTTTATTTAAGGTTGAAATGTTCAAGCATGTTTAGCTGGATTTCTGCCACCTTGTGGTTCGAGATGATCCTCATTAGGATGGGGCAAGCATCATTTTTAGTTTAGTGTATATTCTCAGATAAAATGCAAATACAACATTGCCCATCTCATTACCTTTCAAGATTATGCTTTTAAAAATTTAAGCTTTGTCCTTCACCATGCTGAGTAACTTGATAAGCCGCCTCATTTTGCACCCAAAATGCTATCAGAGCTCTGGCTAATTATTTCCACTGCAGCCTCAACAGCTCTTCACGAGAGAAGGGATATTAGCAAGATGCTGATTCATGCTGATTCACATGCTTGGTGAAATATGGTCAGTAATTAACAGTGGAAATGTTACTTCACATGAGCTCCCTGTGGCCTGGTAGGATTAATCTGTGCACACACTGAAGCATGAAAAATGTTTCATTTTAAAAGCAGAAAAGAGTTTGGCAAGAGTCATGCTTATAATAAACTAAGAGCACGTCAGTCTCCTGGTCCAATATGTCCAATATGTGGGAATATGACAGGGATATAACGTCATGTACATTCAGCTCACACAGTCCCATTGGAGCCAATGGGAGGGGGGGGGGGGCTGCTCTATCCATACATATGTAAAACCACATGGCAACGGATGCATATTTATTGCATTACAAAGAAATATGCACACACACTCCTACACAGCTGAAATAAAATCAGGCTTGTGATTAGGAATCTGAAAACTGCACTGAGGAAAAAATAGATGGTTGCAACAAAAAGAAAGGTAAAAACTCAAACAATGACGCTTAACACTGATTGGCATATTCTTTGTCAATTACGCCGTAATCTTTCATAATCAACATTATACACAATGAAAGCCAATACGGCAACAAAACATGCGAGACAGCCTGTTATTACTGCAGACGAGCGTGGCATATACTTAGAGCTGTCAAATCCTTAAAATCACTTTCTCCACGTTCCTGGATTTTGTGAGAGAGTTTGGGAAATAAAACTCTGTTGTGGTTGCCTTGGAGCCCAGGCTAATGATTTGTTTTCAGCAAATCGCGAGCTTTCTCTGGCTGTCTTGATGTCCGTGGATGAGCACATGAAATGCGTCTGTGTCAAAGCCCGCGTTCGCTGGAGATACAGTATGTGTCGTCACGCGAGTGTGAGCTACAGCCAGTTGTGAGTTGGAACAGGTGCAGCAGCTGGCACCACTGCAGAGAACCAAGTACCCTCTCTACCTCCAGCTGGTGCTCGGCATGCACCTGCCCGTGGCACGAACAAATAGCCTCACAGCTTGCATCTCCATCACTTTCCTCTTCCTGACATTCCCTTTAAAACATTAACTGTCATCTTCAAAGTCTTCAGAAATTCAGGGCTCTTTTGCTTCCTGCTTCCCCCTGTCCTTTCTTTCCTCTTCACAAGAGTGGATTTCTGATAAAGCTACTAGTGCCTGAAGCTCAAAGTAATGTGATATTCAACACAGAATCAAACCCTGAGTGAATTTGGATATAATCTGCTCTGTCTGGGTGGGTCTGGATTTTATTTGGGCATCATTCGGATCTCCCTGACTTGTCTGTGCGTCAGAACAGAGCCCGTGTCTGTGTTTAGACGGGGTTTTCCCAAAGAAACCATTTGAGAGACTTTCTCTGAAACACGAACAAAAGCAAATAGACTGCTACAGTGGGCGAATTACAATGCGAATCAGTCTGAAGAGCAAGGCTGTGGCATCACCAACTGAGCTAACAGCAGCCGACACGAGGGTTAGAGCAGATAAATACATGGTGAGTGTTGTTATTTATCAATCAATCTGCTGAGATGTAAGATGCAGTTGCTAAAAAGGCCCCGGTGGTTCCATTGCAGTCGCCGTCTGATCTACGGCGCAGAGACTGTTTGTCTCGCCTTGTTAGAAATAAATTGTGACTTTATTATTTATGCAGAGTTTCTGATTATCAGTTATCAGTTGAGCCTTGTGCATTTTCATCTCTATTATCTCCCTTTGATTCCTTCTTTTCACTTCACTGTCCTTTCGCCTCATGTTCTCACCATCTCTGTGACATTTGCAGCCAAAGAAGACGAGGAAGTGAAACAGTTTTTCTGCTGACAGCCTGCTCATCAAACACAGGTGAGCTGTGAAATAGAGAAAGCTCAACCAGAACTCTTCTTTCTTATATGTACTGTATATGTGTTGCATATGTATGTGTGAATATATGAATATGTGGACACTATAGTGTGGGATCTTCTAAAAATTATGAATGCAATTTCTTGGGATTTTTTTTCTTTAACTATGTTCTGATGCAAAACTGTTGAATATAGAGCTACAATGATTAAAAGACAACATTGGCAAGGAGAAGATAAGAGTGACTGGAAGACAAATATTCAACAGGGTTTTTACACCGCAAACCTGAGTGCGACCAGATTTCCGTTTGGTCTAACTTCAAGCAAGAAAAGCATTTTGGTTAAGGTTAGTGAAAGATTGTGTTTTTCTTGAATTTTCATAAATTTGTTGTATGTGAAACAATTTTTCAAAGAAGAGTATTTCTTTAATCTTAATTAAGTCTTGCAAGTGGCTAAACACAATCATAAAACAGTTTAACAACACTGTACTTATAGTATCAAACTGAATGTTAAACTACAAGATCAGATATTCTGCAGACAAGAAACGGGTAAAATGTATTGACAGAGAACATTTGGCTGATGTGTTTGTGTGTATTAATATTTGCAAATTATTTGTACAAAAAGAACAGTTAAGAAACAGGCCTGATCGTGGGGGTCTGAGGTTTGTTTCTTTGTGTAATCAGATTACATTAGACAAAATGGAGTTTGTACAGTCACACAGAATTTCAACATGTCCATCCTCATTGCGGTTGGGAATATAACCAACAATTTCACATGGACTGTAACAGGCATGTTTTGTGTCAAGTGTGAGCAGTGGTCTGCTGAAAGCTCTCAGTCCCAAATGACACGTGAATATAAACAAAATAGACTGTAATCATTGCAAATCTTATTGTGAAATATAGTGTCAGGCCGTTCATTGAATGTGAGTAAATTTGAACAGAAGGATGTGATTAGGGGAATGATAGGCAGCCCTGCTGGTTGCCTCAGCTTTCCGCTAACAATAGCTGCCACAGTGGGACTTGAAAATAAATGAATATGAAACAAAGGCACTTATGCTTTTCTTGAAACTGTTGTGATTTTAAACAACTTGAGTCTAAATGAATTATCACAGAAGCAAATGTCCTTCAGAAAAGTCAGGACGTTTCCATTAAGTCTGACGTGTTCAATTTGTTTTGTTTATTTCAGTTAATTTACAGCAATTTTGTAGTTATTGCATATGTCTTTTTTTTTTTGATGGTGAGATGTTGATCCACCTCCAATAAATATTTCCAATTCAAGAACCATTTGTATGCTCTGCTTTGCCTCAAAATATGCAATGGAAATACAGTCCATAATTCACCTTGCACAACACCCACCCACATCCACACAGCAAATTAGCCAAAAATAGCAGCGCATACATAAACAGGCAAATACACACACAAAGATGCCAACAGTTGGCTCTGCGGGAGGATGTGGAAGCAGCTGTCTGTCAGTGAGTTATCCTAAAAGCGGAAAGCATGTTTGGATGCAGGCGCTGAGGCCCCTGCGGAAGGTGGCTCACCTGAAAGCATATCAATGAACACACACACACACACACACACTGAGGAAACCTTGTCAGACTGACTGGATGCCTGGGGACTTTCCATTCTGGGCCACAGCCAATGTGAATGAGCAAAGTTGCACCCACACAAACAGAAACAAATGTAAACTAGAATTAGCGACTTGCAGTGCTGAGACTCTCAAGTTGCAATTTACATGCACAGTTCTCCAGACACACGCTGTATTCTAATCAGTTCGTCCACGCGTCCAAGTGGACGTTTGTGGCAGATGTGTTGAAAATCCTTCCATGTGTTACCGAGGTATTATATGTACAATAATGAGACAGGCATGGCTTCACACTGACCTTGACTACTGACCACCAAAATCTAAAGTAGACATTTGTGCCAAATTTAAGGAGTTGTCCTTGACGCGATCCTGAGATATTATCAATAATTGGATAGATGTGAATGTGGGGTCACAGTGACCTTGACCTCTGACAACCACAATATAGTCAGTTTGTTGAGTCCATGTGGACCCTTGTGCCACACTTAAAGAAGCTGCTGAATCAAACCCAAAAACAGAATGTTAGAATTGTTAATCAGATACCGACTCTCACTATGTAAGTATTTATATCCTCATCAAAACAGTAACGTGTCTAAATGCAAAGAACTGTAAAAAAAGAAAGAAAAACAGTCACACAGCTTTCACACTCTGCAAACAATGCTTAGTGTAAAGTCAAGCTGTCTTCTGGAAAAATTAAACACTAACCTCCATTAATTGAGTATCAGCATTATTCAGGCGAGGGAGGGAATTTTGCCAAGCTTCTGCACATTCATCTGGCAACGGGACAAGACTTTTCTTTTGAACTGGAAATCAGGTAACAGCAGTTTGCTGGATAATTGGGTTTCAGGGCCAGCTGTTTCCTTTTATAACAGAAACCACTACATTAAATCTACAAGTCAAATTGTTCATGCATGAAAGAAAGTCGTTTTAATTTCAGACTAATTCAATTAGTGTTAGTAAAAAATGTACAATAATCTTCATATAAAACACATTGAAATGATACATGTGAAATTGTACTGTGTGTACCACAGATTCTTACCCCAGGTATTCCCATATGTAAGTATTTCCTTTTGACAAAAACAAGGGCAGGTAATTAAAATTAGGTCTCAAATGACTTGTCGAAAGCATGTGCATGGATGTGTGAATGGAAAAGATTGTTTACATCAGATGGATACTGTTGATTGATTATGTAGTAATTCAATACAGTCAAGTCAAATATAACAAAGACTCAAGTACACGGAACATGGATGTGAATATTTTACATGCTTTTAGTCTGTGATGCATTGGACTGGACAGAAATGACACCTCAGGATATTTTATGTGATCTGATCACACTGGGGTACCTTAAAATGACGGTGACATAGACCAACCCTAACTCCACGCTCTCCTGTCTTATCATATAGAGTTATGATTATTCCTGACAGCACACAGAAGGTGATAACATGAAGGATGTTTGCTGTTAATTGTGTTTATGTGGAATGTCAGCGCTTTGTAGGTAAGCAGGCTTTTAAGTTCTAAGAAATACTAAAGATGTCACCGTTCCTCTACTTAACGGTGGGTCAAATTCGAGGGCAACCACAGGAAAACATTCCTGCAGCCCGTGGGCATTTTGTGTCTTGCTCAAGGATGCTTCTACAGTGTGCACCTACTTCTGGCTGAAGGGCAGGATTTCAGCATGCTGCACTACCTCGCCGCCCAAAGCACTGTCACCATTCATATCTGCTAATTGGTTAAGGGATTTAGGGTGCTCACGGTGGGGAGGAGGTGTAACAAAATGTTCACATTTTTACCCCAGCGTCCACACGGGATCGTGTTTAAACAATGGACATTTTTTGAAGATTAGCTTAGTTGAGTTTATTTGACACAATGAAAGAGAAAACAGTGAAGACTGATAACACTTATATTTTCCTTCCCTTTTTAGCTGTTTATTTTGTCAAACTGACACCCGAGCTACAAGGTTCAGTGTATTTAGTTTTTGGCAGTTTTTGATCTTAGTCAGTTACTTTATTTGCTCTCACCAGCACCTAAAGATATATTTTCAAAAAAAAACTTACACTGCATATGATAAAACAAAAGAGGACCCAGCACGTTCCTCTGCGGCATGCCACATGTTACAACTGTGCCACATAAATGGTCTTTTATCTCTTTGAATTCCAATGTTAAGCAATTTGACACTGATGAAGACAGACCACACATGACAACAGCTTAAATAACGGACTAAAGCTGTGAGTATCAAACTGGTGGACAGACGCAGTGCAGGGTCAGACGTGAGGACGTGTGCATGTGGATTTAGACATTGTACATTGATACAGAAAGAGCTTAACTTAACTTTTTTTTTTTGCACATTGTTGATCTCTAGGTTTAGATATAGACAGTGTTTTATTAAAATCTCCAGGACTGCATGTCAAAAATTCTCCCCCACAGCATTCGTCTTTTACACAAGTACAAAGATAATTTATTGTATTCACAGATGTATGCCTGTGCAGACATGTGCATTTGCATACTGATGAGATGTCAACGTCCCGCTCGATGGTGAGGGATTAAACTATTGCATCACTGGCTTTGTTCCAGCTTAGCTGATTGTACTGAAGCCGGTATTAATTGGTGTTCATAAATACATGCAACAGAAAGGGACGGCCTTGTTTCCGGATTGTGGATTACTACTCATGGCTGAGAGAAACCCACAAGGATCGTTTTCACAATTTTTAGATTGCTCATGATGCTGTAGCATGATCTATGATGCTAACTATGAAAACACATCCCACTGCACCGCAGCGGTTTGTTAGTGTCTGAATAACCCTCGTAGTAGCAAGCGTTTCCCCATTGGCTTATAACAATCTAATTACTAAGAAAGGTAGACGCTTGTTAATTAATCAAAGTTAGAAGCTTTTTTAAGAGATTAATGAATATCCCTTCTACATGTTCACTAATTAAAGCATGCGTATTACATGTTTTTCTTCTTCTTTCAGGATGCCTTGTCTTGTGAATTATCCCCCACCAGTCAGCATGCAGGAATGGGTTACATGTTATAATTAGATTCTAGAGTGGCTTTATACTTTGCCTAATTTGTGCTCTGAAAAGGATTTCCAGCCTTGCTTATCCATGGTTTTGTCCTCAACCGCTTGCTGTGTATACTCAAAGCGCATTATTTTTCATTATTGTAACACACACACGCACATTTGTGAAAGAACACCTTTTCTGTCATTGCAGAGCCGCTGAATACTTGTCCTCCTTCTTGTTCCAACTTTTATTCTTAGTAAAAGAGTCTAAATTACATTTCATTGCCTGCGATAGAGCATCAGTGATGAAGAAAACTTCTATTGTAGGAGGTAATAATGGAATATTCCAACAATATGATAGCATGAAAAATATGCTAATGCACTCAGAGAAATAACACAGCGGGGCAAGTCTAATCAAGGCTAGACTATTTGAAACTCGCGTTCTTATGAGGTGTGAGGGCCACATGAGCAATGACTCTTTAATATATTTCAAGCAGAGCAAAACTCAGAGCTGATGACCTCTGTGAATGTACAAAAACAGCAGGTAGGTCTGTGTTTTATTTCCCCGTACAGCCAATCTTATCTTTAATGCAACCCACAGGAGTAGGCCTGGTCATAGAAGTCTGTTTAGCGGTCACCGAATGGCCGCCTATCTAAAGTCGGGAAATTAGGAGCACGATGAGAGATGAGCATGTAGGAAGCTGAAAGTCACCTTTGGTTTTCTAAAGCCTTGCAACAGTTGCAGAAGTAATTTTGTTTCCTTTAGTGTCGGTCAGACAGAATCACAGAAAGACCTCATCCATGTAAATGTTTCTACATTAAGAAATTTGTTCACACAATCAAGAATTCATGGCTTGTACTTTTTTTCCCATAGAGTTTTCTTCCTGAAGCAGAAAAAAATACTAAATAAATCATTTACCTGTTGAAAGAGACTAAAAATTACATTGTTATGCACAAAAGGAATGTTTTATGTTTGCTTCAAGTGGATCTGCTCAGTGAGAAGTTTACAAAGGCCCAAAGGAACAAAGTACTCTTTCATTTCACAAGTCTACTGACATTATGTCTTTCATTAAAAGTCAGCACTTGAGAGAAAAGGAATGACAGGCTATAACTCTTTTCATATGCACTCTCTTCATTTGAGATTGTGCACTGACAGATCAACAACAAAAAAGAAAAAACAAAAAGAAAGTGTAATGTTACAGCACAGAGAAGACCGGGCACATGGAATGTCTGGTTTGCTTAGTTTAATAATGAAAGTCCCCAAAAACTTCAGACATTTTTATTTGCATTTATTCAAAGCTATGATCTTTTTGCAGCTTACCTAATCATAAATAATTTATATTAACTTTTCACTAAGACATCAAGGAAGTTGTAACTTTTCAAATAAGAATTTAAAAACAATTGCCAATTATGTGCTAGAAAACGTGACATTCTATGCGCCTAGAACAACCTGACGAAGCTAGAAATCAGCACATCCGTGTCCCTGACCTTGCTGCCTGCCCAGGTTCTATTGCACACGACGCTGATTCTTGCCCCAGTAGGTGGTGGGCCCACAGGTTGGTGGCTCCATGTTTTTCTCTTTGGGTTGTGCCTGACCTGGTTTTATGGATGAAGGTCAGGTCAGCAGACATTTATGCACAAGCTCCCCTAGGTCTGGCTCCAGAAGGGTGTCCCGGCTTCCCTATTCTCGGCAAAGTAACACATTCCCAAATTGCTGTCTTCATGTAGGGTCTGACAAATAGACTTAGTCTCACTTCTCCACTGGGAACTCTTTGCTTTGGGAAACCATATCAGGGATTGTTCCCTGGACAGCAGGACCCAGGATCCCAGACGCTAAGGTGGCAATTCTTGGAGGGATAGAAAATATGCTTGCTAATACAAACAGCCAAAATTATTTTTCTCCATAGAGTGGCCAGGCTCAGCCTTACAGAACATGGACATCTGGAGGAATCTCAGAGTACAGCCTCTGCTCCTTCTTGTTGAAAGGAGCCAGTGGTTTGGGCATCTTTTAAAAATGCCTCCTGGGAGCTTCCCAGTGGAGATCTTCCAGGCATATCCATCTGGTAAGAGACCCCAAGGTAGACCCTGAACATGCTGGAAAGATTATGTATCTCATCTGGCCTGGGATCATCTCAGATTCCCGCCAGAGGAGCTGGAAATCATTGCTGGAGAGAGGGTCGTCTGGAAAGCCTTACTAAACCTGCTGCCACAGAGACATGCCTCTGAATAAGCAAAAAAGGATGGATGGAAAACATATTCTGGTCACAATTACTTTTTCTCCCTTTCTATATTTCATTTAAATTTAAAACTGTCTGTTCTGTCAACCTGGGACAGTTGGGGGGTGGCTGTAGCTCTGTTGGTAAGGCAGTCATCTACCAACCATAGAGTCAGCGGGCCAATCCCCAGTCCCTCCCCACCACACGCCAAAGCGCCCCCAGGCAAGACCGAACCTCCAGCTGCTTCCGGTGGGCCAGGTGAGCACCCTGCATGGCAGCCATCACCATCAGCATGTGTGTGGGAATGGGTGAATGAGAAGCATTGAAAATGGGCCTTGGATAAAAGCAGTATATAAGCAGGCATTGACCATTTACCTGGGCTCAATAACCAATATTCACAGTGAAAACATGTTTTTAAGAAACCTTTGCACATTTATTAAAGATAAACTAATATATTTTAAGCTCATGTTAACTCAATACTTTGTAGAATCTCCTCTGGCAGCAATTACACCAAACTTTTGTAGTGTTCTTGAATGAGTCACTTGCAGTTTTGCACATCTGATTTGACAGGAAACTTGTCCCAAACTGCAGCATGCTCTTGGCTGTCTGCCTCAGGCCATTATCATGCTGGAAGCTGAATCGGTGCATTGTTGCTACCACCATGTTTCACTCTAGGCACAGTGTTTAATGATGAGCAGACATATTGATTAAAGTTGTGATTACAAATTTGTGTTGCATCATTCCAGAGAATTTTCTCCTTTAGGCATCCAGAGAAGTCCTTCAAATGACATTTGATATGGTCCAAGCACACGGTCATATTCGTTTTACTCCACAGTATTTTTTCCTCGCAACTCTAAGACTTAATTGATAGAGTGTTGCTGAAATGGGTGTCCTTCCTGAAGGTTGTCATCCTCCTGACCAAGGCCCTTCTTGCCCAATTTACTCAGTTTGGTTGGATAGCCAACTCCAGAAAGTGTCCTGGTGGTTCCATTTCATAAATACTGAGGTCACTTCACTCCAAGTACTCAAAGTTTTAAATCCTAATTCGAAAACATAAGTAAAGTAAACTGAGATACTGTTCTTTAGCATATATAAACAAGTCGGTCTTAAGTTGGTCACATGCTTACAGAAGGTGTTAAGCTTTCATTGTAAATTAGGCCATTCTGTCACTGTTTACATAAATAACTCAGCATATATCCAATAACGCACATTAAAACCCATAGATCCCTTAAGTAGTTCTCCATCTTAGCCCTGCTGGATCTTTTGCATTTTAAATGCTGCAAGAATGGTGCAAATCTTTAAGAAACATTATACATAAATGTGGGCTCCAATTTAATTTTCTGACAATCCACATGAGGGATTTTCTGTGTGAGACATCTTGTTGAAAGCTTTTCACCCATCTTTTCATTTCAGACTCCCATGATGCCCTAAAGAACAAACACAATATTTCCAACATGATTTTACAATTAAAGCTAGACACTAAAACTGAAAGAGTCAATGCGAGAGGCTGTTGATTCTTATTCCTCATATTTTTGGAGCATATAAAATGAACATTGGTTACTGAAATGCTTTCCCGTGATGTTTCTTCATCTGCATGTGCCATAATGCTTGCTGTCTGAGCATACAAATAGGAAATGTTATGATACCATGTTCAATGAGGCTAATAGCACCAATAACCTCATCCCTGTGATGGTTATGATGGTTTTATGTCTTAATTAAGAATAATGGGGAAGGTTCCTGCCTTTTCAATATATTTTATCAAGGAGTAATTTCAGATAACAAAATAATTGCTGAAAACAGGTTTGAATACTGTTGTTGAAGAAAATTAAAAAATACAGAGGGAGGCATGGTTCAGAGGACTGACTGAAGTTCCTGATAGCGGCCAAATAATTATTGGCTATAGAGATCGTCCATCCATTGTCTGTAACTGCTGAGTTTTGTATTGCGACCAGATGATCATTTCTGGGCTCTCCAAACCAACTTATGCACTACAGCATGCACCCTGCTGGGCTGAGGCCTGTATCTCCATATAAATAGGGAATAACAAATAATCAAGGCCCAACATAATGCAGTCAATGCCTGCTGGAAGCAGGCATGCTGAGAATAAGCACAGAAGCGGCAGCTGATGTGAACCTACTACCAATGATGAGCTAAGAGGAGGCACTCAGCAGGAACCGTCTGTGCTGTGGCGCCATTGCAGCACTGGCCAGTTAAACGGCCAGGCATTCAGTAATCAAATGGCCTTTAGGAAGAGCCAAGATGGGCTGGCTAACTGACCGAGTGAATGAGTCATCCCCCACAGCCACATGGTTTAATCAGGGAGCACACAAACATGAGGCTGGATGCTGACAGGGATGTGACGCATCAGACCAAGCTATGCGTGCTCATGCTATAGACAAGCTGCAATAAGCAAACTTGTCTTGTTTTGGCAGTGGAAAGTCAGTGAATTTTAGTGTGCAACAGAGATATTATTATTGTAAACAACAACTGAAGACTCAGCGGGCCTATGATTGTTTTACAAATGATTTTGGTTTGCTTGTTTTTTCTCTCTGCAAATTTGCGTTGCAGAAAGCAAATGGTAAATGGTCTGCACA
The DNA here is from genome assembly GCA_033026295.1 of Channa striata. Classification (NCBI taxonomy): domain Eukaryota; kingdom Metazoa; phylum Chordata; class Actinopteri; order Anabantiformes; family Channidae; genus Channa; species Channa striata. The sequence continues at coordinate 4,683,936 of CM065182.1, forward strand.
ATCACACACACATACACCGATGGGGGAGCTACTATGCAGCTGGCCAGCACCCACCAGGAGCAGCTAAGTGGCGGTTCAGTGTCTTGATCAAGGACATTTTGGCATGTGACTGGAGAAGCTGGGAATAAAACCAACATCTGTAGGATTGGTGGATGATGGTCACCCAAATTACAGCAGGATTTAAACAACTTAACTCCTATATTTTTGGCATTGTGATAAAATCGAGTGCTTCTACTTTAACCAGCGTTGAAGTTAAATGATAACTGATAAATCTGTATTGCTCATTCGAAAAATAAGCAAAATACAGAATATGGTGGCAATTATAAATTATCAGATACTGTTTGCATCTTTAACTTCATATCTGTTTATTGTATCGCTCATTCTCTTGTCAATCAGGAACACCTGTTGTGATTGACAGCGGGCGAGGGAGAGCGGTAAAGGGGCGGGGACAAAAGTGGGGACGTGAGGACGGAGAAGTAATGAACGACGTAACGTAACGTAGCGTGCGAGGAGGACGGCGTGACGTTGAAGTCTGTTTAATTGGGTAAACAATAAATAGTAGTTTGAGTAGATTAAGGTATATAACGCGAATTTTCCTTATTGTAAAGTTTGTCGTTTGCGTGTTAGTTACAAGTCTGCAAAGGAGCAGAAACAGTGTAAGTTTTAGCTGCTAAGCTAACGTTTAGAGAATTGCGTTAGCTGCTAGCTTAATAGCTACTTTTAGTCATCTCGGCTAGCGGAAGTGAGTCAGTAGTTTGTGTGACACTTGTGACAAGAACCAGACCGCTGGAAGTTCGACTGGATACATGTTGGACAGACGCAGCGTGGCTCCTCTGATGAAGACGCAGGCGGGACGGGTCAGACTTTACAAGGTCAGGTAGCGCCATTGGTGGACCGGAAGCGTCTGGCTGCCGTGACGAAGTTCTCGATGTTGCCTCGTCTCCAGGACGCGACTCAGCTCAGCTGTGAGTGACCTTCATAGTCTTTTACTTTACACGAGTGAGTCGGATTTAATCGTAGGGATGTTCAGTTCGTGTGTACGATGAAGTTGCTTGAGTGGTTTGTGCTTATCCTTAAAGGTGATGAGAAATTACTGTGAAGATGACTGAAGTATTTTCTGGAGATTTCTAATGAATATAGAAGCGAATTATTATGCTTTCTTTTGATCTCGTTAAGGAGTTGTATTGGCTCCTTTCTAAAATCTATGATATATAATAATATATACTTATTTGAAGTGGCCAAGTGTGTTTTTAAAGGGGAATAGTTGTAATTTTTCCAAATATAAATTTTCCCAATATAACTACTAATTTTATGTTCAGGTACAGTCTGGAGTTAGTCGCTTAAATATTTAGAGTCATGAGTAAAATTATGCCAATGGATATAAGCTGTAGCAGGTAATCACAATTCTACTTACATTTGGGAAATCTTCATGATAGATTTATTTAGGAACCCAGAAGGCCCCCCCATTCTCATATATATATATATATATATATATATATATATATATATATATATATATATATATATATATATATATATATATATATATTTTTTCCTGCCATAAAAACTGGTTGGGTGTGGGAGTGCTGCACTATTGATGAAGGAGATTCATTAATACTAAATAGAACTGCAGGGGGATGCGCCTTCGCAGTTCTTCAGTTTCTGCAAAGTGATTTGTTCCTATTAGCCTTGGTTTGACTTTGTGTTTGTTGATTACTTTTTTATTTTTAAATATAAAAAACTGGTAATATTTCTAAACATTGTACCTGCTTTGCATTATCAGAATTACTTCAGTTCATACAGTATAGCACTAGTGTCTGTGTACCGTCCCACATTACCACTAGAGGTCCTAGGCTATAGTCCTCTTGTTAATAATGTCAAGTCTTGGATCATCCTCATGAATGCATAACTACTACCACCTGAATGATACGAGCCTAATTTTAGCTCTAATGTGCTATAGTAAACAAAAAAGGGGGGGCAGAAGAGACAAATGCACTTTAGGTACTATTTGCAATGTCATATGCTCCTTTACATGAATAAAAAAAATAGAGTTAAATAAAAAATAGAAGTAAAAAAGAGAACTCCCTCATATGTATTTGGATCCCTGACAATGCAGTTTCTTGTCTCCATGTACTGGCTTGTTTGCGAATACATGGCATTTTAACATCTTAACAGTCCCATAAATATCTTATTACTGTCTTCTGTGATGCCCTATAGGAAACCAGAAATTGTTTATTGTTGAAAGTGTTTTACTCAAAGCATTACTACTGTGTGCTCTTTTATTCTGCAAAAGTACTTGTATTCTTCCAAACTTTGTAACAGACAGTAATTGGTGTTTTGGTTCTTTCAATCTGCGCTGCTTGCAAACTGAAGCATCCCTATATTTGATGAGGTGTCAATCTATTTGTACACCACTGCTCCGCTTTCTCTCACAGATGGAAAATGTGGCTGTGTTTTTATTTATTATTTTTTTGACAAAGCACTGGCATGTTACATTTGTTATATTTGTTGGAACAATCAGAAGCTCAGCATAGGAGAAGGGGAAAAACGCAATCCGTCTGTGGATGCCAAATTGCAGCCAGAGTGAGATAAAGCATCAAATAAAAAAATGAAATTAATCTCAACAGAGGAGCACAATCATTTTGTACATTCTTAACTTCTAATTTCATGTCACCTCTTTCCCCAGAGAATTCTCATCCAATCAAAACTGATAACCTATATCTAAAGTGATATTACCTGCATTGAGAATGCGAATGAACCAAAAATAAGATGTGTATGCAACTGCAACACTGCTGTCACACCAACTTTTCTTGTCCACATGATCAATGTTTTCTGTATAGTCTCTCGAAAAATGCTGTATTGTTTTTATACGTTCAAGATATATACTTAACTTGACATTAGTTTTAATAACATATCCAAAGATTGAGTCATGTCAACTGGACTTTCTTCTTGGGTAGAAATGTTTTGGTGCTTATCCAAGCAGCTTCTTAAGTCTGAATAAAAGTGGGTAGGGAACCCAGTTATATCCTCCATAGTGGGCTTTGTTCCACCCTGGCCTTGAATAGGCTCGTTAAGGTGGGTGGAACAGGGTGGAGTCATCAAGATGTAACGATGGGGATGTTGGGTGTGGCCCTCTTGGTGGATGTGTGAAGTGGTTTTATTCTTCCTGGGGATGGATGAAAGATGGGAGACACGTTTTCTGTAGTCTGCTGCTTTCCTTGCTGTCCTTTCACATTCCCACATCAAATTCAAGGTCTCAGTCCCAAAGGTTGCAGCCAAAGGCTGTACTGCAATTTTAAAGGAATATACCGGTGACTCTGTTGGCAAAATTGCTTTGTACATTCAGCTTGTTACGTAAGGATTTAAAATGTGTCACTTAACTGAGGTAACATGCTATACCACAAAAGTCGAATTGTTATTTGGCACCCAATTAGTATGTTTTATACCCCCTCAAAAAATAAAACAAGCATAAATATAATAAATGAATTTTCATTAAAAACATTGTATTGAAGATCAAAAAAAGATTAAAAGAATGATCTTTGCTTCAAAGAATTATACTGTCATCCAGTGGTATGAGTTTTTTACAGTTCCACATTTATGTAGGTTCATTCTTAACTGCACTACTTTTCCTAGTCTGCTCATTACGCCTTCATCCTTATCAACGTGGTCACTGATCACAACTGTCCTCTGTCCTGGAAGGACTGGATGTCAACACATCAGGGCTACAGTCTACCATCCAGAAGGAAATTGGGCACTTGCTACACGGAGGATGGCAACAAAGTCTTTAGCCTATGTAGCCACTTTACATGTGACCACTGGGCATTGGCATATCCAGAATATTGTCATAGGAGTGCACTGAATGAAGACATCATTTTATATATTTTCAAACTTATAAAAAAAATGATCGTCATCATTTTAGCGCATGTGGAAGAAAAAATGAAAAGCCAGCACTCACAGGATATTAAAATGAGAGACAGAGTTGCAAAAAAAAACAACCTAGGGATGCCAAGACTCTATGCTGCAGCCAGGAAGCCTTATGTATGTTATTTAACAAAAAAAACCCTACGGTATGTCAAGGAAGTTCAGTCAGCCACTTCAAGGGACACAGAACCTCACAGCTGATGGGAAGACTTCACTTCTGTTTGTGTTGCTGGAAACTTTTACTTCTCCAGCTGAAGAACAGAGGCCTACAGTATAGAGCCAGCAAATCTGATTTAAAAAAAAAAGCAGGGAGGGATATATTGTCTGTTGCTGTAATGGTGTTGAAAGTAACAAATAAAAAATGGTTTATTGTTAGGTTAAGTACGGTGACTGTTCCGCAACTGTGGAAAAAGAATAAAATGTCAGTGTTGTATATATTCAAGTGTGTACCTGCAGTAAACTTTAAGTTTAGTATAGTAGCCTCTGTCCAGTGCGTTACCCCAAAGATATAACATTTACAATAATAAAATGCATGTGCAAATGTACTATGCTTAGGCCTACAACACAGCTGCCTCTGGATGTACACTCCAGCATTTTGCATCTGACCTCAGATGCAGACTGTTGGCCTTGTCATTATTTTTCCTATGTCATTAATGCAGCAACCACTGTCTGTGCTCTGCACGTCCATTGCATCCTGCTTTGGATTAGCCTACAAATGAAACTAAAACAGAATGGAACAACCAGAATTAGGTCTGCAGAAAAACTGCCCTCAATATCTTCATCCTTTATAACTCGTGCACATCCAAAACCAGAAAATAGGCATGGGAAATCCTTGTAGACCTCACTCGTGCTTCGTCCTCTCCTTTCTTGGAAAGCCAAACTGGTGGTTTCTGATCTGACATGGTCTCCTGTGGTTTATTCAGCCAGACCACTATTCTGAAATGTAAAATAATGAAATAAAGTCACTTTACTTTATCTATTTTGCTTGTGTCATTGTTACCTCAGGACCTTGTCACTTTCTGGGCCACTTAGTGAATAAATGAGGGGGCCAAAACTTTAGTACCACCTCTCAATATGATGCAGCCCTTGTAAAAGCAGTATACATAACCGTGCTGCTCTACTGGATTACATTAGATTGTGTATGTAATGTGTTGTGCCAACAATGTACTCCGTAATCCCTTTACTGTTATAAGTAAATCTGAGCAGGCTTTATTTACACTTTATGCCCACATGCATGCGATCACACACTCTTGTGTCATTCCTTGTATTTTTAAGTGTTTGTAAAAAGCCAATGAAATGCAGCCCTGAAAGATTTAATTTTTCCTCATTAATGAGAAAATATCAAACTGAAAATAATCCTGTTTGTGTATGTGTACACTGCTTTTTGTATTAAGCCTCATAAAATCCTTGCTAATGCAAAGATTATGGATCTCTTCTCCCACACAATCACTGATATTTTGTACAGGTTTTTGTTCTCTTGGGTCCCTCCAAAATGAAATCAATCAGAGGCACAGAAATGCTTCAGCTATTGAAATATATTTTTGGCAGAGTAAAAGGATTTTAGAATTATAGGTGTTCTATAGTGTGTTCAATACTTGGCATTGAATGCTTCAAAAGATTAGGGACAAACACAAAGGGCTACATACGTGATGTCTATATTTGTATATAATCCGATTTAAGTCTAATTGTTCTGTAAACTTAAACTTACTAATAAAAGTAATTGTTGCAGAATTTTGAGAAGGAGTGACACACACTAAATTATACTGTAAAGTACTACACTAAAGTAAATTTACCACGATGGCTTAAAGGGAAGCCTTCCTTACCATTTCCTTCAGGAGTTGATAAAATTACACAATTAGTGTGTTTGTCTCTGTTTTTAACAAGCAGGATTGAGTTTTTTTTCTCTTGATAAGACTGCCTGATTTGCGTGTTTAAGATGAACTATTTTGGACGTCTCAAGCCATATAATTTAGTGGAATATGGCTAATGTGGTGTTCTGTTGACTTTGATCGACAGCCCAGTATGCCAGCTTCAGCTTCTTCCACCACTTGTCTTTTCTCTCCATGCAGGCAGATTAACATGTAATTATACAACATTTGTGCACAGCTAGGGCGCCCTGTCAGATCCACCTGGCATACGCATCCCACGGTGTGGGTTTCACAGTGCCTCTCTTCCTCCACACATGCTCCTCACAGGAAGTGGTAGTCATGTTAAATGATGACCTCATCTTGCTATTACTCCATAGGCTTTTATACTGTATACTGTACACAAGTGATGATAACATCATTGACGTCTATGCCAGAAGGAGGGCTGTTGGAAGGTTGTTTGTGATTTTCCATTTGTGCTATTTTTGGGTAGCTTTGATTTTTAAATAGAAGCATTTCCCTTATGTCATTATTGTTTGGGATATTATGTGTGGACGCTATCACGTGTGTAAGCAACAAGTTACTGGGTGTCCAAAACTGCTCCGTAAACATTTAACCACAAAACGCATTTAAATTCTAGATGATAGTTGTTGAACATCCCATTATGCCATGTGTCTCTAACCTTTTACTTGCCCACAGTAGCTAAAGAAATGTACTGAATGTACAGTGAAATTCATTGTGATGTCTCATTTCTGAATACATTTTGCAACCCTCCATTACTGACAAGCTTGACATTTCATTATGATTATTGCCAACCAATAATAACAATGATAAAAATCTCATCCCCTCATATCTTTGCTAGTGAAAGACAATTGTTTTGGTGGCTCCTGCAGAGCTAATCAAACAGTTTTTTTTAATAAGAGACTAACCTGATGTCTTCAGGCTGCAATATTAAATCTTACCTTATTGTGCATTTGTGACAAAAGGTTATTCTGCGTAGCATAAGAAAATATATCCTTTCCTACATTAAATGATGCTGGAGAAGACTTAGACAGTGGCAGCCTGAATTTAAACAGAATGCAAACGTTAATGTATGTCCTGATAAAAACCATGATAAATAAATCCAGTATGAGAGGGTAAATAATGTATTGTAATTATTAATAGTAAACTATTTAGCAAAACAATTAGAACCTGATTCTTTAATATGAAGAACCACTCATGTACCATACCGATCACTGTAATGCCAACTGTAATGTCCAAATTGTGTTTTTAAAAAATGAGAGCTTACATAAACATAATTTTTACTTTCTACTTTCTGCCTTACTCATGCCTCACAGACCTTCAACTTGCCCATGGCTTTCACAGGCTAACGTCAGAGAAACATGTGGGTGCACTGATCCCGAAGGTGTGTGTTTGTGTGGGTGCAGACGATAAGATGTGAGAAACCATCTGTGTTTGTCCGAATTCATTTCATTTAAATTCAGTTCAATTCAACTTTATTTACATACCACCAATCCACAACAAAGCAATCTCAAGACACTTTACATAATAAAGTCAAGGCTATACAGACATTTAGAGAGAACCCAGTAAATCCCCCTTGAGCAACTATAGGCAACAGTTGAGAGGAAAAACTCCCTTTAACGGAAGAAACTTCCAGCAGAACCAAGCTCAGGGTGGGCCGACATCTGCCTTGACCGGTTGGGGTGAGTAACAAAAGCAACAACAGAACAGGGCAGGTTGGTAGGACCAGTAGCTGAGCACTGGAAGACAGGTCTCCAAAACCAGGGACACCTGAAGACAGGGATGGAGAGAGACAGAAGCAAAGCTGCGGAAAAGAGAAGACCCAGAGTTAATGTCCTACAGTGGTGGGGTGAGAGGAGGAAGTGTCTCTGTGCACCAGGGGTTGGCCCCCCAGCAGTATAAGCTTATAGCAGCAGGACTATAACCAACTATAAGCTTTATCAAAGAGGAAGGTTGCAAACAGGGTGTCTGCTGCCTGAATCTGGACTGGGAGCTGGTTCCACAGGAGAGGAGCTTGACAGCTAAAGGCTCTGCCTCCCATTCTGGGAACCACAAGTAGTCCTGGATTCTGAGATCGAAGTCGTCTATTAGGATGATATGGTACTAGGAGATCTTTTACGTAGGATGGAGCTTGACTGTTTAGAGGTTTATAGGCAAGAAGAAGGGTTTTAACTTCTATTCTACATTTAATGGAAGCCAATGGAGATTTTAGAGAGATACGGGGGGCAGCCTGAAAGTAGGGTGCTTGAGTTGTTTGTGAGTCAATGCAGTGTTTTTATGCTTTAGTTTAAAAATTATACAGATAAAATAAATAAATAAATAAATTTTTCAACTGATATTGTTTTGGTCCTGCTTGTATTTTTGTTAACATTGCAACTGAAACTGGAATGAATCACCCATATATTATTCTAATTAGATCTACTGGGTTTCTTGAGCCTTCTTTTGCCTGAATGATGAAAGAAGATGATAGTTCAGGCCTTATAGAAAACTAGATGGAACCAACATAAAAAATGTATAGCGTCAAAAGTGAACATATGCCAACATGTGAAAATCCCAAGCCTTAGTAATCTTTGGACTCTCATCGGGGAACACTGAACCCACGCTTTCCTTTATATGTGCACCTCTCTCAATCTGTTTGCTTCATCAGCAGTGACCTATATAGATAAAATGGAAGCCTAAGCAACAACCTTCCATGGATGGCAGCACACACATTAAAGCATGCGGCGCAATACAGCACTATAAATGTTTAAAATGAAAAGGAATGTGATTATTATGCATGACAAAGTCATCAAAATGGGCCCAGCAGTTAATGGAAATGGAGAACTGTAAAACCATTATGGGCATTTTGTAGGTGGGCGTTTATACCATATGTGTTCTTCACCCACCACTCTCTTTCGCCTTTGGATGGTAAATATGTGTTTCTTTGCTCACATATATCCATTCATATGTGTGTGTATATCATGTATCATGCAAGAAATAGCTGTCTGAATCCTGATCTGAAGCCTTGATCATCCTTATTGAAAATTATATTGGTATTAAAGTGTACGAGAAGTGAAAAGTAGCTTTCCTGCTGAGCGAGAGGGGAGATGAGTAGCATGGTTATATGTACTACGGAGGTGAAATGGCTACGACAGCCACCTGGTGACAGGCAGCATGACTTCCACCCGGTTCCTTGTTTAGAATTAAAGCAAGGAGCCCGTTGCTGGATAACTAAAGAGATCTGTGCCCAAGGGATGTGAGCATGTAATATTGGAAGAAAGCGTGTAAAAAGCAGTGGGAGGTTTCTTTGCTACAGATGGAAAATGTTTCTTGGTCAGTGAGGCTCAGTGTGTTAGATTGTAGTGTTTTTGTGAGAGCTTGGCTTTGTGAGTCGACAGTTTTAGTAGGTGTTCCCACCTAAATCCCTTTTTGTGTTTTGACCAATCTCCGTGATGCGCAGTGGCGATGATGTCAGTAACCATGAAACAGTGTCATATGGTTTTGGTGTCAAGGTTTTATGAGCTTTGGTGTTTATATGCCGTCTTTGTCATGCCGAAGGTGCATTGTGCAAGGCTTTGTGGGATGAACACATCATGCTCTTGTTTAAATTAAAGTCATTTTAACCTCAAAGTAAAGCTGAAACATCTACACTACACCAGGGGACACAACGTTAACAGAAGGTGTCTTTTTGATGGCACCTGCATTGGTTGCTCTTTTTCCAATTTGTTTATCCTCTGCTGTTCATTTATCTTTTAATTTGTCGCCTTCCTCTGTTTACATGTAGTGCACAAACTAGAATAGAATTACTCCTGGACAAAATGGATAGTAGCAATGTTCCAGTGTCAAAATTTTAACGGCAGGTTGGTACAAATTGGTAGCATGCATTAGGCTGCTCATATCACATTGCATGTAATTTAATAGTGCACAACAGCAGCCCCCTGCTGTCAACATCAAGTTCAAATAATAAGAGGCTTTTAGGCTACTGTTCAAATAAGCATTATCCTGTATCTGCTAATTGTGTGTGTGTGCGGGTGTGGATGTATGCATCTTATTTTTTTATGTTTTAGCCAGTCTTTAAACAAAATGATCAGAAAGTAATAATTTTAAGTTGTGGAGAACTGTTAGTCAGTGTGTTTATTGCCTTTTAGCCTGGAATTGAACAGTTTCTCAGATTGGGCAATGCATTAAGCAAATGTGTTTTAATTCTGCACCTCCTACACAGGACATCAACAGTTATGGCACATCTACACTAAATTGTTGCCTTTCATCCACCAAGCAGTCAGAGCACTGTGGTGCTCTTTTTTAATGTTAGGAAGAAAGTTGTGCTCTGACAGCTCATAAATAATGGCATCGCTTGCAATGGATTTATATGATGTACTTCTCTACTTTTAAAGGCTTCTCTGTTACTTTCAGAAGTACAAATATAGTCTGTTTAAAAGAACACTTGTGAGTGAAGTGTCAAATAATATTCTTGTTCATACATGTAGCTATGAGCAGTGAAAAAGCATGAAGGAAGAATGTCGTTGGGAGTGACTGGGGTGGGGCGACCTGTGGATATAATATGTCCATTTACAAATATTGTCATTGTGTCACAAGCAGAGGTTGTAAATGATGGTGTCCTGTTAACCCGGGGACAGAGAAATTGCACCTGGGACACAAAAATTTGGGATGTGTGACAATTTTGAGGCATTAAACAAAATTACCTCATTGTTTGTGTATTTAGTTGTTAAAGGGTAACTAGAGCACAGAAATGTGTGTTCCAATATCACAGGATATACATTTTTCAAGACCCCAGTACGAATAATGTGCTGGGGTCTGTGTTCACCACAACAAGCTTGTTGATTAATGGCTATGTACATGTTGGCTTACATGCTAAGGCTGGAAGGTATAAAAAGCTGTACGTGCTGCACTAAATGCCCACAGGTTCTGGTGGACACTGGGACAGTCACCAGGCAGGACCCTGTAGCAGCTTTAGCTGTCCCTCAGCAGATGTGGTAGCGACTGATTTCATGTTCATTCTTCTTAAACTTCACCCAGTTTCCATTTGATTAAGGCGACATCGCTGAGTCTATGTGGGGACTTTGTTGTTGGAGATATGGATGAAAACATTCTCACTCAGTTGTAAGTTTATGGGGCTCAAAGTAAGTCTGTCTAATGCAACAGCCCGACAGTAAATCCTCCTTCACGAAGGTGAAAATGTTCAGTTTGTGTTCACACTTAGAGAAATCGATGTAGTTTTGGAGGCTGTTTTTTATGCTGCTGTTGTGCAGACAGGAGAATTTTTATGTAGCCAGTCCTCACTGACTAAATAAAAATAATAAAACTGTTTAACATGCAGTTGCTGGCTAGTGAATTAGTTGTAATATCGGATTCTACTACAGCTGATTTAACTATTTGTTATGTTCTTATTTTTGCTTAAATAATCGTTATTTTCATTGAAAAGTCAGCAAAATCAGCAAAAATGTTATTGTTAGACCTAGCCCTAGTAAAGAGAAATTATTATGCTCAAATGTTTTGTATTTAAAATGGTTTCAGTCAAAATACAGTTTAGAGGGAGGTAACAACACAGTTTTTAAATACCAAAAACAACATTTGAGACTTATGTGATTTCCCCAGCTGTCCCCGTTCCTGTTCTGAATCGGCTTTTCTTCTCTTCTTTTCTTTAGCTCCACCCTGCACAGCCCTGTATGTAGTTCTCATGTAGTTATCAAAGTACAGTAAATAAGCTGGCACTAGTTAGAATTAATCAACCTCAGATAAAGTAATTAAGCAAGAGGGTGAAGAGCAAGAAAGGACAATTGGAAAATAAATGTGATACCGTTGTTCCGTTTAATTCACTGCCTTTCGGACACCTTAAAGTTGAAACAATCCTTTTCTTTTCTATCCAAAGTGACTTACAAGTTAGGGGCAACTTAGGGTGCAGTGTCTTGGCCTGGAAATTAAACCACCGACCCTATGAACGGTGACCAAAATACGCTACAACCTGAACATTACAGAACATTACAGAACAGAGCCCTATCATTATTTCACACTTAATTGCAGCTGTGGAAAACAGTATTACCACATTCTATCACAAAATTATATCATGAATCAATTATAAATGTCTATGACTGCTCACAGACTCAGTTGTCTACTTTAAATTGTGAAGTTTTTGTTAACAGTCTGCGAGTTTTCAATGTTCTCCTGCAATTTCTTCTAAATTGTCCGTCACCTTTTTGAACAATCTTAAATCACTGCACACCTTGTCTCTTCAGCATTCCGTCTTTGATGAACATAAATCTTGCTTCAAACAATCTCTTCTGTCCTTGCAGCAAATAGCGCAGTGTAATGCCATTCTGCTACATTCTCTTTCGATGACGCTCACCACAAACAAAGTGACTTCAACCAATAAAATATCTCCCTGTCAAATATTAACCTCATCCTAGCAGTTCATTCTTCAATGCAAACATCAATCATGATGTGTGAGTCACTGGTGAAGGCCTATAGTGGGCTCCCTGCACCAAAGTGGTGCCAGTCTTACTTACAACCTACAGATGCTCCATTCTCACTTCTCCTAAGCAATGTGCACAGCACAATGAGTGGGCAATGCTGTAGATAAAGAAAGAAAATTGTTACGTGAAAAATAGTGAAACAAGCAACCTGAGAGTGCGACTTACATTTAAAAGAAACATGGGAACCAACTATAGAAGAAGGCATGAAGGAAGAGACGTACAAAAAGAACTTTTTATATCACTTGTTAAAGTCTTTAAAATCTCCTCTTCCACACAATGAAACACAGCCTGCCCCTGCAGACTGTCGCCCGCAAGGTTCAAGGCAACACCCTGCAGCACATCAATAGCAGCAAAAACACAGACACTAACAGTCCCAAATAATGGGAGAGACAGACATGTCCCCGCACAGAAAACCCATTATTAGACAGATCACTGTGTTCCTCACTTCAGTTCAGCTTGTGGTCTTCCGTAAGCCCAAATCAGGAGTTTGCACCCTGCAAACATCCTACACGGCTTAACTCCACATTCTCCAGCTGAATGAGACAATCAACTTCTGTCTTTTTTAACAAATAGTAATTTGCCAGTGTAGCTAAGAATCAGTTTCATTTTCTAACCGTAGGAAAAAAAATAGACACAGTACATTTTGTTATCTGTTCATCAAGTGCATGTTAAAACTGGGGTGACTTCCTCAACAAGCAAGCCAGCAGCAAGATACACACTTAGGCACACACAGTCACACACAGTGGGGACTGGCTGACAGTATCTTCACTCTAATCAGAATCTTAATTAGTCTGCTAGCAGCGTCCCATTAACATATATTCCTCCTAATTAACTAGGGACACACACATACAGAGGGAGAGAAGCGAAGCCAGAGAAATTAGAAGATGTTTCTTGAAGTTTCATAAGATGAGAAAATAAATTAACAGAGCAGAAATAACAAAAGTAAAGCTTTAATCTGTCAACGTTGTTCTGCCATGATGACAGAAACGGCTCTACTCGGCTCAGTAGCTTTGTTGAGAAAAGATGTTGCCATCCAAAATCAATAGAAATCAAGTTTTATCATTATGTGAGAGCTCTCTGTTTAGAGGAATGTTTTAAGTCAGTAAAGACGTTATCATGTCTGGCTTCTGCCAATGAAAAAAAAAGGAAAAGACATGTAATCCAAACTGACAACACTGGCTGACTATGGACAGCAGAGTAAAACTAGTTACAACATAAACTGGAAGGTGCTGAGAGACTTTGACCCGTAGTATAAGGAAAAACTGCTGACCTCAAAGAATGAGCTGGGGGGAGACTGTCGTGTTGCCTCACGTCGCCTTCGTCTGGGCCAACAAGTGGCACTTGTGGCACAGCGCAAAGACTGGCGCCAACCACACTAGCATTTTATGTCTGAAGATGTTGGCACTGTAGCAGTTGTCAGTGGGTTCTTGTCATGCGCTGATTCACAACCAATCAGAGTTATCGCTCTCACCGACAATTGCTGTTTAAACATGCTTGATGAAAAGCATAAGGGCTTGTGGCTGACACCAAACGCTGCTGCGTCATTTATGCATCTGCAGTCCTAGGGTTTCTGCTTTCCATTGCTTTCTCTGAATGTTCCATCTACCTTCCCATTGGCTGTAGTCTTCGCAGTGTGTTCAAGTGCCACTTGTTGGCCCAAATGAAGGCGACGTGAGGCAACGCGACAGTCTGCCTTTGTTGCTGCTGGTCCTTTGATGTCGGCTCGGTGTGTCACTGCCCTAATGCGGGAAAGCAGGTGAAATATCAAGGAGGCTATTATCATCAAACACCAAAGTGCACCTGTGATCAGAGACGGCCGTATGCACACACTTAAAAATATGGAAGGTTAAATTATGCCAAACAAAAAAAGTTGCAGACAAGGTGTGACACTGATATTGTCTTTCCTTGTGCATTAAATGTCAGTGGTAGTTGGCAACTGATTCTTACCTCCGCACTGACTTGCGATGTGTGTCTACCAAATATTAGGACGTAGCAGTGGTCCAGTAAAGACTAAAAGAATATTCAAAGTGAAGACAACAGGGGGACACCTTTCCCAGAAGAAGAGGCTTTAAACAGTACATTATTTGTACCTTAGGAAGCCGTTTGTCTCTGTATGTTCTGTTATTAAAGGCGCTGCTGCCAGACAAACCCACTGGTTCTGCCACTGGCTTCGCTGTGTGGTCTCCGGTGGAGTCCTCCGAAGCTTGCTGTGGAGAACGCCGCTGCCGTGCAAGGTACAACATTAATTGACCAGTCATGTTGCGACAGCGTTGGTAGAGGAAATTATGCAGTGAACATGATTCACACAAGTAATTTACAAGGAAAGCTTGCTTTTATATGGGCAAACTCACACACTTTATCACACTTTTGGCATCTCATCTTCTTCGCTTGTTTCATATGTAATTGCTCTCATTGCAAGTATCCTCGGTGTGAGTCACCCTTTGCTGTAATGCTGGCAGAATATCTTGGCTGAACAAACACTGCTTCCCTTTGTCAGTTTAATCTGAAACACTGAATGATGTAGAAAAAAAAAAGAGGTGGGCTATGCACAGACATACACACGCAGGCTGTGGGTGATGACCAAAAAGGGTGTTGTGGGTGAAAGATGAATAGGAGTATTTTGCATTAGACTGCGGCTTTGTTGTCATGCCAGGCCTGCCTACAGTTCTGTGTCATGACTCATGTCCTATCCAGAGCCACCAGAGCTCTATTTCTACACCACCGTGGCTCGGTTTCAAATCCCAGCATCACACTGTGCTCGTATGAAAAAAGGCAATGCAAATTTGAAAAGATCTTTGTTGCCATGGGAGGCAGATTCTTTTGATTAAGCAGGCTTGCACTGTGCTAAATATGCATTTTGAACACACACTGAATACTGCTTCTACCAAAACTTTGCACTTGTTTTAATGCCTTGCCCAAGGGCACAGCCGTTTTTGTTTTATGGTGTCCTATTCATCGCAGCATTATTTTCTTGGAAGCGACATTCTGTCAGAAATTTTGAAAAGTGCGGTTATGTGGCGCTGCTTCTTATCAGGAGTGTGTAGTGACAGCTGTCTGCCGCGCTCTCTCATTAGCAGCTTCCTCCATTCAGTAGGAGTCAGTGTTAGTGAGGGGATTTGAACCCGAGAGGGCACGCTTGTCTCTCTCATCCACCACCAAACCACCTGACTCATGACACATGAAACTTCATGGGGAGAAACCGTACCGGTTTGTGGTACAGTGTTGCACTGCCAGTTTTTATAATTGAAATTTCTGATCTTCTTCACTTGACCATGAGAGAAGGCGCCTTATACACCTACAACTTTGCCAATACTATGTTTGAGGTGTTTTGTTATAAAGCCACTGAACAACTCAACAGAGCGTTTTGAAAAAACTGCCAAGACTGCACTTATTTGTGGAATCATTTCTAATGTGATTCTACATGGTAGTAGAGACACTTTAGAAATGATTCCACGAATAAGTGGCCACGCTGACAAAAGTGGAACGTGTTTTTCTGTTCTATAGAACAACTTCTTCACACTGCAGATTTTTTATTCATTTATTTATTTTTTTGGTGCTACAATACTCGTGGTTGTATTTTAAAATTTGCAACAAACAAGAAGGTCAGTTCTTTAGCTCTTGTGTAATCCCAGTACCCATATTTATAAAAAAATGTGAAATAAACGTGCTTAGCTTATGCTAAACACAGATATAGTATGTGTAAAAAAAAAAATAAGTATGTAAGAAAATAAAATACAGTCCTGCAATATTGTTACCTCTTATATTTTATTCTGATTGAATTATGTTTTGGATCTAGTACAAATCTACTCATATGTTTTGTGTACACCCATTGTTCACTATCAGAATATGCATTTTCCAGACAAAGAAAACTAAGTGTTTTTTCTCCCAAAGGCGCCAAAGAAGGCACACACATATCATCTTTAAAGTATCAGGAAACTTATCTGAACGTCAGTTCAGACTGGACCTTAACTCATCTTATCGTTTTTGTCTCTAATTATTTTACCTTTTTTTTTTTTTTTTTTTTGACTTCGCAGCCTTGAGCAAATTACTGTACCTTTTTATAGTAAATTACAATTTGTTATATTTAGGATTTTTCTGTTCTCTGAAGTAATATTTTTGCTCAATTAAGAAACTAAAGTGTGTTTATATCTTCTCTGATCCAAACCAGCCTCTGTTGCCGAAAGCTGCAGACTGTGGTTGCCAGGCGATGAAGGATGCGTCTCGGTGTGGAGGCCTTTTTGAGAATAATGACCCTGAAAACTGTCAGATACCCTCAGCATTTCTCAAGTAGGCAAAACTAAGCTCCATGTTAAGTTTAAAGAAACACTGATGTCCTAAGGTAAACCGCAATCTATTTCCTAAATTTAATAATACATTTCACCTGAAAACATTATAAAAAATTGTCCAAATTTAACCTCTCAACGCTATCTTTAGTACTAGGATTACTTTTTTTTTTTACCATCCGCTCATCTTCCTGTCAAAGTTTCTTTATTGGACACCATTTATCAAATTCCCAAATTTGTGTTCCTTTATCTGTATGTTATTCCAAACATTTTTTGCCTGTATTTATCTTACAATATTAATTTATCAAGATCAAGTGATGTGTTGTTTATTCTTTTGGTGATTGAAGTCAGAGATCACTTATCTGTAGAAGAGCCCCCCTCTGATATGTAACTGATTTAATTCATTTCTTTTGCTTAACCAATAATCAACTGGTTTTAAAAGAGTTTTCATCTCTTATCAATTATCAATATTCATATTGATAACTGATATTGCTTTAGCCAGTGTGTTTCATCAGCTTAAATGTGCAGTGTTAAGAATTTTACTGTCCATTATCTCATAAGCAAACAATTTAGAACTTTTATTCTGGGAAATAGCTGTATCGGTTGTGTGACTGTATCAAGTTTGACTTGAGTCACCATCTCAAACCATTATGAAGACCTGATGAAATTGCCAAGAAAGGAGTGAAAAATAACAGATATTTCATAATTACGCATTAAAAAATATCAACTGAAATATAATTGCATTCTTATAGATTCATTTAGCCAAGCAGTGCATCATCTTTAATGTAGTAAAATCTCAATGGAATGGAATTTCTTTTTAACAGCCAAAATCACAATTGGTTTAAAGCCACACAGCTGCTGTAAACACGTACTGTACATCCCTGAGTCACCCAGAGGGCAATCTAATGCTGCTGTAGGGTGAATGGTACCATCATTCAACAGTTTTTCTGCATTGGAAAAAGCTACGCAACAATAAAAATATTTAAATTACATTTTAAATTGTAATTGTAATGCTTATAAAATTATAATTAAACATTTTAAAAATGTTCTAAATTCAGAAAACAACATCAGGATTACGGCAGTTTATTTGGCTGATCTTGGTTAACTAAACATCCGGTTAAGGATAAAAAACGCATATTTACTGTGAGAGGAAAAACAATCCCTGAATTCTCTATTAAAATCAAATGCTCTGTATGTCTATCCGTCAACCCAGCCGCCACGTTCTTAGCTTTTGCTTCACTGAAACATGTTAGTTTCTCTGTGCACTGGCACTAAACGTTGACAGTTAGGTGAATCATGAGGTGTGAAATCCTCCAATATGGATATAATTCCTAAGGTCACTGATGCTTTAAAAATATTTACTTACCAACTAAACCCAGATTTCATTCTGACTGACCTTTTCTAAGTTCTCAGAGTGAAATAACAGGATAGTCGCTTTGCTTTCACCATTTTCATATTTCCCTTTAAAGGGCTGTATTGAATGAAAAGAACCATCATTTGCAATTATCCCTTAACTGTGCACTGTAGTATATGACACAATGCACCAGTGAAATATAAAAATCCAATTCACATACCTGTTAAGCAGTGGAATAATTTTTCCGATAAAAGGCTGTTCTGCTCTGTGTAAGACCATGAGCTGCTTCTTATTCAGTGATAAGGAGCTTCTGAGCTTTGGATAAACTTAACCTAGGAACTACGACCGCTTCTGTATTCACAATGAAATACAACAAAAGGGGGGAAAAAAAGGAAAGTAACAGAAAATAGACGTGTCAAAATGTTTCTTTAAAAAATACATTTTTAAATTGATGTTTCATGAATGTAGAAACTGTAGATATTGGCTTAATTTTTAAATGTACATTATATAGGCAAAGGTTTTTAGACATGTTGAACAGTCTGCATATATCTGGCCTTAGTGTTGTCATCTGGTGAAGAAATGTTGAGTAGAAATGCTGGAAGAATGTCAAATGATAGATAAAATATCAATAGTCTCTTTTTTTTATTTAAAAAAAAACATCCCAAGTAAACTCTCAGAGGCAAGCATTTAGAACTGTATACAATATTTATTGACAATGTATTGATCTCCATAGGTTTTTCATAGCAAAGACAGATATTGACTTTTACAGGGTTTATCTTTAAGAAGGTTACAGCTCAGGGTATCTGGGAATGTTCTGGTGAGTGGCACATACAGGGATTTTTCAAGGTGGAGGTTGTTGAGGGGTTAGGAAGGTTTGATGCTGCTTGGAGTGATGTCCAAGGCAGCAGGAGGCTAAGGCTTTTTCTGTGAGTGTGTGCAAACATACACTGTCACTAAGATGTGTCATATAGGCTTTTAAGGATGTCCGTTTGTCCATGTGCTCCACAGAAGACTCTGCCGTCTGAAGACAACCTTGCATTTAAAAAAAAAACCCAAAACGCTCAGCTTTCCAAGAATTAAGAAAAAAGCCAGTTTCCAATCATTTCCAAGCATGTATTTTCACACATTAACATACTGTGGATGTTAGACGCTCTCAGGACCCCTAGACGAATCGTCTGTGTCATATAAACTGTGAAAAATGCCAAAATGGGATTTTTAAGTTTTTGCCAAACGGCAGTTTGCAATTGCTTTTACATGGGACTATAGAAATATAAAAATATAGAAAACCAAAAACAGGGCTGTGAAGTACAAACACATATTCAAAGTGTAGAACTCGTAAAGCAGACCTTTTCTCGCCAGTCACCAGTGTGCTCTGGAAACACACTGTGTGGCCAGCATACACCCGCTGCACTCACACTTAAATCACCCATGTCGTACCGTATATATTTTAATTCGAAAAGGTAAAGAAATATATTTGGGAGTTGTCTATGACACCGATGGATTTAGTACCTTAAAAACTTGTATTCAACATAGAAAGCAAACAAATCACAACTGAACACTGAGATACGCTCCCGACTTCCCCCTATGATACAACTCTAAACTTTGTGGCTGTAGTGTTAGTAGTGTGAGTTGTGCTGACCTGAGATGGTTGAATTCTGGGCTGATACCAAGGCATCTCTAGCCTCTTCATTACTTGACCCTTTGTGTCTCTGTGTGTGTGTGTGTGTGTGTGTGTGTGTGTGTGTTTTTAAAAATGACATTAAGCTGTATGTAGCTGACCATTGGTGCAAGAAATTGTAATAGCTTTGCTGACACATTACAGCAGATACGTGCTGCATTAACTACATTCATGAATACATGTTTACATGTTGGTAGAACTCATAGAGAAACAGAGCAAAAAAAACCCAAAAAGTGAGCGACCCTGCAAAATAGACTATTTACATAGTTTTGAATCCGCGTTTGTATTCTTTAGACCTTAAAGTATAATGCTATAGATTATGCATCATTATGAAGTAGCGAGTGACTGTGTATTTTATTGGATACTAAGTTCAATTTCGGGCTGGGCAATGTAACCAAATTATTGAATCACATTTTTTCTGATTTGTTCTGGGTAATACCTGTTCCTTAAGGGAAACATCACACAGGCCTAGTTGCAGTTGCACATATGTAAATGGGGCCATTTCCTAGCACGGGTGTTCTCTGTTTTTCTCACGTAAACATTGTAAAGAATCACAGTAGGATCAGCTGTCCAACAACAAACTCACAATGCATGTGGTTTTACACTTTGCACTGTCCATGAACACCTCCAAGAAACACTGCAGCTGTGGCTGATAAACGGCAACGGCGTCTATGTTCACGTGGTGATACTTTGTTAATGTGAAGCTCTCACACCCCGTACAGACGAGACGGAGATGAGTTGGAAGGTTTAGCCATTTCCATATCACTATGGACTATTCTTTCTTTGGTATTATTCTTTTTTTAATTTTCATCTCTTGTGGCCATGACGATTGTTTGACTGGCAAAGCTCATAAATATACAGTCATATACAGTCATTACTCCAGAGAACTGCTAACACTGGCGTTTGAGTTGTTTATGTCCAGGAAAAAGACATTTTTGAATGGATCAAATCAATTTGATATATTGCCCAGCCCTAGTTTCAGATTGATAATGTGTTATCTGTAAACATTGTTCCTGAATTGTACTTGCCTAAAATTAACAACTTTAGGTGAAATATGAAAAAGAATTATTAGAAGAATTCTGTTCCCATAATCAGAACTGTATTAACCGTATTAAATCTGGTCATTTTGGAGTGGTAACACTTAAACTGGTGAGGCTGCATGTTCGAATGGGCTGCACCATTAGGTCGTTGTTTAAACCGTTGCAATTGTTACAAAGATGTGTTCAAAGCAAAAATACAAAATCTCCATCAAACACAATCCAGTTAAAACAAAAAAATAATCTGATTACATTTGTACATTGTATTGTATTGTATGTATTCTTATTTGAGCTTAAGTAAACACAAATGATAAACTGTTTTAGAGATGACGGGGAAAATGATCAAATACACAAAACAAAGACTTTCTACTGTACACAGCATGCAGGGAGACAAAACTGAATGTTACTACACTTTTGGTAAATAATTAATAAAATTGCTTTTCAGGTGCTCTCTTGCATCTCCCAAAATGCATGGCAAATCAGGGGAAATAATCTGTGTGCCGTGGATGAAATTAACAGAAGCGTGTGGAAAAAAAATAATGCGGCTTAAAATAAGCTGAACTATTTGGACCTACGCTGTGAACCTCGAGTTTCCATGTAGGTACAGTTTCGTACATGGTCCATTGTCACTTGTAGTTAGTTGAATTCGTTCTGCGATGAATGATTCGGTACGTAGGCAGAGTAAAGGCTCCGACATCACAGTTCATTCATACCGTGTGGCAAATGTTTGGGGAGGGGAATGACACCCTTGTGCATCGCAGCCCTAGTTGTATGTTTACATCTTAATCTTGTTGTAACTGTAGTCATAGTAATAATAACAGTAAGTTCCTCTTTAGATGGCTCCCATAAGCACCAGGTATTCAATGAACTACGGTACAGCCTCTATGGCTTTTAAGAACTTGTGTGCAAAATCTTTTATAAAATCTGTTGTGGACATACTGTGAAAAGCACTGAGCCGTAACTAATTCATGAACTGCAGTTATTTCTCTGTTTTGGATTGACGGCTTTCTCCTTTAGAACCTTTTTCTCAAATTGCAATAATAATTCATTAATAATAACTAATAGTTTGGCAAGGGAAGCAGATACAGAATATAAACAATAAAAAAAATAACCACAACCAAAAAAAAGCACACATCTGCATAAAAATGTACATTAAAGTCAAAATCAGATATTTGATGATTTTTGTGCTTTTGTGTATTGTGGCCTTCTGTAGACCTTTTTTTCGCTAGTGTTTTTTTTTAAGTATAAAAGATTTATTATATACCAATAGTGTCTTTTAAACAGCTGTGAACATGATTAGCAGTGTTGTAAATATATCCAAGAAAGTCAGAATAGGAAGCTAAAAAGGGGATTTTATAGGTTGTAGTTTCCCTTTAATAAATACTATACAGGTTATATTTACATATATATGTGTTTAAAGGCTAGACTACTTTCTTAAAATACAGTACATACCCAAAGCACGCACCCCGTGTATATGTGTTTGGGTAAAACCCAATATTAAATATGTAAAGCCAAGAGAAATAACTTATGTTTGTTTCAAATACTTTGTCTTTCTCACTATTTGACGCAGTGGACTTAACACAATATTGACTGTCCATATTGCCTCTGTTTGACTTTGTTTTTTATATTATTCCATCTTTGATGTTCAGGCTCTATGAGCGCAATTTGACTTTTGGAATAATCTCAGTAGATATTCTTTAATGTAATTTGATTATGTATGAACTAAGATCATTTATAGAAACAAAGCATATAATGCTCCCAACATATTCAAGGAAATAGGGTTTGTCTTCCATATTATATGGTATTAGTATGTTAGACATTTTTCAGTATTTTGAAGTTTAATGTTAAAATTTCAAACTAATATGTCCACTTGTATCTCACTGATATGTGTTTTGGCAATTATTTATCTATACTGCAAATCTAACATAGTAAAACATAAAAAATATGTAAATAAACATTTTAAAAAAACAACAAAGTAAAACCTTAAACAATTACTCAGGAACAGGCACCTTATGTTTTCAATCTCTTTTCTACAAGGTTTTCACATGGTATTTCAATTATGGTTTTCATAGATATGATGGATCCAGTCCTGAATATTGAATTCATTCCAGTGTTACAAGATCACATAAAAATGAAATAAACCAGATGCTTACAAGAAATGAGCAATACATTTTGCTGTTTGTTCTTGCCCCCGCTGCTGTCCTTATGTTTGCTTTTTAATTGACATAGTAAAGCCAGTAAACAATATTGAAAAAAGAAAAGACAGTTGGGAAGATCATCCTCGACCATTTGTCAATAGAGTTTACGTCAGTCAAGTCTGGGATGGTGATCTTTAGCTGCGAGGCGCGCCTCCGTAGGCGGCTCTTCTTTTGAGTCATGTGGCGCTCCAAGGCGTTTCGGCCAAAGTTGTGCCGGGCCAGCCCTGCTTTGCGGTACTGCAGAGTCGAGCTGTCATATGTCAGCATGGTATTTCGCGGGTCGTTCAGACCCAGGGCCAGCTCTGAAACGCCCATGTCGTTTTTGATGTCGAACGTGCCCAAAAGGATGTTTTCATGTGGGTCCATCTGCCCAAAGGAAAAGAGTAACGTTTGTCCAGTGTATTAATGTCAGGCAGCAACATTCAAGTCACATTTTTCAGAATTGACCATTTTAAGATATTCTATAGAACTGTTTCTATAGATTTTAATAGTGATATACTTCAAAACGTATCTTAATGTGGAGAGGTGTTGTTAAAAAATTAAACGGTACTGCCTGCAGTGAAGAGGTGCTCACCATTCTCACCAATCAAAATGATGTCTGCTGGATTATGCTCTTTTAGAGAATTCCCATTTATTGTCATTTTAAAATGAGGTACACTTGAAGCAATGGACGAAGTCAGATTTTTACCTTAAAAATATATCAGCATTGACTGGACGTCTTGTTACGCATACCATATCCACGAACTGATGCTGCAGTAGGTCACAGTGTAAATGTTTTGAAGCTGATTTTATCTAGTTTGACATACTTTTGAGAGAGACTTTAGCAGTACCTTATTTTTTTGATCGCCCAGTCCAATTGCTGCGTCATCCACAAAGATCGGCTCCCACATTGAGTCGTGCCCGTCAAGATCCCTTTGTTTCATTCTTGCGTACAGAGTGTCATCTCTGCCGACTACATTGCCCACCAGCCACTGCAATCAGACGACATTGCCATGGTTACCTGAACAACTGACAGGCAGGAGATGAATTCTACATTTGTGTACATTTTATGAAATGATTAAATTTCTGTAAGAAAATAAAAATATGTGTCAAAAGTTTTCCTTTCCTCTTTTGCCTTCAACTAATATAAAAGGCTATTAATGTCATTTTTTTCCTGCTCTCTTCTAATCTGTGTTTGCAGCATGTCCACGTGCAGCCATATTATAGTGGTCATTTTGCACATCTGCTAATAAGTATTTGGGTTTTATTTGAGCTGGAAACACATAACAGGAAGGTGAACTCAACTCATTCTACCAAGACAAAGAGCCAAGTGGCTCAGAGACCATTTCCCTAGTTTTCAGCTGGCAACATGTCGCATTTGGATTTCAAACAGTGATAGTACAATCCTATTAGGCTGGATTTACTTGGCGCAGTGAAGGCAGGAAACATTAGGTCAACCCTCCATTTGAAGTCGTGCCTTTCTTTTCCTTGCCAGTAATTATTCGGAGCTGCTTAGACAGCTTTATGAATAATTAAATTTAAAGTCCACTGCAAAGTAAAGAATACGCGGGATTGTGTGAATCTTGAGCAGAGAAACTGTAAATGTAATTGTATGGGAGCTCATCTTCAGCATAAGCTTGACTCTTCACACAGAGTGTAGAAGTCTCCGGCACAAGGGGATCAGTTTTTCTCAACAATACTGTGCATTACTGCTTTTATCAAAAGTTAAATGCAGGAAAAACAACCAAAGCAATAAGCCAGTCTTACCTTGTTTGGATCCATCCTCATCTTTTCATTGTTGGCTGTTGTTGTCTTCTCGGCTGCCTTTTTCTGACGCTGAGGCCCCCGTCCAAAGAAGATGTAGTTTACCAGTGCGTACTCCAGTAGTGCCAGGAAGACAAAGACGAAGCATCCCATGAGGTACATGTCTATGGCTTTGACATAGGGGATTTTGGGAAGGGTTTCTCTCAAATGTGTGTTAATCGTAGTCATGGTAAGCACCGTGGTGATACCTAGAAGGGACAGACCAATAAAGATGAACTGCATCAACATGGCTGTTCAAGCTGTTTTTATTTTTACTATTACCACAAATAAGTGGGGCAGGCTTTAACAAATATTCCTTTTATTAAATCTATAGCGTCATCCCAGCGAATCCCTCGTCTACTTACTATTCTGACTGACTGTGTGACAGGTTTAATCCCTCCTGCACTGCGAGGCTTCTTTGTAATCACCTTGATGAAGCCCATCACGATCAATGAAACCGAGGGGGCTAGCCCCATGACTTAAAACCAAGCTAGAGACGAGCTCAAAGACACGCAGCAGTTTGAATTTCACACATCAGCCAGGGTTTTGATCATTAGTGGAGAAGGCCTACTGAGACACTTTGTAGACAGTTTCCAAAGCCAGCAATCCGAGGTGGAGGTTCTGGGTTTACGCTCATTATGAATGACAACTCTTACCAATTATAATTTATTTTCACATTTTGTGTCACTTCTAGCAAAGCACTGGCTTGGGGATGTAGCGTGCTTACAATGGAGTATATGGGAATTCTAATTGGTTGGAGAAGGCCATTTCTAAAAAAAGGATGGAGAAATGGATGATTTCTCATCTAAAGTTGTTATGAATCCTCCCACACACTTGTACGTTATGCACCGAAAACACACAAAGTATAATTATTTAAATACTTTTTTTCTTCAAGACCTCAATACAACTTCCCGCAGCACTGAGACAATTTGATTTACACGTAGTGGTGGAGGGCAGAGTCTTCCCCACCTTTGCTGACCATCTCCATAATGGAGCAATGCCAGTTTTCCTTTTTTCATTAAATCCAATGCACGCGCTCCCCCTCGATCACTAAATGCAGCTCATTCGTCAATCAGCAATATTGCCTTGTCGACTAAAGCAAATGACGGGTAGGAGGATGGATGAAGCTGGGTGCATGGATTTGCGTGAATAGGAGCTTCATGGTGGGTACTCGGTGCAAATCGCACAGGCTACACAGGGTTTAGGTAATCGAGGAGGATGGGAGAGAATCCTGACCTCCAGAACAGCACAGACTCTTAAAACAGCGAAGGGGCAAATGGACCCGATCCTAAAGCAATTGTTGTTCTAACAGGATGAATGTTTGACCCTGTTTAACACTCTCAACAGAACATACCATTCTGTGTACTATTCAGTGCTGCTCTGCGGTTTTTAAAGAAGCAGTCCGGCTCAGAAAGAGCAGAAAGAATATTTTATGAATACCCTCATAATACTACAAATGTAAGATTAATTTGAAGAATCTATGTTTCAGCCACGGCCTTCATAGACCGAAAAAATGACATTTTATCTATTCATGAAAAATACTTTCAGTAAAGACATATTTTGAAAAAGCCACACGTCGAACTAGTGTACTGCAACACATTCCCAGGATGTTCAACATTTAGATTAGCAGTAGATTTTCCTGCTCTGACTTACTGTAATAAGAAATGTCTTATTTCTTTTTACCCAACTTATTGCTCCAAATATTGCTGCATCATGTCTCTATCTGCCCTTTGGATTTCCCCAGTCAGTCTATTCCAGGTCCAGTGTAATTTTCCTTGAAGTGTTTACCCCTGGTTTCAGGTCCTGCCTTTCTACCTACTGTGTATTTGTATTACAGGACTCACCTAGAGCCACTCTGGCAGCAGAAGCATCATAGTTGATCCAGAAGGACACCCAGGAGAGGATGGTGATAAGGATGGAAGGCATGTATGTCTGCAGGATGAAGTAGCCGATGTTTCTCTTCAGCTTAAAACTGAGGGACAGGCGAGGGTAAGCACCTGCAGACAGGGGACAGGGGACAGGGGAAGGACAACAGGAAGCAAAGGCAGTGTTAGGTGACATTTGTGTTCTTAATTCAGTCCTTTTCAGACATGTCCTGTGTATATCAGTGTACAATTTGGGATGTTCTCAAAGGTGATGACAGGAAATACGACATTGTTAAACAAGCTTTTATTACTCTACATGTTTGCACTTGATTTCCATGCTGTTACTGGCTATAACGTACACTGACTACAACGTGGACTAGCGGTTTTCCCTTGTTGAGCACAGGACCTCATCTCCTAATTGTTCGCTGCAAAACCCCACAGTTAAAATCCACATTTGTTGTCTCCGTTGAACTGAAGCATCAGCACTCTCCAGTATAACCTTTTCTCCACTGCACATGTTTGTGCACAGTATTGCAGGATATTTGGTGGTTTATCTGTTAAGGGTCTCCTTTTTTTAAAAAAACAAACATTTTTGCTTATCTCTGCTGTATTTGAAAAAAGGCCTACGGTGGGGTTTTGTTAAGGGCAAATCGTATCAACACACACATTTTTCTCCTTAGGGAATTGGCTGTAATTTGGTTTCAGTTGCATAACCAAATTACAACTGAATGGGGGAATGTGTGCACAAGAAGAGCCTAGAATACAGTGCAATTACAGTTCATTAGAAAGTCATGCAGAAACCGAAGAGGAGTGAGGAAGGAGGATTACTTTTGTAATGAAAACACTTAAGAGTCCACAGGCTCACTCTGATCTGCTCTTTGTGTGAAGAAATTTCATCATCAGGAGCAACAGTAGCATTAGCCTGTCCGTGGAGTGAAACATGACCCTTGTATAGAGGAAAAAGGCCCAGGAAGTGCTGATGTTTGCATTTTTGAGTGACCCCACCCCCATGGTCACTTCCTCAACACAGCAATAAATGTAGGAGGGACCCCCCACCCCAAGCCCCTTATCAGTGTAGTAGATAATAAAATCAGGCACAGCTCAAACATGCTGTTGGGTAGTTTTCATTATATGGAAACACACACACACATACATTCATCACCAAGCAATATATTATTAATGGGGTTTTGTGGAATATGTGACCCATGCAGAGAAAACAAGCTCTCGTTGGTGGAGTCTCTGCATTCTTATTATAGTAATACCATACAGTATTCAGTGCAGTGCTACAATAATTCAGTAGCTACCTAGACACTGTTTTCAGCTGAACCACTGTCCTGCTTACAGTTGCTTGCTCGCATGACAAATTCATGAATATGAAAATACAGAAGAGATGAATATTTCATTGTATCAGACGGCATTTGTTGTTTATTGCTGTTAAATAAGTTATAGTATCTTCTGTCTTCTAGGGCAGCACTTAATTCGGTTTGTAAGTGTGTTGGTGTACTTCATAGAATTTCTGGGAACGAGTGGATGCTATTTTCCATATCAATAAGTGCCAGCAGTGATGAGTCAATATGTATGAATCGCCATATTGCCTTCTTTGCCTCAACAGAATGATAATGAAATGTGATATCGGAAAGTGTCAGAAAACAGTCAGAGGCTTATTAAAATGAAAATGAAGGCAAAGTAACAACAGTAAGCGTGAGAAAAATGAACATGCGTGCTTCAAGATGATATTTATTTCACAGCTAATGATTTGAGTTTGCATTATTTGGCATTATAGTTGTTGTTGTTGTCTGTGCTCAGCATTGTACAGTGAGTTATCGCAAGCTGCTCGTTCATTTTAACAGTGTGTGTGATCACAACCACTTTGTCAGTTTGTTCAGAGCAGTACCTGTGGAGAAGACGACATTTTTGGAAATGAGCTTATGATCCACAATGGAGAACTGGGGGAGCTCAATCTTGTCCACCCCTGTCACAGCATTGTCTCCTCCTCGCCAGTAGAACTCAATGTCATCTGTAGTGTAGCCATCTGAAAGAGGGTACAGAACATCAGTATTGTTAATGACGTGTGTGTGTGTGTGTGTGTGTGTGTATACTTTATAATTATGCCCAATCTAAATTGCATGTAGTCTAGGCAGGTAAACATATGATTAGGTCACTATGCATTTTTAGTAGAATTGGCTTGTTTAACGCCACTGATTTGCATAGTGCCAGATTCATTCATCCCACACTGATTTGCATCATGCATTAATGGCAATTCTCTAGCTACATTGGACTAGACTGGTGAGAATTTATGAAAGTTATTGAACCTGGCCTAAAAATTCTCAGTTAATGTGGGTATTTTTTTTGGGGGGGGGCTTGTGTCAAACATTATTATCCATTTTGTGCTCTTCTCTTCTCGATCTCTCGTAATCGTTGAGCATGATGTAACCCTGGAAACACGGAGGGCGAATGTTGCACAGTGCTTTCGTTAACAGGTTGTAGTTTAACCTTTACTCACACAGTTACTCACACACATCGTGATTCCCACTGTGACCACAGTGGACGGCTAAGCAGCTCCGCAGTTCAAAGGCATCTCATCAGCTACCTGTGAGGAACTCTGGCAAAGGCACGTTCTGATGTCTTAAAAAAAACTTACTCACAAATACTTATAAGATGTAACCCCCGGCCTTTTCATAAAGTAGCTTGTACTTTATATATGCACTGTATGTGACAACTTTAGAATGTTTTGTCCCATGAGCAACTAAATGACTAACACCATGAGTACAAATTATTAAATGCTAAGCTTGCCCTCCATATTTACTGCTAAAACCCACTAAATTCTGCAAAGGGACATGAAGTGGGTCCATTAATATTAATCTCAACCAAAGCTGCTCCCTCTTTTTCTGTCATTTTGGCCAAGTCAGTGGAGACATGGACAGTGAAGCAGGCAGTGGGCATGCTCCATAAAAGATTGAGTAACACGGTGCACTGTCGTTGGAGCTGAAGATATGTAGTATTAAAAAAGCAAAAAGAAAAGTGGAAATTTTTCATTAGACCATGGAATTTAGCTCTTGCATAATCTACTGCCTACTGTTTGCTCTGGTGCAGTTGTCATGTCTGCTGACTTCAGGGCATCAGAGCATTGGTTGCAGAGGAGGGGAGAGGAAGGAGATGAGGAGACGAGAAGAGACAAGTGACAGCTAGGGTTACTGCACTCTTCTTCTTCTTCTTCTTTTTTTTTTTTTAGAAGGGTGGCTCACCAATAAAACCCTGCCTAAACATACATATAATCTAAAAACAAAAAAAAAACTGTCAATGTAATATTTAGTAAGACATATGTCATGATGGCCCAGAGAAATATTTAAAAGCAATTGTTTGCTTCTCAATTATCTTTAGTGTAGGGCAACACTGTTGGTATGCTACATTATTTTTTTTTTTATATGGCAAGTTACTGTAGCAGTGCAAGAGTATCTCAGAGTTCTGACAGATCATCATGACGAGTGTATCGAAGTGTGAACTTGCTCAGTGGTGAGAGAGGAGGCCAAGACCTGCAATACACTGTTGCCTCGAAACAAACAGAATATTTGAGTTTTGCGTCATAAACACGGATAAAACTGCTCAATCCCTCCCAGTCTGTACAGGTCTGTGTATTACTTCATTTTTGGTAACAGCAGGAGATTAAAGACAACAGTGAATGTTTTTCAGCATTTCAACATGCAACTTCATTTGATTTGTGATGGTTGCAAGTACTTATTACAACTGCATGTTTGCAGCAGCGGGGAATTACATGCACGTCTGCTGACTTTGGGTGATTGTCGTTTCGTCATTTGGTTGCGTGAGTCTGATGGGGAGATTTAGAAGTAAATGAGAGAACATGTTTGAGTTGTGTGAATGAATGATGATGACATGCCAGGGTTGGATGAGGAATGAAGCCTATTTGACACAATTTCGGGGAAACTCCCACCTGAGCTGTTTCATCGACTAGTGCATTAAACTTAGACTGCCACACCTCCTTTATGTTGCCTTTTTTTTTTTTATTCCATGTATTCGGTTTAGATATCTTGGTTTCTCCCATTATTTTTGTTTCCATTCGATTACACACCACCTCTTCTTTCCTCTCGGTTATTGCTGTGTCGTAACTTTAATTACGTGTCCATATGTTCTTCACTTTACCTTCTCTCGTCTTCTCCATCCCCCATACACCTGCTTCCCTTAATTAATACTTTTGTGACCTACTTAGTCAGTCTGAATTATTAAAGCAGTCTTCAGTGGCTGTTTTTAACACCCTCACATTCTAAAGGCCTCTTGGCAAATCTAGACTTGGGTGTTCAGTGTTCAAATGTACTAGAATACTTGCAAAATGATGGTATGTGATATAATATACTTTATTTCCAGAAGATTTCAGTAAAATATACTTTGGCAACTCATACCACATAATCATAACCGTCATCATCACCACCTCACATAAGAGGCAATCAATAAAATCTCAAAATATATGCTAAAAGCAATAAGTAGCCAAAGGAAGGATGGTGAAATGAGATTAATGTGGACTCTTAGTTCCAGTAAAAAGCAATGCAGCTGCAGACGACTGAGTGCTTTTCTACTAAGTGCAGCATATAAAGAAATCATATTAGTCAAGATGGGTAGAAATAAAGACAGGCCAGGTCAGGGGCAGACAGAATAACTTAATTTTGGGTACATTGCTTAAGTGATAAAACCACCAATTAATAACTTCCTCTGTCTGAGATTTAAATTTTAAATTTGAGTCAATGTTTTTTCAATCCTCGAGGATCAACGCTACAGGAAGACCAGCAGCCCCGTGTTACCACGGCGCCCTGCTTTTCCAGCTGCACACAGGATGTATCAAATCAGAAGGAAAACCACTTCCTGTTGTTTCTTGACTCCTTTTTACCTTGACTTTCTCACGCCACCATTGTCAACTTGTCAACTGAAATACAGCATCTACGTAGCAGACACATACACAGCCTGTCCAGCTCTGGCTGCACTGGATTCTAGGAATAGCAGCTGCAAACACACAACCGTGCTCAGATCTCTAAAGGCAAACTTCCAGTAAAGAGAAGCTAGTGCGATTTTTGCAAACCATACACTTATCAGAGTAAGTCATTTGATCCACTCCTCATATTTTTGACTCTCTTGCAACTCGATCCACTTAACACCATTGTTTCTACATAACCAGGCTGACTGGGCACTTTTTCTTCACTTTGCTTTCACGCAGAAGTTCTTACGTTACAGTTTGGCACCTATAGATCGTCCGGTTTTGCATTGAGCATAATATTACTTAAAAAGGGTGATGACAGTGACTGAATGGGGGGAAAAATTGAAAAGAAAAGGGAAGTAAATATTAACTATGAAATGAGGAAACAAAAAAGAGTTAGCTCTGGTATTCCTCAGTGGGACAACATGCAAAGCCAAACATTCACATAAAACATACGAATATTCATGGGCGTGACAATATGTACTTTATGCCAACACAAAGGCTTCTCTCCCATATTCCAAAGTCTGGGAGCGTTGGCAGGCCAAAAATAAATGGAATTGTTCACGATAGCATCAGAGGAGATAGCAATACAATACTAAAGCTATTTAACTGGGACTCTGGCATATCTCCCTGACCAAATCTGACTCCAGGCCTTTTTATCAAGCTTATGAAATAATGTCTCAGTTGATTTATTTTAATGGGCAAAGAATGACTTTGACGGGAGATAAAACACAGGCTTTGATATTGCTCAGGACATGCAAAAAAAATAAAAATATATAATATTTTTATGAAACTGTCATTGTAGTTTTAAAAGTTATGCTAAAGACTAAAACAATCAAATGTGTTTGTCAACGGCTTTTTTTAAATACATACTCTGTTCACAAATCTCATCAGAGAATAAACACCTCACAATCAAATGATGCCACAACTAATATATTCACCATGAACTGTAATATCGAGACTCTGTGATGTTAACACCACCAAAAAGTGTTTGAAGCATGGTAGGGGTCCACGGGAATGTGTGTTTATGCCATACATACTCCAGTGGCCAATGAAAAGTCGACCATAACCAGATCCCATCGTCGTACGCACACAGACACACAGACACACAAACACACAACAGGCATGTCAAATCAAACCCCCGGAACAACCGCCTGCTTCCAGCTCTCCCATATGAGCCGAGAAGACTCTTACAGTTGTCTCAGAAGAATTTCTGATTCCACACACTTCAAAGTGACTTTAATGTTATTCCTGGTATCCAATTAAAAACTCTGCAGCACATAGCAATCTGCAGCCAAGTGCATGTGTGGACAGGGGTGGAACATCTGAAGATAAGATAAATAAATAAGCCATGCAAGCCCACGAGTAGGAGCCGTTCACACCCCAGAGGATATG
The DNA here is from genome assembly GCA_033026295.1 of Channa striata. Classification (NCBI taxonomy): domain Eukaryota; kingdom Metazoa; phylum Chordata; class Actinopteri; order Anabantiformes; family Channidae; genus Channa; species Channa striata. Next base: position 4,716,786 of record CM065182.1, read on the forward strand.
TGCAGTTTCTAAAAATGGGATCTGACGTGCACAGAGAGAAAGAGCGAGAGATAGAAGAGTGGAAGTGGCTTGGTCCATATGATGTGGATCGCTGGTGCAGAAAATATAACTATTAGCTGGTAGAGATCCTGTAATGAGACAATAGTTTCATTGTGATCGCACAGAAACTGTGTGAAATAACAGCCACAATGTGCCTTTGGCCGCCCGCCCCCTTCTCAGGGTGTACAGAAATAAACAGGGACGTGTTAATCTGTTTGGTCATGCGTGTGTGAGCATGTGAATGTATTATTGACTGAAGTTTAGTGTCTTTCTAAGTGCCGCTTGGAAGCAGTTACACGGTTTCCTAAAGAGCCGTGTACACACAAATGCTAAAGCTAAAGCAGCTGATCAGCGGAACGTTATTCACAGTTTAATGGTTGAGTGATCCTGCTGTTGTTACGACTTGCTGAGAAGGGGCCCAACGGCTGTACACGAGAAAGCACTACTGTACATCGCCAAACATACTGCAGATTAGAAGGCGTCGCAACAGTAACATATCTACAGCAACACACGAGTCAGTGGCATTTGAAATTTTATTTAAAAAAGGAAATTTGTTATTATTATTATTATTTGCATGCTTGTCAGTGTAGATGAACGTGTGTACATGTGTATAAGTCCCTAAGTTCCAAGTTTAATAGTATGTGGCAGAGAATGTGTGTGCATGCATGTGTGTATGTTCATAGTCCCTTCATATTTTCTTATTTCCTTTATGAATAGTGTCTCCTGTTTGGTCCCGTTCTAAGAGCGGAGGTGTGAAATACGGGGGCTCACCTTAACCCCTCTTGGAAAGTGCTTTTAAGATTTCATGTTATTACCTCCTGTGATGACTGGCTTGTTGTAATTGTTTCTAGTGTGTTTGGTGGATTTAATTCTCACCGTTTCTACAGCGTTTTCTCTCACAGACTTAGTGGGTGGATTTAGTAAAGCTTGAGGGAAGGATGCACTTAGTGGTACTGGTCCCAGGTGGGTTGGTACCACATGTCTCGTGTTTTGTGAATGAGGTTGTAATAGGAACACTGCACTACAAACAGACACCTAAGATTGGGCATAATCTGTTGCTTGCAGGTATATTTTAATCTTTTGTTTTTATTTGGAGGTGTTTTGTCAAGCGAGTTGAGGAGAGTTTTATCATAATTTCATTTAGGACACATGTAAATACTGTGTGTGAACAGCTTGAGGCAAATCCAATAAAATCGTTTTGGAGCTTGTCTCCTGTTAGTGTGCACGACGGGTTCCCTTTATGAAGCACGAGACACAACGTAAAATGCCTGAGTTAAAAGAATACAAGCTAAAATGAAAACGTTAGTATGGTGGCTGCTGAGGCGTCACACTTTCCACCGCAGCTTTGACGTGGCTGCCAAACTCTTTCCTCTCCCTGTTTGAGTAGGTGACTGACGGTAGGAATTGGTCTGATTCAGAGCAGACCCTCCTGTCGCAGTGTGTTCTCACTGGAAAGCTCCAGAACGTCTATTGTTCGCTTTGAGAGTGAAAGTAAAATTTATTTCTCGGCGAAGGCTGCAATCTTAAAATCGATGAGCGGTGGGTGACGCTTACAGGCGATGGTTTAAGCTGCCAGAAAAGTCAGGTGTGCAGAGAGGCAGTTTGCAAGAGGGGGGCGCTCACTTTCACCGGTGTGATGAGCTGTGTCATTTAAAAACACTCAGCAATGATGTAACACCCACAGATCAGTGTACAGGTTCAAGGTGCGTCCTGACACATGAAGTTGACTTTCAAATCTGTTCCGGTTTGTTCTGATCAGGTTGGGACATCAGCTGCCACACGCCGAACTGTTTAATAATTGTAAGGAAAGAGGTCAATGGAAGTCCTGAATGTCCCGCTCCAAGAGAAAAGGACATAATGGGGGTGTGCATGTGAAATTGGCTGTAATTTAATTGTGAATGCTCTGCTTACACAGGGCTTTTATCTAGAGCGCTTTACAATGTTGCGCCCCTTCTCTCTCACACACACACACTGATGGCGGTGGCTGCCAGGAGCACCTTGGGGTTTAGTGTCTTGCCCAATAACAAGGAGCCAGGAGATGTCAAAGTGTTTTTGGGAACAGTTGGGAATCTAACTATTGACCCTTTGGTCTTTGGATGACTGCCTTACCATCTAAGCTACAGCCGCAAAGTACCTTGTATGGTTTCCTGTCATTGGTAGGAGGGTTTGTTAATGTCCCCATTCAGATCTTGAGACTCTGGTTCCTTGGACTCATTAGTTTTGGTTTAGTTGGTTTTGCCTTTCTCAGGAAAGCAAAGCTGGTAGGTTAAGATGATGTTAGAGTGTGATGTGGTGAAAGGTTAAGACTCATGACTGACTTTACCTGAGTATTTCCATTTTTCTGCTATTATATGCTTTGATTTCACTATAATTTAACTGCTAATGCTGTATTTTTACTCTGTATTTATTGTAAAACTATAGTTACTAGTTACTTTTATAGCGAATAATAATACTGATCCCTGGTGGGAAATTCCCGAGCTACCTAGCAAGTAGTTTGTCCATCTAGATTATGATTAACACATTCAAAACAAATGATCATAAAACCTGGTTGAAGGTATTGAAAACAAGCTCTGATGTTTTTCATGTAATTATTCATTTTCTATCTGTGAAAGCTGTTTGTGAACAAATTCTTTTGTACTTTTAGTTGAAAATTTTTTTAATGCAGGAATTTCAAGTTTGTCTGCACAGTGGTTTTGATATTCTTCCTTAAGTATATGATCAAAGCACTTCTTTGATCAGTGATGAACGACACCAGGTTGTTCAGATGTTGTGAATTATTAGTGTCTTTCTTGTACAACTGTCTCCGAATTGTCCCTGGATGATGAGGCTAAAATGAAAGAAGATGAGAACCCACTGAGATTTTCTTTAACTACCTCTCATTCTGAAATCAGACCACGATTTCTTTTTGTAGCAGCAGCTTCGCTGCAATTTTCTCCCCATATCCTGAACCGTTCTACCAACATCAAGAGAAAAGTCTCGTTCAAAAGTTAGTGTTTGCCACATTCATAATTTTCGGTCCAGTTTTCAAGTTAATTTGTGGCATTTAACAATCCCTTCCTTTCCTCAGACTTACACTATCAGATCAACCACCCCTCAAATGCTCCAAAGTCTGACTTGCCACTAGTTAGTAGGAATGAAGCAGCTGCCATCTTGCTTTGCCCTTTAAAATATCAGCTTATGTAATTTTTACCTGTCAACACTATTTTCTTTATCATGAAAAAAAAAACTCTTTTTCTGGCCTAGTGCTGCTTTCATTAACATCCCCTGCATGTATAATATGTTCTGCTCTCTATGCAACGGTTGTCATTATTCTCTGAGACGGTGTTGGTTTTTCTAGGAAATACAAAATGTTTAAAGTGAAGGTTTAATTTCTGGGTTAAGGTGAGTCTTTGACAGTTCTTAGAAAACCGAACACAAATCACTGTCTATTGCAGAATTACATATTCTCCATCCCTCACCCCTGCACCCCTCGCTCTCCCTGTGTGAATCTTTCATACTTGTCAGACACCACAAATGTCAGCAACAGGGCATCATCCATGTCCTGGTGTGATCCAGCACATAAAATCATAAGTAAGAAAAGAATGGCTCAGTAGCAGTGAAGGATTGGGCATGTAAACGTGCTCATGTTGTGAATGGTGCAGTTTGAAATCGTTAAACGTATTTATTTACAGAAAATGTTGCTCCAGGCTCAGTACAGCTTTAATTGTCAGATTTTCCTGAGAAGGATCTGCATTGTTTTCAGGGACACCTTTTATGTAAAAACGGTGCCTGGTTAAAGTTAGCCATTAATCTAGGGGTCATTGTTCGACTTTGGCCTGATACAAGTAGGAAAGGTCAGCGTGAAAGAAGGTGAGGCTGATTTAGAAATAAAAGTTCCCAGATGTTGTACTTTCTTATTTAATCAGTCCGGGAATGTTACGAGGCATTAGATTGTTCATTGTTAACCATCCAAGCGATGGAGGGAGGGGGGACAAAAGCAGCGTTGGAAATGACTGTATGATAAATGTGTGAAAGACCAGAAGAGATGGAGTCAGACCCAGATCACAAACAGCAGTGCCCAAACATCAACCGTCCAGCCCAGTAAGTGGACTCATCAACAGTCCAGCCCAGCAATGATCCCCTTCGTCCTGCGGCTACACGAGTCCTTCAGCTCTCAGGGCTCAGATTAAAGAAACGACTGCGGCTGCGCGTGTTGAAATTTCCGCCTGCTGAACATACAGAGCTGTTCTCAAGTGCCTGTAATTTGCACACACACAGCTGCTCCTTCCCAGCCAGGATCTTTAAAACTTCATTGGAAGAGTCCTGCCACCAAATTAAAAGAGAAGGATGCTTCCCCCCTCACGTGCCCACCATCACCCCCCAACTACGTTCAAACAAGCTCTTTAAATGGACACTGCACAGTGAGAAGCACCATTTACAGTTACAAGCTGTACACCATTGTACTAGAGACACACCATGTTTCCAGTTAGATTTGATTGAGGCAGTTCTGCTCATTGCTCCTCTTGGGAAGAGAAGCTATAGATGAAAAGCCAGCAGTCTTGTGTGGACTAGGGTCATCGTGAAGGTCACCCGCTCAGTGATTGCATGAGCACGCTGCCGCTGCTTCCATGCTTTTATAAGTCACATTATGTTCAGCATTGGTATTTTTAATGTGACGAGTGGAAACTGACACACAAGTTTCTTTATTCTCTCCATCCAGTCTTGTACTGTAAGAGTAAACTCACAGTTCACTTGAACGAGTTGCTTGTTTGCATGGCTCATCAAAATGGCAATGGGCACAGTCACTGGAGTCACTCTCCTGTTTGTAGGTGACGCATCTGTGACCAGGTCATCTTGTCGTCATGACCGAAACATGAAGTCAAACAAGTCACATGAAGTGTGGAACTGAGTATGAGCGACTTGGATAACAGCGGCGTCCCCAGTGCTGTGGGTGTGCACAGAGGTCAGCGACAGCAGATTGCAGCTCGGATTGGAGTGACACCTTGGATGCAGCCAGCTCTCAATAATTTACCACGAACTCACAGCAGGTCAGTTGCACACATTTCAATATGCATTATTGGAACGTACAACATCTACAAAATATCATTGTAAATGAGTTCAAAGGATCCACAAGTCGATCTGTTGAACTGTACAACAGCGAAAATAACCTGGCCAAAGATGTTAACACACATCTGCTGTTTGTTGCCTAGCTGCTGTGCTAAATGAACTAGAATAGAACTGAGAGAGAGAGAATCGGAGGACAGACTGGGCAAGTGAAACACGCCGTGCTGTTTGAGCTCTGACGGACAGTTTGGATTTCAATAAAGACTTGTGATTCAGTAAAAGGAAAATCTGGCCTGTTGTCACCTTGTCAAACCTGCTGAAAATCAGCTTTAATTGCTCCCCCCCAACCAACCAATTCCCTTCAACTACTTGGCCTAACAGCTGAAACACAAATACGTCATTCCACTTCATTTTGCACTATTCTGCCAAAGCTTGATTTTTACATTTACATTTACATTTCGTCATTTAGCAGACGCTTTTATCCAAAGCGACTTACAGAGTAATTTGATACATACATTTTTATTATTTTTTTTAATGTTTTATTTTCTTCCTCCTTGTTTTTTTGTTTTTATGTCAGTGTCTTCTGACATTTCAGTGGCCCCTGTCTCTGGTGCAGATAGCCGCAGGTTGGTTATAAACACGCACGGTTATTGTCAAGGTGGAATATTTCTATAAGTCCCATGAAATCTGCAGTGCAGTTGAGCCTAATGCACCAAGCAAAACACATTCTGGTCCATTAGCTGACCACCTCACAGTGGAGCCTTTATGCTTTCCTGTAACCACGCTCTGACAGAGGCGGCTGCTGGACAAATGGTCTGGATACAGAACTGGAGGTTGTGTGTGGACATTATCCTTGAACACAGGACGCTCCATGTATTATTCTTAAATTTAGACGACAGAGTAAATCACTGGAGAATATTTATTATGGACAGATTGCACTAATATCTTTAAACCAGCGCTGTATGTCTCAGAGCATAAATGCCACAATCACACTGATAGTGTCAGGCTTCTCCAAAACTTTACTATTTAACTTCCTGCATTGTTTGGCCTTGAGTTCTGAAAGACGCTTAAACCGCCTCCTTTGCGCCATACGCTCTGTTTCCTTTTATACACCAGCAGCAGCTGCAGACCTTCCAGCTCAGTTGCACAAATGTATGAAACATCCTTTAACCATCTGGATGCATTTACATTTATCCAGTTGACTTCTGACTGAGCTTGTCCCATGTTGTATGTTTTCCATGTTGGCTTGAAAATCAGTTTTCCCATGATGATGATGGCACGCGAAGCCCCTGGGCTGGAGTTTATATTGAGACTTATACACAATCTGATTCAACTTCGAGAACAGTTGCATTCCTACTTCAAGCTATTACAAATTTTAGACATGATGGAGGGTTTATGTTAGTTTTGATGGTTAAAAGCTAGTAAGGAAAAGTTGACAGACTGTTGGACAAATACAACACGGCCTCTTTTACATAAAAATGTGTTTAAACACAAGTCTGAAATGTGTCAAAGTTGCCTTTGTTTCATGCTACGCCCCTAAAAAAAATCACTGGTAATTATTGCGAGTTGGAACTAGCTGTTTAGCTTTGAACAGCATTAGCTCCCTTCTGTCACTTCAGTTCCATGGACGGCACAGGTTAATTAAGAGTGGTACACGGCTCCAGTGGAGACAGAAACACATTGAACTGTGACAAAAATGCCATTTGATTAAGACAATCTGGTGTTTACCATGGCTCAGCCACATTTAACTGTGTTGACAAAATTATGGCAGTTTTCAGTCACCTCACCTAAAACCTGTTTTTGTCAGTCAGTTCAGTTTTTTCCGTTGAATCGCTTAAAAATATATAAATTTTTAAAACGAGTTATTTTATTTTTTTTGCAATAATCAGCACATCTAAAGTACAATTAAGTTGAATAGTCATAATATCTTTTCTCTGGAGCAAACCCAGCTGAGGGTATATTTAGGAAGGTTTATACTTTTACCAGGGGAAATAATGCAAATTGTATGGAAAGGATTATGTTGAAAATATTAAAATTTGCAGTATATCCTCGTACAGGAGTAAAGCACATATTCTTAGGATCCAGTGCAGACCCAGTTTTATATAGTTCAAAACAGCTAATAAAAAAAAATAAAACCCAACCCTGTAGAGAGTGTTAAAATTCAGCACTAGCACTGGTAGCAATGTATATTATGAAAAACACGGGGAAGTGAAATGACCAATGCAATGGCCGAAATTATTCAGTGATCACTGTTACACAGAATCTACCGTGTGTGTTTTCATGTGAGAAATTTACATTTATTCTGATAATATAAAAAAACACTTTTCTATATTTTACACTGTTATCACTTTTCAATGTACAGTATAATACTTAAATGTCAATAAATATTTATATAATAAAATAGGGATTTACTCACAACTCTCTATCTCGAGTGTGCAGTTCTGCTCATCCAGTGGATATCTTCTTAGGTCCATCATACAAGCAGCGGTGGTGGTGATCCTGAAAAGACATGACATAATGATATGTTCAATTCCCTGCACTGTGCTGCAGTCTGACACCAGACGGGATGTTTGTTGTTTTTCGTGGAAGAATGACAGTAATCTTCAGTATCTGCTCTGCGTGTGGAGACAAATGTAATAGCATAACTGAGCGAGGGAGCAGAGGTTGATGGGAAATCCTCAGTGGATTGCAGTTATGTGGATTTTTCTTTCTTTTCTGTGTGAAAAGGTCGTTTACTGAAGCTCAATAATTTTAACGAGCATATACACTATCCACATAACCATCAATGACTAAAATAGACAAAAATCTGCCGAAACTTTAAAGGAAAATGCTTTTGTGGTTTGGGGTAGTTGTGGGAGTGGGAACTCCAGTGGGGATTACAGGGTGAAAGCTAATCCGTATGTCCCAGTTTTTGCATTGTTTGGATAATCCTGCAGGTCCTCTTAGGCCTCACCTGTGCTGTGAGACGCTGCCGGGATCAAACCGAGTGTGGTAGTAATGACAGCAACAGACCGCAGATGACAGGGGTGACGTTTGTAGTCTGACAACTGCACGTTGCACATTCATGGAAAACGTGCGATAAAAGAGAGTTTCACAGCCTGACGACATCTTGACATTTCAACTCAAGATTGTTGAACATATTGTCTTACTGCTTCTACTACCATTACTGGGAAATGACAGGACGAGGCAACAGAAGAAAACTAGAAATACCACATCATGGTGTTTACCACAAACCAGCGTTTTTTTTTTTTTTTTTTTACATACATAACATATTCTTTTAAGAGATTGTGTTGATGGGAATGGGATGGACTGGAGCTCACAGTGACTTTTGGCATTTGACAACTAAATCATAATCATCATAGGGACAGAGGGGAAACCCAAACATGTAATAGATCTATCGATGGCCTTCATCAGTACCTGTATAAAATATACATATTTCACATTGCAGAATAAGCATTTATTTTTCACAATCCAGCCATTCTTTTTGTCAAAATGTATTCGGACAATAAACCTCTGTAGTAACACCATCATTATTTCCAGCTGTCCAACAGCAACTTTCCTTGAAGATCAATCCAGAAGTAAAAAAAAAAAAAACATGTAATAAACGGTTATGCACACATAGTAAAAATTACAAGATGACTGATAATGCCCACTGTCAAATAATTAAGTTATTTGACAGTTGGCCTGTTTTTAATAATCAAAGAATTGGTGTTCAGGCCATTTTTATAATACATTTTATACATACTAAATGTATCCTTACAAACAATCCTCTGTCCTCCAGCAGACTCTTTCATAATTAAAATCAACTTTTTATTATTCATGAGCCACTGCTCTGACTCGCTGTAGGTGTGGCCTCAGCATTCGCCACCACCCCATGACCTAATAAATACTACAATTCTCAAGTCATGTTTTAAATTCCTCACAAGATAACTGTGGTTAAAAGCAGGTTAGCTTAGCTTTAGTTTACTGCACCTGTTCTTCCTTACAGAAATATTTCAGCTCAGCCAAATTCTTAGGTTGTCTGGAGTAAACAAGGTCATTCCCGAGCCGACTGTGAGTCCAGGTTGTGACTGGGTCATTGTGTTACTGTGTTATTTACCTTCAACTGCAAGTTAAGTTCTTATGACTGTAAGTCTATTAAGATTGATTTTTATTTTTTATTTTTTTGCAGGACATGGTTCATATTAGCTAAAAGCAAATGCAAAGTGTTTTTCTTATTAGTCAAACTAGTTTTAACAAGACTGGTTGTATTGAGTGGATCTCAGGGGTCACTGGTCCGTCCATTTTCGGGTCTGTCAGAAGCAGAGTGCTCGTCTAACCAAAAACGCTTTCATTCAGTCAGTTACTAGTATCAAAACTATTTAGATTTATAATTAATTTGTCTCTGACAAGTATTAAGCCCGTGATGATTAAACAAAAACCCCGACATGTCCTGAACAAGTTCTAAGCTAAACTCTCTTGATTCTTAGGAAAATGTATTTTATTTGAAAAGGGGCTCCCATGTTTCTCACAGAAAACAAATGTTTGGAATGATGAGGGAAGAACTATGCAAGTATTTGTGTATTATCAGGCCATTTTAAAACAAATGTTAGTCATAGTTTGTTTGCTATCTTAATATTTTATATACAGCCACGTAAAATGTCAGTGGGTTCTTGGTTAAATAAGTATTTAGTGTTACAAAAGCCAATCGATTTGTTCCTACTTCCTACTCCCTGTGTTTGCCTGGTAGGCTGTAGGTGGGAAGCAGCTGGCTATTGGAGATTAATGCTCTCCAAATGCCATCATTATCTTAAATATCAAATAATGCAGCTCTGGCACAAAGCACATTCTGTGTCTCTGGGTGAAACTCGTAGGATGTTGCAGGCAAAGGAAGAAAAGTACTGAGATGCTTTATGGAAGTAAAACTGCAATGAAAAACGTGTTACTATTATTAATGTTATGGCAATAATAATAATAATAATAATAATAATAATGTTATTGTTTTTAAATCCCATTTTAAAGCATGATGCTGAATTTTAAGTGCTGCTGGTGGAGTGTGCAGGCCATAATACAAACCTTCATCAAAAAATATTCCTGAATTGCCACTGTCTTGTCCTGCTGCGTAAGCAGCTGCCCCGCGACCGGTGACACTGAAAACAGTGTTGATCAATCATTCCGAGTGTCCCACCTCACTGATGGCAAGACGGTGACTGATTAAACTGTCAGCTTAGCTTAGATGCAGTAACAACCACACCTGGGCTTCACACTGAATTGTTAAAAGGTGGTGGATTGTCTCAGTTGGACTGGACGTGCGGCCTCAGCTGTTGGACGGGGTAAATGAGGCTGCAAGCTTACTTCCGTTTTCCAGCCACCCGTGATTTCGCTTGACTCCTGGTCTGAAGCTTGGTTTGCTCGCCACGCTGCTTCCATGTGTTTCATTTGGTTCACTGCTCACACTTCTCCACGTTCCTTCCACTGTGGACTTTGTTCAGGTCATTTAATTTATTAGATATTTACAACTAAAGCATAAACTCTGACATGTCACTCGATTAGTGTTTTTTTGTTTTGGGCAGTTTAAAGTCTCATCATCCTTCATTAGTTGCTTCGCTCAGCTTCTCTGTTTCCACACTCACTCGACACCATCAGTCTCTCAAAGCCATTGGCTCATGAAGCAACAAAGCTCAAACCTACTTCTAATCTGTGACTGAAAATCACAGAAACAACTAGGTCACAAATGAGACCGCGACACATTAACCTATTGCACATAATACTGGTGCCTGGGACCAGTACAATAAAGTGACTATGAAATCATATGACTGTTTAAGGGGAAAAAAATTAAATGAAATAAACCCACTGAGCAAATCTTTTCCAAGTGTGCAACCAACAGTCAACTTATTACTTGACCTTAATCCCAGTGACTGCTGGAAACTCTTAAGGCTGCTTGGCCCTGATTTGACCTCACGAGTTTGATCCAATTGGGAACCGAATCTCTGAGCCGCGTCTGGTAAATATGGAGGGGCACTGCAGGTGATGCAACATATGGGCCTCAGTTGGTGGTTGGCAGAGTCGTTAGGCAGTAACCAAGCAACTGAGGAGGCTAAGACTTATATACTGAGACTGGGCCAGAAATGTGCCTGTGCATCACTTAATGGATGGGAGGAGTGGGATGGTGTGTACAGGTAAACAGAAAGCCAGACAGCTACAAACACACACACACACACACACACACACAACTTACCTTTCCAACACAGTCTTATCAAACACTCTGCCAGAGGCTTTTGCTCTTGGTTCTACACCACTGACTCCCTCTTAACACAGAGATCAGAAAGTTGCCGAAAAAGTAACCGGCAATTTATTCCTTGGTTAAACGCTTAGAAGCCACAGAGCCCCGTCACCAACAGCAAATCCATCGGAGAGAAACAAACACCGACAACAACAGGGGACGAGAGGGAAAGAGGAGAATCCTTCCAAAGCTCTTAGCCTCAAACAACATCCCCCTTCTCTCTCTGTGGGAGGAAATGAAACATGCTATTCCACTTCCCTTTGACCTCTTTTGTTGCTATTAAAAGGTGCTGCCATGATATTCCCCACTCTCCTTTCCCCGATCGCTCTCCCCTCCTCTGGCTGTTGGTCAGACGCTATGTCGTGTTTAACGAGAAACTTCACTGATTTCACATCCTTTCTCCTAAGAACAGTCACACTGATTTTCTTTTAACCAAACTTTGACCACAGACTTAAAAACACTCGGTCTTTGAGTACACAGCCATTTTTTACTGTTGATTATTTTATGTTATTTAATTTATTTTTTGTTATTTGACTGCTAGAAGCTGTTTGCCAGGACAACAAACATAGTTTTGAAGCTATTTATCATTTTTAATTTCCTCTTTTAGAGCCTTATTTACCACATATTGTGGATTGCATCTACCAAACACTTTATGCTGTATTGACTGTAGCTTTTGCTCTCTGTAGAAGTAAACACCAGCAAATCGATATTGTAGAGTTAAAGCAGCATTTATCCAATTTCTCCTATTGCAAACAGAAACTGAAAAAAAATTAAAACTGTCACTATATTGCAGTATGACATGGTTCACAGCGGATGAACTTTTATTATTAGTGTCTGATTATTCATAACCAAATGTATATATTGTGTGTGTGTTTGAGTAATGAGGTTTTCATGTTTATTGTGTGGTCTTCCTCAAATGTTTACAAGTCACCGAAGTGAAATGCAGATTAGTATGTGAACAGGTGGTTTGTGTCTTTCTCTTCATCCTGATGCAAATTCACGTTTAGTTCACGCTGGTTGTGTTCAGCATTAGCACACTTAAAGTCATAATATACTGGATTCAACAGAGTTTTTTTTTTTTTGTTACTGTTTTGTGCCCTAAACAAACAAAATATCAGTTTTTAGTAGAAATGCTAATGGAACTAGGAATAACTAAACATGCTACACTATGATGGTGGTTTAACTATGAAGGTTCTGAGTGTTCTCACCCTTTGATTTGGGCAGGTGAGATTCCATCTGTCCACCTCATAAACTGATTGCTGAGTTATTATTTCAGAAGATTGCTGCCAATGAAATCACGTTCATCATCTTTACCTGATGTCTTGGACGGTTTTGGCATGTGGAAATGCGTAGATTAGGGGAGGGGGAAAGATCGGTGTTGGCTGTGGGTGTCGGTCTGAGTGGTGGAAAAGCGAGAGAGGGAGAGCCGGGGAGAGACTCACAGAGACGCACAGGGGTGATTATCTCCGCTGTGTAACAGAGGATTGGACTCGAGATGAGCCCCTCCTCTGGAACAAATTTATCTGTGTTGTCAGGTGTGCTTAGATGATTACCCACCATGCTGTGCTGCTCTGCGGCAACTTCCTCACTGGGAGTCAAGTTCTCACACGCGTAGAGGCGGGCGGAGAATGGCAGCCTATTACTCACCGCCTCGTCCTTACGTTCACCTCTCACACTCTGATGGACAATATAACCTTATCTATTGACTCTGTTCTTCGGCTTTATTATCCATCCCTGTCTATTTGTTTTGATAGTGACTACAAGGCAAAATGCTATAACGCTGATATGTACCTAACATATGATGCAGGCACTCAGAATGTCATAGTATTTCTTTAATGGGCATTGGTGCCATCGGTATTCTACGTTTAAGCTGCCTTTGTTCCGCGGTTCACAATCTGGTTTAAGTTGGAATAAAATCTCAAGTAGGGTAATTTAATCTCTACTTCACCAATTTTCAATTTACTATCTATGGCTTTTCTTTTGGCTTTAAATGTACATTCATGCTTTTTGACTTCCCGATATGAAAATGTTTCTCTGCTTCCATCTGAAAACTTCACTCAAAGGAATTTTTCATCATTAGGAGTTCAGATGATGATGAGGAAAAACAGGTTGACCATAAATACAAACTCTGTAGCGTGAGGAACAAGATTGACATAATGTGAACTCAAGGTTCATCTGAGTGATGTCATCTGGGGGCGTTTTTCCTTTAGAAGTTGAAATATATTTTAATGCATCGAAGTAAATGGGAAGTTTAATGTCGTTTATGTACATAAGAACAAAGAACTCAAGTACAAACTTCCTTTAGGAGTGTGGTGGTGTTTTTGTTAAAAATTGTATTGAAGCAGATCACAAAGAGCTAAAATAAAAGAAAATAGAGCAAAAGAGGACAGCATTCGGATGGATTAAGGTGATGACAGAAGCCCTGCTGTGCTGCCAAATTACATCTATCTTTTCCATCTTGTTTTTTTTTTCCTGGTGTTGAATTTGCACATAATTATGAAACTGGTGTCACCACAAATAACCCTGTGAACTCTTAAACTAATTGCAGATGTAAACAGAGTTTCAGTCTGTAATTCAGCAAAAGACAAACACATTGTACTGCAAATGCAAAAGTGTTCACGTCCTTTTTTGTGCCAAAGAAATGTTTCTGATTATTGAAATCAGAAATTACTTTATTGCAAATTTCTTTGTTGTCAGAGAAGCTCTATATTTATGCAATTTCCCAACATACTTTGTGTGCTCACAAGTGACAGCTCAGTGACAAACACAAGAGTCTGTGCACCAGTGAATATTCACATCTATCCTGAAGCAAAGAAACCAGATAAAAATAAAAGGCCTGATCTCCTTTAAGATGTGAATTATCCGACCTAGCATGGATATGAGATAAAAAGGAGGCAGGTTTGTTGTTGGTTATCGTTTGCTTTTGCACTCTGGGTGAAAACCTTTCAGAAGTCAGTTATTGCTTTTGCAGCCTCAGGAATTCCTTGGAAATTGTAGTTAGTTTTGAGGATTGGTAAGGTTTTTCCCAGTTGATAGATAAGTGCCAATGAATTCACGTCAGTCAAGAAAGAGGCTGATATTTGCCTTTTAACAACTATGAGGGTAATTTTTTTGCAGTTTAATGGCAAATAGCAGCTGTTTGCACATTCTCTAAGCTTGATCCTTCTATTAGCAGCATCCGTGGGCTCAACGTAGCCAGTTCTATTTCCAGCTGAACAGCCTCAGCCATGAGCAGCGTCTTTCAGCTGGTCACTGTCCTTAATAAAGTAAGAATGTTGCATTTCTGTAACCATGGTGCACAGATATCTGTTGGCGCCACTAAGGTCACAACGATAGAAACAAATTGTCATAAAAGTTTGCAAGTCAGCTGTGAGGTTGCTTTCTACAGTAGGTAGGAAGACAGCATTTTAAAACGGTTTCCGGATTTTCTCTGAGGTAACTTGACGCCTGTGCAGTGTGCGCTGTGTATATATATCTATATATCTCCTGATTAAATAACAGTTTATCCCTCTGCCTCGCACTTTGGTGCAACATCTCTGCTGGCTGTCTGGCAACCTCACGTCCATGACAAGCCTCCAGGAAGTCACTGGCTGTTGTTGTTCTCGTTTGCCTACTGCAGATATGGTTCCAACACGTAACGACTTGTAAAAACCACAAACTGTCAGTTTCACATTGCAGTTTGTGAACCGTATAAACAAACAACACACTGCATCTTAATTAGTGAGATTTAGAAATGTTGTTAGGTTTATTTTTGATCTTTAAACACAAGCTGCCCCCCCCCCCCGCTTCTAGTCCGTATTTAAGGCATTCTGCTCACAGATTCCCCAAAATGTCAACCAATTAACACTTTGTCCCTGAGTTGTGATACTGAATATAATTAGTAATTTATTTTATGCATGTATTTATCTTTGAAATGTCAGAATACAGGAGTTACCATTCGCATAACCACTGTTATAATTCACATTTGATTTTCTGCAGCGTAGTTTTACTACTTGCTTCTGCAGTGGCGCCGCTGTCGTCAAAGGGACCATTAAAATTTCACACTGCATACTCTAATCTAATTTATAGTCATAATAAATTAAATAAATAACACAATTTTATTAGGCTTTTGGGTGCAGTAATATGCAGTATCTGCATGTGCTGCATGGATTTATGAGCAGTCACTGACATGCGCAAGTTCCCATGACCCAATTTAGGATTTGTAAAAATCTGGTCATCCTACTTACATGATATTGAGTGTCAGGGGTGATGGATTTCTTCCCCCAGTTTCAATCTAATCCCACTTCATCCAAAGTAATATTTTCACTGCCTGCGTGTCATAACTTGTGCTGTGCATGGGAAATGTTCAAAACCCATATACCAAGTGATTATGGATTTTTCATTTGCATATTGGATTCGGTGGCTGGGTTGATACCGCAGAATCCAATATGCAAATCTGCTCTAAGTCAAATGACCTGACACAAAGAAGATTTGTACTATTTGAGTTCTATTTTCATACAAACTGACCCTCACAATCTGCTGATGCCTCTTGAGCTTTGTCCACTTTCGATGTTCTAGGCATTGAATGAGCACTTTGGTCCTGAAGTAGGACAGAAGCACATAAACAAAGAAATTAGGCATCATTTTTAATGAGTGAAGCAGCACAACGTGTTGTCTGAGGTATGTCTCATTCAAATATTTCTGCCATTTCCTACCTTACATTAAACCTTTGACGATAGGACAAAGTTTTATCAAGATATTTTCTGATTTTGTCTCAAAGGAAGAAAATGCATCACTAAACATAAAAATGGATTAACAAACATAACTTCTGATTGTGTTTGTGGGTGAAACTTTCTTGCCTGTTGCCGTAATAAACCGTAGGATCTATTTACTATCGTTTGCTGGAGAAGACGGTTTTCTTTTAGCAAAATTAAAGACTTTGTATTTGTTCCATGATATTTATAACATGACTTATTGTTGCTGAGAGATGGAAATTACAATTTTACTCAAATGAGATGTAACGTTTAGAGGACCATTAGCTGCCTGTATGACTTTCTGCTGCACTTATTTTCTGTCCGTAATGATGTTTTCCTTTTGTTTATCTCCATATCTGAAGAAATTGATTGTACTTGTTGCCATTTGACTCCCACCTTGACTACTGCCATAAATACAACAACCATTTCCGTCAACCAACCTTTTACCCTTCTTTACCTTAAACCCAGGTTTTCAGATACGTTTCCTCGGTTGACATAAAGACACTAAAAGAGACATAAAATCCTGAGCAAATTTAGCAAATTATAACGGTGCTGTGGGCGAGTTATTAAGACGGAAAGCATTGATGAAGACCAAAGAGAGCAATACTGGCAAGATTTCTTTCAAATCCTCTCCCCAGCATCGCGCTCTCTTCTTTTTCCTGTCTCATTGTCTCTCGCTGTCTATATTTAATTTCACTCCCCCACAGCAGTGCCAACGTGCTGCCATGGTAGCCATTAAGGTGTTATGGTATTCAATAACTTTTTTATAGTGTTTGGGCATCAGAGGCCTATTTGCAAAATGAACTGATGAGATATCAACGATGTGTGAGAAGTGCACTGTCATCACGTTAACTTCAAAACTCAGAGGAACGGGTCAATCATGGCATATGGCACAATAGGGATTTAGTTGCTGGCAAATGGAAAACATGTGGGACGTGTCAAATTAACATATCAAATATGCATATGTGTCCCACATTTTTTTTCTACATTGAAGAAAAGAGAGACATCCTGGTGAAATTGTGCATAACAAGGTGTCAACAAACTCACTGAATGATGAAAACGATCGTTTTCAGACTCATCCATCACGTTGAAAATATGAATGAATAAACAAGATGAATGGATGTTTACATCCAACAAATCACAACAAGCGACCTCATTTTGAAAATATGTCTGCTGAATTCATTGTTACTCAGCGTTTTTTTTTTGAGTTACTGAAAGTAAGAATCACACCAGCGTTTAAACTAAGCTGGAAGTTAACAGGTCTTTACGCCTGGGTCACAGAGATCCTGCGGCATGTTGTGAGCCTGATTTGCTCGTTGGACAGATGTCCACAGTGAACATTTCCTTGCCAACAAGTCGCCCAACTTCACATCCAGACTGTAGACGTTTGTCCCTACCCTCTCGTACACGCCATCACACCAGAATGGCAGCAGGTTGCACAAATTTTTATTTTTTTTTTCTTGCACCAAAACACACTCGAGGCTTGATGCAGGATTAGGGACAAAGACATTGGGCTTTTGGTTCGATTCACTGATTTGTCACATGTCATTATGTCATGTGACTTGTTAGAACAAAGCAACAAACGGGACCCAAATTCCGGTCCTCTGCTTTGTTGAGCCATTCAACCCTCCCAGCCTGGATCTGGCAAAGCTTTCTGTGCCTAAATACTAGGTGACTGTCACATTGTCCCACAGTAATAATTTGTTTATCGTGGTCATTTTTCTTGCATAAAATGACCTGCTACATGTCGGTTTGGTTGGTCACTGAGTGAAACCAAACCAATGATGTTTGATTTCAGTTTAAGATTAAGACCTGCATAACTGCTCTCATTCACACACACACAAAGATAAATGACACATAAAATAAACGTACTTTTTAAATGTATGCAGAGATGTTATTGAAGACTTGATTTAGTCTTACAAAAGAACTGAGCCGGTGATGTGCACATGTCCTGTAAATGAGGACCCAAGTAGGTCAACCCCATCAACACAATTTACACCCAGGGGTTTTTTGCACCTCACATCAGTAGTTTTCTTCATCTGTCTCTAATGAGCTAATTACTGCGCGAGTTCGATGTAGCAACCGTTGGCTCATTGTTATATTAAAGTTAGTGGAACTTTTTTTTTTCTCCCAGGTTGTTTATTTGATTTTAAAAATAGTGCACAGACCAATGTTGGAGGGAGGGAACATTACTACAGTGGACGTTTGTGCGGCACAGTTTCTGGTAATGTGCTCATCATGCATGCTGGATATTTTTCAAGCTGATTTGCATTTGTAAATGTATAACCATATTTGTGTTGTATAGTCAAAAGTGTTTTTCAAGAGATAAAAATCTCACCTCAGACCATACAGCACGGTACCATCCGGGTGCAGTCGGATCATTCGATTTTTCACTGTGACTCCGTGGACAAACGATTTCTTGTCATTGAGGAAGTAGGTGTCAGGGACCCAGAGCTGGTCAGCCACCCTGTTATCTAAGGTCAGATTGAGGGGAATCTCGGAGTAGGACAGCCGTTTGTCTCGCCAGGCCTGCTGGAAGTACATCGTCAGAGTGTAGTCCTGTAAGGGCACAGGGGGACAGAGAGGGGAATGGAAGAAGGAAACCAAGGGGATTGGGCACAGATGGAGTGCAGCCAAGAGAGAAAGAGGAAGAGAGTCAGATCGGACAGAGAGAAAACAGGGACAGTTACTCCAAAAAGTCACCATTTTACACAGCTGCTGAGTTTTCCACTGCACGGTCTCAGATTAAACCAGACTGAGCTTCAATATTGGATGAACTTCACTTAAAAGCAAATGGAACAGTGGCACTACAGGCCTAAAAACTCCCAGTACAAAGCAACAGGGAATTCCTTCTGTTCATAAATACATGAGGTTAAGGCAGACAGTGTGAATGTGTGTGTGTGTGTGTGTGTGTGTGTGTGTGTGTGTGTGGGTTTGCTTTAGAGAGGAGAAGACAGACACAGATGGTCAGGGTTTGGTGTGTGCGTGTCCGTTTGGGTCTGTTAATATATGATACTCGGAAGCAGCATATTTGCGTAGCATGCTCGGTTGGTTTATCATGTGTTTTTGAGTGTTTCACTTTGTATGTGACACTCATATATATACACACACACGCACACACACACACAGGAAAGAGAAGGAAAAAAGAAAGTCGGAGACACCACATGCTCCAGACAAATGAAAATAACCTCCAAGCAGCTCCGAAAATCTGCTTTACAAAACATCTCGTGCGTGCTCTATTTGCTTGGACAGTAGCTGTCTTCCTGGGAAGAAGTGGAGTTTGTGAAGTCTGCTCACCGTGTTGTATGTGCATAACATAATCACCCATTTATTTCTGTCCGTCCCTCGCTGGAATGGTAGCCCATCTTCTCACATTACATCAAGGCGCATGCAGACAGCACATACGCTTTAAGGGACTGTATACGTCTGCTGTATGTAGCGAAGCGAGGCCAAAGTGTACGGGACGCGGCGTGCACGCTTCTTTCTCGTTTCTCATGTTGTTTTAAAAGAGATAACACAGGAAGTGTGGTGTAAATGCAAGAGAAGCTTGTAAAATGCAGCATTGTGCATCGTTTGCACCTAAATTCTGTGATGGTAAATCCAGGACACGGTGAAAGAGTGAAGCAGCAGCAGTCAGATGCATGTGTGTAGCTCACTGAAGTAAGATTTCTACCAATCATCCATGAAAAACGAAGTTAAGTAAACTTGCTGTCTGAGGGAACTTTTTTCTCATGACTGGCACATCCACTTCCAGGTGAAGAGGCTGAACATGCATTTTTGAATATGCCCGTCGGCTACAGATTTGACATCCCACCGCACCTTGGGAACTGGAGGTTGGGATATTGACTGGATGAAGTCGGGGAAAATGGGAGCAGATTTTCTCACTGAAACCCGTGTTTGACTTAAATAGCTTCTGTCGTGCTGTTGTTTGCACCTTCTTTGGCTTAGGGTGCTGACAACCCGGAGTTTGAGAAAGCGTGCTTTTTTTTCCCCAGACATAAATAGTATAGTGGCACTTCCATCATCCTGCACTGTAATTGCACATGGAATGGAGAAGAATCTGTCAGCTTTTTGTACACACATCTGCAGGGTAAATAGTTGCTTAATTAGATTGACACAAAGAATAAACAGTAGCTTGCTGCATACAGCAAAATATCTGTGATTACTTTTACTGTTGGCGGATTTTCCCTCACTTTTCACCCAACAAATAAACACAGCGCTCTAATATCTGGGTGACATTACACTTGCACCAATGGATTCTTGGCTGCACGTGCCGAGTTTCCGACGCTTCCATCCCTGGTCGGTGGTTATGTAACAGCTCGCACTCTGCTCTGTCTGGCGAGCTGTGCACGTGCGGCCGGAGAGACGCTCCTGAACTATCTCCTCTGCACTCAACAATGGACATCGTGAAGCCGCAGGATTTACTGTGATAAATGAAACCTTACGGGGGTTCCTCTAGCTTTCTCTCTTACATATTCACATGCATTGAATCTTCTATCGCCTTCTTAGAAATGTGGCCATTCTCAGCACATTGTGCCACTGTGTTCTGATGCATTCTGTGCATGTGGGTCCACAGTACATAGACTCTTGTGTGTGTGTGTGTGTGTGTGTCCTTTAGGGATCACAGCCTGGGCTGAACGACTGTGGATGCACACGGTGCAGCTGTGATTTTCACTTGCTACTTGTCTCGTTGTTATAGAATCCATACATGCTACATGTGTTAAAGCCATTACCCACAAAGGCATATGCACATTTTCTTTCCACTTTTTGAATATATATATATATTAATCTTGAAGGTTAGGAAAATAAAACAGCCACTGTGGATTAATGTGGTGTACAGCTATAAAACTGAATGGGCGTGTGCATCGTCATCCCTGCGAGCCTGTTCCTGCAGGCCTGTTTACTCGAGGAAGTCGTGCTTTCCTTTGTGCGATGGGCCCCGTGAAGGTGCCACTGTGGGTATTTACTGTGAACATAAAGCCCTCCTCATAGACATCTATAGTGTGCATCTCTCCTCGTCTTTCGTTGGGAGGAGGAGGTTGTAAATTAGCAGAATAACCGCAGTGGGGTGCTGTCATAACAACAGTCATAATGAGAACCACTATATAAAGTGTGTTAGCGAGAGAGAGAGAGGGAGAGATGAGAGCGACGCTGCCAAGGAGGGGACAATCCAAACTGATCATTATACTCTCACCATTGAATCTGACAAAATGTGTGACTCCATTATAACTAATAACTGAGGTCCACTTCCACAGCACACTCCCCACTGTGCTAATCTGTTCTCCCATTTTCAAACCTTTCTTACAGATCTTGTTAAATATCAGAAGCATTTATCAGGCAGCGACTCGATCGAGCATCTTCCCATTGTTAATCCTATCGTCTAACGTGTACAGCACAGTCCTGTAAACTCTCTTTGTTGAATTTGTTTTTATTAATGCATTCACATCTGAATCTGTGTTACAGGTAACAAAGCTGCACATGGTAGAGGGACGGACCTACTGTGGGAGACGATCTGAGTCGTTTCAGTATGGCGTGCAGACTCCACCCAGCCACGGTTATTTGCCATCACGTACAGTATTGACAGTATCTTGAGTCGAAAGCAGTTTGCACAGAATCTAAGTGTGTAATTGATATTTAAAATTAATACACTGGACTGCTGAGCTGCTCCAAAAAGTTTGTCGTCTCTGTGAGGTCAGACAGAGCCAGAGTCCAGACAGGCCTGTATTCACAGTACAGCATATTGTATGTTTGGTCATTCAGCCCCTCAGGCCGACGACTCGTACTAAATCTCCTCTTGGCATTTCATCCCACGTATATTACTGTTTGATCCAGATAGAGTTTGGTTGAAAAACTGTCTCCCAGGAATTTTGTTCTCAAATGAAACAGCAACAGGAAATTATGATCTTTAGGAAACATAATTGTGACTGGATTACAGTATGTTATTCTATTGTACATGTGCACACTTTGATAGTAGCTAATCAGTTATTTCTTGATACCAAACATATGAGCAAAATGTTCAAACAGGGGACATGGTTTCTGCCCCAATGTCGAAACGTTTTAGTCTGGTTTGAGTAAGACAGTAAGTCAGTACTGTCAATAAAAGAAGAGAAACTTGTCTGTCTCCGAACATAATCCCTCCAGTGATTTTCCCGTTGCAGTTTAGTTGCATGGTGGGTCAACAGGAATCCTGAAAGCGCTCATAGCTCAAATGAATGTCACACATAAAGGTTTGTGAAGGCTCATCTCCGTCCTGAAATTAGCGTCTGTTTGTGAATATGCAGCGTTACTATCACAGGAGTGAAGAAAAACCACCAAATAAACATCATCTATTTTCCTCGACGCTGTGTCGTTTCCCAACACGTCAGTGTGATCTGGTGGAAAGCGAAGAAAGCTTCCCCGGCTGCCCACTCTGACCCCGTCGGCCCCACTCATCCTCCGAGCTGCCCTGTCCACTAACCCTCCACGTCTCGCCCGGGCCCCCGCACCACACGGCTTCTCTTGGACCGAGCGACGCATGAGGAACTCACTTTAAACTTGTTTCCTTATGTTACACAACCAACCGCCGGCTGTGCTGTTTGTGTTTGTGTTTAATTGGCGAAACTTTTTTTGTCTCGTAACTGCTAATTAACAGTTTCTGTGAAAATGGAATTTCTTTTTTTATTTTTAAAGTAAGTCCTAATGAACTAATCAACGCAATATTATTGTCATTACCTCCTAAAGCGACACACAGGAGCATTTCCCGCCACGGCTGCACATGAAGGTTAGTTTCAGGTAAAGCAGCTTTCAGTCCAGCTCTGATGTCTAATGTAAAAGGTGTCGCTTGCAATGACAAATCATCTCCTGACTCAGCAGTTCTCCTCCGCTCTAAAGGGATCTTTGATTGTGCTTGATTGTCGTCGATTAACATTTTGGTTGTCGTCCCCCAATTTTATCAAAAGCTCTAAAATCACATTGTGCTTTTCTCAAAGCCACAGAGCAGACAGCTTAGGTTAGCAACCTGAAAGTAGCCAGTTTGGAGCTGGATAATTCCTGAAGTAGCAGCAGAGTTCAGGGACTCGCAGTTAATCGTGGACTTGGAAACACCACTCGGAATCAAGTCTAACTTTGCCCTGTGTTCTGCTGCACCACAGCATAACTTAAGTTTTAGAGATTCACCATTCACACTGTCGATCCCCAGCTTCTCCTCTTCCTAAATCAATCTGGATCTGACGACTGATTGATTGTGAATGATTTGTAAAGCTTTTTGGGTCTACGTAAGGTAGAAAACCTCTATAACTGCAGGCCATTTACCGTGATTAAAATGAATTATATATGACTCTTTGCCCATTAGCATTTGGCAGCCAGAAGTCCCAATTTATACGGCCACAGGAGGTCTGTCTCCATGAAAAATACAGTTCATATTTGGCTTTTGAACAAGTCACTGGTAGTATTGTTTGATAAAGTGGAAAAAGTCATTAAATTGAACATTAGCCTGGTGGTATTAATGTTGTGGCCGATGGGTGCTTCCCTCTTTTTCCTGCTTCTCTTGAGGCCAGTCTTCCGACTGCGAGCTGTGGACTGGTGAGTTTGTTGGAAGGGAACTGCCGGCTGCATGAAGTAAATGAAAGGCATCGGAAATCTCAGTGGAGCAGTGATGCAAATTGCTTTTATTCTCCCAGCTTTTCACTTCCAGTCTCTGATTTCAGCACCGGCTCTGACCTCCCTCTGCTGCGCTCTCTTCACTCCTCTTTTAGCCTTTATTTTCCCCATTTATCCCCTTTTTCTTCTCTTTCATGTTGTTTTTTTCCCCGTTTAATCTCCAATTTACCCTCATTCCTGTACATAAATCTCCTTCTATCTACTTATCCCTATAGCATTCGCTCCCCTTCATTCTCTTTCTACATCTTTTCACGTTTAGCTTAGAGGAACCGTTGCACCTATTTTCATGTAGTGGACAAAAAATAATATTAAAAAAATGTTGAGAATGCAGAAACACATTGGGGGAGAGTGTGAATGGCTTAGATCATTGCAACTTACCACACTCAGCCAAAGAAGTTGTCTAAAAAAAACACGCCACGTGTTGGATCAGTCTCTGAGGTGCTACATGAGTTCTGAAGATTCAGATTTGACGAACATAAGGCTTGGGCATATTAGTTTCCAAAACTAGCATTTCATTTTTTTTTTTTTGGTTCAGGAAAAGCGTACCAGATTTTTCTAGCCATATATTGGAAACCTGAGAGAGGGAAATGTTGCTTTAAAGCATTTCCACAGTGAAGTGACCTTGAAGTCTGGCACTGAATCCTAAAACAAGCTGCCTCCTCCATCTTTACCGTGGCTGTTTCCCTCTCTTGTCTCCTCTTTTTCGTGGAAGAACCTTCAGTGGGCAGGAAATGCGATCCCTACAACACTCCACCACATGTCCGTGCTCCACTCCATCATCCACCCACTCCACTTCCCTCCAAAAAAGCCCTCCAATCACGAGTGGCTTTCAATTTCCTGTCACGCGGCCCTTATGCCATCAGCGACAGGGTATGAGGAACATGGCACAGGGCACAGCATTTCCAAAGAAGCCTAATAATAAACATGCCGATCCCCACCGAGCTGAGTGACATATATTCCCCAGACTCCTGAGATGTGTGTATAGACTCCTTAGGATTCAGCTGTGTATCCGGAACAGCTTGCGCACTGCGTGTAGTAAATCTGCAGCAGGAATGCTGCAGGGGTTTCAATCGGCCTGTTTGCTCCAGAACAAATAATGTTCTTTTTTCTTCTTTTTCTTTTTTTTCAGGCTGTCAGACGTGAGCAATAATTTAAATACATATAGCAAGAAAACAATTATCACAAAATGCAGTACAGTAGCTGCAGCATGTTCAAGGTAATGTTATGCTTGGAAATTTTTATTTCTTTTAAACTCTTGTATTTTGTGTCGCTGATGTTTGATGGATCATCCAATTATGAAACATATGTGCATGTTCATACTGTGTGTAGTAGCCTGCACATGTTTTGGTGCATTATTAAGGCCTTGACATTGAATCCCCATAGGGGCCTTACTATGACTAAAGCTCTCAGACTCAGTCTAACT
This sequence comes from Channa striata, assembly GCA_033026295.1. Classification (NCBI taxonomy): domain Eukaryota; kingdom Metazoa; phylum Chordata; class Actinopteri; order Anabantiformes; family Channidae; genus Channa; species Channa striata. The sequence goes on from CM065182.1 coordinate 4,741,924, forward strand.
TTTGTAATTTTTTTTTTTTCCCCTCAAGAGCTTTTCCTTAGTTTGTGGCATGTCGGGGAGTAGATGATGGATTTCAATAAAGCCCAGACTCTTGTTTGTCTAACCTGACTCTCTGTCACACTGCCCTTCTCTCCCTTCATCTCTGCATATATCCCTTTTCCCCTCCGTGCACTTTCATCATTTACTCCGACCTAGACAAAGCTTTCAAGAGGGATCGCTACTGAAGGTGAATCAAATTTGGAGGAACTTTTTATTCCCCTCCCTCTTCTTCTGTGCTCTCCCTTAGCAGAGCTCCACAGCTTTGCCAGTTGGCAGTCGTGCAGCCTTCCGGACTACATACAATTTATTAGAGTTGATTGGAGCATCTGCAGGTCCTTTTGTGCCTCTGGAGACGAGTAGAGTCGAGTGGCAATTTGGAGAGGGCGGCGGCCGTGGTGGCTTTGGAATAGGAAGGAGAGGACAGAGCAGGACGTACATTATTTTGAATCCCTGTGGAAGACGCAGGGAAGCTGGCGGAGGTTTCAGTCCCAGCTGTCATTCACGCGGGATGGAAATTTGGCTGGCCAAAGAGGCGGCGGCAAGAAATGAGCCCGTCTCTGTGCACGCCATTTGTCCCACTTACTGCCAATTGAAGAGATTGACTGACTGTGTGTGTGTGTGTGTGTGTGTGTGCGGCACACACATTGCATATGCATGCGTGCGTTTGAGCCATTGTGTGCTAAAGATCTGTCGTTTAACTTTGCAAATTTCTGCCTTTGTGGTGCTGCTGATGCTCTAGACTTCTTTTGACGACTGCACACACGCAATACACATACAAATACAGCGTTCCACTGTAGGAGGCCCAGGCCTCATGCATTATTGAAGACCGAGGAACTGAGGGAGAAGCAGATTGCTATTCCGAGTACCAAGCAGCACACACTGCATTTACACATTGTCAACAATAAGATAATGCGATATACAGTATAGACATCTGCGGATCAATAGAGAGCCTGAGTCAGTACAGAAAACTATCAGCATGCGTCTGAACCACAAATCCAGTTTATGCTTGTGTGTATTTTTCTTTGTCTGTGTACAGAGTGGTGTGTGTCCAGATTTGATGGCTAGCATACAGTATCTCCTTGAGCAAGGACACCCTTGAAGAAGCAATATCTCCTCACTGTTGGACTGACCTACAAAAGACACAGGGGTGCTGGTGTCAGCTTCTCTGTGTGTGTGTGTGTGTGTGTGTGTGTGTGTGTGCATTTTCTCACACAGTCACACAGGAGGAGGAAGTCTCCATCATAGAAAATGTAAAATGTCAGGATAAAGACCTGGTTTATGTTTAGCATTAGGCAGCGATTAAAGGTTAATTGTGGTCATTTTCTGAATAATGGTATATTCCACAACCACCTGACACGGACTCTTCTCAGTCAGCATCCTGGATTAGCTTGTTCATTTGTGCCACTATTGTTGTGCAAAAATTGATTTAAAGCACATCAGACACACCGTGCACTCTATTCCAAAATCTGAAATATTTTAAACAAATGTGGGATTTACTTGTTTATCATGGTAGGTCCACTGCACATGCCCAAGATCTCCAATGGAGTGACTGTACAGTGATGCACATTCGTGTGGACACACATATTCATGCGATCCATTCCAATGTCTATATTCTACTGAAATGCAAATGCAAAGGCTGCTCAGTAAACCGGCCTACATAACGTTTATTTCTGTGCAATCAGTCATAATAGGTATAATATTTGTCCTACTTCAAAGTCTAAGCCTCTCTGATTCTGTTTTATGTTAAAACTTTGAAAAAAATTGCAATCAATTTGGTTTCTTACATGCAACAGTGTGTAATAATACCGTAACCTGATTTGAGTTTTAAGAAGCCTTAATACACATGGTACTCGAAAATGAAAGTGCATCTCACACACACCCACTAATACATCGTGGTCAGCGCTAATCCCCACAATGTTATTTGTCTTTCCGGGGAGTTGTTTCGCTCCTCCCCTCGTCCTTACTGACCTTTTTAACTTGTGAGAGGGATCAAGATTATAGAATTACTTTTCTTTTCATCGCCATTGGCCAACAGTTAAGGTAGAATGATACACACAAACCTCTAAACTTTGCATGTAACTACTGATGCAGAACTCAAGAGACAAAAAGCAAATCTTGTTCTTGATTTAATTTTTACGACAAGTTCTTGGAATCAAAAGGAGAGAGAAGGAACAAAAGTAGCTCCTCATACTCTGAATAACAAAACTCAAAATGAAAGTGCGTGTTGCAAATGAACAATGCTAATGTTCAGCCGCTTTGTAAAATAAAGAGCAAAAATACAGACGAGACCTGAAGTGATGACAAAAGTATCACTCACATCAAGAGCAACTGCTGCATAATCCCTTTTGATGCAATCCCATTATCAGCTCTCAGTGTCATATTCAGCTGCTGTGAAAAACCAATCCACACCTGTCGTCTCTCCCGTTTGGCCATTATCAACTTCTTGTCTTTTGACAAGCCGCGATAAAACAATAGTATAGCACAAAAACAAAGTCCCCACACGCCGTCTCTTTTCCCCTGTTGCTCTATGTTTTTATAACAGTTTTAATCAAGTTTGAAATTGCCAGCAGGTATTTATTCAGAGCTGTAAATAGTGCTTGGCGTCTGAACGCGGCGAGATGAGACCCGGCGTGTGTGCCGACACGGGCGCGCTGCCATTTATGTCTTCAAAAACGGCTTTATGTGCACACACAACTGAGTTAGGGTCAGGAAACACAACTTCAGTGGGTTCGAGTTGGCCACAAAATCTTTGAGTGTCAATCAAGGTAGAAGACGCGTTACATAAAGTGACATTATCACACAGGAACTTCATTACTATAGTAACCCGTAATTCATAATATTGGGCTACGGTCATCACCACAAGACGACCGCACAAAGTGGCTCAAACTTGTTGTTGCCTTGCTCTAAGTCTCCTTATCTCACAAGCCATCTTCGACTAATATTAACAACATCCGCCTTAAATCAACAACTTCCTGCCCAACTTCCGGTAGTCGCTACCGTATCTTTATCGCCAAAGAGATTCCCTTGCCCTGCGCTGGCACACATGCCCTGGGGCAAGAAGCTGCCCCCTCAAACACCGAGTCCCATTTGCGATAAATGCCGGTTGGTGATATAAAATTTGACTAAAGCAGGTAGAAAACACAGCAGGCAAAGAAATCAACATGTCCTGGGAATCCTTTGTGCTAAACATGACATAAACCATGATGACCCATATGCCAATTATAAAGATATATTGACAAGAAACAGGAGAACTATGTGGCAGTATATTCAGTCTTTAAGAAACACGCACCGATACATACAGTATATTCAAAAATCATTTTACAGTATGCTACACAAATCAATTACAAAGACCTTCGAAAATGTCCCATTTCTACTTGTCTGGGCCTTTAATCCACGTTGGCAATACAAACGCCTTTGCCCCACTGGAGCTTTTTGAAAATGCTCTGAGGATGTTATACAACTATACTTGACGAAATACAAGCTGAGACTCTCACAGTCCCTGACTGGAACATCAATGAGAATCAGTGAGAAATATCCTTAGTGTTTGTGAAACAACCAGAACAAAAAGTTGGATTTAGTTTTTACTAGTAAAACCCTGAGCCAAGCCCTGGGATTGAGGTGTTATTTAATTTTTGATAACCGATAATAAACTGCACACGCAAACCTGTACACGTGCTCACACACACTCTTCATTTTGACCTCTGTTAGGTCACTCCAGGTGGATGAGCTGAAATGAAGCAATCACACTCCACTCACACTTTATAGGATATCATGCTGAGTGTGTCAGTCTGAACATGTTACCTTGATTAACAATCTAAAAATAGGTCCCGCACAGAGACGGTGTTAGGCCCCTCTGCACAACACCAAGCCGAGACGCTTAAACACCCAGGATGCAAGTGTGGTCGAACATCCAGACATGTTTGGGAACGATAGTTTGAAGTTCATGCAAAGTTTGTCGTAGCAGCTGAACTCATCAGTTACGTCTTATGTGCTGCCTACAGTTGTGTGTGGAGCGACGACGCAGAACTTTCAGAGTTTATAGACAAACTATTTCAAACCTTGATGCGGCCTATTCTGGATATTTTCTTTGTTCTGTCTGTAAATCTGAATGCTGAAGCTATTTTATTCAAATGCACATAAAACATCAAGAAATTGCATTACCTTTTTTTTTTTTTTTTTAAAGGGGCAGTTCACAATTTTTCAACCACTGCTCTTATTAGGAAACTTGAGTGCTTTTGATGGAACTGTTGGTTTGATGGTCTGTTGGTAAAAGCTGCTGTCCACAGTGCCCGCACACGGCTTCACCCTGAATGCGACTGCTCTATAAGAAATAAGGGCCGCGCCGCACAGCCCTCGTTTTGTGGAAAAATCGCACTTCAAAGTTCACCTGACTTACAGGGCTTATGGAGGGCTTTGGTGTCTGCTCTGTGGGTGTTGATTGACAGGATGTGATTGACACTGCTGCTCTCGACTTTCTGGGCTTGCACGGAGTCTGGCTTTTGGAGCTTCTGTATATGTTCTGGAGCTTCTGTTCTGTGTAATAAGCAGTATTTTCCCCAGTGAGAGAGAGAAGAGAAGATTCTCACAGAACCTAAACAGATGTCACATGCAGTCATTCGAAGTTTGGGTTGCACTTTAGTTCACAGCTTGGTAATTACAGGGTAATGGTTTGGTAATGTTTTGGAAATAATATGGAAATAATATGGGTAACATCTTGGAAACCTAATGGGGAGGTAATATTTTAGTCATAAGCTAATGATGACTTTAACAACGTAAGATGGCACTTGGAGTATGCCACTAATAAATATAATAAAGCAACATGATAGACTCCAAAAATAATAATATCCTGGTCTGTATATATCCAGGGAAAGGAGGCCAAGAACACATGGATAAAAACGTATTAACATTAAACAAGAGGCACAGTAATTACTTGGAAACTCTGCCAGTAATGCCTGTGTATGTTTATGCACATGAAACAAAGCCGCTCCGTGTCTCCATTAGTTTTCTCATAAAGATGAACAACAAAAGTAAAGCCAAATATATATATATTATACATTTTATCATTACCTGGATATTTGTCACCTTGTTTTTTACCTCACTGTTACCCTGCCACTACCGAGCTGCAATAAAATGCTACAGTTCCAGCGTCTTACCCATTATAAATATGTGGACGTGCAGTACGTCCGCATGGACCTCGCCACATGTGTCAGGGATCAGATCTTGGGGTTGGTCGAACAACTCTTTAGCTCATGAGCCACAGTGGCTTCAAACAAGTCCAGGTAAACTTAAAGCTGTACATTAGTCCTTTCTGTCCAGCTCCTCTTGCAGCTGTTTACGAACCAGCTTCATAAATCCATCTTCAGTTTGCACTGTCCTGACAGAATTTGCATGTAATTTTGTCTCCTCGTCAAACGTGTATGGTAATCACACCACCTGAAAAATGTGATAATGATTACGATTTCGAGACATGCTAAGACATCTCCGTGCAGTTAGCTGGTTCGCACTGATCGTTCACCAGGTGCAAGTTCAGCAAGTGTAAATGGAGACGTCTCATCATGACAAGGAAGACAGAACTTTGAGCAAACTCGTGTGAGCCGTAACACACTAACAGAGACATGCCTTCAAGCCGATTAACCCACTTGAGTTTGTATCTCCGTCTAATCCCCCCTGCAGCAGAACCCCAGCCTTGTGTCATCACAACACAGGCAGAGACAATGAGCAAGCAAGAGAGACCAGACAGACAGAGGGAAGCAGAGGGGCAAGTAGCAGAAGACGACAACGTCAGCTCGACGTAGTCCAGGTGCGAAAATTATTGTCCTGCCATGAGCAAATGGCAATATGCTGTCATTTCCCCGCCGACAGGAAAACAAGACATTGTTTAACAGTCAGACCTACAGCTGCAGGAAACAGGCCGCTGTGTGATGGCCAGACACGCACCTCATCATTCACTGTCGTCGAGCACAGTGAATCAGATGCCCAACTAGTGAGCTTGTTAACCTAGGGGAATTGATTACACGCCTTCCTTCCCCTGACATTTGGAGCCGTGTTACTAATTGTATAATAAGCAGTGTCTGTAACAGTAATAATAATCTGAGCAGCATGTCTTTGGTGGCTTATGATGTGTGTGTGTGTGTGTGTGTAATATGATTATAGTTTGAAAGACGTTTAGATATTCAAAGTAACACACATACGCACACACACACACACACACACACAGAGAAACAGTAATGTTAAGAAAACTGTGATCAAGAATTACTTCATACACAGCAATGTGTGTATGAAGGATTCTTAATAAAGACATTATATGTCATAGAGAGCAAGTGGAACCAGAACTTCCCGGTCGCTTTCCACAAGTAAGAAAACGTAATACTGATTTTGAGATTTTTGCTGATCTTTAATGCTGCAAATATCTATAAATCAAGCGTCAGTTTGCAGCCTTTTCTATCACTGTCTACCTTGTGTGTTTACATTTACATTCTAGATAAGAATAGGAGGTTTTTAAAGATATTTGATTAAATTTTTTCAAAAATATTACCCAGTGTTTGTCAGCTAAATGTCACATCTCGACATAAGAAAGGACCTATTAATAGAGACAATAACTGGCTAGCAAGTAATGTGTCATATGTTCACCGTCCTACTTTGGTGTTTTATTAGCATGTAACATTTCCTAATTTGCACAAAGCACAAAATATAACCAAGACTAATGTCATTCATTGTGCAATTATCTCATAATTAACCAAGGTACTGAACAAAATGGCCTCGTGATGGAGCTGGATTACAGGTGAGACAACAAAGTTATTCCAGTTCATTCTAGAAAATCATATTTCATGGCGATCTGCAAAATGTTGTTGAGATATTTGGCATAGAGGATAACTGAGAGAATAGCCAAAGTCACGGTCTACTGTAGGTAACGAATAGCTCTGAAAAGATCATCAGCGAGCACAAAAGCAAGAAGAAGCAAATCTTAAGCTCAATCCTGACAAAATGCAGATATAACAAAGGGGAGTGAAGCCGCACACTATGCTGAACATTTGAAAAATGAAATCCACGTAAAGAGTATTTACAGAATAAAAAGGCCACAGTGTGGACAGCCGCAGAAGCCTGTTGTGCAGATAACAGATGACATCTGAAGTGAAACCCGCCGCGAGAACAGCAATAATGATGATCTAATGCCACAGTCACCGTTTTCCCACACGTCTTTGTGCGCACACAAAAACCCGTGGTAATCTTCTGACGGTGGCAGCTGCTCCGTCTACCTCTCCTCCCTCCTCCGCCTGGAGTTCCTCTCACTATTCTCCCCGTTTTGAATTCCAACCTTTTCTCCGATGTGCCGTTTCTCACCTGCCCCAGAGCTGTTGCTCCCGAGTTTTCAGCCCTCAGTCGAGTCACCTGCTCATCCAGTTGCACCTCATTTGCAGTTAGCTCGAATATTCTGTATATACGAACGGCAGCTCGCAGTTTGTCCAGATTGTGTGTGTTGTCCTCCAGCCTTCATTCTGGTCCCCCTGTCTGTACCTGTTTTTGTGGCCATCTGCCTCGTCTTTTGATTTATTGCCTGTCCCCTCAACATTTTGGGTTTGTTTGCATCTAGTTGTATGTTAATTGAGCAAGTCATAGTTGGAACATTAAGTACTTGGATCTAAACGCTGAGTTTAAATTCTGCAGTCAATCTTTAAAAAATATTGGAATTTAATGATGTCTCAGTATTAGCTTTGTCTTTTTTTAATATTATCTTACCATTTCAGAATTGTCATATTGCATCAGCAAACACACGCATCTTAGCCATTAATTGTTATTTCAATGCTGTTATGATGCCAATGTTTTTAATAGTTTCTGACCCAACCTGTCTGTGGTGCTCAGCTCCAGATACTCTCCACTTTTACAGTGGCATAACTAGTCAATTAGTTTGAAACTATTTTCATTATTGGTTAAAAAAGTATCTTTTGGAGTATTTACAGTATTTGTAGCATATAGTCAACTCTCATCTCATGGTAATGAAGATCTACATAGGAGCTCATTTACCGGATTCATTCATTTTTACTTCAACAGGTGATTTCTGAGGCACGGAGGAGCAAACTGTGTTTGATAAAAGCATCTTTGTTGAGGTTTCATGATTTGAACTATAGATAATATCACAAACAGGGACCTTACAGATCTGCAAATGTCACAGACTGAGGCCTGTCATCCTTGTCCATCACTGTCCCCTCACATCCAAGTCCGTGGGAGAGCGATAAAGTGCTGCAAAGTACACGCAACAAAATGACAAGTCCCATGACGGCTATTACCTGGCTTATACTGGCGAGACACGCGCTCGCTGCGGTCCAATCTGCAACGTGCGGTACCACCCGTGTTGTGGAATGGGTCGGTCTTATTCTCGTATATTTGAGTCTTTTTTTTTTTTCTTGTTCATCATCCTTGGTATGAAGATAAAAAGGCTTTTTCTGGTGTGCCGCCTTATTCTATCATTACGATCACCGTCGTCATCCCGGTAACACAACCACCACCTTTATCATCTTTTACATTAGATGGATTTGTTCTACTTATCAGCAAACACCTACCCTCGTGTTTTGCCAGTGGCGACATAAAAATCCTCTTTGAGTACACCAACAGCCCACTCGGCCTGTCCTTTTAACGCACTCAAGTGACGCATGAGTGTGGCCCAAACTGATTACTGAAACTCTACAGGAAGGCATATGTATCAGTAAGTACCAGGATGAATAATGCAAGTTGGAGCACAGCTCATTTCATCATTTTACTCACACTTTTCATCCACTCCCTCCAATATCCCTTGTGAGTTTTGTTACACCGACCTGCTGTATTTTTATATTTGTATGAACAGTGATATATGCAGCTTTTTTTCTTTTTTTTTTTGCTGAGTCTGATGATAACCACAGCCACAAAGGTCACTGCCCAGCTCGTCAGGTGGAAGAAGCCAGGTGGAAAAGTCGTACCATTATGAAAGGCTTATAAAAACGACAAAGTAAATATAGGAGCTGCAACACCCCCAAGCCCAGTGTCCACAAATATTTGAGTTCAAATGTTGCAATAATAACATATGTATTTGTATTAATTACTAAAGGTTTTTAAGCCAACTACCCTGTCATGACATCATCATGCCATGTAATGGGCCCTTATCTGTTCTTATCAGCCAAAAATTATGGTTTAGTAGGTCACATTTCATAGGTGCAAAAGGTTTTTTTCGTGCTCTGTAATGTGCTCACGTTTGCTGAACAATAATAAACAGGAAGTTGGGGGGGGGGGTGCGATGAAGAGTGGGCTGAAGGCAACACATCACATCAGCACTGCATTAACTCACTATTGCCCAACTCTGTCCTTTCATACATACACTGCACAAATAAATACAGTCCGTACACATACAGAGAATTTTAGCTTCTTTGAGCTCACTGTTTTGCTGCTCCTGACCAGCAACCAAAAAAAAGTAAACAAAACCAAAGAAATCTTTGATAATCCCATTTCCCATACCACCTGCACACAGACAAGATTAGCGGCCACCTAGCGAGTACAGAGCATCATTTAGCAGCCAGAAACGCATGTCTTCCCCAGGTGTTGATGACTGCAAACCATTTTCACCAAAAAAAAAAAAAGAATATGCTGCTGTAAATGTGAACAGCTGGGAAATATTATCAGTATTTGTGGTTCTGCTGCATGAACAATTAATTCCATTTCTTGATGCTACATTTAGATGATTGAATTCAGTCTCCTCCTCTGAGATAGTGAGATTAAGTAATTGAGTAATTTTTGCTGTTTAACATGCTCGTGACAGCCCGTTATAATAAGTGCACACTGCTAATAAGAAGAATATGGGTAACTAACAATTTAACCTTCAATTGAAGACTGATCCTTTTTGGTTGTGGCTATTTGACCCCGACCTCACCTGTCTCCATGCTGTTAAAGGCAGTGAGGTCCCTTCCCTTCAGCACTGCATGAAAAGTCATCTTAACTCTTATTCAAGTCCTTTTTTTTTTAAGGAATTGTCTTTGAAGAGCAGCCCAGTCAGACTGATGTACAGTACATTCTGTCCCAGGCAGTGGAAACCTATCTATAGTCATCATTAGAGGCTGGCGTTCTTTGTAGATTAAATTGCTGTAGCTCTTGAGTCAAGTCTTACTGAACCCTGGTTGAGTTTGTCGATGTTCTGTCCATGTTGTAATTCAAACAGCTGGTGATAAACATGGAGGGAGGATAGAGGACGGGGACACATCCCCACATCCTGAGTTTTATCATGGCTCCCCGGTTATGTCTGTATTTGCCTTATTTGCGAGTAGACCATGAATTCACTTTCATGAGTCAGTTTTAAACGCACTAGATGTAACAGCCAAATAAACAAATGTGATGATGTCAATAATCATTGCACATTTCATAGCTCACTTTGACCCACTTCTTTGTACTAGTTGTCTAAGCAACCAACTATATTTCCAGGATCTATGCAAAGATAGATCCGTCCTTGCACACCACTACTTTGCATCCCAGATGCAGCCTGTGATGGGATTTTAAATATGGTGTAGATGGTTTTAATGTGACATTTTAGACTAGAACAAAAGGTGTCTTCGTGAACTCACACATTTAATTGAGCTTTGCACGTTTCTTTTTACAGTATTTACCCCCCCAACTCCCTCGACCACACACTTTGGATGTGTTTCATTTGTAAATCTTCGCACTTTGCTTCTACGCTAAGTTATTGTGCAAACTGTCATAGGCGATAACTCGAATACGTACCAAGACGGCGCTCAACCCTAGTTTAGAAATTTGGTGAAAACCAAGCCAGACAAAAAAGTGTGTGTGCAATGACAAAAGAAACAATAGAGGCACAAAATTCTTTGAAGAAAATGATACGAAGTCGCATTCATTATCTTAAAAATGATTAATTGTGGCAGTCATCTATTGATGAGTATAATGAGCGTTACAGTGAGACGATTAAGGCTGAGTTTACTTCCTCACTGATATTATACGCTCAACATTAACTGAACAAGTCCATGTTGTGAAACCTATTGAAATCATTTTACCTCACAGGCTAATGTCAACTGCTCATCAATTTACGGTTTTGCCCACATCAGCAACAGAATATTGAGGGCAGGCACTACAGATGCTGCCTTAATATCATTTTAAAGCTCTTAGGTCTGGATGAGATATTACGCAATACCACAGAAGTGCTTCCACAATCTTTCTTCCCCTTTATTATCATATGGCAAGCAATAATCTTTTGCCTCTCAGCCAACATCCATTATGATGTATCACAACTCTATAATATATAGCACAGGCCTAGTTTTCAGAGCAATCTTGACGCATTTACAGCAGACATCACATTGGGGATATCTTCTGCTGAGAGGTGGAAATAACTGGGTACTAAAAGGGGAGGCGGCGGGGGGGGGTCTGATTTTCACAGTCCCTCTCTAACAATCAATAAGCTCTTCTTGACCTTTATGTGCATCAATAATGGTATTTCTGCTTTTTGGAGGAGGATAAAAACTTTAGTTCATCCTCAGACAGGAGTATTTCTTCCCCTGTGAAAACTGTTGGCTTAGGATTCAAGTGCTCAGCAGCTCAACTAAAAGCAAATATTGAGACTTAAACAGCAGTGCCGACAGTGCACAAAAGAGAATTGCTGCAAGAAAGAAAAAGAGAAGCCGGCCAGCGCCTTTTCCGTGTCCGCATTATCCATTCTTCCCTACCAGTGCACAATCGAAGGGTTGCCAAAGCGCTCGCCTGGGGTTGGATGTCTAACACGACATTGGTATTCAGTGTCTGTGTCCGCTCTGTATGTCCACCTCTGAGTCATCCGCTGTGACCCCTCCGCAGCATTAGGTTCGTGACCTTCTCTCTAACACCAGCGCCACCCTTGACTCTCCACATGGCAACCTGTTAATGTCACTGCCGTCTCTCCCCTTTCTGTCTTTTCCTGTCACATGCTCAAGGTGAAAATTTGACTCCTTCTCCTTACACAATCGTATTCTGTCACTTTTTCACCCTTGAGGGCTCGGGACAGGAACAAGTGACCTTTGATGGGAATGTAATGAACACTAGTCACAGCTTCCTCATCCATGTCTGGCTCTGAGCCTAAGTGACATAGTTTTCTAGATGCTATATGACTCATGGAGGCCAGCTAAAGAATCAACAGCTACAGATTCATCATTTACGAGCCTTCCTTAGAGGCTCGTCTAAGAAAAGGTGCGGTCGAGCTTTGAGATGGGGCCTTGCTGTGCGTTCACACATCAGAAATCCCTTACTTGACAAATACCGGAGAGGACGTCATTTCCTCTGGGCTAGTCCCATTTGAAGACTTGCATACTTAGTTTGGTGACTCATCTAGAGTGAGTTGAAGCTTGTGTTGCTTCCAAATGGGTTTCTGCTGAGTGACATTGGCAACAAAGTGCTAAAACAGATGGTTTAAGACAAACCTCTTTGCGCCTCCTTGTTTTAACGGCCCCAATGGAAAAATCAAACACGTACATTATGGTGTCACTCGTTGATGCATCTGCTTTTAATGTGAAGCCTCCAACCGAAAACTCTTTGAGTGATAGAGGAAAATATGAATACATGTTAAAGCATGGACGTCCCGCTTTACCGGGATGGCTAATGGTGCACTGTTGGATCCGTCCCTCAGTGACATCTCTCCATTATCCTCAGCTCTGTGCCTTATCTGAAAACAACTCGGTCTTTCTGTCCCTGCACCGAAATAAGTGGCAGACAGACAGCCAGATGGGGAAAATGGAAGAAAGGAAAGTGCTTCTACGCCAGCTGCTATCCTGAAAAGTGGTTACAGTGCAAAGGGAGCAGATCAAAGATGCCGAAACCATTAGGAACACATGTGGCTCCTTCTTTTCATGACCGTCCAATGGGTCAGTTGTTAATGACTCCCCTTCCTACATTTGTGGGCGTTTAGCGGGCCAAACCCGACAAAAGAATGAGATGATCAAAGAAGCTTTGTGGCACACAGGCTTTGTGTGTTTGGATGGAGAGTGGGACCTTTTTTTTTTTTTTTTGCTTGTGTGTGTGTGTGTGTGTGTGTCCATGTGGGATTAAAAACCTCACCACGACTTACATCTGGAGGATGTACTCTACAGTGTTTTCTTTTTATAAAGTTTGTAGAGCTGAGAAGATGATGGCAGCCTTGTTAGACGCATAGCACCGTATATTAGATAGTAATAACACATTTCCTAAACTCTAGAATGGGCCTTTTCTGCTATTAAGTTTTGGTTATCACCCAAAAAGTCAACAACAGTTTATTATCTTAGTAATATTTAATGGTCATTCAGTGTAAAATATTATCGCTACCTTCTCTTTTTGCTGGGAAAAGCTGTGAGGTACTGAGCTAAAACAACACTGATTAGTTAGTTGGGATGTAAAATAACCTTTACATATTATTTATATTAAATTCCTGGAAATGCATCCCATGTCAGTGTACACACACACACACACACACACACACACACTCACAAACACAATGCATGGCAGCTTTCAATCTGAGAAAATTAGCATAGAATTAAGAATTCCCGGGCTCTGTAGAGGGTTGTGGTGGGTGGGTGGGTGGGAGGGCTTGTGTGTGTCTGTGCTAGTGCAGATCTTTTGTGTCAACACATGCAAATAGATATGGCATCATCTGTTTTGTCATTTCATCTCACTCATCAACATATTCCACAGGAGTGCAAAGATAACAACGTGAGCAACAGTGTCTGGCTGCTGCTGCTGCAAAAATATTTCACTCCCCGGCACAACAATTCGACCTGTGCCGTAGTAACACCGAACCAAGCGCTGCAACAGCAGGACACATCTGTATCGAGTGTAAAGGAGATGCAAATGAAGGCATGTCCGCTCCAGCAACACTAGCCAATCACAGAAAGACACAGTGTTAGCAAAGGATGATGTTGGTCCCACCAAAATACCACGTGTGTCACCGTGAACACGTCAGCTGAATTCTGCTCTGTATTGTACGATGCTGACAACATGCACCCTGGTGTTTCCTCTTTACCGTCAGGTGCAGTTCTCACACGGCTTCACTAGGAGGTGCACTTGTATGAAGCAAAACTTCCTCCCCACTTCTCATAACCACAGCTGTCAACTTCTTGTTCTGTCACTAAAGCACTTACAAGCCAGATGTGACCGTCAAATCGTAAGCATTTCTCCCGAAGAGTCACACACCCGCATGTCCGTGTCAGTTATTGCCAAGATTGAGACTTGAGTGAACACCTTTTAGCCCTTTTCCATCACAGTGTGAAAAATGTTGATGTGAAATATATATTTTTTTCACCTTAGATTTGAGATTTTCTTGACGTTATAAATGCTCAGTTGTTTTTCCCGGCCAGAATGTAAGTCAGCACTTTGCTAATGAGGCCAAAGACAAATCTATGTCAATCAATTCCCGATCCCCTGAGAATTTCCTATTCATGCCACCGATGCTCCGACAATGGGAGCGTTGCCTGTGATATCCCAAACCCACAGATCGATGCAGGTGATCAGGGAAAGAGACACATTTACACAGTCCTACGTGAAGAGGAGGTTCCCTGCTGCCTGGTGAAGGTATTCCCCCTGAGTGGCTTATGCAAAATAGCAGAAATCATGGGACCAATTTGTCAAAGGCAGAGGAAACATCAGCCTACTTACCATATTGACTTCTGACACCATGTCTATGCTGGCTATGTCTATATTCATCCCCACTCCAACTGGAGGACCTGGGACACATCAAACACAACATTAAGGGAGAAGAAGCCCAACGTCAGGTGCAGCCCACATGATTCACTGAAATGTTTACTAGGGACAGTGAGTGCGTGATGGGAACACAGATTAACACTTGTGAACTTGTCAGCCGGATAATAGTTTACAGTGTTTATTTCACTGGGATTAGACGAGCTGTGAGTAATTCTCCTGAAAGTTGTTGGCATGGAGTCGTGCAGCTCTGAAATATATTTTTTATGATATAAAACACAGTTGGACGTTTATTTACAAATCTCGTCCACGTTCATCCTTGAGCCTCATCATTTATCCCCCCCCTCTCTCCCTCCTCCTCCCATAATCTCGGAACTCTAGGTTGTTTTGACCTATTTAGTCTCATATTTCGATCGTGGCACCTGCACATGCCGTAAATGATGGATTCTCATAATGTTCCCTGACTTTGGGAATCTCCACGTCCCTTCCTGTGAACGCTGTGCTATGATCCAGGCTGACAAGGTGCGTCCTCGGATGGAGTTGCTGATGACATGAGTTCGTTTACCTCCGAAATCTGGCCTCAACCGAATATCATAACCTTTCAACAGTCTATCGACCGTTTCTTTAACCAAAGACATATTGCTAGGGTCACTGACACTGGCACTGCGGAGGAAAAAAGCACAGAGACAACAAACAGAGCAGATTTACATAAACCTGGACCATCAATTTGTCCAAGTAAATTATTTTTCCCCCCTTGTCGTCTGAAAGACAGTCCCACTTTGAAAAAACCGAGTGGAGCTTCCCCCCCGACCCCGATTTCACTTACCTCTGGGCGCACACCACGGCCACGACGAGGGGGAACGACCACCAGCCCGAGCAGCCCATCCTTCTCCTCCTCATCACGGCCATTACTTGTGCGCTTCTTTATTTCCTCCCGTGAAGACAGACGATGTCCAACTTCTTCTTGCCAGCGCAGTAATTCCACTGCCGGGCGCATGCGCGTTCCCGACCACAACATCAAGCAGCAGCGCCGCCGCCGCCGCCGCTGCTGAAGCTGGTGGAGGTGGAGGTGGTGGTGGAGGAATCACCGAGTCAGGGGAGAAATTTAAAGGAGACCACGAGTTTGTGAAGGGGGTCGGGGGTCGGGGGGGTCTCCCTCGTCTGTTTCTGTTCTGTCCGACCGTGGCAGGAGAGCCGGTGGATGTGGGTGGGGATGCGTCTCCCCGGTCCTCCGTCCTCCGCAGACGCCCGTCAGCGGCTCAGAAAGCTGCGCTCCCTGAGTCGGGCTGCTCCGGCGGATGAGGTCTGTGTTCCCTCATCCGTCCCACATGTGCCGGACAATAATCGGACCAATCCAATTAGAGCACGAGCGTTTGGTGCATGTTTCAAACCACAGTTTGTGTTTATTGTAAAAACTGATTCCGAACAGCACAGAGGAATCAGTGAGGGGGGGGGGGTGTAGGTGCGGTGTGCTCGGTTGGAGACTCTCTCCGTGGGTCTGAACTGACCCCCGCTCCTCCTTTCATTGTGCGGAATGTACCGTCATTGCTCACGCATCGATCTCCACGCACTCGGGCCTCTGACGAGATCGAGGAGCGCGGCTTCGTGCGGTGAGAGGCGCCTCGGGGCTGGAAGCGGGACGCCAGCCCCCGCACACCTCGGTGTGCGTCTGTCGGTGCCGTGCGCGCTCCCGGCTCCGCGCACGACGTGCGCGACGCTCGTCACGGATGCGGTAGGAATCAGAGGCGGATGTCGAAGCCGCGAGTAGGAGAGAGGAGGTGAACGCAAGACCCGAGCAGGGAAAGCAAAGAACATCAGTGTATTCGTGTTCCGATTTTATGGCCTGATTTGTTTATGTAAAAATACAACAACAAAATTAAAAAAAATCAATGTGTCTCCTCATCTCTGTGGACTGTGAACCAACTCACTGCAACACGTGAAGCGTTTCCAAACTTTATTTCTGAACCAGTTGCTCCAATTGGGAATTTATCTGCAGGGGGTTGGCGGCATGTCCTGGTCTTTAATTCACTTCAAATGCAAAAAATCAAATTAAAACCAGGCAAAAACAGATTTTTCCATCCTTCTACCTTTGTTGCATTGTCAGAATTGTAACAATAACTATAGTAAGTTTCTCCTGATTGCTTAGAAATCCACTGGTTTAACCCAAGAAGAATAATAATGACCCTCACACTTTTTTTCTTTACATATTCAGTCATTCTGCGGTTTTAAATTGGCAGACTTGCCATGGTGATTTGGTCCAGACACACTCAGAACACTCACTCATTAAAATGGTTTATGCCACACATCCTTAACAGCTGACACCATCAGACTTTGTATGGTCGACCTCTTTGGCGCGTTTGTCACTCAATAACATGAATATTAAAGTACTTTTTAAAATAGTGTTTCCATTAACATTAACATTACTGCATTTCGTTGCCTTGTACTTGTACATGTGTAATGACAATAAAGTTGAATCTAATCTAAATCTAATCTAATTTACGTGAAACATCCTAATTGCAAACCAATCTTAAACGTTATTAATTTTCTTCTTTTCTTGGTCAAACTGAACTGCGTTTTCAATGAGCCTCTGCCTCAGTCAAAGACTAAATATCACCGCAGAAAAGGAGGAACCGAGTGCAGAGACTCAGAATGTCTTGAAGCCTGAATCATCAGGAAGGTTAGATAAGAGAGACAAGACAGAACACACAATAAAACACAAATCATACGCTCGAAATACTGTAACTCTGAACTCGGTCTTCAGCACACTGCCGTGGTTTTGTGCAGGGTGTCAGGAATAAGTGTCCTGTAACACCAGCGCAGATTTAATATAGTGTTTGCTCAGGTGTATGTAGTGATGTTGATAACCGCAGTTATTTTGGCCACTGCTGGTTGCGATACCTGATTTACCCGCTGCCGGCGAAGAGGAAAAACCCTGGTGTGTTCCAAGTGGCTGTGCCTGTGCCTGCTCTGGGGCTTTCAGCCGGGTCAGCATTCATGACATTCGTTACGTCGTTTCCTAATAGGCCTGCCACCATGTTTTATATCAATTATGTAATCAACAAACTCAAGTCAAAGTTTATTTATAAAGCCCAATATTGCAAATCACAAGTTTGCCTCGAGGGGGCTTTACAATCTGTGCCGCAAACAACACACACTGTTCTTCTAACCCTCAAATTAGACGAGGGAAAAGAAAAGAAATTAAAAGGCAATGGGGTGTACAGAACAAACAGCAGATTGACAGTATAGATGATTAGAACGACAAACTTACAGAGTGTAAATATATGAAAAACATAACCTGGGAAGTACAGCAAGCAGCTGACAGGTGGCGTCAACATATAGGGACCCCCCTCCGGCCCAGAGAGGTTATAATGACTTTCATGAAAAGTCACCTAAGCAAGCACGCTGAACTCAGATAGTAATCTTAACTTATAATATTTTAGTTTAATTTAACTCACTTTTCATAAAATGCACATCTTGCTAGTTTTTATTAAGTTAGCGATAACTGCGGTGTGAAACAATCAAGTAGAGTTGAAATAAATGAGGCAATGACACTGCCTGACCAGTGGGAGGCAGTAATTCACAAAAATCTGACAACTTTTAGTAAGGTGTTAGCAAGGTCATAAAAGTGTATATTAATAGGGTCAAAGCATCCTGTTGCAAATCATAAACCCAGTGCAATTGACCAATGACCTTTTTTCTACTCTTGGAAAATCCTCTGCTGATATTTGCTAAGTACAGATAGAGGATTACATCTTCAAAAGTGCATTGCTGCAAGTAAAATATATTGCATGTTTATGCAGTACAGTGTAAAGATTATTTTACATTATGTGGGACGGATCTGAGCACTAGATAATTACTGCTAATTGACAAAAGATGGAAATGCTATAGTATGTAATAACATAATATTATGCTATAGTGTAGTACGGTTACAATAGTAATGCACCTTCATTGGTTGTGGGGGGAGGGGCGTGGTTATTAATCCATGGATGAAAACGATGACATACGCTTGGAATAATAAAGTTACACAACAATACCTGATCTTTTTAAGGCAACGGGTTTGCCTGGTTAAAGCAAGTAAATCGGGCTGTTGTTAAAGTGATGTTGAACGTTGAAGGCGATATCAAGTACATGTTTAACATCTGTACACTCATTTTGTAGCTGTAAGTGTGCAGTGCTACACTTATTATGAAATATAATTAGAAAATAAGGTAAACTAATAAAGAATTTACAGTGTGGGTTGTGTTGGATCCTCCACGATCCAACATTTACATATTCTTAGAGCGTCTCCCACTAAAATCCAACTGAGGGCAAACAGATGGTGGGCACCATGGAGCGATTTGCCCGTCACAATATTTTAGGTGTTAAAAAATAAGCAGGAACCTGGATGTTCCCGTCCCTGTGAAACAGACAGTGGTGCAGTCGAACACAGTTCCTGACCTGCCTGCTTTCCTGCATTGTCTAACGTTCCTGAAGGGCTTCAGCTTTCTCCCTTTCACTCTCCGTCTTTGCCTTTCTGCATCTTTGCACTAAGAGGAACACAATAGCTGCTATTCTGAGCCCCTCGGTGAAACACTGTGCATTTCAGCCCGTGCAGCATTCAGGTTGTCCTAATACTGATGAATTAACAAGAGGAAAAAAAAAACAGGATGCCAGTGAAGTCTGCTAGAATAATGGCATTCCTGTTGTCTCATGTCGGTAAACGGGTCGGTTTGCTGGCGTCTCGGCAGGATGATAGAAAAAGGAGCGTGTGTGGTGACGAGGCTCGTGATATCTCCCTGTTTCCCCACGCACACGTGCCTGAGTACACAGATAACACATCTCGGTCCAGCTGTCCGCCATGACATTGACTTCTGTTTTTGCAACAAATAATATCATGAGAAATTCCAAACACTGGCTCATTGACGGACTAGGAACAATACGACCACCAGAGGTTTTTTGGTTTTGCTTGTTTTGAGTTTTTGGTCATTTCACATTTAGTTTTGGTGAGTGTTGTGTGTTTGAAGTCATTATCTGTCCATTTGTGGATGCTTGTGTCTGTTTTTGGTCATGTTGTGCTTTATTGTGCCAGGACGGCATGTGAATAAATGAGCTCTTTTAGCTAAGACACAAGAGGCTTTTTTCACTCTTGAAATACTTGTGTCCATAATTGTGAGTAATACAATAAGTGAGCACCACCGCATTTGACATCATTTAAAAACCCATCAAAGCAAAAGTGGTTTAATAAAAAAACCTTGTAAAGTGCAGAGCCACTTTACAAGATGTGCGGCGATTTTACACATTGTTTGAATGTCTTCCCTTGATTTTATTTATTTTATTACAGGAAGAGCTTTATATTTATTATGACACAGGGTTTATCCATAGGTTTTAAAATTCTACCTGTACACACTGTATCTCATTGGTGAACGTGTCCTCGTTTAAATCTTGCTAAAGCTTAGCGAAACCTCACTAAACACCGACAAACCAACAAAGGCACAACAATCAGCTTTCATTAATTCAGCATGTCCAAAGGGAAGAAGGTGAGTTACTCCGCGGTGCTTCATAAACCTCTACAGCTCGTGGTCTTACTGTGGAGTTTGCACCTGGTCTGTTCTCAGCAGGTAACACCTCCCACGGTTTGGCTGTCTGAAATCCATCCAGCCCCGCAGAGGTGGAGCGGCACAATGCCAAAGCACGTGGCCACAATACAGGGGCACCGATTCACCCGCGTACTGACATGAGTATTTCTTTAAAGAGCCCACAAATCCTGGCGATATCTGTGGTATCTGTCTGTCTGCAGGGAAAAAAACAAACTCTGAAACCCACATTGGCTGCCACATCGAAATCTAGCAGACAATATAAGCTTCAGCGGTTAACATACATAACATTTATAGTATAATCAAATGCAATTTGTCTGCCACAGATGAAAATTGCACTCTGCCTTGCCATGTAATTAAAACACCTCTCTGTATTTCTCTTTTATGTGTACTGCAATTACGGCGTTGACATTGCTGATTAGAGATTCTTAACTCGGCAGGAGAGCTCTATTAGAGGCCCGTGGAAGGCACGTTTAAATGACGGCCTTCTAATTATTGACAAGGTGAGTATTTACATCAGCCAGACACAAGGAGGACTCAGGAAATTAAAAATGAGATGGCCAGCAAAGTGCAGTGTCATTAGAGTAAATAAGGGGTTGAGGGACGGCACGGTGGTGAAGTGGTTAGCGCTGCTGTCCCAGCTAAAAGGTCCCCAGTTCAAATCTACCTGCTGGCTGCAGCCTTTCTGTGTGGAGGGTTTTTCCCCCACACTCCAAAGACACGTCTGTTAGATTAAATGGTGGCTGTAATGTGAGCGTGGTTGTCTGTCTGTCTGTGTGCGTCTCTCCGTGTCGACACTGAGATGTGGAGACCCGTCCAGGGTGGACCCCGCCTCTAGCCCAGCGTCAGCTGGCATAGTCTCCAAACCCCCGTGAACAGGGACAGGATACGCAGTTACAGTTAATGAATAGATGCATGTTTTTGTTTTTTTTTTTTTGCTCTGGCACATTTTTATAAACAGGAAAGACATCTAACCACATGCTTACAGTCATGCTGAGCCTTGTCTCAATAACACCAAACCGTGCTCAGTACTAAGCTGTTTCCCTGCATTCATAAGTGTGCTGTATTGTTTCATATACTAGGAAGTCACTAAATATGTGAGAAACCAGCATATTTCTTTTTAAATTTATGATTTTCTTTGTATGTAAAGTTCTGCAACAGAGCCATAATTTCCAAACAGATATAGTGGACTTTAAAAACACTGCAAGTTTTCCTGTGTAAAGATTGATAAGTGAACTTAAACTGAAGTACAGAGTAGTACCTCAAAGCTGTGATTAGTCTCGACTTGGGGTGGGCGCTCAAGGCTCAGATAATTGGTTCTACTGGTTCTGATGATGTTGAACTCACTATGGTAATGGCTGAGATCAGGAATCAATTTCAAACAGGCCCAACAGTGACAGGCCTGAGGGGCAGAGAGGTAAGAGGGGGGCCAAGCCCCATACTGTGCAAAATTACCACTCACTATAATTGTTGTTTGAAAGTCACAAAGCTCCACTGAAATACACAAAATAGCAAAGAAAGGAGAAAAGACTTAAACAGATTTACAACAAGAAGCAAAAAATACAACCAAAAACAAGCCAACACATGCACACAGTGATGTAAGATAGACACAGTTTGCCGTTCTCTTCCAGGTTGAGTCTCCTAGAATGGGAGGGGGCTTTTTATTTTAATATTTTGATAGCTGAGACAACCAAATGTAAGTCTTGTTGGCTTTGTGAACAAGCCAACAAGACAGATTTAGTTTATTTGGAGGGGACGTCATTCCTCACTACACAACAGTGTCCATAACTGATGTTCACAAACAAATCTGGTTTGTAATTTCAAATTTTCAATTAAACAAGCAGCATTCAAAGCTAAACTTAAAAAGTTGAAACAGTTGTTAGCATGTTATGTTTCTTTGTTTTATTATTATTTTAAAATGTATTATTTAAAACAACTAATATGCTTCTTCAGGACTGTGTGTGATTAACTGTTTTGATAACAAGACTTAATAACTTGTGTAACGTATGTCATACAGGACTTTCCACCTGGCTCACATCGTCTTCAGTCATCGTTTGTTAACTCTCCCCCCCAAAGGAATGAAGGTGCATCACTATCGTAACCGTACTACACTATAGCACAATATTAAGTTAGACACTAATATGTAATTATATGTGAAAACATTAACGGAATATGGCAGAAATATCTATTTATTTGGAAGCAAATTGACCGTACTTCCACTTAATATTCCAAATGCCATAATCGGACTTCACATGCTCCAGGAATTATGTTCATGAATTAGTCCCTGCGCCGTTCTGTGGAGCAGTGGCGTCACTCCGTCCGTCATTGTTTCACTGAGGGTAAAATGGCCCGTAGCCGTCGATTAGAAACTGTCCTGGATGTTTTCTTGACTGCAGGGTTTTGCAGAGACCCTGTCACCACCAAAGAACTGCTGCTGGCCAGGATCTCCACTTGTCCCCAGCAAAATGTCACAGTAGCGGTTCCGACGTCTGAAGTGTACATGAGCAGAACAAACCAAGTCCATCTCCAAGCCGGCACGCCTCATTACTCTCCCTTTACCAGAGGAGGCGCCACCTGCTGCCTCGTCAAGGTTTCAGAGTCCTTTCCTGTCCGGCTAGCACCAAAACTGCAGAGAAGTGGCCAATTCCCGTCCTACCTCCACGCTCTCTCTCTGTTTTCCTCCTAGCCTCTGACAGACGTTGGCCATGGTTGCCAGGACTGCTGACAGGAGTCCGGGGTAAGTGTCAGATTTAGCCACAGTTGGAGCGGGTGGAGAGATGGAGGGAGTGATGGCAGGAGGCAGGGATAGGAGGATTATTAGATTCCTTTGCCAAAAGCCCCTCTTTTTGGTGTCTTGGCGTCAGAAGTGTTGATTTCGGCGGCGGCCCACGGTGATGACACCGTGGTTGGCCTCTAGCGTCACTGTGGCCCCGCACCACCTGCAGATTACAACGATCAGGAGCCGCAGTAAGACAGAGACCGGCTGCAGACGCGTGAAGCCGTTCAAAGTGGCACTTTAGTTTCAAGCATGGCATAGACACAATGCAGGCGAGCACTTCATTTTTCCTCCCCAAGGTAAAAATGGGCCAAGCAGGTCGGTACTGGATTGAACATTTTAAAAACAAAAAGTTAAAATTTACAACTTCCTGTGCGGATTTAATTGCGGTTGACCAGCTGTTTCGACCTAGTCAGGCGTAATTATATCAGCTCAGTTTGAAGACGCAGCTCTGCAGCCAAGTACCACCTCTGCAGGCACGCTGACTTTAACCTGACTTTGGCTCCTTTTCCCATAACTACAAGCGGTAACCATAGCGACTGAGGACTGACTCTCTATTCTCACATCTGCCGAACGAGGGATATCATATGCACGGCAACTTTCAGAATGTCAGCACAAATTTAGCAGCAGCTAAATGGTTTGTTGAAGAGAACAAAGCGTCCAACTTAAAGGACGCGCGGCTTCTCTCCTGCACAGTCTGGTGCTTTACTGTTTGGTATGTTTAGGAGTGTCTGCGACTTCACAAACACGCTGTCGGTGTGAAGTCTGAAGCTCGGCCTCAAAGCCGTGCGGCTAACAAAAGGTTTATCTGTATGCACTGTTACTCTCTCCTTGAGCTCGAGTTTCAAACTTCAGAGCCAGGACGTCTTTCTGAAGTGGTCACCGTGGCCGTTCCCCGGGGACTGGCTTGGAAAGCATCATTAACAGCGACGAGAAATTAAATTCGGTTTTATGGTTTTTCCACTTTGACATAGACTATTCTGACTTTTGCGGTGATGAAGGGAAATGTCATTTGGAGGCAGCAATGTTCTCATTAAGGTCTTTAAGCGAGAGACATTTTCAGGACAAAGTGTGCTGCGCTGCATGAACCGTGCAGCACTTTGTCTCATGATTATACTTAATGTTTTCAGATGTGCAACCGTGTTTCATAAATGAGGAAAAAAATACTGTAAATATGTTTTTTTTTTTCCCAGCTCAAACACAAAGGAAATGGCTCTGAAGTGAAACAATGAAGCATATTTTTATGCAAATACCGTCCAATTCAGTCCTTTCAGAAACAATGCACACGTGTATATATGTGTAGCATATAGTCTGGATGACCACATCTTTTTTGCCAAGAATGTTATTACTGCATCTTTCACTTGTCTGTGGTTTTACGGGTCAGCAGGGACACTAAGAAAAGTTTTCGTATGAATTCATCTTGCAGTAAAAATATAATGTGACCACGGAAATAGTTTCCTGTTATGTCCGTATTTATTTCTTTTATGCATTGATATGCTTTATGTTGTGGGTATGTGCACATTTTCCGTCTGTGCGTTTACTGAAAAATGTGCCTCAAGTGGTTTATTGGGAGTGTTGTGTCATTCGGACTATAGATACAGAACCCGAGGCATTAAAGTTTATTGAATTGACTTTTTGGTTTCTCTCTTTACCATCCTGCAGGCCGCTGGCCACTGTCCAGCACTACTCGGTGTAAAGCCTTTGGCTGAACTCAGGCAACAGTTTTCTCAAAAGTCAACATTTATTTTATCTTACTATGATATGGTTCGGTCTCCATGGAAACTGGAGATTTTTTTTTTCCCCGACGCTGAATCCACTGGAGGTGGTGCGGCACATCATGTCTAAGGAATAGAATAATTTTAAGAACTACTGTATGTGCCCACTGCTGTGTATGGGAGGCTGTGGGGGTTGAGAGACAGAGGAAAAAATAGTCCAAAGTTTTCAAATCCTTTATGCATACATGCATGCTGTATGGTCACAGGTGACCTGTGCATATGAAAAAAAAACTGATACATAAATCACAAAATCTAAGCATGTTTGGAACCTTAAACACCTTAAATACATCCATAAATTCTATTAAGCGATCCAGTTTAATCCTTAACCCCAACCTTCCACTAACCCAAGCTTTGTCTTAATACGACATAAACTGTGTCTAAATTCAATTCACTTTCAGAAACAATGATCAGAAATTCCCCAACTTTCTATTCTTGTCCTCAGATGTGTAGTTCTTAACAGTCTACAAATACACACACACACACACACACACAGATTCCACTGCCAAGTTTCTCCGAGTTTAAGTGGTTACCATAGATACCACATGGTGAGGCTCATGAAGTACAGTGGGTCTGTCTCACGTGGGAGATCTTGTGTATTTATAGCAGCACTGTGGCGTGGCCAGAAATGAGTTTAGACAATACACTTTTTTGGGTGATAACGAGCAGTGAAATGCTGTAAGAGGTTCTGTGCAGTCCAGTGTTCTAGTATGTGAGGCTTTGAATTGTCCATGTGTACAGTGCTTCAGTGTTCTGTATTAAAAATAATACACTGGAAGTGCCCACGGTGCTGAATCTATAGAAAACCGTTCAATATCGACATCTCGAGCTGCTTCCTTCTGCTCCGGCTCTTCAATTTGTGCAGCTTTTTTTTTTTCCATCACTTTGTGTTCTTCTGCGTGTCAGCACCTGCCCATATTCATAAAGATAATGCACTGAGCATACAGCTTATCTAAACACCCCCCCAACTCCAATTCCTGCCATTGGAGAGCGCCTCTTCCCGCAGAAGGTCAACTAGTTTTGGAAACTTTCTGTCAATAATCTGCTAGCTCTGCACCCTGCTGCTTCACAGGCTGCGATACGTTTTACGGGCAATCAAATGCAAAGTACATATCATGACATATTTAATTAAATCCTATTTTGTTGAATAATGAACCAATTAACAAACTCCTACTGAAGGCTCCTTTTCTTTCATCTAAACACGTCGGATTTCGAAGAATGTTCCGTTATCTTCCCAAAGTAATTGTACTTCCTAAATTGACGTAATTGAATTGCTATCCACCCCGGCATACGAGGTGTATTGTTCTCATGGAATGAAGCTTACCTAATTGCAATCCATCATAATCACTGTGCCTTTTTCATCTCAATTCAGACCTTAAGTCTAATGAATGGTTCAGTGATTGCATATTGTGGCAATATTGTCCATTAAATATAATGACCTCCCATTATTTAACACTGCTCGCTTGACATGGGCTTTAAAAGCTAACGACCAATTACAGAGAAGGTCTGAATTGAGCCAGACAGCATAGAGAATGAGATGTCAGAGAGTGTTGTCTAAGGCATGCTAATCAATAAGACAGGTAAAAGGATTAACCCGAGCCGACTTTTATTACTTTTGCCGACGTCAGGTTGCAGGGTTAATATCTGTTTCAGGCAATTATCTGCATTTACATGGCTTCCGATTCAACCGGTCCAACCATTCGCCTCTGTCCTCTCTGCGGCACTTAATACGAATGTCCTGTGACTGACAGGGGGGCCACGCTTAGTCTCCGGGCAGACAGCCGTCCAGTCCATAAAGACCGGATCATGTTACCTTTTAATGTCAGTCATCCGGCCTCTTAGGAGATGCATCAAGTGACACAGCACACGACCACAGCTTTCCCCCTGCATTTATGGGACAATGTTAGACAAGACGGAGAGATGCCTGAATGCACACGTGCATGCAAAGCATCCCCCTTTAGTGGCTGCAGACCCCTCTTAGTGCAACTTATTAATTCAGCATTGTACTATGCAAATGTTTTGTGCATACTGAATAGACTCTTGTGATAGATGAAATGCCTAAAAGCAGAGTGAAATGTGTGTGTGTGTGTGTGTGTGTGTGTGTGGCCAGTGAATGATACTCAAAGCGACCAGTTACAGAGCTGGATTAAAGAGCAATGGCTCTTGTCTGTCAAATGAGTGTGTGTGTGTGTGTGTGTGTGTGAGAGAGAGAGAGAGAGAGTGTGTGTGTGTGTGTGAGAGTGAGTACAGAACGCACATGGGCCACTGCTGGCTGCTGATGCCACGACCCGCACACTCCCACCCGTGAGGAATAACGAAAATCACTTGGTGTCCCGGCTCAGCGTGTCCGTCACGGTCAGCGTGGTCACGTGAGTTGACCTTGCGGTTGACGCGATCGAGTTGGTTGCTCCACTCGTGTTGGGACGAGCGTCGACTGGCAAGTGAAGAGAAGAAAAAAACTGTATCACTGCAACTGCTTCCAACACAAAGCTACTTCCGTGCCCTGTATGTCACGGCTACGTCTGCTGCTGCTTTCCCACCTTACTGCTATAAAATAAATTCATCTTGCACACGCCACTTCAGCTCCTACTGGTGCTACTACTTCCCTTTCTTCTGCTACCAAACCTCATGGATGGTGGGTTGGAGAGCACACAGAGGAAAAAATATATCAAAAGATGTTTGTTGTGTGATCGTCTGTCCTCCCAGCAAGGTTACAGGTAGATGTTCTGCTCGTGAACAACATGCCAACTAATTCCTCTGTAACAGGCTGTGACTTCACTGACTGTTGGGAATGTGTGAAAATGCAAATTCTACTTAGATTTTTAAAAACTTCCACTTCTGCATAACCTACATTTTTTACCACATGTATCGGTGCTAACCAGAGGCTTTTAGCTCCTTTCCATTCATCAGCTACGTTACAGTCATGTCAAACCTGAAAGTGATCCGCTGTTGTTTGCATATGATTAAAATCATATTTTGAGATCATTATATAACTTGCATCATAAGCACAAAGAGACCAGAACTGAAGGATTATGTTGCATAATCAGTCTCCACATTTTAATGCTGTCAGAATTATATCCTATATTTTTTTCCCCCCCTCTAATGAATTATTGATAACATGCCTATGATGGCACTTGTAATGAAAAAATAATGCTGTGCTGAAATAAGGAATTCTACTTCATTGATCAGTGGAGACTTAACATAGAGAAGATTTTGAGTGGAGTTGGAATTTTCTGTTTCCAGTCTGAAGTTTAGGTTAAGTGAAGTCAGGGGAATGGTTATGTATGTATATCCTTTAAGTCCCAAAGGATCACACACTGCTGTCGTTTTTGTCTTCAAGTTTAAAATTCAAAAAAATCTACTTTTGTGCTTGGCCAGCAATCATTTGCCTTTCTCTGTTGCCGCGGTGCCATAACCCATCAGCTGATGGCCGTGCACACTGCTAGACGTGCCGCTGCAAACTCAACTGCACTGAGCACCAGTGGAAATGATGCAATGTCTTGAACTGTGTTTGTGCAACAGGGATAAACTCCCGTCAGCCCAGTAGGAATCTCTGACTTTGACAGCGTGGTGTTTTCCCCTTGCTCTTGGTCTATGGATATTGTGACTTTGAAGCTGCACTAAATGCATCTACCACCCACTCCACTCAACCATCCAACCACTATATGAATCACAGTTCATCATGCTTTATCTCTAGTAGCAATTTTCTCTCTTTGCATGTCCAAACCGTGTGTTTTCACACACACACACACACACAGGGGCAACAGAAGCTTAGAAGTAGGAAGAAGAATGAAGTCATTTAAATACTCTACTGTATTCAACATAAGGTCACTGCTTGTGATCACTGTTTGCTCAGGATTTCTTCCTCCACGTCTTCCTCCCTTTGCTCTGTTGCTGTTTCAATCCACCGAGCTTCATTTCCACTCTCATTATTCCCATCAGACAGAAACATTTACCACACACCCAAAAAAATTACGCGTGAGACCAGTGCAGCTCCTGTAAAATTCCTTGATCAGTTAATGGTGATGCCTCCCCCCCCTCCCTCGTCCTCCCCCCCTCGTCCCTCCTCTTCACTCTCTTAAAAACTCTTCAGGTTTTTCCAACTGAGCGATTCAGGCTGAGGCGGGCGCAACCGCACTAGCGCTGAAGTCAAGTCGTGCTGGACTGGCGCGGCGTCCTCGCACCCGCTCGCCACTGACAGCCGATCCAAGCCGCGTCTCCTTCGCGCTCTGAAAGGATGGAATATGCTGGTTTCAAAAGTTGACCCGGGATTTCGAGTTGTGGACTGTTTGCGAGGCATGGCTTTCATTTTCACTTGCTTATTTCTGTCATGGTGAGTGTGCCAACTCTTCTCTCCTCGCATCGGACTTTTACGCACGACAGCCAAACGCGGTGGATAGATGCGCGTCTGAGGAACTCTTTGTCATCAGCTGCTTTTGAATGTGTTGAAATGATTTTGTCATCAGTGCGTGTGTTCTTTCCCTACAGTGCGAACAGCGTTTGGGGAAATCAGCACGGTGACACCAGCATCTACTTGGATAACATAACGCGGATCCTGGATCGATTACTGGACGGTTATGACAACAGGCTGCGACCTGGATTTGGAGGTATGTCCATCCCCGTGCCAGGTTTGATATCATATCACCTCATAAATGCTTGAATCGATGCTCTTTTTTTCCCAGAAGGTAAAGTTTTACTCCAGTGTCCAGTTATATTCAATTAGTTTAATGTGTTAAATGTTAAATATTACAGCTTCTTTTCATATGTACATGGATGTCAAAATCACCAGGGAATCACTGGAAAGTTTTGGAATCGGTTTAGAATCAGTTTATTTAATTTCCAATAATCTTTCTACTCTATGTACAGACTAAACACTATATATATATATTCACTTTTTGCAGCTTTATATTTTAAAAAAAACTCAAAATGTCTGATTCAAAGTTGTTGCTTGTGTCTGCATCAACGTAACTGCTGATCCTTGTGCTGTAGGCCCAGTCACCGAGGTCAAAACGGACATCTTCGTCACCAGCTTTGGACCTGTCTCAGATGTGGAGATGGTACGTACCACACAGGCAACTTAAGATGTGGACATCTGCCCGATCACTTGTTAGTAACTTGCCATCGTTTTGTAAACAATAGGGAATATGTGCAGTTCTCTCTGGAGCTCAGTCCACGCAGCTTCAAGTCACGGTCCTCCTAGTCTTCTTTATTCCAGCATTTGGGCAGGATGTCATTAGTGCAGCTTAGGATTTTAATCTGGTTGACAATCCCCCCCCCCCGCATCAGAGAGGGAGAGTGACGTTGCTGATGTTGAGATGGGATAGGCTCAACGCGGTATGAATGTTGAACTGTACGTCGTCCAGGCTGGAGGCTTTAGATACTGTTCACCGAAGCCTGCTCCCACTGCCATGTGATATGCTGGTGGTGGTTCTATGGCAGATCGAGCATCATGTGAAAGCACCAAGAATGGGATTGTAATGCAGATATCGTGTTGACTTTTAGATTAAATAAATATATTCATATTCATTCGTATATTATCCATCAATGAATTGACTTCTTTTCCTGCTGCTCCATAAAATGTAATGTATACGATAAAATAACTTTAAAGCATTGACAAAAAATATATTTAAAAAAACTGACATCAGGTAAAATTGCACAAGAAAAATCATTTTATGACACAACTTCTAACCCACGGTGGGAAGTTGCCCGGATGGGACAAATATCATCTTGGTGATATTATGAGGAAATTACAGTCTGTGTTATTAGCATGTTAAAAACAAACAAACAAATAAACCAAAGGAACAACAGCTAGATTTCTTGATTATACAATTTAAAAATAAATGCAAAAGCTGACTTTAAGATTTCTCTGCACTGGCAGCAATAGTAGAACAGTCCCAAAATGGAACAAAATCACGCTGCCAGACACGTTGCCAGGACTCTATCCAGCAGGTTCCAAAGAAACCGTGGCTGACAAACCCATCTGCCATCCTCTCTGGGGGTAGTGGAGATAGTAGCAGCAGGAGCAGAAGCAGCACCAGAAGTAGGAGTGGTGGTAGTGGTAGTAAATAAATCCGTAACCCAGAGTCTGTCCGCCGTCCAGGAATACACCATGGACGTGTTCTTTCGTCAGACGTGGATCGACGAGCGGCTGAAATTTGAGGGGCCCATCGAGATCCTGCGGCTCAACAACCTGATGGTCAGCAAGATCTGGACGCCGGACACTTTTTTCCGGAATGGCAAGAGGTCGATCTCTCACAACATGACCACCCCCAACAAGCTGTTCCGCATCATGCAGAACGGAACTATCCTCTACACCATGAGGTAACAGTGCTGGACAGTGCGCGCCAAACCCGGCCAAGACCGGAATAGAGCACAGACCTGGAAATCAAATCAAACAAACAGGCATCCAAGAATATGCACAGGCATGAAAGAAATGAAGAGTGCCATTCCAAAAAAAAAAAAAAAAAAAAAAAAGTGCCATCTGATACTGCAAACAGGCCTGGAAAGGCATTCAAACAAACATGACTCCAGTTTTTGTTCCAAAAGGAGATACAGTATTTAGCATGAAAAAATGCCTCCAGAGTTACTGCTGGCACACAAACAGATTTTCATTTTGAAAATAACTAGATTATCTAAGCCGATCAACGCTCCTTTAAAACACTTCATGACTGAGTTTAGGAGCTTTATTTAATCCATACTGCGTACACTATCGAAAATTACCTTGTCTGCTTAGTTATCTTTGCGAGAAGTAAACTTTCCCAGCCAGCATGACATAATTCCTGAACAAAAATGCAAAAATGTCATAATCTCGACCTCGTAGTGGATGTTTGTTTTCATGTGTCAGCCATTGTGCTTCATGGCACCACATGCTCTGGATCAGTGCATCCAATGTGAATCAACCCTTCTCTCCATTCTGACAGATTAACCATAAACGCCGAGTGCCCCATGCGTCTGATGAACTTCCCAATGGACGGTCATACCTGCCCGCTCAAGTTTGGGAGCTGTGAGTTTCAGTTTTGTTTTTTGTAAGTTAAACCTGACAGATGGCGTCTCTCACAAACGATCAGCCCGTCACCGTGTAGCCGACTGCCCGACAGGAAATGTTCAGAGGTTCCAATATGAAGCGTCACGTCACTTTGTGATGCAGCCCACAATTTGCTGATTACTTGCTGACGCACACACGTAGGTAAGGTGGGAGGAAGCGAACCCGTGGAGAACGCCAGGTGGCCATTCTATGGGCTGCAGCACTGGGCACCAAACCTGAAGGTTGCACCCAACACAACTCGTCATCACTCTCTAATCCAAAATGCATGTTTCACGAGTGTGTAGAAGGAAATAAACCACACCTGCTGCAGGTCTTTTTATTTTTTGTCTCTACTTCACTTTATGGTTTTGCAGTAAAGGCAAGTTGACAAATTGGTGCAAAACTATAATAATTCTAAAGCAAATACAGCAAACTGCAAACAATTAGAATCAAACACTCTAGGCGGCGGTTTATTAAACACACATAATCTTTATTGTGCAAGAGTGTTAAATTATATTTTTAATTTGCAGGCAAAAATACAGTTTCTACATAGCGCTCGGCTCTCTCCTCATTTCCTTTTCATAGACACAGCAAGTGCGAGGCTGTTTGTGTCATTTTTTCTGTGTTACCAAACAAGCTGTTGCCGAAGTTCCTCGATTAATACGGGTGAAATGTAAAGAAAAGTTGTAAAACCGTCTGTGAAAGGATCCAAACATGAATTCTGCAGGGTGTGTTGCAGTCTCATTATTTTCTATCATCAATGACACTCGTGGTTTACACCAATTAGCCACAGCATTAACACCAGCAGGTGGTATTAAGGTTGTGACTGATGGGTGTATATTTAAACCCACCCGCTTCAATGCTTGTCGCGTTTTTCAGAACATACTTGCAGAAATAAGGATAATCTTTGAGTTGCTCAGTTGTTTCTTATCTCTGAGAGTGCACACTAATAATTAAAGCCGCAACATGAATTTTAAGCTTCCTCTAGCATGAGACTCAGGAGTAATCCACTCTGCTACGCCCAGCTGTCCCTCTGCCTGCTCTGCTTTACTCTTCTACGTCTGCTGAAATTCTCAGACAAAAATGTTATTACCAGTGTTTTTCTGTGAGCTGTGGGCTAAACTGTGCACAAGTTTCTCAAAAGACACAAAAGGCCACTCTTCGAACGAGTTTTAACAAGCTTCTGCACCCATCTTGTGTAGATGCTTACCCCATCAGCGAGATTGTGTACACGTGGAAGAAAGGTCCTCTTTCCTCCGTGGAGGTGCCGCAGGAATCATCCAGTCTGCTGCAGTACGACCTCATCGGTCAAACGGTGTCGAGCGAGAGGCTAAAGTCCAACACAGGTGAGCAAATAGTCTTTAGACTGTGCTCAGGCTGAATTCAGCCCCGTGTGCTGCACTGAATGTGTTTTCCAGCCTTTTTCACAGCTCGGAGCTCTGTGATTTAGTGCAATCTACAGCGACATCATTTTTTCTTTTTAATGATTGTGAACTATACATTTTACACTTACCGTCGCAGGTGAATATGTCATCATGACCGTCCACTTCCACCTGCAAAGGAAAATGGGCTTCTTCCTGATTCAGACCTACATCCCCTGTATTATGACAGTCATCCTTGCCCAAGTCTCTTTTTGGATCAACAAGGAATCGGTTCCAGCCCGGACTGTCTTCGGTAAGATTTCTTTTTTTTTCTAAATTCGCTGTGTGAACTTCAGTGGGAGTTTCAAGTTGTTTCTCAACATCTTCAGATGTATAGAGAAGTGATGGTGAATACCTGAGGAGCTAAATTATGAATTCCTTAAAGGATAACTTTGGATATTTTCTGGATTAAGGGAGTTTTAATAATCCACAGACACTGAATATAGCAGGGAATCGGTGTCCGACCTGGATTAGTTTCTTCTTCTGTGCTGTAGCATTTCGATGAATGAAACCATTAAAAACACTTCAGGTAGACGCATCGTTCCACTGGGTGACATGATTTTGTTTGTCTTTATGTGGATTGTTGAAACTATGGTTCATTTAAAAATAAGATGCTGCATTATGATGTGGAGTCTTACATATTGTTATGGATCTTAGAAACATATGCAGTGTGTAACATTATCAAGTGTTTGTTCATTGCTCTGAAACTCAACTTTATTTTCCTCAAGTATCTAAAACTGAAATGTAAATTCTCCAGAATTATCGATTCACCTCCCACTCCTCGACCCCAGTGTGACTCTAGCTCTGCAAACTTTGAGCAAGTGTACATTCTGCTCTCTGATTGGTTTAATCTGCACGGAGTTGTTTTTAAAATCCAACCTCCTGCAGAAGAACAAAGACCGACCCAGCCGCCGCGTTATGTTTTAACGTTTTTCATTATCTCGCTTCCTCCTCCGCTGTAGCCGAGCTGAATTAATAGGAAATAAATGCACTTTTTGAAATCGGTCATGGAAGTTCCAGAGAGGGGGAGGATGTTTACTTGGCCTTTTTCCGAGCCCTTGCAGGTTCGGCTCGCTCACATTACATCATGTCACCAAACTCGAGCCTCGGGATCAGA
Organism: Channa striata; assembly: GCA_033026295.1. Taxonomy (NCBI): domain Eukaryota; kingdom Metazoa; phylum Chordata; class Actinopteri; order Anabantiformes; family Channidae; genus Channa; species Channa striata. The sequence goes on from CM065182.1 coordinate 4,776,307, forward strand.
GAGGGTGAGAGACAGTGAATAAGGACAAGGAGGGACGGCAAGAGACAGACACAAAAGCAAAGAGACGTGAAAATTGGTGAAAGTGTGCGGACTTTTCCACGCTTTTAATTCACCTTAATGTAACATTTCTGCCGGCTTTGATTATGATTGTTGTTCTGTGGTCGGCACTTGTCTTTGGAAGTGAGCCCGAACTCCTACAGGTCTGAAAACATCCCAGTCACCTCTGTGGCAACTCAGCAAATCCTCCTCATCACTCCATCAGTTCTGGTTATGAGATAAAACTGGTTCAAATGCTTGTTCTCTGCATCAGTATCTGCACTGCTGCATCACTGCATGTTGGTTTGTGTTCAAACAGAAAAGGGTTGGTGGTTGGTGTCAGTTGGTGGAATGGCCACCCATTGAATGTAGGCCGGACCGAAGCCTGATAAAAATTTGGGGGGGAATGCATTCGGACGGGCATCGGGCGTGAAAATCTGTGCCAAATCTGTGGACCATATGATCCACCGTGGCAATAACAAAAAAGAAGAAATACTCAATGCAGGCTGGTTTCATTGCAACTATTAGTTAATTTTAGTTGCATATTTTGGAGTAGAACACACGATCTGGCTTCAAAGCAATGGTAAGAGGAAATTTTGTGGATGTCGTTGATCATGCATCTGAGATACCAAGCAGAAACGGAGGCAGAAGAGATAAAGTGCTGTGGATTTTGCCATGTGAACGTCCTCCATGACAGTATATTAAGCCATAGCATGTAGTGCACTGGATTGTCAACAGCCTCTCTAAGAGCTGGAAATCCCTCGAGCACAAGTCTCACAGACTTAATTGAGTGTGGCCTAATTTGTACCTTGCTTTTTTTTTCTCCCATAAAAGCACATAAATGCCCCGGGCGTTTCATTTCTATCCTGTCTTTCTACTTCATCCCCCTCCCTCCTACACTCGTCCTTCCTTTCACTTTTCTTTCTCTTGCCTCTCCCTCCCACCCTGACAGGCATTCATCCCGTACCCCTCCCTGCTGAAATCATTTAACTAGCGCTTAAGATTGGGACTGTCAGCAGCGGTTAGCAATCGAAGGAGGACGTTACCTTTCTCCGTGGAAGTGATGTGCGGAAAAATGCTCCTGAGACATTATTAGGGACATTAAATCCCCCATAAGTTCCCAGGCTGCTAATGAAATGTGCACAACTACAGAGCACATTTGGTAAAAGCCTCGGACAGCAGTGTTCAATGACCCCTTCTCCCTGCTTGCTTTAGTTTGATGAAAGTGAATTAGATATGTACTTTGTTAATGGGCCATTAAAAGAGATGTTCATTGTCAGCATCTTTGTCTGACTTAATCAGGACGGAATTTGGCCAAGGCAGACGGAAATCCGGTTCCTGTGATTAAGAGGTGGACTTCTAGGTGTAAAACTCTACTTCATAGTCATTTTTCCAAAAATGTGGTTAGAAAACTTTTGTTTAGATCCAAAGTTACTGCATTTCAAACTGGAGCCAAGATAATGATTAGCCTCAGATCTGCGCCCGACTTTTCTGCAAGAAAGTGTACTGTAGTGTTCACAGTCTTCCACACAGAGATTTCTTCCTTTATTCTATTATTTATTTATTTGGTTGTTTTTTTTTATGATTTCAACCGTAGCCTGTATTGCAAAACAAACACATATTAGCAAATGCGTCGTGGCTTTAGCCTGTTCATTTCCCCGTGTGCCAGTGCGGGGCCACGGGTTAGTCTGCTTACGGACAGATTAGCATTCCCTCAAGTGACTTTTTGGCAAGTCTCACTCAGTCCAAGTGCCACATGGCCTGACATTCTAGTTAGACGCCATGAAACAGATCTGCAGCCATGTGGCAACGATTGGGAACGCTTCCTGTGTACACCCACGGATGCTTTGTCATTATCTTATTATTTTTGTTGAGTGACCAAATTAAAAAAATATATATATTACATATAGTAATTTGTATAAAATGACATACTGGGGTGTTACATGCATTATTATAATTAGTATGATTATTTGAGACATCATTAGTTGCTTAAAGCACGCCTTCACTGATATGGAACTTGTACATTAAACTTCCCTCTGACTTCCTGTCTCTCCTCTTCGAGCTGAAATGACGACGTCACCTGGAGGAACGTTTAGTTCAGATTATGTCATTTCATCGCTCCCACTATGGAGGTTATAATTATGGTCAACCTGTTTTTCCAGAGCCCCTCCAGATGACAACATCTGAACTCGTAATGATGAAAAACTTTTTCGGGTTTTTCAGCTAAAGCAGAGAAACATTTTTGTATAGAAAGGAAGCTGAAATTGGGTGAAGTCGCCCTTTAAGAATACGTTAAAATTAATAATCAGTATCTGGGCACACAAATGTATGCTTAAGATTAAATGCATGCAAAGCTCCAGCTTGTATTACATCCCACATGCCACATTATTCCAGTGAGAGGGCAGACATGGAAACGCATGTTTAGTCCATTTAATAAGAGCTTCAATTAGCATCTACTGTACACTATCTGAAAACATTCAGTCTCGTGGAATCTCGGGTAAAAATACACTGCATGTGCATATGGGTCCTCAAAAGAAAATCTAAATTGACAATCAAAATATGTCTTTTCAGTAAACTGGTGATGGTACGATGCCAGAACTGTAAACACTTTATGATGGTGCTAATAGCTTCACTGATCCACAATGGTCGATGCCAAGACCTTGTTAGAAACAAACTTTGTATCATCTCTGCATCGCGTTGGTCTCATAAACTGCTGACATGATTTGCCGGAAGGGAGAGACTTGGAAAAAATCTTTTTTTTTTTTCAAAGTTGCTGCAGATTTTTGCTCCCGCTTAAATGATAACCAAACTTTGCTCAAAAGCACTGATAGTTATTAACTATTCGAAGACCCTCCGACCATCAGCAGGCTGAGTGGCAGCTGTTCAGCCTCAAGATATTTTCTAGGATCTAGTATAATATTTCTTGTGTGTTTTGTTTCCACCCGTGTGCAGGCATCACCACCGTCCTGACCATGACAACGCTCAGCATCAGTGCTCGCCACTCTCTCCCCAAAGTCTCTTACGCCACAGCCATGGATTGGTTCATCGCCGTTTGCTTTGCCTTCGTCTTCTCCGCCCTGATCGAATTTGCGGCCGTCAACTACTTCTCCACCCTGCAGGCCAGTCGTGAGCGGAGGAAGGCAGCGGCCATGAAGGCGGCGGCTCAGGAGGCAGCAGCTGCAGCTCCGGCTCCGGTGGCGGCGGCGGCGGCAGCCACAGGGAACGATGGGGAGGTTTCCTCAGTAAGTCTGCCGCCCTCGTTGTGTTTTACGCACTGACAACTGTGGTTGGAGTATTTCCGACAGGAACCGACAGGAAGCAGGTGGAAATGTCGTGGCCTAAAATTTGCTCTTTGGTTTCTTCACTTTGGCTTTTGAGATCTGGGTTTTCTTGTTTAGAATTTTCTAAAATCTCACCTCCATGTAATATTTAGATAAAAGTTGATAAAAATAGGTTGTAAACACATGAAAATACAGATGTTGGGGATTTATTCTTCTAAAAGGAACAGGCGACTGTAACTCTACATCGGACCTTGAAGTGGATTCATTCCTATCCAGGTCGCATGGGGTCACAGGATTAGTTGTGTTGTGATGCCGTGGTATAAATTGTGTTTAGCTGCTGTTATAAATGGTGATCAGAGCCGAGGTTACACTCGCAGGAAGAAGGTTTCTTCTCGTGGCTTCTTTGTATGTCCTGCCATCTCCATGTCAAGGTGTTGTCTTTAATTTCATCTAAGCAGCTGTGGGCATTAAATATATCCAAAATAAATCATAGTTCAGCTTGGAACTCTTTTTTTTTTAAACCTGTTCTTCTTTACATTGAGACGAATATTGCTAAAGAACTACCGACACTTTCAGCCTTTGGTTATAATATTTCACTGCCTTTACAGTGAAGCAAATGAGGCAGGAGGCCTGTTAAATGCAGCAGAAGGTGCTCAAAGTAGTGAATCCTATCAAATGAACGGAGCTGAAAGGCTTTTTTTTCTCCGTGTGTATGAGTCACATGTGACTTATGTGGAGCTAAATTACTGTGTATCTGTGGAGATTTTGATAAAATTGCAGTATGAATATGGTGAAAGGCAGTAGTCAATGTGAGATCCTACTTACGCTGTAACCTGAGATAATAGAGACGCCGGCAGTTTGATAACTAATGGCTTTTGACAGAATATGCATCTGTTTGCTGCGTATGGTTATCTGAAGCTATTTTTTATTAAAGTTATTATAGCCAGTGTAGTTCTACGGGGGCGAGTTACTGTCATGTTGCTGTATGGAGGTTTTTCACACAGCGTCATGATGTCACTGACGCCTCATTGTCCTTTATAACGGATGTGTCGCCATTCGTCCCCACATTCTGCTGTAAATCTTCATGTCGTTTCTCCTTCTTGGCACTAACCGTTGCTGGATATACGTCACCCCCGCTGCTTTGTATAAAGACTTGTGTAGGCTTTTAATTGCTGACTTGTGTATGGAGATGGGTTTAATATACTGAAAATCTGGTAAATCTGTCTGTTCACATTTCCGAACGCCGTTAAGCATGTCAGGAGGGACAGGATATGGGTCGCACAGTATGTGTCCAACTGTGTGATCTCGTCCACATGTACCTGTCTGAGTGACATCAGTGACGTCAATCATGGTAGGAGCCCAGCATCATAAACGTAAAGCATAAAGATCAGCAAGCGGCGTTAGTCTCGATGGCGGCCGTGCGATCATTGCGTGTAGCACATTGTGCTGCTTCACCTCTCAGCTTCCAGTTCCATCCATCTTATGGCCTTTGTAAGTGAAAGTGTGAAGTTTTTACAGTCTCAAATTCATGAGATTACTTAATGCACTGCTGTGATGAAATGACTTTCCCCAGAATCAAGTTGTGCCAACCAAAAAAAACAGCTCATTACAATGTGGGCGACTGTGGCTGAGGAGGCAGAGCAGCTGTTCACCAACCCAGAGTTGTTGGTTTGATGCCGGCTCCTCCGCTCACGCCTGGAAGTGTCTTTGAGCAAGACACTGAACGCCAAGTTAGTCGATGGTGGTGAGTGTAGGCCAGCTGCGTAGCAGTGTTACTTTTGTTGTCACCATGGCTAAGATTGATTTAAAATCCAACAGTTAACGTTCGTAGTTGTCACGCATGTGTGTGTCACTATTAGCGGCACCATGAGCATTAAGCCGCCGTGGAAGATGGAACTGCCTGCAAGTGATAAGTACGTTATTGTAACGTGTAAATGGGGCGGGGGCCGTGGTAAGTTCTTTCCACTGTGGAAAACACATGTCAAAGCTCCTGAAACTATGATGAAGACAGAAAAACAATGTAAAGCTGGTGGAGATACACTTGAACAAAGATGCGCCCGCTGCAGCTGCAGAGGATGAATAAGGCCCTTCAACGGCGGAACAACTGAAAGTGGATTTTCACCGTCGACAGCAGCCACAACAAGCAACAAAGCACCAGCAGAGCTCGTGGCACGTGTGATGGACGAAATGTTCCACCACTGGCTCTTTGTTCGTTCTTCAGACCATAACCTGTAACAGGGAGTGAGCAGAGTAATGAGTAATCCCACAAGTAACAAGCCTAATACTGATGGTTTTTCTCTGTTGATGTGTTGGTCGTAGTGAACTAACACCATCTTTTGTTTTTGCTGGCCCGTGGCCCAAAGGCTGGTTTGCACTGCTCAGTGTTGAAGCTAATTCAGTGGATCTGCATCCAAGCTGCACGGAGGAGAGCAGGTGGTTACATGCTTTTCATGCAAACAATCCAACTACAGATACAGTATATTCGATATTCCGTCGGCCAACTGTTCACCCGTTTGCTTCATTGTGGCCACACGTGCGTCATGTGCAGTGTACACAATGAACTCGCCAGTCTCTCCTCCTTGCTTCCGTCTCATATGTACATACTCCTCCTCTTCTTGCCCCACGTGCACACACAAAAATTCCCTAACTATATCCTTAATCCATATTCCATAATCCATAAACTGCACTTTGTTGCCTTCTACTTGTCATGTGTAATGACAATAATCTGAGTTTTATACACACCTCTCCTGACCTCCCCCTTTCGCCTCTGTCCTTCCCCTTTCTGCTTGACTGTGCCGTCCAAACATAAAAAACTGAAACAAAACCTCCATCCACACTATTCATTAATAACACTATCATCAATCCATCCATCCCGTCCCTCAGTCCACTATTCTGCTCTGTGACTGCGTGACAACCACAGAGACTGACAGCCAGTGGCCCTTTGACCGACGTTGCTACAGATTATGTAAGAGCCATAGATTAAGGGAATCCAGCAGATCACTGCAGGCTCATGAGAAAGAGGGGGGGGGCAGAGTGGGGGCTGAGGGAAGCTGGCCCGGTCCATTTTTCTGTGCAGCAAGATGGAGAGATGGACGTGAAGCGCCTGTGCGGTTTGTTTTTGTGTGCGCGAGAGAGTTACACTGAGAGAAAGAGGGAGTGGGAGGGATGCATCATGGAAAATGACTGCTTTCACCAAATATGTAGGAGGGAAGACTCTTCATTACATGGAAAAAAGAAAAAAAATAACAATGCCGTTTCTCTGGGAATAGAAACGGCCATCTTTCAGTCACGATTATGACCTGTTGTGTCTGTCAGGTAAAGCCATAACAGGACTGAAACTCTCGCAATAACACGAGTCAAATGGTTCATTTAATGAATCGAATAAACGACTGTAAACACGCAAAAAGGGGAAGGGGCTGTTTGCACGAGTGTGTAAACAGAAGTGCGAGCGTTGTCGGCGGCGTGCGAGAGTGGGCGGTGCGGGAAATTCACAGAACACCGAGCGTTCGTAGGAGGAAATAAAAGGAAAAGAGAGATGGAGAGGTTAAACGACGGGGCCGTTATTTATAGGCCCAGCTACAGGTACTCGTACAGGTAATTGCAGGTTTGTTGATCACTGCTTGGCTGGAGCGACATCCGAATTATGTCGTTCCCATAATTAGACCGAGTGTCTGTCAGGGTTTTGGGGATCTGGGATCAGGTAACAACAAGATGTCATGTAGTGTTTAGTCCCCAAATTACCCGCTGGAGTTTTCTCTCAAACAGGTTTATGTTTGCATCAGTGTGTCTCTCCAGAACACACTCCAGTGTGTCCAGTGTGTGTTGCAGTGGGATAATTGGAGATCGTTCCCTTTTTAAAACATTGCAAAGAAGTGTATGTTTCTTGTTTTTTTTTTTTTTTGGCACGTCGCCGCCAGCCATAGTGGGAAGGACGTCCCTCCGTGATGGACACTGGGACACGTCAGGTTCTTCGTGTATGTCTTTCATCGTGTTTTATGGTCTTCACACGCAGTGGGAGAGTGTGTCGCATCGCACATTTACTTTGTGCTCGTGTGTTTCACAGCGTCACCTGATTCTAAACTTTAGGGGTGAAACGCTGTTGGACAGATTAAGAACAGGTAAAGGACCCCAACTGTCCCCCACCCCTCCCGTCCCCCACCCCTCCCATGCAGAAGAGACATCAAACAGCTTCAAATGAGGCCATAACAGTGTTTGGTCACTTTTTAGTGTGGACATTATTTATGGCCACTAAACATGTTTTATTTTTCCTAAACTCTGTTAAATATGTTTTTTATTTTTCTTCACCTTTATGTCCCACATAAAGGGACCTTTTAAACTCAGGTGTCGATGGATGGGCCCCTGACATGTAGACCTGATCAGTAAATCCATCCAGCTAAGGTCTGTTGGGAACGATGTAAGTGTAAAAATACTTATAAGATTGTTTGTTTTCTTCAACTAGATCATTTCTAAAATGACACGGTTCAATCAAAAGTGCTGGTTAAGATAATTTTCGCTTCAAGCAACGCGGTGTGATGAAAGTTTTAAACCATCACTGTGTCTAACAGCAAATAAAGTTACCGAAGCTGTTTTCACGTGTAACCTTCGAACGTGGGTTCGCTCAGAGCGACCGTCCGTCTGACGTGGACGTATCCTCTGGAAAACGTCTGGAGAAGTTCAGGGTTGCAGTGCGTGAGTGAAAGCGGCATCTGAAGTGACACGACTCGGCCCTCAGGCTGCCTTCAGAGCTGCTGATGGGCAATTTACCTTGAACTCTAAGTGGTCCGCACTTCCATAACACTTTTCTACCTTATAGGTACTTGAGGTACTTTAAAAAACTTGCCTCCCATTAACATATTTGCATGATGGCGACAGGCACTTTTGTGGCTATTCAAAAGTTATGAAGATTTAAAAGTAAGGTTTTTTTTTTACTCTAGCAAGTGACAAGTTTTTATCAGTTCAAGCTACATACGTAACTAGGAAGAAGGAGTCACAGAACGTCTGGAATCTAATAACAGCGCTGTTTACTTGCAGTTTAATATCCAGTGGATGATGTTCAGCATCTGTCTCATCATTTTTATTGGTTGACTTCTAATGAATTTAGAGTGAGACTGTCACATCTAAACTGATAGAACTCACGGATCATGCAGCTGAAAATAAAGCAGCAGTGTAGTAGAAATGCTCATGGCCTTGCTATCCAATATTTGAATATAAAACACATTTACATACAGATGTTCACCTCTGCCACCTTGTGATATTCATCCGCAGCACGTACACCCACTCAACTCCTACAGCCACGAACCTGCATGCACTCACCGCAGCGTCAGACGTATTGATAGTGTGCAGTTAGCGTAACCTCATTTCACACACACCTACGCACACACAGCGAAACAAAAATGTGTAACTCCAGCTCGACGTCCCCTGACACGCAGATGCACACACACTCACACACACTCACACACGTACGGCGAAACAACGTGCACCAATCCATCCGGCCTGTGTCAGAGTGTTCAAATCTGGAGCAGTGGATAGAGGGAAGTGGGGCTGATCCCTCTGGGATAAACGAGCCCGTGGTTATAGCTTGTGTACATCGGATCAGCTGAACATACATACGAACGGCTAATGAAAGCATGTGCAAAGGCATGATTTTTTATTTTTACTGATGTTTTAGCCACAGCCTGATGATGTTGGCATTTTGGACGGTGCACACAATGAAACTCACTGTAAGGATTTCAGAGTCGTCCAGGTCTCGTCATCTGCACTCATAGGGATTTTTCCAGTACAAGTATTTCTATTTGAGTATTTCCTGATACGGACTGTGACTCCGAGGGCTAAACTGTTTTTCTTCCAAAGTAAAATCCCCATCAATCCAGGGCAGAGTTAAGCTGTTGAGAGACACCGGCAGAAACTGCTGGTGAGGTGCTCTAGAGTTGGGGATCTGGGTCTGACACCTCTTGTTACCATCCCGGACCCGGGAAAAGTCAGGCTGCCATCTGGCTCTTAAAGGGTGGATCAAGAATATGTTTAGCCTTGAAAGTAGTTTATAAGCTTCAATTGAAAAGTAATTCTGAAATGAACATGCGAGGACAATAAGAAGGATCCTGAGCGAAGACACCCATTAAGTTACAATTGGTCTTATACACTAGCTAGAACGATGCTTTATAGTTCTTGTCATAAAATCAAACAATATGAGTTGCCATCAAGAGCCCCATCTCCAGTTTTTGGTCTGTGAAGCCCCAAACCTCTGCCTGGTTTAGCTCTCCCCATGGAACGTCTCTGCAGAACAGGGGGCACATTTTGCAGAATTCACATCCTATGGCAGCACAGTGGTGGAGTGGTTAGCGCCGCTGCCTCATGGCTAGAAGGTTCCGGGGTCACGGCATCGGCCGACTGTGTCGGCCTTAAAATAGACTGCGAGCTGTCCAGGTAGTACAGGTGACCTGTGACCCTAAACGGGATGAGAGGTTACAGATAATGGATGGATTTTACAATCTATTGTAGATCTTTACGTTGGATATCAAAATCACACCAAAAAAATGCTCATAACATCGCTGAAAGGTGATATGAATTGATTATGTGGGGATAGTTGCCATAGAAGCACCGGTAAAGTTTTTGGAGAAGAGGATATTGGCAACGTTATAGTAATAGGTTCAACATAATCACTCTGCGCATTGTGCAATACAATTTTATTGTTGGGTGAAAATCGTAAAATCTGCAGTTCTTTCAAATTCAGCAAAATTAATAACTCAGAGATTAATCTCGTCTTATTTAAGAATGACCACCATGCATTTTGTAAGGATTCACATCAGTCAGAGGACTGGACCAGTGGACAGAGGACTAGCGTCTCAACCTGTGGACAAATTCAACGGAAGGTTGAAGTTGAATTAATCCTCTAACGATTCAGGCTGTGGGACGTAAATACAGAAACACCTCCTCCTCCTGACTGTACCTACAGGCGCCGTGTTCCGGATGCACACTCCCTCTGTCTCTGTGCTCACACTGTCTGTGATTTACAGCTTTTGGAGCGGAGGGCGTGAGCTGTGGTTCACTGAACGCTGATCGTGATAACCACGTGTCAGTACGCTGTTTGGTTTGCTTGGCACAGCTGCACACACCGTTATTAGATGGGATCGATTGAAATCACATCAAATCAATCGGAAAATATACAGCAATTTATTCCCTTGTGTTAAACCCAACCAGCTGTGAGACACCTCCCAGCTCCACTCTGCAAATATGGAACTAATCATTTTGTGCTTTTCCCTGCTGAATCATTATCTGCTGCAAACATCGAGACTTTTCTCTTACAGTCTCTGTTTCTCTTTGGCCCATCCAGGTGGATGCCACCAGTGTGCTTAAGAAGAGGATGAACTCTGCCCCGGTGTTCGACCGCCCCGCCAAAACCTTCCCCAACCCACCCGTCAACGCCCACACCTTCCTGCAGCAGGGTTCGGCCGTGCCGGCCAACAACGTCCTGACCGGCACCAGCATCATCGACAAATACTCCCGCATCCTCTTCCCCCTTTCATTTGGCGCCTTCAACCTGGTCTACTGGATCGTCTATCTCACCAAGGACACCATGGAGATGTCCAGGTGAACAGATGGCGCGCTTGTTACAAATATTTCCAGCATTTGTTTTGCCGAGCGCCGGGTGGTGTTTGTTGCATAAGTCAGAGAGAGATGGCGGGTCTATTTTTGTGCACTACCTCCTCAGCGAGTGTCATTTGTTTGGTTAAATCTTGCATAACATCAGCCAGGTTCTCTACTTGTGTGTATATTAAACAGGTCGGTTATAGCCCATTATTCCTGCAGGAAGTGTGAAAACCAGCCGATACAGACGTCCAGCAGACAGATTGCTGTTTCCCACTGTGGGGGATGAAACAGAAGCACATTTTTCCCCTTTTTAGACTCCTAAATCTCATGAATAAATTCAAACAGTAACTGCTAGTTTAAAAGTGATTCAGGAAGTACTTCTGCACATCATATTTTTCATGTAAATTGTTAACAGAAAAATGTTAATGGACTCTCCATTTTACTCTTTAAAGCATGTTTCCATTTAGAGTGCAGTAATCTTATAATTAGACATGCTTTAAGCCAAACTACATGGCTGAGTGCTCAGAATTGCCCTCGACGTTCAGAAAATAATGGAGTTAAAATACACACGTCTCCGTCTGTGTGGTGCAGGTCTGTCAGTTCTTCGTCTAGGCGACTAGGATGTCCAGTGTGTGCTTCGTTTTTTACTCGTGTGCGTGTCAGCCAGACTAATGACCCGTGAACTTTTCAACAGGCCTTTGGAGTTTGGGCACAGGCTGTAGGAAATGGCTGCATGGCAGGTTCTGCATTTGTCCTGGTTTGAAGTGTGCCGACATACTCGAGGCGTGTGTACTGAACTGAGTTCCGATGAGTGTTGAGGTAGAGGTGTACTGATCGGATCCTAATTTGGAGATCAGCATCAGCCCAAATGAAGTTCAGACCTGTTTTTAGCGGACCAATTTTGGACTATAGGTTTCAGCCTGCTAAAGTCTTAAAAGCAATACATATTTTGTCACTGCTGCTCTAAGCCTTCACAGCTGACTTTACACAGATTTTGTACCATAAGTGTTTATTCCTCCTCCACAGGAGCGATGTTTGCAACTTCCATATAAATAAAAACTGGCGAATGTCACCGATCTGTTCAGACAAAGCCGCATCTCTGTAAAAGCGGATTAGCGCCTAAGTCGGACCAATTAGCCTTTCATTACCAAATAACGGTGCACCTTCATATTCAGCAGTTTATAATTTTGAACGGGTACTGACATTAAACTTACTGGTTAAAATGACAAACATCACCAGCACCTGTACTGAGCCAAAGAAAGGAAGTTGGAAAAACATGATATTTCACTCTGTCACACCTCTGAGCGGAGTGAACAAATGTGACAAGTGACCTTCTGCCCAAAATCCAGCCCTGCCCGTGATATGAGTGTTAGTAGGATGATATTCAGCGATCTGCATTAAATTTAGTGAATGACTGAGGTCGTTATTGAAGGCGTCAGACCCTTTCACTCAAATTCACAGTTTCCAGCTTCTCAATAATTTTGCAGAACACATATATTAGTTTTACAATTTTTTGCCTACTATATTATTAAAATCTCACTCTAACCATATTCTGCACATTCATAACTAGCACGTGTCAGCGGTTTATTTTAGTGCACACTACAGATACATACCACAGTATGAAGAATGACACTTGAAACAGAAAAGCAAGTGTATAATTTAACAAGTGACATCTTTCCAATGCACTTAATAAAGTGAGACGCGTACGTGACTCGCAGCTCTTATCGATTGCAGATGCACACAGCAGCGTTCACAGCGCCGTTATTGCCAAAGCAAAATGTCTGTCAACAGATGACATCACGCTGCAATATTTTGAGGATATGGAGAGATGTATGTTGCTCTCATCTCTCCGAACCTGAAGGGTTTAACACCCCCACAGGGTGCTGGAAGGAGAAATCTCTTTTTATGATCTTTGTGTGTGTGTGTGTTTGATTTGTCCCCACCTCGCGCTCAGAACAGAGCCACATGCCTGGCTGTGCATGTATGTGCACAATATCGATGTGCATCACCGCTCCTTAGGCTTTTCTGCTGTGTGGGCTCAGGTCCTTTCATTCGCTGTCTTGCTCGTTCTCTAAAAAAAGGAAAAGCCCTGAGGTCTGAGCCGAGACAAGTCAGATGACACGACGGTGTTTACAGGCAGCGCGACTGCTCTGTGTGACCAAGCGTCTCACAGCGGCTCCTCTTTAACTGCTTCGTTTATAGGGAGGCCAGAAAGCAGATCCTGGAAAACTCCTCAGATATTACCAATAAGGTGACGACATTTAGAAATAAGAATTGCAAAATGAAATGTAATGTAGTATGAATTTGCATATGTCGTTTGCAGGGAATGTTTGCATCCGGTTGCATGGCTGGTAGTTTTACATTTGCTTTTTGCTGTTTTACATACATTGGGTTTTTTATTTTGCCTACTTTGAGTCGGATTTTGAAAGTTTCAGGGCTACGTTCATTATTTTTGAATGAACTGTTTGAATCTTTGTCTGTTTTTCATGTTTCTGCTGGTCTTTTTGGGTTAATACAATACAATACAGTCCCTTCAGGGTCTCACAGACCCTGAGCTCTCAGGCCCCTCGGCCTTTTCCCAGTCGTCCTCTTCACTAATGCATCTATAATTGGAACATCCTTAGATCGCAGGAAACCCAAGACGGATTGCGATTATTCTAGAAGTGATTCTTTACTGACAGACATGCATCCCTGACTGCCGTCATGTGACGACGAGTCCCGTATGATGGAGCTCCACTGTCACTGTAGACACAAGCAAGGGTTCCTGCTTCCACCACAGCTGAATCACAATCCATTGTGCGACGTCTCACAATTCCACAGTTAACGCTTTGCAATTCATTGCTATTTTGATGCACCGCCACCCACATTAGTGACCCCTTGATTCTGAGTTAGAACCACCTTAATCCAAATATCACATCCATTAAATGAAGGCGGGCAGTCCTTTTCATTGCGCCGAAGTAAATACACGGCTCCGGCGCTCCTGAGTGAAAGCAGATAGCGGCGACATGCAACAGAGCCCTTTTTTCTCTCTCTTTGTGCCTTTGCTTTTATAATGGAAAGGCCTCCTGCAAAGATGAGCCGGACCAGAAGAAAAGAGAATCTGCTTTTTTGTGAGCGTGCGTGCAGGTGGACGTGTGCGTGCGCGAGCGAGGAAACGGGCGCACGAGCGTGTGAATGTGCCACGGCAGCAGTGCCTACCGACTGGAGTCTATTTTAATGAATAGCACCATTCAGGGCGAGACATGAAGGAAACACATTTGCTGAAAACACTTCCTTCTATGAAGGGCCCCAGCTGCTTCGCCGACCGCTTGCCGGCCGGCCGGCTGACTGACTGGTGCGTGGCTGTCAGAGTGGGTACAGCAGGCGCAAAGCCTTGTTCCTCTTTATTGCCCATCAGAGTGCCAGGCTTGAAAAAACAATGTTCCCATTGTTTCCCATAAATCAAAACCACTAAATGCAGTTTCCAACTCAATTTCTACTTTCAACTGTGGGGACGTAGCAATAACTTTGGTGTAATGATCATTCAATTACGGGCCACTCAGACAGGGAGCGAAGCGGGCGATATAAACGCCGATCCCCCCCATCTATCATGCTTCTTCCCGCGGCCTCTCGGGAATTGTGGGAATTGCTACATCCGCCGCGTGTCCTTGCTTGATCGCGTCTCTCACACATCCTCTTGTGTTTACACGGACATCTGTGTGAGCAAATCCCTATAAGACAAACTATCACAGCAGAAAACGTGTCTCCGTCCCCGACTTCACTTCACATCGACGCTCCCGCTTCCCCTCGCCTTCAATTGCTTTTTCCTATTTCTCACTTTATCTGGGTGTCACTCTCTCAGATCCACTCCCTCCCTCTTTCCCCCGGCCCCCCCATCACTCTCTCTGTCTGTAGTGAACTGCCTGTGCTCGGCTTCGTCTTCGTTAAGACAGGACAGCCCTACAGGCAAAGCAGAGCGGTGTCCCTCCACTTCATCCACTCAGCATTAATCATCCAGCCGTTTCAGAGCACAGAGGAATCTCGTCTCTGTAGAACAGCGCCGATGTCTCGTCTATTAATCTTCTTTGCTGCCTCTATAGATGCATATTGACCATCTGGTTACTTTGGCAAAGAGGGTTCATGCAAACGAGGCAGGCTTGTCTGGGACCGTCACCAAAAAGGTCACAAGTTAAGTCTCTGCAAGAGCCAGTATCAGTCTGTCAGTGTGTCTTATAGCAAGATGCTTTAAGTTGCTCGATACTATCATGACTCATCACTCGTGGGCGCATGAAATAAAATGTATTAGTGACTAATATCTGGGACTGTGTCACCAGTAAAGATTGGCAAGTGCACGGACAATATGGCACAATAAAATGCCCATGCTAATTACATTTACTATAAGGTATTAATTAGATTTAGTTTTTCTGTTTTGGAATGCAGCTTGTTGATTTTTTTTTCCATTTCATAAGGACAAACATTTTCAAGGGCAGTTTAAGTCGTACAGAAGTTTGGCCCCAAATATCAATATACAGTATTTGCCAAACGGTGTGACCAGGCTTCTCATTATCCTGCAGAAAAATTCACACCATCTCATTGTCAAAACTATGCATGTGTCATGTCAGGTGTTATATATTTCAAATTAACAGCTGCTGCACTCGGAGCACATGCAGTTCAGGGGTTTGAACCGAACAGGAGATGTCAGTCCTCACACCTCCGCATGTGCACGTTTGCTTGAGCCGCGTGCATTACACAAATAGTTTCAACTCGCTAAGTCAAATGGTTTGGATAGAACTGTGCACACACTGAGCGCACGTTGCCCACCGTGTCCCCAAATGCCTCCTCACCCACCGACCCAAACGCGCAGCAGCTCCCGCTTTTTTTTTTTTTCGTTTTCCCTCTTGTTTTTTCGCCAGCAGCCATGCTAGTTCTCTGGCTGAAAATGGCTCTCGGTGCTGTCAAATGTGTCTCCTGCTATAACACATCAGGCACAGGATGTGGAGGTGTGAACTACCTGGCAGAGGTTCCTAGACAAGTTTCACAAGGTCTTTGTGAGCAACATTGGCAGCGAGGGACTAAAAAAAAATAAAAAATTTAAATTCAGCCTTTAACTGATGCCAGTGGAACAGGAGCATGTTGTTACATCAGATCCATGTTTGTGTGCAGGCAGATGTGGACGAATGTGAACACGAGTAGGCGCCCGTGTGTGTGTGTGTGTGTGTGTGTAGGTGTCCATATGCAAATAGTCATATGTTTGAAGATGATAAAATATATTCCATAATTCTATGAGAAAACCTTTATGTTCTCATGGCGACATGTCAGAGGGCCCATTTTCTGGTTTGAACATACACACGTGTAAATACAAAAATACACATTTTGTTTCATTTTTTTCCCACTAATTCCAACTCTTCCTTCTTCTCCTTCTGTCTTACAGGGACGCCGTCTAAACCAAGAGTTTGTCTTCCTGGAAATACCACACACACACACACGCACACACACACACACACGAATACCTACACAGTACATACACACCAAAAACAGATGACAGACACTTGCCGAGCACTATTTTATGCCGCCTCAGTGCTTTGTATCTCTTTTTAAGTTCTCCCTTGGAGAGTGAGTGTTTTAGGAGCAGATGCACCAGGCTCCTCTTGCCAACTTGACCCAGGAGCTCGCAGCCTGTTACAGACTGTGGAACAATTTCAAACTGCAACTCTCCTGTGTCTCCCTCACTTCTTTATTGCTCTTCTCTCGCCATTTTCTTTTTTTAAAAACAAGTTACATACTATAAAAGTTTTCCATTCCATGTCCCTTGGCTGAGTGGATGGGGAAAGATGCAACAACCCTTTTGTAGTATGTAGTTGTTCCCGTGTGTGTGTGTGCGACATGCATGCGAGCATTTCCACACATAAGAGCGAAGTTGCACGTGTTTGATATCTTGAACACACTCGAGGGGACGAGCTAAACCGTCGGCCCTCCACTGGCCTGGATCGAGCGTGAACAACGGAACGACGGGCAGGAACTCTCTCACTCTCTACTCTTTTAAGTTTCTCTCACCAGCACTTTACTTTTTTTTTTTTTTTTTGGTTCATTGGCTTAATTTCCCTCCGCTGATGGAGCACAGAGGATGTGAAGGAAACTCTTCAAAGGATTTTTATGTTCTGTTCTACAAATACATTGGCCGGGTTCAATATTCACTGAAACATGCACATGTGGATAAAGAAAAATGCACATGCAAATACCGACACTCCTGCATTCAACACTTTACCGTGATTTTCACAAAGACACGTTTCTATGTCCTAGATTTCCTGTAGACAGGAATGAACTTTGAAACATCAGTGCAGGATTTTATGACTAGCACAGAACAACGTGTTATCGCTCGAAGCGGCGCGTCATCCCTCTGGAAACAGTGTTAAGAATTCAAAGGACCTGGTGTTGGGACAACATATGTTGTTTGCAGCACTGAAAACTAATCCAAACATAAAGTACATCATATGTCCAACATCAATAGAAAGAAAGAAAACATTTAAAATACATTAAAATACAATAACTCTAGAATCTCACAGAGTTCTTCATATGCTCGTCCATCTCATCTCACAGATGACTCAGGTGGGATTTCGAGTGAAGCTACAGTAAAGGATTTGTGCGTATTATTTGTGGAGATGACAGCTTTGGCTAGTGTTTTTTTATTTTTAAAAAGGGGGGGTGAGGCGGGAGGAGGAAGTAAACCTATCATTATCAGTTATGCGAAATGCAAAAACATATTCATTCATAATCCACTCGGGTGGATTTGCATATGATTATTCACCCCTTCCAATTAAGTGGAGCAGGTAACATGTTGGAGTCAGCTAACGCGTGGATATAAGCTGATATGCGTTTCCTTCCTCATCCATCATCCACGAGGATGTTCTCATTAAAGGTGTTGCTTATTAACACAGGCGTCTTTGGAAATAAAATCAAAAGACTGTGCACTGTGCCAAAAGATTATTGTGTAGTCTTCAAACCTGTGCACGTCCCAGCTAATTAGCTGACATTAGATTTAGATGAACTTTGTCTAAAACAGAAGCTGCACGGCTGTAAATTGTTGTATTACTCAGTCTTGCAAATGATGAAGAGTCACAACATAAGGTGTTAAACAAATGTTGGTTCTTTAATTCTGTGTATTTCTTATGAGCAGCTCGGTGTCAGACCATCATTGTGGCGGAGCAATGTCCAGCCACAGGTATCTCCTAAATCCGTGCTGCATGATTCAAACTTTTTCACTCTAGACCTTTATTTTTCTTTTAAAGATGAAAATATGCAATGCAATCAAAAATGCAATACGGACTCCGAACGGATCCTTGACGACGGGATTCGTCGCCTAAAACCATTTTCTGCGGCGGATGAGGTTTCGTGAAGGACAATCGGTACGAGGCAGTTCCGTAAAACAGCAGCCAAGGAATTCTTGCGGTCACTTTGTGCCGTACCCGTGCATGGCAGCTACAGCGTCACTACGGTCAGAGTCAAGCGCTAACTTAGCTAAAACTTGACACCTGCTGGGTTTGGACACGTGGCAGTACGCTACATATTTGGTCGTGGTCATGTGAGCGTGGCCCATAACGCATAACGTGCAGAGGTTTCATCATTTCGCGGCCTGTTGTTGCATGTTTTTTTACTCACGTGTTCACCAGAGGACTGAAAGAACAGCGGCGTCAGACTGTGTGACATCGCCCTCCGCTCCTCCGTCTTTGGGGCAGAGGCCTCCATCGCACCACCGGGAGAACCTCACTTGCATGAGCTCCAACTCTTTTTGTGCTTGTTCAGGTTGTTGAATGTAGAAGGTTGTGAACTCCACAGAATTATTATTTTATTAAATTTTTTTTGCTATGGTGACAGCTGCCATAAACTGTCCTCTTGCCGTTTTACTGGACTCGACAGACGTGGGCTGTACTGACGCTTTCATTTAGTCAGTGTTCATTTTTCCCCCCTCTGACTCTACGGTGTCTTCTGCTCAGACACTGTGGACACACTTTACAAGACGGTGAATGATTTACACGGTTGTTTAACATGTATATTTTGTGAATATGAGTATGTATTTCTGTAGGTTGCCCTTCGCATTCCCGCTGTACGAACCTGCTTGATGATTGGCTACGCTGCATTGACCATCTCTCTTAGTTTGAACGGCAGACCACAGCTTTTGTATTTCAGCAGCTCAGTTCCTCCTTAGTTGCTTCATGTGCACAAAGATTTTTGCTTTTTCCGCTCTTTTACCGCCATGTCCACTTTATAGAAGACAATATTTGCTTTTTCAGGTCAATCGTCCCACTGCTACTTACTTTTCCCACAAGATTCTATATTATTGTGTTCAATAAAGATTATATACATACCTGTAGTTCCTTCGTACAGTCTCTTTGTATGAACTATGTGCTGGTGGATCCTTTAGGTTAGACGTTCTGTGCTTATCATGGGATTTTGAGTCTTTGCTGATTAATGAAGTCTTTGAAAGCTTTAAGCATCATGTGACGCTGGGAAATAATTGCAGCTTCCCTTCACTGCGGCTTCATGTACAGTCACCACGTTCGTGTGTGGCTTTTCACTTCACACGGTGGCGATTCTGACTTCACACATGAATGCAACTGTACACCACATGGGACTTGTTTACTTCAAATATTCATACTAATGATGTCATATGAGACGCTGTGCATGGCCGGTGACTCATACGTTTATGTAATTCAGCCTCAATACGTTCCTTCCTGTGAAGGGGTTACACTGCTGAGTGCGGGCTGACACACAAACTAAGATGTTTATGAGGTGAATATTCAAAGAAGGGCATTTGGCCCCAAAGGAAAGTCATCTTCGAACCGTCCATTTATCACCACAGAGTGGTATAACAGCTCGCTCCCGTCCTTTTTCATCCCTGCTTCCCTCCAAGAGCAGCCAACAGGCGGAAATACCCAGGGAACTGACAGAAAGGAAGTTTCATCATCCAACTTCCTGTCCCATTCGGATGCAGGCACATGTGCTTCCAGACCTGCGTTAGTCTGGGTCACTGTAGCCAATCACAAAAGGGTAGAGTGCCACCTATTGGTGCACAGCTTAAATCCTTTCCATCGCCACCTCTCTGCTCTCCGTCCTCCCACAGACACGCTGGTGCTCGACTCCTACACACTGACTCACCATATGTTTTTACACACACAGTTTGAGCGCACACACACACACACACACACACACACACACACACACACACACACACACACACACATACACACACATACACACAGAGACTGACGTGTGGAAATATCTGTGTTTACATGTGAGGATTCACACAGATGCTCATGTGTTCATACATATGCAATAATCACCAAATTATTTGCATGAACAGTAAATCAGAGACATTAAAAGACCAGAAATGATCACAACCCACAGTGAGTGCAGTTCTAAGTCAGCTGGGGACCGGCTGCATACGCCATCACTCGTCGTCCTCTCCACCCTTATTTCCTGTTATCTACAGTAAAGGCATGTTATTTTATTTCTATGATATATAAATACATATGAATACAGTAAGTGAGGAGAAAAGTTTGGCTTAGGGTCATTTTTAAAGAAACCTATTTAGTATGTAGAACTCTGTGTGTTTCTATTTATGTTTATTTCAATACAATATTGGAAATCCTTCATATGTTCATAGAGCGAGTAATCATAGGAAAAGTGATTTCATTAGTGAGTTTTTCAATGTATCATGGAAATACAAGAGAATTTTTAAAATATAGGGGAGAAAACAAAGCTTTGTGGGGTGGACAAAATGTGTGAACACTCCAATATAGTGACTCGCACTGATAATCCTCAGCCCACCACCACGAAACAAGGTGTGTGTGAATGTATCAACACAATTCATCCAGTGAGTGAAGCTGTTCGGCTTTCACAGACACGGTGACGTGAACCCTTAGTGGAAATGCTGTTAGAGCAAGAATGATACGTGCAGGCAGAGAAAAAAGGAAGCAACTTGTTCTGCTGACCCTTGACCCTCGGGGGGGGGTGAGTATATTTATACACAAACACACAAGTACACACATGCTCCTCGCCGCACAGACACACCGCCATGCAGAGAGCGAGGGCGGCTGGGTCTCCGTGCTCCTCCACGGTGAACCATTGCACAGTGCTGTCAGCAGGCACCATATTAACCACATCACATTCACTGTCACATGCAGTCTGATTCATCGAGTTTCCACACTGTCAACCCGGGAGAGACGACGGAGACAGGAAGGAGGAATGATGGAGAAGTGAGAGGAGAGTCGGGAATGAGGTGAAGCTAGTGGAGACAAGCAGGAGTGAGATAGAATAAACAGGAAGAGGTGTGTTTGTGGGGGGGGGATGCACATTAAAGTTGAATAAACTAAAATCCAGCTCCTTCCTGTCTTATATGGCAAGCTGGTGCTCGAGAAGAACCAATAACCCGGGAACCCAGAGTGTCTCTCTTGCCGGTGCCTGTGACACGGAACCACACAAACACCAGAGGTGGAGTTTTGTGTGGAGCTGCCGTGTGACTCTCATTTCATTTTGTTCCATCTTTTTTTTTTTTTTTCCCCCTTCTGAACAATATAATGTGGTGTCATGCACACAGATCTCCAATTCCATGTGCTGCTCGGTGGCAGAACATAAAACAACGTGCGACGAGAGGCACAGTCACTCAGCGGATCATATTCCAGCTGTTGGATATATGGAAACAAAGTGTTGTGAAGAACATTTCTGTGTTGAGGTCTTCACTTAGACGATCCCTCATTATGCTGAGCAGAATATCCCCAGGGTTTAGAATTATGCAGTGCGGCAGACATTGGACATTGTTTAAAATAGTTTAAAATATTAAAAAAGAGATTTCAATGATATGCAAACTTGTATAATATGTGGTCATATGTATTAATGTATTTATATGTATTTAATGGCGGTGACAGGTCAGTGTCGGCACTTTTTAAAAAAATTGTCGGCAACATATTGAAGGTTGCAGGTTTTCCGAAAACACCTGTTGGAATATCTCACAATAAGAAAAGTGTCTGGACAAGCGACAAGGCCACAGATCAACCAAAAGTGCATTAAAAACCAGACATGGTTCTGTTGTGGAAATCGCTGCACGGCGACGCCTCCGAAAACTATCGTCCTTGAACAGTTTGTTTTCTGAAACAACTTTATAAATGCGATTTGTTCGTTTCAATGTCCCAAACTTTAGTGAGCGTGGGCGACATGATCAGGTTCGCAGAAAAGCATTCAACCGTAACAGACGGACGGTTTCTTAAATCGGATTCTTAAATCTTAAATTTCCATCTGAAAAATTATTATGTAAAACTTTACATGTATTACTCCATTCAAATAAACCATTAAAGCTCCAGTCACAGTCGTTGTGTCACATCTGAAAACGGGAAAATCACACAGGCTTGGCATTAGCTTCAAAGACGCCTTTGTTTAAAGGTTATTGCCACACACATTATGAAATAACTAATAAGCCTTTTTTTGTTCTCCTAAGCCATTAGTGGAGAAATTGAAAAACTCAACCCTGATCTGCATTTAGCCCCTCTAACCCTCCTGTGTAATCGACCTTAGTCAGCTACATCATAGTGGGGGTGTACGTACGATACGAACCCCGTCTCATTTCATGAAAATATATTTCCTGCTTAATTTGATGAAGAACATCCTGTTCTGATTAGACCTGCACACAGGGGATGGTTAAAAATAACCACACAATCCGTGACAAACGACCTCCTTCGATACACTCCAGCGCTCCGCACTGGGCAGATGGGAAATAAAGAGACAAAAGTGAAGCTAAGTATAAATGAGTTAACAAAGGCAAAACAACAAAAAACAGCAGACGTCAATAGATCGTAATGGGGAACAGGAGCATTTTTTATGACATACAACACGGAACAAGCTGCAACAACACTATTGCTCATTGATTTGCATTGTGTGGTTTCATTTTAAAATGACACAAATGCGTTGGATGGATGAAGTCCCGGTGATAATCAAGTTGCGATGAAATTTTTAAGGCCTTATTAGAAATGATCTCTCAGCGGGTATTTCTAAAACCCTACGGTTGTGTCTTTACGCAGACGGTCCCACTGACTCTCGCTGTGTCTCTGTCTGCTGATTTGAGAAAAAGTGGTGCGACGTTCCTGGAAAATTATGTCCATTGTGTGTCTAGAGGGGGGGAAGACAATGCTGAAGAAATGTGAATGCTGGTCACATTCCTTCCAATAATCCTTCAAATTCTGCTGTTTATGAAAGTGTGCGTAACAGTTTGCAATAATGAAAACAAACTGTGCTGAAATAAATCCTGCTTGATGACATCCTGTGCCCCACTAACACCCTCCTTTAAAACACTTCACTGCTGCCAGTTCAAACCATTTATTGCCATGTACACGTGCAGACATATCGCACTCTTTGCAGGCTTTAAACTGCTGTCTTTAAAGTGTCTACATAGCAACTCCCCCAAGCATATTATTAAAATCCCTCTTGATGCCATAGCAACCAAGTTTTTCTTATTGCGAGAGGTCAGAGAAGACGGCCGGCTCCGAGCAGCTGGGTCTCCCACGCTGGCAGTTGAAAGGTCACATCTCAACTTCTGCATCAAGCTTGTGCTCTGCTCCAACCGACTGCTCATGAATACACATCTGTTTATTTTTTTTTATTATTATTGTTATTATTATTTATGCTGCTCACAATAACTCTCATCAACATTCCGAAATGTTATTTCGCTTCCCGCAGTGTTTCTCACCGATTTCAAAAACACCTTACAGACGAGATGCTGTTCTGTCGCAGAGAAGATGAGGGGACTTTTAATTTATCTGCTCCCTGCAGATTCATGTTTCATACATTCGCTCTGAGAGAACAATTCACAAATGTCATATTAGCAAGTCCCTCTGTCAATTAATTAAACCTCAAACATCACAAATAGCCTGTGCTTGCCACGCTAACAAAATAGCATTTAGTCACAGATTGTGACAAATTTATCCGAGTTGAAGGCTACAAGTTAATAATGAAGTAACTGACGTGTGTTCGGCTTTTTGTTAGAAGGAGAAATGAATGGTTGTACTTCTGTGGCCTGGGCGACCAGCCAACTGAATTCCAATCAAACCATTTACACAAGGCCTAACAGATGAGCAAATCTTGGCTCTGACAAAAAAAACAGACAAAATAACAATTATACAATAAAATACGTTGAAATGACATGTCTAATGCAGAAATTATTAATACCCATGCATTTCATAAATTTAAGTAAGAATGTCGGCTCTCCAGTCACGGCATGTTCATGTGAATCGCAGAAATGTCCTTTTCCAATCTTTGTACGCTGATGAACGTCTATGATTTTGTTTTCACAATTAAAAATTCTACTGTGTTTACAGCAAAACAACAGAACATGAATAATTTAGCCATTTTTCTGATTCTGACGGTGAACGTGTCTTATGCCTCATTCAAAAATACGGGCTCACGCTGGAGGCACCAGAGGATGCCATTCATTGTCAGCTGAACCTTGAAATAACATCCTGGTGCCTCTCACCGTGACTCAAGGCTTAAAATGCGACTGGCAGCACGACCAGCATAAAGCTGAAGAGGTCAAAGGCTCCACTTTTCTGTAAGATATTCGCTGATGTCAACAAGGGCTGTTTCATGACTTTAATACAGTTTCTTATGTCGCCCGGGATGATTAATTCTTTTAAAGGGGAGAATAAGAGAGGTACAGATAGGATGGTTTGACCTTAATTACTTTTATTGATCTTCCAGAAGCCTGGCACACATACTTGTATCAATAGTATTTTACATTTTAATTATTGCCCAGTTTTAACCACTTAACTTAGTCAAAAAGTGGTACTGATGATATTAAAAATAATAAAGTGAATCATTACCAAATCATAATTAAAACTGTGTGGTGAGGGATGCAAACTTAACCCCAACCTACAGATATAATAACATTTTACGTTCAGCTGGTGCCAGTGTTCTTTCATCTTCAGTAAGTGAGTAATAAAAGTGGCCAAACACTGTAAAAAGATAATGAAAATTAAAGTGTTTGCAAAAGGTTGTGTTCGCTCTAAACAATTTAAATAAAATTTAGGTTTGAATACATTTATGTTAAAAACTTGCTATTGCTATTTTGATGTATTCACCCAGTGAACAGAAGCGGGACTTTTTCTCATCTGTCCACTGATGTACCTTTGAACTTTTGGAGACTTTTATTATGAGGATTACAGCAAAGGAGAGAGAGAGAGAAACTACTGAACAGATTAATGCAGATCATTAGCACCGTGGACGTACCGTTACTTAACCAGCTCATACGCCGTGTGAAAGTTAATATAAGAGCCTGAAGGCAGAAAAAAAGCCTTTTACTTTGCTGAGCACTTATAACATGTACAAAGCTTCATCAGCAATTAATAACACGCAGCTGTATATTGGGCCAATGTGATTTTTGCATTAATGCATCTCTGCACATCAGTTTGGCTCCAGTGGAAAATGTGTTATTGGCAGGAAACGCTGAGAGCACCACATTGAAATCGATGCATTTAGTTCATTTTTTTTCTTTTAGATTTTTTTCTATAGATCAAAAAAAAAAAAACATGAAACAGGCTGAAGAAAACTGAATTCGGGAGCCAGTTAAAGAGGAATGTAAACAAAGCATCTCACATTTCAGGTGGTTGGTGATTATGCATCATAGTACAAGCAACGTAGTGTAAATACAACATAAATCATTATGTGTGCAAAGACTAATGAGACCTTCATGACTTTATGAAGCACTATCATGTATCACAGCCATAAATACCTGGACAGTTTTCAATGCAGAGAGCTCATCTCTTTCTTTGAACTGTACACAAACTGACTGACAATCTCCCACAACTGGTTTTCTTCCTCCAGGTTTGCGTATCTTAAGTGGTACTTGCCATCGACGGAACCTACAGAGCAGACGTGGAGGCAGCGGCGGCGACGTGAAGCGCAGCAGGAGCTGCCCGTCTCTGGGAGGCAGCACGTTGGAAACGGCTGTTTAGCTGCGTGTGTGAGCACAAGGTAGAAATGAATGTTCAATTATGTATTCAGAAAAGAAAAGACTTGTTGTTTGTGTGTGTTGTTGGAGTGTGTGTGTGTGTGTGTGTGTGTGTGGGGGGGTAGAAATATATTAGACACAAATAAGGTCAAATCTACATTACCATGGTAACACACCAGAAGGGACCAGCTGGTCCATCTGTTCCTCGGCTAACTTTAAGTCAGTTCTCCCACACCTCATATCAGCTGCTGTTGTCGTAGTCATACAGGATCTGTGTGTTCACTCAAGCAGCGACGTCCTGAGCTTCGCAGTTTTACTGGTTTCCAATTCTGAGAAAGAAAACAATAAAAAGAAAACTTTCCTGCCTACGATTATAGTTACAGAATTAAAAAAAAAAACTACATACATGTGCATCTGACTAGTTGTTTTATGTTTCAAACGGAAGATTGGGGAAGAAAAGTCATTGCTTTCTAAGTTGGACAAACTAAAGCCAGTAGACGTTATTGTTTCATTCTATATAAATAGTTTTGTGGAAAAACATGAATCATGAAAGATGAGTCGTATATTCAATCAGAGAGCAGCACGTGAGAGTCTTCTCATGCTAATTTGGCTTCTTTTTTACCGGACGTGCACCTGCAGCCCATTAACAATGCAAACTTTGGCTTAGTTGTGGGCTGCGATTCGAGAGTTTAAGCAGGTCACCCACTAATTGCAGGGTCAGTAGTTTGATTCCCAGATTCCCAGACCTTTGTAATCCACTTTGGATCAAAGGGTCGGCCTCTGGAGCAACATTCCCATCCGTAACCAGGAGCTCCCTGTAAACTGAACTGGTAGGATGAAATCAAATGTTTCTGCTTTGATTACGTGTTGCTTTGCATGAAGATGTTATTATTAAAAATGCAAAAGCAGGGCGGGTGTCAGTATTTACCTGTGTTGTGAAAAAGTCAATCATATGGTGAAAGGCACTGTAACCCACCTGAGAAGATCACTGTCAGCCGGTGCCTTTGGTGTTGCCACCACTGAACTCTCGAATGTGCATTTAACTGTGTAATGAGGCATTTTTTTTATAACAACCTCACTATGAGATGAATCTTGATAATTGTCCACTAACTGTTCTTGCTGACGCAGCCCGATCACGTCCTGCATTGACTTTATACATTACGCCACTGAGCATGATTGGCTGTTAACTGCATCCACAGTCGATATGCTGGCCTGACCGTCAGGACGTCCAGGATCTTCGTCCGTGACATTTTGACTCGTCACCGTCGTGCTAACGCTGTGATTACCTGACAACCTTTCCAGCTTCTGAGCCACCGATGCCCCTAATCTGCATCCATAAACTGAACCATTCTGACGTGTAGAGGGGTAGGAGCATAAAACCGCTCTGCATTTCAAAATTTAACCAAGTTCAGAAGATGTCATGCAAAAAAAAGTGACAGTTTCAAAGGGCAGGGATCTTAATTTGTCCTTTTAATCAGAGGTCTGGCCTTTTCTGCCCTACAATAGCTTCACTCCTGCAGCGCAAAAACACCAGGGTCACAGTTGCATAACACGTCTGGCTGGAGTGTTTTCAGTCTGTGTGTCAAGCGGATACTTTTCTGGGTAATTTCTCGCCATGGCAGCCATTCTGATTATCTTGAGTGTGTGTGTGTGTGTGTGTGTGTGTGGGGGTCCAGAGCTGAGAAGCTAATGAACTGCTTACATAGTCTCCTGCCAAGGTTGTCTCTCTCCGTCAGGATGTCTGAAAAAAGAAAGCTCAATGTTCAGTGGAGTGGGACATTTATATCACGGTTCGGCTTTGGAGGAGAGACACTGACAGTGAGAGAGAGGTAGCAAGGGAGGCAGAGCAGGGAGAGTGGGGGAAAGCGAAGAAAATACCAGATGGCTAATAGTTGTCTAGGTGGGCGGATGGATGGATGGATGGATGGATGGATGGATGGATGAGGGGATGGATGGATGAGGGGATGGATGGATGAGGGGATGGATGGGTTTATACATGCTTGGATGGTTTTAGGTCAGTGATCTAAGAAATGTGAAAGCCAAAAATGCCTCGAACAGTCTGGGAGAACATGTCGGTACATTTTCTGTCATCACAGCTTCAGTGTCACCTATGAACATACGACAATGAGAGAACAACAACAAAAAAACTCAAGAAGAAGAAGAAGAATTTACTGTGTGGCAGGGATAACGGGGTAACCACGGACAAGGAGTCCACTGAACCCCCAGACTTTAGGATGGCACAAACTCGACCAGACAAACTAGTCCTGTTAGCAAAGCCCGACAGTTTACTTCCCTCTGTTGTAGAGCTCCAGTGTTTTTGAAAAGACAAAAATTCCATCGATGAGCCACATCAGCGGAAGCTACAGTGGCCATGTTAATGGCAGTGAGGGGCCACTGTGGTTTATTCGAGTCAGTCCCACAAACACTTTAGCTGCTGTAAATACTCACAAGCATCAAAATCAGCTATTTTAAGAAGTTAATGCTTTTTTAAAAATGTGGATTTAAATTTGAAAACGTAATTAGGCCGTAAATAAGAAATCTGCACTAGAACACTTTAATATTAATTATTTACAGATGTACTGAAAAGGGTTGTATGTTCTGATATATGTCTGCAGGTCAGTGGGTATGTGCATAGGTGTCAAAATAATTGACCCATACTATAGTTTCTAATGAAGTTACAGTAGATTCATATGATTTAGTGAATCAAAGACATAAAACTGCTGATACCAAGTGAACTCTGGACTGGAGTGTTTTTATCTTTATCTTATATCCAAATATAATAAATAGGCATCAGTCTTGCAATAAGCAGGTAAACGTAAATAAATTCATAAATTTGTACCCTACATTTGATAATAAATCATTTCAGTCTTTTCCTTCTATAAAAGGAAACATACGGAGAGATACATGACTGACTTCAACTGCCTCTCTTCCTTCACAGGTTAACCCTGAAAATGTATTTCCTTCCCTACAAACCTAATTAGTCCTTTGTCAGTCCATGAACTGAGAGCAAAACTGAAACAGTTTTCAATACAGAGAAAAATAATTAGTGTTTTCTAATATGAACCCAGAACAGACATTAAATTGTCTTTTTCAAGGATTTCATCTGTTGGCCAGGAACCCAAACAAACATATAAGTACATTTATATCAGCTCCTGTCAGGCAGACACTGACACTGTAACATGTTATTAGTAATGCATTTATGTTACATTACTTTTCCTAATAAGTATTAATAAATACCCTTAACTACAACATACTTAGACTGCATGTATTTTCTTATTCTCATCTTGTTTCCCTGTTATTCCCCAACGTTTTCATATTGTTATCAAGTAAAAACAATTATTAATCCAGAGGTATTATCCTGTAAGTCGCAGCTATAATCTAAAGTGTTACCAATTTTTTAAATGAAAACTCAGTTCCATAAGCTCCCTATCACTGCCCTGATCTCACAATGCCTAAAAACTCACTATCAATCTGCATTATTCAGCGCTGTATTTTTCTGGGTGTCATGAACGCTGCTGCAGAGGCAAACTAAACGTAGGCGTTTCGAACGAATTGATTAACAAAAGTTTCAAAAGAAACACAAGTGAATCACACAATCAAATTCCTTGTGTGTTTTTCTGTTTTCTTCAACCACCCACGACACCCTAGAAAAATAATATGCTTGCGAAATACTGTGGGATCTTGTGGACCTCCTGTGATTAAAGTTTATGAATAAATATGGAGTGTATGTGAGTGAATTAAGCTCAATCCATAACACCACTGTTTCCTGACTGTTTGCTGCAGGCTATGCAGTCAACCTCATGTTAAAGCTGTGTGTCTCACTGCTGGGTGGTTTTGCGTGATCGCGCTGAAAGCAAAACCTACATAATCTCAGCTGTGTTTACAATATGAGGAAAATTGATTTCTTTTTTTCACAATAATGAAACACTTTTGTTTCCTGGCAATATTTTGCCCGCAACATCGTTTCCCACTGTGAAACTGGCTATGACATCATGTTATGTGAAGTGCTGGAAGAAAGAACATTCTGTTTAATATTTTACAAAAATCAACGCCGGTTTTTCATGAATGCTTCTATGAATCATCCCCTCTTAAATACATTTCTTACAAATGGGCATATGAAGCAACGGGCTGTACATTCAACTATAGTCCCGGGTTATTTGGAGACGTAAAATACGCTGATTTACTCTAATACTACATGGAAACCTGTAAATAATCTAACTGCTCCAGAAGAGAGCGCTCACTAGGGGGCATGTTGGATTGAAGAAAAAAGACAGCGGAGGGGAGGGAGGAGACGGGGAATGAGAGAGAAATACATGTCCGATGAAGAATGCAAGAGGGAGACTGGCAGAAGCATGAAAAGGGTGGGAAAGAAGAGCATTAAGGCTGTGAGGTGGAATGATGAATTATGATATTGGGAAGATTTGGGCAAGTGCTGGAAGTAAAAGCAGTAGCAGGGGAAGCAGACCAAAGAGATCAGAGGCTGGAGGAAAGAGGAGGACGGGTGTGCGACAGTCAAGGACGAACTAACAGATGTTGGCAAAAAGGCCAAATCTCATATTGTGGGAACAAAGGATCAAGGCAGGGGCGGGGGGGTCGCTGTGGGAATGGGGTTAAGGAGATATTGAAGAGGAGAGCAGAAGGTGGTTGTAAGAGGGGTTGGTGACCAAAAGGAAACGAAAAAAAAATCGGTCTTTTGTTGGGGGGGAACAATAAAAAATAAAACGTCTCCTGCTCCTGTGAAATGAAAAGAAAGAAAGCAAGAGGAGACTGAAGAGTAGAGCAAAAAAGACATGGTGGCTGAAGAATAGGAAACAAATAAGGGAGCCAGAGTAATTTAGTAGGGCACAAGGTGAACAAAGAGTGAATTGGAAGAAGATAAATTAGCATGGGGTGGGGGGGGTGCAGAAGGATAAAAGACTTACAGTATAACTGTACAGGAAAAGGCGGGATAAAGGATGACGAGCAGATATAGTGGACACTGGGAGAGGAAGATAAGGGACTGGCTGCACGGACAGATTCATGTCTACTGTTGGATGGAGGGAGGAGGTTGTATTTGAGAAAAGAGGACTTTGCCATAGACAGGAAGTGAAAAGGGACAAAAAAACGAGGGTGCATGCGTAGTATATTTATGGTATATTCAGTAGTAAACAACAATATCGAGGAGGATGACAACGCTGCGCCTCGTCCTCTGCTGTGTCTTCCTGGCGTGGATGGCCTGCTTGTCAGAGATTACTCCCCATATAAATACACTTCACGACTCCTGCATCTATATTCGACGTCAACCAATTTACAGGCTGGTCTAATGTGCTGACAGCGCTGGAGTAAATACCTGCTCCAAGGAGAAACTTCCGGCCGGTGTTGAGTTGACATATTTCACATCAGCACATATCATTCTAGGCCTGGCACTCAACCCAAACAAAAGGAAACATCCCTTTTCCATAGGCCTCGGAAGCACCGCTGTCATCCCACAAAACCTCCGTCAACAATATCCGACCTAAAAATGATTACTTCCTGGCAAATTTACTCAGACTGAATGGCATGAAGGTCACGAGCTGTTTGTGTGTTCAACTTAAAGTTCCACCTAAATATTTTTATTGACAGACTTAATTGTCAGAGAGTTATAACTGGGAGTGTGTATGCATGAAGATCTCTGTCTGCACTACCTTTACTGTTCTCGGCACTCAAAAGCTCCCATTAACAGTGCTCCCAGGCCGTAAATGATCCCTTTTCTTAATCTTTCTGGAGTATTTTGCTTTTTCGATTGGATTTAAGTACTGTAATTCTGGCTGTCAGTGGGTCCTCCATTTCTTTTTGGGAGAAAAGCCTATATAAACAGCACAGTCAAAATTAAAGGGTTTTTAGTTATGTGCCCAGACTCTTTTCTTTTCGTTTTTTTTGGTTTGTTTTGGTGGTTTTGTGAATGCTTTGCATATTTAAAAGCAGTTGTATGGAATTGGAAAAGGTGATTTGATGAAAGACTTATTTGCCTGGCGTGTGCATTGCAGATTTACCTCCAGAGAATCTCTGTCTGCAGGAAATGTGTGTAGAGCTAAAACCTCCGTCTGACTTTTTCCACACTGTCATCGAGGAAGACACTGAAGCATTGCCTGCCCATCTCAAAGAGCTGTCGGTGAGAGCATCAGCTGCATGCCAAAGTGTAAATACATATGGGTGACCACCTCTTCGGTTATGTCCTTCGGAAACAGATAGAAGGGTCAGTCTCCACGATGCGACACAAATATCAAATGCCTATAGTGGAGGATATTCCCTATGCTTCAGTTTTGTGATAAACTTATGCCTCAAATGATTAAAAAGCAACAAGTGCTCCATTAAATATTCCAACACTGTCTCACATAGGCGTTGACGGTCAACGTGGAAGCTAAACTTACCCCAATCCCTTAGAATTTACCAGCCACTTTGCCTTTGTCGAAAAGTGGACAGGTCATCTTAGCAAACTGAATGGCTCCAGGTGTCTAACACAAATCTATTCCCCCTCTGGAGATTGATGTCTTGACCCTGGAGGTTGAAAAAGCATTAATATGACAATTCCAAATCATAGCTTTAGAAATGCCACAGGTGCAGGAAGCACACAAGACATAGTGGACAAAACGGGGACGGATTACAATGTTCGCTTCAGGGTGCAGGTGATGTACTGTGTCGCTTATCTGAAAAAGGAAACACTTCTCTTCTTGTGTTCATCAAACATTTATCACAGGGCCTGTTCGTGCTCTTCCTTTTGGTAATACGTTTGAGGTTTGGACAGTTGTTTGGCCAAAATATGTATATGGACCATAACATTACATTTACATTTAGTCCTTTGGCAGATGCTTTTATCCAAAGTGACTTACAGATAAAGTACCAAGCAAGTAAGAAATCTCGAATGAGGAGAAAATATTCAAGCACAGGGCAATAAAAATAAATATTTCAGTTTTATGTGACACAAGTGCTTTTTTTTTTAATAGTTTAAGTGCATTGAAGATGTGGACGGGTTCCATCATCAACAACCTTTTCAATATTGGGAATGTGAGTGCTGAGTGTGCAGAGTTTGGTAGCTCGTCCCACCACTTTTTTTTTTCTCTATAATCCTGCAGCCCGAGTTTACCAGACACCAATATAAGTTGCTTTGTTTATGATACAATGTCTTATTTTTCTACTATTAATCTGTCACTGCAACTGGAAGCACACAAAGACCAAATTGTATATTAAAATGAAGTTATTGATACGTCTTTACCTAATTTAGCCTAACCGTTAAAATATATGTAACAAGAAAGTAATAAAGTAAATGCTAACATGGTCAGCTATTCATATTCTTAATGAAGAATGACTTTCATGACATTTTAGGATATTGTTAAAAATACCTCCCAGTTACGAATAAAAAGCGCGGCGGCTTTTAGTGCACTGCTGTCATGCAGGCAAATTTTCTGAATATGTAAAAGCCACAAGGCTGACTCCTAAACTGCCATAACCTGTAAGATCTTTTCAGCCAGTGCACTTTATCCAAAACGGGATTGATGCTTAAGACAACTTGAACCTTCGTGCTATTGTATGTGCCACTAATACATCCACTGCTGCCATCACACCTTATTACCTCTGTACGCTCCAGTGGTCACCTCTCCCTCACCCTCATCACTGTGGTCTGTGGACGTTCATCAATCATGGTCGACTAGCTAAATAGGCTGAATGGAGACTTGGTGGGGGTTAAAAGCATGTGGGACAAGCTTATGATGCCACTGTGTGCACAACTTTAAAGACATATTCCATCTGATTAGGATGTGAATACCTTTTTTCAAATATCAAAACTAAACACACAGCCATTTTTTACACATTTGTCTTTCCCTTTCATGCTCCCAATTTTCTGATGCGCGTTTGCACAAAACAACAGGGTTGCTCCTTGTCAGTTTAGGTCCAAATCACTCAAACATCAATCTTCATTACAGAGCACTTAACCTTGGAATGTGATGTGGTGAAGTATGGACGCTTAGCTGGAGGGCGTGTGTGTGTGTTTGTGTGTGTGTTTGCGTGTTTGTATGTGTTGTCTAGCTGGGCCCAAAAAAGTTTTTTCTAAGTCAGGACCTTTTGGCAAAGTGAGGACATTTGATGGGTCCTAACAAGTTTGAGCCTGTTTGAGGGTTAAGACTTTAGCCCTATGTGTGTGATGGTTAGGAGTAGGGTAAGTGAACGCTTACTGTCAACATAAGTCCCAACAAGAATAAATATGTGAACCTGTGTGTATGTTTGTGTTTCTAAAGGTGTGTTGTGTGATGATGTAATTATAGATATACTGTAACGCAAACAAATATCTCTAAACTGTATAAGTTTTGTGTTCATAAACTTTTTGTGTTTACTGTGCAGTACTGCATTCCTGTGTCAACGCAGCAGAGCTAATTCACTTGCATCTTATAGAACAGCTCAAAATATATATATATTTTTACAAGACTATTATGGCGGTAATGCATGTCAACCCAGAAATAAAAGCTGCAGTGGCAGTGTGGGTGTACAATCAGAATATAATTTATAGCAGCTATGGAGAGTCATTTTAGTTTTATTTAACAGCCTCGGTTTATTGTTGATGCCTCTATATATCTGGCATAAGCAAGAGAGCATTTGTGAGGAAAGTGGATGTTTGTGCATTATGATTCCAAATGTCTGGAACTGGGTCAGCAACAAGACACCCCTGGGTTTCTCATAAATTCAAATTAGGGAGCAAAAGGTGTTATTCATAAGCTGGAAATAGCTGTATAAACATCTCAAGGGCTTATTAGAACCTTTTACTTTGTATAACACATTCACTTATTATGAAACTCTACAATTAGAGATGGTGTAATGTACCACAAGAGTATGCAGCATACAGTACAGACTGCTTCATCGTGGTTTCTTCTTTGCAAAACATTCCATGACTGAAGGTCCTGCAGGAGGCAGCTGCTTTCTGACAAGAGGCGATGGTTTTCATGCCAGTTGCTCAGATTTCTGTCCACAAGGGCTTAGCAATTTTAGTCATTTGCCCTGAATCGCAGGCTGCACTCTTTGTTGCTGATTCATGGGAGCTGGTAGTACTCTGACATGTTTTTTTAACGCCCACTTTTGATTACTTAGTGACTGGCCTTCCTCTATACCAGCATTTTGCTGAATAACTATGGAGCCACTACCTTATTGTGGGCTTTAAAGACTGTTATTTGGCAAGTCTTAGCCCGTTTCAAGTAAAGTAGTTATTGTCGTAATGGATTACCAAACAATTTAGTTCAGTCACCAAACATGAGTGAGACTGGACTATTCTAAAGGAAAAAACACAGCAGTGAGCAGTTAGTACATGTTCCTGAAGACTCCTATACCCATAGATCCTACAGGTTGATGCTAGGGTGGCTTTTGAAATGCCATTTAACACAAAAAGTAGTAAAAACATCATTAGCTCTAAGTGATAACAGAAATTAGGGGGACATATTTGACGCATTTGTGAAAAAAATGAACTACTGTACTAATACAAAAATGTAATTTAAACCCAATTAATACAGTGTTTTGCAACATTTTAATCTGACTCTACTGTAAAGTTTTAATAGATTTTACAGGTTTTACAGCTTTTATCATCAAACTAACAACATGCACAGTAAGTAGGATTGCTAAATGTTAGCAGTCGTGTATGTCTGTTACTCCAAATATAATTATACGTCTCTCTGTCTAACATGATTTCTTTAACTCCCCTTGTGCAGTATAGGCAGCCTAAGTATATGCAAAACACAAAAACACAAAGTCATCAAGTTTTTCACTTCTCTTCCTTCCTAGATTCTGCTAAGGAGGAATTAGTGTAGGCCCGAAACAAGAACTCATGGTTTTCTGAAGTACGGCTTAAGAGAATCCAGCAAGGTAATTGCATATCTCGAGTTTTATCTTGTGTTTATAACTTAAACAATTCACTTGTACCATTGATTGAAAAGTTAATAGTATGTTACTGTTTTCTGGTGGCCCATAGGTGCAAAACACAACATTTCAGAAAGCAGCATTTTAGAAAACACATTACAACAGTTAAAAAAGGAAGTTATGAATGGTTTAAAATGTTTTGTTTTGAATATTTTTAATCAAATGGTCAATAATTATACATAATATAACATTATTATACAATGTATCATCAGAATTCTATTATATGATGATTTGGTTCTATTATATGATATAAATGAAGACATCTAGGAGCCGTACAAGCAATAATCAAACAAACAACAAACAATTTGTTGCCCTTCTGTACATTGCTGTTGATTGTGACTGACTTTTGCTCTTTCCAATCAGAAGTAAACCGTTTTTAACCCATTTTCCATTATCTGAAATGTTGTTTTGTGCTATTTTCTTGTGTTGTGTAATGTTGTGTTTTGCAGCTACTGGCCCCCGTAGGCTGTAATTAAGTAGAACGGTGAACGCAGGATTTTCTTGTTGTGCAAAGACCTGATCCCATACAAGACTTACAGCACAAAACAAAACAGCAGAGAACAGTGATCTGCAGGAAGCGGAGATAAATAATTTAAAAAAAGGATGTTTTTGCAGTGTATGCTTTTTTATTTGATATAGGATTGTGAATAGCAGGCCATTGTTCTGCATAGTATCTTACCATCCAGGAGTTAGAAATATGTTAGAATAACTCTTCAGACATTAATCATAAAGATACTAGTCACCAAAGAAATATTCTGGCGCTTGGCTGTGTGTTGGGAATGGGATAGCAACTTTTGCTGGCAACAACTCAGAATAGCACCTTTATCCAAATTGACAGTTTTGCTGAATGACTGAATGGTGGGATCTAATGAGGTGGACGATATGTAATATCTTTTTTTAATTTGCACACGCACACATGCATGACACCACCAGTTTCTCACTCGATACACAAATACGCCTCCACCTCCAGAAGTAGAGGCAGCAACACTCTCGCTGAATCTCTCAGCCCACATGTTGGTAATGTCACCTTTTTCAGCGTTTCAATACCTTGTGCTAACAATCAGAGAACATCGCTGTCTCTTTTTTTATCTGTCTGTCTCACTCTGTCTTTATTTTTGGATCCGTGGGATGCTTGAGACGAACTGTCATTCCATAGAATTTGCATAGTTATAGGCGCTACTCTGTGATTTTCTGCATCACATCTGGAGAGGAAATGGAGTGTTTATGATCCGTTAATGTCAGTGTTATAGCTTGTAGCCGGCGCTCAGAGGAAATTTCATGCAGATGGAGGACAGCAAAGAAACAAGGTCTGAGGCCTAACTAATCAGGGCTCAAACAAGCTGAAGCTCTACCTTGAACCTCATGACTCTGCAGTTTGATTCCATGGGGTCCTGTACTTCTCATTTTATCCACGGTGTTTTTTGTTCTTGATTTTTTTTCCCGCTCTTGATCAGTATGTTTTACATCTGCACTTAGTCAATTATAGTCTACATATAATTAGTCTTTGCAGCTGTGCTTTAAGTCCATCAATTTATGCCTCTTTTCTTGAAATGCTGACATTTTGCTCAGTAGAGTCAAAGTATTTTCAAAACATATATTTTTTTATATTTAATATACAGTGTTTGTTAACATGTGAATGCATAATTTTCCTTCAGACATATCTGATGTTACCAAGGCGTACTTGTCACCTTGACAGTTAAATCTGAACCTAAGGTTTTCCATGGCCAAATTCCATCTATGTTATGCTGTCAGGCGTGTGTGCATGCCTGGACATGTATGAGCTGTACAAAGCTCTATATAATCCAATTGAAAAAGGTTATTTTAAAATATGATAAGAAAAGAGCAACAAAAATGTGCAAACACAGAAACTAAACAAAACAGAGCCACTTGCAAGTTCAATCCCTTCCAAAGAACTCAGTCTAACACAGAAGAATAGGACATTGCACTGAACATCAAAAAGATAGCTATGTAACATCCCTAATAAAAAAAACCTCTATAGTCACCAATAGAGGAAACAAGCATTTATTATATAATCTACATAGCATCTACAGTATTTTGGTATAAAAAGCTTTCATGCTTTTAACATGAAAAGAACCTTACAGGTGAGCATTGCAACATAAAAGACTGTATGAAATAGATTACTTTGGGCTGTGATGTTTCAGTGGCAGTAGTGCACAGATTCACTAAGCACAATCAGTGTCGGGGGAAAGTATTTGAAGGAAAGCAACTAAGCAGCGGACCAGATGGTCAGTGCGATTTTAATGCCCAGGCCAAACCAGACAGTTGTGTGTTGGTTGGCTAAATCTCGTGGTTATAATCAGTGTTATGTAAACTGACAAGTGAGAGTGATGCTGCTGCTGCTGCTGCTGCTGCCGCTGCTGCACGGTCCGCCTCCGCTCCGTGGCCCCGTTCGCCCATATCTACGCCACTGTTTATGTGTATGTTCAGTGTACAGTACATTCACAAGCACACTCGTGTGTTTTTGAGAGGGTTACACAAAGAAGCAAAGAGAGAGACCAAAGCCAACAGGAAACGGTGGAGAAAAAAAAATACAGTCATATTTGTTCGTGTCCCCTTTTGGCCACTAGAGGCTGGCGCCAGTTAAATTAGGTAAAATCCCAGACAAATCCCATATTTGACAAGTATGAAATCTCTGCTTGGATGATCAAACACAACATGAAGGAATCCTAAAGTGAGCAAACAGCTACAAACTATGTCTGTTACTTCTAAAGATAGAAATACTTTTGTACGAGCTGAACATTCATTGTTGTTATGGTTGGTTTAGGATTAGGATTTGCATCGCTTTAAATGAAATATTGTTGTAGCGTAAGTACTTTTATCATCAAAGGTAATGAAAATAGCCAAGGGGTGTAAAAAAAGTTGAAAAAGAATAATCAAATTTAAGATACAAATGTTAACATCTCTCCTAATAAATTAAACAAATACAGAAACATCTGTATTAGCTCAATGCACATTGAATATGATGTTGTTGGTTTTTATTTTGTTCTCTTTTTGCCATTTCATAATAAAACAAACTAAATTTGCACCCATCTCCACATGCATCTGTGCACTCACCCACACAGCTCACATACATAAAAGTATTACAGACTATTTTTAGTACACGCATCAATGCTTAATGTACTCAGTGATAGAAAGATGCATCAAAGAGACACAAACAGAATATGTATCCGTTTTTTCAAGTCTGCAGGAATGTGTTATAACCATTGAAGAAGTAAAATTAAAATGTCTTATAATTCAGACGCTGACTAGTTGCCACCTCTGAAAACGTTAGCTTCACTGTGCCAGATTGTGTCAGTTACTGTATTTCTCCACTTACCACATTTATTTTTAACATGAGAAGATAAAAAACAAACAAACAAAAAATAAAATAAAAACGAAATGAGTCAGAGCCAACACTGACAGATTGCAACAGTGGTGAGTTTTTATTTTCCCACTTTTAATAAATCACTCTTACAGTTAATATTTGCAGTAAGAAGATGATTATAAGAATCAGTACGCTGCCGCGAGCTGAGCGTTCACATGGACTTTATAAATCACCATGTTTCGTTGGTAGCCGTGAAAACTGAGTGAGAAAAGATCAACCGGTTGCATAATGCAATTCCCTGCAGAGTTTTGCACACTTGTGTCTAGCTTTAGCTTTTCAACTTCTCAGTTTGCTGGTTCAAACTGAACTGAACTGGTTCAAAATAAAATCCGTAATTGACTAAACTCAATAGATTTTTGTTTTCTTAAATGCAGCACACTCCTGCAAAAGAATTTAAAAATTACATTCTGCAGTTCTACTAAACTTGTAAAACAGTGTCGTTAAATTATTGTTTGCATTAGTAATAACTGGTCTCATTAGTCTGCTGGTAGGTTGTAAGCGCAATACAACTTGCAAGAAATGATCAAGTGATTGACAAATGTTGTAAGTTGGCAGGTTTTAGAAAAAGTCATTTGTTTGGCAGTGCTAACTTACATTATTTTAACACGTTTTGTAAAGACATTTTCTATTGTATTATGTTACTGTTATGTTAAAGACAAGGTCATCATCATATTAGCTAAACCCTAATTCAGATTACAACTGCTCAAACCACAGAGCAATGCTAACAGATGTGCATTCGTGCTTTTCACGTACATATTTTTGTATTTATGTGTTCAGTCAAATTTGTTTTGCATCTTTAGGTAGAATATGCATTGTGTGTGTGTGTCTGTTGTGTGTGTGTGTGTGTGTGTGCACGACTAGCAGCAAGAGCGAGTTTGTGTGCGACGCTGGTCTTGGCCTGGAACTGTGACTCAGACAGCAAACTAGCTTATGGCTGATTGCAGAGAGCCGCTCACAGAGGGGAACCACCGTTTTGTCTTCCTCAGCCTGATTTATGCCTCAGGACGACTGATTGAGGCGCGTCACTCTTAATGCTCCACAAAGTGACTGACTAAAGCCACAGTGGCACTGGCCAAACTTGGCAGAAGGGGAGGCACCCTGGTCCAATCAGGTGCCAGCCTTCCTCCGTTCATTCTTCTGATTTACACTTTTAACTCACTTTGATGTGTTATTAACACCTCACAGAAAATATTCAACCACACCTGTGAAAGTCTCATCCGGCCTCTTACATAAAGATCGAATAACTTAAATGAACCGGCACCTGGTGCCGGTTAGGCGGCAAATGAGGAACCGTTAAGCGGCACACATTACGTCTGAGTTCAAGAGCCAAAGCTGTAGCAGAGGTTGAACCTGCTGGCAGGACGAAAACGCACCAACCCAGGGGGCGAAGCAGCCAAGCGCAAGTTAAGCTTTAGGGCAGTAAGTGAACGGAAATGCTGCACTTGGTTGTCTCGCTCTCTCTCCCACCTCGGTTGAAGGCAGCCTGAGGGGAGGCCCGCCTGCTGTTGCCTGGTGGACAGAGAGCGCTGTGAGCGACCTCTTAATCGAAGAGCAGCCCCGGCCCGAGCAGAGCTGAAACATGCCGCTGGCTTGAAGAGCCCGTGAGCACCGAGTCTTTCAGGGCCTCAGGAATCTCCACTCGAGTGCCATCACGTAACAAATTAAGGGTCTTTCTTTCCCCCCTTTGAAGAGCACGCTTTCACCACTTGTCCTGCTATCATCCTTTTATAAAATACTCTTTACTGCCTACAAATAGGGAAAAAAAAACTCGGTGTCTGGGGGTGTTACGGCTGTTTTTCACTCATTTAAAAGCAGGATTGAAATAAACTAAGGAGAGGTCCAAAAAAACGTTCAGGTTCACAAATTCTCTAAGGGCCGCTTTTCCCTCGAGAGACGACGATCCCGGGATTTAAAGTGCTGGACAAAGGCTCCACAGGACGTCCCAGGGAGGAAGTTGTCGTGCACACAAACTCAGTGCGAGTGCCAGTGGCTGCACTTTAAAAGGCCTGATGGAAGAACACATGCGAAAACAAAGTGACACGTTCGAGAGTAATCGTGCACCTCAGAAACACACATGGCGTCCTGAGTAATGGGGGGAACATTTAGGTGTGAACACAGGAAGGAAGATGGCTGCAGTTTACGTTTGTGTTAATGTGCAAGTGATAAGACTGGCTATGGCACACATGGCTTCTAAATATCGATTTATCACCGTTGGCTCTCTTGAGTTTATGTCAAACCAAACAGATTATCAGCACACAGAGCACCGTGACAAACAGCGAGGGGAGGGCGGACGCACTTTGTCAATATCCTTCCTTTTTTTAATTTAGAAGCACTATTCACAGCCACTGATTATTGCCACATAACCTGCACATGTCTCACCTAAATAACCCACATCCATCTCTCTTTGTTTAGCCTGACACTCACACACACACACACACACACACACCTGGCCGGAGATGGAGCTGTACATTGGTTTGAGCTGCGTCACTAAATTGATCAGTTTCAACAATTTGTGCATTTGCTTGTGTGTGTTTGTGTGTGAGTCTGTGCGTGTGTGTGTGTGGGGGGGGGGGGGTGCTACTTTTTTCCATGTCCACTACGTGCACGTCTGACCCGACGTGCACGCGGGCACGTGTTGGTTTTTGCATTGCCCGCACGTGCACGCGCGCGCGCACAGGCAAATGAAGTCACAAGCGACCGCGGAGTCTCTGGCTTGGAGAGAACCGGAGCAGCTTGGGACCGTCCTCCACCTGCACCGCAAAGCAGCTCGGTTGTGAAGGAAACTCTTACCAACATTAAAATCATTATTGTGATCATTATTTTTATTATTCTTAAAACGTGCGCGTGCACCCGCAGCATCAGGTTATGAGGACGGGAATGTGAGCAGAGCGCGAGACGATCTGGGAAACATGTTTGCAGAATGTGCTCAGTGCTTTTTTTTGTTCCTGTCATTTTCGCCTTTATTATAGCAATAAAGATGGAGATCCGTTATTGAATTGAGGGAAGACAGAGGCCAAAGTGACACCGTGACGTGCCTCATAAGTAATCACGCTCGTGCACTACTTTAACCACGCGTGAGGAGGCAACACACACACACACACACGCAGAGCCACAGAGGAAACGTTGCACTGCAGACCAGACTGACGTGACTTCACTGCTCTGAAGCAAATGAAGCTCCAGTCGAATGTGAACACACACAATCACGAGCCGCCGCTCTGTGTCTGTGCAAAGCATTTCTCATATCAACAGCTGGCATCTATCGGCGGCTTATGATCGCCTATTACTCCGATATTATGTCAACTGGCCCTAGAAATGTCCATGTTGTCCCTGTTATGCCTCCTGCCATAGTCCTCGGTGATGAAAATGTCCTCCGATTTGTAGTTTGACTTGAAATACGCAGATGACTACAAAAATATACGCCGGGTATCGTGAGCCCGTTTTTTTTCTT
Source organism: Channa striata (assembly GCA_033026295.1). Lineage (NCBI taxonomy): Eukaryota > Metazoa > Chordata > Actinopteri > Anabantiformes > Channidae > Channa > Channa striata. The sequence goes on from CM065182.1 coordinate 4,818,924, forward strand.
CTTCTTCTTCTTCCCTCCTTCCTCCCTTTGCAGATGCAGCTCGGCGCCGCTCGCCGTCCTCAGCTCAGTCTGGAGTGGCGCGGCTGTGGCAGCAGAATATTCTTCGGCTGGAAACAGAGACGCGCTGCTGTCGCCTCGATGCCAAACGGGGGATTTTAAGAGACGGTGAGTTGTGACCCGGGGACGGTTCGGTTCGCGGAGAGAGAGAGAGACAGAGAGAGAGAGGGAGAGAGAGAGGAAGGAAGGAAGGAGCTGGCGAGAGGGGGACGCGGCTTTTCTCACACATTCGCGGACACGTCGTTACCTCCGGCGCGCATCCGAGCCGCGTCGGTCCGATTCGTGGTGAATATTTCATGCCTGACTGTAAGTACTAAATGTCCTTTATTATTATTATTTTTTTCAAAGAGTGCTACTCCTCTCCGCGAGCCAGCCCTGGCTGTCGTGGTCGCGAGGCGGTCTTTTGATAAATGTCAAACGCATCTCCTTGGAAAATCATCACGTAGGAGTCAGGGAGAGAGACGCGGAGAAAGCGCGATGGGGGGACGGGGGAGAGAAACGAGGGATGCCAGTGGAAAAATGGGAGAGGAACCGAACAGAGATTATTAGGACGACGGCAGTGGAAGTTCGATTGTGCTGCATATAAAATGGGCGGGCTGGTCGTTATTCGGGGTTGGCACAGCCGGTTCTAAATTTAAATGCTCTGCGCCTGGACGCCGTCGACTCGCCGTGCGCTTTATTCTCAGCCGTCGCCGATGAACCGTAAGACGCATTTTGGACAGTGGCCTGGGTAGAGCGGATTTTTCTTTCGTTTCTTTTTTTATGATTATTGTTATTATTTTTTTTTTTTTTGTTGTTGGCTGACGGACTGAGAGAGTTCAACTCACTACAGCTTCACCAATGAACAGTGAGAGAGACCTGCGCATATCGTCAGCAGCCGCTTCTCCAGCCTCCAGCTAGAATTCGTCAGATCTGAGATCACACAGGATTTTTTTCCCTCATTCAGTCCGGCAAGAAAAGATTTTCACAAAAGTTTGCGGATATCGGCAGCGGACCCCGAATATGCCACGACTGCTCTTCTGTAAGTGATTTTTCTCCATTTTTCTCGCCTCTTTTTTTTTTATTTTTCTCGGGCTGAAGACGGGGAGAGGAGAGTAACACTCGGATTCAGAGAGGGATGGACACCGCTGGGATCCAAGACGACTTTTACCGGGGGGGGAGACAAGGGGGGGACTTCGCCGTCGAAATTAAGACCGTTTAGCGGCCGCTTTGTGGCCAACTGGAGCCGTTTGGTGCGTGTGACGGACGGACGGACGGACGGGGGGAGTGGGGGGGGGGCAGCCTGGCTTCAGCACCGCGGACAGCGCTCCGAACGAAGCGGCGTCGACGCACGGTGGCTTAATTACTCCGCCACGCACGAATCGCAGCGGCGTGCGCGCGGTGAGGTCCGCGTTGCAGGGACGCTGCCAGTTGCAAGGAACGTTGCCAGTTGCAGGGACGCTGCCAGTTGCAGGGACGCTGCCAGTTGCATGCGAGCACGTAGATCCGGCTCCGATGTGTCCACGCGTCGTGGCACGGAGAGAGGGGGCGACGTTCCCCGTGAATAACTTGGGAAGTGAGCGTGTGCGGGATTTTCTCCTCGCTTCGCTAATCTGCATCATCCCCGCTTTATCAAATCCTTGTCAGTCAAAGGATTTGTTCTATTTCATGTGTCATCTGCATGTCTCCCGACTCCCATCCGCTCACGGTGCACCTTGGCGGGGCTGTTGTCTTCTGCAAGGGGCCGGATTTAGTGAAATACTCAAGTACCAATTACTTAATGCTGCCCAAAAAAATCCAAGCCTTGTGCTTGGCTGCACAATAGCGCAGACTATTGCTTCCATACTTTATGACCCGGCTGACATCATAGCTTCATGACTGAGGGGAAGCGAATGCTCCTGTGTTCGGGGGACTGGCTCTGATATTGCGGTACCGCCGCGTTTCACATTGCGGGGCGCAGAGAGAGTCTGTGCACAGGTGCCACGAGCTGTCGACGGTGCCTTTGCCTTCGTTTGCTCCTGGTGCTTATTGCTGCATATGCATGTGAGTGTCAGCTGGCTTCCTCGTCAAAATGCCGAGCAGACATTTCCAGTCGACATAGTTCGGGTGCACAGTGTATCTCTGTGCATGTGACAGCTAATTCCAAACGATGATGATGTCAGATCAGCCTGTGTGATGGGCCAGTGCACGAGGCAGGGCCGATTCACTGCTGTCAGGGAGTCTGTTGAGGACCAGGAATAGGAGTGAAAGCTCCCTCGCAGCCTCCACCTCCACACTGGCTGTTGGATATCTGGCACATCTGCATGTTTACTGACACCTGATGAAATGGGGGTTGGTGGTGGCTCTTGTGACTTGCTAATGACGCTCATTGTCTCTTTGTCTTTGACCTCCAGCAGTGAAAGGTCCCCATATTGCAACCATGTGTGGACAGAGCAGGGCGGCCTTCCTCTGTCTGGGGGCTTGCTTGCTTGTCGCCAACGGCGTACTCGGTGGGAAAAGGTAAGACTGAACTTACAACTGCCTCTTTATCTGTGTATGTGTGGATTGTTCTAAATGAACGAATGACACAAATAATGTGTGAATATTCTGCGCCTCGCTCCTATAGGCCGATTTTGATTTTGAGGCACATTCTCAGCCGGATTATCACTGGAGGTTCTAATCATTGTCTGTCACCAAGGTACTAATGGCACATTTCTGTTGGACACAGTCACTATAAGGTGAAAATCACAAAACATTGGGCAAAATATCACATGCAGAAGCTAATGCTGGTCTCAGTGCTCGCCAACAGATCAGCTGGCTGATGAATGTGTCAGTAAATCAGCCGGCCAAGCAGGCACATAGTGCCACTGTCTTCTCACGTGTTGGATTGGTGACTTGCACCCCTCCATGCTTTTTAACTGCACACACGTATTAAAAACACGCAGTGACGAGGTGATGAGCCAAAACAGCCACTAACACAGAGTCTGTGGTGATGGTGGCGTTGATGTACAGACTGAGGCGTGACATGCACAACGCCTCAGAGAGACACAAGCAGAACGACGGGACAAAGAGACATTCAGTCCCACGTGACCCCACTCCTTCGAATAATAACTTTGACATTGGGCCCAGTTTAACATTCACACCTGCAAGGAAAAAAAAACAGAGTCATTCAGGTGGTGCAACGGCATCGAATCCCATTGTGATTCTTCCTGAGAATCCTGGAGAGGCTGAAGGGGTCAGGCCTTTCTGCACGGCTGAATAATTCACAACTGTCACAGGCGGCTGAAGTGAATGGTAACATCTTGAGATGGTCCAGCTTGCTTCTCTCTGTCTGTGTGTGTGTGTGTGTGTGTGTGTGTGTCAGCCACACCATGAAAACACACACATCCACACACTCCTGCGTACACCGTGGCGTGCCTCTGTTTAAAACTTCACAGGCGCTGCGATCCGTCGTTGTCACACTGTGATTTGATCGGATTCACATCTGCAGCTTAGGTTTGAGGTCTACTCGCTTGGCAAATGGCTCTGATTTACCGAGTCTGATGTGCTGTAGTCGGAGCACATTAGAGAAAATGTAAAAGTACTGATTACTTCACTGAGGAACTGTCACCGCAAACTGCAAATCAATTATCACCTAAAGATTTACTGTGTATAATCCAGATTCCCCCCTTTGGAAGCCGAGAGCAGAATCGCACGTATACACACACACACACCTCGGGGGATTTGAATGAGACGCGGTAATCAGGAAGACCTAGCACTTCGCTACAGTATGTTGCCAACGGAAGAAATTGCCTTATAATTAGATACACGAGTGACGAGAGGGAGGCGGGGAGGGCGATGCACTGGCAGAGCGACTGTTGCTGTTCAGATGACCTGTAGATGGGGATGGTGTACAATGTTTTATGAGGAAGTGGCCCCTGGCTCAAAAACATGTGTATTCTTCCACTGCACCTTTTTTTTTTCCTATGCTTCAAAAAAAATATGCCAAAAATGTTCAAATTTACGTGCAAAAAGAGAACGACTTTGACTTGTCTGGATCTTAAATCAGCCGCCTTTTGTTGACGTAATGCAAGGTCAACTTCCCCTCTCGTAGAATCGTCTCTCTTTTAACAAAAGAACTGTAATTTTTCCTTTTACTCCACTAATTATTAATGACTTGAAGGATGAATTTTCCTTGTAATTCCTGCTGTTAAGTACATTTTAATTATTGATGGACTTTAAAGAACCAAGAGATGTCCTTTCTTGTTTGTGTGTGTGTTGTGTGTGTTGGAGGAAACGAGAGAACTTTAACCCCTGTGGAAAAGCCAAAACTGTTTTTGTGTCATGCTGTGATTTGGCAAATTGGAAATGCAAAAATAAACGTACAAAGTAGGAATATTCTGAAGGGAGGAAATAGGAGGTTTGTGTTTTATTTTTTCCCTCGGCTCAAGTCCCATAGAGGCAATTTATTTTTTCCTTTATTTATGCAGAATTGGCTTCCCAGACCTGACCAAAACAGATTAATTATTGTTTTGAAATTGCTGTTTTAACCTTCAGTATTGACGCAAAACAAAATAGCCCATCACCGGTTCTGCAGTTTTATTGCTAACTGTGGCCGTCTGAGAGTTTTTATTTTTTATTTTTGGGGCTGACAGAGGGAGGAAATTAAAGACACAGTGTGCATTAAACCTTATTAAACAAACCCGTGTGTGACGTCGAGCCCCTGATTTAGAAATGCATCATTTCACAGTTGTGTTGTGTCTCTCTAAAGCCCCTTAACAGCATCCTCACCTTTCCTCAGCCTCCCTTTTCTTCCTTTTATCCCCCCCGACGTCCCCATCCCCCCCGTCCCAGGTCGTCTTTGCTCTGTTCTGAGCTTCTCTCACACATTTCTCGGGACGCCATTCTTCCCTCCTACTTGATTCCTTCCTTCCCCGTCGTCACAGGTCCTTGCGAACTAATCTTGATGACCTCTCCTTCTCCTTGGAGCCGTTCAGCTCGCAGAGCTTGTTTCCATACACTTGCTGTTTACGTAGCGTACAATTAAACCACATGCTTTTGGCAATAAAAAAAAAAAAGAGAGGATGATGATTGCTCGGAAGCATGTGAGAATTGTTTAGACTTCCATCTAATTATTGTCAGTGCTCAGACACACTCTGATTTGTGCACAGTCCTTGAACCTACGCTACAAGCGTGCATTGATTTTACGTATGCGTACACATGCTCTCTCAACATTCCTCCCGTATCCTGCCGTTAGGATACGCTGTGTAATTAGGGACTGCATTCCTGATTATGAGAGCGTCTGAAATATTTATGCATGGAGATGCAGCAAGCTCTGCTCTCACAATTACTGATTGTGAGTGTTTTCGGCGTTGCTCTAAGCGTTTTCTTTCATGTTGTTGAAACAGCACATTCAGCAGTGTCTTTGTGATCTGAAACACCATATGAAGATGTAAACAATGTATTATCATTTCTCCATTCACTCATGAGCTCTGCATGCTGTATTACATGTCAGTGCCCTGAGATTTGTAAAACTTTATTAAAACTACAATATTTCATTTCAATCCCAAGTTGCTGTGGTGTGAGACTCGAAATCCGTCCAGCCTGTGGAACATAGCAGAATCCTTCTGTGTGAGTCTGCATCATGGGAGGTGCTGACATCACCTCTTCACATTAAGATGCCTTTAAGGGTCGTGACACAAAGCCAATGTCAAAGAACTGGTGCCAACAAAGACTTGGTCCTGGTCACGTGGGCTGTGGTGCCACAGTGCAGCCTGTTCTGCAGTTGCACAGGAAGTGGATATAAAACTGACGACCAGGAACCTCCTGAGCTCATTTTACGTAACCCTGGCTCACTGCAGTCGGTTTACAATGACTTTTAACTGAGAACGTGTGTGATAAAAAAGTTATGACAGCAGTACAGGTTGTACTGGCATTAGCCACGGTGTCTTCTGCTGCAGCTCAACAGCCAATCAGATGGGTCTGATCCATCAACACCCAATTAACAGGTCAGACGAGAAGCCCACGAAAAGCGCCTGACTACAGTTGTAGTGTATTTATTATATATAAATATAAAAAATGCATTGTCCCTTCACATTTTAAAGAGTCACTTGCTCATTTGTCCAATAACACTATGAGATAAAACCTCACGCTCACACGTGTGAATTGTAAATTGGCAACTACAACAAAAGACATAAAATACAGATTTGACAGTTTCATTTTCTTCTACAGAGCAGAGATCTTTTTTTTGGTGTTTTTGTTTCTGATACATGATTTATATTCGAAGTTTGTTCTAACTCCGTTGGCAGTTTGGACTTTTGTGTTGGACCTTCGCTGTGACTTTAAATCTTCTCCTTTGTTTTGCCAGCTCTGGGCAGAACGGCATGACAGATGAACAGAAAGATAACACTACAGTGTTCACCAAGATCTTAGACAGCCTTCTGGACGGCTATGACAATCGCCTCAGGCCAGGACTCGGAGGTCAGTAAACCCTCACACACTCAATTTTGTCCCTCGTGCTAAACGGCAATCAGTTTTCATTTCTAGTTGTTTTCAAATGTACAAATATTGTGCAATAGGCTGCTCACATGAGCACATAGAATAATATCCATATGACTCAATTCTTTGGAGGTGGGTTTTTATTCAGTGTCAGGCTTTTGTGCGATAGTTATGGGGAAGAAAAGCTGTAGAGTCATTTGTCACCTGCTGCATTCGTGAAACACTGAATTTTCAGCCAGTACTTGTAATACTGTGTATAATATTGCATTGTGTGAGGCTCCTATTCACTCTGTTGTTGAGCGAGAGCAACAAAATGGCAGAGACACTAAAGAGATAAAACCAGAAATGGGAAATCAGATTAAAGCAGATAAGAGAAATAAACCTGGAGTAAAAAGAAAAGAGGGAGCAACAACGTGTGAAGGACATGAGGTTCACACAGTGTGATGCAGCAGGCATCAAACAGACAGGTGAATAAAAACCAAGCCTGCTGGAAGTTCAGCAGCCGACAGGAGGAGATTATGGATCGTGATGGGTATCATTCATAAATCATGCTGTCATATTTCAGCTTCCGAATCACAAGGAATGGATCCTCTCACGCGCCGCCTCCAACGCCTCTTCTAAATGAATCCTAAGTAGACCCATTTCAGTATTATGGCATATTTTCAGTAATACAGCAAAGTCCACATTTATTAAGAGATTGAACCGCTGTCCGGGTAATGGAGCTCTCACTGAAACCAATAGCAACAGAAATAGTTATTGACAACTAAATGGGCATTTTATAGTGTGTGTGTGAAGATGTGTCTAAGTTTTTTAAAAATAATCTTGAATAGATTGAATGGATCAGAGGCTATAGCCAGGTGGTCTTGTATTAACAGGTAGTTAGGGCCTAATGAATGCCGCTGATAGTCACTCACTCTGGCAATTTCCTGCTTCAACAGAGCGCGTAACTGAAGTCAAGACTGACATTTTCGTGACTAGTATTGGGCCAGTTTCGGACCATGACATGGTAAGACTCTCTTCGCCTCTGTAAATGTCACTGGCTCCCCCCCATCTCCCCGTCCCTCCACCCTCAGCCCTTTCTTCTAATCTCTCTGGACGTGGTGGTCTCCGAGCAGTAAAATATTTATTAATTTGACGATTCAATCCATTAAGTCTTAAGTTGTTAATAAAACTGTCACATTTGTGGAATTTATTTTCCGGTTCATGGTCCGTAATCCCGCTCAAGTCAAATGCCACCTCCGTGGCTGCATGGAATATCATGTGCATGTGAAATCTGAGCCCAACTTCTGTTTATATGTTGTATAATAATGCAAATATCCTCAAATATTTCTTGGTTTACCTTGTAGAATGAATATTATTGTGTATTATAATACACAAGCTCTGGAGCTGAGAAACGTAGATTCTGAGGTTTGGTACTTAAAATAACTGTTGTGATTTCTTGGATATGCTACTAAAAAAAGGAAATAAAATATTGAGGCTGTTCATACATGAGCGTCAGATCTTTGACCTGTGCACAGCAAACCAATTAATCTCATCCAAATGTCTCTCAGATTCGCTTTATGCCACTTAAAAAACAATAGACTCCTCTTTTTTTTGCACATGAACCGTGTGTTACTCTATTTGACATAATCTCAGTTAATTGCGGCCGCGACGTTCTAGCCACGACTATTTCGCTGCTTTTGTTAAGGCCCGAAGGAATAGCTGAAGGACATTTTCCCCGTCTCTAGCATTTCCCGATCCTCCTCCTATTACCTTGAAGCTCTGTTTTAGCTCATGCTAATTATCGAACGCGGGTCAAGTGGAAAGAGGGAGAAAGAGAACAAAAAAAAAACAGGCCTCACTGTAATTTTTACTAGCTCCCTTTACTCCGCCGCGCAGTGATGTGGAACCATTAAAATCTGCTCTCAGCTATAGTCATTAGCTGCTTTCAATATAAAACGTCCTTCTAATTTTGTGTCCAGTGTAATTTAGATTACTAAGCAAAGAAGTTTCCCCAAAGATAAATGCTAACAATGATCCTTCTTGGCACTTACCTAACGGAGTAATACGAAATGACACAATAGCAAATGATCCTCTATTTGCACACAGCACGTCAAACTGACCCGGCTATGATTATGTATACAATAAAAACGGAAAAGGAACCATGCATTTAGTATTTATATGTAAAGCAGGGAACAATTACTAGACTTTAACAATGGAGACATCATTTTAGAAACGACACCAGCGAGAATTCTCCTAAGCCCCCCGCCTAAAGTTTGCCAAAGCCTTTACCAGCAGGGAAACTCGGCCATAAGAATATGAGTAAATGTGAGAACGTGAAAAAATGTGGATGCCGGATTACCCTGTAGGACACGGAGGGCCGCAGGGTCCCCCTCCTTCTTTGCTGACTTCTCTTTTTTCTTTGCTCCTCAATGGCCGCCTGTAGGAGTACACCATTGACGTCTTCTTCAGACAGAGCTGGAAGGATGAAAGACTAAAGTTCAAAGGCCCCATGGCCGTGCTGCGACTCAACAACCTGATGGCCAGCAAGATCTGGACCCCTGATACCTTCTTTCACAACGGAAAGAAGTCCGTGGCCCACAACATGACCATGCCAAACAAGCTGCTGCGAATCACAGAGGAAGGCACGCTTCTGTACACCATGAGGTACGGGCTGACATTTCCTGCTAGGCGGCTGCAGTACGGCTGTAGACAGCTAAGATGATTTTTTTTAAAGCTCAGTCCGTGTGCCGCTGTAGCATCAGTGAACACTTATTTGCAGAATTGAGAATAAAAAGCAATTTATGTCATTTGTAAAAACATAATAAACTGTGAAGAAATCACCACGAAGGATAAGGCTGGTGATATTCTCTGGTTTTCAACAAATTTCATCCACCAACCAAAAGCAATAACATGGTAGCCTGGTTCTAACTTCAAGACGCTATCGAATCAAATTTCTTCATATCGCCCAATATCACAAATCACAAACTCACCTCGAGGGTTTTTATCACAGTACGACATATGACATCCCGCGCTCTTAGGCGCTGCAGTTCTACAAAACAGGTCACAAAAATGCTTTAAGTAACTTCCTGCGACAGCTGGGCACTGCGGTCTTTGCAAATATGACTCAAAGTGAAGAAGAGTCATTTTGGAGGCTATTTTCAGCTGCAAATTAATGTGCATTTGTACCACCGCTGTTTATAGCGTGTGGGATTCGAATGATGAACGTGGCAACGAGAGCACATGTCATCGGTTTACTAATGTGTTTTTAGCCAGTGTTGGGAAACACTGATGGTCTGTGGCATTTAGGAAAAAGCTTTGGTAACAAAGCTGATGTGATACGTTGCATTTTCTGGCTCACTCTTCTAACAATGTGTGATAGCAAATACGATTTTAATGTTTAAAAAAAACTGTTTGTCCACATATAATTTGCAACATTTTTATGACTGTTTACTCCTGTAGCGTTTGTGGACAGCCATTTCTAAGTCTTGTCTGCCACATACATTTTCATTAGAGTTTTTCCATTGTAGTGTTCACCTGGAAAAATAAAAAGCTTTTTTTTTTTCTGCCCTGATTTATCACTTTGGGGATCCGACTCGACAGTTGCGAGCAGAAAGATAAGGTGTACAACTAGCTGAGCTGAGTTCAGAAGCGCACGTAGCACCTCGGTAGCCTTCAGCAGATGGCGGGTAAATAAAACCCTTGAGGAGAATGCAAACCCTGATGATACTAACGTGAGATGTGAGAGGCGAGGATCATAAAACATCGGTTTTAACGTGTTTACTAGCGGGGTGGGGGTGGGGGTGAAGGAGGAGCCCAGGTTGCTGCCACAGATGAATGAGAAAGGGAATGGATGGGAGATTAGTGTGTCACCGTCGGGCCTGACACGCTGTTCCTCACCAAGCTGACAGGAAATAGAAACCCTCAGCTCAGAGAGCTGGAGCCTTTCTGACTGTCCGGGGAGAAGCAGCTGCACTTTGACAGTCCACTACATGCTCCCGCTCCTCACTTCTTCCTGTCATCTCCCCCACAATCACCGGCCTTCCTAGATTCCCATCTCCTTTTTCTCATGTGTCTTTTTCTGTTTCTAATCTCTCCAGGCTTACAGTAAGAGCAGAGTGCCCCATGCATCTGGAGGACTTCCCGATGGACGCCCACGCTTGTCCGCTGAAGTTCGGCAGCTGTAAGTGACCCCTGTGCTCACACGCGACCTTACATACAGCGCACCACGCACACACGCATGCGTACGGCTCCCTGACGTGCTGACACCACCTCGTCCAACTGGAAGCTCAACCCCTGCACCGGTGCCTGATAAGGGATGACAGGACGGTAACAGCTGTTCTCCCAGGGGAACTGTCCGCCAAGGCCTCTGTCCCCCCCCCACATTCAACCCTGCCAGGCCCGGCAAGACCCTGCCAGACCCTGGCAGGCGTGCAGCGCAGAGACCTGTGTTTACCCAAGACAACATTCTCTCTAATATTTCCACAGCATCACACCAGCTGCTCACTGCTGACAGCTTCCCCTGCCCTGCTTCATCCTTGAGAAAAGACATAGCGAGGGAGAGAACGACGGAGAGTGCAGACGAGAAGATAGGCAGAAAAAACAGAGAGGAGGGAGGCTTAGTGACTTAGTGCTGTTCCCAGCCCCGGCCTCCTTTAACGTGGACTCGCTCCCTAAATATTTCAGTGATGAGCTTTCTTTCCCATGCTGCAGTCTGCAGCCCGGCCATCCGCTCCTCTGCTCCGCTCGGCTCTGCAGTGGCCAAGCCACGCTGCAGCCTTGACAGGTTGGGTGGCCGGAGGGAAGGAAAGACTGACTTGACTGTTTTAAGGTCACATTGTCCTGTTGGGATGTCGTGTGTTTGTTTTCTCATCGGTTGAGAGATGACACGACGTGGCAGGACGCGACGGAACCAGATATCGCGTGTCAAAAGCTAAACGCTAGAATTCATTGGTCAAAGCATAGAAAATGAGGTTTGCAAATGTTCTAACGAGGGGAAACGGTTAAAAAAAAAAAAACAAATGCGACAAGACAGGCAGAAGTGAGACGAGAGCAGACGACAAGATGAGACGCAGCAAGATGAGAGAGTTTGAGGATTCTTGCAGGAGACCTCGTTGTGTTCCTCTTGGCATATTTAGCAGACCTGCGAGGCAAAACATGGTGGCAGACAAGCTGCAGCAAAACGATTCAAAGCTTTCCACTCTCCTCTTTCCCGGCAGACGCGTACACTCGAGCGGAGGTCGTGTACGTGTGGACCAGAGGAGCGGCCCAGTCTGTGGTGGTGGCAGAGGACGGGTCCAGATTAAACCAGTATGATCTGATGGGGCAGAGTGTCGATTCCGGTGTGGTGCAGTCCAGCACAGGTGGGTGTCGGCTCGGTTCGGTTGCAGTCATAATTGTATCGTGAATAAATGTTGAATTTAGTAATTGATAAGTGTGTCACAACTGCAGTTCTGCGAACAGGTACAAATGCAGCTCATGGTTCATTCGTCACAACACAAACTAACGGTCTGAAACAGCAAATTTTGAGAACTGCATCACTTCATCTGCATCTGAGGCTTTACAAATTACAGGCCATGTCCCAGATTCCTAATTTCCCTACTGGCTACTCACTCCTTTTTTTTTTTTTTTATCACCTCTTACATTTGGTCCATTGATACTGGCAAAAATTAGTGACAGCACAAAATGGGTGACCTGTTTGCACCGGTGCCAGCCGCAGACAGGAAGTAAGACAGTCACACGCCGTAATCCGGGCTCTGTTTTATCTGAATTAGCTATGATGATACAAAAAAATATTATTTTACTCACGATTCCAGTTATTTCTGTCATTGAAAAACCCCAAAATCAGCATGTTGCTGTGGCCAGAGAAAAGCCCCGTGTTGTTGCTGTGACTGTCGTACTCGCTCTGCGTCTGGGCCGGAATGCACTGATGAAATAGATCACGCCTGGGTGCCGGGTTCGTTGACAAATGACTCGCAGAACTGTGCCGATAAATCTCAACCACAATAAAACCGAAGGTCAAAACACAACGAAGCATTTAGAAAAAAAAGACCTTACAGTACAGGGACGGGCACGATAGATGTCCCGCAGTAATTTTTTTTTTATTTTAAAAAAAGCTTACCTGTGCATGCCTTTTGTGTGCCGACCACAGGGGAGTATGTCGTGATGACAACCCATTTCCACCTGAAGAGGAAAATTGGCTACTTCGTAATCCAGACATATCTACCGTGCATCATGACTGTCATCCTCTCCCAAGTGTCTTTCTGGCTCAACAGAGAGTCTGTCCCTGCCAGGACTGTCTTTGGTGAGTTGTCTGCTCTCCTCTCTTCTAAACATCTGTGGTTAGAAAATGAGCCCGTTAACCAGAAGGTTTTCAAATCTGTTCTTGGAAATGTGGACGATGACAGTAAGACATTAGGCCCCGAGTCAAAACTCGTGTGCGTCTGAACAAGATATAAAACGAGCCGAGCTGCTTGAAAAATTCTTCATTGTCGAAATATGATAAAAACAAATACACGGTAGAATAGTGCACCAAAAGCACAACATGACATTAAGTAATGACTGTTGTAGTTCTTCACTTTAACATTTGTCCAACTACAGTTTTTGTCGTCACTACCATAACTTAAAAAGTCTTTAATGGTTTAACAAGCTAATGGGGCTGTATTACACTTTGCAGCAATGAATTCAGTCAGAGCAATACGCTGTTACACATTCACTATATCATGAACATGGAGGCATGATACAGTAAATTGTTACTAAACTGCAGGTTTAGTTTTTTTTTTTTAATTTGTGATTCAAATTCAAAATGTAATTTGGATTCAATTGGAGCAACTGTGAGAGACAAAGCATCACCACGTACAGCTGCCAATGACCCTGGAGTGTCGCCAAGACATTAGAGCGGACGTTTCTCCTGTGACGAGGCTGCCTGTGAATTAAAGGTTGGGGGTGGGGGGATGGGGGGTTCCTCTGGTCTGTTGCCTCCTTTGGACTGAGTTTGATGACTTTCTGATTCGCCCACCAAAAGAAGCCTGGAGTGTGATGGTGTTGTGATCATCACTGGACAGAGATTCTCTGACATGGGAAGCGTCACATGAAAGCGACGGTCGTGCATGTTCTGTTAGCGGGCGGCTCCAAATTGCCCAAAGGTGTGAATGTGAATCTGTCTCAGTGTTGGTCCTGAGACAGACTGGTGTGAGCCCCCACCCCTCCGTAGCTCTGAATATTGATTAAGATAATAAAATGGATGGATGCTGTGTCTCATGACAACAGGTGCAGGTCAATCTGTGACAAAAATGTTTTTATAGCAAATGTGAATAATTGCATTTTCTGTCTAAATTTCTGTGTACAATATTTCTATTCTATTCCATTCTATTCTATGCCATTCTATTCCATTCCGTCTCTGCACCAGTGAGGGGAATAATAACTTTAATCAGCTGTGGGTGGCTGCAGTAGAATTTCAAGCACCAGACTCAGTGTGAATTTAGATTTACGTGCTCCCAATGTGTGTCTACAAGTGTGTGTTCCTGCCTGCCTGTGTGCGACGTTTTTGTCGCTGTGTGCGTCATGTGCGTGTGTCTGGGTGTGTGTACTGTACGCGAGTGTGTGTGTGCGGTGTGTGTCTGAATGTCTGTCTGTCACACTAAGGCCTTACATAATAGCGCCCGAAAGGAAGGCTCTTGCTAGTCTGCAGCATGCTCAGCAACGGCGATGCACAGCAGCATCCAGGATGTCCTTGAGTTACCTCACCCTCCTTGTTCCTCGCTCCCGCTCGCTCGCTCTCTGTCGCTCTCTGTTCTTGTTCTTCTCATGGGTGTCTCCCCTGGCCCACTACTTAAAAAGGGTTCCCAACATTATGCAGGCATCAGGCTTTTGCACCGCTGCAGTGTGCAGCAGGGTTTTTCTACTCTCCCTGCAATGTTTTTAGCTCGTGTGAGTTGTGAATGTGTTTGTGCGATTGTGTGTGTGTAGGTGTGTGTGTGCGTGTGTGCCCACAGTTTGCTACCTGCAGTTCTTGTCACGTGTTGAGGGGAAATGAGGATGGCCTAGATTAGATTCAAAAAACTATCTAGGGCGTGTGTTTGTCCCATGCTGTCACTGGTGGTTCTGCTTCATGAGATTACGCACATGCAGCTTGTGCGTACACACACACACACACACACACTTGCATAAACTCACACTTTCATGAAGACACAGAGCATTGCAGCATTTAATACTAGGTAGGTCATTCGTGTGATTAATATGCATCATCGGAGACGGCAGATGAATGAGCCTGTTCTTCAAAGAGGTTACAATGTCAATATCGCTGTAAATGAATCATTAAAAAGACATAGCACACAATCCAGATCTGCCATTGCCATCTTAATCCTTTGGCTATCATCTTAAGTTAAAGATTTATGTGCCATATCAAACCATTGTACACGTGTCTAGTACTATTAGGATGAACGAGGGCACCGAGCTGTCGTGTCACAGAAGCTCCTACGTTGCGTCGATATAATATGTCGTTATCTCGGTGACTCATGTGGAAATAACAAGCCACTGGACGAACCGCAAGTTCATGTCGTGTACAAGGAGAACTGAGTCTCACCACTCCTGGTTCCATTTGTCCTCTCTTTGCTCCTTATATCACCCTATTTACGGATTAATCTGAGAGCTGGGCCTGCACACTCAGCGAGGCTGACAGATGTCAGCGCTGTGAAGCGTGGGGTCGAGGGCTCGGCAAAAACAGCTTCAGCTCGCCGATAAACACGAATAACACTCCACGTGCTCTAGTTCCGAGTCCCTTTGCCGATCGCGTGTGGGTACAGGTTGGTAGACTCCACCCTAACTTGTTGTTTGGGGGATATTTTTGCAAAAATAATGGGAAGTGATATTAAACATGGTTAGAAGAGGCAAGACAGAACCTACAGTATTTAGTTATTTTTCATGTCATACAAAAATATTTAGTAATTAATAAAACAGTGTGAGGAAGAGCTGATGGACGTCAAGATCTGTCGTGAGGACAGCTGCATATTTACCACAAGTGAAAGATGTGTTTGATTTTGGAGGTTTCATCGTTAATGCTGTTTTGCATAACTGAGCACCAATATTGCACCGTGCCACCTAATCAGCATTAACGCAGCATAAATCACATCTGTAAGCACATTCTTTTAGTGCCAGCAAATTTGCAAAGCATAGACGAACCCCCCCCCAAAAAATGGGTCATTACAATTACAGGAAAGTAAAGCTCCAACACTGTTAAATACATGCAAATCAAGTCCATTTAATACAATATTGTTTTCAGGCAAAACCCGACAAGCATGAAGCAAATAAATCAGCAAAACAAAAGTTAGAGTTATTAAAAGTTTTACACTTAAGGAAATTCAATAAAAGTCCGACCCAATCACAAATCTGTGGTTTCCTGTTTAGAAATCTCTTTAAAAAAACGGTCTTTGTTCATGAAATGCGGCACATGTGATGTGATCATCGTTGAGTTTTTGGGTTTTTAGTGTTTCGTATCATTTCCCCCGCGTCTCCCTCCACGGTTCACAGTAAACTCTATGTCTTTGTTTGTTCTGCTTTTTAAACTTCACCAGGCTCTTTATCTTCTTGGGCAGAGTTTCATTTGATAGCAGTACTTTCCTTTGACTGTCCTCCGTGCGGTTTGTCATTGTCCACAGTTAATCCTTGTCCCTGACCAGAGGCAGAAGCATGAGCCTCATTTTCACTGCCAGGTTGCATAAGCAGCTAATTGTGTGTGGCTTTATTTTGGTAGTTTGGCTGTAATTATTCCCTTTAACCACGGCTGTAACTGTGCTTTTCGGCTCATGTTCAGCAGCTCCGTCTTCAAAAAATGAGATTTCTCTCATAACATTGTACAAACCATTAGCTCTAATTAGACTATGTCACACTACTAAATATTTCGTATTTAAATGCACAGGAGTTTGCTCAGTTTATTGTCTGGATGACACAGGTAATCAAATGTACCTTTGAATGTACAGATGAGGCCAGAATGTTACGTGTGTGTAACAGGTTCAATCCACGTCGTGGTTTTCCTTTCTGAAGAGAACCGCAGTGTATGAAATGGTGCAAAATCAACGGCGACGTCACCACAGTGAGCGTTCTCCTCATCTCCTCCGTCAGATGTGATCAGATTTACTGAATGTTTCCAGCACAGACGTCCAGGACAGACAGACACCTCACTAACTTGAGCAAACGTTGCAGCGAAACCGGCTTAAATTGCGTTATGGCTGCCGCACCTCGTCTTTCCTGAAAGCCTTGACTGTGGATGAATAGGCAATTTCAGACCAGCAGTGGGCAGAGTTAGTTATCTTATGGAGCATGTTGCAGATTAGGAGGCTGATTGGTGCCATGTAGTGGAAAACTGTTGGCAACTTCTCTATTTGCAAAACCAAAAGGAGACAACTACTGATGGCTCTGATATGGAGCTCGCTCTCTCTCTCTCTGTGTGTCTCTTTGTCTCTCTCTCACGTCTCTCTGTGAGTCTTAAAGCTGCGAGGAACAGCGGTGCCCCGAAGATTAATTTGCTTCCTCCTCACCTCTTTAAGAGCAAATGACGAAGTATTTATTGCTTCTCCCATGAAGCTGTTTAATGTATCTGCTCATTGAGAAATAGCAGTGCACAAACGGCTCACGTCTGTTCACCGCGTGCACGCTGCTCGCCGCGCCGGGCGCTCACAGCTTCCTGAATACGAGCTGACAACATTTACAGGTGGTGCGTCTATGTAGCGCGTGGATGTACGATTTGAGTATGTTCGAGGCACAAATCTCACAGCTGTGCCCGTGCCATCATTTAACTCGCCTGCCATCAACATGTCAATGTGAGGTGACATAGTGTTGCTGAAGCCCCCCCCACCCCCCCGAGGCTTCACTTATTGATAAGGCACAAATTAATGCAGCTGCAGCACTGAGGAGATGGTGACAGGCATTAAACAAAGGCAGCTTCAGGCTTGGGCCTAGACTGAGACCACATGAATAGTTGTTTGATAGTTACTGTACCTGCCCAACAAGACACAGCGCTGGTATGGATTTATTAGTATTAAAGAATTAGAAATGAATTTTTAAAGTATTAGATTTTAAAAAAAGGCTGAAGGTATGTTGACTTTTGTTCTTTCAATATTTTAAAAAATCTCTTTTGGCTGAAAAAGGATTATTGACATTTTTGCATCTGTTCTTTCAAGAGCTACATTTTTGTGTCCTTTCAGTTGCAAAATTGTTCTTGCTCTACCTGGTTGCTTGGTTGTCTCCAACCCCTATTAAATCTGTCCACGATATTTAAGTCTAGAGATTGGGAATATTTCTAAACCAATGCGTTGACTTTGCTTTGCGCTTTTGCAGAATTTGTTGCCCTTTCATTTTTTACTTTTCGACTGAAGCTAGGAGACTGCATTCATTCGTTCTCCCTTCCACTTTGTGCCATGTTCTGATGCAAACATCCACGCCCAAAACATCATCAAGCCTCGACCATGTTTGACTGTTGGATCAACGTTCCTCTACCTGCACAATCTATGAGCAGTAATCGAACTCTGGGCTTTTCAGACCAAATCTCCCATTATTTCAAAACGGTTTGTTAAGATGCTTCCTAGCGTGCTCCAGGTGCTGCTGCCTCATGTCTAGACGTAAGCGTTGGTCTTCAGCGTCCGTTTCTCCCAAACAATCCAGTCTTGTGCAGACTTGACTGTGGAAATGTGGACTTTTATTTGAGGACTCTGTCAGGTCCTCTGCTGTTTGTTTGGATTCTCACAAAGGCCCTTGAGCAAGTTTCCCCGTCTCTTCTTCAGTTATTTTTCTACTTCTTGGAAGACCACTCGTCTTTCCACATTTTTTTCCATTGCTGGTCTTCACAGTTGGTACTCGTATACCAAGCACTCTGAAACACTTTTTAAATCATTTTTTTGGTACTCTCAGGAAAAAGCTTGAGATCTTAGCCCCTGGAGATCTTCAAACTTTGTAAATATGAAATACAAGTCCGGTTCGCCACACCTGGGTCCACACATGCAGCATTAAGTGCTGACAGTCTTTCTAAAGACACGTGCAGTTGGGTGCAAAAGTTTCCCTCCCGTTATTTCGAAATGGCTAAAATTGTAAAAAATTAATTTAAAATTAATGCACATTCAGCTTGAACAAATGTTCTTTTAAGTTTTATTTTTATAGCCTGAAAAACATTTGCTATTTGCCACAAGGGGCTTTGCAGTCTTTACAACCACAACCCTCCATGTTCTGAGAATATGCAAAACGACCCTGTGGCAACATTAAAAACCAGAGAAAGAAAAAGAAACCTGACAACGAGCAACAGAGGAGGGATCCCTCGCTTAGGATGAACAGATGTGCTGTAAGTGGCTTTTACGTAGTAACTGCATCTTTCCAGATGTGCGTACTAGCCTCGTTTGGACGTATTGATGTGTGCCACAAAGAGCGAGCGCCCTTTTTTTATTTCACATTGTACTTTCGACCTCCTTCCACATTATGATTGTCATGTTTGATTGGTTGCCTACTCAGCGAAACACTGGAGGCTTTTATTTTTTCCACGTCAGAGGTCATTTTCCTGAAGCTTTGCTCTTCTCTACAGAGATCTGTCTGTCGTTTGGGTACGATCCAGTGGTTGAGCATTACAGGTTTTTTCCATCACCGGTCTGAGATTAGTCAGATTAGCCAAAGCTCCAAATCATCCAACGGTTGTCGAGTGCACGTGTTTGAACCAGCAGAGCAAACAACATATCGTCAGAAGATCAACAATATGAAAAATGCCAATAACAAACTACGGCTCTGCACCTGATAGTAAAAGTGTTTGACCTCAAAGGACAAACTAAGTTTAGAGCCTGTTCATTTATTTCAGCTTTGCCTGCAGCAATTTATTTTGTAATCTGCAGGGAGTCTGATTACCCTTATAGACATTAAATCAAAATTCTATAACCTTTACCTTGTTTTGTCAGAAACCTATTACCAAGTCGACATTATCTTCCCACCCGCTCTCCAAAAATGCATTTTCACTGTCTATGTGCAGTCACATCAAACTTTTCTTCGCCCGAGGCAGCAGTGATAGCCCATGTCCACTTCTCCTTGTCATTCACCGCCTTGAATCTCTAATTTAGTTTCCCCCAAATTTGCTTTTTGCACCATCTCTCCTGCATCTTGAGTCATTTTCCATTTCCCCGTTTGTGTGTGTTTAAAAAGTGAGCAAACAAGGGCAAAAACCTTATTAGCAGATATGTACAGCATCATATAAATCAAGCGCACGTGCACACTGAGCTAAATTGAGTGGAAGGGACTCTCCAGAATTGAGTTGCACCGCTATTAATCCAGTTAGAACTTTCCAGATCAATGACTTTGTTCATTAACAGCCTTCAAAGCCTCAAGTCTATTAGTTACAACACGTCAAATGAAGTCATTTAAAACTGGCTCCGGAGTGTAATGGATCAAATTGTTGCTGTTCTAAATGACTCCTAAGTAGACTTGTCACTAAACAGACACAAAGGGGAACCCGGGCTGAAGCTGGACGACACATTTCCGTCCATGTACGTGGACACACACAGACGCATCCAGCAGAAACACACACACACACACACACAAGCCCCAGCGTGTCCAAGCAATAGTCCGATTTGTGCGTCGCTCACATTTTTAAGACTGAGTATTTTCTTTCTTTCTCTCTTTCATTTTTTAATTCCTTTTCCCCTCGCTATTAAAACATTGGAGGAGTTCGAAGAGGAGTAGTTTCCATGACAACCGAGCTTGTCAAACACACTAAAGGATATATGATTCCAATCATTGGGGCGCTTTTGTGAGCAATTGTGTAATACCCAGTGGTGCTGCCTTCATCCTCCCCCACAAAATTAACTGATTTACTGGCAAACAAATAGCTGACAGATTGACAGCGCTCCGTTGCCACCCATATTTCCATCACTTGTCGGTTTCTCCCTTCATCTCTTCCGAGCGCTGCAGCCCGTGTGTCCTAAAATATGCTACGTATGTAGGTCTTCATCATCGCACTTCACGTCAGTGGCTTGTGTAGTTGTTTCCTGTAATAGCTACGCCCAGAAATGCTTATTCATCATCCCTGTTTCCACTTCACCTACAGTTTGTATCTCTCCGTGAAGAAACCGCGGGTGAGAGGTGTCCACCAGCCGCCGAGGCCATGAATACACCTCGCGCTGGCTGTTCTCCAGAGGAGATTGTTCCGTCAGCCTCCTTATAAACAGTGACACCTTTATGTTAGCGTTGCACTCTTCCTGGAAATACCAGGACTCTGAACCCAAGCTCAATATGATAGAAACTGTTATGCAATAAACAAGACCACAGTATTCCCATAACCAATCTTTCAGAATTACCGAGCCATAACGTTTTGTACGGTCGGTACATTCTCGGGCTTCACTGTTTGAGTTTCAGCTCAGGTTCAGTCTGTTTTTTGCTTTTGGTTGTAGAATGTGTATAAATCGTTGTCACTGAGCAACATTTTGTATTTTTTTCATAAAAGCAGCATACACTTCCTAAAGTATCTGTAAGAATACAATATATTTTGTGTCTCCTCCTCAACAAAGCATTCAGTGGCCTACTTAGCAGCGGGTGATGAGCACAACATGGTCATGTGGGGATTTCATGACATCACATAATAGTATTAATCATCTTTGTGTAGCATAAAATTATTTTTAATGCTTTACATCTCAATAAATAAATGGGTCATTTAATTAAAGAACATATTTTAACAAGAAATTAATTTTGAATAAGTAACATTGACCTAGCAGGTGTTATTCACCTCACAGCCATAATGAAAACCTAGACTTTGTACCAAGGGGGTGTTACAACTAGCAGTAACATATTACAGGCAGGTGAATCTAGCAGCCGTAGTATTAATGACACAGGAACGTTAGTTAGAAGTTAGACGGTTCCCTTTGAGAGTCAGTCAGGGTGGAGTCTCCCACCGGAGACTGTGTTTGAGTGGGAAACTACTTTATCCACGACATTCACCTACGATAATCACGTGTTTATTACTTTAACCACGATGACTTTCCTGTAATGAAATGATTATTTAATCCAAATCATTTTCCATCAATATTTTTTTCTAGCCCTTTTTTTTTACTGACCATAAACCTCCAGGAGTCTTTGCACAAAATCATCAAAGAGAATTTTGAGAGATGCCTGCTGGCGTTTAGGTTTAGGTTGACGGACGTGTTGGAACGCCACAACCGTACGACCATGTTCCCCATTTAAGAATCCAGTAAATCCATCAGAGGTGTCTTGCGTAGTTCTGGCTAATGACCAATCATTAATTTGGCTTTGACTAATGAGAACACAATAATCATCTTTTATGCTTCATGTCACAGCACCAAGTTGGCAATGCCAAAAGCACGCGAAAAGAGAGTGGGAGGACGAGGAGTTCATGATTCATTACTTGACACTTCATCAGAACCGAGGAGGTAGAAGAAGAATAAATATTTTAGATGGAAAACAGTGGAACTGGGCATCAGCTGTTTGGGGGTGGCGGACACAATATCGGGAACACTCACATTAGAGGTAATCAAAGCTACATGAGAGCGTCTTCTCCTTCGGGCTGTGAGAGAAAGAAGTCGATCAGAGTTTGAAACTATGGTGAAGCAGATATCGCAGGGTTCTCATGTTCTCCTTCCTTTGACATATGCTCTTATGAAATTTGTGAACTGGCTTGTAGATTTGTAAATAATAGGTTTAAAGGCGATGGCCTGTGAACAAAGGCTGCAATAAAAATATGTCACACTACGTTAAAGACTAATCAATAGTATTTAGCGGCTTCATTAGACGTCGTGCAGAGGCTGGAGAGTCGGCGCACAAATTGATGCTACATTAGTCACAAACGCTGCTAAACAGACAAACTGTGAAGTGAAGAATATTATAGTCAAATATTAACAATATTTACCAAACACACTGGCAACGGTGAAAATATAACAATATAAATAGATTTCCACAAATACTGACTGAAATATCTTCAACTGTAAAATTGCTTAAGAAGACGAATCCCACCACTGATTTAAATGAACTGCTCTCTCACACAAATACTGAACCCCAGTCTAAAGAGGTTTTAAAATATTGCTCATGCGATATTGCAAATTACATATTACATATTGCAATATTGCATTTGTATGCGTCTCTAGACTGTAATTTTTGTGATTTAAAATTTTAATATAAATTTCCCTCATTTTTCTTTTGTAGTGTGAGTTTGCGTTTGTCTAAATCCGCAAAGGTTTTATTTGTCTCACAACTTTGTTTTAGGGCTTCAGCTCACGTGCCTCAGACATTTTAAAAAAACATATGTTTATGTTCTGCACACGTGTGATTGTGTGCGAACATCTGTCTCTATATACAGTGTGTAGGAGGGTGTACGGTAAATATTTTATCGATTCTGTAGGAACCTGCCTCTCTCGGAATCGACGGATTGTTTGCTCCTCGGGCTGATGTTACTCGGCGTGTAAACATCCGCAGTGGCGTGTTCCGTGATGAGCGTCACGCCGTTAGATGTGCTCTGACCCACTTCCTCTCCTTCTCCGTGCACTCAGCTCATCTCAGCTTTCAGCAGCTGATTTAGATTCGATGTTCCGGGCTTGACACGCACTCCAGCATCTGTCTCCATTTCTGCCTTTTCATTGTTCGCTTATTCCAAGGGCTTGTTCATAGGTGTGCGGGTCAAATTTAGAGACGCAGCCTATTTTTTTTTTTTTTTTTTTTTTTTTGCGCCGAGAATCCCTGAGGCCAAGTGCATCTACACAGCACCAGCTGCAGCTGTGAAAGCCTCTGCCTCTCTGAGTTTATTAAAAGCACAAGCTACATGACTGGACCATCTGCTGGACATAGATTAATCTGAATAAAACTGCATGCTCATATCATCTAAGAATAAAAAAAAACAACTTGCCACGCAGAACACGCTATGACGGTATGAAAATATCTTTGGTCGTTCCATTTTAACACCTCATGTCACCATACAAACGCGTTTGTTTTTACCTGACAGTGAACTCAGTTTTATCAGACTTTATCGTTCATTTCCGATTTGCACGCTGACCTTGTCCGTTTGTCTGTCTGCAGGGGTGACTACTGTCCTGACCATGACCACACTCAGTATCAGCGCCAGGAACTCTCTTCCCAAAGTGGCCTATGCCACGGCTATGGACTGGTTCATTGCTGTCTGCTATGCCTTTGTCTTCTCGGCCCTCATCGAGTTCGCCACAGTCAACTACTTCACCAAGAGGGGTTACGCCTGGGACGGGAAAAGTGTGGTTCCCGAGAAGGTACTTGAATTCCGCTGGCTCTAAATAATATCTCAAAGTGACATCGATTAGATGCGTTTTTGTAGCCGACCAGTTAGCACTTAACTTCGGAGGCAGCTGAACCAGGGAGAGGACATTTAGTTGTTGCTGCCACCTCATCTCATAGAAAATGCAATTTGAGTAACATGACATGAACATTAATAGTTTAGTGTTCGGCTTGTGCTTTCTGCTCCACTTGTCTCCGTTCTGCCCTTAGCAGCACAGTACGCCGTGATCTCCAGCTGCTTTCGAAAAAAATAAATCATTCCATCTTTGCTAAATTCAATGATGGTTCTATTTGGACGTGTGCGGATTAATATTTAGCGACTTAATATACCTTTTTTCTTATTATTCACAGGGCCGCTGAATGATACCTTAGTGCGTGCGTGAAAGCATAAATTGTGTGCACGTAGTTTATGTCACTCTCCAAATGTTGACAATAACCTAAATTCCTTATCCCTTGTACTTTTTTCCTAATTTCTACAACGAACAAAATCAGCAAAAGAAGAAGAAGGAGTCTCTCCTCAAAAAGAACAACACCACAGCCTACCCGGCCGCGACTGCTACAGCCTTCGCCCCCAACATTGCCAGGGACCCTGGATTGGCCACCATTGCCAAAAGCGCACCACCACCCCCAACTGAGCCCAAGGAGGAGCCAAAGCCCAAGCCTCCCGAGGCCAAGAAGACCTTTAATAGCGTGAGCAAGATAGACAGGATTGCCAGAATAGCCTTCCCTCTGCTCTTTGGAACCTTTAACTTGGTCTACTGGGCGACCTACTTGAATAAGAAGCCCAAATTGCAGGGGGTCAATCCACACTAATCCATCTTTGGTTCCTTTTAAATGATACCTGTAATTATTCCATTTTCTTTCATATTCCTCCTGAAAAAGGTGTTTATTTTCAGACGAATACGGTGTCCATGCTGGTTTGAATTCCCAGTCGTTGCATTGCTTCTATGTTTACCTATGTTTTGGAGATTTTGAAAAAACTAAATAGAGAAAAAAATGAATGATAACTATAAAGACTTTTGAAAGGGTGTTGTTCAGGTCTTGGATGATGCTACTACGAAAATGCTATTATAGAAATATATCCAAGAGAATGCTATTCTACAACTGCACACGGCCCAAACTTGTTAAGGGGCTTTTGTTTCTACGTTTGTTTTGATATTTTCTTTCTATTTCATTTTTAACATGGTATCACAGACGCAGTAAAAGGCACTTGTGTATATGCATGGGGAAGGCATCTTCTTATTTATGTTCATTTACAAAAATACAAATCAACATTGACTGATGGCTTTGTTTATTTGACATCAGCAGCAAAGTGATACGCTCAGTCTCTGTCACGGTATCTTCCATTCTCTGTAGATGTTTTATGAGATTAGTTCTGTCATTCTTCAGAATATGTTAGGGTTTCTGCAATAGCAATAAACATGTCTCAGTGGACACACTTTATTTAGAGATCAAAAAAATACAAAAATTCAATCATCTCTGTGCTCAGCATCGAACATTTCCTTTCACGTCACTGTAAATATCAAACGTTAGAGATGTCAATATTCTGTTTAAGCTTTGCAAAGTGTATCTAAAGGGTATGTTTATGGAATACACGGAGAAGTATACTTTTATAGTTAATTTATTTTTGTTTCTGTTTATGATACTTTATACAAAAAGAGTATTTACTGGTCTAATTCACGCTTAAGTGACTGTTTCTCACCAAGTCAGCATTCCATTTAAAGCTGCTTTCCCAACGGAGTCCAGTGGTGTTCAACTGTCCGCCCACTAATATTTCAAAACAGAACATCAACGGTGTAAATCGAGATTGGCTAAATACTAAGAGTGGAGAAAAAAAAAAAATCTCGCCCATTAAAACACATAATTATTTATTTACTTGTAATTTTTTTGAAAGGGGGAGGCTTTCACGTGTTACCGAAGAGGCCTCGTTCGCCGAAACGCCATTTATTTCAAAGTACAGTGAGCATCACTTTAAGAGGGGTGGGGCACAGCGAGACGGAGGAGAAGTGCCTTTTCCAATTTCAGAGTCAAAGCTGTGATGGCTCCTACTTTGCTGATCGATGGCGCGTCTGTATTTTCCATCCCACCGTTTACCCCGAGCCTGTTTGCCCCATCTCCCGTCAGTTGAAAATTGAGACATAACACTCAGAAAGTACCAGCTACACTGCCTTCAGTATCACATGCCCGTTTGGACTCATTTGTTGCTGCTTGTTGGTGAGCAACAGCGAGAGACAGGGACAGAGACAGAAAGAGACGCAGAAAGAAAGGAGACGTTGAGTTGAAGTGGCACCGTAATCTTACTTTCGCCGGCGCTGTGTTTCGCACAGACAACTTGTCTTGTAGTTCTACGACAGTGACGAAGATGAATATATTTTTGTAGCATGATGTCAATCCCTCTTCCAAGAAAAACCAACAGAAACGCAAATGTGAAAAGAATGCTTTTAGTTTTTGCCTTGAACATTGCTTGCTCTTATATTTCTTTTAACTCAATATATACATATATATAAATATATATATATAAACACACACATTTTCGGGACATGCTGCTTCTCTGATGTGGCACGTTAGGGTTTCTGAACAGTCCATTTTAAATTATGTTAATGTAGCAATATTAATTAGCAAGGGCTTTTCTTAGGACCTGAATCTGACACTCAGTGTGGGGGGGTGACATCTGTTGTAGCTTTACACTGACCCCTTCGACTTGTAGTTTCATCTGAATGCTGTACATAGAAATTACTGAGATTTGGTCAAAGACGACATTACATCGTGTGTCCACATGGGGTTCTCAAACGTTTGGCTTTTTTTTCACCAAATCTCGTTGGAAGGTGTTGGTGGTGGGGGGGGGATGTCATTGCATTGCATTATTAGGTTCTGGGAATACATTTATTGTCCAGTATGTTTTCCAATGCGGTGAATAAGCCAATAGAACCCTGCACACTTCCCTGTGCTCGTGCACTAAGGTGAAAAAAAAATCACGCTAGAGCGAAAGAAAACAAAAAAAGGAGACTGGCGGTTATTGCTATTACGATTATTTGCATTATCGGTACGACCAACAATGAATCTCCTAACGGCAGTCTACTGTTCACAGCCACTTAACCTACAAGCAGAGGGTCTAGGAACTGCAACGTTTAGGGCGAAGGGTTGTATAAAGGTTTGAATTCGAATCAATTGTATGTATGTTTATTATCATAAAGAAAAAAACGTATACATATGTAAAATACACAATGCATATAGTATTTGATTCTATTAATGAAGATATTAGCTCAGATGATGATGAATATTGTTTGTCTTATCAACCTATCGTTATGCATTTTGCACATTTAGAAAAACAATAACATTACATTTCCGTAGTCAGCTTCGTGCTATGCAAGAACCGCTTCGAACCACATCATTGACCTTTTCTCCCTGACCATTGTGTTTCAGATTTACAAGCTATTGTTAAAAAAATGAAGCGAAATTTTAAAAAAGCTTAGCTTTTCTATCAGCTGTGCGCCCATTAACGTCCTTCTTTTTCAAACCATGGCTATACAGGGTGACATCAAAAGAAAACGTCGGACTATCGCTTGTGTTTGCGCGTTGGATTTCTCGGCGGTTGAAGGGAAAATAGCTTTCATTTGTTGATTGCACTTTTTCTCCAGGGACATGCAATAAAATGATGGAAAACGGGAGCAAAACTGTAACAAGATCCCCTTATTGAAAGTATTTCCGTTCTTTCCGTGAGCTTGCTTGTCATTACAGTGAAAGCAGGTGAACATGTTATGTGACTAATTGGATGATTTTATTTATTTTGCCTTTTAAACCTCAAAGATATTACAGGGAGCGCCAAAGAGTTTTGAGAGGAAAGTGAATTTTGTACACTTTTGGGAATATCTGTGCCCTGTCTTGTCCTTCAAGCAGGATAAATCACAACTTTTTTTTTTTTTTAAGACAGGTCGGGTTTTGCTACATTTAATGCTCCAGATAGAGAATGTGACATATGAGGCACAGTGCAATCATGAGCTTCCAACTCCACACTCATATGCAGAGCAAACATGTAAATATCACATTAGTAGATACATCGGTTATTTAATTCATTCTGTTTAATGCCGTTCTCAGCACCACCTGCTTTTCGACAGTCTTTGGTTATTATTAGATACCTACTGGAGTTTTTCCTGTATTTTTATCAAGCAAACTATGTTCCGGTTTTCACTGAAATGTAAAAAAAAAAAAAAGACTAATTTTCTAAAGCACAAACGTTGATTAGGGTAACAGCGATTATGATGCGGCTGTACACATGTGGACATCAACATACACACACGTTCAAAAAAGCCCACAAACACACATTTACCTGCAGTACACAGGAACGTGGTGGTAGTTCCGTTCTACGGACGAAGGGTTTTGATGGATGTAGATTAAATGGTGAACCTTCTGTAAATGTTTTTTTTTTTTTTCCTTTTGGTTACGATATGGCCCTGTAGAATCCAATTCTCTGCATTAGTCTTTAAATAAAAAGAAAACAAACGAAAGTGCATCTGTCCTTGTGCTATGGATTGCCCAACATCTGTTCAAAGTGCAGTGTGACACTGTTTGCGTCTCATGTAGTAAATGTCATATACAGCAGCATGTCTTTTTTTTTTACTATTAGAATATGTGCAGCGTAAAACAATATATGTCCAAGTCGTGAACTTTTACTGGAAAAGTTTCACTGAATGGATGAAGATTGATAAACCTAAAATAAATTACTGTACTTTTTTAAAAAATGACACAGTGGTGCCAATCGGGGTCTCGAAGCTCTTTAACATCTCAGGGCAGACTTTGGTTTACACACTCATCGTTCTTTGGGACCCAGATAAACATGAAGCCAAATCCACCAGCGATGAGCGATGAGTAACCGATGAGTCAGAATAAAACTGCCTCATGTGAAGTGGCCAAATTTTCTGCTCCATTTGAGGAGAGGTTGCAAATGTTTTACCCAATTTCAATTTATAATGTGTTTCATTTTGGCTCCAGGGATCAGATCCCGGCTAAACTCTGGATGTCTCCCTCCAATCTCCTAACTTTTCAGCTGGTGTCATTATAGGTTGACTGAAAACTTGAATGATCTATGAACTTCCCAGCAGCCTTAGCTGGAGTAAGGCCTAAGAACATGCAAACCTTATAGCTGGTCACCATCGGCGGGTTGGAATAGGTGTTTTTAGGTTTCCGGGGGGGGTGTTAGCATGCAGATGTTAGCTCTTAGCCCAACATCTGTCACAGCATCACGTCGGCGTGGTCGTCGTGGTTCGTTCACCCAGTGGATTGTTCCTCTCAACGTTCCCTTTCAAATCGCACTTTTCTATGTCGGCTACGTTTTCACGTAAACGCATTAGTGTCAGTCACAGTGGCAGCGTTTGATTTCCTGTCTCGAAGGAAGCGAAAAACGAAGCCCAGCTGCATCCGTAACATGGCTCTTCATCGCTTTTCTCCTGCCTCTTCCTCCTCTCCTTCCTGGCATCTCCCGCCCCGCCGTGAGACTTCAGGTGCAGGGGAACGTGTGCTTTTTTTTTCCTTAAAAGCATGTGAGCTGCCGAGCCCCGAGCCTGTTATGTAATAAAGCTGCTTCTCTCTGGCAGAGGAGCAGAGAGACGAGGCTGTTTCTCCTTCTCACTCTCTGCATAGGTCCTCTCCTCTTCCTCCTCCTCCTCCTCCTCTTCCTCCTCCTGCTCAGTCACTTTTTCCCTCATATTCACAGAATGAAGGGTTTGAGGACATCTTCCACTCACTTTTAGGCAGAGGATAAATTGCACTCCAATTGTTTGAGCTTCAAACTCACATCCTGTGTATTTTCTTTTGATTCGTGCTTTCGAAAATAAAAAAAGTAACTCCCACCTAAGCACTTTGTGTTTGGCTGCTAGTTTTCCTAGAAACAGGAGCATGTCATTCTGTAGAAACATGGCAACAATCATGCAACAAAAAGATAAATTAGAAAACGGCTTCCCAGTGCTCAACCTTCTGAACACGCAATAATCCGACTCATAACCATTGCTACAAACTCAGGTTTTAAAAAGCAAAGAAAGACCTGCCTCAACGAAGCAGCTTCCAATTTTATTTTTTTTATCTAAAATTGACTTGGTAGGTTGGGCACACAACATTCCCCATCCATACGAAATGCAAAATAATGAGACACATGCAGATCATAATCTGATCAATCAATGGTGCCATAACAAGTCACTTTAGGTTAATTTATTTTAGTGTAGTTTTGATTTAATTTTGCCTTGAGTCTCAACGTTTATTCAAAATCCCCTCAAAAAATTGAGCTACAAACTGGTCATAGTGACCCTTAACCCCTACAATTAGAAACTATTTGATAGTCCAAGAATAGAACGAGTGAGTTTTTGATGATTCACGTTACTGCACCCAGAACATGTGACCACGAATGTGAAATACATTCAAATTTCGGCTTCATATTCTCCACACTGAAATGTCAGAGGCTTTTCAGACCAGCAAAGATGGGAAAAAGGAGACACACACACACACATACATCCAACCGACATCATTCTACCTCCACTTCTCCAGCAGTAGCCGCATCAGAGACTCACATCTCCTGAGATTTCTGTTAGTTCTTTTGGTGCTCACTCATTTTTCTGTCTGTTTCCTTCAACGTCTGACTCTCTTCCGTCGCCTACTGTGTCTCTTCCCCCAATTACCCTTTGGAAGCCTCTGCAGATTACTTGGCCAGGTATCGGGGTCTGTGATTTGTTTTTCTCCTCCAATTGAAATGAATAAATGAATATATAAACAGCAAGGGAAACGCAATTGGAGCAAAAGAATCATTTTTACATTCCGCGCCCAGTGAAAGTGAATGCTTCTGTTATAAATGTGTTGTGCTAAAGGGCAGCTTTGTTTTTAGTTTTTAAATTATTCCCCATCTCTGTATGTGCTGCAGACTATTTAGGTACAATAGAAAGTCTCTACACATGGATTTATTTTTTCCCCCAGAGTGGTTGTTTTATAAAAATTCAACTCAGTCATTTATTTTCCTCAGCGGGGCTTAAGGAGTCAATATTGGATTGCACTCTTCAAGGCAGCCCATTTCTATTGTGAATCCATCCATTGTCAATAGCTGAATAGAAGCTGGGATAAAATTTAAATGTCCAGTCCATAACAGCAAAATGTCAGGGAGTAATGTGGGGTAGTATTATGACACAAAGTGTCAACCTTTTTATGGTGACTCAGTGAGAAAGGCTGTTCGCAGTCTGCTGGGAATGTGCAGGAAGCTTACATGACGAAACGTAACAGTCACATCCACTTACGACAATAATACATGCATTTGCATTTATGGGTTACTTCAACCCAAAACAGCAACAAAACATTAAATGATATGTGTTCACTGTATATAGCACTTCTCTACCTCACTAGAAAATCCTTACAATTCTTTTCATTCACCCATTCACTGATGATGGCGGAGCTACTGTAACATGCAAGATGTTAGTCCGACCCACCAGGAGCAGCTCTGGGTTCAGTGTTGACACCCTGGACAGGAGGAGCTGGCAGTCCTGGCAAACTCTGCCAGTGTGGCTGGGCGATGACCTTTCAAGCTTTGAGAGCTCCCTCGCTTTGAGTTTCCCCCTCACAAAACCTTTTGGGGTAGTGGTTTAAAAAAATCCTCTTAAGAAGTGGGCCAGACTATCAAGACCCATGTGTGTCCCCAGAATCAAAACAGAAAACACTGGGATACCTCTGCAATTATCTACATTATTCTCTGCATAATATCGACATTTAGACTTAATTAATAGACTAGCACTAATAGAAACCATCCGAAACCAAAGGACACGGTTCAGGAGGTATAGCCGTCGTCCACTAATCCCCGTGTCAAAGTGTCCTTGAGCCAGACACTGAACCCCATCTTTTGTGCCCTCCCCTGAATGCTGGCTGTCTGCACAGCAGTGTGTAACTGCGTGATTGGGCATGGGTGAATGAGGAGCCGTGTAAAAAGCTTTGGGGACCAGTAATGTACGAAAGCGTTGTATAAGTGCAGACCACTTACCGTTGATGAGAATTTGGATTGTGCCTCGGAGTCATGTTTATATCCACCCAACGAGCCCAACATATTTTCTCCTGTTAGCGTTCAGTTTTCGACCATTTCTAGAAGCAAATCTTGGACTCTCTAACTTCTAAACGCTCTAATAGCAACAGCTAACTTTGTTCACTGAAAACATCTGCCTGCCAATTAAGGGTGAAACTGGGGTTAATGGAGGCAGTAAAAGTCAACCAGAGTACCAGACGTTTAGCCAACATGATGTAAGGCACTAAAAGGCTTCGTAGAGCTGAGGGGAATGGCAGGGCAGATTTGATGATTGCTGATGGGTTGATGGACTCGTGGCACATCTTCTAAAAACTCTTTTAAGTTTTTCTAATTTCTTCTTTTTTTCAACTAAAGGAAGTATCATACAACAAATAAGTGTTTTTCTGTATGGCTGCAGGGAGAACTCGCCCTGCTCAGAGGGCAAACCCCTGGCTGCTGTTATTATAAAAAAAAAACCCTAAACTTCACCAAAGAAAAGCAACAGTCCTTCACCGTGAGAAGTGAAGTTATCAGATCCATCAAACACTTCGGATTTGGCTTCCTGTGCCGTGTTTTCCTTCCCTGACATTCAACCTGAAAACTGAACTCCAGAGCTGCACTTTTTTCATTTCGGCCTCAAAGAATGACAGCTCATTTTCCCCAAGAAGCTGTGCTGCACCGTATGACATTTCTGCAAATTACAGAGACATAAAATAAAAAAAGAATCCCATATAACAACAACATCAAGCTCAAATGTGGAATAGGAATGCTACAGAAAACAGAAACAGAAAATGACTTGGGCATGGCAGCACTGGGAATCAGAGCAATGCAGACTTTAGCCCACAAGCTGTTCTTTTGCAATAAGGATAATGTTAGTCATAAAACATGGCATTTGGCGGGGCCACCACAGTGACAGGTTTATCTAAATGAGCTTGTCATTAAGTCTTGGTTGAACGCTGCTGAACACTGGGCATCAGCTAATGATGTGGAAGCAGCCGAAGGCGAGACTCGTCAGTCCAGAGGAAAGACTGGCCGACGGTGGGCAGAGGAATGGGACATATTCTCTAGGCCATCGTGATATCATCAGCATATTGTCTTCCCTCCTGCAGCTCTCATTTGAACATCTTCTTTTGTCTTCCCTCTTTCACATTTAAATTTACTTTTATGGACTAGAGAGAAGTGTACGCCTCAATAACACAGCTGTGTTTTTTTCGGCGCATTTCTTTCTCTGTCGCTTCAAATAGTCTGGTCAGCCAGATTGAAGCATTAATCTCGTTTTCAGCCACCCCATCTGCAATTGATGTTTAGCCAGGTGTTTGGAGATCACCGAGCCATCCAATGCCACCTTATCAGCCCATAGTTATGGTTTGGCAGGTCACCTGCAACCTACTGGTACAACCGATATGGGGGTAGACCTGTGGGAAATTGGACACCTAGTGATTGTAGGAAATATGACATGCTGAAGTTTAAATTGGTGACGTAAAACAAAGCCTTTGTAAAGATTGTGGTTGATGTAGGTGGGTGGATGACAAAACACGGGAGTTCGATTCGAAATAACGGACACTAGTTATTGTGATATATAATATAATTTCTGCATTTTACCCCACCTCCCAATTTTTCTCAAATCGCCTTGTTTTTGTACAAAACATATAGTTTTTGTGACAAATCATAATACAGTTTGGTGCATAATATTGCATGACAACAGTCTGCTAAGGCCGCTAACCCACCAGTAGCTGCAGTGAGGCTAATCAGAGGCAGGTGCTCTTGTTTCTGAAAAAGCTGAAATGAGATATGGCAGATAGAGAGCACAGGTAACTAACGTGGACTCAGGGGTATGTAAGATGATGGATTAAAAAAAAGAAAAATGTCTAACGATGATGGGAGAATGTCCAGTAACAGAAAAAGTCAAGACACAAAAAAAAACACAACAAGATGATGTGGGGAAAAAGGCCGAGGTTAGACACTGTCCAAGAGAGACGGCAGAAGAGAGATCAAAATTGGCCAGGGAGGGAGAAATATGACAATGACTCAACAGAAAGACCTGGAATGATTAAGGCTTGGAGAACAGAGTGCAAAAACGTGATATTAATGTAAAGGGTATGACAATAAAACACTCAAAGAAGCTATTGTCCAAATATGTCGCACTTATTTTAATCTCACCTGCGCTGATAGGCTTCCTTTGGTTTTTCCGTCCCCACGTCGTATTTGATTCATTTTTAAATTCTGAATGACACATCTTCAAATTACAAGCTGCATCCTCTTCCCTCTTACCACTAACCATTCTTGCTAGACTTTAATAAGACAAAAGCCGCTTTGTCATCTACAAAATTGCTTTTCCTTTAGTACTGGACACACGTTCAATTTGTTTGTGTGTTCGCCTTATGCAATTTCACTTATGTAACATAATTAAAAGTTGCTGTTTTACTATCATTGGATTACATTTGTGTGCTCCCCACTTGCCAAGCGTCCATAGTTATATTTAATAACGGGATGACGGGGGGGGGCGACTTATTTGGCTTACATCACCAAATGCATCCTGTTGCCTTAAATGACGAGTGAGGGCTTTCACGTGGAATTGACTCAGAGAAACACCACAACAGTCAATGACTCACACATTTATAGATATACAGAATAACGGAGACCTTTGTTATTTTGTACCACTGCTAAAATGCAATTAAATTTTGTTCCTGAGAAACAATTGGATTTTTAATAATTGCATTTGATAACTGGTGGTATCCAAAGCTGCAGCGACGAAACGGGAATTCATTAAAGTCATGTGTAGAACTTCTGTCTGCGCTGCACTTTCTGTCGCGGTGCTCGTGGATTCACTGACCATATCTGCAGCACACAATCCGCCCTTTGTAGTAATACAACTGGATTTTATGTGGAACGAATTCAGCCCGAATGTGGTTTTGAATTCTTTTATGCCGAACAATGGCTCTGGCTCCAGTTTTGCTGCGGTAAGCTAGTCGGCTACACAGTCAGTAAACACTGACTAATTCGTGAAGGTCAAAGCATAAATTCTCTTGGATCCAGTGTGAACAATATGTTTGCTCGGTTCAGCGCAGGGCAATCTGCTACTTTTCTTTTTTTTTATTGGGGAATGAATTTCTTTACAGGCCGCGTGTGTGTGTGTGTGTGTGTGTGTGTGTGTGTGTGTGTGTGTGTGCCGTCGCCTGTCTCGTAGATTAATGCTGCACCTGTTAAAGCCAGGAGGCCTGTTGACTATTAGATACACATAGATCTTTCCACAGCAAAGTATGAAGTTGACAAACCTGTTCGGCTTTTAGCTTCATCTTGGCCAGTTAAAGAAATGTCGTTTCCTGTCTTGGGGAGTTCGCTGTGCGTGATTGCCGGTGTGTGGACGCGATGCTCATGGGTTCTTCATGCACATGTGTGGGTGGATGTTCATGGGCTTCTGTGAGTCCCACCTGAAGCTGTGTTCCTCTCCTTCACACTCCTATTAATCACAGCGTAAATCCACATTCACCCCACTCAGAGCTAGTTTTTCCCGTTCCCTATTTGACCTGAGCTGTTTTCCCCTCTTCAGTCATTCTGAACAGATCGTGTGTGTTTATTCCTGACTTGAAATATTTTCACGTCCATTCCCATCCCTCCTCAATACATTTCTCGCTTTGAGGCTTTCTGGATGTTGTTTGTCTAAACCAATAGATGCTAACAGACATTGCATTGCATTCATTTATCATTCATCTTGTTACTGTGACTCGCCCCTTTAAACCATGTTTTCTAAGAGGAATTACATCCACTCAAAATTGCATCAACTTCAACCATTTTTTCTTCTTCCAGATAAATGCACCCCAGACTTTCAGCGTTTTCCTGCAAAGCTGACTTCCTGAACGTACGACGCAGAGCTGGCTGGAACCCTAATAGACATATTGGCTTGTACAGGTACAAAATATAATTTCCTCTTGTGCTTGTCCAGTCTCAAGAGTGTGAATCAATAAGGAACTTACAGGATAACACAGTGTGTGACCAAGCAAGCACAGTGTGAAACTTTAAGTGGATGTACAGCTCAGATACATCAGGTTTTTACAATCATGTCAAGAAAACTAAATTCTGTTGTTTTATTCTTATACAATGTCGAAGTCCGTCTTTGCGAACGTGGGCCCATTCAGAGCCGTCTATTATTGTAGATTGTATGATCAGGGAGTCAATGCGACGCCTTGTGTATTTTAGGCAGCAAATGCTAGAACGTGCCGAACAACAAATCAAGTCTTAATAGACTGTGTACATTGAATCGACACATAGCTCACGTCGCCTCCCGAGGATGCCCGGGAAGCTAAAGCATCCATCCACAGCTGCGGGTTGAATTCGAACGGTGGGGAAGGCAAATGGATCCAGATCAGATGCGAAGCAAATCGAGACATATGGTTCCCTCTTCCAGGCTGAACAACAGTCGCTGCTGTAGTCAAACGTGATTGTGCTGCAGGTAAAAAAAAAAACTGCCACTTGTTACCAGGGACATGACAGGGATGAACAACACAATCAGTGGGCTGACCACAGAGCTCGGATTACAAGTCACAAACACTTGTGATGAGTTGAGAACATATAGTTTCTAATAAGACATACATTATTTGTGTAACTTGGACACACATTGCTGCTGTACCCGGTAAATCACAGCTTGCATGATGGGGGACGTTCCGGAGACCTGACTGCTGAGAACGGGAGCGTAAACACAGACTGGTGTATGATACCAGCTGAAAATGATAAGGGTGTTGCTGCCACTGTTTCACACTTACACCTACAGTCGGAGCAAGAGGAACAACATAGTCTTTGTTCCTCTTTTGCTTCACAACGCTTCTGTTGACCAGAGATACACAAATATACACATATATATATGCTTAATTTTTCTGTGGTTCTGTACATATTTGTATATCTGTGAACATGTACTAAGCTGCTCACAACACTGCAAATTGAGAAAACACATCAATTTGACAACCATCAATAAATGAGTGAAACGTTCTGCAAAGGCCTAAGACTCAAAGAAAACGTCTCCGGGAGACGTCCACGCCACTGTAGACAGCTGGGATGGCACTAAAAACAACATTTAGATTTGTAAATGTACATTTAGCAGATGCTTTTATCCAAAGTGACTTACAGAGTAATTTGGCACATACATACACATCATGTGATGGCTGCCACACAGGGTGCTCATCACCACTGGGAGCAACTGGGGGTTCAGTGTCTTGCCCAAGGACACTTTGACATGTAGCAAGCCGGGACTGGGGATCAAACCACTGGCCCTGTGGTCCATGGACGACTTGCCTTACCAACTGAGCTACAGCCGCCCCGCTCCCAGAGACGTTTCCATTGTGTTTTGGCTCTTTGGCAGCGGATTTTTTCGTTTGGTTTCTTTGTTTGGTCGTGTTGTGGCTTTTTGCAGAGCATTTCTTCATGTTGCATCTGTGTCAAATTAATAACTTAGTTTTTTTTCGTTTTGTCTCCTTGCATTTGTTTTCACAATTTGCAGTACAATGATCTCTGAAAACCACTGTAAATACACATATACACTGTATTTATGTTATTATTATATCGATATGTGAGCAGAGAGATCGTCCTGATCCCTCTCTCTGTGCTGAGTGAACCTTGTACTTTGCGGGTGGGTATTACATTTGATCTGAGATATGTCACCTGTGACTTCACTTCAGTGTCCTGCAGTGCGACGGCAGAGCCATCAAAAAGACCACAGCGTGCTTCAGAATACAGTAAAGCCTATGACTTCAGGGAGGGTGGGCGGCTTTGGTGGTTGAGGGGGGTGGGGAGGTGATGCTCCCTGAAATTAGTTTTTCTTGGGTGGGTTGTCTGGCTGTCAGCCTGAGAGGAGGCTGCGGTTTGTCTAAATTGACAGATTTATTGAAAAGTAGTTAAAGTGGCTGGACGTCTAACTGCTACAGACCATTTTTCAGCTAATCCGAAATCAAGGGCATCATTATCTAGTGACAAACGAGCAGGCATGTTTTAAAAATGATAAATGTCCGGTATACACTGACGGATGGATGTTAACAAATTAGGGGTCGGCCAGAGTCCAGTGTGTACACTGAATGTGACTGTTGTGTAGTGAAAGCTGCGAACTTCCTGCATCTGTATCGCGACTGAAAGCTTCACTGAAACATTTGGGGTCAACTACTACCACTAACATTAAATCTGTTTTAATGAGTCTGATGCACTGTGACGTGTTTTATAATGTAGTGGAAAACACTTGTGTAGCTTGGTCATCTTTTAATTTTATTTTATTGACAGATTTTAGCTAATTTCCCTTCCCCTTAACTTTAATTCAATTTCAATTCAATTCAACTTTATATAAGCGCAAATCCACAACAAGTCTTATTAAGGCACTTTACATAATAAAGACTATACAGACATATAGAGAAAACCCAGTAAATCCCCCTTGAGCACGTATAGGCAACAGTGGAGAGCAAAAACCCTTTCACTGAAGAAACCTCCAGCAGAACCAGGCTCAGGATGGGCCGACATCTGCCTTGACCGGTTTACATTTACATTTAGTCATTTGGCTGAGGATTTTTATCCAAAGCGACTTAATTAATTTAAACTTAAGTTATTTGGTACATACATACAAATCATGTGATTGCTGCCACTCAGGGTGCTCATCACCACTGGGAAAAACTGGGGGTTCAGTGTCTTGCCCAAGGACATTTCGACATGTAGCAACCAGGACTGAGGATCAAACCACTGACCCTGTGGTCCATGGACGACAGCTGCACACTGGAAGACACACAGCCCCAAAGCCGGGGACACCTGAGACCGGGACAGAGAAAGACAGAAACAAAGCTACGGGACAAAGGACACCCAGAGTTAATGTCCTACAGTGGTGGGGTGAGAGGAGGAAAGTGTCTCTGTGCATCAGGGTTGGACCCCCAGCAGTATAAGCTTATAGCAGCAGCACTATAACTAACTATAAGATTTATCTAAGAGGAAAGTTTGGAGCCTAGTCTTAAAAGTAGAGAGAGTGTCTGCTTCCTGAATCTGGACTGGGAGCTGGGTCCACAGGATAGGAGCTTGACAGCTAAAGGCTCTGCCTCCCATTCTGGGAACCACAAGTAGGCCTGGATTCTGAGATCGAAGTCGTCTATTAGGATGATCTGGTACTGGGAGATCTTTTAGGTAGGATGGAGGTTGACCGTTTAGAGGTTTATAGGTAAGAAGAAGGGTTTTAAATTCTGTTCTACATTTAATGGAAGCCAATGGAGAGAAGCTAATGAAGGTGAAATATGATGTCTCTTACCAATCCCAGTCAGTATCTTGCTGCAGCATTTTGGATTGAAGGTTTTTCAGAGAGTTCCTGGGTCAGCCTGAAAGTAGAGAATTACAGTAGTTTAATCTGGAAGGAACACATGCATGGACCAGTTTTTCAGCATCACTCGGAGACAGGATGCTCCCAACTTCCCGAGCCACAACTGTCTGCAGCCATAACAATATAAAATATGTGCCAACACCAACAATATTCAAAAGACAAACTGCAGCTTTCGGTATATTAGTACCCAATATTATCATCATCATTATATTATTATTATTGAGATAATGTTATTAATGTTTCAAAATACAGAGGACTGTGGAGAAAAAGACAGTAGGATACATGTCTTCCTTTGATCAAATACAGATGCTAACTAAAGGTTTCGGGCAATAATTTCATATTACATGAGAGTTTGCCTGAGGCTCACTCTCTCTCCCAGTTTCATAAAAATCCTTCACAAATTTGGAAGGATGATTTCAAACAATTGTTCTCCCTGTCTGTCACGGTTTGGAGGGAACCGAAACAGGGATGCACTCTGCAGCACACACGAGTGTGTCTGTGCGAGCACACACGGAGTCACCTTCAGGACAAATGAATCCAATAGCCGTCATTAATTTGATTGAGCCCGTAATTGACTGCCTGATTACGATAAACTCGGCCGGATATTTTGAAATACTTTAGGAAAACAGTTCAAATGCACGCTTCCTGTACGCACACACACACACACACACACACACTCCTTATGCTGATATAATTTGTTATTGTTGACATTTGTTCCGCCCTCAAGCAATTCATCTCCCTCTTTATCCACCCCTTATTGTTTTACATTGTTTCATCTGGCATTGTGACCCCGCCCACCGTGTAAACAACAATGTGCGTGCAAGTGTGTGTATAGTCAGTCAGACAGATTCAGACAGTCAGACAGATAGACAGACAGACAGACAGATAAATAGATGGATGGATGGATGGATGGATGGATGGATGGATGGATGGATGGATAGATAGATAGATAGATAGATGGATAAATAGATAGATAGATAGACAGACAATCAGACTGACAGAGACAGACTGACTGACAGATATCTGTTGAAAAGGAGACGCTTAAGATGATTAGAGATTTGGAGACTGGGGGAGACTGAGAGCGAGATGGGAGGAGAGGAAGCGCCTTCATTATTCATCTGCTCATCCCACTGCAGTGGCTCCAGCAGGGGGAGGTGTTGCAATATTTGGCTGAAGACTGTCTCTTGCAAAAACCCAACTAACGACACCCCCACTCACAAATAAATGAATGCTACTTTCTTTTCCACCTCAGAGGAGAATTCCCTGAACCGAGCTGACTAGACAGTCGACATATCTTTTGGTCTGTCGTCCCTTTAGCCCTCAGTCCACATGATGTGTCCCCCCCTCTCTCTCTCCTTTTCCTTTCTGCGGTTTGTGTTCAGGTCCGACGCATTTGGCTGGAGGAAAGGTGCACGTGGTGCAGGGCGGTGAAAGAGCCGTTCGAAACCCTGAAATGTCTCCCCTCACTCGGGAGGTTCTGACATTTTGTCTGTCTTAAAGTGCAGGGGGGAGTGGGACGGGCAGAGGAGGGAGGGAGGGAGGGAGGGAGGGAGGGAGGACAAAGAGAGCAGGAGAGAATCCAAACAGCGAGGCAGGAGTTGGATCTCAGTGTCACACACATTGTGCGATTGTTGCATTTAGTAGGTGGCTGTTGTTACAGAACAATAGAACATGTCGCACTCAATCTGTGTTTGTAATATCAATAAGTGTGGGAGTTTTTTTACACTACAGGTCAGACAACTTCCCTCTAAGTCTGTTACACCATGTACAGCAGTTAGTTTAAGGTATTTAATTTGACTTTTGATTTTGCGATACAGCTTATCACATCTCTGGAAATGGAAAAGGACTTAAATGGGGCAAACTAAATACAGTCCTTCTATTTTATTATATACATACTGTGTGAAACATCAGTGCTCAGGTGACTGTCAATATCTTTTCATTGTGATTTTGGATAAGAATTGAATCGTAAAATAAATAAACAATTAGAATCTTGCCAGATGACACACATTTCTTCACAAATACTTCATTATTTAATGAATAAGAAAATTGCTAGTTGGATCTTGTTTCTGTGTCATAAGTCAAAGTATAAGGAGCAAGAACTTTTGTTTTACGAGTGGCAATTCGGAGGTGATGTGAAGTCTCATTTTTTACTACATTATTAACTCGTTGCCCAGGCAAAAGCACAGCCAGCCTGTGATGTGCCTTGGGTGCCAGCTATTATTCATTGTGAGAGTGGCCACGTGTGTGATCTTGATTTTTAGCACTAAATAAATCATGGTTGTGTTCCAGTCCTAACCAAAGACAAATATCTCTGCTTCCTCTTACTTCTACACAAGCCTTCAGCCCTCTGCTACTTTTACTGTCCAAAATTACACCTCAAAGACAAACTCATATCTTTTTTTTGCTTTAGAAATTTTCCTAAGTTGGCATTTTGCACTGAGAAGAAATCCCCCGGTGACTGAAATAACAAAGCAAATTGTGGCCCATCCACGTAATGTGCAGCCAAATGTACAAACCAATGAGTCTTCAGCCATAAAAACCACGTACTCTTGGATGCAACTATAACTATGTAACTATATACTTCCATTCTCAATTTTTATACCTAATGGCCAACAATTTCGAAATGTAAACCTTCAAAAAAAACATAAAGGGGGTTAAAGTGAAAGTGACATTTCTCACTTTAGATCATTCTATAAAACTGAAGCTGCCTCGAAGTTTGCCTTAATACTGATTTTGGTAAAATATGGCTTCAACAGCTACAGCTTTACATAAGTTCCTATGTGAAATAAGGAATGGATTTACATTTACATTTAAATATTTATGAGATGCTTTTATAAAAAGCTTTTATAAAAAGCAATTTACTTTAATAAAAAGCAATTTACAAGGCAAGAAAAAAAGCACAGTAATACAAGATGCCCCCATCAGCCCCCAAGTCTAAAAGCTCTTACAGTCATTGTGGTCAAGGTGTGCTGGTTTTTTCTACCAGACTTTTTACTTCTCTGCTTTGCTCCGGTGCAGAAGCCTCACGAGAGGCAAAACAGGCAAATGCTTGAGTCCCCCAAAGAAATAAAAACAGGCCCCCATTGTCCATTTGCAATATTAACCTCCCTAAACGTCCCATAGAGGAACTACACTGCCCAAAAAAAACTGCTAAGTGAGGCCCCTTCACGCTACTGGGGGGTTTTAATGGGCTTCTTTGCCTTTTCAGTTTCAGTTTTGCTAAACTATTAAAAAAACAGCAGCACATTATAATGGTTGTTGTTGTGTTTGGTTCTGAAAGCCTTGTAGCGTGCAAACAGAATCTTCAATGAGGCTGCACGGTGGGTTAGCACCTGACTGACAGAACATCAGATGTGCCGCTGGCAGTTGCCTGGTGAGACCGCAGATATCTCACGTAACCTTTCTCTCTGCCTCT
This sequence comes from Channa striata, assembly GCA_033026295.1. Lineage (NCBI taxonomy): Eukaryota > Metazoa > Chordata > Actinopteri > Anabantiformes > Channidae > Channa > Channa striata. The sequence goes on from CM065182.1 coordinate 4,861,437, forward strand.
CCAGTGACACTCTCCGTGCTGTCTCGCCGACGTCCAAGCGGGTTTCATATTCAATCCAGCTGGCACCGTGAGACCAGACGGCGGAGTCGGAGGAACAGAGGCCGGGTGAAGAATGATGGCGGGAATGTTAGAGACATTAGAAAAGTGCGGAGGACGGACAAGGTTTGAATGCTCTGAAGAAAAGACATTAAGAAGTTACTTAGCTAAATCCATTTTGCCTCGCAGGATGTGGCTGCCCTGATGCTCTAAATCAGATCATGCATCCAGGTAATTGTTCTCACATTAGAAAAGCTGCATCCATCCTACTTCCATTCCCTTGAATGCACCCTGCTCTATCTGTGAGATGGAGGATGATTAAAGTAAAGGGCCAGAGAAGATTAAGACGATGGTGCAATGGACGCTATGAAGTGGGTGTCACTGACATAGTGTTGATGAGATGAGATGAAGTATAATGAAGCAGAAACAACAACAAGGATGATAAGAGTGTTGGTGATGATTTACTCATAGTGCTTTGGGATCTTTCCAGCTCTGCACATCATCAGTTACATACCGTTGTACATCGAGGCTTCAGCAGCTCAGTGGCATTTTTGTTGTTGCTGACGATGACCGTTGATCACAGAACCGGAAACAGGTTCATAAATCCCGAATGACAAAAATGTGTCACAATCCTACAGAAAAAAAAACTTCAGAACGCCTGTAGAAGTCGTCATTGTGTTTTTATTGACCTTCTGTGTTGGCAAATATATTATTAATCTCCATTAGAGTTGGCTGCAACATCAAAAAAGAGCAGCACAGCACTCTTCAAACGTGAAATATTACATTCATTTGAATACTTGGCAGGTGTTTCCTAGAATTAAAAAGAAGAAATCAAATGCGTTTCAAGGTCCAAGAAGCTTCCTGCTGTTTCTCTGCACGTGGCATTTACTCAGTTGTCACCGTCACAGTTAGTGTAGATGTTTAAAGCACATAACTCTGAGCTTAATATGACCAAATGCATAACTTAAATACTCATCTCCGTAGACAACACGGCGGCTCAGAAAACAGAGTTCACAGCAGACTGCAGGCGGAGCACATTAGTCCTAATTTGCAAGTAAGAAAAATGACTGTGCCACAGCAAATGAATTACTCAGACCTTCAATGTGTGAAGTCCAGACTGACCTTTACATGGAGCCAATCAAAGAGGGGCACTGCGAAACCGAAAACCTTTAAGACATAAACGGACACCCAATATCATCAACTTTCCGTGTGGAACATCCTCAGCCGTGGATTTGTGCGCCGTCTGTTTTTATATAAATTAATTTGATTTCTAGTTTCATTTTCCTCTTGATTTATCCTCTAATAACAATATAGAAAATAGCCATTACTGGATATGAAGCTGCACATTTTGCAGGCTCCAGAAACATTTAGCTTCCATGACCTTGGGTCACTCCGTCACTCTTGCAAGCATGAAAAACTCTCTGGAAGTCACACAGCGGAGTGAAGACTAATCTCTCCTGACATCAAGCAACACCTCCTGGAGCTGTTCCATTTGCCATAGACGGGCCACTTTTTTTTGGGAATAGTGTGACAGTGCTCGTGGCTATTTTCTGGGCATATAGTTTCATCTTTTGCTCTTGGCGCCTTCATGAAATAAAACCAATTTGGGTGTAAAAGTCCAAACAGTTATTTCATGGTGTGGGAGGACTGCAGAGATATTCGACTCTCCCTTAACAGAAGACGAGGTGCAGAAATTCACAAAACAATTCTGCTGTCAAATTCACTTTTTCTTAGTCATAGTACGTGAACTGTCCACGATTAATAAAGTGTTACATTTTATTTCACATTTCAACTATATGGCTGGTCTCAGTTATAACCAACATTATATGATTTTATAGGGTCATTTATATAGAAATATGCTGAAGGAAGCCACAAAACAAGATACATAGCTCAATAAAATGGCAACGTTTACATCATTTTAATCATAATGTTATGAACTGTATTGTTGGACATTGGATGATGACTAGATGGACAGTTTATCCAACTACATTTTGTATATTTATATAGAGGTAGCACGATACTTAACTTTAGAATTAAGATTAACCATGACAGATTGGAATATTGTAAATTCACTCAAACCTCTAAGAACTAAACATAATCAGGGTTATAGATTTGACCAAATTCACCACTATCAGTTCAAGACATTTTATTTTATGTCTAAACAAAGACACACGGCATATTTAAGCCTTGGGTTAATTAACAGCCACCAAGACACGACCATTGGTTCAGAGACGTCACAGTATGAAAAGCTGCAGCCACTCCTGACGTGATCCATTTTTGTCAGCATCTTTTGTCAGGTATAATAGGGGGCTATTATACCTGTTGGTTTCCTGCTCTCATATCTGGAAAATCACAGCCCTTTGCGGGTCTACGGACATCACCTGGTGGTCTGTTTGAATTCATGGACACGTACAGTACGACACACGGGTTTGGATTTGGTTAGTGCAGTAATATGAAACACATGTGACCTGCACTTTACCAGATTTTATGCCGACGCACAAGTCGGACAAAAAAAAAAAAAAAAAACAGGTTGTCAAAGAAGGACAATCGAAGCCTGATATGAAAACAGTGGTGACAGGCTAAAACATTGACAGTATTAAAAGCTGCACTTAGTTAAGTTTGAGGGACTAACTCATAGTTTTTGGATTTGATTTGTTTCCTTGTTTTTTGCCATGAACCTGACTCGCCGTTAAAATCCACTGCCATTCAAAAGTTGTGAATCCAAGCTCTTTCTTTCAAAGACCACATCCTCAAGCCTTTGACCAGATTTATTCTTTTCATTTTCTTTTTGCAGCTATACAGCCCTTTTTACAAATGAATTTTTTCGTGTATCATTTTGTAAAGCATTTGTTTAAACAATTTGTCGTAGAAATCATTTCCATAGCATCAAGGGCCCTGAACCTTTTGAGTACATAGTCGCCGCACAGCATGGAAGAGCCTCTGCACCTCAACAAGGCAGAACAAACTTTCAAGCGTTGTCACGAGCAACTGGTGTGCAATCGCCACGGCCTCGGGTTGAGCGAGATGCTGCGTAAACACCCTGACGTAGATGCACAAAAGAGCGACGGGCTCGGGATCAAAGCATGTCCCCAACAGCCAATTCAAAGGCATTAAAACCACTGAGGTGTGTAACAATGCACTGCAGTGATTGGGCGAGGTGGGCCTCATATTTATAAAAATTAATGTGCTGAATCATTCTCCTCTTGTCCTTGTGAATGTCATGGCAGCAAACGTGATGTGCTGCTCACACTTTTGTCCTTATTCCTCACTGAATGATGATGAATAATGAGGCGGCATTTGAGTTTGTCAGTTTACATGTAAATTTCAGTTTTTCCACACGAAATCTTAGTTTCATGTGACGGACAACAGTTTCAGATTTCACAAGTCGGCATTTTCCACGAGGTCACCGAAGCGTAGCCGAAGGTTCAGTGATGCCTCGCTCTCCCCCACCTGCAGCCTTTGGCCACCATTAGGAAGCTCCTTTAATATGATCCAAATAAAACAACTTCCCCTTGAGAATCAGCTCTCCTGCTGTTTGCTTAACGACTGAGGTCGCAGGCTGTGCATGTGAGGGGACGCTGACTGTGGACTGGTGCATCCAGAGCAAATGGACTGAATGGCCCCTCCACTGGTGAGGTGCTTTGGATGCCATTAAAACACAGAACAGACAAGAATTTATAGATGGTTGTTGATGTGATGTTGAAATGTTCCCTAGGGTCTGTCCATTAAATGACGAGTGTTGGTGGTCCGTCCTCGAGGCTGCATTAGCGCTTTTTTTTTTCTATTATCTGTGATCAAAGCAAATATTCCTCTTTACAGCTATTTCAGACTTTTAACCAAAAAGAAAGAAAATGGACAGACAAGGTGCCTGTGATGGTTTGAGAGATTTTTCTTTAGATCAGAATGGACAAAGTAGCTCCAGCAAATCTTTGGTAAAAAAAAAATATGGAAATGGAAACAGAGAAGCCTTTGTTTTTCGGAAAGATCCGGGTCACGTGCAGATGTGCGTTTGTTCTTCCGCTGTAAAGTCGCTCTCGACGGCGCTGAAAGCGTCTGGAATTGTCAGTGCATTAGCATTCTGCCAGGGGAGCAGCTAATCTTGATGGCAACTGTTGTGTAATGATAAAGGAGATTTAGTTTTGATAGAAAGAATGCATCATACTGTAAGAACATCCCAAAGCAGATCAATGTGTCGGCATTTTTACGGGTGTGTTGCAGCTTTCTTTGTCAAAGAGAAAGTAGACAGAGCACACGGCCTGCATATCCCGTGTTTCTGGGCATTGTGTTTCTCTCATATGTGATCTGTAGCATGTGCATCAGTGGCGAGCGCCCCAGATGCGGTTTCTGTTTCAAAAAGCCGTGACCCTCAAGAGAACATAAAAGCATCTGAGCTGAAAGCTGAACCTCCCGGTGATCTACCTTTGGGAACGGAGATTATACCTGCTTAACGCCAAGCAGACCAAAAACTACATAAAGAGGCTACGAAATCTGCCAGCTAACCCCCCCCCCCAAGGTTCAATGCTGGCAGACACATCACAGGCCTCATAGAAAGCACGTGATCGGTGAATTTCAATATAAACCTTGTGGCAAGTTCTTGTAGTTTCACCTTTATTTTTGCAACTTTTTGTGTTACTACTGAAATTACATTTTTGGCCACAAACTATGACTTCCCTAAAAGGTACACGTTGAAAGCTGTTTACTTTCAAGATTTGACAATGGGCTCCATTATTTTAAACCAAACACTCAGCCTGTCCTTGTAAAAAGCCCAGAGAGGTTTTTTGTTTGAGACAAGTTTTCATCTCAGGGTATTAGACTGGAGTTTTCTAGAATGCACATATATGACTGATAGACATTGTAAATAAAATCAAGCTGACAATTCTTGAAATTGTCCATGAAAATTAGTGTAGGTACAGCTGGGTGCATACGTTTGCATCCCCTTAAAAAACAATCAAATCAATATTTTTTTAATCTTAATGATAAATCTATTTTTATATAACTCATAACACATTATCAATTTAATAATTTTACAAAGTAGTTTGAACTGCGTTTTTTGACTAATTATTTGCTGTAGTTCAACTATTTCCAATGGAACGTAAGTGGCTACTTGGATCATCCAACTTAACCTCAGTAATTTGACATTGATTTTACTCAAACATTATTTCAGTAATTTGTCAATGTAGCTTCCAAAGTCTCAAATTATCGCTTTACGTGAAGGGTTTGATATAGGCAGAATCATGTCATGAGTCATAACTTAAACCACACATGCACATTACTCAGCCTAAAATGTCTGTCATTCGACAGAGCTGCTCACTCACAGTCATTGGCCCCACGGACCAGTAATTCCAACGTAATTCACTCCTGATCCAAACACGGCCCACGTGGCCGGTGAGGTTAAATGCAAACACTGTGAGGCTAAACGTCCGCTAACAGCCACGCCGTCGTGCCTGAGAGGTGATTGATTTGGCGGTTTGTGCCCCCTTCAGGTTGACAGATCTGAACGTCCACGAATCCGAAACAGTTCACACCCTCGGCAGCTGCCTGCTCTTGCGATATGAAACTCCATGACTTCATTCAGCTGCAAACCTCCGGGCTCTCGAGCTATAACATCATATCCTGAAAACAAATCACATAAAGACATTAATGTAACACGAACAAAGCCATCACACATTTGCTTAAGATTGGTATAATATTTTAGAGCAGTACGATGTGGTTGTTATATTCCATCACAGGCCTCACAAGGCACAACTGGGATGAGTGAACAGAATTAATTATTTTTAACCAAAGTCTACAGTCAGTGTTTCAGAATATTACAAAAAGAGGAGATTTTCTGCAAAGTGCATCATGATAAAGTCATAAATTGGATGTTTTTAAGGACAATCCCAGATGGGCATGTCAGGTTATTCCTGTAATCATTTTGTGTTTCTAGTTAACATGATGTGTATGACGTACAGTACGACAGAATCCATAATCACCATGAAGGTAAAAGCAAACTGCAGTAAATCAAGCGACGTGGAGACGTTAGTCTTCATAGGGGCCTCATTAAATCAGTAGCGAGCACTAAACGACACAGCATGAAGCGACGTAAGATAAAGGAACAATTTGTAAATGGGGTGTAATAAATAGAGTTTTTAAAGAAAATTGCCCTAAAGCCGCTGAAATAAAAAAGCAGGTTGGATTGAAGACAATTTAGAGGCAAACAGAAATCCTCTCTGGTGGCATTTTGCATGTCAGAGGTTTAAAATTTTGAGTAATGCCACTCCGCAGAGAGTGCTTTCTCATGTTCTGAAAGCTCTCAGTAAGAGCGTGTGTGTTTGCATATTTCAGTTTAATACGCTGACGACTTGGCCTCACGCTGGATCTGCCTTTTAAGGTTGCCGTCAACTTTGTACTTTATTCTTCGCTGCAGCAAAATCACGGCAATATCCTCTCCTCAACATTTCATTTCTTCTTTTTTTTTTTATTTATTTTTGCCTGTTGTTGGATTTTTCATTCTGATGTTACATCACTTTGGTCTGGATGCCAGACGGTTTCTCATAGCCAATAGTGCTTACAGTAGATCATTCCACTCACACAGCTTAACCGAGTGGGGCTGTGACAGCATATGTGTGGGTTGTAAAACTGGAATGATAGTGGGAATGGGCATCTGTGTGTTCAGCGATGCCATTGGAGAAGACTATACCTCCCCCGGCTTTTATCTAAAGATGACACAACATGTCATTGCTCACACACGCCACTCTGTCTACAGAGACAACGGGTACTGTGAAAGATGAAATTGTTAGCAAAATGTTTTTAAGCAGACGTGTCACTAAACTGAGCCATCGTGTGCCAGAAGTGTGAATGGCCACAGTGTTCCCCATCTGTCTGATGACAGAAGTGAAAAGCCTTTTTTTTCTGTATTCAGACCGACTGAAGTTATGCTGTATTCTAAGACACTTGTGTACATCTGCTACGATGCACTTGGTTTTACTTATCATAAATATAGGGATTGTGCTTATGAAATGCACCTGTAGAACATGCCGGAGACACAAATGGTAAATGGGTGTCAGCACAGAAAACTACTTTCCCAATGTTCTAAAAACATACAGATGAGCAGGTCGGTGCTCGAGAGCTCAGGTGCGTCGGTGATGTGCAGCAAGGACGAGCCAATTTGGCTCAAATTTGTGTGTAACTATTAGACCGAGTGGATCTAAGCTGACGTCTCTGTCCCTCTGCATGAGTGTGTGTGTGTGTGAGAGAAAGAGACTATGAAATAGAGGGAGACTCTGCCAAGGATATTATCTGGTTGCCTTGTGTCATCAGGATAAATGTTGAATATGTGCCACACAGAGGAGAGTAAACAGCTTGTCACTATGCTGTGATAGCAAACAACGGCGCTCCCATCTTCTCTTATTTTCCTTTTCATTCATGGATCTTATTATCAAGGAACTGTGAAGGTCTCTCCTTAAAAAATGTACATCCAGCTGAGTTAATGAACTGTTTCAGTGTCTTCAGTGGCCGTTGTGGTGTATTAGCATTAAGTGAATTGCCTTGTCCATCAGGTGAATCAATATGTACTTCAACTACTAACCAGTATCTCTGACATTCACATTTGGTGATGCCCGAGTCCCTGACAGCTGGAGCTGCAGGGGCTGAGAGCGATATCTGGCCCTGGGCTGTGTGTGTGTGTGTGTGTGTGTGTGTGGGGTGTGTGTGTGTGTGTGTGTGCATTGAAGTCAGTTTAATTTCCAATGAGATGATGAGCAAGGCCCACATTTTCATTTCAGAAAATGTAGATGTGAAAATGTTCCATTTTTTCTCTATTAACCAAGCTGAAAACTGTATTTATTTAAAAAAACATATATAATAGTCCGGGAAACAGTAAATACAGTAAACTATTGTGTTTTGTGAGTATTATGATCAATATGTTTTTTATTTAAAAAAAAACATATTGAAAACGCCTACAGGTCACAGACCCAGGGGCCCATAAGGTCAGGTCAAGTCCACGGGCAAGAGCCTCCAAAGTCATGAAAGTAGTCAATAAAAAGTGCAAAATTACCCAAAACAGACACAAAACATCCAAATATAGACACAAAACTTGCAAAAACTTCCAAAACTGCACACAAAATTACCCAAAAACCAACAGTAAACATCAAAAATAGACACAAAATTTGCAAAAACTCAGAAAAATAGACACAATCCACAAACAAACGGACATTAAATGTCCAGAATCACACCAGAGGAAGTATTTTACAGTTGAAGACATTTCAAGCTGGCTTCAGGAGTCTGTTAGAAGTCTCCGTCCTCATATTCCATTCAGGAGAGGCTGACGGTTCGCTCGCTGACGAGTGCTACAAGGCTGATGAAGCATCTGTCAATTTCCTTGAGATGATTAACCTACGTGGAGCATCACTTGGCACAAATAAACACACGATGGTATTTTCAAATCAGACACACCTCGTCTTCCGTGCGTGTCGCACTTAGGTGGTGGCCCCAGCTGCAATCAGTGGTGATTGCCTGGGCGAATTTCAATGATGAATGTTTAAGAACTGGAACCAGACAACGGACGCTGATGCTCGGAGGGAATTATTCGAAAAGGCCACACGCGTGTGAGAGTGGGACAGTGACGGCACGTTCTCTGCCTGTGTTTTGGGCACCATGAGCACCATGCAGGCACCGGCTTGTTTCAGCCGCACCTGCCTCGCTCTTCACTGGTTAACGCTGGGAGCATTTCATTTAAAATCAGACTAACTAACTTTGTTTTTCCATAAATTGGTCTTTCTGTCTTACAATGAAAATAATAGTGCGTTTTTCTATTAGAAATTCATCATATGTACATTTGAAAAGGAAAACTTGGCAGATGTTTCAGTCCAAACTGACCCGACGATGTTGCAGAGCACTTACTTTTCTTATGTTATTAATATCATAAATACACCCAAACTGTCCTCTGTGCTTTTCAATTTAAAAATGGTAAATCTCTTCTCAGGTTAATATAGAAAAACGTGGATATTGTATGCCTAAAACATGTTATGCAAGACAAAGTAATGGGTGGCATGTCAGTGGGTCACATGATTACATGTGACTCCCCCAGAAAATATCAGAAGACCACATGACATATGCACAAACTTTCCTAAAACATATTCAAGAAAATCACTGAAGTTGAACGTTTGCTGTCCTAAAATAACAGTTAAAGAAATTTCAGACTTGACATCAAGGCGATATGTCTGTGCTTCTGAACAGATAGGGAGAGATAGTGTGCATTATAACAGCGGTATCAAAGTAATTCATGAGACCAGTGTCGGACATTTTCAATATCAGATTGTGAAAACACATTTCTTTCTTATTATATATTTCTTTCAATATTCCCTCAAGGAGTCCTTGGAAAGAGTTTAGTATGAATCAAACCATTAGCATCCTTATGTTGGGAAACTGAAACGAGTAAGAGAGCAGCTGACAGAGGACAGTGTAAACCTCAGGGTACTGTCCTTGCGTTGGTCTCAGAATATGCCAAAAGGTTTTAAAACCGCGGTATGTCAAATAATGCACTGTGCTTACACAGAAATATGTCCTCTGGCATGAGCTGCATTTGTATTTATCCCCGTTTAATCAAAAAACCAATTAGTGTATGAAGGAAACCAGTAAACGAATGGGATTCGGGCCTCACTTTTAAGGATAACGCTATTTCTTTATTTGCTTACGGCTCAATCAGCCGGGCGGTGAGATCCAGAGTTCCTCGGATTTGAGCAGGAGCTCGCTGATGGGAACTGTCCGTGGCGCTGATTGCTGGTTTGTGATGCAGATGAATCTGAAAGAGCTGTCCACGGTTCTGAAAGCGTGACTGGACTGAACTCGTGTCCGTGGCTTATTTATAGGATCACAAAAATGTCTGCCGGTCTTCAAGGGAACAATTTCTGCCTCTGATTTGTGTAATTACTTTGAAAGTATCTTCAGATTCAGAATTAGAGACCTCGGGACGACACCTTACATCCAGTTTGCAAGCGTTTGTGTTTGATTGTGACTTTTGTTGGTGCTAGTTTAATCTCCCAGAGGCTGCTTTCTATTATTCCATACCAATCTTTCATAAACATTCACCCAACTGACAATTGGTTGTATGAGAGGTGTTTGAACTGGCTAATGGCTTCGAGAGTTTTAATTCAGCCTTTGGCCGATATTCAAAGATGTGAAGCTGCTCCAGTGTTGTCTGAAATAGTCTGACTTTGATTTGCTTCAGCAAAACCTGAGAGTTCCCAGTTCTTCTTCTGTTTCACAAGTACTGAAGCCGCAGCGCTCCTGGAAGCACTTTGTTTCCTGTAAAAATGTTTTTTTTTTAATATCCTCGCAACAATTTCATCCCTGAGGTCTACAGAGTGTTTCCTGAACATTGTGACTGACCTTCTGTTCTGACACACGGTTTGAAATGTGGGACAGTGAACACACCAGGGTGTGTGGTGTGGACATCAAGTAACTGTGACAAGAAGTTCTACACACCGGATGCACCTGACCACAGCTTACATGAGATATTTCAGTTTTTCATATTTTTGAATTGAGCATACATTTGCTTAAAACATTAAAAAGGTGTGGGCTGATGGGCAACTTTGCCCATTTAACATTTTCAAAAAGTGCAAAAAGCGAATATTGTATGGATCATGACGCGATGTGGAAAAGCTTTTTATTGTCCGTGCTTATTAAAAACAAACATAACTATGCGAGGCTGCTCGTCTCGCTCCGCTTCCGCCTGGTGGAACCACGCATGTGTTGATCGCTGCTGCATCAGCTCCTCTCTGACCCCGGAGTTAATCTGCATTCAGACGGAGGCTCCGCTGCTTCTGTCCGCCGCTCGACATCGGAGCAGCTTATTACGCGGCGGGGGGGGGGGTTCGCCGTCTGTGGCGGTTTTCAGGGCCTCGCCGGGCACGAAGAGAGAGGGAACGAAAAAAGAAAAAGCCCGAGTGACTGACGGACGGACGGACGAGACCAGGCTTCTCCGACTCGCATCGGGTTTGTTGTGGCTGACTTCGCTCCGGCGTCCGCCCCGGGTCTGGATTTGCAGACCTGCCGCCGCTAGCGTGCGTAATGTATCGTGGAGCGGAAACCCAGTAAATAGACGGACACGTCCATCTGCGATCGAGAGGAAACGAAGATTGGCGATGATGGCTCCGCCACATTTAGCCTCTACATGCTCGGCTGCAATGGCGAAGCCCTCCCTGCCGTGGAAGCTGTTTCTCTGGGTGCTCGTCGTCGCTAATCTCCCCACAAGGTAAGCTGTGAACGCCTGAAATGTGCCCTGGACAGCGCGACCCTGGCTCGGCCGCTGCTGGCTAGCAGGGCTCGGGGGTTTTAGCGGCACATCGTGTCGCCGTTCCATCAAATACCCGGAGCCCGAAAGCTCAAACCGTGAGCCGGGAATAGTGGCTTGACGTGGAAGTGTGCTTTTATTTTTAGCTGCAGGACACACGCATCTCACATCCCCCCCCCACCCCGAGAAATCATATTCATCTTCATTTTCATCTGAACTCTTATTCAGATTTATTGAAAACACAAGTGCAGCCCGTCGTCGGCGGTCAGCGAACTCCCAATCTGCCCTGCGTGTGGCTAAGTTGAGTGAAGCTAACACAGTCCGTGCTAAGCTCCCTCCGGGATCAGGTCTATTCCGAGAGTCAAAGCCTCATCAGTGAACGACGCGGCCGGACTGTGGGGACATTGTCACGCAGACAGTTTGTTGTGAAGCTTCGGCATGAATGAGGCTGCCTTTCATTCCCACGTATTTCAAATAATAAAAGCATTTCAAAATGGCAGACAATCACACAGAGAATGCAAGAAAAAGGCACAAGTAGAGCACATATGGACTCATCCTCTCACACACACACACACACACACACACACACACACACACTTCCATTTCAGCTTTAACTGAGACGCAGATTTGGGTTTGTTGGAACAGCTGGAGCTGCTTGGTTGTTTCTGTCAAGACATCAGGATGAGGGAGGTCAGGAGGAGGCGGATGCTCGGGCTCCTCGCCTCCTTTTCTTCTCGTTCTGCTGGAGGGGCGGAAAATGGAGGCAGAGAAACGAGTTCAATCACCGTTCTGGTGATCACAACCTCAGGGCTCCGAGCCCCCCCCAGCCTACACCGTCAGACTTGTGTATTTGTAATTGCACGCACCAGTAGTCCTGCAGATTAGGGTCCAGAATTGAGAACTCTGGGATTCTGAAGGCTTGAAGTTGTGCGTGAGTGTTTGCAACATGTTGAAGCGAGACGGATTGAATCAAGTCTGGCCTCTTCCTAAATAATCAGCTGAGCCCATGTGAGCTCTTTACTCAGACACTTATTGCTCAAAGTTTATTTTTCTTTCAGCCATTTCTTCCTGTTATGTGTATGAGAAAGAACGGACAGATGCTGCTTGAGTTGCACAGGGAATGGTTTGTATGTAAGGACGGGACTTCTTACATAAGACCTCTCTCAAGGCCTCAGGCAGGCTTTCACAAATCTTCCCCACTTTGTGACTCATTGACAGTTACTATGCGTAGTGATGTCTGATTGCGTCACCATACGTTAACCCCAGCGCACAGTCGCCGTTGCACATGAAATGCACCGTGACGCTGCTTCTCATGTAGCAGCAGGATCTGGGGATGTTTGTGACGGGAGGAAGTGATGTCAGAGTGAGCTCAGGGTTTTGTGTTTTGTAGGCCATACGTCTGCTGAACTCAGCCTCAGCCACTATATGTTATTTTATTAATATTATTATTCATTATTAATTTACAAAATTATTTTTCATTACGTTTACTTCAATAATGCATTCATTTTGTAAGCATTTTAGCATTTAATAGGTGGTAACAATTTGTTTTTATTTTTCATAGAAGTATCTTAAGTTATTACACCAACATTTTAACATTTTCATTTTTGCCAGACGTGATACACTTGTGTTGCAAATGTATCTCTGCTGCTCATCACCTAACATAGCACACGTCATTAATGTCTGGAGTACATTGCCAACAACATATAAACCCACACAGTTACTCTCACTCGGGATAATTATATATTTAACAATTATCAATTAGGTGACTTATTATTTTCGCCAATGCCGTCACTTTCTCAATCATGACATCGTGGATCTGCAGGGTGAGGCTGAATATGCTAAAGACATACAAATAAAATAGCACATGACCGTAAACGTGCCAACTCTATGAATTTATTCAGTCACTTGTATTCTAGTTATCAAAAACCTGCATTAATTCTCATCAGTGTCACTTTAAGTACATGCGTTTTCATCCCTGTGCACTGGGCTCTATCAGTCTTTCATTCTCGACAACACTTGGAAATGTTTTGGGAATAAATGATTTTGACTGTCAATTTGTCATGTCCTGTACTGTGTCCTGCCATAATAGCTACTGTATGTATGTATGTATGTATGTCTGTGATTTCCTGAATTTGAGTTAATAGCATGCAGATGTTCCCCTTCCTGTTTGGATTTAAGACACTTTGACAGGACAGTAGAAGATGACAACCAAAGCTTGCAGCAGCCTCGTGCTTCCAATTTAAAAAAATCTGTCATCTTTATCACCCAGGAGACATAATGTGCAGCTTTTAGGGATGCTAGCGGTGGCATGAGACTCAAAATCAACCCACTCCTTCTCTGTGGTTAGTGGAGTTAGTCTCTCCCTGCTTGTGTGGGTTTACTCCTGAGACAGACCTGTCCAGGATGCACCCCAGTCCAGTGACAGCTGAGATAGGCCAAAGGCCCCGTAACCCTAAACGGGATGAGCGGTTACAGATAATGGATGGATAAATAAATCAATCAATAAGAGAGAAAGTATTGAACTTTTTTAGTCTGGGAGAGAATAATGAGGGCTTGAATAATCGCAGTGGTCATTATTTACTTTCACTCAGCTGATTAGGTTCCAGAATGATCCCAAGCTCTGGCTCACGGCTATTGGCACGTAACATACCTGGTTAATTCCAATCGAAGAGAGTGCTCTATTTAAAGATTTTTCATTATGGCCAACCCTGCAACCTCAGCCCTTATAGTTTTGTCTTCATTACAAAAGATTTCATGGATAATTATTGATTTATATTTCCTTTTTTGCTACTTTAAAGCAAAAGGCTTTGTGAATTTCATAAGATAACCAGCAGGTGAATTGACTTTGACTTATACATATTATATTAAAATCTTCTGTTGGTCCTTTTTGGCACGCTTGTGATAACTTTTGTTGTTTCTCTCTCTGTTTCTCTGTACTTTTATAATATAACATGTCTTACATATTTGCGGTGGCTGTGCTTCAGGAGATGAGGTGGATTGCCCACTATTCTAATATCTAATTAGCCTTAAACTGGTTTATGTTGGACTGAGTTGGGCCTGTAAATACACTGGTTCTCTCTGCCAGAGGTCAGACTGACAAAGTCCAGGTGACTGGATTTTAACGGTCTGACTGATTAAGCAGGACAACCGATTACATCACCTTCTAGTTTGTTAAATACTAAAAGTCAGCCATGATTTTAAGGATGGAGCTTGTGAAAAAAAGCCTTGTAGTAGTGAATTGATGTGCACGAGTGGGTTGTTGAGCTGTTGCCACAAGCCCAAAACTAGTCTAATGTTGGGTAATAATAAGCATCAGGCTCCATTAGATTTGCTTTCTTTATTAGCTGCAGTTTAAAATATGCAAGCATGATACAGTAGCTCAAGGAAGCTTGATGTGGATGTTAATGGTAGGCACTCTTTCCATCGCTGATATTGCTCTATCATTGCCCTTCTTAAACCTCCTCATGAATATGTAAAACTTCAGAGGACGGGGTTCTCTCTGCCGGCTTAGATGACATTTCAAATGTTTTTAATAGCTAGGCGGGTTTTGAATGCTGCATATGAGGCAGATGAGAGTATTTCTTGATGATGTTGAGGTGGAACACATCAGCATTGCTTTCATGATTCTTCCCTCAAAGGGCTGGGACCATAAGACGTGCACACACGGAGATGCATAAAAACAAACACACAACTGGAGGCACACACACACACACACACACACTTGCGCAGGCCTCTCTGTGGACCTTCAGGTACTGATTTAGTAGGCAGAACCTCAGATCTGCCTGCAGTAGAGAACACATGGCTCTTCCTTTGATCTGCTTCTCTTTGGAGCATTTCCATACACACAGCGATGCACTGCAAGTAGAATATAAACGATAAAACTGCAGCAACCCAAAAAGCACCAGAGATTTTCAGGTTCTCACAGGGTTTTTCTTTTTTTTTTAACCTCCTCTATTTATCTGCCTGTGTTTCTCTCTCTCTCTGTGCCGAGGCAGGTACTGGATATTTTTTAATAACCTCTCAAAGGATCCGCCTGAGTAACATAATGAGATTTGAAGTTTTAGGCACTGGTGTTGTGGTGAAGATGGGTGTCACTTAATGCAGTCTAAGAAGGGGGGCTGGTCAAACATTGGTCTTCACACCCAGCCTAAGAATATGAGAAAGCTATCTAGGCTTTTATTCTGCTTTTACCATGGAAACAGAATTTTAGTTTCCCACCATTTCTGATTCTTCATTGTTTCAGAAAGATATAAGCTGCTTTAAAGCTTTGCTGAAAAGACCCCAACTATTTGAAGGCTGCTCTCCGCCATCACCCTGATCTGATCTGAATTTCATAATTTTCCCAGTGTGGCTATATTGACAATGCAGCTGTGTGATGACGTGTTTGCATATGTGGTGTATGGTGGAGCCATAAGACATGATGCAAATAACAAGCTGTTGACAAGGAAGAATATGAACCTCAGATACTGCTGTGAGGGGAATATTCCATTGCCTCATTAATTGGTTTATTTGATTTAATATTTAATGAATATCCAGGATGTGTTTGCTTGGCTAAAAACACTATGTGCTGGTTCGGCCACAAACATATTATATTGAATTGTGCAGTTGTCATATAATACTTTATATTATCACCACAAAAAATATTGAACCATTTGTCACTCAAGAATACCTCCCCTTTAATTAATATTAGAAGTCTTGCAAAAATACTTAACATTCAGTTTTAGCCTGAAATTTGACAGTAACTTCCCCCAAAAGGTGTACACCCACTTTATTAACTACACCTGTACAATCCAATGCAATCTATAACAGCAGCGCTGCCATCTCTTCTACTATTTTTATTATTTCTCTGTTTTTTTAGTTAAAACTGTCAAAGAAGTGATAATTCTGTGTGTTTTTTTAATATTGAGGTCACAGAGCTGTACTGAAATGCATTATAAGAAGAGTTGGTTTTACTGTACTGACCCCTTATTCATTTTAAATAGGGTGGCAAAACCCTTAGAACCACCTCTTCTTATAATACACTCCACCACCCACTATGACCTCAATAATAAACAGACTAGACGTGTCACCTTTTGACAGTTTAAACTTAAAACCTGAGAAATAATAAAAAGTAGAATTGATGGAAGCGCTGCTGCATTAGATTGTACAGTTGTGCTTAATGAAGTGGCCAGTGAGTGTATATTACGATGGATTTATAGGACACAGTTGTAGTCAGAAAATTTGTCTTTATACTGTTTTTATAGAGAACAGATTTTAACCATTTCTTCAAAATCCAGAACACATGTGAGAATATGAAAATGAAGAGGGCATTACGTGAAAATATGTTGAGAAATGAGGTACAGTGGAACTAAAAGACATGTCAAAGGATTTGAGAAGAGTATGAGAAAGTAGGAAGATAACATGAACTGCATAATAAAAAGCCGAGTGAAGTGCAAAATATGAATAGCCCCAGATATAATCAGCTAACAATGGCAAACAATAATTTTCATTCATCTAACACCTTAAAGAACTGAGAATTAGAGCAGCCCCTAAGTGTTCTGGGAATTGTGTGAGATGAACTAGTATAGGCCGATAATATGAGTTTCACAAACCAATCTTAAATTCAAAAAGCACATTTAATCATCAATAGACCTTTAAATAGTTTTCTCAAAGTTGAAGCCAAGCATATTATTTTAGGATGCCCCCACAATGGATGCAATTTTTAAAAAACTCTCCCTCCACATCAAAAAACACAGAGATGAGGCAGGTCCCAGGCACGGATTGTGTAATTAACGGCTGCCCTCGTATATCACACACATTTTGTTTGTGTTTGCAGAAATTGGATGGAAAGGTGCAGCACAAATTTCAGCCTGTGCTTTTATGATGTATATGTGTAAATTAGTCTTTAACTGACATACACACATTGAAGACGTGCTTTTTTTGACAAATCTTTTTCTCACATATACGCACACATCCAGCCCTGCCCACTGCTAGTACAAACCCTCTGATTACAGATAACATTATAGTGCCATATCTCCAAGGCAGCGTACAGTTGGCAGCATATTAATTGCCCCTAATACATTGTCATTGGAGATCCAGCTTCCATTCAGGTCTCACATGTGAGAAAATCTGTTGTAACATAGACCGAACCTTCATTCCAGACTCCTACTTAACCAACATCATACGTGTTTTGTACTGCAGCACCTGGGTGGTATTTGTGGTTGGGGGCTCTTGAGACGTCATTATCCTTTTGTTTGAGGTGTGGAAGTAAACTCTGGGAAATTGGCTTGTCTTCTCCAGCTCCCACAGAAACTCGGGGCCCCTAAAAACCCTCCTTATCATACAACAAACAATCCTGCCGTCATGTTCCTTGACTTTGCAGTCTTGGAATTTATTCATTATTTTTGCAGAGCTGAAAGACCTTTAGCTGTTACTGAAGGTGATTGTGGAGGTTGTCGTTCAAGCTCTGGGCCTGGCTCTAAGGGTAGATGCAGTTATTCTAATTGATTCAACTTCTTTTAATATGATGTGGGTCGGTGGTGTGGGAGGGAAGCATTTACAGTTTAATTCTGAAATTATATTTGTAGCTGTTATTAACCAAATGCTTTGAGTTAAAGACTTAATTTATCTATTCATCCCTCACATGCACATCTAATTGTTCAGTCATTACAGTGTCAGTAAAGAAGAATAAAGCTGTGTAGTGTAGCAGGTGCCGGTGCAAAGCTGTGACGTGAGCAGCATAAATGCACAGCAATGAGGGAAAAGGCAGGAGAACGACTTAAATGTGACTTAAATGTCTTAAAATTTCAAAGCTTGATTGTGTATAATGCTTTGTATCTCGTCTGGCTCCCGTCAAAGGTTAATGATTTAATCTTACAGTATTAGAAGAATAAATTCACTAAATTCTTGTAAATAAATCAGGGGAAATGCAATGTTACGCCCAATTTACTTGACATTAATGCAAACATCAGCTGTGTAAACTATGAGCTTGCATGGCTAATGCTAATGTTGATGTTGCTAAATGTACAGCATCACCTTCAATTTCAGCTAAATTTCTTAAAATGGGGGAAAATGTATACAAGGTTTCCATGGGGACACAACCATTCAGTATAAGCAGTAAAGGATGTGATGGTGTGATGCTAGTATAGTATAATCATTTCCATCAATCATAATCCTGTCTTTAGATCTATTTTACATCCTCTTACAGCTCGAGCATATGTGCATGGGCCCTGGTTGATTGTCTGTTGTTTTTCAGGCTTTAATTGCTTTGAGCTTTTCTAATTTTTGCATGTTGTGCAAGTGTTCCATAGCACCACAAACACTGAGAATGATGGGATTATGGAAGGAAGAAGAACACAAACAAATGCAGTCTGTGTGCAGGGAGAGAGCAGAGCAAAGACCAAAGGCAAAAACATTCAGCTCTTTGATCGAATTGAAAATCAGCTTACAATCAGGACACACTTTGTTTTTAGTTGGCTGATCCTAAAGTATTGGGGGGTTCATCAGCACATTGGGGCCTAAATTGACCTAAATGTGGTTTAAATCACAGTATCTCATAAGAACTTTGATCTGTTTTAAAGTTAAAATACCATTTGATTGTTTGTTTAAAATTACAAACTACTTTATGCACAAGATGGCATTTGTGCAAAGGATTTACACATTAGACGGTAAACAAAATTATTAACTGCAGACTGAATATTGTGTGACAGATTAATTTTGGATTCACCCTTTTCTGTAACACATTGGCACTTTTTAATGACACATGTGGCTTGGAAACAACAGAAACAAAACGAAAAGTCAAGATTAATCGCACATGTTTTTCAGTGTTTCTAACAGTAGCTTGGTGACAAAACGCACTCAAAACGTTCCCAAATTTATCTCCTGACCTTGGGTTTAGCTCTTTAAAAGCCTCGTCGCTTGCTGCGTCTCTCGTCCCTTTAAACGTATTTGTATTGCACAGGGGAGGCAGACTCGGCTTGCTCTCCTTTTAAAAGATCTATTGATTGAATGAATTTTGGTTCTCTCTCCTCCCTGCAGCTCCTTCCAGAACGACGACGACGACGAGGTGTCCAACAAGACGTGGGTGCTGACTCCCAAAGTGTACGAGAGTGACGTCACGCACATCCTGAACAGCCTGCTGGATGGATACGACAACAAGCTCAGGCCTGACATCGGAGGTAGGCACCGATTTTCCACCGATGAGACAGTTTGTCACAGAATTGCAAAGACGTGCACTGTACATTTGGATCACCATCATCATCCTCAGTAATGGCTTATTACCTGACATACAGTAAATGCTTGTAAAGATTTTACCCGGTTACTATGAAGAAAGAAAAATGTTTACCTCACGTTATTTCTAAAAGGCACAGTTGGAAGCCTGGTGCCTGTATTTTCTCACTTGCTGAGGAAAGATAATCCATGGTTGTGCAGTGGTGTGAAGTCAACGAGAGAAAAGCAACATCAAAATATACCTCGTTTTAATCACCACCTCGCTCTGAAAATACTCGTCTTACACATCAGCTCTCTATAAATAAAACACATCTAGTAACACTTTTGTTTTACAGTATGTGCAGATGCTCAATGAGACCATGTTGCTTTTATTATACCCGTGGTTTTCACAGGATTTATTAACTGTCACATGCTGATCAACTGTTTGATTATATTAAACTTTACAAAACAAAGACCTTTAACAGCCGTGAGTCTTGTCCAGTGTCTTGGAAGTCACCTAATATCATCCACAAGTGCAAAAATGAAAGCAGGATTCTCATTCAGTATGTGGCTGCTGCTTTTTTTTCAGTTGAAATGACACATTAGCAGTGTTAGATTACGGAGTATCATCTGCAGCTAGTTACCATTAGTGCCGTTAGCTACTTGCTAAAAGCCCAGAATATAATGTGGCTTTTGTGAGAGCTTGAAAGTGGATTTTAATTTCTAAATGAAACGATGCTAAACACCGACCTCAGTCGCAGAAATGGCTCACTAATGCGCAGCTGATGCATTTGCATGTAAATGTTATGTTTAGTTTACTTGAAAGCAGTAAATACATTGAACTTAACTGTTATTGAGAATGTTTAAAAGAAGCATTGAATTTGATGAAGAATGGATGATTTATAACTGTAGGTTTGGATTTAGCTTCAGACTTGCTGGTGCCTCCATGGAGGAGTCAGTTCAGGCTCTTACAGTTCATTTCTGCAACATGCTCGACAGCACAAAGTGCATGTGTGTTGCAAATGTGTATGTGTTGACACAAGACCGTCATTGTCTTGTACTTTAAGCTTCGTCTTTCAAACGTGACTTGTAGCTTACTCCATTTTTTTTTTTTGACGGACAGCTCGGCGTGTCTCCCTTCTTCACACAAGCTGAAATATATATTCTAAAGCCTGTCACGTCCATCTGCAAGAGCAGAATGGGGAGATGCTCAGTGCCCTTGAGTACTTGATTCTTGGGTCAGTATTCCTGGGAACTCTGGTTTATGTCAGAATCTGTCACATATTCTTACACTATGATAAATATGTACAACACTTTTTATATTTTTATTTTTAAGCTGACAATATCAGCAGCAGTGCTCACGCTGGACTGGCCATTAAAACTGGAGTCAGTTACACTTAAGATGCTTTTACATTTGTCTTGTCTGCAGGAGAAAATATCGACTTCTTGTTATAGCTGTGAAAAAACGCTCAAGCTGCTGAACCACCTTTAGATGGTAAAATTCGGAGCTTTTGAGCAGTTTAATAACTGCTTTCATTAGACAGAACCGTGCAACCTTAACCAATCGCTGGACTGAGTATATATCATCAAGTGCTGCTTCACATCTACCATATGCACGACTGAGAAATTGACTGAAATGAAAACACAATGTGAAGGCAGCTGACTAACACTACTGCATAACACTCAACTTTTTTTTCTATATGGTGCATATACGTACAAAAAACTATATATATATATATATATATAATAATGTGACTATTTTCATAGTAGGGCATCATCTTTATTCTTGAAAGTTCAGGAGTGGGCTTTGGTCTAAACTGAAGGGCAGCGAAGAAGTGGAGCTTGTCTTACCCATCATTTTCCAAAGCGCTATGATCTCACTCCCTCAGTGTTGGTCCTTCAGCGGTTACAGAGCTACAGAGGGGTTATAATTAACTGACTGGACTGTCGTCCGACCGACCGCCGGCCGGCCGTGTCCAAGTCAACATCTCTCCTCTGTTCCTCAGAGCACTGAAACGCTGTGGATTTACATTTGTTGTTTCCCTTTGAAGTCCACTGTGATGCTCATGTAATTTTAATACCCCTGAAGTCCACTGTACTATGCAAACTGAAAGAAATAGGCCAGAGAGATTGAGAGAGACGTTTTAAAATCCATTTTTTTGAATTCATAATACATACAAGGCATTGATCCTAGTCACTTCCTTCTTTAGAAGACAAATTGTTTCCTCGCGTGCACAAATATAAAGAGCAACGCCAAGGACATAATGTTTTTGCACAAGGATTTTATGAATTTATTAAACAGGTCTAAATGACTGGTAAGGGATGTTGATGAGTTTGGTCATTTGGAGTTTGTGCGCTAATCTGACCAGCCTTTTACCAGGATGCCTGTGGTGGGTGTATTGGCATGTACTATGTTTTCTGAGACCGAAATTTTAGCACAGCCACTTTATGTTCACTGGCATCTTTGAGTAATGGTGCCTTGGCACCTGTTTGTGCATTTATGAAACACGTACACTTTCCAGTTGGCTGTATAAAATAAGAGAATTATTTTGGTTTTAATCTTCTATTTATGCTGTGCTCACAAGTTAAAAGGTTTTTTTTTTTTTGCAAAAGATCCACTCAACTCGTGCTTATGTATTTTGTATGTCACATTTTCAGTCTATGTAAGTTCCAGCGATGCCAATGATGTAGATCTGCAGCACTTGATGCGAATATTACGAGATTGAATATACTGTAAAACCATCGAGTGTGTGTGTTCAGTGCATATTCATGTATTCCTGGGAATTACGTGAAAAATTGATGCAAAACATACTCCCACTGTTGATCTCTCGCACCCACTATAGCTTCCACATCAGGCTTTGAGGGTGGTTGAGTCTTAACCTGACCCCCTCTCAAACACAACACTTTCATAAATGTATAGGCTACATTAAAGTGCGCATAGTGTGGATGTTGCTCTGGGCTGATTCAGACAATCTGATGGAACATGGACGTTCAGTTGACTCCAAGCTGTGCAGTTTGACGTCAGGCTGTCGACACCAAGAGGTAGAGGGGTGTGTGTGTGTGTGTGTGTGTGTGTGTGTGTGCACTTATGAAATTATTCCTAACTAAAACCAATCATTTAAAATGTTTTCTATATAAATATGTTGTGTTAGCTTTATGGGACACTACCTGCTAACACTCCTCAAACATGGAAGGGCAGGAAAATGTATGGATGGGATGTTGAAAAGGGCTCGAAGGTTCTCTGGTAAACGGGTCAGGAGTTTGGATGTACAGTGAATGTGGCTCCCTGACATTGACAGGAAGAGATGTGAGCCTAAATCCTGACAGCATAACAAAGCTGTAAATGGAACGCGAGGCATTGATTTATGGCAATGTACAGTATGTACTTATGATTTGACAACCTAAAATCAAGTAAAGACTCAGCTTGTTCAGGTCGTCTGCCTGTTCTTCAGCTAAGGGAGAGCAGACCAGCTGTAGTGAGATCACATGATTGACTCGCACAGGACATTCTGCCTGTGTTCGGGCATGTTGACCCGCTGAGTGATGAAATAATGTCCAGTGGGTTTGATACGTAGCATGCACTGGCCCAGACTTTTGTATCCCTGCAGTCCTCATCAATAAATGCCAGTGTTATGGATCCACTGGCAGCCATATTTAAGGTGTGCACACAATGACCAAGCTACCCACTAACAAAAGCACCACCACATTTGATAGATGAGATGGTAAGATGTGCTGTTCATTTTTGTTCTCCTCTTTCCATCATTTTGATTTTTGATTCTTCCAAAAATACCAGTTCCTTTTGCTGCTCTTGTGGTGAATCCTTGAAGGTTATTGTAATAACATCTTCTCTCAACTGTTGGCAAGGAAACTCATAGATTCTGGAGAGCATGAGTGACTGAGCTGTGCAGTTTTGAACCCCTCTCTGTTTACCAAGTTATCTGATATTTTCTTATTTTCCTGTGCACCTGCTTTTGTAAGCCAACTACTGGTTTTGCCAAACCTTCAAACCAGCTACTTTTAATTTTTATTTGTAACGTCATTATTGTTGCATTCATGTTTCCCTGACCAGCACTTCTGCCCCAGACTAAACCGAAACTGTGAACTGTTGAAAAGCAAATCGTTTAGTTTTGCATCTATTAAAATCCGGGTACTTATAGCTTTAAATTACATCACACTATTTCAGTATTTTTGTGAACAAAACCCAAATACAGCAGCATTGTAGCACTTAGTGTAGCGTGTATAAATTTAATTTTAGTTGAATGCGCTGAAGCGAAGAGCTGTGTTCATCTGTCCAAATACTTCCGACTTAGGCTTGGTGTCGGATCTCTTGTGTTCTTTAGATTTTGAGATGTACTGTTTGTGAATTTGAATCCAGATGGAAACCCATGGCAAAAAACAACAAAGTGCTACAACCACATCAAAATGTAACCCTTTGTTGTGCCTCATTACACTAGATCCTTGTATATCAGTTGTATGTATTATGTTCATAATCACACAGAATTATGCACCACCATGAATTAACTTGCACAAATGAACATCCCTAATGTCCACATTGGATTTCCCTGTGCTTCTTTGCAGTCAAACCCACAGTGATCCACACAGACATGTTTGTGAACAGCATCGGCCCAGTAAATGCCATCAACATGGTGAGTAATACTCAAATTCCACGGTAATATGCTTCTGTTATTCAAACTGTGGTTATTTATTTACCAAAGGGGGGAGGGTGATTTTTTTTTTTTTTTTTTTTTTATTTATTTTTTGGCATTTGGCCTGCCCCCATCCTCAGTGAGGTGAGAGGATAAAGATCCGCAGAGTAGCTCTCTTCTCTGGAGCTGGCAGGGACTCGGTGTCCTGCTCAAGCACACTTCAGCAGGGCAGATGCTTGCTGTCATGGAGGATTGGTTGGCCCACCTAATCACTATGCTGCCCTGCCGCCCTCGGAGTGGTGCGACATGGTGCATGTGTCCATCAGCTACTCAGCAGCTCCACTGACCTTTGCACCGCAGCGGATAAATGTGCTCCATGTAGTGCACGTGATTGCACTAAACACCCATATTTTGAATTTGAATGCTGATTAACAGTTAACCAGTTGTGTTGCTCACACACACACACATGCATGGGCCAGATCACGAAGCAGCATATTTGCAAATGGATGCGTGCGCTGGCAAATCCTAAGATGTTCTCACTTTGCATTTGCCAAGAATTGCATCAGCTACAATCTGAGGTGTTGCCTGTTCAAGCCCTCAGTGCTTTGTTAGAAAATAAATAAATAAAAGATGTTCCCAGGATCTGATGTGAAGACAGGATTTATTTTGGTAGGTTTTTGACCCTTTCTCTTTATTGCTGTTGGCTACAGTGACGGTTTAAACTTGTGCACTGATGGCACGGAATGCTTGTGTATCCCAATGTGCAACTTGTCTTGTCCCATCCTCGTTGCGTTTACATATTTCGACCATGATAGTTTTGCACAGTTCTTATTACAATTACCCTGTTACCCTTCATTTTGAATCATTGTATATTTTGTGTTTTATTCTTGATTTAATTCTGGTATTAATGATACACGAGACACAGTATTTGTTTACTTGCATACTTGGCTTTAAACACTGTGTTAAAGTTAAAATAAAAATGTAACGTTTCTATCCACTTTTTATTAAACATGTATGAGAATACAAAACCCATTTTGAGAAACATTGAGATGCTGTGTGAAATGTACATAAGAGTGCAGTGATTTTCAAATCATCAAATTTTTGGTTGTGCATATAGAAAGGTAACATCAGTCCATCCTTTCATCCGTTACCTGTACATTATTGTTTGTCCTGTTGCCTATGCCGGCCGTCATAGGGCGAGAGGCGGGGTCCACCCTGGACAGGTCACTGGAGAGACATACAGACAAACCTGTGTCATTTAATGTCCCCAAATAACCTAACATCCATGTCTTTGGACTGTGGAGGATTAAACCCTCACAAGCATGAGCAGAACATGCAAACTCCACACTGAAAGGCTGCAGCCCCCAGGATTCAAACCAGGGAGCTTCTTGCTCTTTTCAAACTGAGACTGATGATTGTGTTATGGAAAATAGTTCATATTTATAAAAAAACTGATGCTATCAACACATGCATAGATGCTTTTATGTTGTATCCTAACATTTTGTTTAACACTGTGCAAGGGTTTGAGAAGTCAGGAGGCCAGTTATGTATCTGCAGATAATTGCTTTCTGTTTTTATTTACATTTTGCACAGCATCCCAAATTTTCTGTAAATCGGGTTTGTCCTGTAGTTATGATGAAAACCCCAGTGTTTCAAGCATTTGCTACATTACCTTTGAATGATGTGGGAGTGGGAGACATAATTCTGGTTATTTGTATCTGCTTCCACAAATCCTATCGGCGAATTTCTTGAGTCAGTATAACAATGTTGGGGTGGAAATTATTGCTGGTAATAATGCTGAACTGACCTTGGTCTACTCACAGGGGCATTATAAATAACACTAAATGGTATAGTAAATAGCAGTAGCATTAATAGTAATTTAGCTGTCATGCTGCAGTGCTGACTTAAATAGGTAGAATGACTTGTCTGACAGTGAGGAAAAGTTTTTGTAAGAAGAAAGAATTAGAAGCCGAAAAATCTGCACTCAGCACTGATGTATGTGCCATTGTTTTCTGTTGCATGTCCCCTCTGAGAACCCACTCCTATTGTAATCCTGCCGAACAGTCTCTGCATCGTGGTGGCGTTCCATTTCACTTAGTCTTAGCTGAAACACCCACTCTTAATAACTGCTGTGAAGTTGGAAGGCGTCCATTGCTGGGATCAGTTCGAAAATGTGTTTGTGCTCACATTAGTGAGTCCGCTTGTGTCCGTCCGTCCGTGTGTGTGTGAGTGTGAGAGAGAGATGAGGGCATTTGGCTGACATGAAAGGTTGACTGATTGCTTCACATTCATATGTAATCAGCATCACTGGCCCGATGCGCTCACAGTATGACATGAAAAATGTGGTGAGGTTGGTTGATTTTCTGAAGAGCAGAGAATAGACTGATGGTGCGGGGGTGTGCGTCTAAGCATCAACTCGATTTTTGAATTCTTAATTAGGCATTAGGAATCTTTTGAAATATGCCAAAGTTGCAACTTGTGAGCATGAGCGGAGGGGGAAGGGACGGGACGGACTGACGGAGAGAGACTGAGAACAAAGTGAGAGAAGACGAAAAAGAATCCCGAACCGATGCTTTGTAGCAGTTGTTAGCTGCCCTTCGATGTGTGCGGCCGTCTGCATTGAAAGCGAGATTCTGTGAAAGAACAAACAGTGTGTCGCATAAAGGGAAAACATAGATAGTATATAAGAGTTTCTCCCACTCAGCCGGGCCCAGATAAAGATTCTAAGACATTAAGACAAGATTCTTTTTTGTCACCCTCACTGGATTTGAACTGTCTACCTGCTCAAATGATCCTCAAAGCATTGGGACACTTCCTGGTGAAAATGTTGTTTTTCGGATCTCGTTGGAGGCTCTTTGGCATGGATTTAAGCTTTATTGTAGGGCTAAGCTTTGTCGGGAAGTTAATGCATCTATACCCTCTTGCACACAAATCCCCAGATTTTTTTATTTATTAATTTATTTTATTTTTCCCCTCTCTCTCTTGCTGTACTTCACTTTGAACCCCAGGGCTCCGCTTTTCCAAGTAACAGAATAAACAGGAGAACCGATAGCTCCCGCTTGCTCGTTGCCTCTCGTGTGCCCATATCTCACCTAAGCTTTTCAGCTCTGCCCATGTCTTCATCCCTCATGTACGTCCTAACACAGCTCCCGCGAGGGTTCAATGGGAGACAGACGGTTTTTATCAAGCTCGGGACAAAGTGCAGCTGAGGCAGCAGGTTATGAGGTTAGATAATACTTGAGCCAAACAAGGGGAATTATTAATTGCCCCGTTGAACATTTAATTTTCAGGTTGAGAGCGTCAAGATGGTCTTTTTCAATAGAACTCTTCGGTAGGGACAAAGGGACTTCTTGGCCTGAATAGACATAGTTTTATCTGAGGGAGAAATGTTTTAAAATGTGTCCCAGCCACAAGTTTCCATTGGCATAGAAAGGTTCCACTGAAGAAACCCACATTTCAATTCGATCTCATTGCATATGACAGTTAAAAGCCGCACATTGGTGACAGCGTTGCTTCCAAACAAAACTCTTTGCAGTGTTTTCCTGACAAACACATTGTTATCTAGTGACTTACACAAAGCGTGTTTTCGCAGCATTTAAACGGAAGTGAAACCGAACATTTTGGGTATAACGGTTTCTTTTATATCTGCCAGGAATACACCATCGACATCTTCTTCGCCCAGACCTGGTACGACAGGAGGTTGAAATTCAACAGCACGATGAAGGTTCTGCGTCTCAACAGCAACATGGTGGGGAAGATCTGGATCCCAGACACTTTTTTCCGCAACTCGAAGAAAGCGGACGCACATTGGATCACCACGCCCAATCGCATGCTGCGAATCTGGAACGACGGTCGAATTCTCTACACCCTCAGGTAAAAACATCACGGATGCATGAAATATTTCAAGTGAATCAGATTTAGGTGTTTTTCATCTTTAACCCACAGGCTGAAATATTCAAACGTTAAACTGTCAGTAGTGATCATTTTACGTCCTGTTTTACCGCTGGTGTGTTTAAAGCAAAGCGTGCACAACAGAAAACATTCTGAAACACCTGATCGTTTGCAGCCTTTCAACTCAACATACATGATTTATGATAGTGGTTATACTGAACAGGCCCCGAGGCAGTTGGAAATTTCAACATTTTATATATGGCGTTCATTTGCATGGAGGAAATGTGTTTTGGCAAATGAGGCAGGAAGTTTTGTGACAAGGACACATGGGAACCACAGTGTCCTTAACTGTTACAAGTGCTAATGCTAGAAGTATATGGCTTTGAATGGATCATTTTACCATTTACTGCCTTGAGTGTTTGAATTGCTTGTAATTTCTGTGTATACTGAAACCCTATTACATATAAATTTAATTCGTATTGTTGCCTAATTAAAGGGCAACTTCACCAAATTTCAACTTCCTTCCTGTTGCTCTGGTTCGAGGTGCAGATGTATAACAATGCTTCCAAACTAGTTTTTTCTCTTTCCTGGTGCAAAACTCCCCTGGATGACATAATCAGATTTTTTTTTTTTTTTCCCATCAGAATATTAGATTATGTCATCCACAGGAGTTCTGAGCAGCAGGTCGACAAAGTCTACAACTTCTATAGCGTGAACATTGAGTTGACATCATCTGGACTTAATAACTCCTCCGAATGATGTCATCTGGCCACTTGCCTCCCAAACTGGAGCTATAGGAAGCAAGTTGAAAAGTTGTACAATAATACCTATGAGGAACCTCACTACAAATGGACATCTGTAAAACAGGAGGTGAAATTTTAATTAGGCTTAATATCACGTTTCGCATATCATCATAAATATCCCGGACATTTACATTGACACCACGATATATCATCAATGATAATAGGAGAGTAAGTGAACTCTTCTGGGCTCAATCAAGCTGTGATGGATGTTCTCCTATGCAGAACACTACCCCTCCACTTCATTAATTTGTTAAGGAACGCAGAATTTAACTACTGGTTAATTAGGATGACCGCTGTGTTTCAGAGGACAATGATACATGACAATAGCCAGTGCACGGATGGGTAAAGTCACTTAAGGTCATTCTCTCATTAAGAGGAAGTTTAATGACTTTGCCTTCAAACTCCCTCAAGTGTGAAAAGAAGAGGCGGGTGTGTCGCTGTGAAAAACATCAATTTAGTTTAGTGAAATTTTAATTATTAATGCCTGGTGTTAATACTGGTAAGGTTGAGGGGTTTAATTCTGTCGCTTCCAATATGATTTTTTTTTTGTGTAAATGAATGTATTGTGAAATGTGCATTCATGCATATAATTTTTCAGTAAAGTCAGTGGATGCAAATATTGTGTTTCTGCAGGTTGACCATCGATGCCGAGTGCCAGCTTAAACTGAACAACTTCCCAATGGATGAACACTCATGTCCCCTGGAGTTTTCAAGCTGTAGGTTTGGCCATATGCTGATTCCCTACTGTCTCACCCTTTCCTCTCTTCCTCTGTGTGTTGTTTTTTTCCTCACTCACTCACTCACTCACTCAATCTCACACAGAGGATGTCCAAGACCTAATTTAAATATTGTTATGCAGCAGCCCAATCTGCAGAAGCACTTTACTGTCCTAAAAAAAAAGCAATGGGATGAATCATTCGCAGACTTCTTTGCTTGCTAAAATATTGTCTTTAAGAGATTCTGTACAACATGTATTATGGTTATATAATGGAGGATTTTAATTGAAACATGTGATAAACCCATCATTCATAGTATGATCTGGCATTAAGTCAAGGGGTTTAATAATAGATGTCTCACTGCCAGCTCAAGCAAACGCAAAGTCTCGTTTAAAAGTCTTGCACTTTTGTCAATACTGTTCTAAAGAGACATTTCAAAAGGTGATACAAGTCCAATGGGGCAAGTTATGCAAACGAGGTTGCTAACGGACCTACATATAAATGCACCATGGAATAATCTCCAGGGAGATTGCGAACTAAAAAAAACCTCCAGGGCAACAAGAGAGAGAGGGAAACCAGTGGTGCAGCAGGTCTAAAAATAGAACGGAGGCATTCATTTAAATTTGATGAAAGCCATAGATGTTTTCAGAACTTTCACATTCACTTGATGTACAGTGCATGAATGCAGCCTGAGAAGCAGCAGTGTGCAGTGGTTCGTCACGAGGCGTGTTTTCTCAGCACACGCCACAAAGCAGGAGAGGACAGTACATTTTCCAGCAGACGTCCTTCTGCAGTGGTTTTGATTGTTGGCAGACAGGAAGAGCTGGAGAAACGTCTCTGCGCCGTAGATAGACAGTAACACTTATTCTGCTCCCGGCGTTAAAGAGAGCTGGCCATGGTTATGCGGTTTTATGATAGCTAAATTATAAAATGCTTTATTCAGTTTGTTGAAAAGTGCTCACACTTTTAAATATGTCAATTCAAACTTTTCATTTCTTTTTGAACAGTGTAAAAACAAAGCTAAATTGGAGGAAAAAAAAAACAAACACCTTATTGCTTGTTGAGCCGTCACTCAAGTGCCAGCGCCGGCAGTTCCGTAGACTTACTACGGTAATATAAGCTGTCACCATTTCCTTGGAGACGCCCGCATGTGTGAGCTTTACCAGTCAACAAGCCTGAGTAATGGCAGCTGCAGCAGGTATAGTTGGGGAAATAATGTTATCTCAGTGATATGAAAATGGCAGACATCCCACCTCCTCTCCCTCTGGCACGCTTTTGTGTGCGAGCTTCAGGTGTCTACACAGAAGCTGCTGCGATAGCGAGCTGTTCACAAATTACTTTGAACACTGTTCAGAGATGTTCAGGGACAGGGAGTGCAAAGTATTTATGCAAATACTGCCGTGGAGTATTATTATTTGTATGATTTTTGTGATTGTTTACGGCACGTAAAAGGTTAACTGTCTTGTTAATGAAGACTTTTCTGTATTATTGCACATAAGGATCCAGTTACTGTGGAATCGCTTCATTTTGAGATGATCTCTTTTTTTTTCCTAATTGCGAATCATCATGAACACAGCTAGGCCCCAATGTTATTTACCTTTTTAACAACCTTTTTTTAACAATGAGCACAAGTGCTTCCAAAGTGGATTCATGACATTAGGCTCCAGGAGCGTTGTTGTTCTAGCTTCCCAAATGGGAACTGATTCAATAATCAGTCCTGTGTGCGTTGCCAGAGAAGAAGCAGGCTGCCTGTCTGGCTGCTCGTAATGTGGCAAATGGGAAGATCCTTCCATCCCATTGCTCCTCTGAGGTCCAGCATTGCTGGATGTCGGAGAGCACTTTAGACATGAAGCCATTTAGACTCTGCACTGAGGAAAGTTCACGTGCATTATTCAAACCACTTTCTTGTCGGCTGCGCAAAGCTCATCACGAGACTCAAGATGGCACTAGACTGGAGTCTCAAGTGACTTGGCTGAAGGTCATTAAAGTCAGACTTTAACACCTTATGCGGGAACATTTAGTCAGGTTGATTCATAGGATAGACACGCAACATCAACACAAACACAAATGCTAATACATTTACTCGTCTGAGTCATTCAGCGTCACACGATAATTACTATTATTGCTGTTTTGCAGTCAGCCATCTCTACACAGATGGACAGGATATATTGTCGACATGTTGCACAGGAGGCCTTTATATAATGGTTCTGACGTGAAAGTGTCTATTTGCAAACTAGCTGAGTCTGCAGGTATGGATTATTCCGACATAAAACAGACTATGCTTCGTATTGAACGGTCTTGCCCTGTGGTCTTTTGTAAGAGCATTCATAAGAACTGAAGTCTTAAGATATTTCCGGGAATGAGATGATGTGAGTCTTTTGAAATATTGTGTTGTTTTGGCACCAAGCTTCTTTCCTCTCCTCTGAGTTTCAGCTAAGCCCCGTCTCACACTAACTCTGTTCGCCCTTGTTCAGATGGCTACCCCAGGGAGGAGATTGTGTACAAGTGGAAAAGGAGCTCAGTGGAGGTTGGGGACATTCGCTCCTGGAGGCTCTACCAGTTCTCCTTTGTTGGCCTGAGGAACACCTCTGAGGTTGTGAGTACTGTCTCAGGTAATTAAACAATCACTTCTTTTTTTACCCCCTAATAAGTCTTTAAAAATACTCTGATTTAATCGGTAAAGTTCAGGGATTCCATCGCTGCTGCGTGGCCTGTAAACACACTATGACGTAAAACCAGGTCCCGCTCAGAATTCCTGCGTCTGTTTCGAGAGCGATCCACACCGAATGAGTGCTGATCTGTATCGTTGCAGACGTGAGCTTTGGAAGAAAGAGGAGCATGAACTTTAATTTTCTTTTATACACTTTTACTTCCCTTCTGCCTCGAGTAAAATCCATAAGGGCTTACCTGTCTCACTCCTCCTGTGGGATGGGCAGACGCTTTTTCAATAGAAATCTGTCGTGTGTTGAGAGTGGGATGGATTTATTATAGGAAGCAGATGAACGTGTTCCGGGATGAGCTCTCATCCATTTCACTGACTGTTGCTCACACGTGCATGTGCTTTGACTTGTTCACTCTTCTGTATTTTGACTCTTTCAACATGCGTAAAGATTTTCTGTGGCTTCTCTTGAAATATGTGTTGTAAACACCCTCTTTGCTGTTTGTTGTTAATAGTATTTTGACTTCTGACATTTTTCTCATATTTAGTACCAGTGCCATATTTCCCACTATCACTAGGCTATTTATTGCAAAGGTTCAGATGGAAAGTTGATCCGCAGCCAGATTTATAACTGACGAAAAGAACGCTGAGGGGTATATTAAATCAAATTCTCATCTAAATGTGCACTTCGGTCAAAGGGAGAAAAATAACCGTTTTTTAAAAAGGAGTCGCCATGATCACTCCACAATAATGTGGGATCCTGAATATTTGTTTCTCATTTTAGAAGTCGTAAACGTCTTGTTTTCCACACTGATTATTTCAAGGTTTAAATGAACGCACAGTTTAAATTCTATCTCTAAATTTAAAGTACAATTTGTCAAAAATAATGGATTGAAAATGTATTATATGCATGGTGGGAAGAAATGAAGTCTGGCTACAACGTCAGTTAATGAATTTGATTGTTAAGAAAGTGCAGCACAGTATGGATAAGTTATATGGAGACTGCCTTTCTTTCCAAAACACAATGTTAATTCAGTCAAACGTTTTACTTATTCATATATATATGTCCATAATTCATCCACTCTTGTATAGCTACATTATTCAGTAATGAAGAGAAGTTATATGCGCAGCGGTCACACAGCAAGAGGGGCGACTGTGGCTCAGTTAGGGAGGCAGTTGTCCGTGGACCACAGGGTCAGCAGCTCAATTCCTGGTCCCCCCGACAAGACACCGAACCCCAAGTGGCTCCCGGTGGTCAGGTGAGCACCCTGCATGGCAGCCACCACCATGGGCGTGTGACTGTGTGTGTGATTGAAAAGCAACATTGTAAAGTGCTGTGGATAAAAGGGCTATATAAGTGGCTATTTACCAGGATTTCTGATAAAGCTGTGTTTGCATTCATATGCTTATATATAACGTCAGGAAATGATGTACATAATGTTCTGCATGGAAACATATGTATTCTTTACTCTTGTTGCTGTGTACGATAGATTACCTATAGCCAGAATTCTCATCAGATCAGCTGCATTATCCCAAGGTGCATACTGACCATCAAGACAAGGGTCTGCACCAGTAAAAGACGTCTTTTCAAACCTAACGCTTGTGACATATGGCCGTCGTTGCACTGATTTGCCCAGTAAGAGCCCAGTTTGTCTTTTAGGAAACGCCAGCCAGTTAATGGGCATGTGGTAAAGTGATGAAGATTGAAATACTTAAAAAAAATGGTCAGTGGGTGTTTTTGTGTCTTGTAGGGAATGTGGTCTTAGTTTATAGTGATTGTTTTGAAAGTTCATGTGACTGTACATGAATGTTCAGCTTTCTTTAGCTGTAGATGCAAGAAATCAACATTGGAGAGTTTTTCTGGTCATGTAACCCACTGGTCCACAATGGTGCCAAACAAAACAGAGAAAACGCCACATACCATCGGCTTTCACACATTTTGAAATGTTCAATCACACTAAATTTTGATTTAGCTGCATACATTAAAAGAAGATAATGACTCACATAATGGAGCTTTGTTCTTTAAAAAAATATAATAATTATTAGAAAAACATTCTGATATATGAATTATTGTTCAGTGCTCACTTTTAATTGTTCCCACAAACGAAATGTTTCAGTTTGTGGGAACACAAATGCTAATACATTTCTCTGCTAAAACAGTTCTCTCACACACACACACACACACACACACACACACACACACACACACACAGGGGCAGACTGAGCGCCTTTTGTGTGGACATTGTTTTTGCAAGACCAAATGCTTAAACTTAAGTGGTGCAAGATGATTAAAAAAATCTAAATAGAAATTGCCAGTAACATTTCAGT
This sequence comes from Channa striata, assembly GCA_033026295.1. Taxonomy (NCBI): domain Eukaryota; kingdom Metazoa; phylum Chordata; class Actinopteri; order Anabantiformes; family Channidae; genus Channa; species Channa striata. Next base: position 4,895,975 of record CM065182.1, read on the forward strand.
CTTAATCAAAACACTTTTCAAGCAACAACATGAAAAGGCAATCTGTGTAGGAGGATCAGCTGTAGTGGAAAATTTGCAGTGTCCTCTGACTCCGTCTCCCTCCCTTTTTCTCTCCCTCTCTGATCTGGTTTGTTATTTCCACAAACAGCCATCTGCTGTCTTGTCAGAGCAGAGAACCTTGACTGTGGCTGAGAGCCCTCTCGTCTCATTTTGCAGTCAGTTTGGGTATGTGACCTGCTTCGAGATTCACCAACGCAACATCTGTCCTTACAATTACCCAGATATCTCAAGTACCAGGAGTGTTTGCTTCGTATGCTGCATCATCTGCAGCACCTTTGTAAGTGCAGTCAAACATTATAATGGTAAACTGTTGCCCTAGTGGTTTAGATGGTTCTGCTTGAGTTCCTTGATCACTCGGATGATAAATCCCCTTTTTTGACAGTAGAACTCTGCTTTCAAACTAAATGCTTCTTTAAACTCTTGCCTTGGCTTTTAAATACAAATCACGATTTAACCTCTACTGTTCCCGTCTTCCTTTTCTTTTTAGCCAAATGCATATTCAGGTTTACAAATGTACATATATAAAACTGTCATTTTTATAACTTATCATATCTACAACTGTTGTCTTATTGTTTCCTCATAAGTGTCGCATCTCTGCATGAAATGCGCCATTTAGCATACATTTTTGCAGTGTTGGGAAATCTACATTGAAAGCATAGCTGCGTAACTACATCACACTGAGAGTAGCCGAACTACAGAAAAGCTATACAGCAAAATACAGAGAGGCATCTACCCAAGAGAATAGGACAATACAAAAATCACATGACAGCAAAAAAATGTCATTGAAGTTTATTGCAAAATGTTACTTGTTAACAAGTGACATAGAAACCAAGCAAAAATAATGTATTTATGGAAGAGAGGCAGGGACGTCAGCTTTGGTTTTGTATGAGTGTCCATCAGTCTGTCACCTGTCTTCCAGGCACTAGAGTTAAGGTGGGGGGGCAGGATTGACCAGTTCATCATCTTCTCTGAAAATTGAAGTCACAATAATCAACATAATATACAATACAATTATGAGTAATTGACACCAAATATATTTTTCAGGATATAATTCAATGTTTGCCAATGCAGCTCCCATTCACAACTTAGTCATCTCATGGCCCTTTACCTAATACTGCCTTGACAGGTTGGGGTGAGTGGTGGGTGGAAATAGAAAAGAAAAGTGCAATAAGGACCAAACATTAGACACAGGGCCGGACCAGTAGCTGCACACCTGGAAAACGGACGGTTCCGAAGCCGGGGACACCGGCAGAAAGGTACAAAGAGTGGTAGACAGACAGGATGAAGCCCATCTACAGGAGCAAGAAGACAGTCGTCATCGGGGGATCACAACTTCAGAGCCAGTTCACAGTGACTGAGCAGCTGTAACTGTAAAGGAAACATTTAAGCCAAGTCCTAAAAGTAGAGAGGGTGTCTGCCTTTCAAATTGTGAACTGGGAGCTGGTTCCACAGGAGCGGAGCTTGATAGCTGAAGGCTCTGCTTCCTAAAACTCTGGGAACCACAAGTTGTCACGCAGATCGAAGTGGTCTACTGGAACAATACCTGTACAGAACCATGTGAGTACGTGGTCTTTCAAATACTATGGCGCTCCTCATGTACAGTACGGAGAAGGGTTTTAGATTACCATTAGATTTTATAAGGGGAGCCAATGGAGAGAAGCTAATGAAGGAGAAATATGTTCTGTCTTTTTAATTATAGTCGTTACTCTTGCTGCAATATTTTGGATTGAATAAAAGTCTCAACTGAATTGTCTCAACAAGACTAACCTGTATAAATAAAGTAATAATAAAAATGTAAGGCCTTTTACTCCAGAGACCTAAACCTGTCCTACACAAAACAATCCCATCTGGGATTTTCACATACAGAATTTGTGTTATCTCACTACAAAAAAAAAGATTATATTTAACAGGACCGGTCTAATCCTACTAATCAATCCTGTTATCTGACCTGCACAATCTTAATATGTATGTATGCAGATTGTAGGGACGCAGTAGTAAAATGAAAAGTACAAACATTTTCCCTTTGCTTTTATGGCCCCATAATCGTTTGTAGCATCAGTAGTTAACTACACAAAAAATGGCAAAAAATAGTTAAATCATTTTGGAAGTAGCACAAATGCTATGATAAATTTTGTTGCTGCTGTTGTTTTGCACATATTTTTCTTCTAATTGAATAGTTTGTTGTAGCAGGGAGTTGCAGACTATAGTGGAATGACGTGAGACCCTGTCCTTTAACCAGAGGACCTGAGGTCAACCTTCCAGTTCAGCTGAGAGTACCATGCAAGGCTTCTGTCTTTGTCCTACCTGGAAGGTTATTATCATTTATAATTCTTCTTTAAAACCTGTGTGCCTAAATTCAAGCCCTGTGCTGAATCACTGCGAGTTAAACTCAGTTAAAATGGGGTCAGGTGAGGCAACAGAGGGACAGGTAATGGTAACCAAAGCGGACAGGCAGGCAGGTGAATCGGCCTGATCCGAGTAATGGTGACTGCAGCAAATAGCCAGAGGAAGATGTGCTCTCTCATTATGTGAGACAAGCCAGTCTCTCCAAGGCTCCGCTTGTCCTAGTGGTGTCCACGGCTCCAATGGTCTGAGTACATTTCTTTTTTTTATTATGATGAAAAGGGATGATAAAATTTGATGCGTGATTAAAGAACGATTGAGTGATATTGTATTAAAAGGGGGAGGGGGGGTGACCTGCCATCTGCTGTTGTCATGCAGTTGTTTTGTAGCTGTTTTCCTATAAAGTCTGTCTGTCTTCTTTGTTTTTTCTCCCCTCCCTCAGCCACTGTCCACAGGCTTAGTCTCTCAACATGTCACTTCACATCAGGGCAGCACGCACTGCCTGGAAGCCTGTACCTGCATCTACAAGCACACAAACACACACACACATTTGCATTTGCACTCTCTGAAGCCAAAATAAAAAAAAAAAAAAACATCACTGATGCCTCTGACAAGCAAGGACCCTTGAAAGGACACCAGTGAACAGAAAGGAAAGAAGCTGAAAGAGATGACTGGAATGTAGGACAGTCCAGACACTGGATGCACAGTGTTGCTGTTAAGTTAGCCTCAAAGGTCCTCCCTCGGTGACTGGGTTAAGTCCGCTGCTGGGGGCTGTTTATTCTCAGTGAGAATAGTGTCAGGCTGCAGTCCAGAAATGATCAGACACATCACAGCAAAACAAAAGGCACCGATCGAAACAAAGACAAAATGACGAGAAAGCAGCAGAAAGACGAGGGTTAAACCGACACAGGGAAGGAGACCTGCAGCATTTGATCCGTCCTGCAGAGGTCACAAACACGGCGCCAGCTTACAAAGGTTAACTGTGCATTTACTGATTCTGCAGCTTGTTTTTGGGGGGTGATGTCTCCGTAACAATATAGGCAGCATTGTATAAACTTGTACTGAATTATTCGTTTTTTGCCAGCTGTCTGGGCATTATTCATGCATTAGCTTTGCAGGCTTTCCAGGTATAACTGTATAGGCCCATACTGTCCACCACATGCTGTGTGACTTCAAATAGAAATGAACTCGCACAATGAGCTGCATAGAACTGAGTGTGTTTTTTAATAGGACATGACACATTGGTGGGCCCCAATTTGCTTCCAACAACAGTGGTGTATTGCATTAATACAATATTGATGCAAGTGTTTGGTAGATGTAGTGGAGGTCAAGGGAATCGGCATGAATGCATGATGTGTTTCATCAGTAAATGGGTGTTGATTTTGTCTAAAGCTGTTTATTAGTTCGGATTATATTTTGCATATCCCCAATCAAACACCATCACAGGCAACACTCTGCAGCATCTTCCAAGCCCAGTCGCTGAACAAATGAGTTTAAAATGCAGTTGAGCAAGAGGCGTCTCCTTCCAAACACAAAGGGAATGGTGTTTCTTTCATTTTTAATTTGCAACTAGCTTCCCTTCACTCTGCATTAAATCACAGGCTGGTTTAAGAAGTGGTTAATTTTTTTTTTTTTGCTAAGCACAGACATACCTTCTGTATCAGCAATTAGTAAATATGCGTTTTAGTCTGCGCCTGTGTCCATAAATTAATGCACGCTCCTATGTGTCCATTTACTGCACAGTCCATCGTGTGCTCTTTTTTTACGTTTGGAAAGCTATTCTTAGAGTGACCTTCCAAAAGCCGTGGCGTGCAGCCCTGTTTGTCTGTGTGCGTCCGCTTGTGTGATTCAGTTTGAGTGGAGAAAGCCCAGGGACACATCAGTGGCCCTCTTCCGATTACGGAGCTCCACAGTTTGCAGATGATGCTTTGATGGGGCGAATCTGGAGGCGACGTGTTTGAAAGGATGTAGCCCGGCGACAGGAAGCAGCGAAACAAACGCATGTGCACGCATGCGCTCGCTATATTTACCAAACTCATGTAAGCACAGCCGCTCGAGCATGGCAGTGGATTCTCCGTATAGCATGGCACAGTGCATCATGTTCTCCCATTGATCTTCGGGCCTAGACCATCACGTTATCATTTCCATAAACAAGCCCTGTCTCGCTTATGTACGCAACTAAAATAGATGCAAATGTGCTGCAACGGAATAGTGTGAGGTGAAGAGCGAGCCCCAAGAGATGGAATGCACAGGATGTGAAGCAATTTGATTCCATTTACATCCAGTTGGCAAGAAAGCGCTGCTGCTCCTCCGTTCGCAAATCACATTTGGGCCCAAACTGTACATCCTAATGAGGGTTTTTTGCAGAAGAAAACCGTTGTCATCATCATCCTTGGATAACATTTGAGCTTTGTAGCAGAAATATGCAATAATTAGTTGGGTTTTATCAGGTCTGTGTTGGGTTTTCGTTGCACTGCTAAACAAAGCTGTTCTTTTAAGGAAATCCACTTAGGAGAGAAGCAGGACAGACGTGGCAATATTGTCTTGGCATCAGGAGGTTTGTGAAATCTCCCAGTGGCGGCGTGGTAACGGGTATGCCACACACTGATACAAAAGCAGAAATCCAAAGTAAATTAAAGGGAAAATGCCATAAAATTCTTCTTCTTCCTCAAAAAAAAGATGCCGCAGAGACATGAATGCTCATCATCGCCTGCCTGGTTTAATCAAGAAAAGACGGAGTGAGACAAAAAGCAATAAAACTAAAATGCCTGTAGTTTTTTATTATTACTGAGACATTGCTTCCCTGATCAAATAAAACACCTGTGAAGGATCAAGCATATTGTGAAAAATTATTCCAGTTTCCAGTTTTTAAATTGCTCTGATGATGAACACTTCATCTCTTTATATGAGAACATGCAGATAAAAAAAAAATGGAAGGGAAATGTTCAAATGTTACTGAGTAGCTAAATGCAGCACATTCACATAAAGATGAATCTGTCAGATTTAATAATAAAAAAACATCAGAATTCTCAAAACAAACGTACAAATACAGGATGAAATTCAGTATTTTTAATTATTTGCACAAACAAAGAAACCAAAATGCGTAATAACTGCTTGTCCACACGGACGTAGTAATTTAATCACAGTAATATGTTGCAGCCTTTCATCAATTGACAATCACTCCATCTTGCTGAAGGAGAAAGGTTAAGAAGTGCTGAAACAATCCATTAGCTGTGGTGTGATAGCTCCCGTCTCTAATCTGTGCCCCCCACCCCCGACTCTGCACCCTCTCTGTCCCCTTTGCTGCCGGCTGATACTTGTGATGGGCAAGAAGTAGGAGGAAAAGATGCTCTGACTCAGCCTGAATCCTCCTTTTTGTGACGTTAAATACCAATTTACACTCCTCCCCCCTCCATCCATCCCCTCTCCCATCCTTCATGCACATACACTAACCCCCACCCCCCCCAAACGCAAACAGTATTCCTATACTCAACCCCCATCCACCACCACAGCCTTTTTTTTTTCCCAGCTCGCTCTTGCAAAATAGATTTTTTTTTTTAGCATTCCTGTGTCCTACTTTCTACCCTCCCCACCACCCCTGTTGGTTTCTCTCTCTCCCTCTCTGCTTTTCTCAGTTGACAGACTAATAAGCCAGTAATTAACACCTGAAAACATGAAGTGGAAATAAACCATAGTAGAAGAGACTGCTTCAGCAAAACAAAGCTCCCCTCAGGTTTTCCTCCCTGTTGACCATTACTCGCACAGCAGAGGCTGCACAGATTTATAAAAATAGATTTTTCTCTTTGGTATGTAAGATTGTCTTTCCTCTTAATACTTTTTATAGAGGTATAGACAGAAAGACGACGTAAAGCAAGTGGGCGTAAAGGGAGCATGCTTTCAGCTGAGATGTTGGTAGGCAAAGATGGAGACCTGCAAGGATGGGGGGGGGGCGAGAGGATGTTGGGCTAATACCAAGACACATCAAAGCTCTCATAGTTTCTATTCTCTGGTGCTTTATGTCCTCCTTGATTTCTGCAGCCACCATCCTGAACCGTCACTCTCTTATATCAGACTCGCAACCATGTTGCCTGCGAGACAAAGAGACAGACGATGGGAGACTTTACAAGCCTGGAGGTGCAGGAAACGAGATGGGAGTTTTATCGTGAAATGCTTTATTGGATACTTAGGCCGGTGTTACTGCTCTTTCTGTAGCTCCTAATACTCGTGGTTCTTCTAATATGACATGGGTTAGGTTTATGATGGTAATGCTTCTTTTATGTTATTTCAAATAGTATTCTGTATTGTATCGCATTATATATTTGTATTAACAGTAACTGCAGAGTGCATCCGTCATTTAAACCATTATCCGCTGAGTCCTGTTACGGCTCGCTGTGGTCGATACCAGCTGTCAAGTAATTAGCCGTAAGAGTTTTGTATATCCAATACCGTAAATGCAGTAGAGTAGCAACTACACTATTTTTCTCAATATAATAGAGATTAAGCTTGGAATATCTGTATCATTTCAGTTAAGTGTGGCTACCTCAAAAGTGTTATTTAGTACAGTATAATATTTAATGTACTCCATTACATTCCGGCACAAAACAGGAACAATAAAACCCGAGGAATCCTCCCACGTTAAGATGGCTTCAATACACCGGTAGTTAACTTTAGTGTATTTCTGTAAAACCCATTGTTGTAAAGTGGAACTAAAGGGCTCCGTGTACTTTAGGTTTTTTTTCAGAGACGCACACACAGGGAGGGATCGTAGATATTGATGCCGCAGCTTTAAATGCTCATGTCTCGGGTTTCTGTTGGTGCCTGCTAAGAGCGAGTGAATTAGTGTCGTTTAGAGACTAAAAGTTGATGCGCGTCATCGGGAGCCGTTGTTCTTCGGCCGTGCTGTCAAGTGTCACCGTGGCCAACCTGGAAAAAGCACAACGTGTGTACCTATTATTTCTAATATACTGTAACGCAGATACCATAAATTTATACCAGAGACAGGCTTCAGGTTACCTTCAGTGAAACTGTGAGACCCTGATTTCGAGGCGATAAGTGAACTCGACAGTTGATTGTGAGGTGCACTGTGTAAGTGGCGTTTGCTGTTTTGCCAAGGCTTAGTGACTATTAGGGCACTTATAAGAAAACACTTCTTAATATGAGTATGCGCAGGCAGAAGTCGTCGTTTAATAGTTTCAGGCAAATCAAGTGATTATGGTGAATATGATTAATGAGGTTTCAAAGCTTAAAACTGTGGATGTAAAACTGTAATTTGTAATAGCAACAAAGCCACTGGCAGTAGCGGAGACTGATTGTCTTGGCTTATACATTGTTTGCTTGAGCTTATCCATCCAATTTAAATTCAAATTACATTATTGCTATTATAAAGGCCAGCACACAAAGTCATAATGACTGAGAAATCATCCTGAAGATGCCCTCGTGATGGAGAGTGTTTTACATTTAGTTTTTAATTTATTATTATTTTTTAAACTGTTTGATTGAAAAGAGCTTTGCAGAGACGAGAAGACAATTTACTTTTCATGTATTTAGTGCAAAAATTATGTTGCAAAAAACTAACTTGGTAAAATGTGATTTTTATAATGAGATGTTCCACAAAAAAAAAGTTTTTATATTCTGCTTTAAATGTCACGTGGGGATAATAAACTTACTTCTGTGCCGCTTTCACACCACGGATCATTTTGCAGTTGTGAAAAACTCTGTTTGAGGCACTAACTTCATAAAGGATGTTCCAGTTATTCCTGGACTATTATTATAAGTGTTCATACCTATCACAATCCTTTTTTTCAGTAAATCCATGTCCAGTGTACTTTACAGAAAATGTAATGTAGAGAAAGACTATAAAGATAAAGGCTAAAATGTAAAATGGCTGCCGCTGAATGTTGTTTCACTGAAAAGAATATTTATACTGCCTGGTTCTGATTGCTTGTCTTAAAAATGTTTTTTTTTTAACAATACATATACACAAATAAATGTTGAATAGTTCCCCACCACGTTATTACCGAACTGCAGTTCATTGCCCTTTTTGCAAACAGGTCGAACCATCAGCTCTGTGACTGTTTCGGTGAGAATAGGTTCTGTTGCAGGGCCAAAATGATTACGGCATCAAATAAGACTTGGAGAGAAAAAAAAAAAAGGTGATATGTTAAACACGGGGAGCAAAACCGAGCGAGAAGTGAAATTTAGAACTTGGAGCTTGTTTAATGAGTGTGACTCGCATCTTTCTTTAGTGTGTGAAAGGGAAATAATGAGGCCACTTTTAGACGAGGTAAACTGAGAAAGAGGCAAGTTGTGAATGTGTTGGCTTCGTATTTTATCCTATGACGTAATGGAAATAAACTGACTAATGGAATTTTTTAGTCGGGGTCCTATAACGCTGGGAGAAAACAATTACAACAAAGAAACAGGAAGTTTGTTTAAGGCATGCAATGAGATTTTTACAGTACATCTTTCGTAGGAAATGGCAGCTTTCATACCTGAAACTAGTGAATGGCTTGACTGGCCTCTCGGCGGGTAATTCCGCCCTGATCGTAGCATGTAGCACCATCATATGCTTTAATCGCACGTTTAAACTTGTTTATCTAACGATTCCACCTTTCACGAAACTCTTCAAATAATGTGGAGGAAAACAGTTTTGGCAGCTTTTCACTACCTGTCACAAATCCCATAAACAGCCCTGCTCTCAATAATTTTGAGAGCCATTAGTGTGTCTGAGAGAGGGATAATCATCTGTCCCTGTCACAGTAAACACAATGTTAACAACAAGGCAATCAAACTTCGCAGACTCCTGTCTGGCTGATGTGTTGCCGCAGTTACTCACCATCACAATTCCGTGCCTTTTTTATTTATTTTTTCTTCTTTTCTTTCTCCAACCGTGACATCATCTTACCACCCACTGCTGGGCAAAAATAGCTGCAAGAGCCTGTGGAGGCAAAATGCAAAGCCATGGTAACTAGTTAATCACCCACATATAGCCCCCAGTCATGTCTCAGAAAGTTGCGAGTTAATACCATGTGTAAGTGTTGTTGACCCGAGCAACCAGCCGTGCCATAGTCTTGGTCATTAGCAAAGCTGCGGTCTTCCTCAAAAACACATGCACAGTAGCATCCGCTGTCACCTCTGATACAGATGAGGCCTGGCAGTGGATGAGCTCAGTGAGACAGCCTGTCAGCAGCTCCGCAATGTGTCTGGCTTGTCTTCCTTCATTGGATGGCCAGCATGTGCCTCAGGTCTCTCCTGCCTGTCCACATCCACACCAATTTACAGTCTGGCTGCCAGCGGAATGATATTTCCATGTGACAGTTTTTATTTTTTTTTCTTCTTCTTTTTTTGTCTAGTCAGCAATCCTGAATTACTATATTTCATTGCCATGAACTCTCCTGGGGATGTTATGCAATCATCTACATCAGCGATGTGCAGTATTGACAAAAAGTATATTTGGATATTTTTGGTTTTGATGAAGTCAACAATACTGACAAAATGTTAAACCTCTTGCACTTTGTGAGACAGAGTTTGGTTAAATGAAAATCATATTTTTGGCGGAGCTGTTTGACTGAAATATTTTAATACAATGTGCATCCTAGTCGATTGTATTTAATTTGCCGTGTAATTGGTGACTCCTGTGTTCCTGTTTTTTGAAGAATGATTTTGCTACAGTTTGCAGATTGTTGCAGATTTTTTTCTCTCTCTGTTCTGCTGGTCCTCAGCTGGTTTAGGCCAGTCGCGGACAGCTGACTCTCAAAACTTTTCATATTCTTGACACTCTGGGCGACTTAGTGGAGGAAATGGTGGAACAAGTTGCCGAGCCATTTTTAACTTCAGTCGAAACACCATCCTCATCAAAGGATGATTAGCATCTAGCAATTAAATATTGCAGTGTAGAGTGTGGGGCTGCTCGATGACTCGTTTTTAACTACAGTCGCGCTACAGTAAAAACCTGCACCTGCTGTGCACAGATGTGCTGAAGACACCAGCAACAGTTGCACATTATCAGACAGCTTTATTGTTGTGTGACCATTGTGTTGCATTAATTGCCTTTTGAGTGGCTGTTGGTGTTTTTTGGTTTGAAAGTTGACATCCAGGACCTCACCGCTCACGGGCTTTTTTTTACCTGCAGAGCTGCTCTCAGTCATGTCAATAATCAGACACACGCCTTTTTTTTTTTTTTTTTTGCAAACTTGAGATGATTTGCCAAAAACCACCTGCCAATGTAAATGTTTCTGACTGGCAGTCATGTATTATTCATTTTTAATAGTCAGGCCAAAACATTAGAAAAACTTCCACTTTCATCTTCTTATAATGCACTTACAATCTACACCAACCACTATGAACCCCATAAAACAATAATTAAATGTATTAAGTTTCAACATAAAAACTAAGAAATTATAACACTGTTAAAAGTAGATCAGTAGTTAGCGCCGTCGTCCAACAATCTCGCAGTTGCTGGTACGATCCCGGCTCCTCCAGACATGTTGAAGTGTCCTCGAGCAAGATGCTAAACCCCCTCCTCCACTGGTGTATGTGTGTGTGTGTGTGTGTGATTGGGAGTGAGAAGGATTGTAAAGCGCTTTGAGTTACCAACAGGTGGAAAAGTGCTATTTACATTGGTGCAGACCATTTAGAATCTATGGCAGAGCTGGATTTGCACTAGATTGTACAGGTGTCCCTAATAAACTGGCTTTTGTTTTAAGACTTTTGTTTATCCCTCTACACACGGTTCTTATTTATGTCTTTTTTCCTCTGTGCATTAAACAGAGCGTGATGAAGGCCGCAAGCCGAAACGTGTCGCTCATAAAACAGTCAAGTTGTTTGACGATGGCAACAGCTCAGGCAGCGGCAGTAAATTGATTTGGAGCGAGTGACCATGTAGGACATTAGGACAGTGGCCACATACTGTAAGCGCACAAACTCTCAGTAGTCAGTTTTTTTTCACATCCTTGAAACAGAACTTAAAATATAATGTGTGTTGCAAACCTCTAATACTGTAGAGCCACATCACTCCTTACAGGTTTAATACTATTGTCAAATACTGGATGTTACTTGTATTTAATATTAATAAAACATCAGTGCTTGTATTTACACTACAGTATAAGGCCAATACTGGAAGAAATATTGTTTTTTTCTCTCTCTGCTGTGTGTGTGTGTGTGTGTGTGTGTGTGTGTGTGTGTGTGTGTGTGTGTGTGTGTGTGTGTGTGTGTGTGTGTGTGTGTGTGTGTGTGTGTGTGTGTGTGTGTGTGTGTGTCTAATTCTGTTGAGTGTGTTGTGTCTGTGTCTTAACAACAAAGCAACGCTGTGTTTTGATGAATGGCCGTCCCCGCCAAGTTTTTATTGCTTTCTGTAGATTACATCAGTTTGGAGTAAATTGCTTTTGCCAGGGAAATGTGTGATCCTAATAAAAATACTTCCAACCATATCTTAATACAAGCAATAGTTCTGAGTTGTTGTCTTGCATAGCTGATTCTTCACACAGCTGTTGTCAGGATTTTTATTCATGAATTAGAAACAGAAAGGAATAGGTTGAATTGACAGCAACGGGGATATTGACAGATGGGACCGGATGAATTTGAACTTTCTGAACTTTGATGACACATTAGCAAAAAGTGCAACCGTTTTAGGGACAAATGTGCAATTCTGTTCTTCTTTCGACTGGAAAAATTAGCGCGTGAAGTTGAGGTGACGATTATTAAAGAGCGAGGACTGAAGCTGCTCGTCGGATCACCCGGTTGTGGGAATTGTTCCTCGGATCTTGCAGACACTTGACGCTTACGCAAAGCCGTGAGATCATAGCATCACATTTGACGGCTCCTTTATATTCACCGTTGATCCACAGGAGGAAACTGGCTTCAGTGGTAACAGCCGTGAAAAACAGAGCTGTCTATAGAGCTTGTGAAGATAAAGTGTGAACACTCTTGTGAACACGCCCACATCTGGTGGTGCTGACAGATGGGAAGCTTAGCTAAGGTTAGTCCGAGGGCTCCCACTGGGCGGCACACGAAAGGCTTGGGTGCTTTGATATCCCATCTGCGGTTCTTATGAGACATGCACAGGTCCTTCATTCCACACACACACGTCTGTGCACAGTTGTGAAAAATAGTGCAAACAATCCACTTTGTACATGCAGCATATTATAGGTTCATAGTATAATATCTTGAAGAGTGGATTGAGTTTTGTCATTTTTCTCATTAAAGAAAGGCTGAACGTGTTGCCATGTGCAGGATTCAACATCTGTGTTGCATCGACCCAAAGAGTTGTGAAATTTGAACTTCAAACTCCTCGTCAGATGCTTAACTTTCAAGTCTGCACCAAAACCATGCGGCAGTGGGTCCTGCACACGGGTCCACATCAGGAATGTGCAAAAATGCTAAATTAATGTGCTTTTAGTGCTTGTACTCATTTCCCAGTAAAGGCACGTGTCCATCTGTTGATTTGAGGAGGGTTATAATAACGCAGGTAGTGGGGACTGAGGATCTGAGGCCAGCTACTGCCGCTGTTGATGGCCGACTGTCAGCCATTAACAAGCCCCACGGTGCCACTGTTGTAACTTTAATGTTTCGCTGAGAAGCTGTGCAACCCATCAGTCACAGTGGCTGAGCATTATTAATGTTGACAAATAAACATTTAGAATTTATTTTTAGACACATGCAAAGCCTCAAATCATATGTAGCACGAGAAGTTGTTAAATAAAAACTATACCAAAGATTCTAGTTTTCTGTAGCTACAAGGTAAATTAAACTTACTATGGAGTTTAGTGTACAAGACTAACACTAGTGATGACAGACCCCAGGGGGACATCTCCATAAACCGCTTAGTGCACATTATGTAATATGTCTTTAAAGAAATAAATTAATCCCCCTCACAAAGGAATCATTGGTGCCTCCTAGTGGTGGCAGTGCACATTACTGCTTACCTCTACAATCCCACCGATCCCACACACCCAGATTAGATTATCTGTTTTTACAAACAAACACATCATATTCATATCACTTGCCCAAACAAAACCCAGTCAATAATGTAAAAGTAAGTTTAAAACAAAATGGTGTAAAATGTTTACACACTCCACTTACTGTGTTTATCTGGGACACTAACACAATAGTGCGAAATCCCAGCTAAACGCTTAATCCAACAGGGGAGCTGGAAGGCATTTTCCTCCGAGTGAAATGAGGAAGTCATTAACAAACTGATGCATTACTACTGAGCTGTAATGGCAGCCGGCCTGATGCTGATGCATCAGCATGCCACAGTGGAGGGCATCGCTCGATAACACCCCTTTGTCTTCCTGGCAAGCGCTGCGGCCTGTGATGAAACTCGCAAACAGATAAAGGGGGCGTATGGCGAGAGTGTCTTACACCGGCTGACCTCACCCCTGTGGTGGAAAGCCCATTATCATTAAGAGGAAATGTGAAGGAGTCTTTGTGCTGCTGACCAAGCTGGAATAAGTGTATTAACTGGCAGTTTCTCAGCTGTCAGGAGCCCGGGTTTTGTGCTCCTGCTAATGTAATGTTAATAAAAACTAAATAGTGAGCTGCAGGACCCCTGAGAGCAGCCTGCATGTGTATCCTGTCCTGCTACAAACCAAGGCAGCGCACTGTAATATCCCATGCACCTGCCTGCATCAGCAAAAGCACGTGGCGATGCGAACACTCATCGCTGTGCAGCCGGGGTTATTGGACTCGGTTTATTTAATGACGCTGTCAACGGCTCGGTGAACAGAGGCGCGTGAAGGGATAAATCACAAAGACTTGGTCCCCGTCCAGAAACTGAGAGAACTCACTCAGAGCGCACGTGTTCGCCGCCGTAATAAACGGCGGCCGCCTCGTCTCGCTCTCTCCCTCTGTCTGTCTCTCATTAGCACACAAATACACAGATGTTGGTTGTTTTTCCATAAACTGCATTATGTGTTGTGCGCCCTTTCTCGTGAGGAAAATTATTAGCCAGCTGTTCATTCCCCAGCTGCAGAGAGTATTCCGTGTCCTGGGGGCGCTCACGCACACACGCACGTTTTAGAGACATGGCTGACAGAGAATGGGTTTGTGCCCTGCAGGTTACAAGCCATACCGAGAGGCCGGGACAGCCTGATGTTACTCAATTAGCAGACAACAGCCTGAGCTGGAGGCCAGCAGCGAAGTGCCGTTAAACTCACAGAAGTAGACAGACGGGGACATAGGTAGACAGCTGAAGACGACACTAACTATTGGCAGAGTAGTTCTGCGTTGTCACTCTTCTCTTTCTGCTGGGTCTCAGCTCAGTTCACCCTGATTGTAAAGTGTGTGTGTTTGTGGTGCAGGAGGGTGAACACACGTGTGCTTAGCTTGCATTATAAAACAGTCAGGCCAGATCATCTATATTGTCAGGGTCGGGTCTCGCTGGGCTCAGCCAACCTCAGCCTCTTGACACCGAACATCTGCTGGGGTCAGACAGTCGGCCCAGGGACGGCTCATCGTCAGCTGGATGCTGGCGTTCATGTTGCAGCTAACTGCCGGCAGGACACGAGGTTTTGTGTGCGTATCCAAGCAGGACCGGCTCCGCCGCTCTGAATCACTCGGCTTCACTTTGGATCTGGAGTTGCCTCCGGCAAACAGATGTGAAGATGTAGACCACTCAACATTATGCATTGATCAGTCTGTGATTAAGGATTGTTTTTGTTGACCCTGTTCATCGATCGTGGTAGATGTTTTTTTTCCATTTGTGATGTCTTACCATTGCACAAGCACTCACTCTTTGTCTCCTGCTCACTTACCTCCTTCAGGAGACTACGTGGTGCTGACTGTCTTCTTCGACCTGAGCAGGAGGATGGGCTACTTCACCATCCAGACTTACATCCCCTGCACCCTGATTGTTGTCCTCTCCTGGGTCTCATTCTGGATCAACAAGGACGCAGTTCCTGCCAGGACTTCATTGGGTAAAATGATTTCCTGACACCAGATGTTGGTCATTTGTTGTACATGATGTAAATTAGCACAAACCTCACACATGATATGTGTTTGTAGTTGTTGTTTTTTTATTCATTTTACTACTTTTTTTTTCCCCTTCTAGGCTCCACATCTGTATGATTTAATTGCTCATCAAGCCTCGACAGATCCTCTGCTTTAGTTCGTTTTAATGATCAGTCCACCTTAGTCGTGCTGGTGCGGTTCATTACACATTCTGGCCTTAATTACTCCCTGCTGTGAAACGCACCACAATCCCTGTGGTGGTCACGCAACAACTCCTATTGAAAAGCAGCGGGCTTAGGCTTCCTCTCGTCTCCCGTTCCCTTCTTTCCATTCCTCTGCTCCTTCACTTTCGCGTCTCCACTCCTTATTTCCCCCCCGAGATGGGGCGGCTGCTTAGGAATCCAGTCCGTCTTGATTAGAAGAGCCTTTCCTGGCACATATGTTTTCATGAATGCCTTAATGAGGCATTAATTATGCAGTGCAGCAGGGCAGAGATGCAGCCTCAGCACAATAATAATGCACGTGGCCTCGTCTCCGAATGAAGAAAAGTGAGGATTTCAGGAAAACTTGTTAGCTTTCGAACTTGCCCTTTGGTTCCACTGTACATCCTCCTTGGTCAGCTTCTTTTTGCTTCCTGAAAGCTTTGAATTCTGACCTTGAGCAGGCCACACTGTATGATGTGGCCATTAACGAGCATAACTGATATTAAAACAATCACTGCAGGCACAAACTCTATTACCATTACGCTTTGTTAATAATCGCCCCAAAAAATAGGTCGCTTGTCTTCTGCTACACCAGACATGAATCACCTCTGAAACAACACCACTATTAATTCTCTGCTCATTTTGTACCAAGAGTCAAACATCTTTTATTTCCTTTTTTGAAAGATGATGCAGGAGGTACAGGAAGGCAGGTGGCTAGAAAGCGGATTAAAGCAGATGACATAATTCTTAATCCTTCAGTGCCATCCCGAAATATATCAATTCATACTACATAATACTGCTGTGTTAATCTTGGCGCAGACTGGTGTCTCTTAGCCTGCATTAAATTTGGACATAAATCTTCTCAATACAAGCCAAGCCCTAGATCTGTGTGAAAATAATAGCCGGTGTTGTTAGTTGATTGTTTGCTGTTTTTGGGTCGTCACAATCGGTTGTGTAAGTTTACTTCCCAACACACACATCGCTCTGCCTTCGTCTACCTCATCATTAGAGACAGACGGGTGAGTAAAGGTGGGACAGGATCTACCAGATGGTGGATAGACGAATGTAGGATGTGACAAGTGTGAGCTTAGTCTCAGGTTTGTGGGAAAAGTCTCAGCTCAGGTGTTTGCAAATTAATAGTGACTCGACTCCCCATTTGTGGCCAGGGGTCCACAAATCCAAGGGGCTCCTAATACATGAAATGGGCCCCACCAGGAGAGAAGGGTAAAGGGCTACATCCGCTAACTGGGGGGGAACCTTAATTGCATTTGCTCCACTTTGGGGCCAACTCGAGGGCACTTTTGCAATATTCATTGATTCTGTGGGCAGCAGAGAGCAGTCGTCCCTCCTGCCCCCTCGAGCCCAACTAATTAAAGACCTAACTTAAAATTTTATAGAAACTCATAATGTGAAAATTCCACGTCTACGTAAAATTTCAGTCTCAGCCCTGATTTGGAGCACATCTAATTTCCCGTTTCCTCCAATCTCCGTACAGGCATCACCACCGTGCTGACTATGACAACGCTAAGTACTATTGCCAGAAAGTCCCTGCCGAAGGTTTCTTACGTGACCGCCATGGACCTGTTTGTGTCCGTCTGCTTCATCTTCGTCTTTGCCGCGCTTATAGAGTATGGAACACTGCACTACTTTGTCAGCAACAGGAAGCCAACGGCTAAAAAGGACAAGAAGAAGAAAAACCCGGTGAGTGTCTTTCTGAAACTGAAGTGAACAATTACTTTTAATCATTTCTTGACAGTTATGTCCAACAAACTCTGTTCAATTTATTGTAACATTAATATTTTCATTTATGTACTACATGAATTTTCATCCTGCACCGACCCCCCCCATGGGATAAGCCTTAGAAAACATCATCCCAGGGGACATCACCTCAAATGAATCAGCGACGTGTGCAGCCTGAACCTTCCCCTATTGTAATTTAGACAACTGCCACGTGGCAAGAAAGTTGGACGTTAAATGAGCTTAAAAACTCACACAAAATAATAATAATAATTCGAAGGCTGAAGAGTTTTTGCCAAATCTACTTTATGGGCACTTGCAGAGCCGAGCATGTTTACCCTCAACAGTAGACCAGAACCTGTTCTTGGTCAGCTAGCTAGGTTTTGAAAGACATTAATTCTTAAAGCTCTAAGTAAAATGTGCTCGGGTGAACTAGAGGGTTGAAGTGGAGCGTAAGGGAAAGTGGGCCGCTCTAGTTTCAGGCTCTGTGACTAAGCTTTAGCACAAGGTCGAACTCTCGTGGATGCGTAAATGAATAATGAAGAGGAAGTTCTGCCATCTCAGAGGGGCTTTTCTGGGTTCTCTTCATGACTTGCCAAAATGAAAGGAGGATTTATGCAAGAAAAGGGGCTCTTTGACTGGAATTCATTTTAATGTTCATGAATAGTTAAAAATCTTGACGTCACAGGAAATCGAGGAAATGTGAAAAACTTCACAAGTTCACGTTACTGCTTGTAACCTGTTTCAGTAGTTTGTTAGCTGTTTTCAGACGGTCCTGTTCCTGAGAAGAGTCCAAGGTCCAAGGTCAACATCACCTTAGTCCACTAAAAAAAAGCATTTTAGTTTTATTCTAAGGCATTTCCGAACATTTGTGTCAAACTATGATCTCATGAATACTGTAGGATTGAGGCCACAAACATGTTTTAACCCTCAGAAGTCTAGGATATATCTGGTCATATTTGAATACTTTTGATCTTTCTCTTTATATATTACCATGGCAATATTTGGCGTCATTTTTTACAGCAGACCTCACCTGTGTCAGTGTCATTTTCATTTTGACATAATGTAATAACAGACCCACGGCCACACAAGACACGTTCTTCCTGTTGTTTGACGTCAGCAGATTCAGCAACAACTCACGAAATTTGAGACGAAGCATCGAACACACGCAAACCATTTTTCATAACTCTGGTTTCACTTGGGACCATTCAAGAACTGCCATAGAATTTAAAACCGGCACTTTCAACTCGCACAACAATCAAGCGCCTGCATCACTTCATCTTCCTGCGACTTTATCATAAATTGAATGTGTGACTTGACCACGCCAGCGTGATCAGACTCCTGAGGGTTAAAGTAAATGTTAGCTGGTTGGGCTAATTGCTTTTCCCAAAATGCAGGGACAACGACAGGAAATAATTGTTATCACGGTGTGTCGTCCACACTTTTACAGTCACAGTGAATCTAGGTTCTGCCCAGCACTGCTAGTTTATACGATAGGACATTATTAATTTTTACTTGTAAACTTCAGCTAGTGTGTAAGACAGATGTGAAGTGGATTTCAGGACTGTGTATGCTTAACCTCTTCAGTTTTGCAGTAATGTTTTTTCCTGAGATGATGCTGGTGTAAGACGCATGTGAGATACATACTGTGAATCCCACCATGCATTTCCCCCACGTGTCTGTTTGTAACACGTGTGTCTCTCTACAGTATATTTCTTCTTTCCCCCCCGTTTTGAGCAAGCCAGTACAGTACTTGTAATTTTCACACATTATCTTTTTGTGTCTGTGTTCATTTTTCCTTTCTATTGTTCTCTGTTTACATGTCCTTTTTTGTTACTCTCTTTCAATTCCACATATACTTTGTTTCCTGTCTGGACAAAAGCTCCTCCGGCTCTTTTCCTCAAAGGTATATTGCCTGTGTCTGACTGCATGTGTCTGCTGCATTTTGGCTCCTAGAGCCCCAGCACCTCACTGCTTTTCTGTCTGTTCTACAGCAGATATTCCCTCATTATTTACCTGCATTTGTACTGTACTCCTCCTCAGTTACTAAATACGTATCAGAGATGGCATAAAAAAAAAAAAATGGGGCTGTGGGGGGGGGGGGGGTTGCTCTGCAGTGCACAGTGCGGAGGCAGCCAGCCAGACGTGCTTATTCAAATAAGCATCCCACACACCCCGTGTCCGGAAGAACGTGACGGTCCAGGTCCGGTGTGGACTCGCTCTGGCTCCCTCTGTCCTGTTTTCCTCTTTGTTGTTGTCGTCGTTGCTGTCGTTGTCGTAGCCACCGTGAACTAGCAGCCACTGCAACAGCTTCCTCGTCTTTTCCTCCTCCTGCCAGTTAGTCTATATCTGTGTGTTTGTTGGGCTTCTCGACCTGACGCTCCCTACAGAGTCAGCAGAGCCTTAACAGACTGAAACGGACAACCCCTGCACTGCGCTAGGTGTAATTAGAGTTGGAGGGTCCATTTAAAAGATTAGAATGTTGATCCAGGGTGGGTGGAAACCAGCAACTTTCTCAATTTGCTATTTAACGTGCCAGCTAAGACCAGAGAATTTGCTTCCCCACATTGAAATATTTTACTGTGAGAGGAATATTTGGCGATTTTATGGAAACGCCAACAAATATCCAGGTTAAGCACAAAGAACCAGTGGATCCTCCTTCCACATTTTGAATTCTCCCAGAGGTTGTCTACTTTCAGCCAGTTAA
This sequence comes from Channa striata, assembly GCA_033026295.1. Taxonomy (NCBI): domain Eukaryota; kingdom Metazoa; phylum Chordata; class Actinopteri; order Anabantiformes; family Channidae; genus Channa; species Channa striata. The sequence goes on from CM065182.1 coordinate 4,915,973, forward strand.
AGTTGCCAGTGCCACTGTGTTGTTCTTGTTCCTTTTTTCTTTTCCTTTTCTGCTAACACTGACTCGGTACGGCCCGGCTTGAGCAGGCCATGCGGCAGGACGCTGTTTAACGCTCCTTCTGCCTGAGCTTCCACTGCGCTTCCTCCAGTGCAGCCGATCCCCTTTGAGAACTGAGTCATAACCAGCTCCGCTAATCCCCTCATTACTCAACTCAACATGCTGTCCATTAAAAAGGACACAAATGCTGAAACTAACCCGTATGATGATGTCGTTTCCTTTCTTCCGTTGTTTGTGGTTATGTATGGTTTTCAAAGGGACAGAAGGTTTGTGCACTAATTCTGTGCGAGACGGCAAATTGTGAGGGAACGAACTGTTCAATCAAATTCAAGTGTCGTGAGCTTGTTTGAGGCTGCATGCTTTTAGCAGATGACCTGTTCAAACTAAAACTGAATTCACTCTCTCTTTGGTGGCAAGCATGTCTAATTTCCACGCACTAAAATAGGCTTTTAAACAATTATTTATGGCTGTTGATCCTCCTCTGCTTGTTTTCCAACTATCCCTGCACTACCCACAGCTGATCCAGGTGATCAGCTGTGCCCAGTCAATCCAAAACTGGACTACAGCAGATCTTTTGTCTTCACTTAATTGGCCGTCGTCTAAGGTGGCATGTTCCGTCTTCTGATTGACTGAACGCACCTGATCCAGGTAATCAGCAGAGGGTAGTGCAGGGTCAGTTGGAAAACAAGCGGAGCAGGGAGACCACCGATCTAGAAGCGTTAATATAAGTGGTGGTGCTGCCATTTCTGGATCATTACCCCAAAGTTACAAAGACGAACGGAAGAAGAAACTAAACGACGCTCACTGGCACTGTGCATGCTAACTTTGAAGCATGCTCAACCCACTTTCTTTTCAATCATGAGCTCGACACATTAGTTTATCAGCAAGGTCAAGGAATCTTCCACTTACTCCACCAAACAGCCAGAATTCCAATTAGCGCAAAGGTGGCATGGCATTCGGAGATAAAACATGATGAAAACGGTCTATTTGAATCCTAATTGTCCCCCTTTATGATGACAAGGCCACAGACGCACAGATGTCACCGTCCTATTTTAGGCCTCCACACACACGCAATGCCGTCCTGTGGTGAGCACAGTTTGAAAAGGAGCTTTATTTTAACCCGTTTACTGACCGAATGAGTGAGCAGAGAATCACTGAGCTGCGTTGCACATCTGCCAACACATGCTCCTCCCTCAGCTTAGATTTGTGATGCATCACAAACCATTTATGACATCATTTATTGATGTATTTCGGGAAAAAAAATATTGCTTCAGACATCCGCACGCGACCAAGTTATGACTTTTTTTTTGTGCTTCAGAACAAATGATGCACAGTCCTTCATTAGCTAGAGCGGCTTCACAGCATTTTTAAATGTTGTGGAGCAGTAGCATCATCACAACAGTAAAGCTGCCGCTTACACGCAGGCCGACGGTGGAATTTGCATCACAGGGGCTGAACATTTGTCACTATAACCCTCGCTAATTGCTACCACAGGTGGTAGATTTGCCATATCTGTATTTCCTTGACCTTAAAAAAGGTCCATTGGCAAGTTGAAGGTGCAAATTACCTTTTGCTGACTAATGACACAAACTGAAGTGTCAGACAAAAATTTGCAGCTCAAATTAGGTCCCCTGTTATGCGAGTGAGATCCTGATTGAGGCAGCGCCAGGCTCCGGTGGCTAACTGTCATTTTGTCTTGTTAAAAGCAGACACCCACGGTGGACATCCGTCCGCGCTCGGCCACGGCCATCCAGATGAACAACGCCACGCACATGCAGGAGCGAGACGAGGAGTACGGCTACGAGTGTCTGGACGGGAAGGACTGCACCAGCTTCTTCTGCTGTTTCGAAGACTGCCGGTCCGGAGCCTGGCGGCACGGCAGGTTGCACATCCGCATTGCCAAGATAGACTCATACGCACGCATCTTCTTCCCCACCGCATTCGGTCTCTTCAACCTTGTCTACTGGGTCTCCTATCTCTATCTTTAGGCCCTAATGTGTATCCAGCCTTATATAATTCATTACATTCTACATATGCTCACGCCAGCAAGGGACATTGGAATGAGGGGACCCACTAAAACATCTAGTGACTTGGTTTGACTTTATTACTTTTTAGTTGTTTTATCTCATAACCTTGACAGACATTGCAAATTATAAATTACACTGCAAATTGTAGCATTGCATTTTAGTGGCATGAAGAGATTTGTGGGTGTGTTGTTACAACACTGATTGTGTGAGCAGTTTTTTTAATCTTTGAGTTTGGAATTTCCTTTATATATATATATACACAGCATATATAGTGTTTTATGAAAAATCTAAATGACATGAGCTATGTTTATTATTTGGTTTTTAGTTTCCACCTACAGTAACATACTAAAACACAAAACCTACAGCACTTTAATAGAGCTATGTTTGACAGTGACATGAAATTCAATAATGCTACTTTTCATTTCCTGAGCTGACGTATTAGCACAATTAAGCGTTGCATTTTGTGTGGTCAGAGCGAAGAGATGCTGTTTATGGACAAGGCTCAACTGTATAGACACTGTATATATTTTACTATTACATAGTGGTTTACATTTATTGCATGCACCTTTCAGGCCAAAAATCAACATGATTTATGCTCTTCTCTTGTTAGCTATGGAAATTAAAAAAAAATGAGCACTGTTGATTATCATTCAGGATTGAATTATGTTTTTCTTTTCTAGGAAAATTGGAAAATTAGATGATAAAAATGTGCCCAGTTTATGCTTTTAAGTTGGGGAATTATCTTTGCATACTGCGCCAGTGGGATGGGAGGACGAGCCCAGATTTCAGGCCAGACAACTGGTTTAAACGGTTTTTCTCGCAGCCATTAGCTTACAGTAAAGATGACACTGACCTCTCATCCTCTCCTCCGTTTGCTGTTAAAAGCATTTACATAATGACACACGCTGCCGTTCTGCCGAGAAACAAAACAACGACGAGTTCTTGTAAAAACTAATCTCTCTTTTTTTGCCCTTTACACAGCAGTGATCGCCGCAGCCGTGTAACCGCACGATGAGATTTTGCAGCTCCACCATGTTTTCGGCAGTAGAACATGATTCATTCGATCTTATTCTTTCCAAACTGAATCAAACAAACCACCCAAATCTGAAGTAAACATAAAATAAAGATTTGAGAGATTCATTAGAGTTAAAAAACAAAAGCATCTGATTGTGCTGAGGGCAGATGTGGGTGGAAATCGGTTCACCAGTTGGGCAAGATCAAGTTTGTTTAGTTTTCACTTTTTCCACTGAAAAACCCTTGAATGTCCTGATGTCGTATGAAGAGGAGAAAACGATGAAAGCATCCAAACTATATAAATGTGGTAACAAATGAGACGTAACGCGCATAAATCACAACCCCTTATGGATCAATTCTGATAGCCACCAGTAAGCAACAGTCATTTGCAAACTCTATGTACATGAATTACAAATGGAAGGACACACTTGTCAAGCCCTTAGGATTTTTAAAGGGTTATATATTTTGTAACTGCGCATTGTTAAAATATATCGTACATTGCGTTAGATTATCATATTATGATGGACTGACAATGTAGATTACTGAGGGGGGTAATAGGGTATTTATTTATTTATTTATTCATTGATGGTATTATTTATTTTTATTTTTTTGAATGAAATTGTATTTTGTCCTCATATAGCCCCTGAAAAGAAACAGAATATGTCATTTATATCAATGATACATTTTTGTTCAATGTGTCAGTGGAGCTTGAGCTTATTTATCTTGTGTTTTCTATGTTGTGGTCAGTGTACACTACTCTCACAAAGGCCTGTCAGCTGTCATATCTGTTGAATTAGTAAGTTGCAACATTAATCGTGGTGCAGCTTCTGAGTAGTAGATTTTCATATTTACAGGGGAGGGGAAAAAATAAAAGACACACAAACAAAAAAAAAAGTTCCCAAATCACCAGAACAAGAATATTTGCTTGTCTAAGTAATTATTTCTACATTTTACACCACCACCACGTGGGTTGTCGTTGGTCTTAATATTTGCCATCATTAATAAAACATCATTGATGATACTAACAGATTATGCCATATTCCCTGGAGTTTTATTTTTCTCTTTTGTATTTAATGGTTGTCCTGTTGTGTTCCAAAGCTGCCATTTAGTCGTCTGAAGCGTCAGTGTGCACGTGCTCGGTGTCAGTAGCAGCGTCGACCGGCCACCATCAGCGTCCGGTAGTTTAAAGGAATTTAACACAAGGTGCCAAACGGACGCACACGCACAGAGTATGAAAGTATTAAACCATTTGTGAATCTGGACGCGTATTTAGCTGTTATAGTAGTTTTGATATGGTACCGAATCAAAAGCATATGGACGATTGTTCCAGTGTTGAATGAAAAATTCCGATCATTTCTGACTTTACTGACACACCCATCGTATGGAGAACAAAGTGTGCAGAAAATATTTCAGTAGGATGTCATGTTTTTGTTTTTTGTTTTTTTGGTCTATGATGGCAGAATTACATTATTAATATCTGTGCACTCTGCATAAATGCGGAGACAGGAAGCTACTGAATTGTCTTTACATTCAGTCGTGTACAGGCTGAAATCTGTTTCTGAGAGTTTCTTTCGTTTGCTGCTCTGCCTGCATTGATGTGGACTTTACATAACACAAGCGATTTTCATTATTTCGGGGCCACAGATGAGACGTAACGTATGTGAGCAGCACATGTAGATATTTTCTATTGTTATGTATTTTGTCAAACTGCAGAAAACAAAGTAATACACACTGGAATTACAGAGCTCAGTAATTGTATCCTAAATAAAATTCATCTGATTCTCATACACACGGTATATTAGTTGTTTGCCATCTGTGTATATTTGAGTATTGTACAAAGGGGCACTGACCAGTTCTGTTAGCGTCTGCATAATATCCTACATATGTCCTGGAAAAAGAACACCTTTTCATAAGGGAATTGCACATAGCTGTGAAATTTTACAATAAAATGGTTGCATTGAACAGCGTGTAGAGGTTCATTATTACTATTCCGCGGTGTGCACATTGGTAGTTTTGATAATAGTTCACCGACTTCATATTTGCTATAGAATTATTATATTAACTATTGAGACTTTGACTATGGAAAGGAAACTGGGGAGGGATTGGGGACCATCATGATCCCTGGGTCAAGACATTCTGGTCCATATGTGTTTGGACATAAATGTTTATGTTTACTATACACAACAAGATGGCAACAGCTGTTTTATGAAGATATATGTGGGAATGTTTTAATATATATTGAAAGGCCAAAATAAAACTACAAAACCAAATTACTGAAGAAAGTCCCGTAAGGACTAAATCTAAATATTATATTACTGTTAAAATCATGCTTTTTATTGTCTTATGATGAAAAACAAAAACTCACTGACACGTCAAGCCTTTCACTAGGTCTGCAAATTATTTAAGAAGGACAAATAAATAAATCACATTTAATGGCTCCGCCCTATTGAGCACTTGTCAGTTATCTTGATTAGTCACTGAATAAAGTAATTTTAGATCAATTTTAGCTAAAGGCACATTGGTTTGGGAATGATAACTACCAGAAGCGTATTTAAATGTAATAGGTCAGTGTATGGGAACAGTACATCGTGTTCTAGTCCTGTCCAGCGACTCTCCTCCTTCCAGGAAAGTGCACTTGAAACGGAGCGGAGCTTGGCTGATGGAGCCCTGTGCTGGGCAGAGACGGGCAGCGTATCCCTGGGATTATTACAGGAGCGTCTGCAGCGCGCCACAGCGCCGTGCCGGCCCTTCATCAGCTGAGGTACAAGCTCTGGAGCGAGTGTCGGGCTGGGAGTCCCGCATGAATAATGCAATCTGCACATGGCACTCGCATGATTCCATCACCGGACTCGGTGAGAGATCCAGAGTTTGAATTGACTGACACCTGTCCTCTGTTTATTTAAATCCGATCAGGTAACATTAGATATTATCATGTCAACAGATGGTTGTTGTAACCTAAAGTAAAAAAGATAATAGACTGATATTTGTTGACTTAGATTTGATAGTGTTGTCGTGAATCACAAGGTGCATTTCCTTTTTGAAGAACCTAGCAGCACTGTGGTCTCTCTCTCTAATTACTGTTTTTTAAAAGTTTATGTTATTAAAGAAAAATTCCTCTGCACATTATTTTAAACAGATTATAATAAAGCAAAGCAAAGACAATAAAAAACGCATTTCTAAAAACTGTGGGACATTGTGTAAAACATTCAAAAAATAGTGAAAGCCGTGATTTGCACATTAATTTTGAATTTGATGGTAAAACATTCCTTGATAAAGTTGGAACACGGAGACAAAGAGACTAAAAAAAGTTAATGCTTAAAAAAAAACACTGAGTGCAATGATTGTCAATATAAAATTGCAAAGAATTGGCATCTACAGTTCATAACATCAGTAAATCGTTTAGATAATTGGGGAAAATCCGTTAATGCAAGTAACAAAGGCAAAAACAGTTTTGAGTTGCCATTCTGTTCAGTCAGCACCACATTAAAAACAGACGGAATTCTTCAGTGCATGAGCTCAGGAAAACCTCTTACTAACCGTTTCTACGCAGTTTATCTCTGCATCCAATGCATCTGTTAAATCCCTATAATACAAAGAAACAACCACCTACTGACCTGAGATCTGTCACGTGGTCGGATGACTCAGATTCTAAAAATGGGTTTTGGAAATCATGGATGCTGTGTCTTCCATGCTAAAGAGGGGAGGGGCCATCCAACATTTTGGACAAAGAATGAATAACCGGCACATCTGTGAAGGAAGGCGCCATTAAACGATAAATGTATATGGAGTAAAATACATTACGCTGCCGTCCAGATGAAGTTTTCCTTTCTAATAGTCATAACTACATTCTGCATGTAAACACTCCAGACAAGTTTGAATGTCCTTGAAAATCCTTAAACTTTTCTTTTGATTAGCCATTCTTCCTGGAATTGGGGTTGGTCATATTCCAGGACAAGATGGAGCGAAACAGAGCGACTGTGAGCTGACCTGACATGGACTCAGCTGTTTTGGATCGTTCTGTCCGTGCAGCGTTTACTTGAAAGAGAACCACAAACCTTCACATATCAACCAGCCATCCACTAACAAAGATCTCGATAGAACGACCTCTTTGAAACACAACTATTAAAAGGTCGCGATACTGAAGATATTACCCGTTACAGCGATATAGTCCAGACTTCATTAGAGATGACATTTAATGACTTTTGAACTGTTTAATCAATGAAGCGTGTTGTAAAATGTCAGCCATCAAATAATTTGACCTTTCACATTCATTTAGACCAGCGATCTACGAGGAATGATGGGTAAACGTTTATCCCTGTGATTCCGAGGTATTTTTTTTCCTTTTGCGTGTGTTTGTAACATGTTTTAAACCGCGTTCGCATGCTTCCGCCTTTCGACCCTCATTAACGGCTCAAACGTGATCTGCTTGGGCTCCGGATCAGTGTGAGCAGGGTAACAGAGGGATTGTTGCGTAAGACGCTCCGTACAAACAGGGATTAATTACCGGAACCTACTGTCAAGATATTCCAGATGATAAGCAGGATCCTGAAAGAACCAATGGGCGAGCACGCGCACAAACACACAAACTAGCGTCAGCTTCTGTCTTGTTCAATAAACGAATTTGAGCGTTCACGGTTAAATCACTGGCCCGAGGTCAAGTCCCACAGCTCGTAACGACGTTGAATATTTCCAACTACAAAAAGGCCAAAGAAAACAAACCGTGCAACCGAGGCTACGAAAGAGGCGAGTCATAATTTGATTCTTTTCTGTTCAGTAATTAGTGGAGACATAATGTCTGTGGAGACCTGTGACATTTATATGTTGGTGTTAAATTATGACTCAGCTTTATTCCTTTTTACTGCCACTGCCTGCAGCCTCCTGCACAAGATATTCATCTGGGAATTTCACAGTGATTGGAGACCCAAAAGACATTATTATTACTATTAATATTATCAATATTAAAATTCCGTTTATTTGAATTTGGAACAAAATTGAAACGGAAAAATGTATTGGTGGTATATAGGTCAAAATGTTCCAACCATCAGACATGTTGCCGCAGTCTGTGGAGCTGACAGCTGCTCGGGAACAAACGCTTCCGTAAGCGTGACGGCCTGGGAAAGCTGTCACTCAAGCAAAATAATAAGTTCCAAAACATACCGCAAAATACCTGCATGCCTGCTGTATTCTCAGGTTTGCCCCCTTTATTTCTTTATTTCTGGTGACTGAAGCCGTGTCCTGAAATGATCTCCGTGTACTGTAGCTGACGTCTGGTCAAAAGTGCGTTAAAAAAATAATGGATCTGAGAGGAACACTCGCAGCTCTACAGGTCCGTTCCTTTTCCCCTCCATCTGTTGAGCACAAACTTGACCCACATGTTCCGTCTTCTCTTTCCGTGTAAGAGCTGAGATCCAACGCAGTGTGACAACCTTGTACAATGTCATTTTGTGGACAAGGAACATTTACCACGAAGCAACAGCTCCATAAAGCACAAGCTTTATGGGGAATCTTAAGTTCAATGACCCGTGATGCCAGGACCTGCACGCTTTGGGCTTCCTGTATCCTTCAGCGAAGTTACACTGTGCGATTAATCAAAGGTTCTGTAGTTTTCAGTTCCACATGTAGCGTAATAAAAACGAACATTCAAATATTAACATCTTTATATGAAGTGCTATGAGGACGTCTAGTCGAACGCTAGCAGAATAGTAAAAAAGATCCAAAAACTGCTGAGAAACAAGCTCATAAATCAACTGAGGATAAATCTGAATATCCAGCAGCAATGTCAAATACAAATGTCACTCTCAGCAAACCTGACAGGCTCTGCACAATTTGCATCGACCTACAACGACCTCTTCATACTGTAGATGCACATAGATTCTCAAAAAAAACAAATGCATGTGATGATGTTACGACCAATCACGAGGCCAGTTCCCGTCTATTAGTGGTTTCTGTTCTTTTCCCTGTTGTTAAGTTACTGTTGGATCATGATGAAATTCACTTAAGCATCTCCACCGCCGACACCCACCGCCTCCAAACTTATCACCACCGCCACCTTCTGAGGTGCAACTTGCAGCTTCACACTTTCGCCAGCTGTTCTGAGACTTTGCACCTTTTTTTTTTTTCCAGCCTCACCCAAGTTACAATCCGAGCAATGTACAAAGACACACACACACACACACGCACACACACACTACTGCACAAAATCTGGGAGTGTTTTTCTTCCACACACAGTTCTAGTTCTGTTCCTCGAAAAGCCAACTTTTTTTTTTTAGGACACGAGATCAAAAAGTCGTCTCCACGGAGCGCACATATCCATTCTATTTTTTCGTCATATCTTGTTGCTGTTTACAGAAATAGTTGAGCTCGATTCTCCTCGGGGATCATTAAAGATTCATACCGTCTGAAGTGGTGGAGGTGAAGTGTTTAACTCGTCAGTCGGGCCGTGAGGCCGTTTTGCCAGGGCGCTGCCTTGACAGGGGCGTGTTTCTGTCGTGTCGTGTTCTGCTTATTACACCGAACGCTCACAGATGTGGGAACTTATCACCCTGACAGCTGTTTTGATCTGATGCAGCAATTTTTCCTCACAAAATTATCCACCGGGAATGTGTCGCTGCCCGACGCGGCGCCTTTTTTGAATGGCATCACGTTGCAGAAAACACTGAACCGCATCCGGCTTTTTCTCCACGCGGAGCCGGATTGTTTGGATGGGGCCCCCCGCCGTGCCAGTCCCTGCTGCTTCAAACTGAATCCGACATTCAGACGTTGTGGCAAACATCCATAATGTATGAGTGTTGTCCTCACTGTCTCAGTTTGCTGCAGGAAACATGTTCCGTCTAGTTTTACAGTTAGTGTTATGTCACACTAAAAGTCAAAGACAGGCCGGCGATTTTTACATAAAACCATCATTCAAATGTGGCATCGTGTGTTATGGGTTTCATTAGCCAAGACTGACGGGGAGGCAGCATGAAACCAAATTCAGAGCAGGAGAAGACGAGGGCTCCTGTTAATGTCACATTCACGCACTTCAAAACCTTTTGTGCAGCGATATCATCTGCTTAAAGACTTTGTATCACTCCAACATCTATTGTACCAACTCAAAAATAATTTGAGTTTCTTTTCACAAAACAATTATTGGTTATGTACTGTAAACAAACGTTGAAGGCGGCAGAATCAACAGTTGCCCGATAATTGTTTCACATTTTACAGCGAGAGTGTTAGTTGTCATTTTAATTTCTTAAAATAATCCAAGAAATGACATGATTAAATAAAATTCAGCTTCCTGCTCTAGGAAGTGCTGAAAACAAGGATTGTGACATTGTGAGAGGGAGGAGCCATTAAAACGACATTCGACCTTAAAATCACCTCCACCAGTCCCGCAGGAAGTTACTCGTGCCGTTACTGTCACTTCCCAAAGATTAGCAGCCGTGTACTGGGCAGCTGAGAACCACTCGGCTTCGTGTGCAGTGAATAATCCCACTTTCCCACTGAGCCTCCGAGCCTCGTGGACCCTTGTGCTTCTCCTCCGCTCGGCATCAGCCCGCCCGGCCCGCCGGGAGGGGAAGCTGCAGGTGTGCAGATGTAGGAATCTCTAATCCCTCACGCCGACTGACTTCTTCCCTGTGACTAAATCTGTGAAATTAGAACACTCCGCTGCTCTGGGTCACCCCGCAGATAAGAGGACAGCCTGGCTGTTGGCGATTAAAACCGTCTAGAAAAGTTTAGACGTTCCCTTTTTTTTTTTAGAAACTACTTTGATTTGTCTATGGAAAAATATATTTTATAGCCGTGATAAAAGATTTACTCGCTTTCCTTGTGATTCCGCATTGTCAGTAGCCGTTAGCGTCCCGGCGGGGCAGCCACCTGTTCCTCCATTTGGTCCGGTCTTGCAGGTATCCTCATATTCTGCTCCGTGTGCCGCAGCATAATGTTTTTGTGTCCTTAATAATCGTGTTTCATTGGTGCCTATGAGTAATGAAATAAGACAGATGGAAGCGCCAGGTCCCTCATTGTTTGCTCAGAATTGAGTGACTATCTGACATAATCAAAACCTGATAAGTCAAGCCAACACCATTACCGGGCCCGTTTCACAGATTGGTTTCGAGATCAACTGTGGCAATGAGCTTTGACAAGATTGATGAAGCGTGAGGACAGGAGCCACGCAACGTTATACACAGTCCTCCCCCCTCGTAACACCACCGCACAACCTTGTAGGATGGAGAGAGTCAGACGCACTTTGACAGTGACACATTTGAGAGCTGTTTTTATGACATCACACACACACACACACACACACACACACACACACACACACACACACACACACACACACACACACACACACACACACACACACACACACACACACACACGCGTAAGAGTGATGAGTGCTGTTTAGAGACACAGTAAGGAAGTTGCTGCACTGACCTTTGGGATGTCTGACTTCTAATCGCCCCAAACATTTTAAATTCACAAAATTTCACTGAAGATCTCGTCCATGTGCAGTTATGGTGATTTGAAACATTCGCGGCAGTATTTGCGCAGCGACAAATCACACCTTAAAAATATGAATAATAAAAAAAACTAAAACTGTTTTTGTAATCAGATTTCAGAATTTGGTTTTATTGTTGCCTTTTGCAGCACGTTTCTTAATGCTGCGCCTGTGTTGGCAGATTAATGAAGTTTCTTTTTTAATTAATTTGCGTGCGTTTTATCGATCTGCAGGACCCTCGGCTCTCGGGCCGCCGTAGCCGACCGTCCTCATTGTCCACTGAGACCTATTACATCACATCAATTTAGAACAATTCCATGCATCACAATAAGTTGAATACTATAGTTCACGATTGCATTGTCACTTTTAATTCACCATATTGATTATATCTTATATAATCAACACAAGCTGCTTGAATTTCAAAACCAACGTGCAAGTTCTTCCAAAGACAAAAAGTACGACTGGGACTTTTAAGGCTTCAAGGCAACGACATGAACATGTATATTGACATGACACTTGGTCGAGCCTCAAAGGTTCACATTTCATCAGCACCTGGAAAACACAATCATAGTGCACAGATACACACACACACACACAGACACACACGCCATCTGCATATTCCGTGACCAACTCATATGGAGATCTTCAAAAACACACACATGCTAAATAAACCTCGCAGCATATGTGGATATAAACACTGGGGTGAATAAAGATGAAACATGCTGTGACAGAAGGGGCATTACAGATCTGGGTGTACCTCACACACACGCGCACACACACACACACACACACACACACACACACACAGACACACACACAGACTCGACTGCTTGTCTTACAGCACCTTCGGCAGCTGCCTTCTCAGATCTGTCAGCTGAGACGAGCTGATCTGTGGCGTCTGGGCTTGGTTGAGGGGACGGCCACTATAAGGCCTGTCAGATATTTTTTTGAAGCCGTGGCATTTGCAAGTTTGTTCGTGTTCACAGTCTCACATCGTGCATTCGTTAAACGGCGAGAACTAAAATGTTTGGGTTGTTTTGGTGCTGACATAACCTGCCAAACTATGAACCACTGAACTAAAAAACAATCAGTGCAGATGCTGAAGATCCAAGAGCATCGGTCAGACATGGCCTGAAAACCCTGTCGGCGTTCGATAAGAACAAAGAAGAAATCTGCTGTGACCTGAAGATGCTTTTGTTTCAGTGTATGTATCATGAAATCCCACTGAATACTGTAAATAAAAAAAATCTTACTTTGAAAGGAGTCAAAATTCAAATTGCTAAAAGAGTAAAATATGAGAGACAATCAGCCTGAGTGGTGCTGACGTGTTTCCACCTTCATATACTGAATGTGCGATGCGGCTGATGGAGCGCACTTCACAAACACGCCGGCCCTGACACCACCTCCCGTCACGTGACCTCCCCTGCTTGGGCTCCCTGAGGCGATGCCGCTCCAGCGTCAGACCTGTCCGGTCGAAGGAACTGTATCTGTCTCCCCGCCGGGCTGCGGGCCCACGGTTGCGTGCCCTTGATATCTCCTCCGCTGGCTTTCCACCACCCTCAGGTCCCAGCGACTCACCCGAGCACACAGCCGGGTCACGCTCGGAGGGGGAGCACGAACACGGGTACGTTTCCTTTTTAACTTTCTACTGAACAAGTTATTCCATTTTACGGGGTCTTGCCATTTTTGTGTCCAGCTTGTACTGCGGCATTGACGCGGGCTAAGATAAATGATCCCTGCAGCAGGTTGTGGGTCTGCTCTCGGGCTTCTCTCCCAGTTGGATGCTCCCAGACTCCCTCCACAGGGACTCTTTAAGGAGGCATCCTGATTGGATGCCTGAACCAACTCAACTGACTGCTTCAAACCCAGTGGGGCAGCACTTCTACTCCGCTGCCTCAGCTTCCTACCTTGTGTGAAGATACTATAAATTCTGGAAGTCTCCGCAACGGCAAACCGTGGTCTCTTATCTACGTTCCCTAAAGATTTAAAATGCAGTCCAGCCTTCTTCCCAGCACCCTTGTAACTGGGTTAGAGCCCAAAAGAGGCAACTATGCCCCTTAAAAACCTTTGTTTTGGGCAGTTCAGGCAACGTTTTCCAAGTATTTCTGCCGCTGCCCCACGTCTTCAGTCATGGTGAACAGACAACGGCTGCTACGACTAGTTTGAACGAGGCTCGACTGATTGAAAGAATGGCTGAGTGAACAACTAATGAACAAAGAGAAGACACGGAGGTTTGTGGGATTACTGTCAGAAGCACCAGTCAGGCCCTCCAGGTGTCCCGTCACTAGCCACACGGGTGCCCAAGTCCTCCAGCACAAAGTGGAATCTCTCATTGTTGGAAAGAGCTCCAGGCGAACAATGTTCCCCTTACATGTTCTCTCCATGCTGCGCCCTGGGCAACCAACGCTGCTTCAAGGTGGGGAACGGACCGATCTGTGGGCACTGCTGGCAACGCTTCACCTAAATACATGCTCACTTCATGAAATACACTGGATACTGTCGATCAAACAGACATTGTTCCCGTTCCACACACCACAGATACAGCTCACACCGACACACTGGTGTGGGCCTAGATGCACAGTTAAATGCAGGTCTGGTCTTAATGAGCATTTCTCATAAATTTCCTGTCTTGCAATTTGGCCGAGCTTGGACTGAAACAAGAGGCACCTCACAGTTTACAACTGTGTGTCTTTAAACACGCCAATGAAAAGCAGGGGTTGACATCCTCCCAATGTATGCGTTGTGTTGCATTGAAGTATGTGTCACCTATGAATAAGATATAGCATGACCTATAAAGGAATGGAACTACACACCAGGAAGATGTTGAAATGCTCCTAAATATAAATGATGACACAACGTCATTAAGTCAACAGCTGCCACCAGCTAAAATGTCCTCACAACAACGGTACTGAAACCTAATTTGTCCACAGAAGGACATAAAGACATGCCCACACACACACACACACACACACACACACACACACACACACACACACGCAGCACTATCCTGAAGCCAGTGTCACATGAGTGAAAAATGTTGTCACTTGTCAGATATAATCATTTATAAATCCAAATGTCAGGGTGGATGTTGGGATAAGGACAATCATTGAAATCCAATGAGCGTCTGCGGCACGTCACAGGATAAAACATGGGCTCTGATAAAAGGTCAAGGGTTCAGGCCCTGTTTTTCTTTTTTCATTGAATTATTTATTCTGAACCTAAAAATAAATCCGCCGAGTCCTTGGGCGTTGGATGGCCTTTAGGAGTTTGCTCCACAAGCCTGCATTGATTGATGAGACTCCTCTGCTAATGTGGATTTAATTGGATTTACTTTGACTTGTTCCGTGAGTTTTTATCTCGTTATATCATATGCTTGGCACACAAGAAAATCCAACCCTGTTCTCAATGTATATATATACTGTATTTATGAAGAGTGAGTCTGTGAAGTGCAGGCGGCTTTCGGCCTACACTCGCATGAATATAAATTAATACGCTATTAGACCGGACACACCAACCAATGAAGTTATCAAGCGATCGCGGTTCACACGCTTTCTACGGGAGACTTGAGTTCGACTGGGGCCTGGAATTACCTCCGAACTGGGTCGTTTTGGAGCATCGGCTGCATTTTGAATTCTGTGTGCACCTGTGGCTCTATCACTGTATCACATCAATCCAACGCTGTTCAGTTTAATTCATGTGCATCATTTTTAATTTTCAAGTAAAAATTGGTTTTAGCAGGGAATCAGCCTGCTGCAGTTTTTATTTTTTTAATCTTCATCATGTTAATTTAATATTGCACAAAATATTCAGGTGGATGAGACTGGGTGGAGTCAGGAAATACCTTCCAACTGACGGGGAGACAAAACAAAACCATAAAGGCAAAGACAACATTAATTAGATTATGCAATTTGTTTAGCTATGCTTTACTCTCATCATATCCATCCTAAATATTGAGGCTAATAAAAGAGTAACTCAAACATGTCTTAGCTTAACTGAACAGCGCTGGAGCTCAGCTTTTTGCCTGTATGCTGTTTGTTGTTGAGTATAGCTTTTGAACTTGTTCCCCGTTTATCACGGACTATTTGATTTATGTAATTTTGTAAACAAAGTCAAACAAAACAACTCGTAGAAAACACACAGATGACTATCACACACACCCTCAACAAAAACCCAAGATAACGAAACCGTCTCTGAGCGATGACAAAATGTAGCCTGAAAGCAGGCACAGAAATTAGAGAGTAAAAGAGGAGACAAGCAAACCAAAAATAAGTTTGATGAAAATCCAATGAGCCAGCTGTTAAAGCCTGTTTTGTCATGCACAACCAACAAGCATTAAACTTCAGCTCATATTTGCATTGCTCGAAACAACTGAAATGAATATTACAGCCCGCTTTACATAAGAGAGGATAATACAGCTGTGCTGAAAGTCATCGAACGTTGCTTTGCTCTTCCGCCAACTCCACGACCGCAGTCACACCAGGAAACCGCCGGCAGAGCCGCCGTTCCAACGCCTCCCTCAGCTGCAGCTGGTAGGAACGTGAAGTCTGACTCTGACGCTGCAGGAGACGCCGTTTCATTCGAGCAACACGGATTTTTTCACTCAGTCAATCTGTAATTTTGTAACTTCACACATTGTATTAACTTAACAACCAACTCCATCAGACACGTCCAGCCGGTTACCAAATGCTGAAATGTCCACAGCAGCGCAGATTCACATTCTTATAATTATTTTCTATGCTGGCAGCTGACAACTGCTTCCACAAGTCGCCCACAGTTTCCAGTTAAAGACTTTCTTCATTGTCACCTTCACTGTAACTGAGGGAAAGGAGAACTGCAGCCTACAGCTTCCCCACATATTTCAACCAGCCTGTAGAAATGATTTGTTCAATTAACCACTTAGAGAGATTATTATTCACCAACGGAAAAATAATAATAATAGAAACAAACAAAGCACAAAGTGCTGAACAGTAAAAAAAAAAAAAATCTGGATTAAAAAGTTTAAAGAAAAGCATGAGGTCAAAATCTCTCACACATCAGGAACGACAATTTGATAAAAACGCATTTTATGACAAGACTTGATAGATGACGATGATTCAGACGCCTGATGTCCTCGGGCAAGTCATAGTCTCAGCATCATTCAAATTTTACATGTTTTTTTCAAATATTTCTAAGATGATAAAAGCACGACTGCACTAGTTTAGTGATGTGATGCTTAAAACTGAGGTGGCAGTCAAATAAAACCAGGATTCTCAGCAACTGACGTATGTTACTGGAAATATGTTACGGTCCAATTCTGAGAAGATTTAACTGAAGCAAATTAGAGAGAAAAATTAATAAAACAAACAAACGAAACCAACATATATCTTAATAAAACTTTATATATTCAGTTTATAACTTGTAACTAATTGACGAAACACTAGAATTAATCAAATGCTTTTAGAAGCCTCGACTTCTGCTCTGCTGCCAGTTCTGTTCAGCGTCACGTGAGGCTTCCACCGCACCACTCAAGATTCCAAATAATTATTTCACACCCTAAATTTAACTTAACTCTTACTAAATGTTAATGGCAAGATGTGTGTAACCGGCCACACACACACACACACACACACAGAATATTACAGCTAAATTGTACAACAAGTTCCATCTTTTTGATCAAACAGCCGCATTTCACTGGAAAATCCCTCATTTGTTTTGTTGCACGGATTTTCTGTCACAGCTACTGGAATGTCTCTGCCTCGCTCAGATCAAGTGAAATGATGCAAAACTCATTAAAATGTTACAGCGCTCTCCCTTTTATCACATCATCTATTTCTTCTTTCCCTCGTGGGACGTTGTGGTGAAGATGGGCTCCGGCCCCTCTGCTACAGGCGCACAGATACCACGTTTTAATCTTCCCCGCATTGTATTTCCCTTTTGTCGCATCTACTTAACCTCTATTGGGAAGTCTTAAGATGGATTTTTCCCCTCTATCTTTATCTTTTTTTTATTATTATTATGCTCATGCTTAATGTGGCCCATCCCCTTTGCAAAATGATCCTTTGGCCTGACACTAAAAGCTCTTGCATAATGCAAAGTTTCACCGTGACTTTTCTAACATTTCTTTAAACTGTAAGAAGTTTAAAAAGAAAATTTGTTTCATATCTATTATTCACAAGACGTGGATCAAAACGCTGCTCATTAAATTACTTTAGAAAACCGTTTTAGTCCCACAGAGCCTTTGGGAACCGTTCGCTCTGTGATAGAAGAAATTGGTAAACAAGGTGATTTTTTTTTTTTTTTTTATATAGTTCACATGGGGCCAAAAATAACTAACTAACAAAATAAAAGCTTGACAAAATACACAGGTGTGGTATGAAGCAACACAGCAGCTGACGTCGCAGCAAATATTGAACAAAAGAAGGGAAGAAAAAGATGATGTCCCCCCAAAAATTTTAAGATATCAAACAATTAAAATAAAATTAAAGTCATGGCAACTAAATATGACAAAAAGTAACGCAGGCGTTAAACCTCAGGGCTTGACCTGAACCACTAACAGCTGAGAAAATAACACCAAGCCCGTGTGACCTCTCCGTCCTGGTTCACGTTACTTTGCCGTCGGTCGCCCAGAAGCCCGTCCAGCTCCACTTTACTCCCCTCTGCTTTCCTGATTCATCTCTGGTGTTGAGGCGGACGACAGTGACGTGATGGACTTTTTATTTATCATACACATATTCTGCTGAGTCTCCTGATGGATGGAGTGTGACTGAGGCTTTTAAAATAAGCCACTGTCGCGTCTCTTTATCTGTTATTTTTCTCCTTCCGCATGTGCATTTAGGAGCACGGTAACAAAAGGAGATTTCATAAAAAAGGTTTTTCCACAGTGGGAAAAATAGAATCATCACTGCTCTGTTTATACCTGGAAACGTGGCTCTGCCCACACTGAATATTATTATGGCTGCCTGTAATTAATTGAACATTACTTTGTTTCTGCTGTGAACCGGAGAAGTAGGTGTTTATCCTCTTGCCAGCTAAGCCTCTGAGTCTGGGATATAAACTCAAATGTGAAAAAGTGCTTGTCTTCATAAAGAAAAAATTATAAATCCACTTACAAAAGCTCTTTCATCTTTACTTTAAAGAAACATCACAAACCACAAGTTATGTTGTTCAAGTGTCCTCTACTATTGTGAGACACTGTATAATTAAACACCTGCTAACGCACAACCTCCCTCCTGAACTTGAATTACTTCCATTTTGTATCTTCCACTTGGCGTGTAGCTTTTCACTGAATCCCCTAGAAAGCCACCGACCCGACACCATCATGGTTTCATGAGTTTGTCAGCAGCCAAAGGTGGAGACGTGAAGGTGCATTTGCCTCCAGCATTTACAGCCTCCCCTCCGGGAACAACATCCTGCACCTCCAGAAGCCTGGCGATGGCTTGAATATGAATATGAATGTGCGTCTGAGGTCGCCCTGTTGCTTTACCGGCTCTTATGCTGCTTTTGTTGGCGTGCTGGCGGTGAAGGCATGGCCCCTGTCAAATGACAGTATGTACAGGACTTGCTTAGTACATACGATATGCAGCTTGAAACTGCATCAGAGAATCTTTAGAACCAGCAGACACATTTGCATCCATGTCATAGGACAGATGTTCTGTAGTAACACACTGTGCTTCATATTAAAGGGGTTATAAATATTGTAATACCTCTTGCCAATCGTCTGCTTTACATTAAACGAAATTTTGACTCAAAACTTCAAATGTTTTGCCACGAGACCTGTAGTTATACGAACAGAAACGTACGAGTGTGAAAAGGTGAGACTCGGAACCTCGTTAACGTACAGACAGACAAACCCATTCGAACACCACCCGCCTCGGCTGCAGCCGGAGCCAAGGTGATCCGAGTTCAACGCTTTCACTGCGATCAAAGGCGGGACGCTGGCGCTAATGATCGCTGGCCGCCATCGACCTGGCTACAGTTTTCGCACGGGCGGAGATAGATGGCTGGATTTGGCCTTTGGCATGTTAGCAAACAGGACATCAGTGGACTGGCCCCACTGACCGTGTCAGGGAGGTGCTATAGATATTAGACACGATGCAGCATAAAAATACATTTACAAAGGTAAACAAATTAAAAACTCCATCTCCAGTAGCTTTGAATTTGAATAAACAAATACTTTATGTGTCTGGTGCTGGATTAATCACTGTTCCATTAATAACTTGCGTTGCTGGCACCAACAGGCACATAACACCTCCGCACTCAAGCGGCGACTTTCTCGTCTCGTTCTTTGTCCTGAACCATCTTGTCCCAGTCTTTCCCCAGTTGCTTGATTTCTTCCAGTTTAGTGTTTGCGATGCATCCACCAGATATCCACCTGCTACTGTGAGCGTGACAAAGAGACCTGCGCTCACCAGGGATCGGGATCCATCCTAATGGGGCTTTAGATTTCTGGGAACCCACTGCAGTCAATTCTGCAGACATAGAAAACCAGCAGCTGCTTCTTTTTAACAGTTATTGACTATTTCTGTGCTGTTGTAGGTGTCACAGTTGGTTGGTTAGCGTTAAGTAGTTCGGATAAACTCAGATGAGGTTTCTACCACTGAACATCACATGCATGTGTCACGTGTTATGCAGCAAACCTCACCCATTTAGACAATTTCTCGAGAAAGTGTTTGTCCTCTAAGACAATCCAGACAGCTAAACAGCCCCGACAAATTTCTCTTTCTAAACTAGAGTTGAATCGAAAACAGCGAGGACGCAGCAGTGACCAACATTTCTACTTCAACCGAGGCCTCATGAGCCCCGTCTGGGGAAAATGTACGTGGCATCTGGTCATCAAGCGGCTGGTAAGAAACAAATCTGCATGCAAATGTTTTCTACAATTACAGTCACAAACACATGTGGACAAAGACTGTCTCTCACACAGTGCACGCAAAATATTCATGGTAAATTAATATATGGAACAGAACAACAGAAAACCCGGTTCAGTTATTCGTGCCGTGATTAAATGTTGGTCGTTTCCTGTCATATCACAGAACGAGCACCTACGATTGCCTGCTCTTTATTTTTCATTAATTTTCTTACTTAAAAACATGAACTAAGCACTAAATTATCAATAAAAATAAAACAACAACAAACACATGAAAAACAAATACAACATATATGATTGGAGACGTCTTACCTACATACACACATAGAATCTGAATGATTGATCCCGTTGAAATGTTTTCAGAGGTTCCATTTGCTCTTTAACCTAATTTGTTCATATAATTATTATTATGGATTCTCTAACAGACTTCAGTCTAACACTTGACTGTAAAACACATCATCATTTACACGCACACCACAATAACATTGATTTACCTCCCATTGTTTGCATGTCTTCAGCCCTTCATTGCCAAGAGGTCTGGCATGACGTCTATCTGAGGTGAGAACTGAAAGTGATTTAATACGGAATATGAACATATGGCAGTGTCTTATTTGCCAAAGAGACCAGCAAGTTTTCAGCTCTAAAATAAGAAGTGTTACATGATGGAAATGAAGACGCCCTCGGGTTTGGAAATGACATGTACAGATCTACAAATGCAGCACAAGGCTCAAGATTAAAAGCCAATTACCCCTAAACGCATTTAATAAGCCGGGTTTGACTATCAGTAGCACATGAGCATCATCACAATGTCCTGACCAGCTTTGGAACAACTCAAATGGACTATATGCAGTGCTGTATGTAAATATCAAAAATATTCAATTCAATATCGAATCCCTCCACGTCCAAATGACTTTTTAAGGTTCCCCCCAAAATGTGATGGTGGTGTCACTCTGCAACACTGAAAGTTAAATGAAACCATCCAATTTTTATAAAATACAAACTTCAGGAAAAATAAAAAAACAGTGATGCTACATCACACGCAAAGGCCGCAGACTTAATGAACGAGGTCAGTGAGCTTTAAAGCGCCATCTGCTTTCAACATCGGTAACGAGACGCAAAGCGTCGGCATCCATCGATGCAGCTCGGGGGGTGACGGACTGAGTGTTACTGCCCCACAGCAATTAATCCGCAGCACACTGGGGTCAGCAATGTGGCATAAAAGAAAACATTTAAAAAACGATTAAAATGCAATTTCAATTCTTTTTGTCTTTCAACAAACACGTATTTATGAAAGTTAAAAGTTACGTTTCTTGTTCTTAGTAAACGTAATAATAATCTAAAGGACTGTGTGTTAGATACATAAGTTGTAAAATAGCAGGATCAATTTTAAAACCAGCATTACATATGTGTAAGTTCATTTCATAATCTAAGCCATTAATGCACCAATATGCACAAGTTACCATTTGCAAACAGTCCTACTGGGAAGTTTGCATCAAAGTGGGAGCATGAAAACCTACTGATCTCTGAGGAAGTTTGCTCACTGGCAGAGAAATCTCATCTCTACACGACATTCCAGATCATCATTTTAAAAGTTAACTTCCTATAATGTTTAACCTGTAGATTTTGACTGTTCCGATTTTTAATCAAAGCCATATGCTGCAAATAAGTTTCCTTTTCCAAACATTGTAATAAGTCAAAATGTACAGGAATCGCTCTCATTTTAGAACGCTGCCAACACAGACACCGAAACATTTCTATTTTCAGCCTGGTGATAAAACTATTTGTGACAAGCGCTTCTTCCATCAACAACCCAGCATGTAAATGCTTATAAGTGAGTTTGAATATGAGTAACTGCTCCACTGTATGGAGGGAACAGATAGTGTGGGGAAGGTGATGATGCTATTTTCAACACCTACAAAGTTTCCAAAAAGTTCTTCTCTGGCAGCATGTCAGGAAGAGACTTCGAGCAACTTCTCCGTTTTTTTTTTTTCCTCCACATCGATGATCGATGTCTGCAGAATGACAGAATGAAATAGTGAGAGACAAATCTGGAGGCCTTGAGTTTGGGAGGCTGTTGGAAGTGGCACCGAGATACACAGTGGAGGGATGCGGGTGAAGGGGGGGGCGACTGTGGTAGCAAACTTTTAAATGCTAGCGACAAAAGAGACAAGGAAAGGAAGCAGCTCCCCTGCGAGAGCTTGATAGGGCCTGGGAAAACATGACAACCGAGACATCTAGTTTTCAGGGGGAAAAGGTATCGGAGGAGGTGAGCCTGTCCAACTCCAGACGCCAATTATGGGAAGCCTTCCCTGAGCAGGCCACGAATGGAGCCGTGCTCCTCCATGTTAATTAAAGCCTTAATTGTTTCAGACAAAGCGTGTGGGATTGACGCCGCGGGTTTCCGAGGGGACCGACTCCCTGCGCCTTAATGCCAAACTGTCGACGATAGCTCGAGGAGAAATCGTTGGACTGGCTAAAGACTGAGTGGTTATGGACAGATGGTGAGATAGATGGAGAGAGGGTTAAAAAAAGGATGGGAACGAGACAAGGTGTGTGTGGGCTGGAGGAAGCCTGGGAAGGGTATTCTGTCACCGGTAAAGGAAATGCAATAGGAGGTAATCTGCAGTCACAAAGAGCTCTCTGCAGAGTTGTTCAGAGGGTCCCCGGGGAGCTGTCATGCCGTAACTGCTGCTGTAGCTTTCTAAAAGCTTAATGCCAGCGTGTGTGTGTGTGTGTGTGTGTGTGTGAGAGAGAGAGAATTGGGTGTTCGGGTTGTGTTTGATCTCTTTGTTTGACATGCCCAACAGCCAGAGCAAATAATCAAACCCATTAACAATGACTTTTGCTATCACCTCCACGATTGGCTCTGCCGCTGAGAACCGAACGCAGGTCCATTGACAAATCCTTTCTTGATCCTCCCAGAAACCACAAACACACACATTCCACACTCAGACCACTGGCAACCTCATGTCGAGCTCCTGCAGTTAACCTACTGGTAACGGCCGTAAAGGGCGACAGGAAACCTGCAGTTTCAGTCCAACTCCTACACTACAATTGCTTGTTTCTCACTGCATCGAATTTGGTCGACCAAAAACGCCACAGATTCACACAGTTTGGATCTTAGAATCGGAAGAATAAGGGATCAAACCATCAACGCTACAATTAAAGAGCCGCGTCCTTGTCGTAAATCTCAGAACTGCACTATTATTCACACAGCAGGTCTGAAACCAGCATTACTAAGGAATTAGCAGCACAGAGGTTGCAGGTTGCTTCAAAGATTTCTGATTTGCACGTGCATTTTATTACGGGACACACCACCAATCACCTGTGTCTCGCTCAGAACTCACACTTGTGTGTGTGGAGCTGGCGGCTTCGCTGTGAGCACAGGATTTGGGATTTTCTTTCTTCTATTTCTTTCTTGTATGTGGTCACTGGAGCTAAATTGTGTGATAACGGTCAGTGATTAGTTCGGATTCATCTGGTCCTCTCATTAAACTCCAGTGACTTTGATTTCGACTCACGTTAAATGGCTGTTGTTAGACGGCACATTGACATGGAGAGTAATGTAACATATAACAATAAAGATACTGACCCAAAGCTCATCACTGGCTTGATCTTTCTTGTCAGGAGCCTAAACACTAAAGCCAGCTGGGGCCGGTATCCTTGTACGTATCTATAAAAACCACGAACGGGCTTCTGGTCATCATTACTGTACCGCAGGACTAAGGACATCGAAGCAGTCTGCTGTGCTGCTTGGGGAGTTTGACCCAATTTGAACAATTTCTAAAGTGTCCTTGAACAAGACACTTAATCCTATATTTCAGGTCATATTTATTGCTGAATTCGCAGAGTTTCCTTGGAGAGAAAAATAAAATTCACCTTGAAGAATCAATGAAGTGTCATACGTCAAATATATATCACATACTGTACACGCACGCCGTGTTAGCACAGTGCACATCACCTGCACTGGGCATCAGTGATTCCCAACTTTCGCTTCATGTCCTCCCACATTTCCCCCTTGGAGCTCAGAAACACTTGACCTGTTTGGTATTTGTATGCAGCGAGTATGTTGGTGATTAATTAAAACAATTTATCTGGCAGCTCCAGAGGGGAATCAAGATACTGTAGGAAGATTATGATGCCGCCCTGAATAAATGTGTGCATGTGTGTGATGCTAAGAATCAACCCAAAAAGCAAGGAACCTACGAGGGTTGGAAAAAAAGGTCGAGTTCAGACAATCAGGTAAACTCTGAGCATTTATGGAAAAGGTTGACGTGATTGAGAAATGTTCTGTGCAGGTTGCAACGAGAATATGAATATAAAGTGCACAAAGAATTTAAATATAAAGTGAACAAAATTCCTCTCCCCTCTATTGTCTCTCTCTGGCAATCCCATTTCAGAGTTAATTCTGTTCTTGTGTCCTTTCATCCATAATTAAAATAACAAGCAACTAATTACTTTTGAATAATGTCAGGCCAGTCAGGCGGGTTGCACAATCCCTCTCTATAATTAAAGTGCACCCAACAGTTTTGGCAGACATTCCCCTCATAGCCAAATCACTTTGCATTGTTTCAGTGAAGCCGTGTGCCGGCCAAGCCTTTGGAAAACCTTCGAGATACTTGAGGGTCTGGATGTCAGCTAGTTTTCAAACACTCTGGGCTCCGAGTTGTTCGAGGCTCGGGAAATACAACACGGCTCCCTCTGAAGTGCTTTGAGGGGAAAGGAACAATCTAGCGGGAAATTGGGGGTTAAAAAACACGGATGGAAATGGGACAAATGGGGCATTTCTTTATTTCTATCAAAACTAAAATGTCCACACGCACTGAATTCCGCTCATCCCCTGTGTTTGCAGCAGTTTCCAAATCAAAATAAGAAAATGACGCATAATAAATCGCATATTAAACTACAGAGAGGTTCTGCGCTTGGGTTCCGCGGCCACACTCGATTAAACACGCGAACACTAGATGATTTAAGCCTATCATGCTCCTCCATTCTTACAACAAATTGCTCTACTTTTCCTGCCTTCCGACAATGCCGAAGCTCTAAAACATCGCCCCCAAAGACAATGGGGAACACCCCGATGTATAATCTTGCCAGGAAAGGCAATTTATCAGACGAAATTGCCTCTGTGTAGAGTTGGGGTCCCTAAGCTCCTCCCTAGCAAGGACTATTGGGTTTGGACCAGGAGCAGAAAGTGGGAGAGGTCTCCAAACTGATCTGTGGTCGGCCAACAATCAATCTTCGAGAGATCCCGACGCTTCAATGGACAGAGCTACACGGGAGCTGATGAAGGCGTCACGCAGAGCGCTGTCTGCTGCAACACACCATGTTTATCTCTGTCACAGCGCGCTGGGTTAAAGATTACAGGCTGGATATATAACTGGGCTTACGGCAGACGTGCCTTCGACTGCTGGGCGTCTCCACCAGCTAGTGTTTCGCTTTGTAAAATGTGGCGCTGAATGCAAAGCACATTCGATTGGCTGGGGAACGTGGGCCTTTGGCAGACAGGAAGCCATGATGTATTGTTATCAGACCGAACCTTTGACACGGCCGTTAACGACTAATTACGCCGCAGTCGTCATTTGAAACACGCACCACAACGGACTGACCATCTGCCCGTTACCTTCCACCCCGTCACTGACTGCAGCTTCTGCTATTTATCTGCTATATTTGAATGCTTGGTTTAATGTCAGTATTGCTAATAAGCATCAGCCAAAATCCAATATTACTCTTTGTTTCAGGATTTGCAACAAACTCTCAGTTTCCAATTGCCTTTTTTGACCTTATGCTTTGAAGTTTCATTCGCTGAAGATTCCAACTATACATTAATGCAACTGCTTTTCCTTCAAACCTTCAAATTACATTCTTTACCATCACCATTCGTCCACCAAAACATCCGACGTTGCAGCAAAGCGTTCAGTTTGTGTGACTAGTGCTACATACATTGTAGGCAAACGTGCACACAAAATGTGTTTTATTGCTTTTAACAACTACACTCTTTCTCTAAATCCACGTCAGTGGTTTTCTTGCGTGAACCTAACCAAACCCAGGACTCAGGAATTGGCCTTGGGTCTTTGGCTTGACAGTCCAGAGTTCCTGTTGAGTGGCGTGAAGTGGTCAGGAAGTATTAGCCAATGTTTGATTGGGGTTGGGGGGTATGTCTCTGCTTTGGGGACATTTCTGCACTGGAGCGTAGTATAACCGGAATTATGCACCCTAGACCTGTTTAATGTTTAACGGCCCTTTCACCATATTACTTTTGCATTTAAAGACTCTCCCACTCAGCAATAAGTAACTCGGTATCAGCCATGGTGGAAGGGTTGTACATGTCAAGTAGATGTTTTTTGTGTATTTAACTTTAATTTTTACCCTGGAACACACACAATACAAACAGATATTTAACATTTCTTTCTGATCTGTGACTGTGTGTAAATCAAACGCTAATGACTCACAAAATGAGAACTATGGTGTTACACAGGGAACCGGTGACTAATAGAGTCACTTCTATGACAGAGTTCTCAAAGGTCTTTATCCCGTCTCGAGGGCTTCTCCAACAAAAACGACAAATTTGGCCTTTTAAAGGTTTAATTTCTAATTTACTGTCAAACTTACGGTAGTACAAAAGGCCGACTGCGTCGCAAAAGCTTATTCAGATTCAACAGTTCAGTCGCCTCGGTGAGTTAAGGACGAGGCAAACATGAAAATCCATATTAAATCACACATAACAAGGAAAAGCTTCAGGGTCAGTGCTTGCATCATGTTTGCGGCTTCGTTACGTGAAAAAGTTTGTGCAACGCTGTCATTTTGGTGTTAACTGAAAACGTAGTGCACAGCTGGGGGACAGAGTCTAAGTGGTTCGCTGTAGGATGTCAGCTTTGCTCCAGGAGAGTCGGGTGACACGGAAATGATGATGATGGTACAGACAGCTGTGGAGCTCCAGAAGACGGACTGATTAGACTGTGCTGATATTAAAAATACAGCTTGCCCTTACATGTACGTGGTAAATGTGCATAATCCACGCCTAAATTATGCTTCACAAACACTGTAAAGGGTAAAGAGGGCAGCGCGTGCTGAACAGAATAAGCCACGGATAAATGCACTTGTTAGGTATGTCATAAACGCCAGCTTGGCTACATTTATGGCTTCATTTACGGCAATTTATTAAATATAAAAAAAGATTTCCTCATCAAGTATAACAGAAGGACTTGTAATTACGAAAAAAAAAATAATAAATGACACGTCCTTTGTGGGCTTGTGAAACGCTGTGAGAGAGATTGCTCAGTTGCTTTGTGTTAACGTCCTCTTGGTTTCTGTCACCTTCTAATTGGTTTAAAGTGCTGATGGTTGCTGGTTACATCCAGTTTCTCGCAGTCAGTGGTTGTTAAAATGCCTTCTGTCATTTCTTCTAACTTACTGCACAGAGCCCTCAGACGTACAGACGACTCATTTTCTCTTCTACTTGTCCGATTAGTTTAACCACTTATAGGTCTGTAACGTGATTCAATCAAAACTGCTTTCGCCCTTTCAAAATAAAGCGCTCATAATCCATACGCAGTGGCGCAAAAATAAACAAATGATCCTTGCTGTAAACTATAAATAAACGCCT
Organism: Channa striata; assembly: GCA_033026295.1. NCBI lineage: Eukaryota > Metazoa > Chordata > Actinopteri > Anabantiformes > Channidae > Channa > Channa striata. The sequence goes on from CM065182.1 coordinate 4,944,007, forward strand.
GACACATTTGCATCTGTGACTATTTTTTTTCCCCTCCGTTTGCTTCTAAAGCCAGCAGAGGTTAAAGGATCTTCACTTTGAAGTGGCTCTACACTTTCTGCAGCCAGGACCTCATTATCCCCACCTATAACAGCCAGACACACAGAGGAGTGAAGTGAGGACATTTTTAAATCCTTCAGATCCTCGACCACGGTGTCCAAGCCTATTAGATCACCATGACACATGGAAATGAGGTCATGTATTCTCTGTGGGGCAATCCTTATCCATATTTCTGGGATTTCTCCTCAGAGGTAGTGCGAGACAGAAACAGCGAGAGAGAGAGAGAGAGAGACAGAGAGGGATGGAAAATAACTCCCAGAGAGGATCATTAAAATGTGAAAAACCCTGACCAACTGGTCCTTTCAGCAGCCTCGGTCGTGTCAAACGCTCTGAATATATGGATCTGAGAGGAGCTCGTTGATCCTTTCAAACAGATGATAAATCTAAAACTTTGTTTGGCACTCGCTCCGTCATTGTGCTACAAACAGCCTTTGAATGTCATGCGTTTCCATGAATAAAACATATTAGCAGGGCCGTCAAACCGGCTGCTGTCGCGTTCGACTTTGATGATGAAAACAGAGCTCTGTGCCTTAAGCATGCTCATAACACGGCGCCGGCTCCGCGGTGACATTTATTAACTGAAGACCGAGTTATACCATCAGCCTTTTTACGCTAATATAGCAGGATTATACGTGTAAATGCCGAGGATTTTTTCATCAGCATTTTTTAAAAATTTGTTCTCAAGCCATCAGTAAAATGGAAGATTTCTAAAAATCTACTGGTGGATATAGAAGTTGTTCATCTGGGTTTGATAGCTGTGTTAACGTAGTGCAACAAAGACTTTTCTGTAGAATTCTTCTATGCATTGCAAATCACAATAATTGGATTGAAAGCGATGTGGACTCACTCCTTTAGATCATTGTCACTGATGCCTCCTAAACATATAAATATGACGCATCGTGGCATCTGGGTCTGTCCCTGCTGTACTGCAATAACTAATTGTCATTCTTTCGTGGATATGTGGCACGGGTCAGGCTGGGTTTCTGTTTTGAGAAATTTGTGCTGCAGGGAAATACAAAAACACACAGATGCACATAAAACATACATATGGTGCGAAAAACAAGATACGGATATGCATAAAACACGCATGTGGTGCACACAAGACAAACATACATATAAGCATACTCATGTGAGCGTTGACCTGCAGAGGGATGATCAAACGTTTGAGGCGTACAGTGCATCCTCCCCGAGGACACACTCGGGAAACAACACGTGAGGTATCAGACAAAATATTGTTAGCCTGCCTGATGATAGCTCGCTCAGACAGGCTCGTGGTCTTTTACACGCTCAGGAATTACGGTATATGATCATTTATTCATGACATCACTTGGTCCCATGTACAGAACATACACTGACATTTGCTGTTGTGAAGTGACTAAAAGAATGACCCACATCCTCTACACGTATCCATGTATCTACTTTGCATATTTTTACAATAAAATGGTTGTCAAAGTCCTTGTTAGTGTAGTGCTGTAACTCTAAAGATGAAAAAGAGCGAAGGTCATCATCAGTGGAAAAGTAATCGTGAATCAGTGCTTTATGTTTTTTCAGCATTTAAGTGCCTTGAGAATTCATCTACCCAGTAAATTAGGAATAGTTTGTAGCTAACAGGTGTAGATCCCACTCGCACGATTGGTTCTTTTTTAGACCCTCCGTAAAATAAGTCTCTGTATTCTTAAAATACTGATGATCTTTAAGTGCCTCCACAACAATAATAAGCCACAGTCTGTTCATTTAATAAAAAGTCCCCAAGGTCATATTTCACTGAGTGCACTATTTTACAATTTTAGCATTTTACTCCTCGTCAACGCCCCGACCACCTTCTGCGACGGTGCTTGTGCGGGGAAAATAAAAGCCTTGAAGCTGCCCCCACATTTAATACTCTACAAACAACTTTTTTTATGGCTCCTTTATGCCTCCGGAGTAGTAGACCTGCTTCAGGAGTGATTGAAAAGGCTATAAATGTTAAGAGGGCAGTGAGAGCAGGGAGGTCTCCTCTGCGAGAGGCGCACGGACTGAGCCTGTGCCGTGTCCAGCTAGTCCACGCTTCATTAAATTCACCAGAATCTGTGGCCATTTATTCTTTAATTAAAGCCAAAGAGGATTGCCCTTTTCCTGCATAAAAAGCTTTTGATTAGGCACCCCTCATATTTAATTCACGCCAGTGTCAATAGATACTTTGCACGGTCGTAAAATATTGACAAGGTCCCTCAAGGAAATGATCCCGAGCATGTGCTCTCAAAAAGATCAAAAATAAAATGAAATAGCATGCATCCAGGGGCAGCGGTGGATCTTCTTGATCCTCTTATCTCGTGCCGCTACGCGACAACGAGCACACTGCACCGACAGAGCGTGACCAGGACGGACGTGAAAGGGACAGACGCTCGCAACACAGCGATCATACGTGCACGTGCAAACACACACGTGCAAGTGTGAGGTGACGCTGACAAAAGCCACAGGATATCAGACAACATGGATTTTCTCCTAATGCAGCTGCTCATCCGGCTCGAATCCGAGGCAAATTCAAGTGCATGAAAGTAGGGTGGTCTCAAATTGTCGTTGAAGAAAATATGATACCATAAATCATAAAACAAATCAACGTATGCATTGTGACTTCAAAAAAGTGCAGCTGAGTAGATACTGTAGGTGCAGAGGAGAACTTACTAGCTTACGTTCAATCAATCTTTATTAAAGGAGCTAATGTATTTTTTCTGTATTCAGAACCTGCATCATGGTTTGAAGCAGGTTCGCTGTCTCTGGACCTGGACTACTTGCCATTACTGTATGAAGAAGAAAACGACTTTTCAAGTTCATCAAGGTCAGAGCGGCCGCCTGGGGCCCAGGAGAAGCAGGACAAAGACCCTGAACACGGTAGTAAAGCTACTACAGAATGGCTTCAAAGACACAAAATCCACCTTTTGGATTGGCCCAGATCTCAACGCAATAGAGAGGGTTGGAAATGACCTCAATTAAACCGTTCACACCGACGTCCTGAAAACATGGCTGAAGGAGTTCTAAAGAAGAAGGGCTGAGGCTACAGGAAGTGCTTGTTTTAGCTTATTGTTGCCAAAGACGCTTCAACCAGATTGTAAAAGACTGTTGCTATTATTTTTTTCTATTATAACTTTGTCTATTGGGTGTGTTCAATAAGGACATAAGAAAAATAGCATGTACTCAGTTTTTACAAGATTTTAGTAGAGAACGTCCTGATCAAACTCACCCTGGTAAAGGAACCCGACATGACAAGCTTGATGTGTTTTAATCAGCAGAATGAACATTATTTTAAACTGAAACTGACTGTGTTGCATCACACAAGTGGAACTTTTTTTTTTTTATTCATGAGGTGGTAAAAGAAATGACTCACTTATTACAGCTAAGTAATTTCACCAGTGCTGTTTTATCCGTCCGACCTTATGTAATCCCCAGGGTTGATTAATTCAAAAGATAGCTCTTTGGCGAGAGCCAATCTCGCCAGGCTCCATTCTTTTCACAGAAACAAACTAATCTGAAAGCTCGCTTCTCAGAAATCTCCTCTAAATCCATATGTGAAATTGTTTTCACTCCTGTCCATTTAAAAGTGGCAGCTCGCGAGTACGATTTTCGGAGGACAGATTATACCTGCCTCAACCAATAACTCGATTGAGATGTTAATGGAAGGAGGTGGGGGAAGGTCAACTGGCACATTTGAACCGGAAGTGACAAGTGTGAGCGATTCATCTCGTCATGTCTCCTTGTTTGGTCCGACCCTTCTCTGGGTCCTAACTGCCGATTTCAGGAAAGGCCACGAGCTCACCACGGCGGAAACCGGGCTTTTGAAAGGTCACAGTGAAGGTCAGCAGGGCTTTTATAAAACAGCTGAATTTCAGTCGCTGCTGCTGAAACTGAATGTCGTGGGCATATTTATCGGCTGTGCACTCCTACACATAATGGAGAATTTATGAAAGCTATTTCCACCTGTGTGAATAGAAATGATATTGACCTCACTGTAATCTATCCATAGGGGACAGCAGTGGGGTAGGTGGGGGGGTTCTCAGTGTGTGTGTGAAAGTGGCAGATGGAGGTGGGGGTTTAGCTCACATACATGTCACATATATGGACACCTGGGATTTTATGAAAAGCTGAGTTACACGGCTGATGCATTATTCCGAGTTAAGTGCAATTTCAAAAGTGGAAGATTTTTGTAGAACGTTCGACCTGTAGATCCCCACAGACACAAATATGTTAGATCAACTATCCTGTTCTATATTTTTATCTCCTCTATTTTCTTTCCTCTATTTTTGTGAGTATTATTATTCACTCTGCATTTACCCATTTCAATCTAACTAATGGTTCCTGTTTTAATCTTTTAAAAACTATAGAGAATTTTGTCTTTAGTTACTGTGGTGAATTAAAATTAACTTTAACTCAAATATCCCTGTTTCCTCGTATAAAAGCAGCCAATAAAATTACATATCCAAGAAAACGTTATGGCCTAATTCGATATTGTCTGCAGATGATTATTAGACACACGTGCACAATGTAATACAATGCAAAACATTACAACCATCTCTTGACATAATCCACTCCAGCACAACTGCACCACCCACTATGACCTCAGTAATAAACAGAGAATTGATCCTAATATATAAATTACATTACCAAACACCTTCAAACAATTTATGGTTTTAATCTGTCAGCATATGCACCACACCGATCCACTTTGGGCCAAAGTCGTCTTACATATTTTACACTGTGCACAGACGGAACAGCGTCTGATCCCGAGCTCATGGAGGCTGGGGTTATTCTGTCTGACCCAGCCTTGTAGAGTCCGCTGATTGTTCCGGCGGCTTTAAATCAGCGTGGCATCGGCCCCCGGGAGGTGACACACGCAGTCTTCCTCAAAGGCCACAAACAGGTGAGGATACTTTATTTGGCTCCGGCCAGAGGGTGTCTGCCCGCCGACATGCAAGCGGCCACGTAAGAGCCGACTCCTGCACGTCGACGCGCGCTGCCTGGCCTCGTTCTGTCTCGCGGCATGTGCACGCAAAAACCAAACACACCTGGAAATGAGTCAGGGCTGAAGAAGAGCAAGAGGTGGATGAGAAGGACGAACTTTCCCTCAGGTGTCTCACTGGCACAGCAGCAAACGGGCAGCTCAGAACAGTAGACTTGCTCCCCTCACATTAAATCTCATCACAATATTTCATCCCCAAGCGCAACACATTTGTAAAACTTTGTAGTTTTGAAGAGCGATGAGTCTGAATGGGCGATAACCACTGTGCATGTTTGTTTTTATTGTGGATTATGGATTTAAATTCCGGTATAGATTGCTGACTGTACGGGGAATAGGCTCATAAAGATTGCAGAATTAAGCTAGCGGCAAATAAAATGTGTCTTTTTCTCCCCGTCGAGCAGGACGAATGAGTGAACGTGCAGGTTTATACACTCTGATTGCTGGGAAGCATTTCACTAGTGTGTGAAGAGAGAATCTCAGGCGTTCTCGTGCATGTTTTCTGAGTCGTTCAGGGATTGTTTGTTGTCATTATTTACAGTGTTAATAAAGCTTCTGTGTGTAATCCATCAGAGGATGATGGATTAGAGGAAAACACACACACACACACAGATCTGCACATCTACGCAGACGATATTGTGCAAAGCAGCAAGATAGTTTTAAATGTCAAAGCTTTTTATTGTCATAATATATCTTATACTTGCTCTTACGGCACACACACACACACACACACACACACACACACACACACACACACACACACACACACACACACACACACACACACAGGACATAATCTAGCCCTCATCTTTACCATCAGCTGTGGGAGGACGTCTTTACCAAACTGTCATTGCTGTGCAAAATAACAACAATGTGGCTCCACTGATTATGAGAAAGTCCATCCATTCATAAAAGAATTTAAAGGAAATTTTTCCCATCTTACCATATTTCCAAAGGGCATAGAATGCATCCTATACTATTTATGAGATAATTATCTACTTCATTCAGGACAATCATTTGCTTCCAGCCCAGTTAGGACATCTCAGCCCTTTAGTACCACAACCTCAGTAAGAAGTCCATTCTACATACTTTACTTTTATTATATTTACATACTTATACGTTACTTACTCTCTCCACTTTCCACTCATCCCCAACCGGTCAAGACAGATGTCCACCCACCCTGAGCCTGGTTCTGCTGGAGGTTTCTTCCCTTAAAGGGAGTTTTTCCTCTCCACTGTTGCCTATAGCTGCTCTTTGTTGACTTTTCTCTAAATGTCTGTGTAGTCTTGACTTTAATATGCAAAGTGATAAAGTTGAACTGAAGTGAATTTAATTGAAAATACATAATGCCCGTTACTCCCAGCAACAGCAGAAAATGTGCAGCCCCTGTTCTACACTTTAGTTCTCTTGTTACAGTTGGCACTGAGAACAAATGGCAATGCTGCTCAGTCCATCTGTTTACCAGTCAGTCTGTCAGTCAGTCTGTCAGTCACTCTGTCAGTCCATGCACCCATCCAGCCTCTGGTCAGACTGCGTTCAAACGTGCTGTGCTCCCCAGATGATTCATTCCTACTTATTTTTCCAACTTTCTGAGCCACTGTGACCTTGAAACTTGGCGACCTGCTCCGTACTTTTCTAGTTTAAAAACTTCATGAGATTTCTTCCAGCCCCAGCTTTAACTTAACCTGCGAACTTTGCACATAGAAAGAGCTGTGACCTTCATCAAATATGCAGAGGACATTCATTGTGAGCCTGTGACACTTTTCCTTCAGTGATATAATAATATTGTCACTTTTTTTTCAGTTGATCCTCACATTCCCCTACTGGGATTACATAAAAATAATAATTAGGATTATTAATTGTCCTGTCAATACAGAGTGCACACCAGTTTCAGTGTAGGTGATGTGAGATAAATTCTACAGACCTCATCCTGTGGAAAAATGTACTGTAAAGTTCAGCTGAAGCTCTTTTCAGGCTTGAGCAACATGGGTTTGATGAATCAAGCGGGTCTCTTCAGAACCCACAGTCTTTGTAGTGTAAAATTCCCTGTTTGGGCTTCTACAAACACTGTTTGCTTGCTGAGCTGTGGCGGAGAGACAGACCCACAAAGAGGGAATTCTGTCAAATTAGCTTTGGCTGAACTTCACCGTGCACTTTGCACGAAACAAGAACTATAGATTTTGCAGCCCATTACACTGAAATTGCTTTAAAGAGGAATCTCTTAACGTTCAATATGGAACAGAGAAATATTACAAAAGTGGTTTAAAAAAAACTAATGCTGGGTTTAAGTAAATTGCGGCTTTTATTCAAGGGTGAATTGAACTTGCATTCATTTGGTTTAATGGAAGAAAACTGAATCCCCTCGAGATTTTTAGGGTTGGCTGAGAGCAGAACATCCAGCAACTGCACCACAACATTTAAACCAGCAGGTGGTTGTAACGATTTGGCTTATTGGGGTAAATGCGATTAATATTGCTCCATGCGATTAACAAGGCGTCATTAATTACAGAGAAATGTTTATGTATCTAGGTTTCAGTGAGCTGGCAAAAGTCACACAGCTCCACACAGGCACGTATGAGTACACAACACACACACACACACACACACACACACACACACACACAATCTTGGCCGAGTCAGTGGAATTGCTGATTTCGCACACTTGCCAGAATCTGATCAATGCCCCCTACAACTAATGGAAATAGGCTCTTGATAAGAATCTAATGGATCCTCACTTAAGCAATTCATACTTAAACATGCTATTAAATGCTCTTCCTGTAAGAGCAACACTTTACGAGGACGCAGCACATACTGTGGATCCCTGCAGCTCCACAGCCCCCTCCTCACGTCAGTATAACGAGGGATCAAATCTAAATTCCCAACCATATGATCCAAATTCAAAAACAAAATTGTTATAATGGCAACAATAATGTTAATGCTTGATAAGACAGAGTTGTTTATCAGCTACTAGTGTTTTAATCAGGTCTAACTTTGAGTAAATAATTATTATTGGGGTCAAAACGCTATCGAATGCTAGTCTGGTAAACAACCACTGAATCAATTGCACTAAGCAGGTGGAACTTGGGTCAATCTTTAAACCACTGGGAACAAGTTTGACGTGACGCAGCATCTCCCCAAACTCCCGAACAACTTTTTAATCCGTGTAGTTTTGATTTAAGCATTTAAAGTCCAAATAGAGCATGACTGTGTAACTGCGTGTTCAATTTCTCACTTTGAATTTATTTCAAAAATACTCCTCTGAGTCAGGAATGAAGCCCGCTGCCTATAGAGTTTAAGGGGCACTCAATTTCCTGAAATCATTGCAGCATGCAGGCTCACAATATACGAGGTGATTGAGACATTTATACGTACTCCGCTGTGAAATTGTATGATCTGTAACAAGCACAAACAGCAATATGCTGTGTACATATCTCGTCTCTCCGAAAAGCGTGTCTTGTTATCTACAAAGTCTTGGGGAGGATGAAACCTCATTAAAGGGACAAGAGTTGCAGCAGACAGCACAGAGCAGCTTTTTAAAGCCCGTCTTTGAAGTTCAAGTTGAAGTGCAGAGTGGCAACGCACACATGTGGCCCCTCAAAAGCATTTGCATATGAGAAGAGCATAGTCTCAAACACACAAAACAAGACAGAGGAGGTTGCCGACGCAGCCAAACAACAGCTAAATAAATGCCGCTGCACCTTGGGAGCATCGAGACAGACGCAACACCTGAAGACAAAAAGAAAAAGTAAAGGTGGGAAGGAGATCAGGAAAGGATGTACGCGAGGCGATAAAGGAGGGCGACGTCCTCGAACAGACAACTTGCTTTTAAAACCCTCGCATCTTCCTTGTCCCTGCGGACGTTTCATCAATCCACCCACCCAACCAACCGATGCAACAACAACACTGTGCTGCTCATTAACGGCTCGTATGTGCGTTTGTGGCACGCTGCACTTTAGAGCCTCGTCTGATTTCCTTCGCCATCACAGAGAGAGCAAACAAGAAGCTTGGGTAACAGGTGATGACCGTAAACTGCCGAAACAGCAGGCGTCAAATGATCCGTAGCGTGAAAATGGCTGCAGTGGGATGTCAGAAGAAGAAGAAGAAGAAAGTTAAAAAAAAAAAAAAAAAGATAAAATACTAGAGACAGACTTTGAGATATGCCCAGCTGGACTTACCAGGATGCTTCATTGACATTGAGAGGATAAACAGCACCCCCTGCTGGTGACTGTTCTGGCCAGGTGCTGGGGAAGCTCTTACAGGCCATTGGAGACAGCTTGGAGCACAGTTGGCAGGAACAAATATGCTGCCACGCCGCCCAGGACGGCCAGTCACACTTGAAGAGAATGACAACTTCATTTGTCACCTGGCGAGAAAGAGTAATGGCCGTCTCTCCTCGCCTTTGACATCGTCAGCCTGAGGTGACCTGGGGAGAGGAAACAGCAAAAAAAAAAAAAAAAAAAAAAAAAAAGTTAACAGGTGAATGGAAATGTAACGTAGTTTAAAGTCAAACTGATTAACAAAAACTGAAGTTGACTTTACAAGAGAATCCACCACTGGGGACGTGGGGGGATCGTTCCCCTTTCAGCTCAGTCCCGTCAGAAAGTCAAACGATGACATATATTCAAGCCAAATGATACACATTTACAAAAGACACGCAAGGGCAGATCTGCTTTATCACGCAGAACAATTTGTCTGGTGTGTGCAGATTGTGGCGATTAAGTCCCGTGCGTTTGAAACACACGGCGATTAAAGATCGGTTACACAGGCAAGGACGTTCCCCACGCACATCCCTGACGTAAGTGCACTCAAGTCATCAAACAAGCGTATCTAGCAGAAGGCATCTGTTTTTATTAGGTCACGGCATGTCGCTGTCGCTACATCGTCTCTTTCCCATAATGCTGATATCTGTATGCAACACAAAGCATTTCCAGATGATAATCTGCTTAAAAAACATCCACTTAACAAGCATATCTGGAGCAAGAGATTTAATACGATTCTCCAACCTTTGATTTGTAAATAATTAGAACCCCTCATCTTCATAATTTCTCATGCAAATCGCCACAACACTGGGAGAGAAATCAGACTGTGTGTGCACACGCATGTGTGTGTTCAACATGCCACAGTAAGATCCTGCCGGGTGTGTAAATTAGTTTTAGGTGTCTTACAGAATATTGTCTATACCTGTGACAGACACGCTTTGGGAATATGGTTTTAGCTAATTGGCTGTTTAGAAAAGATGAAGATGAAAGAAGAAGGGAAGCGAAATCTGATGACATGGGGATTCACTGAAGGAAATGAAGCCTTAAGCTGCATGCTTGCAGTGTAGACAAAATAGATTTCCTGTCAGAAACTATCTACTGCTTACCTCCATTAGGGTTTTCTCATGCAGTATATATGGAAGGGATTACACTTTCCTCCTTTAGCAGGTCTGAGTTTGAGAGGTATGTTTAGATGAAATTTTACAGATAAGTTGTGACTACATAAATCATCTGATGGAAACATTTGCTGGGGAGTTCCACTGGGGCCTATTCTGGGTCCACTTTTGTTGGTCCACCTGCTCCTTTTAGAACATACACAACTTTGCCTTTTACTGTAACTGTTACGCTGATGTTGTAAGCTCAGTTGTTGTCACCAAGTTCCATTCAAAGTTGAACTGCAACAAAATCTAACTTCTTGTCTTTGTACCCAATGAGGTCTGTCAACTTAGTGCCATGTTTGCTCATCTTTGGCTCTTTGGCTCCCGTTCTTTGAACTAGGAAACTGTAAATGAGGTAAAACTTCAGGTGCGTTCTTGAATAACTTCCCCAACCTTTGTCAGTTCCAGTCTTCCCTGTGCCTAAGTTGACCAATCAGTAGCCAGAAAGAGTGATCATGAGCAGTTCTCTGAACAGGTTAGGCAAACAGCAAATTACTCTTACACACAGTTGATAAAACAAAATGTGTTACCCCTTGTTTCAGTTAGAGTACTGTGTCTAGTACTAGATCCAGCATTTTGGATAATTTTGTAAAATATTAAGCAATTACGTTTTTGTTGATTTAAGTTTATGTTGGGAAATACATCATTATTAGTAATCTGTGCATTTTTCTTAATAACCAATTAATTTTACTCATGATACACAGTTATTAAAACATACATTTTGCCCACAATAATCACAAAATGACTTTGGCCTGGTTCCAGCAAATCATCACAAATTTGCACCACACTGACATGCACTTGTTTAACCCAAGACAAACTAGCACGCTTGCAGTTAATTAAAGAGCAACTGTTTGAATAACTAAATGAATCCAGGGTGTCTGCCTGCACCGACCTCCTGCTAAATTGAAGATCTGGGCCTTTAATCAATTACTATAAAGTCCAGAATTCTCTAATATTTCATAGGTGACCCTCGTTTTTTAAAAACAATCACTCCAGCTTAAAAACTTGCAAATTCACAGTTTGTGCAAGATGCACGATTCCACACGGCAACATATTCAATCTTTACCTGACCAAAAATCAAAGGTTTTAAAAATATTAGACAATAACTTTTTAGCCATGTGTTTTCTGCTATTGTCAGAAACTGGCCTATGATCCTGAATGGATAAGCTGAGCCATATCGTTTGTCTGAGTGGTTTGATACAGAGACACTTATCTTCTCAAGGATTTCCTGTCAACTCTGCATAATCCCGCACTGAGGTTTTAGATGCATTATGAACCTCATAAGCCTTCTGAGAGATAATCTGTCCGGTTGTCAGGTAAAGGCAAAAATAAATAGCGTGATGATGATGAACCTGCATATAATTTAACAAACACAGAACAGTGTTTAGAACATTCACATCTAGCAATGTCAAACAACTACTGGACATATTTTGGGCCTTATTTCATCTGCCAACTCATGCCACAGAAGCTGTGCAATTGCAGCAGCAGTTTGGCTCTAATAAAGGAAATATTAATCTGTCAGCCTGGTCCAGACTGCAGCATTGCAAAAACACAGGATGAAGTGCCATTTAATTTTGATCTTCATTGTCCCAGATGATGAATCCCACTAATGCTGCTGATCCTGTGGGTGTTGTCCAACCATGAGGCTGATAGTTTTCTCCAAGATGAGTCCCACTGAAGAAAAGGATGCCATGTTTATCCTTAATGCGTTTTAATTTTTATTAAAACTGTGGCCCTCAACAGGAAGCTTTGGACAAGCAGCGCTATGACAAAGTTACTGTGTCCTCACATCTCACCAGGTGGTTTTGCCCGAGCTTCACTCATCTGAAAAACATGCATGGAGGTCCCTCTTATGAATTTTGATGTTTGCTCTTTCGTACAGGTTTCTCCAGTTAATTCTGAATTTAAGTTTTTAATAAAGTAATGCTAAGCCAAAAGCTAAAAGATGGTTCTGAGCGTGAACCATCGATTCTGGGGATGAGTTTGAGATCAACAAACAAAGTCGCCATAAAGTATGTACTCGTGTGTAGACACAAGTATAAAGCTTTATTAAATGCTTCCAGAGATTTTTAAATTAATATTACTTGTGCAGTTATCAGTCTTTTGATGCATAGACTGACATCACCGCCTCCACCGTTTGAAGCATGCGACTCTGCTTTCATAGCACTTCACAACGGGGCTTCACATTTTCCACATTCGCACACAGATGATAGTTGTGACCAGCCGGGAGCCACTTGAGGTTTTGCTCTAAAGGATCTCGAAATATCGGTTCCCAGAAAGGGCAGAGTGGATTAAAAATGAATGGAACCTGTTGAGTAGATCGGCGCTAATTATCAATGGCGCTTGAAATATAATCTTTAAATATACATCTTTTTTTAACCTGCTGCGCTTTCGTTTCAGTGAGTATTCGCATATTAAAGGCCTATCATGAACAGGGCCCAGAGCCAAAAGTGTGTGCACGCGCTTTTATGATATTTTACAGTTTTAGAATTTAAAACTAGCCATTTAGTTTGTTAGTCTTGTTTTCGGGTCACAAATTGGCCGCTGTGATCAAAAATCTGTTTAGGATAAATCCTTTGGTTGTATGTAGAATAATGTCAGCGGCTTCTCTGCAGAGATGCAGCGTATAATCTCTTTTTAAACACCGTGTTTTCAATGAATTTTTAAACATCAGCAGAATGGATGACATCTCTGTTTCTCTGACAGTCCAAGTGGAAATAAACTCAAAAACAGCAGAGACAAAAGCAGCAGTGATGAATGGCGGCTCGGATTTCCGACACTGAATGAAACCTGCTTTGCAGCTCAAGGACTTACATCTGCATTTGGCGACTGATAAACCTTCTACAAACAGACGGCGGTGATGCAAAATTCATTCGCTTACTTCAACCTTTTCAAAGCATCTGTGTCTTTTAAACACGTTCATGCTTTTTTGTGTGTGTGTGTTGAACAGGCTTTGTAGCCTACTCATCACGTCTGGGTACATTCATTAAAAATGCCATTTGGTTGAGACCTCAGACGACACAGCTCTGCAACGATTACATCATTACCAGCCCACTGACAATCACAGGTCATGAATAATCATTTGTGCCATTTGATCACAGCGTAACAGTTCTGATCTTTATCTTTTTCTTTTTCGGGGGGGGGGGGTTATAATGACTGACTTTGCTATTCTACCTTCTCTTCATTTGTACAACAACTACAGCTGAAGGAACACACCAGCTGTGGTGTCTGTCTGTCGGTCTGTCTGACTGTCAGGCCCTGCTTTGGACGGCGTTTGTGCAGAACCGGAGCGATACGTTCAGCCACGTTCAGCCACGTGGCTCGTGTGTCAGCATGCATGAGCGCTGCTGGTCCCACGTATAAAACACCATTTTAAAGCTCCCCAATCAGACAGTAATGAATGGGGCAATTAGCAGCGATTATTAAGTGCTTTGTGAGGCTTCACTTTGCCCATTTATCACACGCGCACATTTATTTTAGCAGATTTATCAACCCCCCCCCGAGCCATTTGACGAGTACAGGCACATACATATAGAGAATATACACAAACATATTTCATATGCTCCACACTGCACAGAGTGAAGGATGATTGTGCTGTAAGTGGTTCTTGTCTTATGTGACTGGGACTGACGACATCGTGCTTGACTTCCATCACTTGAACATAAGAAAAAGAATTAAATCTCAGGAAAGAATCCACAAGTCGTGGTAAACAACACGACATGACACAAAAACAATTCCTTAGCCCATTTCCTCTGCCAAATGAGCCTTGGTGAATGGAAAGTATACGGTGTCGCACCGTCCAACAAATATATATTGATTCAGTCATACCTTCCTTGTCCACTGCATCCACGGCCCATTACGCTACTCAAACACTCTATGAAGGCTTCATTACGTCCCCCAAGCCATTGTATAATTCATGTTGACTGTTTGCTTTTTGCAGACCCAGTGAGTGTCAAGGTTGTTTTCATCCGAGCCGTGACCTAGAGGGGGACGACTGTCCCGCGGGACGGACGGGTGTTTGTTTTGGAGCTCCTGTTGTATTTGATCGGGACGGGAGGTGGAGCAGAGATAACGGGTTGACTGGACACATTCACTGAATGACTGATTATCGTCCCGCCGCTGCATCTGGCCTCTTAATGCAGCAACGCTTCTCCGTCTTCACAATCAATGGGCTCGTTTCATAATCTGATTTGTAATCAGCCTTGGTGACCAACCGAGGGGAAAAAGGCTTTAGGGAGGAGGATTTTGAGTTTGATGTAACTGGTGTGAATCGGGATTAGGGTCAAACAGAGGTGATAACGACACAAGGTTGGAAATCTATCGCGCACTGTTGTCTGGCAAAGGCACGTCAGACTAATCACTCTCGAAACGGTCCGTCATCGGAGCGAATGCAATATCCTGCACGACGCATTGATTCCAGTTAAAGCCCTTCAAAAGCTCCCAACAGACACTTTCCTATTTAAAATGTCAACGTGTCCCCCGCATTAGCACTGCTCATGAAAGAAGTCAATACTGGATGTCACAAAGTTCTGATCTTTTCTACCTGACACTGAGTGTGATGGAGAGCCAAACGATGGAGAAGCCTGTGTGTCGATTTGCCTCGATTTTGTAGCAAAAAAAAATATATATATATATATATATATGTAGGGAGAAAGGTGAGCACAGGAGTCCATGAGGGTATGGGATAACTTTTATTTCTTTATCATCTCAGTGATTTCTCATTTTTCGTGAGCCAGGATGAATGCTCTGCAAGGGAGTTAAATGATTTAACACCGTTCATCCTTAATGATAATGATAATGTGTTGGACCTAACTGGAGACTAATACAGCAAGTGAGTATCTGCAGTATCTCTTTTAAACTGAAATAAAGTGGGTATTTTTTCAGTTGACTTTTATGTGAACTTATCAGAAATATACTAAACAAAAGTCTACTAAAACATTCTTTGCTTATGCGAGCCGGTTCTCGGTCCTGAGGAGTGGTAAAAAACGTTGCTTTGCACAGTCGCTTTGCACAGTCGCTTTGCACAGTCGCTTTGCACAGTCGCTTTGCACAGTCGCTTTGCACAGTCGCTTTGCACAGTCGCTTTGCACAGTCGCTTTGCACAGTCGCTTTGCCCTACAAGCAGATGCATAAGGAAACTGTTCAGTATTTGAAGCCTAAATCAGTGACGTAAAATATCAAGAGTTTCAAGGGAAAGTACAACAAGACGCAGGACTTTGGCACTGGAGACCAGAGATGTTTGTTCTTCATTGGTGGTTGATTCACAGCGTGGCGCATGTGGTTCCTACGTTTAGGAAGCACATGTGTGCTGTTGTCACTGTTTGTCTCATTTTGTGTTTGTTTAATTCATCTTTTAATTTTTATTTAAATCAAACAGTTGTTGTTTTTGTGCATATGAAGTTGTTTTACTGGCGTCAAAAGGTGACGCATCAAACACTGAAACAAGTGCACTTGAGGCATCAACACCGGACGCCGTGGTTCTGCAGCGTCAAACAGTGGCACACCTGGAGGGTCAAAGGTCAGTGTTTGCCAAGCACTGACCATCACGATCATCCAGCGTGGTTCGCACTAGTCAGAACGCCATCGGTTTATTTGACCTGCTGAACTGGTTTCAACCCATCGGAGAGTGAGGCCACTCTGATTGGCTGTTCAGTTTAGCAAATCAGTCCATGAAAACAGACCATTGTATTTAGACAGCTAGTTTATTTGACCTGATGAATCTCATCTGGTGCTTCCTGTTTTCTGTATGAGCCTCTTTAAGCTGTTGTCAAACATTTGTTTCCTGGCTGGTTCTCTTTACCATTTGCTTTTCATTTTGCTGTGAACTTTAGTTATTTAAACAGTTATTTGTGTTGCAAATTGACTATTTGTCACAGATTTTGTGTCCCCTGGTCTTCAGCCATTTTAAAGAGAGTAAGCAGCAGGAAAGACAGGAAGCCGCCGTCAATGTGCGTCTGCTGGTTAGACATCCTGCACATGGAATATGAAAAAATGTCAAAAAATGAAATCGAACTACTTAAAAGTGTGTTTTGCAGTAAAAAAAAAAAATGAAATAAACATAAAACTAAACATGTTGGTGCATTAAAGGTGCATGACCTACTTTCTTCACCACATTTGCATGGTCGGAGTAAAAAAAAACAAAAACTGCAGCGTATCCTTCTCTCGACACTGGGGTCGTGCTTTCTCGATTCGCACTGCGACAAACATCTAATCAGATCAAAATATGCCAGTGTGCAGCACAAAGTGGAGAAGAGCAGGTAAAGCCCATTTCAATAAATCTGCATTACAGCCAAACAGAACTCAGGCGGGTTCGATGTCTGCGACCCAAAATGCACATGGGGGTGAACATCGGAGCAGCTGTTTAACAGCCTTCACGCTCCATTTTTAATAAGTCGAAAAAGTTCCACACTTTCTATTCAAGTCAGCAGCGGTAGATTGTCTGACATGATTAAACTTTTTATGAAGGTATGAGAACTTTCCACTTGTACTTGAGCTCGAGTCCATTTCCGATTTACATTTTCCTTGATCCACTTCAAAGGGGCTTTTACTTTGATGAGCCTTAAGGACCTAAAGTTCTTAAAGTTCACTATGATCACTCAGTTCTGACTTTTGCTTTGGTTGCTATGAAAACCTATTAATAATGCATCTCCAAGTATAATCTTTATTGCAACTGAGGAATTTGCATATATATTGGATTATCATTAGATTATCTTCATGGCAGCCATCGCGGCATCCATAATTCATGTGTGAAAAGTTTGCTGTGAATCACATGACACCTATTGATGGATATTAGCTTTGGGTGGGACAGGTAAGAATTATAGCACATTAAAAATGTATAATTAGTTTTATTAACCTGTGCATTGAAACTAAAGAAGTGTTTTAATTAAAGTACAATATTTTATATTACGCAATAAAGTGGAGGGCAAAAATCCACAGTCATTGTTCGGTGCAACAATGAATCGCAAAATTTTAATGAAAGCTTCTATATACAGAGTCAGTTTAGCCAAATCAAGTGTTATTTCTTTTCTTCCAAAGTCACAGTTTTGTGAACATCTTGGAAAAACACAAATTCATATTTTCTCTGTCTGTCATTTATTATGCAGTGAGATGAAGTAAAATGAGAAAGTCTGGGGGTAAATAAGAAAACAAACATTAAACTTGGATGTGACACCGCAAACACAGACTGGATAAGAAAAATCTCCCAAACTCTGTCAGAGCAAATAAAAAGGATCCCATCAGTGCTGGGGGCTACAGAACCTGTTTGTACTGAATTAACACAAATGTTCTGCATATGAGCATGTCAGTAATGCAAGCCCAAAGTTAAATTAAAAAAAAGAAGTTGGTTCCATGATTGTTAGAACAACCAAAATGAAGCTGACGTGTCGAAATATCATTAGATCATCAAAATAACGTTGATGGTTCTGGTGGATGCGCCTGTTTACAGTTTGTCTTCCAACCTTCTGTCTGCACGTCTGACAGATGTTCCACCAGATTTAAATGGAAAGACACTGTGGAGAAGAACCACAGCTGTAGGAACAGAACTTGTCTGAGAGGCTGAATGTGACGTGGGTTTCAGAACATGTGATACAATATTCCACATACAATGTGACTTATTATTATTATTAGGTTTACTTATTGTGATATATGCTAATATCACTTTTCAATTGATTTATTGATCAGTTTGATTTGATCTGAACCAACAGGAGTTTAACACAAGCCAACACTAATGACCAGAAGTCCGAAGATTAAAAATCCAGTTTCACTTCAGGTCGATAGAATAAAGAAACGTCAGTGTCTGATGGAAAACCTGCAGTGAGTGAACGGGATGAAGTGGCCAAAAAGGTGTCGCAGAACATCCGAATCCTGATAGATTCAAGTGTCAGTATTAACTCGCTCCGTTCAGCCCAAGTCAACCTACGAATTAAGACGTTTCCACAGGAAGAGGGTCTTTCTGCATGACCCTGAGAAGTTCTGGACTCGAGGGGCAGGCCTGGGCACCTGGTATCAGGAGACTGCACCGGTGTATGAAAAACTACATCACATCAGAGTATTAAGATGTTCACTATGAATCTTATTTCTGTTTCACCCCAGGGATCATACAGTATTATTTAATTGTATTAATGTCATCATAAGGATAAAAAACCAGATCTTTCTGCCAACCAGTAGCACACTTCCTTTACTTTTTGAGCGATGATTAAATAATTATGCTATACTATACTATAACTATATTTTTGGCTAGTTGTATTGGGTGCCTTATGTTTTGCTGTTGTACGGCTGAATAAAGTCCACAGGTTGTTCATGTCTTTCTTATGACGGAGAGAGTTTCTGTATAGAAAATAACATGCTCTTCTCCTAAATGACACATAATGCAAGTGAATGCAAGATCTTATTTTGACACTTTCAGGATCTTCCTCCTCGCCACCCAACGTCCATTGTACCAGCGGTGTGACAAAACCGTCGGCAAACATCACATCCGCAGCGTGCGGCTGTGCAGTGTCAACAACGCACAGAGCTCCACTCGCCCACAATCCATCAGCCGTGACGGAGGGACATCAAATATCACAGCGGCTGCCACATTCATCACAGAAACCTGCACACGGAGACGATTCAGACTTCAGCCCACCTCCCTCACCTTCAGTCAGCCTGAAGAGTTGTTTCCCTGCATGTCCATCATTGCAATCATAATCAAATATGTACAGTAATACTCTGATTTGGGCGTCTGTGCCGGTTACAGTATCGTGCACAGGCGCACAATGATCACATCTTCCCGTGTGCGCGGCGTCTGTTCCTGCACACGACAGCAGCTGTCGTGCGTCTATTGTGTGAACTCTCTCAAATGTCAGAAGGACTGTGGCTCTGACAGCGAGCTAAGCAGCCATGGGTGGAATAAAATGGCTTTTTATTTCCACACATTTAGCCGCCGTGCTGTGTGTCTGCAGGAGAAAGTGTTGAGTGATGGTTCATGATAAAAAATTATTTTATGTTAGCATATTTGTCTCATGACTTAAAATAAAAAAACTTGCTTACACAAACAAAAACCAAAGTCCTATTTTCCCTCCTGCTGCCGCTGACCTGCTCTGACATGGGAGTCGTCCACTGAGGCATAAGGGGCTTGTTATTTTCCCAGCAGGCACCTCATTAGAGGCCCCATGACCTTTTACAACCGAATAGCCCGTTGGTTGTGCGGCGTTTTGAATACAGATATCCATTTCACTGACATTTTTACGAAAGACAGGACATTCTACCCTGTCGTGAAAAAGTGCTGCCAACACGAGCACTAGTGCAGACTTTCACCGATCAATTACGCGGCGCTGCCGGCAAGTTTGCTTTGTGTCGGTGAAATATTCCCCAGGTCACAAAACATGGTGGTTATTTTTTCTTGAAGAAGAAATTCAAGAGGATTTGGTAGACCTTGTTTTTCAGGAGACTTTTTCTTTGTGTGTGTCTATATTTTACTTAATTGGATTTAATCATCTAAGAGCAATACAACAATAAACCACTTTTTCCATTTTTTCATAAATCCAAATCACTAGAGAGACAGACAGAGTCAGTTTCTGCTTCCATGGTTTTGTTTCAAAGACTTGTTTGACATATTGAGCTGCTGTGAATTTTACTCTTTGGCTTCCTGAACCTGAACCTGACGTCGTCTTCGCTGCCTGAGTAGTTTAGAAATAAAACTGAAATGGCATCAGATCATATACTCAACTTCAACCTAACATTTACCTATGTCGATTATCATTAATTTGTTAATGTCCCCAAAGATGAAGCAGCAAAAAAAAAAAAAACACTTAATATTTTGAGGAAAATATGATTCATGCACTTACTTTAACTTAAGTAAAAATTTAATCGACTACTGATAATTTAATATTGTTTTGTTATTTGTACTTTTACTTTAGTGTAATATTTAAGTGCCACCACTATCAACACATACAAGGGTTTTGTTTTGCTGTTTATAGCTACTACACTTTATAAGGTCGTAAGGTTGATGAAATATTTGACCCATTTATGATTAACATCATAATAAAAATAATAATAATACTTATTGATAAGCTTAGATGCTTTAAAATGTCTATTCCTGTACATCCATTCTGCAGTAACTTGCCTGGTAACAGGATTTTTCTCAAACGTTAAGTTGTACAAACCACATTTCCACAAATGCAAATGTGTGAATGGAATTCTCTTTTCGTGCGACGGTTCGAGCATCGAGAGCTGCGCAGCAGTTTTCCGGTCGTGTCCGGTTCTGCTCGTGTGCCCCGTCCCTCCCCGTCCTTGATACTCTAGACCTGCTGTTTTGCATCTTGCATCTCATTAGTTCAAACACTTCACAGTCACTGCAGCAGAGGTTTGTGAACCCGCCACGGACGACTCTTATTCCAGGAAGTCAACAACTTGCACGTCTTGCTCACAGTGTTTCTCAGGATCTCTTTGTTAATCCTCTGCTCCTTTTTCGTTACAGGACAGCCTAAGTTATTAGTCTCTGTTTTTTATAGCCCATGCAGTTCTGGGTAATGAAACAGAGCACAATACGGACCCCAAGGGCTCCGTGATAAATTAATGATTGTCAGAAAATAGGTTTGATCACGTCTTTGACTTTTGGTGACAATGTGGAAGAGATTTAACATCTTGCTCGAGGGGCCTTCAGACGATTCAAGAACTATTTCCCTCATTTCGGTGACAGATGGTTCCTCGCGTTGCAGGAGCGAAGCTGCCGCCATCTTTTCTGAACTTCCACTTCCTCAAACTAAGCCGCAGTTTGACCTCACGTCTCAGTTCCCGTCTTTAATGATGCTGATGAAGATGAAAAACAAACTGAGTAACACAGTAACTGAGCCCGGCGAAACACAAGGCCCCAACAGAAAGAAAAGAGCCTCTTTAATTCGCCTGCAGTTTAAGATCTCTGCCGGGATCAGGGAAAGTCATCTAGATGGAAGGAAGATGCCCTTGGCTTTGCTGGTTGGCTGACAATAATTTATCAAGCTTTCTCTGCTTATTTCCAGAGTCCCTTGCTCAGCAATAATTTGGCTCCAAGCAATACTTTCAAGTTTTCTGAAGTTTTCTGATTGTAGACACAATTCGGGGGCTCTATTCCAATTTTACTGACACAGGTGCTCTATTAAAATATAACGGGCATATCCGCTTGTATCTTTAGTCCGTTTAAGGTTTTAGAGCATAAGATCGAAACATTTTTGATCTAAAATTTGCCGGCAAAAGGGCATAAGGGCATATGATTTAGAGCATAAGATCTGAAGATTTTTTATCCAACAACTTGAGATTATTTAGTTTATTAAATACAATTTCACTGCGTTGCTAAGTTGCGTTGATGCATTGCTCGACACTGTATCCCAACATATTCTGATTGGGGTTAAAGTGAAATCTGCCTCTGTTTGCAACAGAAACATTTTTATAACCACCACAGGATGAAAATAGATCAGTATATCCAATGGTTTATTTTCAATTTCATGCTTTTCTGGTTCCATCAAAACGTGTCAGTGGGTGATAAATCCCGTGCCTAACTACTGCAGTGTCAGCAGGATTTGCTGACTGAATCCCCCCACTGTCATTCTCATATCATAAACATATCCACGATCCTTATTTATACTCTGTGCTAATCAGGGTCCTGCCTTCAGTGTAAAATGTGACAGACGGGGAAAGGTTTATTTCCATTCACGGAGAAGAGTCGACAACAAAAGCGAGCGTGACGGCGTTGTTTGGTGAGTCACGCTGTCACCGCATACACGCATCTGCTTTGCTATTAATAGCAATCCCATATATTTTAACAGTATAACACATACTGTATGCATACGGCACAGTTCCTTGTTACAGGCTTAGAATGTCTTTGAACACGTGTTGGTGTTGGAGATTCATTTAATGCAAACAAGCTGATTCATTGCTTTCTCTCCCTTTAAATATGCATGTTTTAGGCAAAGAAGCACAACTGAGTTATTCACACCCTTGGGACATAAACAGACTTCAAAAGGAAAAGCCTGATTTACTTGGCAATTTTCAGCACAACCAGAATGAAACAGAAAACACAACGTCTGTGTTGAATTCCAAGAGAAACAATACGTTCAACTCAAAACAGCTTTTCCATATGCAGGCGGTTAATTTTGCATGCGAAACGCGGGGACCTTTAAAGCACTTTGCGGGACCAAAACAACATTGTTTGGACTGTGTGGCGACGGAGCAGATGACGGTTAATTTAGGGTCAATCAACAATCGCTTGGCTCTCGGCGGCCTGGTTTGTGAGTGCGGAGGAGTCCTCAGCTGACCGAAGCCGAAGTGTCCCTCCCTTTCTAATGGAAGAGATAAAAATGGGCCTAGACCCAAGGCCAACATTATGATGATTAGCCTGACAAGTTAAATTCCTCCCCAGAGGTTCCTAATACAACCTCAATTAAACTGTCCCGGTCCCAGGACAACCCACGGCAAGCCGGACTCTCCGGTCGTCGGTTTATTACAGCTCATCATCGCGCATCCGCGATCGTGTCTATTTTCATCTCTGGACATTTTAATTTCACACACTTTGAGTTTTTGCTGTTAAAATCCAGCCTCTGATTCATGAGATATCCAACGGATCAGTGGAGAACCTTCATTGGAAATGCATCTTACTGCTACTTTTCATTTTGAATTGTGGCCCGTTGCACAAAGTGGTTGTAGGCGACCATGAAATAGAAATAACAGTCTTATATATAGCGGAAGGGGGGGGTGGATATTTAATTTCCACAATTGCGAAAAGGCAACCCTGTAAAATACTCATCGGACGCAAATGATCAAACCAAATATTTTCCGTGAGGAAATTAAATAGCAGCTCATCTCTTTTTTTATCATCCCCTCTGCTGAATTAAATGTACGACTTTATTGTTTTATTCACTGCTGCGGCTCATTTTACACTGTGCCGTGACGTTTTAATACACCCAGTGTGAGGCTGGCACGGATGCAGATATATTTTTCTTCCTCTGGCATTTGCACTTGCAGCCCAGTGACTCCTCACACACACCTTCTCAAGTCGGAAAGCAGCGAGGAGAGTTCTAGCAAAGCCCATATGGAAAGGCGACGTAAAGAGCTCCTGCATGAATATTCAGGAACTGCAGGTGAATCCTAAAGTCACGCCGTGCATAATTCAAACCTTTAAGATTTTAGATTTATCCTTATAGGCGTGTCTATAACCAATTATGAGCCTCAGTCATGCATGTGTGTCCATGTTTCTCTGCAGTACATTATTTAAAACCAAACCACTCCGACAGCTTCACAAAGCGGAGTAAAGAGCACATTTCGGTGTTTCGCGTACAGACGTTCATGCATTAATCATCTCTTCAAGGTTTTTCTTCAAATGTGTCACTTGTCTGTGAGTTGTTGTGAAATTATCACAGTTTTATGCTAATACGCAGCAGCAGCACGATAAATCCAACAACGTGGGAGAATTCAGTTCTAAACAATGCCTCATCATGCATACGGTCGTTCTGGGCTCGGACTATTTGGGGAAATTAGAGGTTATTTGTTTACCACCGAGCGTTTCAGCACTGTAACCCCTGAATGTACGAGCTCCACGGAAAATCATTAAAACCTAATTGGTATTCTCTGCGCCGCTGCACTGCTGCACGGCGTTAAGCAGAAACACTTGTTTTTTTTAACAATTCCCAACAATGCAGCGATGGAAACGCTTTTCATATTTCTACTTATGCTGATTCTGTCACGTCCTTTTCTGAACCACCGTCGAGCTCTTGAAATCGAATAACCAGCAGTGATGAGTGTAAGACGACCATCACTCTGGAGCGGCTCTTTGCATTGTCAGACCGTGTGTGTGATGAAGTGCGGCTCTCGCTTTCTCGATTATTTGCATTCTGACCTTCCGTGTCTATAATAAGCTGTAGTGCAACCGAACGCAGCCACAGATCAGTTAACGCAGACGCCGTAATCGGCAGCGATGACGTTATTACCCTCGCTGCTGCCTCCGCTGTCTCTATCCCCATCATCCTTTCAACACCTGGTGACCCCGCAATGATGAAGCGGCTCTAAATGGGATTCAGCCGGCCTGACCCCCGGGGGCCCGCGTCTGTAATTAATCACTCCGTGTTTTGAAACACAAACAGCTTGTTAATGCCCAGAAGGGATTTAAATGCGGAAACTGTACAGTATCAACCCCTAACCATATGAAAAGAAGAAACAAAAAATAAAGTGCATATTGCAGATTAATTAATCGGTTCAGCTTTGCATTTCTGTTCAGTGGTTACAAACTCAGACTCTCCGTTCCAGCTTCTTTTTTGGCTGTTTCGGTAATAAAGAGCATGATGCTCCTTCAGACATGAGGATCACGCTCCCGGTCATTTAATGAAGTTTGCAACGAGATGTCGGAGTCAGGACCCGCGTGAGACTGACAGCTGGCACAGTTCCACATGTCAACAGCGACTTCACAGCCCACCTGCCACATTCAGCTCAGCACTCAACCAAACCCGAGTTCTGACACCAGCTGACCACTTAGCATCGAGACGTCCATTATCGCCCAGGCTTTTATTGAAATGACATTAAAAGAAATCAACAGAGTGGATTGTTTCAGTGGAGAACATAACTCATACTCCCCCTTCCCCTTAGCTGCATCTCTTCCTCTCGGCCGCAATGGATCAACGTAAAAATGCAACGTGGGTTTGACGTTGAGCGACACGAGAAACATCAGACACAAGTCGAGCCTGATGCATCAGTTTCTGTTATGATCGTTCTGCAAGTATTAATAGACAAATACCAATGTTAATATTTACTGGTGTGATGTGAGCGCAGCTTAACGGTGGCTGGCGGCGGTCACTCAAAGAGATGTCTCACAGAGGCCACACACTTCCCCTCACTCTACAAATCCATTCTTCAGCGACTGACATTATTTCTCCTAACGCCTGTCGGATCTTTTGTCTTTGATAAGTAGCACGCTCATTTTAAAAGACAGCGATCCCTCTGTGCAAAGACATTTGTCCCCTGAGTTGACAGACTTATGAACCTTGATTGTGGACATCCAGCAGACATCCACAAAAGACCTGCTCCACATCACGAGCTAAAGCTGCCCACATTTACACAAGGGGAAAGCAACCAGGTGCAAAATCCAGACAAATTCAGGCAGGCGAGCTAGACGGTAGTACATCTTTATTTTCCACTCGGTTTGGATTTCTACCGACCTTCATAAATTGATCCTTATCAGACATTTACACCGTGAACCTTTACAGGACACCAGTGGACTCATGTCAAGATGTTCAGATATTCAATCGGTGGACATCCATGACAGAGCGAGAGTTTGTCTGGATGTCCGCTGACGACCAAAATGGATCCAAAACAGATGTCCATGTCTTAAAGCAGTTCACAGCTCATAAAAATGCTTATTTGATGCTTTGTATAGATATATGCTGGACATTTAAATTAGAATTTTGGTGGATGTTCTATAAAGATGTGTCGAAGCTGGTTCAAAACGGACATTAATTTGTTAGTGTCCATTAATACACAATAACCTCTAAAGTATTTTCGTAACAAACCTGACATTCAAACCATGCTCAATATCTCTGGACATCTAAATGAAGTGTTGTCCAACTTATTTTGGGCATTTATTTACGTCTATTTAATGTTGTGGACATACGTCTGAAGTGTTGTTGTTTTCATAACCATAGGCCTCCAAGATATCCTAAGGAGACTTTCTGATATTGGTTGAGGTTATGTCAATGGACATCCAATTCAAAAGACGTCCACATATCCTACCTGTTACATACATGCACAGATCAATAGAAGACGTCCTCCATCGGACGTCCTTAATACTGAACACATTTATTGTACGTGTCAGAAATTAGACAAACTGACATACTTGCCTTACCTATCCAAATACATTCAAATATACTATAACTCAATAAAATTAACTCCTGCCTAACCACATACACCTAAAACGACTTTACAGTTCCACGATTAACGACGAGCTGTGTGTCGAGCAGGAGATGAACGTGGAGCCTGGCAGGTGAACAATAAATAAAGTTGTTTTTATTTCAATATCAGATAAGAACAAGAAAAAAAAAACACGTGAAATCAAATCAACTTCCCCGACTGTTTATGCTGCGCAATGAAACGAAAGTAATAAAGTCGTGCCCACGGGAAGGTGTCCATACATTTATTCATCTTTGAAACCGCAAAGCACAAGCCACGGATCAAAAGAGCATCTGTACGCCGGAGCCGGAGACGCAAACAACTCACATTCACAGTCCAGCCTCTTTATGCTCGGCTCACTCACTCGGAAGCATATGAGCACACAAGCGGCGCACTAACGAACACTCCGAACACTTCACAGGCCGCGTGTCCACACGACAAACAGGTCAACTGAACAAACACTAAAGGCACGTCTGTGCGAATCCACAGGACCTCGCGTTTGACCAATTATCCACATGTGTGGCCCGCGCTGAGGCGGAGACGGGCTCAGCCGTGAGGTTCTGGCAAGCGTCAACTCCTGCCTCGTGAGGCCATTGCCACCGGAGTCGAGCTTCACAGATGTCACCGCTTGTTCCGCCCTCGCGTTGGCCGACTCTCAGTGCAGCGTGTCACTGCTTTTTTAAAAATCCAGCCCCCCCCAACACACACCCACCCACCCGCAAACGTGCAGCAAAGACAACAGAAAAGCCAGTTGGCTGCACAGTCACCTGAACTCAAATGGCTTCCTCCAAACTAGTCTGGCTTTTTTGGCACAATTTCCACATAATGAAGGACCTAAGAGCCTCTGGGAAAACTAAACCAGGGCGTCCGGCGAGAGAGACCCTAATTATGCAGAGTTCAACAAAGACGTTGACTCGAACTGACGGCTCATATATGTTGTACGTATTTATGCTGCTGATTAGCTAATTTCACCATCTATATCTGAAGGTTTGCTGGACGCCCTGAGCACCAATACACATAAAAACAGCACAAATAAGTTGATTTAATGAGTCACACATGCCAACGTTCTCCAAGGTGAGCCGCAGTAAGAGCCGTGCAGCTTATATTTCAGCAAAGAGCGATGGCAGAGCAGTAATTATGCAGCAGCTTATTCATAGTCTGTAAACAGAGATCACAACGTTCAGACAGATCAGCCAACGACACGATGGGTAAAATTAACGACTGAGCAACAGTTTCCTCAACAAATGTATAGATATGTGTACACAATATCATTTATCACAATATCATTACTGTAATTTTTAATACATGTATAATCAATTCATTATGTAAACCATGATCATCTGTTAACAATCTGCAGTTACCCAACCAATCAAATAAATGACCCAAAACTACCAAGGCTAATAAGTAAAACCATTTAAAGAAAAAACAAAAAATATTATAACTACTTGATGTAATTTTAAATATTTAAAGTTTAAAGTTAAAATGAAATAACTTTGCACATTGGCAGCAACTGTGTGTAGCGCTAAAAATTACAGAATAGATAAATAGAAGCTAATATTGTAATAATTTACCAATAATGTACAAACATTTCTACACTGTGAGATTAGTGGCAAGTCTTTCATCATTTTTACAAACTTTTATAGTGGTTCTCTACCTAGACCTCACTGAGTGCTAATTATAGTCTAGATTTTTTTCTGAAATGTTAAATGTGCATAAGGGTTTATGAACTGAACTAAATTTGTGAGTTTTTTCTGTCTATGTTTGGCATTGATATTTTTGTTACAGTTTTTTGAAATCAGTTAAATGTGAAGTTTATACAGAACAAACTGTAAACCAGTATTTTTCTTTCTATGTTTCAGTGACCACAGTTGACCATTTTTGTCCATACAGAGACCATCACCTGCAAAACACTATACGTTTCCTGCTAATATACTTTGTTCAAATCAGTTAAAAACACAATCAAAACAGAATGATGGGAAAAACATTTCTGCTGTGGACAGATTGACATCTATAGAAAACCGGCCCAGGTGAGCCGCTCATTAGCAAACAGATAAGGAGATGGAACATGAAGAACATGTGACAGAACTTTCCTTTCTCAGGTTGACTTTAATAACCAGCTGGCGACAGTAGGAGAGAAAGGTCAAAGGGCAACAGTTTTGGGGGAGACCTGAACCTTTATTTACGATGCTTGTTTCTATTGTGAAGAGTTTGAAAAAGTAGTTTCACTATTGACCGATGCTATTTAGCAATCGAAATAAACTGTGATTTCACAATGACATTTCCGCTGTGGGAAACGTGCGCTTCATTTAACATGAGATGTACATGTGAGAGGCACGTACAAGAAAAAAAATGCATATACAATTGTATCATGTTTTCATGTAAATGAGATCCCTAAGCTTTTGAATTTTGCACCATATGTTTTAAAGTTTGTTTATATGGGACAGAGCAAATAATTTTACTTATTTACTTAAACTCATATCAGCCGAATTGAATTGAAACTAATTTATCCCAAGGATGATAATTTATCCCAGAAATCCTAGACTGTCAAGTGTAACATTCATTGTTGTTGTTTTCCCGTGTTATTACATGTGTAGTTAATTTAGGCTTTTAAAAATGCTAGAAATGTTGATAGCAACGCACGTCTGACAAAGATTTGGGATTAATAAACCAGATCAACACGTCAGGCACTTTGCTTTAGTTGAGTTACAAGCACTTTATATCTCTCCCTCAGGGGCAGATCATTTACCTCCTGATGCCGCCACAGGCCATCGAGGCCATTTATGCCAAAAATGATCAATTTCTCTTTTCCAACTTTTGATTTTATTCTATTTTGTTTATTTTATCAAAAACAATGTTCACAATCATCATTGTATTGTCTCATTTTACCCATTGTTCCAACTTCTCTGAAAAGTGAATGAAATAAAAATGGTAGAAATATTACATGTAATAATTACAAAACAAACAAAATCAAAATCAAAAACTACAGCATAAGCCACACAAAGAGAAAACAGAGAAACATTGGATAGTTTCCCCTAGCAACCATCGAGAAGCCTCAGAATTTCAATGTCCTCGACTCTTTACGCTCTTTTCTGAAAACCTGTAAACGTGACTGACTCCACCCGGCTCAGATCAGGCCACTGACACCGAGTGTTAGGACAACAGAGAAAAGATGGAGAATAAAAACAGGTGGGACGTCCTGGGGGCAAGTGAAGGCCTGGGGTGGAAGGTACCGGACCTGACTCTGGGTGTGTGTGTGTGTGTGTGTGTGTGTGTGTGTGTGTGTGTGTGTGTGTGTGTGTGTGTGTGTGTGTGTGTGTGTGTGCTGGAGTCAAAGCCGACTACAGATGAGCAGAGCAGAAGTTGACTGTGCAGGGAAGGTTTGATCAGATTCTGAGGTCTAGCTTGTGAGGCTAAATTGGCACGTCTCTGTGTGTGTGTGTGTGTGTGTGTGTGTGTGTGTGGTTGATGACATGTGGTAAAGATGGAGTGAGGCTATAAACCAGGTGGCTGTGACTGCTGGAAGGTTTTAATATATGTGGGGAAGCTTGGAAGACATGAGGGAGCTTGGAAAGGCAGGACAAGGTTAGAGAAACAACATGAAAACTGACTTCTCACGTATGTATTTTATTACTGTTGGTTTTGTTGAGCTCAGGAACTTAGAAGACAAATGTGTGTGCACTCAAAGCCACTTTAGAGAATGGTGTTTTTAATATAAATATGGATACTAATGAAAACTCAATGAAAATTTATCCGGCTAAATGACTTTAACCATAATTATCAACGTCAGCTGATTCCTCGACTAAAGGTGTCCAGGTCACTGCATTAGGGAACATTTTGATTTAATAATCATCAAGATGTAGTTATATAAAAGAGCCAAATAAAACTTTGTGATGATTTTCAATGAGTCGGGTGAACTCAAACACGCAGAAATATATCAAGACCTCAGTGGTGCTTATGGAAAATGATGGCGTTTACTCCAAACAACAGGCGCTGATCCAGCAGCAGGGTAATGTGCAGGTAGATCATCTGTAAAGCAAATGTGCCGGGTTCAAACTGTGGTCATAATTCTGCGTTTCCACTATCTCGCTGCTGCTAAAAGCAGGAGGAAGAGTCTGAAAAACTTCCTCCGTGGATTAAAGACGCATTACAGACCTATTAATAATAAATCATGTAACAATATCTTTACGGTGGGAAGGAGCCTGCAGAACGTCCCCAGGACATTTGGTGAGGGTTCGGGCGCAGACAGGGAATACAAATGAAGGAAGCTGTGGGACAAGAGGTGAACAGAAGCAAGAAGAGGAAGCAAATGAAAAGGACAAGCGACGATGGGTAAACTGGAAAATGGGGAAGTTGGAAGTTAAGGTCGGTGAGAGAGAGAGAAACATACGGAGAGACAGAGGGAGAGGGAGGACTGTTGGAGGGTGGACATCGCAGCGTGGCTGTGTGTCCTGGCACGGCCGCAGGACGAAGCCGTGCACCTGCTCTCGGTCCAGTCCCTGTGGATCCACGGGCACACTGACTAGTCTTAAACAGTGTCATGCATTTATATTCCATCCATGAATCTTCCAAAGCCACAAAAAAAAAAAATGACAACAGCAGCTAAAATCCTCATTTATGATGAACACAGAGTGGCACAAATGCAACAGGCGGGCCGGGAGGGGCCCGGGGCGGGGACGTTGGATAAAACCCTGGCCGTTTCTGCCAGTGTGTTTAGCAGAAAGATGCTCCACCGATAACGGTTTCACGAATGGGTCCAACTTTGGAGGAAAATGGGTTCAAGCGGGCGAAACACGGCTTCTCACGTGCCAGGGAGGCCTCCTGAATTATTTTCATTAAAACCAAACAGCCTCACCAGTTCTTCTCTGGCGCCAGTAAAACTGACACACACATGAAAAATCACAGCAGCAGTAACGTCAGTGGCAGGTAGTTTCTGGTCACTTCACAACATTTACCTGCTTCCCTCAATGGGAAGGTTTTAACGTACCTGACGATCAACATGCTTTGTGCTCACGAGTATCAAGATTTACCCAGAGAGTCAGCAACCAGACATTAAGTGAATATGAAAGACGAGACATAGATGAGCAATTTTCAGATGCCTATTGTGAAAACTGTTATGCAGCAGGTGCAACCAGCCACGGCAACTAATTCATTCGAAGGTTGTGTCATTTGTGCATGAATTATGCCCAGTGACGCTGCTAAAATGAAACAGAAATAGGTGGGTGTGATTCGATATATAGGTATATATGTATCCACAGACACACAAACAGTGCAGCCAGCCACAGTAAAGGACTAAACAGGACATACTTTTCAGGGATTAGTACACGGCAACAATTTCAGGCCGATCCAATCTTTTGTCACATGACTCATCTGTTCTCAGTTCTCGGGGTCAAAGTAATTGTAAAGAGAAGAACTTTTCATCTAAACGGATAGTTCCTTAAGATTTTCACCCATAATCATGACTTCAATAAATTGTTTTCGATTTACTGTATGAATTGAGCCATTTAAAAATATCTAAGCAGATATAAACCAACTGAAACTGTGAAAGCAAAGAAGTCTCTAATCTCCATCTTTCATAAGTAAAAACCTAATACAAGTTTTAACTGAATGCCTAATTCAAGCGTTTGGGTGGATGTTCCCGTCGCTTTTATTCTTAAAATGGTGTTTACAGCCC
This sequence comes from Channa striata, assembly GCA_033026295.1. Taxonomy (NCBI): domain Eukaryota; kingdom Metazoa; phylum Chordata; class Actinopteri; order Anabantiformes; family Channidae; genus Channa; species Channa striata. Next base: position 4,976,068 of record CM065182.1, read on the forward strand.
TCAGACGCTTTTAGGTTTTTACTAAAGCCCTGGTCAATATTTAAAGACAGTCAATGGCAATTACCCTCCAGGTTACCATCAAATTCAGCTTTAAGGTGACCCCTGCAACGAAAAGAACTCACAAGATGATCAATTATAGATGTGAGCAAGATTGTAAAGAAAAAATTAAATCCATTAATAATAATAATAATAATAATAATAATAATAATAAAAGCATTCGCTCAGCTACCCCGACTCGCATATGATCCATAGGGCCCTTTGCAACTATAAGAGCTTCAACTCTTCTGGGAAGGAAGCTCACAATGTTTTGGAGAGTGTTTATGGGAATTTTTGACCTTTCTTCCAGAAGCGCATTTGTGAGATCACACACTGATGTTGGACGAGAAGACCTGGCTCTCAGTCGATATGGCGTATATTATATATATTTTATATAATGAAGGGGAAACTTGAAAACCAAGATCATCAGAAAGATTTATTCCCTCAACTCATCTCTCGTCCCTCCTTCCAATAAACCGAACTAGTGATGGGCCGAGCGAGGCAGAAAAGACCAGTGTGGACACAGGTTGTTGTCTAAAGGCAATCGGCAAATAGTCCGCAGAGATGTGAACATCACATGGAAGAATAGCCCACTGATGGAGCTCAGAGATTGCAAAGTGAAGGTCAATGGTCTGTCTAACAGCCTCAGAGGAGCGTGTGTGTGTGTGTGTGTGTGTGTGTGTGTGTGTGTGTGTGTGCCATGTGTCAGGGTGGGGGTGCGTGTGATTGGAGTGGGGTGGAGGGGCTGCCGACGGTGGCAAATTGAAGCACCCGGTTTAGAAAAGGACTTAAAAGTGACTGTCACAACAGATAACCACGATGGGCCGCAGGTGTTCCCGCCGACATGCACCTTCTTAATCTCACGTCACAAAGCCGAGTGTGTCTGTGACTGTGGCTGTGTGGAATTACAAACACACATGCATTATTATTTTCTTTTATATCTGCCAAAAAGAGAAATATAATAATCTTGAGAATATGGTTAGAAATATCCAAGCAGTTGTGAGTGTTTTTGTTTATTTCCAGTTCACTTCCAATTCAGTTTTTTGCCCCGAGGGACATTCATTTCCTCCAACCTCAGCGTTTGAAACTTTAATCCAACACAGAAATTACAGTAGCACTACCTTATGTTTAAGTTATTAAGGCATTGTATGAATATGGTAAAGGCTAAGTCACTTCAAATTTGCGGGGGGATGAGCACCATTTGCATACCTCGCTCGGCCTCGCTTTGCAATTACGGCCCCTGTTCCGACACGTGCTGCATGGTTCTGCATGAAAATTCAATTCGCCCGATAAGACGACCATGCGAATATACAGTTAATTGGCAGCAAATTCCCCCTGTTCATTTTCAATCGTTCCGCAATTACCAGAGGAACCACAATGGCTTATTGCTTCTCTCCTCGCTCTCTCCCCTCTTCTTCTCTTCTTTTCCAATGGCGGGGAAAGACAAATACCAAAACAATCGTTCCTCGGGCAGCGTCTCTTAAATAGGAGAGGAAAAATGGGGCGGGTCGGGGATAAAAGCGAGAAGTGATCAAGGAGAAATTTGCAGCTCCTGCCTCACGGTGCAGTGTGCACACGACTGAATCTGACGCTGATGGGAGACGATCAAAGAGCTTCCTTGCTTTGCTTTTGCATACCTCAAACTATCAATAATGCATTTTCCTGCCCTGCTGTACCTGTGGAGCACACACACACACACACACACACACACACACACACACACACAGGCCTACAGCAGTGCCTGGCATTTAATTACCCTGTGTGCAGAGAAGCAAACATGGAACAGGTTGACAGATCCCTTGAGGTTAGTAAAGGCTGCTGTGGTTTGTGACAAGTTTGACTGTAATGCAACAAATGACTGGTCACTTAGTTTCTATAATTAATAGACAAATAAAAACTGGACTGTTTAATAAAAGTTCTTCACGTGAGAAGGGTTATTACAGATACTCGTTATTGCAGCAGACAGACATTCTCACAGCAGGCCCACGTCCTTGGACCAGGTTTGGAAATTTCAATGTTTAATAAACTGCTTCCTCGAATTCCAACTCTTACTTCAGACCGACTACAAACGGTTTCATGGTGTAATTACAAGCTGATAAGAAAATACGAGGAGACACCTACATTTACATATAAATTATATTTGTCTCTAAAAATGTCTTGTTACAGATTTGAACAAACAGAATGTGATAAAATTATAATAATAACTATAATAATACCTACTAAAAAAAGGACTTTAATGACATTCACCTGTACATTTTAATAATATCTCTGAAACACTGACGATGTAGGCAGAAAAAGTTATTTAAACCCCAAAATAAATTATGTCACCAGATGCTAATTGGAGCCAAGGGTCCTGTCACTTTAATCAGACTGATGCAGCTTGTATAAAGCTGTAAGTGAATCCAGATGCTCGTCATATTAATAATGAAGTTGAAATATGACTCAGTGTGATGTTAAAGAAAATAAACATAACAAACGTTGCATTACTGAAGAACAGTAAAGTTTCCAACTATTCAAATACTGAACTTGTTTAATTACTTTATTATCTGAAAAGAGAAGAAACATTTGAAGATTTGTGGTGTTTGTTTGTTAGTATGTACAGTATCTGTTTATGATCCCACACATGCTTTTATTCTTATAGTAATAATGAGTTTTTATTTGCTTTGCTGGTTTGCATGGCAGAAACAGAGAGAACGTTTTAATATGTGTTTACGGAGGTTTTAGTGTTCAGCGCTTTGAGCAGCTTTTGTTGTGATTTGGCCCTATATAAATAAAGTTTGATTTGAATTGATTTGCTTAATTTAAGTTTCCAGTACCAGTATCAATCTAGTTTTATAACTGTATAAAGATAAGATAAGATAAAAGTTTATTAATCCCACAGTGGGGATATAAAACTGCAAATCTAAATACTAGTGGTGGTATTTATTTTCTGTTTTGCCTGCTCAGGAAATCGTCTTGTGTGGGCAAGAAATGATCAATGAATTCTTGTGTTGCACTAATTTTCGAGAGCTCAATGTCTGGATGTTTGTGTTGTTAAGATTCTTCACAGGCAAAACAAAAAAGAAAGAAAAAAATATTACCTTTGGTGACAAAAACACGTAAAAGTGCCTCATTGGTGTAAGTGCAGATGTTCAGTCAGCTGTGGTTTGCATAACAGACGGTGATGGTGCGTTGGAATGTTTGAAGGGTTGTTCACATTTCTACCTCACAGACGCACTTTAGTGTGGTGGTAACAGCACTTTTCACCTGCAGATAAATATAATATATATACAATGTGTAAATATGGTTTTTCTTATTGAAAACTTTGAATGTGGTGTTCTGTACAATCATCAGCATACGCTAAAGTTTCCTTTGTGTCTCAATTTGAGATTTGCGTTGCCCAATGTTACGCCAAGAACTTACGTGAGACGGATCTGACAGCGGGATGACGTAGAGTCACTTTGCAAGAAAACAGGAAGGTGGACGGTCGGAATATGAAGCGTTGCTGCTCATTAGCCGTTAAACTGCCACGGGGAGGAATCACATGATCCGGCCTCGATTAAAGGCTCTTACGTTATAATTAGAAGGCCGTCGAAATTGATGAAGCTGATGACAGATAAGACATGCAGCCTGAATGCAGCAATAAGGGCAGAGATTAAAAATCCAAGTGTGATCACAAAAGTCTGAAATCACTAGAGTATAGGAGGATCCTGATATAGAAAAGAGGAACGAGCAACTCTGTGATGTTATTATTTTTGGTGCCATAGCTCGAAGGTGCACTTTTGAGTTTCCTTTTATTTCATATCGAGTTTCATGCCGGGGAAAGTGGAGTGGGAGCTGGTCCTTAATGTCAAGTTACGGTATTCCACGACGGCGTTTTGAATGATTTTCTCTGTCATTTCAGGAGGAAATGTCAGCCAAGCTTGAGTTTAAGTGTCAATTCATATACAATACTGTATGTATGTGTAGGGGGAGTCATTTCTTTAATGTTTTTATATGAAAACAAATTATTAGTGAAAAGAAAAGGAGTCAGTCGGGAAACAGTGGAAGAATAAGGAAGGACGGTTGTGCTTTTTTCCCCCAGAGCTGAGCTCTAAATAAATGTAAGAATTAAAACATACAATATTTCATACGATTACAGCATTAGCATTTTATTATCTGTATATACTGTATATACGCAAATCCAATTTTGAAGTTTCAGTATTTGAAATGCTACAGTTCAAACTCAAATATTGTACTTTTGTTCCACTTTTATACATTTAACACCCATATTTACCATTCAGAATCACATAAACAACTTGAAATAGAGTAAATGTATAATTAGACTTTACGGATGTGAAATTTACAAGCTGCTAAGAAGAAGGTGGAACAGTTTAAATTACTACTTTTAGATTGAAAACATACGATTAAGCACAGTCGGTCATTAAAATGAACCTATTTTCTACCACCTGCTATATTAAATGCGTTAATTATGATTCAGAAATATCACGTAAATGTATTTGAAATGAGGCCCTCGGCTTAAAGATTCTAATACTTTCCATATGCTTTGGTGCCAATATTTTTCACTTTGTGAATATGCCTTCATAGTGTTTCAACTAGTGCCGCTTTTACTGAACTAAATGACTGGAGACCTTCTTCCATCTCCGACCACCTCCACCCGCTGGCTTCCGCAGGTTTAGTTACACACAAACACTCGGATCCCCTCACAACGACTTTATTTTATCATTACACATTCAAGGTTGTGCAAAGATGTTGCGTCAGATGATCAGATGGGAGGTTAGTCCTGAGCCACCGTGACTGACCTGGTCCCTGTGTTAGGGACATTGTACTTCTATATACATCGTATTATACTAGGCGTCCTTTAATGGAGGAGTTAGAATTTATTTTGAGAATTGTCTCTCGCTCACACGAGAAACAAAAAGAAATTCTGCAATGCATTTTTGTTTGGTGGCTTTGGTGGCAGCACAGTGGTGGAGAAGTTAGTGTCCCACAGCTGTGAGGTCCCTGTCGGCTGTCAACGTTCTGTACGGAGATGCATCTTCTTTCTGAGCTTATGTGGCTTTGCTTTGAAATGACAGAAAATTGGCGATTCCACTCTACTGTATGTGCGGCCGTGTGACGGCTGGCGTTGGCTCTGGCCCCCTGAGACGGATGGACCGATGGATTTATTGCAGTTCTGGCTTCATGAAGTTCAAATGTGTCTGGTAAACCATCTCCTGAATAAAGAAAGTGCAATATAAACAATCATCTAGCGATAAGCCCGAGCACTGATACGTTTAAAATTCACTCCAGTTGAAGGATTTTCCTCTACAAAAGCACTTCAGTGAGAAATGTGGTCTGCCAAACTGTCTGATAGTTCACTGTAATCTGTCAGTCACTTCAAACCGCAGGAATTCATAATACGGAGATGCTAAATCAATCAAGCCGCAGTGATAGGTTGAAGTCAGTAAATGAAAAATGGGGAATTAGATTAGAACAGATTAGTGAACAAATGTGTTTGGTGTGTGCGACTTTCCTCCGTGTTTTTACGGCATTTTCCTTTACTGTGTTCTCCGTGAGTTAGATTTCTTTGCTCGCTTCCTGTTTCACTTGTCACCTTAATGTATCATGTGAATTTGAAGTTTTCTTTTACTTTCCTTTGCATTTTTCTTAATCACATCTCACTCAACTGTTATCACATGATGCTGCTTCAAGCTTTCAACTGCTTTTCATCTGTAAGGCAAATGTTTGAAAAAGAAAACTCTTAAAAAGCATGTCCTCGTTATTTTGAAATGAAACTTGACATTTCATTCCGATGATGCACATGATCTTGCCCAAAGTGTGCGATTTGGCCGCTGTGTGAATGAGTCTTCATTCAATTTACACACACTTGACTACGCTGCAGTTTGCAACATGACCTCATACGTGACCTCATCACCGAGACAGACACGCGTGTTCTCGAACACGCGGAACACACACACACGCACATGCACACACACACACCCACACACACAGCAGGACATACATATTAATGAGAAACCAACAGCATCTTCTCCTTTTCTCCTTTCCCCCCACTTCGCTTTTGCCCTTTTTTCTAATGCACAGCAAAGGACACAGATTTGTCATGCGTGAGCACGAGCACACACACACACACACACACACACACACACACAATTGGCACATAAAATAACACTCAGATTAAAAAAAAAAACTGCAGCATTGTTGTTCCTCTGCCCACTTAGTTCACACACAAGCTGGCACAACCAGCAGCAAATGGAAGAGAAGGCTACAGAGTGCCCCCTGCTGTTCCGCAGCTCCAGCCGGTCCTGGTCATCCCACTGATCTGTCTCTCTATTAGCAGAGGCTTACTCGGAGGTGGAGGGCGGTCGATATCATACTGCAGTTGCCAGAGTAATAAAACCACAGGCAGCCCTGCCAGAGCGAGAGAGAGAGGGAGGGAGGGAGGGAGGGAGGGAGGGAGGGAGGGAGGGAGGGAGCGCAAGACAAGGCTGCCGAGGTAGGTACGAGGATTTAGGAAGTTGCCAGAAGCAGGAGAGAGGGCAGAGAAAACTCAAGAAAGACGGGCAGGATCACGGGAAGAAAGAAGAATGTGGGTAATTCCATGAAAAGGGGGGGAAGCCCTGGGAGAGTTTAAAGATGTGGGAAGCTTGGCAAGCGAAAAAGGGGATCTGTAGGTGAGTGGAGAGGTGGAGGGTCTGGTCAGGAGGGAGGGAACCGGGGGGGGATCAGTGGAGGAAAAACTGGAGCCTGCAGGCGCCAACGGGTTCCCAGTTTCTCTTTAGGCTAAATGATTGACAACATTAAAACAGCAGCATATTAAAGAAAGCCAGGCATTTGGAACAGAGCTCGTTCCCCCGATCGACTTATCTCAGGGGACGGGATGAGTGTCGAGGTAAATGCACTGATATTTGTCGAGTCGGTTTCTTTGCGGATCTGATCATCCTCGGTTACAGCAGACGATTTTAAGCTGTTGACGAATAGTTTTAGAAAAGGTCAGAAAAGATGAGTTTGCAATTTAAACGCATTAAAAACATTAGGACAAGTGAACAGCGACAAATTCAAGGCGTCCCTCACATTGATCCACGTCCACCAACTGGCTGGTTTAGTCTAATGAAGAGTGATCGTAACGTCGTAGGTTTGGTCTTAAAGAACTTTGGAACATTATAACTGTGTCGTTTTAAAAGTGTGAGGTTCCTGAGCTTTGGTTTGTGCAAATGACACGTTCCCCAATTGTAAAACAGCAAAGGTTTCATGAAAATTGCACTAATCCTTCTTTAACATTATAACTAGATCCGTGCGTTAGGGAAAAGGTGGAGAGTTTTGAAAGTCAACATTTTGGTTTTAGTTCACTCTCATCAACAGTGTTTCCAGCAACAGCAGGCAGCCGTTTTCTCGGAAAAGCCCCTGATAAACCCACTGAACGCTGCGTCAAACGGAAACACAAAGTTTAGTGATTCTACGGTGAACAAAGTGAAGCTTTTAGCAGCTGATCAGACAGAAAGCAGAGAGACTTTCAGCACTAGAGGGGCCTGGTATTGTTCACGTTGGCCCGTTAGTGGCATTGGATGGAGATTTAAGACCTGTAGTCTTTCTGTGGAGACGTTCATTCTCTGTGGGTTCGCTTTTTGTGGCGACACGACACACAGTCCTGCTACTGGGGGCATATTGTTCCACAGGGGGACGTGGGCGCAACAAGTCATTCTCACTCCCGAGGCGTCAAAAAACGTCACTTTGTCGACACTGAGCTTTCGGTGTAGTTCAATGGAAACCCCAACATTTCAATATTTAACGCCTAAAGCAATGATTTACTATATAAACTGAAAAAGTTTCACAGGGTGGTGAATGGTACAACAGGACGCAGGACTTTTCCACAACAGAGCAAGAACCGGATGCTGTGGCATCAAATGGCATCGCATGGGAGCGTCCAGCAGTGATGGCAAAACGGTTCCTGTGGCAGAATGAGGACACGCCAAAGGAGGTAAAACTACGTGACACCCTCGGACCTTTATAGGACTCACTGTGTATGTTACAGACAGAGCGTTTGATGAGTAACACGTGATGTCAACACAATTCAGTTTGTTTTACATGAAACTTCACGTCTCATGCCCCTGAATAAAACTTAAATCATCAATCCCAGTAGTTACACCTGCTCTTTTCCTCCAATGACAAGTCGAATAAGTCCACCCGTCCTATGTTTCCTCTACATCTCTCATAATTAACAGTCAAACCAGTAATGAAGTAACTATAAAGAAAAAGTGAATCAAACTCCTGTTACGTCTGATAAAGACAGGAAACAGGAGCAGCACCTCATGACAACATCAGCAGATACTTCTGCGATGACACGTCTGGAAGCTGGAAGTGGCGTCCAGACAGCGGCGACTACCAAAGATCAATGAGGAGTCCTGAAGGGCAGCCTGAAACCCAGAGTAATTGCGGCCAAACAGGGAGGTTATCATCTCAGGTCTCCCCCTCACCGGCCTTTTCATTCCACTGATGGACTTCAAACCAATGGACACCGGGCCACTGAGATTAATCCAGCAGTAAAAGGACCATTACTCATCACAGACTGTCTGGTGTGTGTGTGTGTGTGTGTGTGTGCTCCACAATTAGGAGACCTGGCTTCATGATGTCCGCCATTGTGGAGATGCAGACAGAGATTATAAAAGCGATTTCAGGGAGCCAGTGATTGACAAAGGGTCGACGAGTGGAGAGAAAAAATCGGGAGGAATTTGAAAAATTGGAGGAAACTAGTGAGAAAACGAGGGCGGAAAGATTTTAAAAACCCCGGAATAGAAAGAGACAGCTGGCTGGTTGACAGCGGGCCGCAGTGTGGACACCACAGTAGACTGCTCTTAAATGGCTGTCTGTCAGAACACCAGTGGCTGCCCTCTGTTACACTCCTTTAAATGAGCTCGTTATGGTTCAGGCCATTACGGAGTGGACTCGCTCTTTTCGCAGGAAGCTGAGATGTCATTAAACACAGTGAGAGTGAGGAGGGGGGGAACGGAGAGAGAGTCGGACTAATGCGAGAGATGGAAAAAAAAAGACAGAAACCAAAGGGAGTGTGATGGAGACAGACAGAAAGGCAGAGGCAGAGGGGAAACATGGCCCCCCCCCCAAAAAAAAGGAGGCCAAGAATAGATGGAGGTTCTGTGAGGAGAGAAAACGTGTGGAAGGAAAAGAGTGAGCGAATTAAATCAAAGTGAAGAGGGATTCAATTTACATTAAGTGACGGCAAACTTTCTAAATTACAGCATTCTGTGTGAAGTAAGGCTTTCTAGACTAAATTAAAAGCACTCGGCGTTCGAGTGGCTTCGGCTACTATCTTACGTGCCTTAATGCACCGAACATCAGGGTGAGCGAAAAATTAAAAAGTAGTGTAGCATGAAGGTTCAGCCCACGCAGTCAGAAAAAAAGCCCAAAGCCAGAAGCAGAGTCGTGTACGTGAGCAATCAGAGGTGATGTCTTCCCACACGAGTGATTATTAATCTGTTCACTTTCTAATAATACTGTCCAACGCTTCAATGTGTCGTCACGTTACAACCTTCTCTACGTGCGATTGGCAGCTCGTCAGCCCGCGGCCTGGATTAGCTCGTTTGTCTGGGCCAAAACTGTTGAAAACACACTGGGTGAAATATTAACGTGTAGCTGACAGATCCACGGGCGGCAGGAGCCAAGCCACCCGTGAACCACAGGGTCAGTGGTTCGATTCCCCGTTCCTCCTGGCTACGTGTCAATGTACAACTTTTTGCAAGAAAGACACGTGTTTCGTTTCGAAGAACGGTGGACGCGTGCGACACAGACAAACAAGCTAATTGTGGCTGCAGGCTGACAAGCAACCAAACATTCATTCTTGGTATTAATGTCTGACATTTTCAAACTGCTTGTTTTGTCAAAGGAGCGACTCTAAACGTTTAACCTGCGTAAATCCACTCACTGAGGTAAATTGGTTGTTTAAAGGTTGTTTTATATTTGTGTACACACATATTTAATATGACATATCCTGGTTTGTGTAAAATTGTTGTTTCAGAGACATGAAGAAGGTTTGGTGAACACACGTTACAGTTTGTTTTTTGCAGCCTCCAAATTTATCCCAGCCACAGAGAACAACAGCCTCCAGCAGCGTCTTCTTCTTCACGTAAGACGTTTGTGGCTTGAGGACATTTCTCTCACTTTTCATCCACGTGGCATAGATTTGCGAATATTCCCATACATCGTTTCTAACTACATTTTTTGGGGGAAACTCTGTTGGTATGTGAGCTCTGGAGGTCTGTGAAAAGCGGTTCACAGTTCTTCAGAGACAAATGTGCCAACGCAGAAAAGGAGACGCGTAAACAAACGGACCTTTACGGCCGTTAAACAGCGAGCCGACTAAATGTCAGTTTGGCTGCTGCTCCATCTAAGCGTCTGGCTCCTTTGATTTTCATCTGTTTACCACATCCTATCTCCCAAATACAGAACATGCCCATATCAATTATGATTTACCCAAATGTCACACACACAGGTGGAAAACCTAATGGCACTCGGCTTATTAATAGTTTGTTTCACATCAGATTGATTGGGTCTGTGAATGTTTAACCATCATTCTGTTGTTGTTTACCACAGAATCAAATCAGAGGAGACATTTATCTTGAAAAATGCAACTGAAACATTTAGAGATTATTGAACATTATTAATCACCCGTCTTAAAAAGAAAATCCCTATTGATCATCCACAAACACTCGCCTGCTGAAAAACATGTTTTTACTGTTGCTTGCAACATCTTTAACATTTAAAACGTACATCATAAATTATGTTGTGGACTTTATTTTGACACTATAACTCTGCTTTAAAGTGTTTTGATGCCCATTGAGGAACCACGTCTGATGCAAATAAAAGCCACAGATGAATGAAGAGGCCACACAGAGGGCAGCTCAGTTTCATTTCTGAAGCGCCAAGAGCAAAATGGTTTTATGACATCAGAGACGTGAACTTGCAAAATAGTGACTGAGTCATGGTCAAAGTGCAGGAGAATTTTTTTCTTGGAGTTGATGTTTCCATGAACTTTTAATCTGAAATAAAATACTCTGTTAGCTTTGTTAAATAGCGACTTTACCAAATTTTAGCTTCAGTTAAATGTTTTTCCATCATTATGAGTTCGGATGAAGTCATCGGGGGGAGCGCTGGAAAAGCAGGTTGGTCATTATTACAAACCCGAGATGACGTAATGGGAACTAAAGGATCCTCCAAGTGATGTCATCTGGAGGACGTGTTTAATTCAGGGATGTTAGAGCAAAATTTGCATGTTCTGTACTCATGTACTCAAACTGGAACAAAAAGAACTTTTACAAGTTCATATGTTTTTAGGTGAAACTGTCAGAAAGGTGATAATTCTACACAATTTGGCCACCATATTTAAAATAATCAAGGTGGCCGAAACATTAGAACCACCTCGTCTTACAGTGACTCCACTAACCACTTTGACCTCAGTAGACTTAAAACCTTATGCCTGATCCGTGCGTATTACTTAAACCAGAGCCCTGGACGGATGAAGCCTCGGTTATGCCTCATAATTAACAGATGCTCAGTGATGCGGGAACGTTGTCTCATCGCTGCTGCCATCTCACCCCGGCTAAACTTCAAATAAGTGTGCACAGGCACAGCCCCGCCGTCTCTCCTCCCCGCACCGTATTTAAAGAAACTCGAGAGAGACTCGAAGTGAAGGCCACGGGCAAAACGAAAGAGAGGAACATTGAGGACTCATGAGTATTATTCCTCTTACACGTTAAATGTTTGGATTGCAAAGCAAAAAGAAAAGAAAGAACAATGCTGCTAAAACGTCTGCAGATAAATGACACGGTTTTACAGGCGAGAACTCCAGCCTGCTCCCCAAACATCTGCTGAACCCCCACAGCTCAGCAGATCAAGATCCACGGGTTCTCCCAGGCAGTTCTGCTAGGACCACGTGACTTTATGGGCCGTGGGCGCTGGCGGTGGCTGTGCCGCACACTTTGTCACTCCGCCAACAGAGTCTCTTGCGACGGGATTTGGGCAGGAGGTCTTCATTCATCTTTAGGCCCTGGGATATAGGCGGCCGCGTGTCACAGATGACAGACTCCGCACGAGAGCGGGTCTGCCGGCGTGGAAGGAGGCAGTCGTCAGCTGACATCGTCTGCTCGGAAAGAAGGCCACGTATTTGTCAAACTGCTTACGACATAAATCATGCCAATATTAAAGACTGCGGCTTGTTTGGAGAACGCAAACGAGCAGATAAACGCTTGAGCACGTGTAGTGTCCACGGAGACCACACACACACACACTTGTGCAGAGAGTTTCTAGAAGCCGAAAGCCTTGTAGATGAACTGGCTTGTTGCTTTTGAAGTTTGTCTCGTTCCAAAGATAGCCGCCTCCTCCGAGGCACCGACACTGAGGGACACTGCTACTTTATAGGATCTGTGATGTATGAACTTGTGGCTGAGGGAGCTGGATTCTCTCCGTGCTCTTAGATGTGCCGTGGGGGCTGTGGCAGACTTTGGTCATATTTCATGATGAAGAAAAAAAAAAATACACAGTGCAGTATTGATTATTGACTTATGGCTGGGGGAAATTGAAGTTCCAATACAGAAGCTTTCTTCACAGAGCTCCGTCTGAGGACTTAATAGAATGATTCCGGTCCCTCGGGGGAGTGACCACGGCCATCACCTACTGCTCCCTCCGTCTTAATCTCTTTTAGTCTCACTCTGCCGCTCTGTGCACTTTCCTCTCTTCATTTCTTTTCAGTCTCGCTCTTCATCTTCTGATGACTTCCTCCGACTTTCCTCCAGCCATTTCTGTTCCATCTTGTAACACAATGTGTATTTATGACTCTTCCTTCCGCTGTGGACTTTCACAAAATCACACGTCTTTCTCGGTCTGTCCAGCAGTAGAGTCTTTATTCGAGAAAGTAAACACGAATGTTGTTGCTAATTTATATAATTTGAGACTGAACTCATCCACGAGGTTTTAATGTTGTGGTGGACATGATTTGTGTGTGAAAAATAAACAATTTGTATTATGGTCATAAAAATTTAACATGAATTTAACACAATTTAAAATGTGTGCCTCCATTATCCCAGGCGGCCTCACACACACATTTCCAGATTTGTCAGGATTTCCGACACACAGTTCACGGCCATTGATCCTGACTGTGTGAAACCAGCCGCAGACAGACGTCTGCTCTCCCATTGTTTGCTGGCGATGTGTGAACCAGGTCTTAGCAGCACGGGGCTTTCATCTACACCTTCTCTGCTTTGTCCTGTCTCTCCCCTTGTCATTCCCACTTTTCTCTCTCTCTCTCACACACACACACACACACACACACACACACTTTTTCACCCTTTGCTCACTTTATCCCCGTCTCTCTTAGTTGTTCTCAATTACCTCTCCAGTTCTCTCTCTCACATGACCTTTCACTATCTCATTCACTGCTCTCTCTCCTGCGCTCGTCCTTTCCCAGTTACTTTCATTCACCGCCGCCTTCGCCCGCGTTCCTTCCACTGTGTTCTTTAATTTCCTGTGCATGAAAGATTAATCTGGTGGCTTTAATAATGAATAAGGAGGCACGGTTGAAAAGTGCAGAAGGTTCACCAAACTACTGTACAGCAGCAAGGATCCAAAAGACAGCGGGGAGCAGAGTTTCCTCCCCGTCCCCGAATTGCTAAATTGTAGTAATAGTTTTGTCCAATACAAAACTCTTAAAATGAATTCTAATCATATAAAGGCAGCAATTCCGCTCATTTCTGAAGCTGAAACCTTCAATACATTTGTATGCATGAAAAATTACTGCAAAGTTACTGCATAGTTTTGACGAGTAGAAATTGTGGTTGACACAGTAAAAAGTGCAGAGGATGGTTGGATTGACGAAACAAAGGGCTGTGACAGAAAAGATCACTGTGCGTTGCCTGTTTGCAGCTGAATCATTTCTTTTGCCGCCAACAATTCCGTCATTTTAAGGCTCGAGCTCCGCACGCCACTATTTATTTGCACAAACATCCTCCTCAATTTATCTTCAGGTGTCAGTGTCAATACCTGCCATGACACAGACTCACAGTACAGCACTGGCAGCAGCGCAGAAAAGGCTTTTTCTGTGCAAGGCTCAAAATTCTAACCAATTACAGAAGATCAAAGTTTGGGTGTCACATGGAGACATGAAAGGTTCCTGTGTGCCGGTCTACGAGATGCCACGGACTTTGACTCATTCTATACCCACTCATTGCATATTGTAGCTTATTGACGTCTAATCTTAAAGTAATTATCCTATGATCCGTTCTTACACTTTATAATAATCACAAATAGCCACTAGATTTTGGTGGTCAAACGTCACATTATTACTGTCCCACTCGGGTGAATCCCAAATCTCAGGATCACTTTAATGTCATTTCTTTAAATTTGGCGTAAATGTCCATTTGAACTCACTGATGGTCACAGGTTAGAGGCAATGGGGAAATTTCACTATATCTCTCAGAAATGTCCACTTTGACCCAAGGATAAACTGATTAGAATACAATTCTGGACAGACGTATATGGCATACAAGAGGCTTTTATTTGAGTTACAGTCAAGCATCGTCTACTTGTCTGAGGTTAAGAAAGTATTCATACCTCAGTATTCAAACACGTATCAAAGACGAAGAGGACAGAGGAGGAAGGCCGTAGTGATAGATGTACAGAAGCAATCCCAAGTGATAGCAACATCAGGAAGACGGAGCAGGAGAAGCTTGGGGAATACCAAAGGCTGTATCGAAGACGAGGAAGGTCACTGTGGCAACTGAAACATTGGGGCTGCGGTCCTCAAACTGGGAGAGCGGCGCCAGCAGATTCCAGAACCATCACCTGAGATCTCTGTCGAGAAGAGTGCAGTCACAGGAACAGCTAAAATACTGCACAGGAAACCGAAGCTCCCCGGCCTAAAGCTTGAAGGAAGGAAAAAGGCAACTCGAAGGGGGAGAACGGGTAATTCCTTTTTTTTTTTTACTTCTATAAATACAAACACACTGTATATAGTTGTTGAATTACTGCCCGAGAATGTTTGGCATCAACCCATTCGGTGAGTCGGTCCATCGGGCGCCCACTCACACGCTCACATCATCCACACTCCTCGCCCGCTGCCTTCATCCTCATCTTCGACAGACAGCCCGGAGAACACCTGGAGAGCGCCCAAAAACAAGCGACTCAGCCGCCTCCAGCGATTCTTCATCCCAACACACTCCTAACTTACTGTAGCCTCTGCTCTAATACCCCAGGAGCCCTGACAATTTGTCTTTGTCACCAAGAACAACCTCATCCCTCTCACTGTCGTTCTGCTACCACTTCCTGCTGCTACAGTCCGCCCGGAGATCGAGAGCAGAGAAAAACAAAATCCCCCGAAAAACAAAAAGCTTGTTTTCAGAGCAGAATCTCCTTCAGTAGATGCAATAAGTTGTTTAATATCATATAATAAGTCTTGAGCTCTGTGACAGAGAAAAACAATACCCTGAATCAAACATTAATTCTTTATTTTGTATGAATACTGATCTCAAACACTTTTTAACTTTTTTATTTTATATTGGCATCACTGCAGTTTCTCCGCCCATCTATAGTTGTTATTGGTGTCAATCTTACTTACTTCTAATAGGAACGAGTTGTACAAGGCTTCGGGTCATATTATAGAAAGAGAAGGGAAGGTTTGAGTTTTGTCAGGAGCTGTTTGGTTGCTTGTCTAATGATTTTCCTGGGTTATGGTCTGCACAAGTTCTCATTTTCTCAGATTTCACCCCTTGAACGTTCCTGCTGTAGCTGTGATCCATTTGTGGTATCTTGTGCTTTCCAGCCCCACTCCTCCGTCTGCACTGCGCAGTTTATCATCATTAAAATGAAAAGACTCTGGTGTCTGGCTGTCTGTAAACTGCTTTGTATGAGCACTGCACATTATACAATAAACCTACATTAGGACGACTGACAGTGAGAATGTGCCCTAGAAATGTGGGGGGTAAAGCCGCTCAGAAATGCATTTGATGCGCTACATGCCCCGTGATCATCCCATCAACTTTGCTTGATGTTGCGAAAGAGAGAGAGAGAGAGAGAGAAATGTTATGAAGTGATTCCACTGGCATGCAATATGGGATTTATGGAAAAAGGCAACGCTCACTCATCTTCATTAGATCTAGGGGGGAGATGGTGAAGTAGCACAAACCTCTATTTATAACCATCACAAAGAAGGGACGGGAACAAAATCCTTCTGTGACACTCGGGCGTTAAGATTCGCTGTGCCTCTCAGCCATGCGTTGCCCACGAAAAGAAAGAAAGAAAAAAATGTGACACACAGACTGAAAACATCTTTTCAAGGTTTTGCAGCAGCCGGTGTTGTGGAAGTGAGGAGCGAAATGACGCACCATCCCAACCACTGCCAGCCACTTTCTGATGAGGAGATGTTTCATGCTTCTTTAAGCACAGATTGCAAAATAGAAGTCACGTTGTGTCCTCCAGTGTTGGGAGAAATGATTGTGGCCTTGCAGGCAAAGCTGCCTCAGAGTATGGAATGAATGCGCCGGTGAGGCAAACCACATTAAGACGCTATGGACCGCGGCGTGCACGTCTTCTGCCGTTGACAATGCCTGTTGGTGTGGGAGACTCACAACGGACTAATCACAGCGACCCCACACACTGACAGGAAGTTAAAACCCTCAGACTATGATACACGCCCCGAAAAAGAATCACTCAGCGCATGCTTTTATTTTGGTGGATTTTTCCAGTTGTTAATCATTAATGTGATGAGTGTCCGTTATGACTTTAGGTAAAACATCTGTTACAAAATACCCCCAAAATATTTCAGAATCTAGTCTTTAAAAGCACGATGCTGGTACGACCGGCTTAACTGACTGGCAAACATTGATCATAATATTGAATCATATTGATTGGCACAAGCTCAAGGGGATTTTCCAGCAAGACAACAAGAAGACAAAAAGGTCACACTGACCTCATAAAGCTTAAAAAGGTAACACCATAAAACACAAGTTATCGACATGAAAAGGGGGAAATGATGGATGAAAACACTGGTGATAAAAATGTGTTGTAAAAAACAAAGTATACAAGTCTTCAATATGCAACTTTGATGTACACAAAATAATTTAATATCATTTTGATGTTACACCGACTTGTAATAAGGCGAATGGCATCTCAGACAGCAGGTCTTTATCGGCAAACTGGATCTGTGGATCTCTGGAGTCCTGTCTCATAAAAGCTGCACAACGCTTTATTGCAATATGTATCACAGAATACATCCGTGCATTAATTCAACAGATCCTATTCTCGGCATGGCTAATAAAGACTGCAGATGCATCAGGAAACCATCATTTGAGGAGGCGAGGAGGAGAAATACAAGACTGGGTTTCCCAGGTCGCTGAAAGCTACAGAAGAGGAGCACAGAAACATGACACACAGCTCCCATTTGTTGTGAGACAATAATTAAAAGTCATCAGTGTCATAAAGCCACGTGATATTTATCTTATCTGACACCTTCTCTGTCCATTCAATCACAATTTCAGCGTGTACCAAATGCGCATGTTCTTAAAAAAAAAAAAATCTAACTGCGACTGGTATTTATGACAGTAAAAGTTAGATCATGACATTCGCTGGAGATGGAGATTTGCTGTCACATAGTTTGACAGCAGCCATGTTGGAATTCAGACCCTTGAACTGCTCATTCTGTCAGAGAGCTGGAAACTACGGCTCAGAGGAAGGATCGCTGGCTATTCACACGTCGAACGGCGGCCGAACTTTTGGCCCAGTTCTAAAGTCAGACTGAGTTCGTGCACGTCGGCCTGACGGGAGAAGCAGGACAATGTATGGATGATTTGGTTTTGATCAAACTCATTGACAAGCAAAAGTTTTCAATTGGCAATTCAGTTTGCATAACCAAAATGCCAATTGAATTGCAAATTGAAATACTAATTGCCATTTCTAAAACCTGTTTCTGTCCACAGTCGAACCTTTTTTTGTTCGTTTGCTTTTGGTTTCATAATGCTTGAACCTTCTTTCTGACTACGACTCTCTAATTTAGTTTTTTTACATTTTTCATTGAGGGAGGGGGAGACATCTCTTAGCCCCGGAGAGAAACGCCAGTGCGATGTTCCCTTTGAGAATCAGGCGGCAGAGTTTAAACCCCGCGAACGCTGTCAGACACGTCGGTGAGTTGTTGCTGAAACGCTGCCGATTAAAACGCAAAGGGAGAAGGCTGGTATCTGTTGTGCCATCTCACATTCCCCATACTGCACGTCCTTGTTTGTGAAAGATAAAAATGAAATATGAGGCTGTTTCAGCATAGTGACTCTGCTGGGGAACTAAACAAACAGGATTTTGTGATGAAGAAGAAGCAGCTGATGCAGGTAAATTGCTTGGAGAGCTTTTCATCTTTTGTTGTGTTTCCTTTCTAGTATTCCCCCTTACGGCGCGTGGTCTTACAGACTTTCAGTGCAATTCAAAGTCGGCTTGCTCAAAAATCATGAGGCGTTTCAGTTTTAGCAAACAGAGAAATATGACAAATATGACTGCATGACTAGACGAGCCACCGTGTTTTTTTTAAGCACGTCCAGCTGTGCCGTCCGAGTTTTTCAGGCACGAACTTAATAAAGTTAGTTTTTTCAGGCAGGGTAACTTCATGCACATGAAGTGAAACCAAGAGCAGAAGCTAAAGACGAGGTGCAGGTTCAAAGACGGGACGTTTCGTGGGTTTGTCTTTGTTTGCAGATGTCCTCATGTCACAGTGTGTGGGACACAGGCCGGTGTGTGTCTCAGCCGCAGTGGAAACGCCATCGTTCATGTCGACACCCCTTCCCCTGGTTATTGGCCATATAAGAGACGGGAGGGTGAGATGGGGGAGTGGGAAAGGGGCGGGAAGAAGAGAGCACGGGGAGGACGGAAAAAAAAGACAGCGGGAGAGAAAGAATTGGGGGACGGACAGAGCTGTCTGTTTGGAACATTCAGGTCTCAGTACCATTTGATGAAGATGAAGTGAAGTGTTAAAAATCAATAATCTGCTCGATACGTCCTCAGAAAGGTTTGACCACTGGGTCCCCGACCGAGAGATTCATTCGAAATGCGGCTTGAATATATTGTGAGACTTTCCAAAGCCTCAGTCAATTTCACTGCTGCTCTGACAGCAACCAAGTGAAATGAATGATAAACCTGAACAAGGTGCAATCAAAATCTGCTCTAAAAGGCCCAGAAGCACAAAATAAGATGACATTTTTGGAGACATGAATGAAACCAAGAATTGTAAAGCAACAACAACAACAACAACAAAAAAAAAACTAAAGCTACGCTTGAACATATTGAAAAGGAGCAGAAAAATTGAGGCAACACGAATGTTTAATAGCCTTTGTTCAAAATGGAAATTAAACTGGACCAAACTGCAGAGTCTGGCACACGTCGTGCATTTCGGCCGCCCTCATCCGTCTTCTGGTTAACAACAAAGATTGAAGAAAAAACATGACAACAAACGCAGTTTTAAACCCTAATCTCACTAGCTCACAAAGCCACTCGCTGAAATTGCCCCTAATATTGCACCGACATTGTCGTTGCCCCCCCCCCCGACAGGAAGAACACACCACAGGGAAATGCATCATCCAGAGGGGTTCTATACATTAGAGCTGCAGCCTCGTCTGGAGCTCATCTACGTAAACCGAGTATTGATCTGAAAGGAGGACACACAGGAAACAGGACCGTAACGGCCTGGAGGCTGTAAAACATCGTCAAGCCGGGATAACTCAAGGGACCGTGAGGGAGACGTGTCCAGGCTGCGAGCAGGTACAGTATGAAGGCGACGAGAGAGAGCGAAGAACTATCTGAAGCTACTTGGGAAATCCCGAGACACTGCAGGACTCATGAGAGTTAGCTGCATGGAAAATTAGACCATATAGTTTACAGCATATGATGTATAATCATTTTAATTGGTGACACTTTGGAACACGTTTCCCTCCACCGAGTTCATCTCCTTTAGTTAACTCTGCCGGGCGCTGATTTGAGAGAGCTGCCTCACTTTTTCTTAGTGTGTGTCCATCAGTTGGTGTAACCGAGCTCATAATTAGACTTTTCCGTTTTTATGTAAAGCACGTAAATATTGCGAAACGAACGACTCGGCCAACTTTCAACAGAAGTGTCAACAGAATGAACGACGACACAAATCTTATCGCTGAGAGGAAAACTTTGGTCATTTTCTAAGTTAACTGCATCTGACAGCAGGCACAGAGCAGATTCATATGCGCAGGTGGTAAGTTTGCACGTCCAAGCGTGATTAATTGGCTG
Source organism: Channa striata (assembly GCA_033026295.1). NCBI lineage: Eukaryota > Metazoa > Chordata > Actinopteri > Anabantiformes > Channidae > Channa > Channa striata. The sequence goes on from CM065182.1 coordinate 4,996,378, forward strand.
CGGTGCTTCTGACCTGACTCTGGTTATGGTTTTAATGACATGAAATGAAACAGAATTTCACTTTTGGTTCATCGGGTTGAGTGAGTGCTCGGCTAAAACAACATAGAGCATCTGTAATTATAGTTTGTCAGTGTGTTTGTTGCAAAAAATTGTCATTTTTGTTCCAACCTTCCACATCTGTCACTCAGGTGACTGTAAGACCCTTTATGCATGTTCTCAAAAAACTGCACTTCCCGTGTTTTAATTGTAAAAAATCCAAGCTAAATGTAATCTTTGTCATATTACAAGCTACACACTCAGTCGAGACTATACTTATCAATTTGCACTAAAATCGATGGCAGTGTTTTTTTGTTCCTTTTTCAAATTTGAATCCGAGGATTAAAACGCCTGAGATGCATCATCTCATTTTCGAGGGGGTTGTTATAGTTTCCTATAACACTAATGACTCGATGTTCCCTGTAAGTGATTACACAGTTCACCAAGTCATAACTCTTGTTTTTCGCGTAGCTTTTCAACACCCACAAAAGCCAGAAAAAAAATTACTGACAAATCATAAAAACACTGGCGCACTGATGTGTGAATGCTAATGCGCTAATGTTTGTTGAAATTACGCCAATATAATAAACCGATGTCTTTCAGTTATCTGTTCCAAACAGTCATAATGGGACAATAATTTCACAAAGAACGTGTAGTGCATTCAGGAATATGAAATACATGTCATATTTTAAAGATCTAACGCTTTCTCACATGCTGCCATCGTCCTTCGAAAGTGAAACTAAAGGAAAATGTGTATTAATCAAGAAGCTTAATATTGTGAAATGAAGAGTGATGATTTACTACGAGCTGAGTTTCAGGCTGGAACATCTGAAGTGCTTCCTTCGACCTGTTAAGCTAAAAAAAAAAAAAATGGGACTTCCACCACAAAATAACATATTCAAACGATGATGTATGAGCCTGGAAGAGCCTTCTATTAATTTTCCATGCCAGGTAACAGGAAGGTGCAGTAGCCCTGGTACATTATGCGGACCTAAATGAAATAATTCAGACATCATGGTTCATTGCCACAACTAGGTTCCATATCACCTGCAATCTATTCTGGCTAATCAATCTGCCAGGGCTTCCGCAAGATGAATTATCCCGTCTGGATGTTTTACAATGAAACCCCAGCTTCCTTCCTGTCACATTCCACTCCACCTCACCCTCCTGCAGCGGATCTTTAATAATTAGTACGGGGGGGGTAAAGCTGGGAGTAGCACAGTATTTTAATGCACTTAAACGTGTCGCACTCACCACGTTCAACAACCCAGACTCGTCATTAAGGGAGTAGACCTGAGTGTGCCTGGACCCCCTGGACCCCCTGGACCCCTGGAGCCCGACAAACAGAAATAACGGGCGTTTTATCACAGGCTTTTGTGAACCCGCGCATCTATATTGATTAAGTCTCAAAAGCCGAACAGGACAGATTCAGGTCTGTGTGACGGGTGTCGAGTCAAATTTTCTCTGACCAACACTGAAGTTTGAACCCAGCGGAATAATCCGGTGCCCACAGGCCCAACCATGTGTGTCCACAGTTTCTGCTTTAACCATTAAGTTTGATTGATTGCTTTGTTGTGTGGTGGTACATTAGCGCTGCAGTGTGTAGATATGGAGATATCTATTTGCATGAATGGAATGCACAATATTCAGAATTAGCTGTCGATTACCCAAAAAGAAGAACTGTTGCGTTTTCTTTGGCTTTGCATGAGTCTTTCATATCTTAAGAAAGAGCAGGCTGCCGCTACAGTAGCCCGGGATGGACAAACCAAATTAAATGTGGAAAAATGCCCAAAAACATCTGCATAATAACTCATAATAATCTGCTTTTAAAATTCTCATGACACTGTAGCACTGGGACACCACATTTTCCTGCACACGCACATGCGTCATTCACACTAGCTCACTTGCAGTGAAATGAGAGAATTCTTGGATTGTTCAGATCGCTGCATGGAAATATTGGGAGCAACAGGAAAAATCTGAAACCAAATGACACTGGTCAGACAGTTCAGCTTTAGCATTTATGTGTATTTATTTTTTGTTTGTTTCTAAATTAACCTACAGAACCATTTCCTAGGCAGAGATGTGATGGTTAACTGAGAACTTAAATGAAAAAAATGAATTATGGAAGCTTTTGCATTTTCATAAACTGAAGGATTGGTTGCAGGATGCGTGTGTTCATATTTCGTACTAGTTTAGCTGCGTAACACCCAGGCAGCCTTTGTAATCAAAGCCAATCAATAGATATCTGCTTTTGCGAAGTGATTTTCTGTGCAGCGTACGGCTTGCCAGCTGCAAGTGAGTCATAATTCAAGTTTTACTGTCGGCGCAGAGCGTTGAGAAGTAAGATACAGCATTTGATTTCATTCTCTGATAAACAAGTCAAAGGTACATTGTGCCGGAGAGCACATATAAATACCATATCAATTTTAAAATACACAGGTGATGCCGTACAAAGGTGCTTGTGAGTGAAACCTCTATGAATATTGTGTCACACATCTGTAACTTTTTTTGTTTGTTTTTTGCTTCATTCGAGAGCTTTGAAACTTCCAAACTCCCGTTCTGTTGGCTCCCTCCTCTGTCGACGGGGCTGGACCACTTTGACTGATCACATTACTCTCTTCGAACCCACTTGTGCTTCATCACTGGCCAGCGATGATGAAAGAGCAGTTCAGCAGTTCAATTGTGAAGTTTCCTCTGGACACCGCAGACGCTTGCTGCTCCACTCTTCACCATTAATTTCTCGCTCGCACGTTTTGACTGTGCGTTAGCCGACCAAACTCATGACTACGGAAGGTGAATCAGTGACATCCCATCCACATTCTGAAGCTTATGTAATCAACAAATATAGGTGGAGCATGATCTTATTATCAAATTTGGTATTTAATTGCAGTAATTTCCCAAGTTTCCGCTGAAATAAAGGCATTCGGCAGTTACACCCTGAGCTGCAGCGCAACCACAGTGTGTGGAATAAAATAATTATTTGATGCTTCAGTGTTTTCTTCACAGTGAAGATAAAACAAATATATATTTAGGGGATTTTCCGATTTGTTTGACAGAAGCAAATATGAAAAACGTGCACATCTGAGTCGACTGTGAAACTCAGTATAGATAAATCCTTAATAAATCAAAAATGAGCTTAATAATAAATATAAGTATTGTTATTTTTATCCACTGGAATTATGTGACTATCAAATAATATTGTTTTCAAGACAAAACAACGGACGGAGCGAACCACTGGTTTCATGCATAAATGCATCTGTGTGCTGAGCTGGTGTTACGCAGCTGCACTTTGGTGTCTCTGCAGGAACGGGTCCCTTCAGCCACACAGTCGCCGCTGACAAAGGTCAGAACGAGAAAGTCTGACAGTCCAGAACAGGCCCCATTCGTGCCCAGTAAAGCCTGAATTAATCTCCACAGTGTCATGACTGAAGCTCACAGATATGACCCCGGTGCATCTGACTGAGAACAGGAAGCATTTCATTTCATTTCACAGTCTCTCGCAGTCGCCTGATGTAAATAATCACATTGTCTGGCTGCTGTAATGACATTGATGAGGCTGTGGAGACGAAGGAATACATCCCAAATAAAAACTTTGACTCACATCCCTTCCTCAACTTCTTGCTTTTCCGTCTTGCATCAGGAAGTCGACCTGTTTGTGTCCATTACATAACTCACTAAACAGCATAAAGGATGTGAGAGGATGCTTGCACCTGCGTGAAACCCGCGTCAAAGGTTCGCGTTATCATGCTCTGCTGGATCAACTACAAGCCTCCGACTCTCTCCTGACCTCGTCTCTCATCTCTGTTCATGGAGTGGAGAGCACTTAAGCAGATGTTACCCGCCTTTCCCTGTGCACCTGCACGGGCGCCGGCGCAGCTGTTTCTCGGGCCTTTCTGACGGCACAAACCTCCCTGTGAACGTTTCACCTTTTTTGTGACATTGCTTTTTTCACCAGGGCAGATTCCCCCTTTTGTGGCAAGTACTGCACCTTCGGAAGGGTTGAAAGACTAAATGTCAGTCTGAACCTGGCTGGTCAGAGGAGAGGATTTCAGCTCTTGCCTGCTAGTCCTTAATGCCTTCAGGAGTGGGGGAAAGGAAGCTCAACAAAGTGTTCCTATTGTGCTACTTCACAACTTGACATCCATTGCACTTTCAGAAACGGTGCTGAATAAAAGTATTTACCACTCCACACACATTTGCTGTGCCAATTCAAGCACAGCGTCTAAACAGACCCATTTGTCGAGTCAATATTGTTGGCGGAAATCTCTGGGGGAGATGTGCATTTCTTTTTTTCCCACAGTGACGGATGGCGATCGAACCCGGTGCAAAGATTTCAACAGAGCTTAAAAAGCAATTAACGAAAGAAATTTAAAAACACACGCGCACGAGCCAGCACCCCAACAGACAATGTCAGGATCCAGAGAAACCACCCCTTTGTTCGAAACGGGCTCGGCTCGGTCGGCACATCTAGAGTTTGAAGGGTGTTATTTAACGTTCCATCAATATACATTTCAAACAACTAAACCTTTACTCTGACTTCTGAACGACTAATGGAGGAGACGCGCACCGTTTGAAAATGTAATTGCTTGGAGACTTTTTAAACAAGAGCACCTGTCATGCAACGTGTGGGTGAAAACCATTTACCAATGTCACTTCCCATTTGGTTTTGTAACTGCGCAGCTCCAAAAGCTGAGAATGGATGCCTTGTTTTTGCCATAAGCACTGACAGCCATTTAATGTGGATTAAAAGCATCGGTTAGTGCGAGGAAAGCCAATTTTTTTTTACTTAAAGCCTAAAGGTGTAGTTCAGGTAGGATGTGCCCACTCTGGAAAAAACTCTTATAATATTAAAAATATTAAAGTATCTCTCCAAGTTCTGTTTTGACAATGGAATCTGGTTAATCAAACTATGGAGGCTGTAGTCTTGCTAGTCAACTTGCTCCTTCAGAACTCCTCCAGATGACATCATCATCTGGACAGAAAAACTGTAAGTAGAGAGAGATGTAAGGCAGAAAGACGATAGAATCATAGGAAGTTGAAAACTGGTTGCACATGGTTCTACAGAACCTTATTAATGTGAAAATGAGTAGTAGATGTGAACCATACACATACACACGTCTGAAATAATAATCTTTTTGTCTTCATAGACCAAACCAAAACTACACTAAACATACACACTAAACTCAACATCCACTCATTACTGTCTGCCTGCAACCTGGATTAGCTCATGTGTCTGCGACCATCTGATTTTGTCAAAAATAATAAAAAACAGCAGCCAGGATCCAATGGCTGAGATGTGTGATTTTGATGTTGCTTTGTTTTAATCGCAGTTTCCGTGCAAGAGCTCATCTTTTTCACTACAGACATCACACTTTTTAATTAGCCATCCTGGAATGAAGGGTGATCAGTCAGTTTTACAGACAGATGGACAAAAAGGATGCAGGAGCTAAAAAGCCCGTTCATGGTCTGACTGTGGTGAGTCCTGAGGCTCCTGCAGTACCTCAAACAAAGGCTCAAGAATCTGGATGAGAGCTGGAACATGTTTGTCGGATTCAACTTATTACTTCTTTCACTAGATTCCCTCCTCCCTAAATGTCACAGCATGTTTGGGCCTCTGCCCTTTTCTCTGCCCTGAAAGCCAAGACAGGAAGTGATGACACGTATGCCCTGGTGTCCTGCATGGACATAATAGTCTATGCATAAAGCAACACTGTGGTATTATAACCTGACAGGGGGGGAAATAAAAATGTGTCACAGCCTTTGGGCCTCCATGGCATTCTCCTCTTGGTGCATTAATGAGGTGTGTTATGCGCATTAAGGTGGGACCATGGATCAGTATGTCGTTGGTGACTAAATATATATGGTAATATGACTGTGTTCATGTGTGTAACGAGGTCAGAGGTGTGTAAAAAAAAAAATGGCTGGTGCTCGCATCATTCTTTACTTTGGGACAGTTTACATGATCCATGGGCAAGCAAATGCAAAGTCAGCCTTTTTATAAAGCCTGAGAAAAAAACCTGGAAATAACACATTAACAGGTTCACAGACGACAGGTCGCACATTCTACAGCAGTGACCTACGCTTGAGGTTTTTCAGGAGTTGAAAGATGGAAAGAGGAATTAGTTGACATCAAGAAGTCAGCAGGGCAAATGAAAGAGGAAAGGAAAAGGAAGCAACGTAAAGGAGGAGCTGGAGGAGCTGGAGGAGATGGAGGAAATGGAGGAGATGGAGGAGATGGAGGAGCTGGAGGAGATGGAGGAGATGGAGGAGATGCATTCAGACACTTTTTACACAACATGCCTGGCCTCCCAGCAATTGAGCAAATTTGGGTTGGAATTTTATTTGGTCATTTGTGGTTTGTTAAATACAACACTGCCATCTTGTGAATATAAGTCTCCCACGGATGCCTTCACTTTTGCGACCTGTTGTTAAAGTGGCCTCCCAGCAATCACAGGGTTGAGACCCTCTCCCGAAACCCCAAAGTGTCAGAACCCCAAACAGCCCATCCCCTTCCCCAGCCGTGCAGTGCTGGTCCCACCAAGCTATGTACCAAAGCTAGTAAAAATGGCGGAGGGCTGCGTCAGGAAGATCCTCCAGAGGAAAAATGTGTCAAATGATCGGCTGTGGTGACCCTGAACTTACATGACTTTGAGACCATGAGACATTTGCCTCATAGGCAGTTCGGTTTAGCAAACCACTAAACCCTTGGCTCAGTTAGCAGCTTTCTTTGTTTCTTTGTCCAAAAGTGTCTCCTTGACGCAATAGTACTAAAAAACATCTAATTACAGATTTCTATGTAAAGCACACCAAAGAGCAAGCAACGCAAAGACCCCAAAGCATTCAGGAAAACCATGAGGAACTTTAAAGTGTGACTTCGTCAACAATGAGTTTTTAAGTCAGTCTGCAGTGACGTGACAAATGCTCGAGCTTCAACAATCCCGGTGGGAAAACATTTTGTGGGAAGTGTTCAGCCCTAATTTGGCATTTGTCGGCTTTCTGCCTAAACGCGATTAAGGAGCGAAGTGTGTCGCGAACCCAAACGATGAAAGCTAAATGAGCAGCATTTTCTTCACTGGCGTAATAAATCAAGCTGCCTTAGTCTTTCAAATTGAGGTGCAGCCGTAGATGAACTCTAATAATAGAAGCTTAATCCATCTGATTACTCGATCCCTTTTTCCCCCCAAATGTGTTCATAGGGTTGTAATGTAATTATTTTGCAACCTGCATCTCAGCAATTTGTGCAGGCACACACAGCATTCTGGATTTCTGTGCTGGGGCTAAAATTAACATTCGGAGGATTGCAGTAAATTAAGCTGCGCACCTTCACTAAAAATCGATTTCATTAACAATAATCTAATCAACAAATGATAAAATTAAGCCCCTGTAATCCCCAGCGAATCACGCCGATTGTAACACGAGCTGCCGTGACTTTTCTGCCTCTTCTCGTTTTTCTGCACCGCCGAAAACCGAGCGCCCTTGCTGAAAAAGACTGACATTCTGAAACTAATTAGGGCCCCATTACTTATTTAGAGGCATCTTGTTTGTGTGGAGGCAGAGGTATAAATTATCCAATAGAGGATGTCTTTGGGGTATTTTGTTGAACATAGCTTTATTAACAGCAACTGGTGAGGGCACTTTAATGGCATCCCAATTATTTCTGGAGTCCCTACTGTTCCCGGTGCCAGCCAGAAGCAGCTAGCTGTGGTGCCTATTTAGGGAGGAGAGGGAACCGTAGGACTTAATGACACCGTTAAAAAGATTCTCCGCGGACACGTGTGCCTTTTATTTGGACCAGGGGACAGTTTTGTAGTAAAATGGGAGCAATGAAGCTAATAGGGGGGAAAAAAAAAAAGAAAAAGATCTGCCTCTTTTGTTTCTAGTGCAACTCAACTGGAATTACTCACAACAAATGTGACGAATTTAGCTTTTAATAAAGGACTAACGATAAGTGGATTCCCAAATGAATGTCCATTGTGACTCAAGACACTACTAGGACTTTTAAATTTACGAGTACTACAGACGCGGCAGCATTACGCGACAAAGCATTATGTCAAGTAACTCTCAGTGAACATTATCATTCTCAATTTCTCGGAATTTGTCAATTTAGTCGCCGGTTGACCTCGAGGAGAACGTGGCTGAGTGCACTTGGATTGAGCACCGCAATCAAAGGCAGAAACACTTGGCGTCTGCTCCAGACAAACACTTTATGTCGGTTGGTATAGTAACAGGCCTGATTAGGACAAAATGAAGTGGTGCACGGTGAGAGTTCACGCTAAACTTTATCAAGCACGGAAATCTCCATCAGTGGTTAAAGAAATCAAGCAAGAAAGAAAAACTTCTATAACTTTAATGCTGTAATAACGGTGACACATCACTAAAAAATGATGCCTTTCTATTTAAGGGCTGATTAATTAAAAATGATTTGTTGCAAACTCTTCTGCATTCCATCTTAGATCTGAAACGTGTCTGCGTTCGCGCACGCCGGACCAAGTCTCTCGTCTTTTCATCTTCACCGTCTCTCCCCTGAAGTCACCTGTGTTTTCCTCTTCACCACCACCTGTTCTGTCAAGAAACCCTCCTCGCCTCCACTGGTTTCCATTTCATCTGAAGACTTCACAGGTCCCCCTCGCAGCTGCTGCCGCATCTGCCTCGGAGCGGAAGGATTTGCAGACATTCACTTTAATGTAAATTATTTGGTCTCGTTGCAGTATGAGGACATCCAGACATGTTTCACAGTTGCAGGGGTTGGCAACAGGTTCGAGACTGGCGTCATGGCAGGAAGCACAATTTCATTTTTGGCTTTTTCTATGGCAATATCGGTTATCAAAGGGCATGTGTAAAAAGTTGGACACCCATCGCTACGACAACCCAACGTTTCAAAAGACTAATGGATAAGTTAAACATTAACTTTAACTGGGTAGTTATGTGTTCGAGTAAAAGTCTTTTACACTCGGCTGCAGGCTGCAGGATGGACCAAGCACTGGCGATTCAGTGTGTATGGGATTGTGGACGGTGTGATTCATTCAGAAAATGAGTTATGCTCCAATAGGTTAAAGCCAAACACCAAATTATTTTACATTATGTTGGACCTTATTATTTTTGCTAATTGTAAAAACTGATATTCTCAAGGCTGAAAATGACACTGTCAGCAGATACGGAGCCAGAAATTTCACCTGCATTTGCTGCAATAACATGCATGAACCTTGTCTGCAAGTTGTTATTGCCAGCGTTCGCTCCTAGCTTGAATATTGTGTTTGTATATCTTTATGTACTGTGCATGTATGAATTCTTATATGTTTACCCATATTTGGAGAATAACTCCATAACTGCTGTATTATTCAGTGCACTGGAAAAAGATGTTTGCAATGGCAATATGTGTTTCAATTTAAAGACGACGTGCTTGACAGATGTACTGTAATCTAGTGAGTTTATAAAAGGCAGCTGTTTTTTTTCAGTACCTCACATATACTGTATCATAAACGCAGTCTCCCGTCTGTATTTCTCTGTCTCGCCTTCCCAGTCTCCATCTACCAGACAGCCTCATTAATTTTGAATTCAGTGAGTTACTGTAGGTATGATAACCAGAGCACATTAACCACCACGACAGCTGGAACGCCAGGCAAAAGAGGTGGATCAATCAAGCATGTATGTTGTGTTGCCAAGGTGGCACCGTCCCAAGGCAAATTCATTCATTCATCTGGTGGCAACCCCACAAAAAAAAAAAACACCACTGACAATCAGAACAGCCACTGAAAATGACCTAATTGGTTTTCAAACAGATTGAGTTCAATGCTCGGGCTTTGCTCCGCTAACAGCTTTCTGCCGAGAGTGTGGAGAGGAACAGGAAAAAACAACTCCAATTAACATCACCCATGGTCGGTTCGCCTCTCTATCCGTGCTAATTCTACTTTATGGCCAGAGAACCTTAAATACAACACGCTTTTTTTTTTGTCAAGCTCCTGGCTTGTTAACAGATGGGCTGTTTGTCTTCATTGGCATCATTTTGCCTTTTAAAAATGCAAGTTTCACAAATGTGATCTCTGTGTTCTACATTTCCAGGAAGTCCTGATAGGACAGTGGTTTACAATGCGCGACCCAAACACAAGGAAATAGTGGATTTGGGCAGCAAGTAGACTACAGTTTACCGCCTCAGATGAAAAGAGTAGAAGACCAGCACGCGGACCCTCAGTCCCCAATTACATTACACCACTGTGTAAAAGAAGTGGGATCCATAGTTATCACATTGTACACCACAAAAGAAGAATAGACGTCTTTATAAATGTGCAACCTGCAAGCTGAGTGTTAGAACATTTAGTCAAAGGCTCCCTTGATTAAATGATCAAGCCCTGCTCTAAGATCTGTGAAGGGCAAATATCGCTGCACCTTTCCAGTGCTGATCCAACATCACAGGGGGTCCGGCAGAACCTCACCATGAGAAGGAATAAAAAGGTATTTGAAAAATTCACACACACACACCGCACTTGTTTCACACAAGAACTCTGGACAATTTCAGGAGAAATAAGCTCGGGAGCTGCGTTTCACTTATGTAAAACACAGCAGGTGAATTTCAGGATTCCAGTGCATGTGTGAAAGAGGCCACACTGCAGCTTTGAGTTTTTGTGCGTGTCTGTATATATTTTCTGTTTCTCACAAGCCGGGGCTTCTTAGCAGAACACCAATTACACCATTCATATTCTCCAACTTCATAACAGAGTTTATTTTCCATGCACATACAGTGTGATGCACATGAACATACACAGAGAAAAAAAAAGACATAATTTTGACTAATAGTTTGGCAGGAGGTATTAGCTTTGAAACGCTCAGCCAGAGTTTGGCTCCGTTCATCCTAACGTTTGCTTTTAAAAGGTGCCAGTTTCCTGCCATAAAAATATAAAGTTACAGAGTGCTTGTAATTATCCGCAGTAAAATACTTTGGCAGAAATGGTTTCTTCTCCATTAGGCCTTTACAATATATACATCACTCTCTTCCACCACATCAGGCTCCGTGCACGCTGCATCCTTCCCTGAGTTGAGTTATCAGCAGACATTTCTCCCGCTGCTGAAAGATTGAACAGAGCAATAAGCTTCGGCCGACTCCTGAGTAAATTAAGCGAAGTCAGCGTATGGTCCGTTTAACTGCTTCTGTCTCAGGTATCGGTGAGAACAGAAGGACATAAAGATGGTTTTTAATTTCTCAGTACGTTGTTAGTGCCACCGCCACACTTCCTGTCCACTGCTACGTGAGTGTCAGTGGTACAAATATTAATGAACACAAATTCAAGTTGAAATTTTTGTTGGCAAAATGCTTTAACGTGGAACAGAACCTGACGTGTAAAGTCTATGCTGGGAGAGGGGAAGGGACGGGGCGCTTGTTGCTTCTGTCTCCCCTACTGTACGTCCATTGTGACTTAAAGCCGAGCCGTCAGTCTCGACATAATGGCTGTCATATTAAGGACAGATCAATCAATCACGCTCCACCACCCTCTGTTGCATCGAGAAGTGCAGCTGACTTGTGCCACACAGGCCTGACAGATTATACGGCAGCGGAAAAGCGACGAGCAGACGTGGCGGAGAGGCTCACTTTCACGCGGTGACGTGCGAAGACATTGTTCCCTTAATCACTATAAGAATTTTCTGCGCACACTTGTGATGAGTGATGACAGAAAGAGCAACTGACACGACTGTGAAGGATTTTGGTTGGGCAGATGGGGGTGGGGGGTGGTGGGGGTGCTGTAGTTCCTGTTTCTTGTCAGACTGCAGCAGGAAGCAAAGGAAAGAGGCTCAGACAGTGTGATGGAGCTGCTGTGACGCCCGCAAGGTCAATTCCGAGTTGAGCCTCCTCAGTGTGAAGGAAATTTCGAATTGATGTCTAACTAAAGATGATCCTATGAGCTCACAGGCACCAGGTAACCGAGGTCCACATGGGAAGGTCCATGAACTGATGATGGTAGTCACAACGAGAGACTGCCGAGGTCATGAGACAAACAAATGATTTAACCCCCAAATAAATACTTAAAAACTCTACAGGACTTTTTAAAAATGAATCCAATTTCTGATACTATCTAAGATGGATATTCACTTTTTTAAAGGGCTGGACTGGAGCTAAGAACATTAGCTTCCACAGGGATCAGTCACATTATGTTCGGGGTCCACTTCGAAAGGTTACGGACTTATCCAAGAATAAAAGAGAAAAACACATCACCTGGTACCAAAAAGAAGGACTGAACAGTTTAAATATGTGGATTAATATTAGCTGCATAACGTTAGGAAAGCAGGTTGAACTAACAGAGTTTCAACAAAAGTTTTTAGTCAAACATACCATAAGTTTGACCGAAAGATGAGCCCATGTGTGTTTTAAAATGCACTGTGGGTTACAGAAACACATTCCAACTTGTAATTCAAGATACAAAATGAGATGTAGACATGATGCCATGTCCAGAAACCGTAAACTGGCTGTTCTCATGCTGTTCTGGTCCACGCCAGAACGTGGAAGGAGCAAATATCAACAGTGAATTCTCAGTGTTTCATGTTCCACAAACAAGACAACTGAAGATGACTGGGTCATCACCTGGGTCAGACCCAGTCACCTTCTCTTTCTCTCTCCCCTTCTCCAGGCACTTACACTTTGGTGCGTCTTAAACAGTTTGGTTTAGGCACAAACCATCCGGCTTAGGTGTAGAGTTAGTTAAAGGTAAAGTTCACCGCTTGTTTAACATTGTGTGGCACACGTCACAGAACGTCCTCAAACTGAATCCTTCTTCTGCGAGAAATTTCTGTTCATTTTTAACCCATACATGTAAACCTTTTACTCTAAATAATGGACAACACATTTATGTTCACTACAGCCACTAGACATTGCAGTATGTAGCTTTGGGTAATTTTTGGCTGCAATCCAGGTGGGTTATTTTACAATAACCCCTAATTGACATGCAAAGATGCCAGTGAATTTCCGAGCAGGATTATTTTTAAAAACGAGAAGAAAGAGCCCAAAAGGAAAAGCACCCGAAGGACGTTCTAACTACAGACTAGTAAAAAATAATGATACCTGTGTAAACAGCATGTCATTCTCTGTAGGACCTGTGCAATGTGCAAAATATCCGTAAATCTCAGCTGTAACTAAAAGTGAGTATTAAGTTGTCTCTATCTGAAGGAGCGTATTTTTATAAATGCATCACAATCCATCACAGACACCACGCAAATATTCCATACAGTGCATTTCTCTGCATTTAGGACGCCGCTGCAAGGTGAAAACTGTGGGTAATGGTCTATATCTGTAAGACACAGTTTATGTCCGCCTACAAGTCATCGCTTATGTGCGCGCCAACAGCAAGTGCAGTCCTCACATTAGACCTAATCACCTCAGCGTGATGCAGGGAGAAAAGATCCACAACTTATTCGTGCTCGGCCTCGGTTATGATGGCCGCTGAATGAAGGGCCATATGTGTGGGTCAGCTCTTTACGAATTCCTCATGGCGACGGAGCCTGGCAGGGGAGGATTATCCGTGAAAACAGATGGGCAGGAAAAGAAGGAGGGAGCCGTCAAGCTGAGAAAGCTCTGCTGGGTGTCTCCTTATGGCAGAATGAATTACAGACGTCTGGCAGTGCTTAATGTCAGATTGCAGCACATTATCCCTGATTGATAATTTTTATATTGACTAGACTCAATTAAGTACACAGGAAGTGCACGGACGAAGTAGGACTCGAAGCAAAGTTGCACGGTGGATGTGTGCAAGGCGTTTACTGGGAACAAAAAAAAGGGGGGGGGGGTTGACGTAGGCCCCCAGTTCCCTTCTCTGTAAAACAATGATGGTTTTGTCATTGGCTGCTTGACATGTATTGGCACCAATCATCAGTCCCAGACACAGTCTGATTAGAACACGTCCTTTGTTTTATGTATTGTTACAGATCATAAACGTGTCGATCATAAACAGTAAATGAACACCTCTGAAGTAGAAACGCTGAGAGCATTTCAGTGGAAATGAACTAAAGAACGTTCCAAGTCACTTTGGCTTCTAACTTTTAGGCACATATAGGGTCAAAAACTCAGCTCTGAGATGAACGGACGTGGCAAAAACATGAATCCAAGCAGACCTGCCACCAGCTACGGCTACGTGCTGCCCTGTAATCACTGCGTTCGAAGAGATGCGCTTAATTTCGGCCAAGTTGGAGACTAACAGCTGTGAATATTGCCATTTGACCACGGCCGCTCAGTAATTGTTGGCCCAAAATGCTGCTGATGGTTTTGTTATTCCCCATCAATTAGGGTTTGTTTGGCTCGGTTGCCTTTCAGAGCGGTTAAGATAGTTCTCTTATTGGGTGTCAAAAAACTGCACGTCAGGTCTTTTTAGATTGAAATTAAAACGATCAATCATGTGATGACTCTTTCGCCTTTATAGGTTTTATTCAGACTTTATTTTGGCTTGTCAAAGTCAAAATAAGTTTTATTTATTACCCATTTGTACTAGCTACTTCCAACCTTCTAATTGAACCCAAAATCTGCTTTTCCTGACTCGACGCATTAAAATGTCTCATGAAAAAGCAGAGATAATGTCTGGCGCGCTGGCGCAGCCTTGAAAGAAGGTAAGCACACTTCCCTTCATGACTAAGCACTGGTGCATTACTATTCTGCCAGTGTTGGATGCCTGATTAAATGATCAATTTAAAGCCGGCATGCCGGCGTAACGGCACCACTACAAGACGTGTCTGTTCAGAGTGAAAAGGCTGCCCGCTCCTGCAGGGATACAAAAAGGAAATGATGCTCTGGCATTTTCAGCGCCGTGTGGCATAATTCACTGCCCCTTATAACATGACACAGAGATTATAAATGATCGCGCAGCAACACTTTGACTGCATCTATCAATTACTGACATTTGGTTAATGATGTCTGAGCGCAAACAGATGGACTTTATACCTTAATACACAAACTATGTTAGGAAAGTGAAAAGCCAAACAAAACGTTATTTTATATTCTGTGTCATGGAGACAGAGCGTGGCAGTGCATTGTTGCCGTTTGCCTTCACTTTACAGTACGTCACTGGGAATAAAATTGATTTAATAATGAATTTAATAAGTCACTTTGGCGAGCTCTTCGCCCACTAGCAGCACAATCTGCTGCCCTTAACATTAACGGCAGCCCAAATAAAATTAGTGGATACGAGAGAGAGTCTGGACCCAGGTGAAAAAGCTAGAGGAGAAGGAATGACAAATAGGAGCATGAGATCTCATCTCCTGATGTCAATTCACTCACAAATATTAGATCGCACTGCAAAATGCTTTTACCTCAGAAGAAATTATTTTCAGAATCAACTTTTCTTTCATATTTCCTCATAGCCTCGAGTCAGAAAACAACATTCCTTTGTATTGCACAGGGAGAAGAGGTAAATCATCGGATACTCTCCCCAGTCAGAGATCCTAAACAGAACCCAGTTCACAGTCCACATGCTCGGGACCCGTGAGACTCCCCGAGTGAGGAGTGATTCAGCAGGAGGCTGCGAGATTAATCACGGTTTAGAATAAAAGCCAAAAGAGTCAATACATTTACTTTCGTCGGGGGCCAATCAGAGGTGCAGGAGGCTGCAAAGTGACACACACACACACACACACACACTGCACTACCCCTGTCACCCGTAATCTAATCTCAGCCACGGCCTGCTAATACATCACAATTACCTGCTCGGTCTGGATAGTGCCATTACAAATACGTCGTCTCCATTACCACAGAGTCGGCACGTGTGCGGGAGCGTATGCATCTCGCGAGCGCGGACGTCTGCGTGAGAACGGAGCTGCTCTCAATCTCTCTGCACACTATTTCATATTCAATTACGCTTTCGTTACATCACTGGGTTTGCCGCATGCCAAGTCAATAATAGCCCAGTTAACTTGCCTGGGGTGCAGGGAGCCAGTAGTGACATTTAGGTTGTTAGCGCCTTCATTAGAGCAAAAGGTGGGCCGATCACCTCAACGTGGAGAGAAAGATGGCCGAACAGTTAAACTCACAAAGAGAGCTCAAACTGTATGTCTGCAGCGATCACATTTGCACCAGCAGATTATTGGCGTTGTACAACTTAGCCAGAGGAAGTCGACCTGAAAAACATTCGGCACTGTGCTATAAGGTTGAGTACAGTGTATGCAACAATACAGGAAAACTGCAGTAGATTAAACACTCATTTTTGTAAATGTGATGATTAATTATGATGTGTTTTTTTTTATCCAATTTAAAATCCTAACCGGATGTTATTATTCACGCTGCATTGGTTGTTTGTGTGAGACGCCGTTGAGACGTGCTGTACAGTCCTTGACAAAGAAATAAAGTGTTAGTCATCAGTCACTGTTTGATGGTCCTGTTTCCACTGCAGGAACCTTTACCAGAGACCAGGGACCTTTTGAGGAACCTAATTTGTCCACATGCCTGAACAGCAGAGCCACGGGAAAAAACTGGATCTAAACTTAGTTTAGGGCCCCTTTGGTTCTGGTTCCGGGACAAGGACGGAGCCTTCAGTGCTGAATGTCATTGGGGAGGTCGATCACAGTGCAGAATTTCACATTTTCAAAAACCTTCGCAAATGTATAAAGCAATGGTTCCCCTTTTAATGTTGTAATGCTAAAATTGCAGATCATAATTTTCTCACACACGTATACCCCAGGGAAATTTCATGGCACTTTTCCTTCCCAGGAACTAACTTGCAGGAATTTCCCGGGAGTAAATGGCAGTAGTGATGGGCCTCTTGTGAACAATTTGCATTATAAAGCTATGTATGACGTGTGTAAGCCACACATTCCCTCAACATTAACCATATCTGAAGATTCATTTTGGCCTTTGTTCTAAAATAAACCCTCCACGGCTCTAATGCGCGGCCATCAGACACGCAAACACTGCAAAACTTTCCTGCTTAATTAGCAAAAAAGAAGCAAGAGAAAGGGCCACACATATGGACACGTCTACATGAACACACACACAACACACACACACACACACACACACGTCAATAATACATTTACTGCTGTTGTAAAGCTGGGAGGAGCAGCGAGGAGTGACGTGCCAAGTCAGGAGAATTAACACCACAAAATGGAACATCATTAATGTTGACACTTCATTAAATAAAGATTAAATTAAAATGAAAAAAAAGGCAGAGGAAGGAGGAAGAGCATGCGTGCGTCAGTGGGCATCCAGCACAGAGGATGACAGTTCACCTGCACAAATGAACTTCTCCACCTGCCACAAGCTCAAACCCGTGACATGCAAGGACACTTGAATAAAGTCACACCATGTTCCACAGCCTTTTCCATAACACAATGTGGCATCTCCCGCTGGCAGGCGGGCTCCCCACGAACTCCATCAGGAGGTGACGAAATGACTCGAGCAACGGCAGAGAGGAACCGCAGAGCGTGTTTGAAGTACGCTACAAATGCTTTAGCTGGTCTGAGATTTTATTACGATTATACGAACTGCAAAATGCTGATATGATATTGCCACATTATTGTGGCCAGACGTGTGACCTCGGGAGCCACGGGATGAATTCTAAAGGACCTTAAGTGACAGGGATTGCTCCGTTCTGTTGGCCTTAATGAGTAAAAACACTTTCATTGGCACTTGAGCCGTACAGATGGAAGGTAATAGAAAAAGCATCACGTCTAATGACGGTCTAATTTTGCACTAGCTGTTTAAAACTTTGCAGAAGTTTTGTCTGATTGGTCGGGCCTTCACCCGCGGCCGTTCCATCAATTCTCAGCGGAGGATTTATGGATTAAAAGTGACAGTGATTGCGACCCTGAAATCTAATCTGTGGCACCTGCGTTTTCTTTCACTGTTGTAAACGGGACGTAAGTGAAAGGCAACACAGACTAACGTTTGGTTCGAAGACAAGTCGTCTCTCGTCAGAGGCGTCTCATCACTTTCACTGACTGGTGCTGCGCAGCATTGACACGTTTCACAGTCGCATAAAGACTAAACAGCTTTTTGGTTGGATTTTTATGTGCTTGTCTATGAATGTTTATAGAAGTCATTACTTATACAAATGTCATTAACCTTTATAGAAAATAAAACTATTCGGGGAAATGATTTTTATCCTGTTAGAAGGCGACAGAGCACAGCCATTAAATGGGATTTGAAAAAACAACTTACTTTTTATTCACCGTATTTAATTTGAATTAGGTATCCAGCACCTGTTCATATAATACAATCGAGTACGACTCTACTCCGCCCTGTGACCTTCATAAAAATACAGGGACTGCTGAAGCTGGTTCGATCCTGTCCATCCTCCCTACATGTCGACGTGATCTTGGGCATGACACTGAAAGTGACAGATATGGAACGCTTCATAAGGTGTTGAATTATGCCACTTTTATGATTGACGTATCATATGGGTACCACAAATACCCTCTTGCGTTATTTTTGGACGCTCCAAGGGCGTCACTATCCTGATGTATCCCTGAATCTTCTTGAATCAGCCGCCACCCCTGCCGCCTCCCGATGACGCTTTTTCACTTCATATTCTACGTCACTGATTTAAGGCATCAAACATTGAGGCCCTGAAGTTTCCCTTCCTTGCAAACGCTCTGAGCGCCAATCACTGACGCAGGTACCGACAGGAACAGCCTCTGGAACGAGAACGGGCTGGAAAAATTCCAACATTGGAAAAGTAGAATCCCTGGCAGAGCTGCTGTATTGGAAAGCATTTGATTGTAAAAGTGGTCGTAATGTTTTGCCTGATCAGCCCTACAAACCCAGCACCTTTGAGCACCTGCCCGCACAACTGTGAAAAAGAAGAGAACTCAAACCAGATTCAGAGGAAAGAGGTCACTTCAAGTGATCTGCATATAATTTAGCCCAATTCACTTGTGCAGTTCATCCTCGAACCAAATATGTCCGAATGCAGCTACCCAACTGCAGATTACTTTCATTTTTCAGATTTTCTTACATCTCCGTCACTGTTGTTACTCTGAATTATTCTTTGATTGTTACATGCCGACAACAGATATCATTTCTGTCTTTTTATTAAATACCAAAAGAATCACCGCGATCTCGACACTTAATCCATTAACATCCAGTAATGCATGTTGGATCCAGGCGTGAGGCAGATATATTGGCGCGTTAGAAAAAAGGAAATACCTCGGAAAGAGTGCGGATCTTGTCTTACAGAATAGATTCCCCCTCATTTAGTATCACATATCAGCAGCAGCCGCAGAGAGACGAGGAGAACAGGAAAGGGGAGAGCGAAGATAAAGTAATCAGGTGGGGACACTGTGAGCTAATGGCCTGATAACGCTGTATAGTTATGATAATACACTTCGATTACAGAACCTCTTCCTGCTCTATTGGACCGCGTGCAGAGAGAGATTTTACACATCTAAACTAATCTGTCCTGAAGACATTTACGGCTATGATTGGCCAAAGCTGCTTGATAGAAAAATCAATGTAATTAACAAGGTTGGAAGAAGCACAAACCTGTGGCGAATATTAGATCCTGCTCCTCTTGCTACGTATCGCTTTTAAAAATGCAGTATACCTACTTTTTTTCTAATGGTGACCTTTGTATTAATCTGCTCGGTATTAAATTAATTATCGATCAAGAGCAACAACATTACAGCCAAGATGAAAGGTTTGTCCTTTTCTGCCCTTGCTCTTTTTCTCGCCCCGTCTTGTCTCGACTTATCTTGTCTCACCGAGTTTCTTCCGTAGGTTTTATTTGATTGTACAGCTCCCGCCTCCCAAAGCCTCCGCACATCAGTTTCAATTTAAGTGCGTCCAGAATATGGCACGACTGAAATCAACGGATTAACATAGACTCTTTTATGAATGACCCTCCCGTTTCAGAGTCGGCTGCTAAAGTGTCCAGAAAAAAAAAAAAAAAAAGTTCTGCGAAAACATTGTTGGCTTAAGGATAAAAAGTGGGAACAAAGACCAAGTCTGATATGATCTTATAACGCGGTTCTCCTTTGGCAACAGGTGCTTTCATAAATATTTATTGGAAGCCTCAGGTTGGCATGAGCAGTGATTGTTTATTCTGCCAAGCACTTGTCAGACCGAACATGCTGATGCATTAAGTAGATCAGGAAACGTTAGCGCGGCGGTTTATATTTAATGGAAGCTGACATGCAGTCGTCAAGTTCTGATCTTCAAACAGAACAATCCAAAAAGGTTGGAGCTTGTAAACTTCATGTACGTCCCGCCCATGGGAGTAGTCGGTTCCTTGGGGGATTTTTTTCATTAAATACAGAAAGATTTCCCAAGGTTTTTTCAAACAGAAAACAACCTTGGCTGACTTTAAGGGAGCTGGAGTTTTCAGTCCGGTCTGTCTATGACGGGGTCTAGACCCGAGTCTCTGGGTGTGGTCCATGCTGACTTTTCACAACTCAAACCACGGCAGAAAGTGCACACACGAAACCCTGCTTGTTGCCATACGCCTTCACATCCCCTGTTCACGCCGCGAAACTTGATTTAATGCTTTTGAGATCGAGCTCTTTCATTCTGCCTCTTTCTGCTCGCCTCCTTTAGTGTTTCCACCTTTAGGGTTTTTGTGTTAAAACGGTGTTGAAAGCTCGAGGGCTGGACGCTGAATGGAGGCCACTCTTGCCAAATTGTCCGTGAAGGACAGTCAGAGCAAGAGACGGATGAAAGAAGATTCAGAACGTGAGAGATTGAGTAAGAAAAAGCGCGTCGGAAGACAGGGCGAGGACAAAGGAAGAGTTTCAAATGCGACAATTAGAAAAAAGGAGTCAAGAGGAATGGGCAGATGGAAAAATGAGATTGTGCTAGAAAAAAGGAGTAATATGTGAGAGCGAGGAAAGAAAATGTGGCTGCCAGTCACTTCTCTGCTTTGTCAAACTTGAGTTCTCGCTGCCTTCGAGGCCCAGACATAAAATGGCGTGAATCAGGAGGAAAATAAGGAATCGAGAGCTCTGGGGACGCTGAAGAGCAACAGGAAATTGCACTGTGAAACTGACTCGGAAAGTTTAAACTTGAAAGTGTCTGACTCAGACGAACCGACAAATACGGCTCCTGACCGTAAGAGGACACTGAAATATTCACGAACTCCGGTTTATCCCCAAACATAAAATAAGTATGAGGGTGAAGTATCCAGCTGCTCGGTGCTGAAATATTACACTAAATGCAGAAAAGCCTTTTAGGATTTGATATTATAACCCCACCTGTGGTGAACAGGGGTTCATTATTTTATTCACTTATTTGTGTCAGTTACTAGTTTAGTTCAGGACCAAACTGATTTGAAGACGGTGGGAGGGGAAAAAAAGTCACCATTGCAAAATTATAAAAATTTTACTCTAAACAAATAATCACTGCTTTCTTTTACTCGTATTAAGGCAGTTTTATGTTTGTGAGTTCAAGCTGTGGCCGAGTTACTTTTTTTAATTACGTTTTCACTTTTTATTTTCTTTTGAATGAAAGTTAAAATTGTTCTCTACAAACTTATATTTTTAATGAAATCAAATTAAACTGTAAAATATTTGGATGCATAAGTTTTAATAACTCACTTTAAGCATCAGTTTTGCAGCTATTTGGTTTTAAAGCCACACCGCTGCTTAAATGGAGGCAGTGGACGAGTTTGAAGGATCTAAGGTTCTAGACGCCAGTAACTGAAAGTTCCAGTTATGGGTGAAATCAGCATCCTGGACAAAATCTAAAACATGAAGACAAACGAACACCAATCAACTCTGCACAGAGATTATTAAAATGCAGATGTCAGGGGATGGATACAAACGCATTTCCAACCCTCCATCTTCAGCAGTCAAAGCTTTGGGGGAGCGCGGCAAAGAGAAAAACACGGTAAATCTTCAGTTCTCAGAGAAAACAAGGAGGAAACTCTGGAGTCAAGTGGAAGAAGGTTTGGGGGTTCACAGTGCGCAGTCGCTCCCATCTCAGCTGTAGGAACCTGCACTTCCTTCAGAGAAGTAATGGTGGCCTCCCGGATCAGTTTTCTACTTGCACAGTGTCCTTCAGTTATTGTGGGTGACCTGCTCTAGACACGGGCCTTATTGATTCAGTTTTTTATTTTTTATTTTTATTTACTGTAACTGCAAGAGATTTTCAGTGACTTGGTGAAGTTCTTGCTTCCATTTCCTGTCTTCTGCTTTTCAGTTCTGTTTTTTTGCAGCATTGCTTGGAGATGCATTCACTGCCACATTTACAATACGCACTGTCCATGTCACCAGCTGTGTGACCTCTGACACCAACCGACTGCACCAGTGGTTCATGAAAGTGGCTGAATACAAATGCAATTAATTACTCTTACTTAATTTGCATGATACTTTGTAGAGCTCACCTTTTTTATATAACGATTAAATGTTGTAAAAATAGAACAAAATGGGCTGAATACCTTTTATAGACAATGAGAGTTTTTGTTACATTTGTCACTTTATAGGACAGGTAGAATTTCTTTTATATGAAAGAAATTCTACCTGTCCTGAAAACTTTTACAACCAATATGTGTGTGTTTGTAATAATCCAGACTTCTCCAAAAAGTTGTTTGATTGCTATACGGGCTGACAGATTTTCCACTATGTCACATTGCAGAAAATGAATAAAACTGTTGGAAAAAAAGCTTTTTTTCAAGCATTTTCCTAACGTTGGGTGGATAAACAGTTCTACGTTAGCGTGTACGACTTCATAAGTCATGTCTTTTAAAACGCATTGTGACGGGGCGGGTCATTCGTGGCCCGTGTGGGATTGACAGCACGGTTTAGTCCAGTAGGAAAACTGGCATCCAAACTCGTCAAATGGACACGTTTATATGATAGTTTAATTTTTACACAACAACAAGTGAGCGATTTCTCCAGCTTCATCCATGTAACGTGATTTTCAGTTTCACGAGTGGCCAAAGCTGATGTGAAGTTTGGTGCGAGATAACAGAGGCAAAGAACAAGCTGTTCGAGGCGGACGCTGATCTAATCTCTCCCCCATGGATCCACTGCACAGCACCTGCTTTTGTTCCCATGTGCTATATTTGTATCTCCCCTAAATCGTGTCTGCAGAATTTATTCATAGCCAGATGGAATTTAGCAAAATCAAAAAGGTGCGGGGACGTCCTGTTCTCTTTTCTCAGGGCTTATTCTCCATTAAACATTAGACTCTCATCATCCAAAAAACGACTAAGACAAGAAGTTTAACGACCTCTCGTCGCCTTTTAAAATGAAGCACACGAGGTGAGAATTGTGTGTTTTCGTGAAAAAAAAAATTGAGCGGGAATAAAATGTTTCCTTCTGCTTATTTTTATTAGGAGATAAATTAAATTGTGTCCTTTTCAGCACAGGGGGAGACTCACCTGATGTCTGCTCAGAGTGGAAACTGCAGAGAGGGGGGACAGAGGGGGGACAGAGGGGGGACAGCAGTGGACACAGATGGACGTTAGTGTGTTTGCATGTAAGACGGAAACACACCACACACACATTTTCTCACTGAGGCCTGCATGCAAATGTCCACCTCATGGGTCACTGAGCTTTGATGGAAAGTAAGGTCACGGTGTACAGTCTGGCGGGGGCAGATTAGGGAAGGAGGCGGTGTCGCGCTGTGGGCAGCCCGGACGCAGCCTCCAGTTATTTTATCAGCCAGACAGAAACGCTGCAGGATGCACTTTAATACCACCGGTGATTTACATGGTCGCATGGAGACACACACACACACACACACAGACGACGGCTCTTCCTGCGAGTGTTTCCTGCGGCAGTGTCCGGAGAATGAGCATTATTTCAAATCAGCAAGGCTTGCAGACTTTAAAGGGAGTTATTACTGATATCTTGGCATCTAGAAAACTTGCTGCCCTCCGCCCTGCGCTGTGAATCAGCGTACGGCATGTGTTTCACGCCTGCTACTGTGCATTGTGTCTGTACACATGGACGAATGCGTGAAAAATAAAATCCATTAATGCTCTGTGGCAAAAATGCCGAGCTGAGGTCCAGCTGAAAGTGAGGAGGGGAAGTGGCCTTATGGTGCAGCCGATCGTACGTGCATGGATGCAATGGGTCGCTCGCAATTCTTTTGATTGGCTTAAATTTCATGGAGATGAAAAGAGAAAAACAAAAGGGATAAAAATAGAAATTAAATTGCAACATCAAGCAAAAAACTGCAGTAAACACATGAACAGCTGTTCAGTGGCTTCGTGCTGGTTGGAGTGAAGTTTTCCTGGCAAAGGTGAAGAGACACTTCGTTACTGACCTACAGCACTGACCCAATACTTTTCAGATTCATGAGGGAGACTCAGTATTAGAATGTCGGGGTCAGTGTCCAAAGATACGAACTTCAGTTCTTGTAACTTATATAAAGGAAAAATGATGACTTCTATTAACCAACAGTGAGTCGAGCTTTACAACCCTCCTGGAAACGGCCAAGAAAAACTAAAAAGTTTTAAAAATTCCACTGACCCTAAGAGAAGAAGCTGGTGTCTGAAGCAGTGACGGGAAATGTACATGTACATAAACTTTACAATGCCGCTCAGCTATTAGACTGACACACGATCACTGTGGCCGTTACAAAGGACGGACAGGAAAAACTAAATGACAAAAGACGGACCATTTTGAATGATCTGTAGATTTGGAACGGGCGTAGACAACTGCTACCACTCCTGGTATCGTGGCTTTTTAATGGCTCACATTAATCTCTCGAGTCTACCTAAGCGGCTCCAGCAGGAGTTATCATAAGCCCCGAGATTTCAAAAATACTTCTTCTGAGCAGAGTGACTTATCTGATGCCGGGGGCTGAGAGACGTGTCAAATGTGATGAGACGCACCGGCTTTTCCATCACACCTCTTATCCTCACATGCAGACTGTGTGCAAAAGAACATTATACCCCACCCAGATTTATCTCAGGTGTCTTTTCCATTTTTTTCTGCCTTGCCATGACCCAGTTGCAAAGGTACTGGAGTCTCGGTGAGAGAGATCCTCCCCGTCCTGAACACGACGTCTGCCAGCCTCAACACATTTTAATACATCTTACTCTGTGCTGGAGTAAAAATATGCCGCTGACATAATGATATGTTGTCAGGCTTCGTTCACATTCTCACTCAATCACTATTACAACCGCAAAGAGCCGCTGAGGTGACCGTGAAACGGGACCGCTTAAATTCATTCATCATGCATGAGTCTGACTCGATATCAGTTCCATTCAATATCAATAACTCATCAAAGGCTCGTTGCCATCAATGAATTATTGAGTTATGTGTACGTCTCCCATCTGTTTATGCATGGAGCAGGTTCGATACGATCAATAGCTCATTCTCCTGACTTTCACCGTTTGAAAATGACCTTGCGGATGGCGTCACATTCGCGATTGGGTATGAAACTTTACGATTCCTTCAATTACCGAGACAAAATGACAGTATTTCTTTTTTTGTCTCATGTTTTATTTTTCACTGCATGTGCATAACCCTTCATTTGTGTACGTGCCCTTTAATGGGCAAATATCTGTTTTTATAACCATTATTTTCGCAGGCAGTTTTAACAATGAGGCCAAAACTGAAATCTGGAACTGAAATAGATGTAAATAATAACTAATAACTGGTAATTGAAGATATCCACAATCATATTCTCACTTGTAGAAAGTGTATTTTAGGATCTCTAAAACTTTCATTAACTAGTCAAAACTAAACTTGAGACATCGAAAACTCCTTAAACTTTACGTTGCCATTTTAACTTTATAACTTTAACTTTATACTCTGGAAATCTGTTGCCAATATCTGTAATTCAATCCTACCTTGCCGAAAAGAATATTTTAGATATCCACAAAAACATTCCTTCCTATCAACAATTGTCATTTCAGATTTATATCTATAATTTTATATCTGCCGTAATGTTCATACATGGATAAACATTCATTTCTAACATCTACAATCCTTTTGCTACAATTCCGATTCCGTCAAAATGAAAAATTAATCAAATAGATATCCACAATACATTTGTGGATATCTGCAGTCGCACCCCGTCTAGTTGTTGTAGACGGCTGAAATTTCATTTTGACTAGTCATAATAGAAATTGTGGATATCTGTGTTGACATTTTTACTAGTCACCACGTATTTTAGATATTGAAAATTACATTACGCATCTTTCTACTTTTTTCTTTTTGGATATCTGAAATTAAATTATGACTGCTAACAATTGCATTGTAGATATCAGAAATGGGAGGTTTTCCTAGTAAGTTTTGAATTGAAGATATCTGGTATAATTATTATGGATATTTGAAATGACTTGGTATATACCAAAGTGATGTGGTATGATGAATAGGATGTTGTGCATCTCAAAAATGACAATTGTTAAAAGGAAGAATGTCATTGTGTGAATATCTGAAATGTTCTTTTTGACTAAGAAAAAATGAATTACAGATCCGCAGCAGATTTGCACATTAATGTCAGATGGGTACCTGGATGGATACCTTCTCCACATACCAGGTCAATATAATGCAATATTATGCCCAACAATGTTTCTTGATTTTGGCAGAAAAAGACACTTGAGGTCAGAGAACGATTGTGGTGTGGGGGAAAATACAGAAAAAAACAGGAGCAACATCAACTAAAGTAACAACAATGAGTAATGATATTAAACAAGACGCAAACCAGTGTCCATCCAGCCATCGGCTCCCAGACTTTGACTCCTACTAATGTCTCCAAATGCAACTCTGCTCTCATGTTACCGACACCAGCAGGCAGCAGGTGAGCTACGGAGCCAGAGCTATGGGCTGACGGCTTGATCAGTCTCAAACTAGCTGCAAATTAAGCATTTGGAAAAGCAGAACAGAGAAACACATGGGCCACAATCACGACCCAGTTGGGTTTTTAACCTGTACGGTTTGAGATACAACAGGGAGCCATGATGGGCATGGAAATAACAAAGGGGAGTGTTGTGCAGACGCCTAAATCCGCCTCGGTTACAAATCGAAGGCCACGCTATCCAAAGCCTTCATGATACAAGGCCACAAAGCTTTAGTGACTAAGTGCACACGCACCCAGGGAATTAGGAAGGGAAGAGGCCTGAAGAACGATTCTGGCAGGTTCGAAATGATTGTCTTTTCCCATCTGGCCCTTTGCTTTTCTCTCTGCTCCCCTTGTGGCTATGAATGCAGATGGATGCAGCCAAATCCCCCTTTGCCTTGCTTTGCCTGCCTGGCTGGTGTATTCCGGCCATGTAGAAAAGCCCCGTGGAGGTTTAACGGATGGTTTTGTCGGACTCAGAGGAACTGAGCATAAGGACTAGTGCCGGGCAAAAAAAGATGCGATAGCAATAAGACTAATAAGAAAAGGCATCTCCAGATAAACACCAATATCTTATTTCCTGCTGGTTTCTGGTCCACGTTTCAAATGCGGGGATGCAGTGCTCAAAATTAAAATTTAAAGAAGCAACAAACAGATAAAACAAAGAAAGAATAAAAGAATTTCGAGTCGTCCAATCAGCACAATCTGAGGTTCCCAGCGACACTGGGAAGATGCAGAGCTGCTTCCGTCAGGTCCCACTTGTGGAAACTGAATTGGCTCTTACAATCAAAATCTTCACAAGACAAGACAAAAAACAAAAGCACAGATTTTATTTGCGCCTGTGCGAGAAATTATTTCATATCACCCCGGGCTCTAAATATCTGCTTTACAGAAGACACTCTGAAAGATAAATTTTAATTTGCAGTCTTGCACAGACACTATGAATATTTCAAGAAAAGCTGCTTTAATTCAACTTCTCCATTGCACATAACACAGAGGTTTTAAATTCCAATAGCCTTGGAGGTGAGGAGGAATTGGTGAGGTGGGCTGAGCACATTTAGGTTGAGGCTCGAGATATTACAGATGTGTGTTTGTGCGCATTCCTATCACACCATCAGCGACTGTGGACTCACTTTGCCCTTATTCACGCATTCTCTCCCCTTTTTATATTCAGCGCAATGCCTCGACATGAAAAGAGCTATCCTAATTGGAGACTGCTTTCTATGCAGGTTCCGTTCCACATTGCCACATCAGGAATTCACAGAAAATAATGATAGCATGGAACAGTAAATGGAAAAGGGCATGTGTGTTTGTGTGCACACTACAGATCAGGAGGAGGAAAATGAAAGGCTGGGAAAGTGGAAAGTATAAGAGAGAAAAATATATATAAAAAGGGACCGAAAACGTGATTATGGCTAAACTGTCCTCTTCCATTTTGGATGCCAATGGTTCCATTATCTTCACATAATCTGTCCAGGATCTGCTTATTCTTCGTTCCAGCTCTGAGAATTTCGCCGTGAACGAACCAGTTTCTGTCACTGCATCTCAATCAGGTCATTGTCTCACTTTTCAAGGGCGCGTGAGCTCAGCCGGCACTCGATAAAAGCCAACAACGGGGCCTTGAGGACATTGATTATACAACTCATTCGTTACTGTACATTCATTGTCTTCTTTGTCTCGGCGCCCGCCATTGTCCCCACAATTTATGCGCCTCTAGGTTGGTGGGGTTGAATATGAATTCAGCTTAGAAGCAAAGTACGGCTACGGACCGCAGGCGGCGGCTTAGCTTCGGCCAGGTGCTTGGGAAGATATCGGAAGAGATTTCGATGTGGTTTGCAACCTATTCACCCAGAGGATGACAGGAGGGGGGGGGCAAAAAAACAAAAGGCTGAGGAGTGGAGAGGAAAGACACTAAAAGAGAGAATCTGCAAATGACTAGAGAGAAATAAGAAAACTGTCGTGATGTGAAATGAAAAGAGTAAGACCCTCGAAGAAAGAAAGCGGACAGAGGAGGAGAATAATGCGAATGAAGAGGAAAAAAGGGAAAGATTGGACAAGTGTGTGGTTGAAAAGGGGAAACACAATGAGGGAATTTCACCAGGGGCACCGATTGTCTATCCAGAACATTTCCTTTTCAGCGCCATCAAAGACGGCAAAACTTGCCGATGCTGCGCTTTTTATCTCTCCGTTCTCCTTCCCCACTCGCTCTACTTCTGTTTTGTTGAAGCCGCTGACATTCAAGAGTGACCCCATTGTGCTTCTTATTCTATTATTTCGCATCCCGAAAAAAAAAAAGAGAAAGTTTTGCAGTCTCAATCCAGAAATATCCAGCAACTTCTGTTGTGAAATTGCACTGATCGGACAAAGATGAATCTCCTTATCTGCTTTAATGAATCCGGGCCTGAGGGTGTGCATATTATTAGCTTTAAGACCTTTGCGGTTTAATATCTCTCGCCCAGATATGACTCCTCACCACAGGCAAAGGCTGATTTATCTATGGCTCCGAGTGACACGGAGATGGCGGTGGTCTTTTTCCACGAAGCCTATCAATCACGTGAGCAGGCAGCAGAAGAAAAGCAGGTCACACTTTAAAGGTTGTTAGATGAGTGGTTTGTTTCCAGCGTTCCAACTTGGTGCAGTTCCTGATTTCGGATTTTCGTACCTTTGAGCAACTCCACCACTCCGCCTGTCTTTCAATCAGACCATCAAGTATTTAGAATCATTTAAAAAAAAAGAGTGTTAGAGAGCTTTAATATCTGATTGGCTTATCATACATTCCCCAAAGCTGGAAACTGAAAAAGAAAAATCTATAATATTTTTAACGGGATTCTGCAACGAGACAAATGTAAAACAACAGGGAGGATTTTAAAATAAATATCTGTAATAAACACAACAGCTGAGTAAACTGGAGTTCGTGGTTTGCACTTGAGGAGATACAGTGTGTCACATCCACAGTGTGTCAAAGGCGTTTCCATCACCATTATTTAGCAGCGATCTGATGCTTCCCATCCACAACGCAGTGGAAATTAATCTGTACGCAGAGTACGGCGGGTAAAGGGAAACAGCGGATGAACGGCATGAAGATCCCTATAATCCAATTCATATCGCAGCTTCTTAACCGCTGTGGAATTTATGGCCAATCCCGCCTTCATAACTTCAGGTTCATATACTTCATCCACCTCCAGGTCTTGTCAATCACCTTGATTTGCTGTCTACCGTGAGAAGGCATCGGGCCTGCAGCTGAGACAAGCCGAACCCGTAAAGGCAGCAGACTAGTTCAAGAGGCAATCGACAGTGAAACCCAGAAATGTAAAACCCGACTGGTGTTGTCTTAACTTCCAACTTCACACCTACAGCAGCCGTTATATGCGCTCAGATATGTTTCTCGTGTTCAGCGTTAGACAAAACATCATTAAAAGATGATTTGGAGCCGAGCAGAGACATGAATCACGTGCAGCCACTCATCTCGTATAACGTGCAAACGCGTACAACTAGAAAAAAAACGAATCACCAGGCACCAAACTGCAGGAGCGGAAGCCCTTAATCCCAAAACTGATTTATATGCTGCTGTATTTTCAGATTAATGGATCAATCTCAGAATCTGGTTCCACTTTACAATCTGAGGACTTATATTGTGGGCTCGGGTTTTTTTATTCCCTTCCCCTTCATCTCCTTGTGTTCTAATAATGTCCTCCCGTAGTCACATATAGGCAGAGAACTCAAGAGGCTCACAGATAGCAAACCGTCGTCTCTGTCCAAAAGAAAGAGCTCTTTCATCACTCAGAGAAGCCTCCACACCCAGAGGCACCTACCAACATTTTCCCCTTAAAAAACTTTCCCACACTGATTGTACAGAGAAAATGAGCCATCATTCACTTTCTCCATCTCGCTCGGCCTCCATCTCCCGTACTCGTCCAATTCTAAACTCACATTTCTGTCTGTATTCATATAAAATTTATAACACGGCGCAGAGTTAGAGAGATGAAACTAGAGAGTGGCAAAACGCCGGCGACAACGGAGATTGTGCATCTGAAGGTGAAACGGTTGTTTCATGTGACTGAAACAGAATCATGGGCCAGGAGTCAGACAGTAACAGGATGTTCTTTGACATGACTAAAGGCACTGATATGAAATCCAAACACAAAGTGCAATCTGGAAACTCTTTCTAAATGAATTATATTTTTATGTTGGGCCCAAAGCCAACTACGACTTGCCTCTATTTATGGGAAATCTCCGTCAGTCGGAAACCTGGACTCGTGCCCTGCACCTCCACCGCGGTTTTATATTATGACGTTAAGCAAATTTCTTCCAATGCATCACGCTTTTTGGCTGCTTGATGCAACAGGAAAAACTTACATGGTTATAATTTTCCATGACTAATCTACAAGAGAAGACCATCCGTCCCAATCTTGTCTACAGATTTACTCTTTAAACTCCTACTCACAGACGTTTGTGTCCCATTAACACGAAATAATCACTAATCCGCCATCTACTCGTGAAAATGAAAACAAACGCACCCAGACAGCTGTAAACAGTTGATGTAATGGAGTGGAGATTAATTATTAAATCTTTCTAAATGGAGCATCTGGTAAAATTTCCTTTTTTTTTCCCCCCTCAGTTACACTGACTGGCCACTTCATTAGGTACACCCGTACAATCTAACGCAATCCGATGAAGCAGCGCTGTCAGTGGAGTCGTAGGCTGCTGGAGTGCTCTATAAGAAGAGGTGGTTGTAATTAAATTGTGATCATTCACGCATGCATGACATAACTACACAGGAGCTTTTCTGGTGCCAATATCACCATTTTTTATATTTTCTTGACAAAGAGTCTGACTCAGAAAAGCAAGTTAATCCAAGTTGCAGCCTGATGGGAACCATCAGTGGAGGAAATTCACTGTGGGTTTTAGTGTTTGTATGGAGATTGTTGAAAATACAAATTATTTTTAAAAAAAGCTTGAAGTTAGAATTTGAGCCTCCAGTGAACAGTCAATTTTTTTAGAAAGTACAAAACAGCTCGTCTTTAAATTAAGCAGCAGTTGTGTGTTTACAGATTCTAAATTACGTAACCTGATTATGTTCCACAAAAAAAAAAACAAACCTGCAAAATGTAATTTTACTGTGTGTTTCTTTGTTCCCGTGGACCTTTAATTAAGCCGCTGCGGTGGCCGCGGTAATACAGATGTCAATCCTAATGAAGTGGCCGAGTGTCAGGGTGCTTTGCCACCTCAGCGGCCTCAATCATAGCGGGGAAATCAGAGAGAAAGAGACGGGGAATAAAACTTGACTCACAACTTGAATTACATTAGCTTCTTACAGGAGACATTTCCCTCCTGACGAGGAGGAAATATGTCCGTGATAATGGGCAAAGAAAATAAATTGACATTTAAATAATCCTAATCACTTTCTCAGGGAGCCAAGCAGCGAGCACCTCAGGGGCAGGGCGACGTGCCGATAACACGGCTCGCCACAGCTGTTAGAGGCGCGGGGAACGTTCCTACCGCGTCCGCCGTCAAATATGTGCCGTACGGAAACCCCCACTGAGCCCCGTGGAAGTGATGCAAATGAAAGAAGACGTCTGAGTGCCAAAAAGATGGAAGGAGAAGATAGAGGGGAAGTAAAAGGACAGATATGTCGAAAGAGTGAAAGACGTCAGGTAAGAAGTTGGAGTCGGGTTCCTGTGTGACACCAACCAGGTCAAAGTTCGGCTAAATGGAACACACAAAACCGCCTCCACTGGGCCACGACTCCTCACCGGCGCCGCGAATCGCAAAGCAAGAACCAGCGAACTGACTGCGACACGTACTCCGTCAAACTGAGTCGACAGTCTGACAGAGGCAATCGCTGAAGCAGTATGACAGGAACTTCCTCTCGGTTCTTTCCCTTCCCATCACTCAAGGACAGAACAGGTGTTGAGACTGAGAATTTGATCAGACTGCTCAAATTAAAATTCTCCACAAGACCGCCGTCCTATAGCCAAACGTTCCGAGTCGGGCTCCTCCAGGAAAAACTAACCAACGAATGAAACTTTATGTTTTTTAAGCTGATGAGGATTCGCTCAGGAGCGAGAGCAAAAAAAAGGAATGTTCTTAATCAGCAGAAATGACAAGGTTTTCCACACACTCTTACAAAATAATATATTTTTTAAAATCAGTTGATTGAGTGAACAATTCACTCCTTAGTTTTTTCAATGTACAGAAAACATTTGAGGTACAGTTACGTAGGACTACACATGCGTCTTGCTAAAAAATACCCCCAGTTGCCACAAACCCCCGATTAAAATAAAATAAAGTTATTTCAAATAAAGTCTAAAAACAGCCCTGCAATAAATCCGACTTCCGTAAAGGTTACAAACTACTTTGGGCTGTTCTGGAGAGGTGATATTTCAACTTTGTTAATTTTGCACAGTGTGTTTTGAATATTTACTGCACATCATTAATTTCAATAAAATGTAATATTTTCAGCAATATCTGAAAATTATGACCTTCGCAAAAGTAAGATTAAAGATGTGTGTTCGTTTCAGATGAGTGTGCTTTTTTCTCCGAGTTAAGCAGTTCATTAACTTGCACAAAAGCCGGAACGGCACAGGGACACGAGTCGAGGTTTCTCCGTCGAAACACGCAGACAATGAGCATTATTAAAACACATAAACACAATTATTCAAGAACTTAATCAGTCAAGTTGTCTTAACTAATCTTTGAGCGAAGCTTGCGTGTCATTTCCTAGGGCGGGGTCTGACGACCTACAGTGAGGCGCCATTCGGGAACACGCACCTCTTGAGCTGCGGTAAAATCTCGGAAATTTGGCGAGAAACGCGTGACATGTGACACTGTTGCTGAAGCTTGAAGTGTTTAGAGCTCGGTAATGAGCTCCAGCTCCAGCAAAATGACTCTTGACCTTCTCCTCTCTCCAGGAAAAAACACAGATGTCATATAATAAGATTCATTACTTCTCACTCTTCTCCCCCCCCTCCTCTCTCTCTCTCATGTCTTTATCCCGTCCAGCATCCATCTCCTCTTCCTGCGTACGCTGCCAGAGCCCTGGAGCCCTCTCCACCGCGCCGTCCTCGTGCACCTCTCCACTCCTCGCTTCACAATCAGAGGCTGAATCCACTGATAGCTCGCCATAATAGAGAAATCCAATCAGTCTGCCCACCTGCACAATGGCAGATATGAACCCATCCTTTCACAAAAAGACATCCAGACACAGAGAGAAAGGGAGAAATGTCTTGGAGTATATTTTTTGATTTCAGTTGAAAGGAAAATGGTAAAGTGGACTTGGACTGATATGGTGAAAATCTAAAGGAATAAAAACTCCATCTTTATTTAGCAGAAATTGCTACTTCAAGCCTTTCTAGTGCAGGATGCCAACACACACACACACACACACACACACGGGATTCACAGGAGACAAGGCACGTGCTCGAGGTATAAACCTAATCAGCTAAGTGTGAAATCTTCCGTGTTCAGTTTTGAACAGGATGTTTTACATTAAAAAGTTCTGCTATTCGGTTTGTAATTGTACATTTGCACAAACTGTGTTTCCGTGACAATAAAACGTGAAATAAAAAGTTATTCATCATCGTGTAGCTCATTTCAATTTAACTTGTGTTTCCAAAACCAAAACAAGTAATTTGTGTTCCGGTTTTAGAGTTTGTGCTCAACGATCTACTCATAACCGATTTTCATTGTTTCCATCATTCACTTGTCAGGCAGCCAGGTAGTAAACTCCTGTTGAAACTGTTCTGATATAAAACGTTCCACTTTAATGCAAATGTCATGTGACCTGGTACGGTCACGTCAATCACAGACGTTTTTTTTTGGGGGGGGGGGTTTGCTAGTGTGTGTTTGAACCAGTGTGTGATGACACACATGCTTACAACAATAACATCTGTGCATCGTTCAAGTTGAGCAATTTTTTTTTCAAAATCTGCTCAGTTACATTTATCCCTTCAAGTAATAATAATAATCACACTGAAGGAGATATGATATGATATGAATATGAGGCACTTCAGCCTGTTTTGTTGACAGAAATGAAACAGGACGACTGTCATCTTGTGCAGTGCAGTGCTAAAAAAAATATCATAAAACCATTTACATTAGCTATGATAACTAACAAAAATGTGAAATGTGAATCAGAGGAAGTCCTAAACCCTCCTCCCATGAATCACGACCTCCTGCAGCCGTTCTCTAGAAAGCTCCAGCTGCACGATGCACAGCGGCCGGCTCATTACTCATTCCCCTCTTGTTTTGGATTATTATTCTCCAATAGTCTCATCCTCATTTGAACCACTTGCTTGGCTCTCCAGCTAATTACACTGTGTACTACGGTTCTTGCTTAATGCTTACAAAGGGCTCTGGCACACGGCACCACACAAGTCTCCCCCCCCCCCGTTTGTATTCAAATCTGTGCTCATCTCGGTTTCGGCGTTCACGAAGTCAGCACTTTGCCTCGTCTTTTAAAAGTTTCAGACCTCGTTTTCTGTCCTCTCATCCTCTTTTTCTCTCGCCACACAGATGAATAATAAATGGACCGTCGTGGGGATTGCACTTTCAGATGAGCAGCTGCGTTTTGAGTCAAATGCCCTAAATTTTTACCCAACGTGTATACAGTCAGTCAGTCGGTGGCAGAAGTTTCGAGCAAGATTAGTTCTGGATGGTTTGTTGAAATCCTCCGCGTTTAGGGCCTGGAGGATCATGTCAAGGGAAAAGGCATTTATCAAGAATCAAGGCATGCAAATGAGCGCGCCGTTCATTTTAATCCCTTATTTAAAGGCTTAGCAGATCAAAACAGGCTGTAACGTAAAGCAAACTGAACCTGTTAGAAATGTGTGTGCTAGTTCATTTTAGTAAATATCACTTACGGTTTGGAAATATGACGATATGTGTAGCATGTGATTATTTACTGTATAGATGAGCTTGTTTTCTGGATTAGCCAAAGCAGAGGTCGCAGTTACCTATGGAAGGTCTGAATATGAACTATGATGAACCCATGAGCCTCTTCATCGTAGCTCTATTTAATATTTACATTTAATGTCATCATGTTCGGTTCTCTACTAGACAACACTGATGTGTGACAGGGTTTTTCAGTGTGATTTCGGCTTGATCTGACTTACTGTAAACATGATACTAAATCTGGAAAGATTTCCAGCAACCCTTTAGATTACAGCCCGGGACAGAGGACAGACACGGCAAACAGGCGCATATATTTGTTATTACTTGATAACAATATTCAATCTCTGAGGGATAACACGGTAACAGGATGAGAATGAGCAGTTAAACGGTCCTTAACTGTGTCACCGCAGGAAAGAGGATCCACTTTAAAACCACAGGTGTTGAACTCCGAGCCTCGAGGGCAGCAGGCCTGCTCGCTGTCCAACTATCGACTCAACGCACCTGATCCAGGTCGAGCAGGAGAAGTTGGAAAACAGTTTTAAAAAGCCTGATTGCTGTTTGTTTTTTATAAAGTGGAGCCTTTTACCCACTTCTTATCACGGAATGTTTAATTAAAACCCCGAAACAACAAAATATTTAAACTGTAGGTATTTTTCTTATTCTCCTCCCAAAGTTCACTTATCGTTTTATGATTCTGCACGTACTGTAAAGATACGCCGTTGTTACTAAGAAGTGCAGAGAACGTGCGCTGTACTGTGCCTGGAAGCTGTGGCATGTGATCCAAAGTGATTTGCCTTCACAATAACATATGCTGAACATAGCAGCAACATAACTTCTGCACATTGTTTTTGTATTGCGCTCCAGCAAACTGTGAGTGATGGGCAATTGCAGCATAAACAAATAAGTTGTCTCGATATGTGTTATTATTCTAGTAATCGTGACCTGGTGACTCCTTCAACAGCCGCCTGCCGGCCTCGTTCTCGCTCTGTCATCTTCTGAAGGAGCGAACAAAGTGGACACGGTGCTCTGAGGAGAAACAGATCCACTTATTGGAGCTGAGGATTATGGCAGAACATTGGCTCTTGTTCTCGCAGTAATTATGGATTTCAGTCTGAACTGGATTCTTCTTGAGGCTTTTTTTTTTCTTTTTTTTTGATCCAACGAAGGTTCATTTTTATTTTGTTCAAAATCATGACCAATCATGTCACAATCCAACACGTTAGAAATTCAGACTTTTAATGTTTTAATATGAATCAATCAATCAATAGTCAGGTTTTGCTGTCAATACCTACAAAAGTATGAGAGTAATAGAGTTGTGTAATGGATGAGAATGTATCTTGGAATATGTAACGTAACTACAGCCAGAGACTGTGGCGCTGCACGTTTGATCCCCGGCTCCTCTGG
This sequence comes from Channa striata, assembly GCA_033026295.1. Taxonomy (NCBI): domain Eukaryota; kingdom Metazoa; phylum Chordata; class Actinopteri; order Anabantiformes; family Channidae; genus Channa; species Channa striata. The sequence continues at coordinate 5,033,402 of CM065182.1, forward strand.
TCCCAGGACACCGAACCCTGACTTAGTTGCTCCTGATGAGCTATGGAGCTCTCCCATTGGTTCCCATTGGTTCCCATCGGTTCCCATCGGTTCCCATCGGTTCACCACGCGCCTCCCTGATATAAACAGAGCGAGCAGGTAGTGCAACAGGCGACCTACTGACCCATAACTATGGGCTGCTAACGACCGATAACTCACCATGATAACAATTCATTTTAAACATTGCATGTTGGAAAAGTCTCAGCCACGACAAATTGCTTTTACTTAGGATAAATCACTGAGTCAGTTTCTTAAAGAGGCAATTACTCATGCAGTCTGTTGCACCAATGCAACCTTCCTATGCAAGTCCATACCTGGATTATTTCAAATGAGATTTAAATCTACAAAGATAGATTTTGGAGCTGCAGTGCAGTGGTGGAGTGGTTAGGGCTGGCAATGCCAGGAAAGTGCCCACTTCAAATCCACCTGTCGGTTGTGCACTGTGCGTGGTCCTCACATGTCTGTGTGTCCAAAGACGAGGTGAACGTGAGCGTGACAAGAAACCGACAACCGTGGTGATTGATCGGCCCTGCAACAGACTGGCAACAGTCCAGGATGGACCGAGCCTTGCATGCCGACGTCTGTTACAGGCTACAGCAAGTCGACGGTCACCAACAGGATGCGCAGATGACAATAAATGGACGGGGATAAATATGGCCAATATTAGCATCTTCAGATGTCCCGATTTACAAATGAATTCATCTGTTTGTTTTTTTTATCAGAACGCAAAAACATTAACCAGCCGTCTTAGTTTATTTAGGTTTTGGTAAAATATACTTTCAGAAGATACGAGCCCAAAAAGCACAATAATGAAAGTGTGTGTGCGTGTGTGTGTGTGTTGCTCGGCGATAAATGAATCATACTCCACTCCGGTGCCTGAATGATGTGAACCATTCATAAATTTTGTATGTCAGTGCCACAGTGGACAAAGTATCTTAGAACTGCAGGGCTTACATAAAGTCAGCGTGAATAATGACTAATACAAATGTCACCACATGACGCACAAGATCACAAAAACTTACTCCATTACTTGCACTTTTAAGATGAATGTCCCTCTGTACATCATAAAAAGAAACAACAGCGTCATGGTAAATAAATTAGGTAATAGCTACAAAGAGATGACATTGTGTTTTATTCCTTGTTGCATCCAACACAGATTAAACAGGACAGTGATTCCTTTAGGGCTGCAACTAATTAATAATTACAGATTATATAATTAATCTGCTCATTTACCTAATTAATTGGTTTACAGATTATAAGCATATACTCGAAAAGTCCGTGTCACTTACTCCAAGCTTAAAGCTACAGTAAGATCATTATTCATGTAACATAAAATTTTGAGTCAACTATTTTTCAACCGCTCTCTGGACCCTTTTTTCATTCAACAGCTCATTCAACCGCACTGGCTGTCTAGGTGGTGTCAGCAAACGATTACATAGACAATTGGAAAAGTTTTTGGGGAAAACCTAGGCTTATTAGGAGGCGGCATCCATCCTACTTTGGGCGGTGCCTCTCTCTTATCAAAAATATGGCTTTTCATTTTGTGTCTGTTCCCGATTTATTTTTTAAAATGTAGTCTATTGCTTAATATTTAATCTAAAATCGGAGAGACATCGCTGGCTTTGACGCAGCATCACAGCCCTGAGTGTTTGATTTCAAGTCACACGGTGAAGCAACTGTAGCTAAAGAGAAAATTGTAGATGTAGGTTACACGCTAAAGCATCGTGTTTGTCCAAAAATCACCGAACAGAACGCGAAAAACGGCTGCAAACTATTAGAAAGCAATTCATAATATGCTGGTTAACTTATTTCGCTGATCAATTCAGCAGCAGTCCACAAAAAAAGGTCAATAAATAAAAACTCTGAATTTCTCGCAATTGGCTGGATGATGGAAAGTCAAAGTCAATCATAAGAATCTGAGCCTGGAGTCAGTCACTCCTGCACAAGTTGATTACCTTACTGATAATTATGCATCTTTATGTTCCATACTTGATAGTGTTGCCCCTCTAAAAAGAAGGCAGTAATTCTGAATAGGCGATCTCCATGGTATAGCTCGCACACCACTTAATTTAAAGCAGGCGTCACGAAGACTAGAAAGGAAGTGGCGTTCCACTCATTCACAAGAATCAGCCTGGAAAAGACTTTATACTTATACAAATTAGCACTCCGTAAAGCCAGAACAGCTTATTATTCATCACTAATAGAGCAAAACAAGAACAACCCCCGTTTCTTTTCAGCACTGTAATCATTTTTTTCACAAACAAAATCTCCCCCCCATTTTTCTCCGGGTAAACATAAAAGCTTCATCCAAACAAGTGAACACGAGTCTAAAGAAGCAAAGAATGGGCTCCATTTTGAAGAACTGCAGTGCAAAAATATCCCTGAAGTGAGCTATATTTCTATATCAACGTCTGAATCGATTCAGCTAGTTTTGCCTCATGGTTTGACAACAACTCGGACCCAAAGTGCCTCGGTGGCTTAAAGTGCATCGCTCCTCTCCTGAGAGGAGCAGGACCGCACTCGGATTTTTCAAAAACATAAAAAGAATGCTCACGCCAAAAATGCACGTTCATCTCCATGGGAAATCTGTCAAACGTGCATCTGCTTTTCTTATTCGGGTCATCACCCATGCAGGGTGGAGACTCCAGCGCACACCAGCACTGGTTGGGGAATGTGTTCACCAGTGCATACGTTTAATCTCACAGGACTGAATACGAATATTAACTCCAACGTCCTGCATATCTTCTCAAAGGGGAGGGAGGGGGCGAAGTCTCCCCCTTCTTCAAACGGGGACGGGTCCTCTGCACCTGACGAAACTAATTCCTTCATACTATCGGCTCAGAAAACAGAAAGACTTGTCAAGTTTTATCATTCACACGTGCTCACACATTTCACTCGATGCACAATATTCAAGGATTTTTTTTTTTTACGTTTGTGTTGCTGTTTGACCACCATTATTCTCAATCATTATTTGATTTAGTAATTAAATCATCTATGTTTTACTCTAATTACTTCACAATAATATGTTTATTTACTTCTCTGAAGGAGCAACGGTTTATTAAGTTTTTTTTTTGCTTCAAATATTGATTTTAATTGCCTCACAGTTTTATTGTGGTATTCGAAGGTCAGTTCAGACAAATTACTGCTGTCCAGCCGTGTAGTTCTGGTTTTATATGCACCGTGTATGGAATGTTATATCAAGTGAAACAAGCTGCTTTTCTTTTTCTTTTTAAAAAGTTCGACATTACAAAAAGTAATTTTTTTGTGTTTTTCTCTAATTAAACCACGGCACCATTTGAGTGTCGCGCCAAAAACATAAAAAGAATGCTCACGCCAAAAATGCATTGGTTTCATCTCTGGTCACTTTAAAAAGGGAGGGGGCGAAGTCCCCTTCTTCAAACGGGAGGGTCAAAAGCTCAGAAAACAGAAAGACTTGTCAAGTTTTATCATTCACACGTGCTCACACATCAGCTGCAGTGTTGCTTTTGACTCACCATTATTCTCAATTTATTTGATTTAGTAATTAAATCATCATGTTTTACTCTAATTACTTCACAATAATGTGTTTATTTACTTCTCTGAAGGAGCAACAGTTTACTAAGTTTTTTTTTTTGCTTCAAATATTGATTTTAATTGCCTCACAGTTTTATTGTGGTATTCGAAAAATTACTGCTTCTAGCCGTTTTCTGGTTTTATATGCACCATGTATGGAATGTTATATCAAGTGAAACAAGCTGCTTTTCTTTTTCTTTTTAAAAAGTTCGGTGTTTTCTCTAATTAAACCACGGCACCATTTGAGTGTGCGCCATTGGTTTCACTCTGGTCACTTTAAAAAATTGCAGCATTTCTTTTTGTGCATCGTTCTTACGTGGCAAATTAAAACATTTTTAAGAATCATCTCAAGGGCAGACTAAACCTTTTCCAGATAAGTTGACTGGCAGCGCAGCAGTAACTGGATATTTGGGGCATTTTGTCTCCACAACTTCCCAGTAGCCTCCTGTGCATCTTCTTCGGGAGCGTGTTGTTGGCCACATGTGCCAATGGGCTATCTATAATTACATCCACCGTCATTTTTGGTGGAGGAATTATCACACCTGGCAGAGCGGACAGGAGGTGGAAGAGCAGGAGCTTTGCTGATAAAGCAGCTGACGGGAAGTTTGCAGACCTGTCACTGCCGAGAGACAGAGGAATGAATACGACCGCACGAAGCTAATTCATGCACGTACAAACGCGCGTCTGCATTAATCATTGACTCTGTGTGCAGCTGCAGCTTCAAAGCTGCTCATTGAGCCTTTTTATATTTTGTGGCAGCGGTTGTGTTTTTTGTGATACTGCTTTTGATAGGCTGGGGCTTTGAATGCAGGGTAAACCAATCACAGGGTTTCGCTTTTCAGTCGCAAGCTCCTTTTAACCTGCTCTGCATACAGGGCACCGCGCCACAAGTTGCCCTTCGTGGATCAGTCACCACGGGTGCACGTGAGACCACGTGTGTGTGTGTGTGTGTGTGTGTGTGTGTGTTGTAAAGTGTTATAGAAGTGCAGACCATTAAACATCTAATGTTTGAGCTCCATAAAAATGACATATGCACAAACTGGAGCTTTAACAGCTCACAACTGTGACAAATGAAGCGCTTCTTTTCAGGTTCAGTCCCTGAAAAAATTCAAAACAGGAAGTCAATGGTTTTTCACCTAAAGCATTTACTTTATTAACTTGGAACAAAATCCAAGATTAAACCAACTATCACAACCCAACCACACTGCAGATACCAGAATAAACTCAACACACGGCCAAGCAAAGTGAAGTGGTGCTCCTGAAGGGAGGCGCATCACTGCAGGCCAAACTCGTCCGCTGTTTGTGCTGTACAAAGTCTGGCCTCAGGGCAGCACCTCGACAGATTCCACCTGACCACATTTCACCGCAGCTCGGCGTTTTTTCCTTTCATCACTACAAACGGACATTTTGGACGGTTTGTAGGTACCTGGGAGGCACACGCATGTGCACACACAAACACACACACTTTGGCTTGAGGTCACACGGTTTCCTCATGTCGGCTTGTATCTTTCGTTTTATAGCTTTGAGAGAAACTTGGTGTAAAAAGTTTTTTCATAGGAAGCTTTTAACAAAAAGCTAAAGCAGCGTGCTGGGTGACGATGCATCGTCTTTGTGACTTCAGTGTGTATTTCTGCAGCTAATTGCGTCCTCACCAACACGTCCACCGTCGTGTCTGAGTCGGCCTCTCTTACAAAGACATGTCACACTGCGCTGCACTGCTGTAAACCCTTCCTGTGAATCCCCTTTGGGCAAAGACCCTTAATCTCGTCTTAGACGCCGCGCTGATGCCAGAGTCTCTGTGCTCCTTCGCTGCTCTCGGCACTTCTGCCCACTCCACGTCGTGCCATCGGCTCTCCAGACCCAAGTGGCCACATTAACATTGACTTGGAAGACTTCACTTTCCCCCTTTTCGTAGCAATTCTAAACACATTTTCTAACTGAACCATGAAGAAAATCATCCCCTCAAACAGGATTTTGAGACTGATGCACCAATTCCATTAATTCTTGTATTTCCCAATGGGTGAGGCATGACTGGGGGAGAAAAATGGGAAAGACACATACTCTACCCCTACCGCACCACGATGGTTATTGCCTTTGCTCGTCTCAATAAAATGAATTCCCCTGTTTTTTTCTTTGCACACTAGCCGACATGCTAGCTGACAGCGACAGGCCTCCTCCATGTTGTCTGTAACACTGACTGATGATGATCCAATGTTCTATTGTGAGGAACCTTGATATTAAAACACTTAAAATTGGGTAAATGTGGTAAATCTATCTTTATGTCTGTGGTCTCACAAAATATTTAAATTGCCATTGCCACCACTGCCATTGGTGTGTGTGTGTGTGTGTGTGTGTGTGTGTGTGTGTGTGTGTGTGTGTGAGAATGATACATAGGTTCACGCAGCATTTTACTGCAGATAGGAACGATTTTTTGGGGGCTTGTTTGCAGTGAAAATCTGGATGGAGCAGCCCTGAAGATTTCAGGTTTGATGAACCAACGATTAACCAAAAAAAACAGCAACAGACTTTGGTTACATCAGATGGCTAAATTCACTTTTTGTTTGGATGACCTTTGCCCAACTCATGACTCCACTAATGCGCCTGGACCTTTTGGAAGCAACAGAGAACATTAAATAAAAATCTACAAAGCATTCAAAAATAAAACAGCATTGCCAGTAACAACCATGAGAATGTTCTTGATGCATGTCATTGTTGTACAAGTATGTGCATGATGTGCATCTCTACACAGACTGTTGTTTTTGTGTACGAGAACACACTCATTTTCAATAAAAATTACTAAAAAAAAAATTACTTTTTACAAAAAGCAGTGAGAGAAAAATGCCAAAGAGTTACATTACACTGTGACCTTCCGATTTAACCTTTGAATCCATGAAAATCCCTGCGGGCGGTGCGAGATGTAATCGAATGACCAAGGTTTTATTACAAACGTGGCAGGGACATGTTGCATTTCGATCCTCGCTGAGCCTGCTCACAATGTTCAATCCCGGCCAATGTTCCAGAAAGTGGTTGTTTGAAAGATTAGGGATCTGTTTGCAGACTCAATTCCGACAACATTAGAGGAAGGTCGAGCTTCAGCTTGGCAGAGAAGAGCAGTGACAAGGACGAGACACTCGTAAGAGATTTGGTGCGGCTGCAGATAAAACTGGGGGGATTTTGCCAGCTGACAAATCTACACAGGTTAAAAACTGTTGCACACTGCGCGTCATTTTCACGGGCCACATTTTGACCCAGTCCATCAGTCCGTGAAGTGTAGCTTTCATGTGAGTCGGGAGGAGGTGGGGGGTAGACCGCATCCAGGAAAAGGACGGGCTTCTGGCATCAAAGACCTGGGTCTGCATCCTTTGTTACGCGTGTGATCATGTGGCGCTTGCAGAGACACTTTGATAAAAAGATCGCGGCCTGGTTAAATATTTAGAAGGAAAACACATCCTGTCTCATACTCCGAGACAGCGTTGGCTTTTTTAATATTTAACCGGAGCTGTGATCTTTCCTGAACCCACGACAAATCCTCCGAGTGCCGTACGCGGAGAGCGAGCAGTGTTCAGATGTTTTCAGTAGGAACATTTTGTGACTTGGCACAGACGTCACACGGATAAAATCCAAGTTTATCTGCTAATTTGATTATTTTTGTGCTCAAACGCAGAAGTTTATAAACTAGAAGTATGAAATCCAACATTAGCAATGAAGAGAGAGGATTTAGTCAGGTCAAAGTTTGTTGAGAAGCTGTAATTCAGTGTGTGTTCTGATTTTTTAAATTGACCAATAGAAGATAATTTTTTTTATGTTTAAATTAGTTTTGTTGATATTTCTATCTAAATTTAATTTGTTTCATTGTGTTCTCAATTTTCATTGATTATATATATATTTTTTTATCTTAGCCACATTTAATAGCATTGTTGTCAACGATGATGGATGACGGATGGAGTAGTATAACAGAATTTTAGCATCAGGTTGGGATGCAGAAGCTGCAGGACTGATTCTCACCTCACCAGGTGTGGCCCCGCCCACCCGTCACAGTTGGTGACAGTCCAGATCCTGGATAAATACGAGAGGATTATGGCAACTGGCGTAAAAACTCATGCCAGGTGTCACCACGTTCTACTGTGGTGACACTTTTTTCCTAACATTCAATTATTACTTCCTCACTGTACGAAAGCTGCTGTTTTGGATTGATTTTCTACTTTATTCTTACCTAGAACATTTATCTTTGGCTTCACCGTCACATTCACTCACACACACACACATAGCTGCCATACTCTTTGCTCAGCTGACCCACTGAGAGCAACATGAGGTTCAATGTCTTGCCCAAGGACATTTAGACATATGGACAAAAGGAGCCAGGAATCAAACACTGAAACCCGGGACTGGTGGATGACCTCTCACTCTGTCCTGAGCCACAGTAACATCTTATTCCATCGCTAATTCAAACTGTCGGCTCTTTATTCCCCATCTGCAGTAGCTGCAGACCAGTTTATCATTCGAGGAAAGATGCTCAAGATGAATGATGCTAAGTGAACGTTTGGAGTCTGCAGGGCAGAGCGCTGCACACGCGCTCGCCCAAGCATGTGTCCTGATCAGCCGACATCCAACACGGGCGTCATCACGGCGCTAATGGCTAACATCAAAATTTGTGTAAATCCGTCACGGTGTTAGGCGGAGCTGACCTGAAGCACAAGCTGAGAACCTTTGTGTCTCTGCCTCCCCTGGACTGGTCCAGGACTGGTTTGATGGCCTGGACTGGTCCGGGACTGGTTTGATGGCCTGGACCGGTCCGGGACTGGTTTGATGGCGTGGACTGGTCCAGGTTTAGATGGCCTGGACTGGTCCAGGACTGGTTTGATGGCGTGCTGCTCGAGTCCTCGACGTAAAGGCCCAGACAACAGCGGACGGCCCACTGGTAACTAACCGTCCTTCCTCGTCTGTCAATAACGGGGCCTGACAGCAGCTGAGAGGCGAGCGTGCAGACACGTCACGTAAACTAACACATGCAAAAAACCCATGACCAACATTATTCTGTGGAGTCTCATCAGATTTTTTCAGGATAATAATTGCAATCTGATGCTCAAAAACCAACCAAAACAATAGAGCAAAAAAAAATTCCTGAGCCAATGATGCTCAGGCGCCTTCCCACGTGTCTTCAGACTCTGTCATCTACTCCAGTCTTGTATTTTCAGTTCTCTCTCCTTTTCTGTCCGCCTCGCACCTTCCGAAATATTGTTCTTCCTTCCAGCACCCGGCCTCTCTTTTCACGCTGATGTCTGCAAACGGACCATCAGTCTAAAGTCGTCCTCGACAGGTGTAAACCTGTCACCGATTTCAACAGACTCCATTTGCCACAGCACGAAAACATTTGTGGCGTTTCGACTCACAGGCAACACACAGACACTTAGACACAGATAATTAAACACAAACCAACACACACTCTGAATTATTACTCAAGCGCAATCAAACAATAGAATCTGGCACGAATATAACCTCCTACCAGTCACTGCTGACTCACACCGACTCGCTGCGCAGTCACACACACACAATCACTGTGATATATCATCACATTTGAAGAATGGATTTCAAAGACAACGAGAAGCGAGTTAAAGCCGTTTTGTTTTCCAGTTCCTAAGGTTAAGAATCCTTTTGTTCTGTCTCCAACTCGTAAAAGTAACAGTTATGTAAAGCAGAATAAATGTGACATTACAGCTTTTTTATACATGAAAGAGTCACAATCTTTCAATCAGCATAACCGTGATTAATCATTAACCACATGAAATAATAAAGACAATTTTTGTCACGAGAGCATCCTTGTATCGGGGTTGATTCCGAGCCTGAGAGGATGAACACACGCAGCTCAGTTCGCCCCCCGGCACGACGCATGTTAATCAGATTTTACTGCTGATTGTTTACTAGCTGGCTCAGCATCACACCCATGTATTTTTCACACATCTGCTACATTATGAAAAGCTTTAATGTCCCAAATGCTGCGTGACATTTAGGCCTCGGGAATATTCGTGCCAAGCACTTCAGCCACAGGGCAGGGAAGCTCCTCCAAATGTATTAAATCACCAAAAAAGCTGTAAACAGTGTTTTTTTTTGGTTTGTTTATCAATTATTTACAAATGTACATTCGGCTTGTGCAAATGTTCTTTATCAGAAAATAATTTTAATTGGTTTTATCAAGGGGATAAAAATATTTTCGGTGATGTAATTATTTTACTATAACTTATTTTTAATATTATTAAGCCAGGCTTGGGCTCAGAGTAAGTTTTCATCCCCTTATATTAACTTTCACAAAATAATGTTCCTTCACCTTGTACTAATGTTCTTTACTCATCCTAAGTAGCAAAAAATATAAAATTATTAGTGCAAAAGTTTGCATCTACCTTAATAATTTAAAAAAATAATAAAACTTTTTACATTTGTAAGTGCATTAAATATTTTGTTGATGACAGAATCTTGGCTTTTCTCATTTTGCCTTAAGGGGATGCACATTTTTTGCACCCAGCTGTGTGAACGTTACCTGTTTGGAAGTTTCCCAACTTCCAAGTAAAGCTACTGCTGATGAAACAATGATGAAATGAATTTCTACAGTCTGTACTTGTGAATTACAGTATTGCTTTTTTCCTTCTTTCATATCTTTGGAGTGGAGGGTTTGATTGGACTCTTGATTAGCAACTTCCGTCTGCAGAGTCAGGGTGACCATCGATTTGCTCTCGGTTTCTTTCTCCCACTTCCCCCAGATAATCTTTTAAAGGTTTGTCCAACGCTGCCGCACGTCCGCCCCTCGACGAGCTTCAAAGCAAATCCCGCAGACTTCTCCTAGATGCTGTAGCCTCGGAGCGCAGCCCGTCCCTGAGCTCCGGCTCCCTGCAGATCCCGAGCAGGTTGCTGTCACGGCACTTAACGAAGACCTTGCATTCTATTTCATCAACCCTTTCTTCTTCCACCACCTCGGATTGCATACGGTGATTTCATTACTAATCATCAACTCTTGCCTAATGAGTCCTCTGATTTCAGACTTGTTTTGTTGGAGTGTCGGGCTGCTGTGACAAAAACAAAACAAAAAAAAAAAACTTTTCCTTTTTTGATGAATCTTCCTGCTAATGGTTGACATTACCCTTGAAAATATGTGAACTAGTGCATCATCTTGGGAATCTGGAGAAAGTCAACATGCAATGAATAAAAAGGGATAAAGATAAAGAAAAGGAACATTGTGAAAAAGGCGGAGACACAAATGAGCGGTCCCATTAATGCCACTACAACCTGATGGTGACCTTTCAAAATCAAATACTTTTTTTTTGGAAGTAACATTTCATGTCAGTTCCACCCACGAAAGCTCAATTTCCTCTCCTTTATCCTCTCCTCCATTTCGCCCCACTTCCTTTCCTCTGATCCCATTTCAGCTCTTCTTCCCCTCTTTTCACCTGCTCCTTCTTCCACACGCCACCTGCATGTTTTTCCTTTCACCATTTCACCCGTTAGTTCCAGCTCAGCGTAGCCTGAGAGCTGTCAGCACACACACACACACACACACACACACACACACTTCCCCTCTTTGTGGTCGCAGAACCAACCTAATCAGACCCCCAGCAACAGTTCTTCAAGCTTGTCCTCCTGCCACACACTGCCAGAAGTGCTGCGGTTTGTTTTCCTGCTAGTGTTAATTATGTAACCCAATTATAGCATCACAGAGCTGATGCAAGGAAGCTAAATTAAACGTGATTGGCTTCATTACAGTTGCCTGCGAGCTGCACAGGGTGCTTTCAGGAGCCCCTACTTAAAGTTACTTCCCTGATGAAAATCACTGCGATCGGTGGGATGTCACTTTGTTGGATTGTCGGAATAGTTGCAGACAAAAAAAAAAAAAAAAAAAAAAAAAAAAGGCGACGGATGCACAGGTTTAAGTGCGAATTGGATTTTTGGTCATTTCCATAAGAATGCGTACAGGCTGACGTTTAACAACCACCATCTGATCTACAAGCCTCCTTTGCTTCCTGTCATGCTGCTTCGCTTGTTTGTATTGTTGTACTGCCAGACGAGTCATTACTGCAGCGAGACGGAGCCAAAAGGTCTTCGGTTCTGTTGCATTAGAACAAACTGGGAGCGTTCAAATCAGAAAGGGCATGATCTGCATAAATTTATCCCACTCCACACACATAAACCACTAACAGTGAGACACACCTTCCTTTGAATGTGCTGCATTATTCATTTCATTCCCGTTGGTGATATCATGTCAGTCAGTGCAGTAATTTTGCCTTTACATATACAGTATATCACTTTGAAAATGTGTAAAAGTGACAAAACAACCACTTTAATAAATGGTGGTACATATAAAGGCTTTGAGAGAGTTTTTGGCTGGTTTCAAATCAATATATTTGAATTATGATCAGTGATTAAAGCAACAATATGAACCACGTCAGAGAAGTAAGACTGAATCACAAACTGATGTCTGCGTTTGAAAATCCTGTGTCTCATCACCCACTCGTCCAAACTGTCAGTCTCACTTTTAAACTATAGAACAAACGAGCTGCGACTCTGAGAACTGGGTAAAGATTAGCATGAATCTTGAAGCTGCAATATCAGGGTCACGCCTGTTGATTTTGATTCGTTCATATCATTAGGTAATTCAAGCTCCAAAGCACAACTGAATTAAACAGCTGCAAATCTAATGCAAATCAAACCATGATGACCAAACATCAATCACATGGCAGCACCGAAGACAAATCACCGATATAATAATGATCAATGCCTTTAAAACAGAAAATGTGTCAGCCCTTCAAAGTCACAACAGTTCAATTAAAAAAAAAAATATTGTTTATAGATTATGAATCTGTACAAAATGTCATGAGAGTCCAGAACAAAATGATCAATGATTCTGAAGACACAAAGCTCCCAGTGGCACCTGGTTCACCAACTGTGTTCATGATAACTTATCCACTCCCTGGCCACTTTATTAGGTACACCCCTCATTCATTTTAAATAGGGTGGCCAAGACTTTAGAACCCACTCTTCTTATAATGCACTTCAGAACCCACTGTGACCTCAATAATAAGCAGCAGACTTATCAACTTTCTATCAGTTTCAACTTAAAAACTGAAAATTATAACACTGTAAAAGTGGAATTCATGGCTGAACTGCTGTATTGGATTGGATTAAATTGTACAGGCGAACCCCATAAGGTGGGCAGTGGGTGTAGATAATTGTTGCCGGTGTTGGTGGAAGGATTCATAATTGTATGTACTGTTCTGTAGAGTTGAGCAACACAGAAATAATCTCTGCACCACGTGTCAACAACCCACCTACAAAGTTAGAAAGGCACGTCTGCTCGGCCATAAGGCTGCGTTTTGAATTCAATTTTAAATTCATAACAACGATGGGGAAAAAGTGGGGGGGGGTAAACACAGTCTGTGCAGCAGGACAATATGATGAACCCCTGAAGAAGACGTCATGCCGGTGTGTCTGTTGACGGCACAAGGAGGAGAATAAAAAAATTATAATTGTTTAACTATAAAAGCACAATATATTTATCAGTGTCCAACCTCTCTCTCACAATATCAGTGTGACACGTGGAGAAAACATTTGTGAAAATACCAAATGGTTTAACGGCTTTGGATCCTGAAATCGTGAGTGTGAAATGTAATAAATGCAGTTTAATTAACACTTAGTGGGTGTGGTTTCATCAAACTTAACTGTGGTCGGGCAAAACACACAAACAACCTCCATTTTTACACCGTACGCCCCAAATCAGGAAAAATAAACTGCATGTTAAATATGATTCATAAAACACATGAATCCCTGCACAGACCAACACCAACATACTGCGTGTGCATGAGAATTTCTCTCCAAAACTCTCTGTCATTATGTCAACGCGACTTCCCTAAAAGTGGGTCAGATCATGACAAAGTGAAAATGCGAGCGGGTCCCTCGCTCTAACATCAGACAGAGGAGTTTGAGCATGAGGCCCGTGAAAGTCTAGCGTTTTGTCCAGAGGATGTAGTTGAACATCCGTCCTCTGCAAATCAGAAGATTAGCTGCAGCTCCGGGGGCTGTTTTGCAATTAAGACGCCCTTCCATTCAAACTCGCTGCCTCGGTGGCCTCCTGTATTTACTGCTTTTGATCCTTTTTCAGTTGGTGAATCAATAGCCTGTGCATTATGGATGCTGATTTCTCAGCGTCTCCTCCTTGACCTACTTCTGACGACAGTTTGTTCGGAGTGAATTAATTTCTCAGAGTACCTTGATTTCACATCAGCTCCCCAGCGTGACACTGACATTAATGCCTCCATTTGATCAAGCGTCTCATCTACCTGGAGAGACAACAGAGAAAAGAAAAAAAACACACACTGTGTCGTGGGAGAAAAAGCGAGGACGAGGGGGGAGAAGAGGAAGGAAGGAAGGAAGGATGGATGAAAATGAAGCATGAGGAAGGAAGGGATTGGGAGAGCCGAGGGTTGAGGGCTGTGGAGGGAATGCATTCAGCCTGGTTAAGTGTGACTGCCACACTTAGCGCGCTGTATATTTAGCCTCCGTGAACAGGCCGAGCTATTTTTATGCACCAAACCAAAACAGATCAGTCACTCGCTCGGTCTGTGCTCACTGTGCATTTCTGCTTCGCGCGTGGAACCAGGAAGCGGCTTAAGCCTGGCTGTTCCACAGCGTAAAATAAAATTAAAATTAAAAAAAAGAGGCCTGCCAGCAAAACGAAACATAATTACATCTGCATTAGTGATCACTTTGCAGCCGCCCCTCTGTGCTTCTCCCACCTTTTTTTTGTTCCGTTTGCATCTGTTCTCGTCCTCTCGCCCTATTTTTGCCTTTTTCGCATCATCTTCCCAACATTTCTGCGTTCTCCAAACTCCTACACTTCTCTGCCTCGTCTCCTTCAGCTCAGTCATTCCCTCCTCCTCCAGAAAACTAGTTGTAAGCACTTTCAACAAGTCTTCATCCTGAGGTATGAAGCAACACTGCCCCCTAAAGCCTGAAGGAACCGGGGAGGCTGCAGAACAAGTTCCACCCAAACATCATTGACATTCATGTAATTGCGCCATGAAACTACACTTAAAAAAAAAAAAAAGGCATGAAATCTTTAATTCCTCGTTCAGTATTAAAAACAGTAAAGTGCCGTGATTAAAGTACTGCCATTTACTCAAAGTTTAGTCTGGAGAAAGTCTGTTTATTTGTTCACAGCTCATCACATTTTCTGGCATTAATATGTCTTGATGTCAGTGACTGTCGTTTGTTTTGCTGTTAGTTCGGGGCGACATGTTAGAACTTTCCAAAAAGAGCCAAATTAACTCTGATGGATGTCGACTTACATAACAGCCGGCTTACTTGGATTTACTTGAGTTTCACAGTGATTTTTATTTATTTTTTTATTTATTTATTTTTTTGCTCTGCACAAATAACTTCGTGAAAGCACTTGTCACTTTTCCTCAAATGCTGGCTGCATCATTCCGGGAGCCACGTCACCATCACTCCAACAAGGTGGGTGCAGACAGGTGACCCATAAATTCACTGAGGTCACCAGTTAAGCAGACTGCAATAAACTGGAATTTTGGTTATGTCTAATTTATGTTGCCAGATGTGATTTGAAAGTGACAGACCCGTGTTTTATTGAAGCTTTAAGGTGGAAAGACCCTCTTCTTCTGGAACTAGTGTTTTTGCAGTGCAATCACAACCAGCAGCATTTTCATTATGACTCCATGAAAATTCCCATTTCCCCACATCGCTATGTACTTTCCTCTTTTCCTCAGACACCAAGAATCATTAACATTTCGGTTCTCAGGTTGGATTCTGAGTTGAGTCAGAGTTTCGCTTCATGCTATCGAGCATCCGTTTTCTGATTTTTGCTTGACGTAACTGTACGGACATAAGCTTTCACAGAAACCGCATGTGTCTGCTGTGAACCTACTAGCTGTGGCGTGAGTAAAGATGAAAATATCAAATGACTCACGGTCAAGATGCAATACTATCTGCTATCTAACAATGAGTAAGACTATTCAATAAGTCAGTCCAAACGAATCTCACTGCTGGCACCAGCCATTAAATATCTTAAATCATGTCCAGTGATTTACTAATTCACCATTCTACTTCTGCCTTCCTGGTAAATAACAAGAACATTTGATGGATCATAATTTAGTGAGTTTGGCAGTGTTTTGTTTTCTGTGGAGGCAGTTCAAGCAGCGAGCCACTCAGATCCCCCATCGGACTTGCAAATAAAAAGGCTGGAAGACATTAGTGTGTGTGATGTCTAAAAGCAACAGTGAAGTAAAAGCAACGAAAAAGACACGTGGTGGAGAAATAAATACATATCTGACAGATCAGAGCAGGCAACGACTCATACATATTCGGGATGAGAGTAACAGAGCCGGGGTAGGTACAGGTGGGGCCTGACAAACACATGGTCTCTGTGCAAAGGTTGACCAATAATTTACTTTTCATTTCAACAATGCAGCTATTACATAGACTTTCCACCAGTGAGCTATGACAAGTGTATTGGTCACTGTACTTATTTAGCTTATTAATATCCAATAGCTGTTTGTTGAAATCAGATATTGTTAAGCTAAACAGCAAATAACGGAAGATCCGGCTTACGTCATTCAGCTTTTATCGACAAGCCCTGTAACTCATATTGCTGCAATCCAAAGCATTTTATGAGCTCACAAATGTTTCTTAATTCATAATATAACCTTTATCTTGGCTCGTTGGAAAAACGATTTGTCGTCTGATTTAAATAAATGTTTGATTCTAAAATCGATGGAGATAGCCAGGCTGACGCCGTCACGCCGTGTTAATTTTTACAGGATGCAGGCGCCATGTTGTGAGATCTGCTCTCCGTCATTGTCAGCGGGTTTAGAGGCCGTGTTCTGACTTCATCGCGGCAGGTCAGTGCTGCAGCCATGTTAGTCATACGAACGGCTTTACATACCTGCATTCCTGCCATCGCTGAACGCAGCGCACCTTTTTCCCCGTGAATGGCTTCCAGTGTTAGGCTGTTAAACACTGATAGTAACCCTAATTACCTTCTCTCTCCACACAACACAGACCTGCGTGCTGTGTCATCTGTTCTGTTTGTAGACCAGCGTGACCTCTAGAGGATTAGTGAGTGACCTCTGCTTCAACAGGGTCACTGGAACACTGCCTAATGAGACACACACACACACACACACACACACACACACAAACAGTGCACCCACACAGAATAAGTGATGGGGAGTAATGAATATCTTCCCCAGCTGCACCATAGACCCAACTAGGCAATTACTGTCTGTGTGGTGAGGCTCTGGTACCGTGAGGGCTGAGAATTTCTCAATGACTTTTTAACTGTAGTTGGAATAAAAACAAAAGAGCATTTACTGCTTTTGCAGAAGCATCATCTGAAGTTCAGAGAGTATTAAAAGTTATCAATACACAGCTGAACGTAAATGCTGAAACCATCTTACTGTAGCTGGGTTACATGCTAATTAGGACTAACCACAAATTACAGCAGAGTTTAAACTTATCAAGTCTTATAGCGAGTACTGCAAAATCAGGGAATCGCATCATTTCATTCTAAAATAATTCATGCAAAGGCGACACATGTTTGCGCCAACATCTACAACTGACATCATGATACATTCAACATCCAACGTCATTAGGACGTTTCCCTGAAAATCGCAGATGTTCACCTCATTGTTAAAGAGGAAAAAAAAAGCCACGGGATTCTCAACGTCATTGTGACACATCGCCGTGAACAGTCAGAAAAAATATCTTTGCCTCTTTTAAATGAGTTGGCACAATTTTTCTAAGACCGGCAGCAAGATGAAAAGTCACAGCTTCAGAGTCATTCGGGTTCGTTCTCTGGGAACCTTAAATATACGTACAACATTTTACACCTGATACAGAACAGCAGTTTTTCTGTGTCCAATCTTTACTAAAACAGCTATGAATAAGTTACTGCATCGTGTCTACTGGAGCGTGTGGAAAATTAAGACACCGCTCCCAGCAAAAAAAAAAAAGGAACTGCTCACAAACTGAAGTCTGCACCAGCACGACAGAGCCAATGAAACGGTGAGAAGGCCGAGGGGACAGTGGAGAGCCAGTGTGCGGGTTGTACTGTCTGTTCAACTCTTATGTTCAGAACCGATGAAACACCCGCCAGTGTAAAACGTTTGGTTCCAGAAACAGAAACCGAGGATGAGAACAGAAGAAATACAGGATAACAGCACATCAACTACAGCCAAAGGTTAGAAGGATGTTTAAATTAATAAAAAAAGAATAAGTATTGCATTTTCAAAGGCCAATTCACTCGTGCAAAGGTGAATTGGTCCTCGTGAATATGTGACACTGCTCTTATGAATGATGAGCGAGTATTTACACAAGCATATCAGCATATAGGCTTATGAACTGAGCTCTCATGCCAACTCAGTGTTTTATGTTACACAATGTGTTTTTATAGTCCTGTATTTAAAACAGAACGGTACAAATACTGAATGTGTCGCAGAATATATGTATTACACTAGAATTCCTTGGAAAACTAAAAACAGGAGTAACAAAAAGACCCAAAACTGTGCCAGAAAGAAACGTTTAAATTGAAATCTAGTCCCCAAAAACTCTTCTTTTGTTTTGGTTTAAAACTTGATTCGTGACTGTTTTTCAGAGCCAGTGCAGGCAACAAGTCTCCATGTAAAATTATATTTAATATTTATTCACAAGATTAAATATAGGAATGCAGTCAGAATGTCCTTCACTCGCTCTTGAATCCTGGCCGGTTTTATCAGGTATCTAAATACAGGGAGTGTTTTTTAACCTGTTGGCGATGAAAGGCGACTGAGGTCACCTTCCTATTTGCAGAAGAGACCTGAGGGAGTAGCTGCAATGTGTGAGGCAATGACTCCTCCAATTCACCCGCTCACACCTGGGAGCTGCCCAGTGTTATCACTGAAAAACTGAGCGAATCGATCGCCATCCTCACAGAGGAAGTAAACACAGAGCGAAGTAAAAAGGCAGCATTTATAATAAGGCTGTGAATTTCACGTTCAGGTGTACTTCATTAGCAGTGGAAGTGTGATGGCTTAACGCCGCTGACACGGGGGTTGAGTGTAGGCGGTTGGTCAAACACGGCATCTACTGTAACGTTCGAACTACAGATTTCAGGTCTCCCGGTTATTATAATGATAATAAATGGCAGATGATTTTATCCAAATCAATTTACAGATAAGAAAATTCTTTTGGCAACTTTGTTCAATGTGTCGCACAAGCACACATGGCCAGAAGGAACCTGGAATCAAACCACTGACCCTGCAGACGACTGCTCTATCATCTGGTCTACAGTCTACATCCTTCTATGCTGGTAGTTTATTACCACCCACACTTTTGTTTTATTGTTCAATAACCTGAACTTTATTTATTTTTAACCATGACGAGAAAAGTCCAGCACACGTGCCGCGTTACGTTACGTGGACACGATCCTATAGGTCATAAGAGAAGAAAGGGCGAAGAATTCTTTATGGTCATTTAGGTTGAAGGACCTAGGCTAAAGCTAAAAATGAAACTAAATGAGACGTATGGATCATACCATGTTCAGCGCCCGTGTGTTGGCACACAAATTGAAAATGTACATTGATCAGCAACTAGGGAAGTTCCGATCCCTCTTCTCCCAGTTCAACAGTCAACTACATGCAGTTCTACAAAGCAACACAGAGGCTGGAGTTTCTGCGAAACTGGCCTTAAATCTGCATCTGTGATCGGCTAAAAGACCTTATGTCCACAAAAGCTGACACGACGACATCATCTCTGAGATTTATGCACCCGGTCAACGATCCTCAAGTCCAGTTATGAGCTTTAATAAATACACTAGACTCTGTTGAACCCGGACATATTGGGTCGAGCATCGAATGTTATAACTCTCTCTCTCTCTCTGTGTGTGGAAGAGGACACAGCAGAGTCAAAGTGAGACTAATCCTTTCATGTTCACCCTTCAAAACTTGTGTGGTCCCCACCACATTTACTTTTGAACTCCTCTGGAGTGCGTCCTTGTTTTCATATTCAGGCTCTTTCCTTTTAATCCAATGACAATCTACCAGAAGGGCATCTCTGATGCACTGCTTGTTTGGAATAAATCAAATCTTTAAAAAGAAATAACTTTAAAGCCACAAACTTGACAGAGTTGGAGAAAAGTGCCACTGGCAAAGTTTGCTGGGATTTTTTGACACTTTAAAGATTCACCCACGATGAGCTGCGTGTGCAAAGCAGTGAAAGACTGGTCATTAAATTGGTGAAGGGTCGGTCTTTGTTCAGGGCAAACGTGACAATTAGCTGCGTGAATATATAACCGCTCATCTGAATATTAATATCCATCTTCATTACAGAACTAAAGGGAGCCTGTTGATGAATATCATTGGAGCCTGTTGAATACTTCACTGTAGGCCACGGTAAACCACTAGTAAAACTGGTGACACACCAATGCCTGGCACATGTACCAGCGGTTTGAGGGGGGGCAGGGGGGGTAGTGGACCGGTTCCCAGTCTGTCACAGATACAACTAGAAACCACCTCACACCTACAGGTGGTTCTGGGTCGTCCGTTATCTGAACTCCACGTCAAATTAATGCAAGGGGTGAACAAGCTGTGATGTGGCAGTGCTGAACACTAATAAAAGATTAAAAAAGGTAAACAGCTTTGGGCATAAAAAATTGGTGAATCTTAATATTACACAGTCCAAAAAAACAACAAAAACAACAAAAAGCAACTTAAAGTGACTTTCATCTTATGTCTATGTGGTCACATTTAAAATACCAGCATTATGTTTTGTAGCATATTTTAAACTGTTCAGGTTAAACACTGTTCTGTGTCTGGCTCTGATCCAGAGCAACAGCCGTTAACGTTCATGGTTACACGTCATTTACCAAACCGAGGTCACAGAAAAACATGTTTTTCTTTAAAACTTCGGTGAAGTGTTTACTTTTACAAAACCTGGACCAGAATTTAAAACCCTCGTCCTCATATCACCGTATTATCCCAGTAGACCACTTCGATCTGGGGATGTGGTCTGGGAGGCAGAGCCTTTAGCTATCAGGCTCCTTTCCTGTGGAACCAACTACTCCTTCAGATTCAGGAAGCAGAAGATTAGGCTTAAAACTCTTTGATCCAACTTATAGTTGGAGCTGCTTTGGGACTCTGAACCAGCTCCTAGTTTTGCTGCTATAGACTCGTCCTGCTCCCCCATGATGCACTGAGCTACCATTCCCACCCCCACACTCATCCCACCCTGAGCCTGGTTCTGCTGGAGGTCTCTTCCATTAAATGGAAAGTTTTTCCTCTTTTTTCACTGATGCCTGTGGCTTCCTCATGGGCCATTTGTCGTATTCTCTCTACACATCTGTGTGGTCTTCACTTTATTATTGAGTCGACCTTGTTGTGAAATGGCGCTCTATAAATAAAGTTGAATTAAATTTAATATACAAATGTCAACCGTAACACTACCCGGTGTGTTTTAATATCTGCTGTGTTTCGACGTTGCAGCACTTTTGCAGCATCTTTTTTTGTTGTTTGTTTCTCCAATATTCAAATCATCCAGACCCTGAGGGGTCTAAATAAAACCGTGAGGAAGGTTGTTGAGTCAAATGGTGCTTAACTGTATTTAACTAGTTCCGTTCTAATTTGGAGGAAAGAAAGCATGACTAAGATTAAGTCGACCGAAGCAAACAGATAAACTCATTTTAACAAAACAAGCTCCGACAGTCAAGAGCACTTTGAAAAACCAATAGACGTGTTGTTTCTGGTTCTCCTTTTGATCCGTGTCTCTGTGTTGTGGCAGCGTAGAGAGAAGAAAGCAACAAAGGGCATCAGCCCATCGGAGAGGAGGAGGAGGAAGAGGAGGAGGAAGAGGTGACCTTATAATAATGGGAAAGAGATGTGCTTCCTATTGGTAAAAGAAACATGTCTCCTTTCAACAAGGATATATAAAAAATGTAACATAAATAAAAAGGTGGAAAACAAAAGAAAGCAAAGGGGTCACAACCTTCACAACAGTTGTGTTTTATAATGTCATTCTTAAAACACCGATACTGAAAAAAGTTAATAGCTAATAAACCGACAGCAAAGGAGAACTGACGCTCAATATGCGTCTGCCCGGTCAGGAAATGGATAAAACAAACGTCATTAAAAATTGATAATTTTGCTCGAGACTGTACACAGACAAAACTAAAACTTTGCACTTTGTCGAAGGAAAAAGTGGCCAAAACTTCTACACTCAAACTTGTCTCTCTCGAGTCATATCGTCCACGGTTGCTGGTTCAAAAAGAAAAACTTCAGCGCCAGGCTCCCTGGAAAGTAGGCCAACTTTAATTGGATCAGAAATAGGAAAAAGGTTTTTAATTTGTTCATCTTGAGGCAAAGCATGAACGGTACAAATTATTTGATTAGCGGTGACTGTCATGGTGAAATATGCCTACATGACTTGCTTAATAATTTTGATTCACCTTAACGGTAAGCCTGAAATTAAAACTGAACATCCTACATTTACCTTTTTTTTTTTTTAATATCTTCTTAAAATAGCACCCAAGCTGAGCTAATTTAGTTTCGACTAGGCCTGTGTGAGAGCCGGATGTAATGAGCAGCAGCTACAGTGAGGAGCAGCATCTTTGCCATGGCACTTTAGATAAGGACGAGGGAGACGTTATTTATTTTTACTTTTCAGCTTTTTGATTTAAATGACGGATTTTGTGAACGAGCGCAGCTACATTAATGCCTTTAACTGACTTTTCCATCTCTGCACTCCAGCCTCTGGACATCTTGTCTCATTCCAGCTGCTGCATTTTCAGCTTCACAGGAGTCAATTTCAAGTTACGGTTCGCGACAAGTCACCAGGTCACACAGAAGTTGTTAAAGGTTAAAACCATCTGCAGCCGCTGAGGCTTAATAACCGCTGGGACCCGTTTAATACTGGAAAATACACCAAAGCCATGCGATACTAAAAGAAAATGTGCACATCTCCTTAACCAACCAGAATGAATAACACGCTCAGAAATGTCTACAAGAGGTTTATGATAGCAAGAAGCTGCATTCCAAATAATGTTTTATCTCATAATAGCAAGTGGAGTAAAATAGCGGGGAAGGTTAAGCGCGGCTGTGCATGTTCCCACAGATTAAACATTAATGCCGCAGTAAGACCTGTGAGGCCTTTTGCCTCATTTTAAAAAGTAAGACCCACACAAACACACACGTGTGCAAAAACCGTAAATCTCCGCGCCCTCCATTGTAGAACCGTGAACTTTATTTCGAGGCTTTGACTTGTTCCACTGTCTTAAGTGATGAGACGACCCTTAAAGTCACCTGGGGCAGTGAGAGACGAGGGCAAACGTTAACGAGCGCAAAAAGCAGCCGCTGCACTGTTACTGGTAACGTTTCCCGTCTGCACATCGTCGCCCGCGGTTCATATCTCTCTCTCACACACACAGTTACTCGCCGGGCTGCAGAAGATCGAATCCTGCTGCAGACGTGATGGATCACACAGAAGACGCTCACAAATTTCCCCAACAACGGCAAAAGAGGTGATGTGCATCGTAAACTGGCGGTGCTGGATTCGTGTAGGAAAAGCAAAGATATCAAATCTTTGTTTTCTGCCGGGTGGAGATTTCATCTTCCGAGAAGCAGGAAATCCAGGCATTACACAGGGAAACTAAACTGTGCTGAAGGGAGCGGAGCTTAAGCTGAAAGCACAACTCCCTTAAACAAATTAAGCATCCAAGTGTTGCTGACTCAGCTGGATTTAAAAACCCAAGGTTTGCCAACAAAGCTGCTGAGAAACACTTTGATGCAGGATTTTTCCACTCTACCCGTGTAAAAGTTTATTCCGGAAGAGCAACTGAGGCTAAAATAATAATCCAACACTTATTCTTCAGATGGCACAGAGCGTGCAAGTCTTCACTGAAATTAAAGAAGAAGCTCGAGACAAAAGATTTAAATGTCAGGACCAATCCTGGGGTGCTGCTCTTTACCCTCGGCTGATCCAGTGCAGTTGCTTGGTGACAACAAGTAAAGAGCTGCAGGGTCTGTGATGCAACAGGGATCCCTCCTCTTCCCTTCCTGGTTTTATTCATTTTCTTTCCTGTGAAAGGAATTATTGGGGGTTCCTCATCCGAAGTCATTGTGCAGCCCAGTGACGACCCAAAGGGGGATTTTCACCTGATTAATTACAGGATGAACTTTGTGTTGGAAACTGCTTCAGATTTCCTTTGGCGGTAGCGTGAAACCGCTAAAGCAAATCCTCAGCTCTGCTTTGCTCTTTACGCTCCGCTTTGCTCTTCGTGAAGTCGTCTTTGTGAAACTAAAGTAAACGACAATGCTGCAAACCGCACTAATTACGCTGAACTCCTTGAAATTGTCTGGAATGGAGAGAGTCTCCCTCAGAAACTTACAGAAGCAAATATGTCAACGCTGCCACAGGAGGTTTCACAAGCACCCGTCCACATGAAGATGCTTTATGAAGAATAATTCTACTAGCTCTCATCTTGCACTTAGGCCTCGTTAAACTGGAACATTTCCTCTTATAGCTTTTGCTTTTATGTCTTTTCCCAGACTTGGATTTTGTGCTTTGTACCTCACATAAGTCGCTTTGGATCATCTGCCAAATGCCTAAATGTAAATGTAAATATATATATTAATTTAATAAAGTGGCACAGTGTTTATTTAATGTCTCTTAATCTGTGCAGAAAACAGAAAAAAAAAACCTGACATCACATGATCCCACCCCACCAGTATTTTGCCATCTGATCATCCTCTGTGCGTTCAAGTCACACAACATATGCTCCATATTTAACATGCAACATCTTTTGACGCATCATTTGTTTTTAATTATTAACGCAGCCTTTTAAAAAGCGTAGCAGACATAATGCTGAAAGCAAAAGTTCTTACAGTCGACGGCGTGTTTGTGATCCTGTTTGCAACACACATGCACAGTCAGAGTCACTGCCGGGCAAAGCTTAGAAGACAGCAGTCCAAAGCTGGACACACACACACACACACACACACACACACACACACACACACACACAACCGCTCTTTGTATGTGCTACAAAGTTAGCGGCGCGCTTTAGGCCGAAACTGCCTCCACTATACACTTGCAAAAAGTTGGAGGAACGAAGAAAAAGGGAAAGAGTTGAAAGAGCGAGAGGCTCATGGACGAATACAGTATGGAGGGCAAAAGGGAGAGAGCCGAGAGGAGAAGGATGCGGGGAACTCAACAAATTGGACATCAGATTAGATTATGAGCTGGGACGTGTCTTTCTGTGCACTCAGGCCTCCTCGCTTTGTCTCATTCCCCGTTTCTAGCCGTCACACCTGACTAAGAGACAATAATGCGAGAGCGTAGCGCGCGCTTGGCCGCAGTCAAACACTTTATCCTTGGCCACCTTCCACTTTGCACTCAAATGGATGTATACCCAGGAAACACACGGCCAGACGCATATGCAGAAACACAACCTGCTGGCGAGGTGTCAGACACACTCAGCAAACACAATGGGCATTACAAGTCAATCTCCTTCGCCGTTACCTCTCACTTTCCATTGTTCGCTGCGACTTGGGCCTGACCAAACAGGAAATCTGACAGAAATAAAGACACATGAGCAACCGTGGCATGAACAATAACTCAAAGACATTTCTAGATGCAAGGCTTCTGCAGCAAATACTTGCAAGCGGGCGGCATGTTTGGGAACACAGCAGCCTTTCTTGCTGCCGTCATCCGCGCTCTTTCGTCAATGCAGATTGCTGTTGCTCTTCACACATCAAGATTTCACAGGCAGGTTGTAGGTTTCAAACAAAATGGCAGCCTCCATGTAAACGCTCAAATGTCAAACACAGCTGTGAATGTTACGGTGGTGCACTAGATCGAGACGAGGCAACAGAAAAAGAGCAGCGCTCAAATAAATATGTTACATAATATATATAATATATAAATATAACATAAGAACTGTGTCCTGTTCAGCCTGATTGATTTCACCATTTTACAAAGTTTTAGGGTCGATAGCTGCATCTCAAATAAACCTTTAGGAGACCACGGCCCCTCTTTTAGTAACTACGATTCTCCCATTCGCAGCAAATATGTATGAAATAAGTTATATTTCAATTTCAGTTATGCTAGAATCACTGCAATACTCACTAATATAAAAAATTGTTACTGACTGTAAATGCTTAAAGCAAAAACAACACAACCCCCCAACACCATGATGGGAAAATGTTTCGAGTGTGACCCTCTAATGTTCTACAAGATGCGGTTTTGAGCACGAAACAGCTGCACTAATACGTCTTCTGATTCTTTTACAGGACAAACTTCAAGTTAAAACTTTGGCAAAAAATCATCTCACTCCCTCCATGACACAGGCCGATGGCTGACAGAGGCTTTGGAATGCAACTGTCTCTCTCCCAAACTAAACGTAAGAGTTAATTGACCAAATCAATGAATTCACTACTTTTGGATAAAATACCCAAATCTTGGGCTTTTCATCTCAAAGTGTTGGACTGTACAGCTCCTTTAGACAGTCGCAGCAGCACAAGAGCTTCCCTCTCAGGGTGCAAAAACCAGATCGACCATTAAATGTGCAGCCTGTGCGTATTTCGTGGCGTTCCCTCGCACGAAGAAGCCGCTCGTAAATTACCTTAGAGGAGAGATGCACCCGAGGAGGTTTGGGCTGGAGCTGCTCTGCTGTGGGACCCTCTTTGCTGCTCTGGCAACTTTGCAGCCAGCAAGGACGTTTCTGAATCCTTCATCCAAAGAATTGAGCTCTTGAAAGCGTCCACCATGCTTCCGCCAAAGGGCCCTGGAGAAGAACACAGCTGCATATCAGTGCTTTTATTCAAGAATGCTCTGCTACACTCTGCTACACTTCCTTCATGCATTGAGTGAAGGAGCAGAGGCGACTCCCCTGGACACTCATCTCACTGTGATGAAACGAGTTCATCTGGTCTTTGTGTCCGGGTCATGTAAGCAGAGGCGACTTGTATGAAACAAACACCGGTTGCTCTTGCAAAAACTTTCCGCACACGTGCAACTACGATATAAACGAGGTGCATCAAACATTTCCGATCTAAATGCCTGACGCGAAGGTTGCACGTCGCCAGAGGAAAAGATGCTCTTACGGCAGAATTTCAAAGTCAGGCGTTTTGGCTTCCACATAAGGGGTTCACTTCTCTGCCAGCCGGAGCCGTTTGCTCAACAAAAAGAAATTAGGGAAAAATTGAGGGAATCTAAGGGTCAATTTACATTAAACAAGGGTATATGACGTGCTGAAATACAAACTAGCAATGCTGACAAATGGCTCAGCTCAATTAACATTTTTAAAGAGGGAATATGACGTGCTGAAATACAAACTAGCAATGCTGACAAATGGACATGCGTGTTCAATTCAAGCCAACTTACGGATGAATGCAGTGGCTTTTTTTCGACATCTTCCTGCGATGTTTGCTGGACTCTACAACAAACGCTGGCTACCTTTGCCGCCTCCTTTTTCCTTTGATGAATGTGCCAAGACAATAAGGACATGCAGTCACTAAGAGAAATAAAATGCTTTCTGTGCCTAATAGGAGACTCTCATGGATGGAAGTAGCCTCACAGGTAAGACATAAAACCCCCAAAGACAGAAAGACACATGCAATTGTTGTCTTGATGACACACACTGCCTCGGCCTCACGGACACACACACACACACACACACACACACACACGTGATCGAGCCAGAGAGACACAGGAGGGATTTGCCCAAACGAGCTGCATATGAAAGACGAGTGTGGAGTGTAATCCCTGCAGAAGGTAAATAGACTGAGGAGGTTTTACTCGGAAGCCGGGGCGCAGAGCTGGGAGTGTCACCTCCCGCTGCAGCTTTGAAGACGGGGGCTGGAGAGCACACAGCCAGATAGGACCGGGGGAGCAGGGAGCAGGCATCTGCTTTTTCGGCTTGGTCGGTCGGGCGGCTTTTATCTGCCTCTCAGTCTGCGCATTTCTCTCCCCTTTTCTGCCTTGTCCTATTTTCCTCAGTGTCTTTGTCTGCATTGTTCTCTGTCTGACTGACTTTTTTTTTTTCGAGGAGGATAAAGATGAATCTTTAATGATTCTCTGTGGAAACTTTTCCAGAAGCAAAAGTCACAGAATAAAGAAGTTGGGGAAATATAAACATGAAAACAAAGAACAAGGACTCGGGATTATATAAAGTTATCTGAGCTGTCAAATAAAAACCTTGTAAATCCAAAATGTTTTTCCAAAACTTGTTATAAATAACCTGCCATCAAGCAGGTTGCCTTTTTTTTCATGACACAATGCAAACTAAATCTGAAAGGGGGGAGCAATCCCGAGACACAGGAGGGGACAAAAGCAAGAAACTGATTAAAGCAGTAAGAATAATTACTCAAATTAACTCATCTGGCATTATAAGCTCATGCACATCAAATTTGCAGCTGTATGATGAATGAATTTCTGTTCAAAGTTAGGGAACCAAGCCATATCCACCCATCCATCATCTGTAACCAGTCATCGTGTTCAGGGTCATGGAGGCTGGAGTCTTTCCCAGATGTCACTGGAACAAGAGGTGGACAAGTTTTCAATCTGTCTCAGACCAAAACATGGAGACAGAGACAACCATTCACACCTACATAAAGGACGCCTTCACTTCTAGCCGAAAAACACCTCCGGATGACATCACCTGAACCCTCACTTCACACTATGTCATCCTGTTACTCACACTATGGAGGTTGTATCATGGTCAACCTGCTTTTCTTGGGCTCCTCCAGATAACAAATTAGCTCCTAATGATAAAAAAACTCTGGGTGATGTCATCTGGAGGAGTTTAGAAGCAGGTTTTAATATCGAACAGTCAGAAGCAGAAACTAAAATCTAGGTGCCGGCCATGACAGCGCACTGCAAAAATGTGATACACATGAGCGGCATCTTTAGTTTTATGATATGAAAATGTTTTCTAGCGCAAGTTAATTAACTGTATTAAACTCATTTCTGAGAATTTGTCTGCACGTACATGGATTCGATAGCACTTTGTAAGTGCAGCTGCTCCTTGTACATAACAAAGTCTCGTGTGTCTCTCAGCTCTCGCCCTCATCTCGTCATCTGCATTGCAACACTCCCTCGCTCGCTCCACATCAAGCGTGATCTCTGCTCACCACTTTCCCTCTCATCAGCCCCCATCTCTACCTCCCTCGGCCCATCTCCCTTCATCTCCCACGTTGTCATCCTGCTCCCTCACCCTGTCAGCAGCGTGATCAAAGTATCAGGACATGGGGGTATTTAACCAATCACCGGTCCTGCTGATCAGCACATTCTCAAGCCCCGCTACCAAACTGACAGAAGCCGGAATCGGTCCGGACACACTGACGCTTTACAATTTTAGTGAGACTTTAAATACATCAGAAATGTGCTGGATTTGTTCCTAAAGGTAGCTCATATTACCACACACACACACATCTTAGAAACTGTCAAAGTATTTAAAACTAAACCTCAAAAATAAGCCGCACTCTTTGTAACACACACACACTTGCATCCACCAGGTTTATATTTGCAATCTGAAAAAAATACGAAAACCTTTTGTTTGGAAAGGTTACCATAGGTATAAAAATACCACAAGAAATTAAATCTGACGAAATCACACTGCACACTATAATAAACCATATGGAGAAAAAGCAACAAGACTAATGCTGAAAACCCAAGAGTGTCAAACCGACACTGGTATAGATAGTTTGCACACATATAGACTGTGCACTTGTCCTGAAAATAAATAAGTAAAACTTACTTACACACGGGGTCCATGTTAAAAACCTGTTCTATTGTTGACTTCTTTGCATGATGTGAACGGAAGTAAAGGCTTTAACAGCTTTGTAAAGTTCTGCAATTCTGAAACAAACTCGCACGTGGACGTTTACAATTGAAACGTCACTGTATCATAATGGTTAGTGGATTGGTCCTTGAAAACTTTTATCCTCAACTAAAATTGAAACTAAAATAAAATACGCTCAGTAAAAACTAAACTGAATGGAATGACGCCACAAGTGAGACTACAACTAAACAGAAACCGAGTTTGAACCCAAAACTACCAATAAAGGCTGGTTTAAAAAATGGAAACCGCAATAACGTTCCAGAACGTCTTTCACACAAAAACACACACACACACACACACACAAACACACACACACACACACAAAAACACACACACACACACACACACACAAAAACACACACACACACACACACACACACACACAAAAACACACACACACACACACACACACACACACACACACACAAAAACACACACACACACACACACACACACACACTCACCATGAAGGCCAAGCCCGCACGGAGAGATGAAAAGACGACAGGTTATTGGCCTTTCAAATGCAGAAAGTGCTGATGCTTGCCATCGATTGATATCTTTCATCTGTTCGATGGGGTGAGCGCATGCATAATCACAATTGCAGGGGTCTCTGATCTTTAATCTACAGCTGATTCATTTTTGTCGATGCCTTTCATTCATATTCATTAGCTCTTTGAAGCTGAAAAGATAGATTTCCTTTTGCACTGCTGAGGTCAGATGCTGCTTGCTGTCACAAAAACCTTTGTACTACAGAGTGTCATTTTCTGTCTCTCTCTCTTTCCGTGGGTCCGTTCATCCATCCAGAACATCCTGCCACACCTCGGGAAAGTCACCGGGCCTGTGATTGAGGACACAGAACCAAACATGCAACCTGAACTTCGTAGGGGAAAAAATAGCTGCTTCATCCGTTTCCCAAACCAACACATTACTTCAGTTACAAAGTGGTTTCATCATAAAACGGGCGTCTAATATCCACAGAGAGCAGAGGAGAGGCCATAAATTAGCACATTTATTACTCTTTCATCACTAAGTAAGACTCTGTTTTCAAAGTGAGGGGAAGCAGACAGACAGACAGACTGTGCAGTTGTTCCCAGGAGATGAGAAAAAAGCTAAATGAGAACCCTCGAGGTCTCACCACCAATTGACCCGAGCTTCTTTTTTTTTTTTTTTTTTTAACCTTGCCATTACACGCCTGTGTTAGTGTATTTGTGACAGCCGTCGGGATTTGTTGTATTTATATGCAAGTGGTGGAGACTCGCAGAGTTGCAGTGACAACTTCAGAAAGCGGCCCGGCCTTTTCCATCATTGCCTCACACTTCAGCCTGAGCTCACATACAGTTTGCCATGTTTTTGAAGAGCTGTGGGTCTATAAAAGTAAAAAATGGACTGATGTTCACTGATGTGCTTCATTTTTCATCGTGTATGAAGCTGAGGTGATGTCAACACAAAAAAAGTAAAATACAGAAGGACAAAAAGTTTGCATCCTCTTATTTTATAATGGCATATGTAAACTTTTGCACACAACTGTGCAAGCAGAAATATGTATGACCAGGACTTCACCAGCTCGTGAAGGCTTCGGTTTGAGTATATGTCTGAAATACTTGTTTTATTAAGAAAAAACACAACAGATTCTGCTGTATCTGTTACGTCTGCATCATAAATAAATGGTGCAGTGATGCGTTTGAGAGAACAGAAAATAACTACATGCAGCAAGAGGTTTACTCAGACTTCTCACAGTGTGTTTTCTAGCATCCAAAGTTGATATTTGAAATTTAAATGTGATATCCTAGATGTCTAAAAAGTGAGTACAATCTTTTAAAAACAGTTTGGAAGGACAATCACAATCCGTTTGAAATTCTCTTGATTTAAAACTTTTTCACATTGACAATCAGAAGTAGAGCTAATGATTTCAACCTGTCAAAGCCAACGACCATCATCAGTTTGACAGCTAGAAAAATCAACTGCAACGGTAAAAAAAAAAAAAAAAAAAAAAATCACCTAAAACTTTGAGGATATTCCATTTTCCCTGCATCACACAGAGAGGAACAAGTCCGGGATGAAACAGTCTGACTGAGGAACATTTCCATCCTTCTAAAGTACATTCGCGGATGTCAATCGCTTCCTTTTAACCCCCCGTTCATCCATCTCCACACCCGTGAGTCATAGAGCAAGTGAGCAACACAGACTGAAGCTCGTTAGTCTGTTTCAGACAATTTGTTAGTTTCAGATTTGCGAGTTGTCAAATCTTCCTTTTGTTCACAGACTCAGCACATCACCAATTAGATGAAACCAGCAGGAGGCCGGGTGCCACTTGCGGCTGCAAGTAAAATTAATTACAACATCTAGCCAAGCTTAACAATAGTCCATAATTTTAACCATCAACGTCATGTCACCGCGGTTCATTCACAAGTCATCCGTCGTGAATGACTGGGACCCTGCATTATGCAAATCCTCTTCCTGGGAGTTGACAGCACTGGTGCTCGGATGCACCCTGAGAGCTTTGATTGAAAATGTAATTACTGTTTTTCAAATTAATTTGTCAGTAAATTAGCTCTGACTATGTCACGGAAACATTTGATTTTAATCATTTCACAACATTAACCTTTAGGCTGTTGGCAATCATGAAACTCCACAGCCGAGCGGTGCACTGGAGAAGAATCAGTGGTGTTTACTCCCCCGGTCGTAATGAGTCTGGGAAAGGGTAACCCACAAATGACTGTCAACAGAAATATCGAAAAGATTTTGAACAACGGCCGTGAATTATGTTAAAAGGTGTTCCATCACCTGAAGGTCACACTTTCAGCTTTTTGGAGCTTCTCTGAGGCTCCCAATATTGTTCTGGAGCTCGGTGCCTTAATTGCAACTTTGGCTGACCACCATCGAAGTCAAGAACCAAATCTGTCTCTCTGGTTCCAATGTGTTGTCTACCCGTTTGAGGCCACATTCTAATAACGCGACTCCACCACCCTCAACAATCAATAGTACGATGGTCATATTTCCATCAGTCTGACCTTAACAATGAGAAATTATAACCTTTTAAATCAATCTCGGGCTTTGTCCAGTCCTGGCGAGTTACGTGCTGTCAACTTAAGGTGCCAGTTTGCGTCTAATGGATGAACTTAGAAGTACAATGCAACATCAATTTAAAAAGTCGTCATCGAGAGGTGGACAGCGTTGCGGATGGCTGAACGAGGATTGTCACACAGAAGTTTGGGGTTCTAGTGCAAGATGTGGGTTTTTGTAAAGTCGACCCCGATCAGTCAAATGGTCATCGAACAGTGACGCACAGGGGCACCTGCGGCGGCGATTATCAAAGCGCCACAATAGCATGAGAACGTGTTGGACAGTGAGCGTACTTGCTTGTGCGCAGCTTCTTCCATCCCTTGGCTAGAAGTTCTTTGTTCTAATTAGAGGAAAAACATTATAGGTTTGCGAAAAATAAAATTATGAGCTTTTTTTTCCTTCTCTGCACTCTGCTCAATAACGGTCATCTATTCTGTTCTGTGTGTTTTATTGAATCCAGGGGAAAGAAACACATGCACCCAAACACAGTATTCATTAGAAATATTATCTAAAAGGTGGGAACAAAGAAACCGTGTATGTGTTGGCGTTTCATTGTGATCTGAGTTTTTTGGTTATTCGCACTTCGCACGGCTGTTAGTAACTTACATGGCTCACAAGAACATCTAATCTCAGTTCCATTTGTTTTCCCCGACCTCCTCTGGCCCAGTTAAACGTTCCCACAGAATAAAGGAGGAAGCGTGAGAGAGAGAGGAGACAAAAAGAGACTTAAGTTACCTCAAGATAAAAGCACTGAAAGTCCTGCAAAGTCGATAAAGTTGCATAACTCAATTTCCTCCAAGTCCAGGACCATCATGGAGATAATGGATTTCTTGTCAGGGGAGCAGGGGCTTGGTGGTGTAGGATGCCAGCTGCACATAACACCAACTCACACACATAATGTAGAGTTTATGTAGAGATAAGGATGAGGAAAAATGTATAAAATGTAAAGGGAATAGAAATGTGTTTGAGGAAAAGAGAGAAAGTGGGAAGGAGAGAGGGACGGCAGCTCGAGATAAAGTGAAGATTGGGGAATGAGTGTTTTCGCTAGAGGATAAAGAGAGACCCCGAGGGACATGCAGCAGGCGGAGGAAAAGTTGAAGAGAAAGAGTAAGAGTGAAGAAAAGATACAAGCAGGAGGAAAGAAAAGTCGTAAAAAGGAGAGAAAGACGGCAAAACGGAGGGGAGAGAGGACAAGGAAGTTGACCAGCGGTTTAAATGACATCCTCAGGGAACAACGGGAGAGGCGGAGGAACCGAGGAGACAACACGAAGATGATCATTCAAAGGTGAAATGCTTTTGCCGGGGGACGCGTGGTGATCAAAAGAAAGCTAAAAAAAATAAGCAGAGGGAAAACAAAAGGAAGGACAGAACGAACGAGACAGACGGGGAAGAAAGGAGGGGAAAGAGGGAAACGACAATAGACGGTTTCAAGGAAGGATTAAGGACCCCGAGGGCCATCCCAGAGGAAGGGAGGATGATCAGAGAGAAGCACTGACAGTTGCCGGAGATTTAAATTCTCACAAGTTTAACATGAAGGGTTTTTTAAAGTAGCAGCGAGTTCACAAGGAAGTTTGTGCCCGCTGATAAAAAATTCCTGAACCACCTGCAGCCTCAACCGACTGCAGCCTACGTCTTTGCCAGTTCGCCATCGGAAAAATGAATAAGAAATAAGGAAAATTTAACTTCAGCAACTGGCTGGAAAAAAAATATGTATAATGTACGTTTACATTGGCATAATGGAAGGAAATCACCATCTGGGCATGAACCTAAATGTGATTCTTATATTAGTCCTCTAATGTTAACAAGAAAAGTTAACGTTTGATATAGATGTAGAATGGAAATTCAATAATTGCTTTGGTTTAGTTAAAGTTGTTTTTTTTTTGGTCCATATAAGCAAAACTTTAACTGTGGCTTAACTTACTTTATGTTGTCTTGAGTCAAACACATCAAACTGATCTATGCATAAACCCATTTCTCCTGTCAGGCTTGCATGCAACAAACATCTACATCTACCAAAGTGGAAGCTGATCATTCAAGGATCCTGTTTAAGGATCCTTAAGATCCCTAGGATTCAGCACTCGTTGTATATTCTTTGTATACTGAGCATCTTTGGCAAAAACATGTCTGAGGGTGAATTATGCTTAATCTCATTTCATTTTTCACACTGTAACTGTTCATCAGACTGCTACTAAATACAGTCTCTGTTCTCCAGTTAGAACCTAGTTTTAGTTTTAGTTCAGGAAAATAATCCAAAGCAGGCGGCAGTTTGTGCAGAACCAGGACAAAAGTGTGGGAAGTCAGTTTTGCAACACTAGACAAGGTTTAGATTGAAGAACTAACGTAAAAACAATGTTACGTGCGGCAGCTTGGACGTCATTTCCCTTAGTACTGGATGAGTAAATAAGTGACGGTGCTGAGTCCTTACATTTGTCCTTGTCACAAAAGGGGCTGATTTGCAGTGTTAATTCACCTGTTACTCTGATCAGATCTCTCAGAATTACGGAAATGATCGTCTTAATTAGTGGTTCTTACCAACTGACCAAGCTTTTCCGAAATGGAACACAGCACGTTCAACTTCCACCAAGTAAAATCTGCCCTCAATCTTTAGGTCAGCTGGAAGGAGTTCAACAAGTACCTGGATGGAGATGGTGGCAAGAAAATCTTTCATTCTTTCAAGTTCAAACCCGCAGCATGAGGATGTGACTGCGGCAACATTCACTCGACAGACTGTTGTGTATTGTGGTTGTGCAAAGAGCAGAATTTCCCTTGGGGAGAAAAAAAAAAAAAAGAACAGCGCAGTCTTGTTTAGATTGAGGCTGCAGAGGTGGAAAGATTTTAAGGATGTGAGCTTCAGTCATGGTGTCAGACGTGATAACAAGTCGACCATCACAGCCGTGGCAGCAGCAGGAGATGCTGTGCGATGCCACGAATAGGGGAGAAAACCTAACCGGTCAAGTTGGAAGAGTCTGGGTGAGAGGGCGCGCCGGGAAACAAAGCGCTCTCCACCGCCGAGCGCACGCCGCTGCCAGGCGGCAAAAACCATGTGGTGGTCAACGTTTCAAAGGCATGTGTAAGGACGTACTGCGAGACACAGGCAGCTCGTTTCAGAGCTTCTATGAGAGGACGCTGTCGTCTCGTTGTTGACACCACGCGGGGCTGAGCTAACGGATTTGTAGCTGGTGGTATGCGGCCAAATTTAGGTTAAGGGGCTTGATGATGGCGCACATACTACGACACCAACGGGAAGCTAATTACTGGTCAGGAGAGTCAGAGGTGAAAGGACGACATGGAGACTCGCGTTAAATTGGAAATATTTGTGGGAGGTAGGTTAGGTCTGGAAAATAAAAATAAGGCCGACTGTTGCCAACAGTGACTTTCATCTATAAAGGATGAGTGAATTCTGTTGCACAAAGTCACTAATTAGATCTCAGTTACTCGGTGAGGCAGCTGCAGATTCACGCCAAAACCAAACTACAAAAGCTAAAGTGTGTAAAGTCAAACGTCCTGTTGCAGTAGAGAAACCAAGTAGAGGACAGTTGAAAAAAATAAGGTTTTTGAATGTGAATATTACTTTTGGCCCATTAGCACGTGATTGAGTTCAGATAATGATGTTGGTAAAGTCCAGACCTCATCGCTGTTTCATTAGCATCCAGCAGCTTCCAGGTTTTACCAGCGCTGACCCCTGCATTTGTTGGATAAAGTGATAAAAGTGGCAAGTTTGATCAATTCTGTAAGGGATTACTGCTCCCAGAAAGAAAAAGGTGAAGAGTTGCATCTGCACTCGCAAAGATAAAATCATGCCGCAAAAAAAAAAAAAAGTATGGACCTAATGTTCTTTAACTATGATCTGCAGACCAAATTAGCTCCTGAAAAACAGTGTGTCAGCGTAAGTAAAACACGATCGTTTTTTTCATCGTGTCAAATTCATTTACTTTAGCTACAATAAATAAATATATAGGCTGGGAGTGATAACAATGAACTCAGAGTAAAAAAAATCACGAAAACTGTAAAACCTACGACATATAATGTGTGTATCCTTGAAGTTTTGTGATGACAATGGAAACATTCAGTATCATTTCACACTGTCAGGCGTCACTGTTCAGAGGCATTTATCTACTTTAAAATCTGAGCAAAACATAGATTCTCAATCCAACAATATTTCTGCTCGCCCAGTCAAAAACTTCGGCGATGGCTTTATTGCATTGCTCTCTCGTTTACCCCAAACTCCCAATCCCACCGTCGCTCACACACAAACCCGCGGTGGTTAACGCATTAGAAGACCAGACAGAGTAACATCTGTACAGTTTCTTGCTCTTCCTCCTTTCTACTACTATACCATGTTTAATAATTTTAATTTGAAAGTCCATAACCTGCACCATGTTGCTTTGACAATCTTAGTGACAGTAGAGCCAATAAAGATAATGTTAGCAAACTAAAGTAATTAGGAGTGGGCTGGAAACCTGTCCCAGCTGTCTCAACAATTTTAATTTGAAAGTCCATAACCTGCACCATGTTGCGTTTGACACTTGCAGTAGAGCTCGTAAAGTTCCGTCAACACAACGTTAATTAACTTCAGCCTTTTCCAAAGGTTCTGCACAGCAGTCAGAGGTAAAAGACTGTGGCCAGGTCCCCAGGTGCTTGTGTAAAAGGTGAGTATGATAGAACATGAGCTCGGGGGAGTGCGTTTATATTTAGCAAGACACACTGAATATAAGGGATGTAAATTACATGTGTAAAGTTATTGTTCATGAACAACTTAAAACGAACTTGGGATAATTAGCCACTTTTATTTCTAGTCTTTCAGATGGGATTTTATTTTGTAGGGGTCATTACCTGCCCTGGTTAGTAGTTTTAATTTAGTCCAGAGCCTATTCCTATTCATCCTTTCAACTAAAATTGAAAGAATGAATCCACAAAGTGCACAGTCGCCTCCAATAGCTGTCATCATCCATGCTGTGGGAGTTTTTTTTCAATCACCGTGCCAGCCTGTTCTCATTCCCAAGGCGTCAAAAAGTCTTGTGTTACATCCTGACGCTTAGGGTAACACGTGTGCGTCACTGATTGCTGCCCTGAACTTTTAGTGTAGTACGATGTGTTTTCAGGTAATTTGTAACTTTACCTGAAATTATTGTGCCAAACCAAAAACGTTTGTTTTTCTTATCATAACCCCAAAGCAGTTTTCCCTAAGCCTAACAAAGTTTTTTTTGTTTAAATAAAGTCATTCCCATATAGTGGCGCCCTTGTAGCGTCTAATAGTAACCCCAGAGGTTACCTGTGGAGGTATGTACGGCAAAGGATGGAAAGAGGAAGCTCAACTTGTCAATCACCCATTCACACGCGCCGATGGTGGCGGCTTCCATGCAAGGTGCCACCTGACCACCGGGGAGCAACTTGGGCTTCAGTGTCTTTCCCAAGGACACTTCGACAGGTAGCGAGGGAGGGTCCACTGACCCTGCGGTCTATGAACGACAGTCCTACCAGCTGAGCTACAGCCGCCACCTGTTTAGTATTGATTTTAGAAAAGTTCTAATGAAGAAAAGACGGATTGATGTTTTCAGTCTTAAACCCTGAAGAAGACAGGACGTGTTTTTTGGGAGTGTAGATGTTGGAGGAAGAAGGTTCTGGCTATTTTTGTGTATTGATGTCTTGAAAGCTCTTGTGTGCTGTGCATTTGAAAATGCGTGACACAATAATAAGATCAATCATAGGAGCCTATCCATAGATAAGAGGAAAGGCACTGCATAAAGGTCGAATATAAGAAAAATAACTAGCTTTGCGCTTTTTAAATCATCCGAAACAATTTCAGTAGAGCCTGGGAATAAAATATAAACCCAAAAAAGGTCATATGCATTATTAAGATTGTGCCGCTTCCTGAAAACTCATGATCTGTCCTGAATTTTACCCCAACAAAAGGACTTTAGTTGCCAAAAGTAGAAGCAAGTACAATTGATGTGCGTTTGTCCTGTGTTCACCAAACCAATAAAATGGTTAACTGGACAAACTGGTGACCAGTCAGGTGTTCCCACAAACCTGAAGCTACGGCCACAAAAAAAATACAATCTACAATTTAATACAGCTGCACAAGTGACATAATTGACAACCGTAATTGCATGTGTGTGTGAACAGCAGCTAAAACCTATATGAATGTGAGACTGCCGCTGTGTTGGACCCAGTCAGCTTGCCCACCCATCCAAACACGGCCATAAAAAAATTACACTGCCATTAAGAGTTTATCATATAGCAGCCGTGAGAAAAGGAGCCATCAATCAGAGCCTGATGACAGCTGGGTAATTTAAGCTGCAGCACGCCTCAGGCCCGTGTGTGTGTGTGTGTGTGTGTGTGTGTGTACATGTATGTGAGAGCATGTATGTGTGTCTGTGAGCACACAGGTCTACTACCACTCAGCCCCACAGCCACTGGCGGGTAATGAGAGCTTTGTGTTTTCATTACTTTGTGCCAGACAGCCGCCTCACACTGAGGGCTGTTGGCAGAAACAGTGGCTCCAGGAGCGGAGTCAAATCAGATTAAGGAGCTGAGATATATGGTAGTACAGGTGAGCAGGCAGGCTGACTCCTGCTCCCGCTCTGGGGAACAACACACACGGAAATTTATACACCTGCCTCACAAAGAACTGCGGCTGTGTGCGCACAGTCACACAACACCGTAAATATGAAACGTGTGTGTGTTTGTGCACAACGAACGTCACGTTTTATCTGAATTCAAACTAGCATTTGATTAAAAACGATCAGAGCGATGGATCCTCTCGTAAATATCGCAGATGAGTTTGAGGCTGTTTGCTGACTTTGAAAAATGCAGCTGCTTTGCAGTAATGTGGATGTTTTAACGAGTCAGAATGAATTGCAGGTTCGGGGTCAGTCTGAATTCTGATTTTTATTAAACATGAATAGCCCACTTTGTCACAACTTTACTGAATTTTGAACAGATCAGTCGGCAGAGCAGTTGTCCACGAACCACGTGGTTCGTGGTTCAACTCCCCGTCCTCCTGGCTACATGTTGAATTGTCCCTGCTACTTGCTTATTGTAATTGTAATTAAAATTATATGCATTTCAACTCTAATGTGAGCCGAGCTCTGCCTGCTCCCGAGACTTGGGATCTAATGTTTACTGTAATATGCTTGTTTGCTGCTCTTCTGCTGCGGCAAGATGGACCAGATATAGTCAAACTGTTTTACTTTAAAATTCAATCAAATCACTTTACTTAATGATAAGACTGATTAAGACTCAAGAAGTCCAACGTTAAAAAGACATTTCAGTTTATAAATGCATATTGTCGGCAAACTCAATGAGTAAGTGCGTTAAATGCTCGTGATTTCACGAATGACTGAATCACTCACACTGACTCAGTTGTCGACGCCGTGCCACTTCATGTCCTTATGTTAATACATTTTAATGAGTTTCACGTGAAGCACAAAATACGCAATAAATGTAGATACTGACATTTTAGAGAGGGAGGACCTGTGGATTTTCAGCAAATGCAGTCAATGGGAGAGAGTGGACAGAAAAAAAGCGTGAGGATTCAGTCTAGGCAGCCTGAACGAAGATGAAAACCCCAATTTTTGAACTGACAGTGACACAAAAAAGGAGCTTGTATGAAGGAATATAAAAGCAACTATGGGAGTTTGGAAATCAGTCAGAGTTTTTAAAGCAAGTGCCGACGTCCTTACCATCATTTCATTCGGCGTCTCAGATGAACAAACGTGGATCACATACGTATTGTATTTGTGCTCAGTTTGAACAAATCTATGTCTGTCTGCTCGCAGTTGTTGCTCACCGCATATTGACTGAAATGTCACTGCAAAGGGAAAGGAAACGCTCAAGCTCTTTGATTCATACAGCGTCTTCAGAATCCTTTGGCAGCCTGAGAATAAACCCAGTTGGACACAATGAATATGCATCGACAAACACATTGGCTACGAGCGCACGCATGTGAGTCACTGAGAGAACGCAGCCCGAAATATAACTCGTTATGTCACTAAAAGCATGAGGAAAAGTGGGAAAAAGAAATGGGATGTTTCAAGGAGCGGAAAAGTGAGAACAAAGATGCACATTTGAGGACAAGAGAAGAAGACCGAACAAAATGTAGCGTCGTCCGCCCCGGACTCACATTTATCCAAGAGGAGGTTTGGCTTGAAACGCATGCGCCTGATTTTTGCTACGGGCCCCAAAAAAAAAAAAAAAAAAGCAAAAAGCAAATCTCAAGCATTGGACTCATCTTTCTTCTTTGCAATAAGTGAAGGCAAAGACTAGGTCAGGAGCAAATTGAGCGGTGGGAGCCCGTAAAATTATTAGCAGTAAATTATAGATGTGGAACTGGAACTTGGTCTAATAACAGGAGCAGTGAAATAAAGAAAAGCGATGAGCGGCGGCGGCGGCGGCGGCAGGAGAACGAGCTGCGGTGTTATTGTGAGCAATGAACACAATCACAAGTTACTCCTGGACTTCGACTGACACAGTCGCTATATGAAAAGTTAATGACTAAAAGATTTGGCTGTTAAAGATGCATTCATATTCTCATAAACATGAACAAGCAGTATTTAAGGAGTAACTGCTACGTGAGTGAGTGTCGTGTCCAAGTCTAAAGCAGGAGATTTACAGACGTGGATAAAATATTTTGAGCCCTTCACCTCCTTTGTCTTTTCTGTTGAAGCACAATTCAAAAGGCAAAATCTGATTTTCAATAGTTTCTTTGACAGAAGGGTACCAACAATTTTATCAACTGTATGAAGTCACAAATTTTCTGCTCATTTCAATCATCGGAAACAGTGAGAGCAGCCGTTTATTTCTTTTTACTACGAGGATTTTGTTTTTTCTCCCTTATAAACATGTGCAGGTGACGATTGAATCAGTCTGTCATCTACGTGGTCCAAGGATGAAAACCAAGAATTTCACACCGACGTAGGATCCACACTGAGATCAAACATAGCACAAGAGACCTACACATGTATCCTGCAACCGAATCCAGGAAGGAACGATTTTAAAGCAAAAACCAACATTACTGGGCATTACCGTTCAGTTTTACTACATATGTAGCTAAAAATTGATTTTATTCAAAGTCTAAGGTTGTCGGGCTTTTACTTAAAGTCAGGGGTCTTTTATGGACGTGTGGGACGTTCATCTTACAGCTTAGTGAGGCACGGTATGTAAGACCTCTATCAAAGGGGGTCACAGTGCTGTTTTTGTCCGTCATCTATCGTCGCTTCATTCAGCGAACGCTTCATGTTTTGTGTCAGCCTTTATACCGGCGCTCTCTCGAGGTCTCTTCCTCTCCACAATCAGGTCAGTCGCTGCGTCTCGCTAACGCGCATGTGCTCCCACAAATCCTGCTCTCACACGACTTGCAACCTGACTGTGCAGGAAAGGCAGCATGAGACTCGGAGAGACGTGGAGGGTAAAACGGGGGCAATGGAGAAGAAGGAGAATCTGCCGCCTGGCTCCGAGGACGACCAAGGCGCAGCCGCGTTATCTTGAAAAACTGAGATACGGGCAAAAGGGAAATGAGAAACATAATTAAGCAGAGATGGGCTTGTTGGCAGCAGCACATCCTCCTGAGACGGTGTCGTCTATTTTTGCTGCCTGACGAGCACGTTCTTTCACAGCGACGTACGTCAGGGCAGAGGGTGACAGAGACACGGTGAATCATCGCCATCTTCCCCTCAACATCTCCCCCTTTACTCCACACACACACACACACCTCCCCACGGATGCCATGTCACTCACGACGAGACTTTGCATTTCTCTTCTCCCGTGTTTCCAAACTCACATGCCAGTTCACATGACAGTGAATGCATCTTTGTGTGTGTGTGTGTGTGTGTGTGTGTGTGAAAAAAGTGTGACTATGATACAGATTCATTGTACATACCTCCTTACAAGTATGTCATGTTAGCACATTTGCACATGCTTGTTGAAGCTTTTATCACTTTGTGCACAAAGTGGTGTGTGTGTGTGTGTGTGTGTGTGTGTTTTGACACGTGTTGCATATCGTCACGAACGGCTGCTCTTAAGCCAAACATCTTTACGCTGTTAGACATGGAGCTTACAGCGGGGAGAAACAGAGAGGGGATTTTGTCAAAGGGGTGTATTCCAGCTGAGAGCCACAAGGCAGAGACGAGCGAACACACGGATAATCGACGTTTGGCACATCCATCCACCGTGCACACATTCAAGTGTTAGCAGGCAAAAGATTCCAGAGG
The DNA here is from genome assembly GCA_033026295.1 of Channa striata. Lineage (NCBI taxonomy): Eukaryota > Metazoa > Chordata > Actinopteri > Anabantiformes > Channidae > Channa > Channa striata. Next base: position 5,076,131 of record CM065182.1, read on the forward strand.
ACACGCTGATAAAATCTAAAGCCGCATTGCATTTAGTCCATATGTTACATGACAATTTGCATAATGCGTAAAACATTAGAGCGTGAGCCCAGAGCCCCTGGTGTCCCTGACTCGCCATCCTAGACCTTGCAAGTTAGAACTAATCCATTCAAGCAACCTAAAGGCGAAAGATAAAGTTGAAAGAATCCAAAGTGATTTTTTAAAATATACAACCGTTTTTGTTTTCTTACCTTACATAAATATTCTGTGCTTAAATATATTAATTAATAAGCACAAACTCCGATTAATAAACTCAGATTGTAACTTTAAGTACAACTTTGATCATCACATTTTCATTAATCATCAGAGAGAAACTAAAATCGACAATGAGTCACCTCTACACATGTCGATATCGTTCAGCCTACAAACAAAACCACATGGTTTTTATTCCAAAAGTTGTGATGGAAATGTTTTCTGTCAGATGTGTGTGGGGCTGGCGAACGTGCCAAAATCAAGACTACCAGCAATTTGTAGAAATCAACACATCTTCCTCAGAAGAAAATACAGTTAAAAATTAAAGAAAGAAAAAGTCTACCAAATTCCAACCGACCACCAGAGCAGGATTTCTTCAGTGGTTCCACTTTAACAGTTTTGAATATATAAAAAAAAAAATCAAACAATACGCCAGAGGGAACAAAGGGGTTCAGAGTCAGCCAACTTCAGCTCTCCTGAGGGCTCAGTGAGTCGACGGCAGACTGACAGGGTGACACGTCGGCTGCTGCTGTGATTAACCTTGTAGTTATGAGTCACAGAAAAGCCTGAGTAGTTTGACCCAACAGTACAAAAAAAAAAGAAAAAGAAATAAAGACAGATAGACGTGTTTGAAAGAGAGGAAATGAGAGGCCCAGAATTTGCCTAAGCGTTTAATCTCACCCTCCTCTCATTCTCCCCTCTGTCCTGACCTGTAGAGATGAAGTGTTTTAATTAAACTTATTATCCCCAGGGAGATGGGGTGGAGGACCAGCGAGCGAACACAAGGGCAGAGGTGAGGGTGTAAGGGCGAGACGGACGAGGGCCAAGGAAGGATCGGACCAGAAACGAGAGGGTGAGATAAAAGCTGCGCTCGCCCCGGTTCAAAGTCTAATGCCTCCCAGAGCCCTGCTGATAATGTGCTCTGTGAACGTGCTGTGTACTAAGAAAAAGGAGAGGGGAGTCATAAAAGATGAATGTAAAACATGCGAAACAGGACGTAAATATTTAAATAGATAACCAAACGCTCGTGCAATGATACATGAAAAAAAATGCTTTATTTTAAAGAGACAAATGCTATTTTGTATGTTGAAAAACGTGAAACCGATTGAACATATCACTTACCCGAAAGACCAAACAACATTTACAGTTATTAATTATTAATTACAGTAATTATTTCTTGAGTTTATTTACATTTTTGCTCCATGTCAGATGCATCATAGTGACAGGAGCCGGTAAAAGATGGAGTTCTCGTCCCTCCTGCAAAGAGCGGCTTCTAAAGAATAGCCATTCGTAGAAAATTCAATAAGTCAGAAAGTTCGGCTGCACGTCCAATAAATGAGAGATGAGTTTCCTGTCTGCTGTGTCGACGTGTTACTCAAACTCCCCCTTCATTTTGCTGTACATAGGTTAAAAAAAGTCATTAACGGTACAATATTTTGCTCCATATTAATCTAGAGTTGTGTTGCGTGGGGATTTCAAGCTGTGGGAACTCCAAGTCTCCAGGAGTCACAGCCAGGTTAGAAAGGCGACATTTATCTATAATAACTTTGACAATGTTTCCATCCATTCTTCCTATCACACTCGGACCATCTTAATGACTTTGTGCCTTTAAGCATTCGTCAAAGCCGTGGCCAATAAATCAGCTGTATCACAACACGTCAACGCTACTGCTGACTGATCATTTGTGATTTTCAGCCGCGAACTTCTCACACACATACACGCACGTCCTCCATGACCTACATAAAAAAAGATTATTAAAATTTTAAAAATTTATAAAAACTACTAATTCCAACCTTCTGATTGACACTGATTGATATTTACTGTTTATAGAATGTGAATACATAGTTTAATTTATTGTAGTTTAAATAGTATAAAAGCTACAATATGTTTTAAAATTCATATTGATATTATCAGCAGATTTCTAGATCACTTTTTAGTCACAGTTATGTCTTGATGCAGCAACTGACATTGTGCTTTATATGAAGAGAAATAACCCACTTCCAACTTTAATCTGTTTCTGTACCTACGTCTGCAGAGCTGGAAGGTGAAACAAGAGCATAACCAAAGGTTATAGCAGCCAGATTAGAATCTGATATTAGGATTGATTATAAAATTAACTGCAATTTTAAGAAACGTTTAAGAAAAGGATTTACTGCCGGGCTGTTGCATTAGACCGACTTACTTTGAGCCTCATAAACTTACAACTGAGTGAGAATTTTTTCATCCATATCTACAACAACAAAGTCCCCACATAGACTCAGTGATGTCGCCTTAACAAATGGAAGTTTAGGGAGAATGAGGATGAAATCCCTGAACTCTGACTCTACCCGAGCGGTCTGCTCCCTCTCGGCTGCACACAGGGACGAAGCTGCTTCTCATTCACTGATCTCTGTGGGGTCTTCAAGAATTCATATGCTGAATATTCATATTTTCATGCTTGAACTTTTTACAACAAAATTGTTGCACACGCTCAGGTCATTTTCTTTACGGTCTCCGATCCTGAATCTTTGTCCCAGGTGCAACTTTTATTGTCCCTGGGACACGGTTAATTTCGAGCCTTGCCCACTTAGACTTTTTGAAAAAAAAGGCTGCACTGTCCTAGATCAAGACAAGACGGAGTAAAAATACGTCAGAGACGGCGACGAGACCGAGACCTTCATAAAGTGGAATTCCAGCAGAGAAAAACTATACACAGCAACACCAAGTTGGTGACGACGGGGGGGTCACCAAGGGTCCGGCAGCTACATTTTGCTTTGAGCATCCCGGAGAAATAATCTGGCCATTATAAAGATTAAAGATACTTTAACTGAGACAGTGCAAATCTATCAAAGTATGTTTGAACAATGGGATGAAAGAAGGTGAAGACACTTCCTCCTCCTGTGAAGTACTAATGAGCTGAACTGCTCCTCGATGTCAGCAAGGAGTTTGAAATACTTTACACACAAACACACACACACACACACACACCATCGCTAATCACTAACAAAACAACAGACACACACCTCCAACTGTCCACGTCAAAACACATGAAGGCAAGGAAAAGCACAAAAAAAAAAAAGAAACGACCATCCAAACTTCCTGCAGCATTTGATTGAAGGGTCACTGCAGTAACTGAGGGTCGTCGACTGAGCAATACTGACGCACCCTCATGGATATTTCACTGTCACGTCTTTGGGGTCTGCTAGCCTCACACCGCAGTGACGTCGAGCCAATTACAGTGTTTGTGAGTCCCGTTCATTAAGAAGACCTGATCTGATGATCTGATCCAGTGATCCAGCGGGTGGTGGATGCTGGACCTGTAATGTGTGTCTCTTGTCCACGGATCCAACCACCAAGACTGGGGTCCTGGGCGGGTCCATCCCGGGACCAACACAGGCAGACGACCACTCACACTCACCATTTAGGGATAAATTTGAAATGATAAACAATGTGCAACAACTATTTCACTTTATAATTAGCAACTGTTCGCGGTCGGCAAAAAAAAAAACTAAATTAGCTGTAGGCAAACTTCACAGCAAAGTTTATCAAAGTTAACTGTCCCCATCAAGAAACTAAATTTAAAATTACTACCTGTTTCATTAGGAGACATTTGTCACCATGTTTACATTCATTACTAGTTTAAGTTCTGGAAATGATGATGATCATAGATAAACGAAGCGACTTTTGTGAGGGAACCAGTAATATCACTAGTACATTTAGTTGACCTGCTCAACCTTGTGGATCCATTTTTATGTGATATAATATATAATAATACTTTCCAGTGTGTCAAATCCTATGTAAATAATATTAAAAATTACGAAGACTGAATAGTGATATTTACACAGTTGAGTGCTGTTCTGTGACTTTGAATTTGCTTTGTCACTGTTAAAATTTATACTTCATATAATCGATAGCTCATTTTTCCCCTCGTCGTTAGCAGCAATGAGGAGATAAACACGAAGATATTAATCTAAGAATTGGTAAGTGCACAGGTCTACTCTTGGAGAATGACAATGCTTTAAGAGTGGGGGAGCTAAAAAAAAAGTTTCATAAACCCACGTATAACATATTCCAACTTGTATAATCTGCTGCGATAGTTTGTGTTCGATTCCAACTGAATGGTATTCCTTTCCATAATTGAGAATTATCTTAATACATTTTTGCTTTGTGTAATATCTTTCACAGAACGGCGTTCATCGTTGTTCCTGTCTAATAAGAGGCCTCATGCTTCGGAGGACGTTCGCTCTTGAACTGAATCAAGCAAAACAGCTGATCTCTGCACCATTAACGGAGGATTTTCAGAAAAACTAAAAGCAGGGTGATGAACGCGCGGAGCTGCACAAGTGATGACGGACGTTTGTATTGATTGATGGTTGGCCAGAGGAGTGAGGACATCCTCAAATGTGGTGGCAGTGCTGTCTCAGCAGGACGGTGAGGTGACTTCATCTTGGCTGCATCACGGGGACGAGCGCTTTCCCCAAGCAATTTGGCAGCGGCCGCTCTCTAGCAAATGCAACTAAGCGCCTGACGCTTGGCACTTGTTTACACCATAAACATGTCATCTGCCAGCATTTATCTGGACCGGGATTAGCTCCATCAAACTCTTGAACAAACCCTAATGGCTCAACATAACTTTCAGTAAGAGCCGGCGCAGCAGGCAGCGTATGGACCACCTGTCAGACCCCCGAGGTCAAGTCTAAGGGCGAGATAGCAATCGCTTAGTAACTCCAGGGGTCAAGTTTAAGCGGACACCGAGCTGAGCACATTTACGAAGGAGGCAAAAAGAGAAAGAGGTCGAGGAGCAATCAGGTTTCCCCTCACATCTCTGCTCGATATGACGAGAGGAAGAAACTTCAAAATAGATACAGTATAAATCAGCATTGAATATTTAATGTTTAATGCTGCGTTGGTTTGTTGTTCAGGTGCTGCTTTAATTGCTTGCTTGTTTTTTTAATTAGTTAACGAGGACAAGGTTGGTTGGCTGTTAATTTCACGGTTATTTGATTAGTAATAACTAAATTTTTCATGTAATAACTAAAAATCCAACATGCTGTTACTGGATGGGAAAATGTAGGAGTTTTTATTGATTAACTATTCATCAGTTGGTTGCAATTTATGTATTATCATACGTACATTCAATCTTCACCTTCATTTGGCTTTATTTTGATTTGAACAAGAAAACTAATTTCTCAATGTTCACTTTAGCCTTTTTCCCCAATATTCCTTTGCCGTCCTGTGAGCAAGATACAAAGATTTTTTCATTGACTATATCATTATATATACTGTGTGTGTGTGTGCGTGTGTGTGTGTGCGCACACTGAATATATATGATGCTGGCAGGCACATGCACACTTTCTTCCAAGCAACGAAAACAGGAAATGTTCTCGGGGCCTCTGGATTCCTGGTGAACCGGAGGACTGATTGCAGGTTGGCAGGCGATCCAGCAGCGGATGCTTCTTCGGCTGATGAAGGCGGTCCTGAGTCAGCAGGGATTCTGAAGGGTAAGGTGACTCATTTCTAATACTCCCAATGACTATTTTATTAGTTTAGTTTGGGAGACCGTAAAATTAATGGATGCAGTCGATTTCGCTACTACTGCATATGGATTTTGGACAGTTCTTCTCAGTAGCACTTCGGGCCTAAAACAGCTTATTTTGCAGCCACAGTAAATTATTATGAACTACTCGGCTACCAGAACTCTGGTTCTCCCCCTAGAATGTACATTAGGTGGGTAGTTGATTTTCTAATTATTAGACCTGAGGGGCCTGTCTTTGGAGGATACAGCATATGACCCTTATTACTACTGTGAAATTACTAGCTTCAATCACTGGATGCAGCAGAGCTGTTGCAGGAATAAGATTTAAATTTTACACGAGCAGGAAGCAGGAAGCTTTCAGACTTCTGTGCCGATTGGCCCGGCGAACAGTTGGTACGTTCAGTTCCATGTGCTCCAACCGCCACGAAGCCGTTTGGGGTCATGGGTCGAGAGCTTGTTTGTGAAACCTGCAATATGGAAACCGGCTAATCCCGGCGACAAAAGACAAACATGTTGTGTGTTGTCAAAAATCACAAAGTAAAAATGTTGACATCCTTCGGCCCTCCAGGCCCAAATTGTTTTTCTCGCTTGGCTGGGTCAACTTGAGCCCTCGGTGTGAAGTTTATTGATCCATCCTGAGAAAGAGATTGAAAGCCGCGAGTGACACAGTGTCCCATAGACAGTGGAGCTCAAGTCTTTTTGTCCGCCCGCTCTTTCCTTCACAATCCATCTGATGAGTGTGCAATTAAAGAGCAGTGAGAAAAGCCAGCAACCATCGGAGGCCAAAGACGAGGGGCCATCGCAAAAGAAAGGTGAGGCGGGGGGGGGAGAGGGTGGGGATCCAAAGGTTAAGTAGAAAAGGAGGTAGAGCTGGCGGTGACACAACTCGGAATGCAGCACAGACACGGCTGGCTCCCAAAACGGTTGGATGCACTTGCAGAGCGTACGTGACAGTTTTAAGGGAAGCTTGTTTTGCTCAGTACTACATTATTTTTGAAAATTCCACATCTAATAAAAAAAAAAGCCTAAATAACAGAATTGCAGTTTATCTGAATGCAGCACAAAAAAAAAAAAAAAAACACTGTGGTTGTATTTATTCAAATCAGGTTATTTAAATCAGAGTCCTTTGCAGCAGCGCGTACCCTCCGCGTGCATGCTCGACTTATCCTTGTTGCTTGTCTTGCAAAGAGTGTAAGACAACTGGGCCAGTTTGTGTGCAACACACACGTACACACAGATACGTGCACTCTGCAGTGGGGCTGCTTCACCGTTAGGAATCAGTAATTGCAAGCTTGCAGTTGTACAGCGTCATATTTTGCTGCGAAAATGAGTCACTGCAGCCATGGACACTGCACTGTCACATCCTCAGACGTGGCTCATGTAAAGTGCCTTATGATAAATACATAAACCTGGGAGCAACTCCTCTGCCCGTTTCAACATCAGAAGAAATAAGCAGGCGTCTGCCAACTGCTGATGGGAGAGATGTGAGGATTCCTTTCCTGTTCCAATCTGCACATTCAGCTCTTCTACATTTTTAAAACAAAAAAAAAAAAAAAAAAAGCTCTCGAGGCTCGTGCTATTCCAGTAAATCTTACGGTGAAGAGCATTGCCCCCCCCACACACCACCTGACCTCAACTTTTCCTCTCTCTAAGCAATTTCCCTGCATTTAAATACACCATCATTTGCTTTGCAAACGCTCATAAAATCAATGTAAATCTTTGATGTAAAAGTGCACTGTTGTCTTTCCAGGAGAATGTTCTGCCTTAGGGAATTAGGACCTGGGGGGGGGGGGGGGGGTGTCGGTGTGGATTAAACCGCCCGGTTAAATGGAAGGACACCGCTTAGCAAGCTAATTGTTAAAGCAGCGGCTCCACTGAGGAGAGCGGCCTCAGGAGTGGAGCTGGCAGCAAGATATTCAGGCGACGTCCACCTCCAAACGTACTGCAACGGCCGTTTCGCTGGTTACACTGGAGTATTCATGGCCAAAATGCAGCGGTTTCTTCGTGAATAGAGAACACCATGAATAATAAGTACCGGCCACAACATCTGTCTGAAGAGTTACATTTTTATCTGTGTCAATGATATGTGTCAGCAGAAGTCTACAAACAGCAATTTCTCCAATGTGTCCAGAGAGCCGGAGGAAGGAGGATGGCTGTCAAGCTTTTTAGGGAAAAATCTGACATAGCTGATATTTCGGTGTATTAGTGGAACAAGCAGTGCGGATTAAAAAGTTTGGGCTCGGTGGACAAAATTTGGAACACTGCAGATTTCTGCTGCATCCCAACTTGAAAGCAGCTCTTCACAAAGCAGTTCTAATCCTAGAAAGCTAGTGCACCTCCGCAGTGGCTCAACAGCGTCAAGCCGTAAATAAATAAAAGGCTCGGCCCGAGAACAGTGAGCTAAAAGGTACGACTGGGTCCAAAAATAGCATCCTCTTGTCTTATAAGACCAAAAAAGAGTTAGTTTTTTTTCCTTCAGTGACATTCATTTAATGCACAGTCAGCAAATGCTAATGTTTCTTCATCAGAAATTATTTAAAATTAATTTTGTTCTCATTAATAAAAGACAACTTTAGCCATTTTCATCGTGCTTTCTATACCTTTAGATTAGTGTGTAAATGTACAAAAATGCTTTTAAACATCCCTCTCACTTCCTGATATTAAAAGAATTCTCTGCTTCTGGCTGAAAAACTCCTCCAGATGACATCACCGGGTACAGTCACCGTCACCAATGAATCTTAAATTACATTTTAGCACAGATTGAAGTTACAGCCTTACATAATCCGCCCATGCATGAAGACCTGAGGGTTTTTTTACTGGCTGGTCACTATATACAGTGACTTCAAGTTCTAAAACAATCGAACCTAACAAAGCTCTGTTCTAATCTACACAGGGGCCATCGGTGAGAGATCACTGGAACACTAGCTCATGCCCTGAAGAGAACCAGAGATCTGGATCTGCTTCAACGTTTTTCCTCAATAAAGCTGAAAACTACGGTTATTGGTGAAGGTGAGATTTTCTTTCAAGTATGATTTAAATAACCTGCCGTCCTGGATTTTCCATTTCAAACACGCAAATTTGCTGGATTCAGCATCTCAGGTGAAATCCTGCAAAGAGATGTTCTCTCCGTTTGAGGCCGGTGAGCGAGAACACGCTGCAGGGAGGCACCAGTTCCCATGACTGCTGCAGCTGAGGTTGCAGTCCTGTGTAGCCCTGAGGGCCTCCAGGACTTCCAAGGACTGGTGAGTCCTCCAGTGAGAACTTCAAGGTCCAACCTCTCCCACAGATGAAGCACACTCCTCCGTTACGAGCTTAACATGGGGATTACTCTGTGGACACACACTACATGCATCCGTGTGACTGAGGCACAGTCAACCTCAAAGGGGAAACACACTTATTGCCTCCAATCCTCACCCACCCTGATTAAAATGTGATGGCTTGCTTATTGTTCAGCTCTTTTTTTTTGTGTGCTGACAGCCATTGATTTCCCTGGTCTGATCTAATCCTGGGTTCACATAGCTGAGCATTAATTAGAGAGGGAGACTGAGCAGTAGAGGGAATAATAGAGAGTCCATATTACATACGGCCGAGGCTTTAAAACTGCAGGTTCAAAGTTGGATGGAGGGCCGGCGAAAGGGAAGAGACCCCAGAGTCAATCATCCGTTTTTATTTTGGGCTTCCTGGACTTCAGGGCGTGTCGTAAGTGCAATTAATGGCCAGAGAATCTCCAGGTTCCCTATGCCAACGCCCTTCTCGCTCTGCAGTCTCGCTCTGCTTGTCAAAATGCAAGTCACTTGGATCTGAAACCACAATATCCGTCACCCTGAAATGAAGCTATAACACGGCCCCCACTGTAAGGAGCACTCTTTCTGCCTTTATGGAAACTTGATTGAAGTGAGTTGAAAGGACCTGTCCTCCTGGTGGTGGTGGTGGTGGTGGTGGTGGGGGGGGGCAGAAAAAGCTTCTGTGTGCCACTCACCATCTGGAGTAACTCACACCCAAGTATCGACCCCCTCCTGTTAGTGGTCCACGTGGCTTTGCTTCCATCTACTGTGCACACAGGAAACTGCAGGGGGACACTGGGGCCATAGGAAGCTGAGGCAGCTTATGCATCTCGAGTCAGTGAGACCTTAATTTAAATTAGTGGAACGATAATTGTAATGAGTTATTAACTTATGACACTCGTTGCCGGGTTCTGTAAACAACAAAGCCATCTGTCTTCTCGCCGTTTTTCACTCCGATCTTTTCCAGCTCCATGGGAGCCTTCGACACAAACCCAGCACATTCGGTGCATGTCAAGGGAGGAAAGAACACGACTTTAAATTTAAACTGACTGCTAGAAATTCATTCATATTGTATTTCTGAAAGTGATCTGTTAAAATTAATAGATTAACGCTTTCAAAAAAAAAAAAATACCTAATGATATTTGGCTTCTTTTATGCTGGTACGGTTTCATCTCCTGCCAAGCCCAGTTATGAGGCGAGTATGATGAGCAACTTTTACATGTGTTAAGCTTTTAATGCAGAGCCTTGCTACTCGTTCATATGCTCAATTACACGTGCATCCATCTACAATCCAGCCATAAATCCTCCCGTCATGTTCAGGTTTCGTTGAGAAGTGTTGATTCAGCTGTAGGGGAGGGTGGAGGCAGCGGTTTTTGAGTGATTCGACTGGTGTGGTCTTCTCCCATCGACGTGAACGCGATGGGCAAAATATTAGGAACACAATACAGTATATATAGTCTATGTAATAACTTCATTAAGAGATCTGTAGACGGCTGAAAGACATTATGATGTTGAGCCTGCAGTGATGTTAAAGCTAAAGTTTATTAAAGCATGTCACGCTCGATCACAAACTAGCTCGAGTACATATATGAAAGATTTTGTAGAAGTAATTGATTGTCAAATAAAAAAAAAAGTCAAATTAATTACTCTTGATCAAGGTCACTGCCTAACAAAATTAATATGTTAAAGTATGTTTGATAGTCTATAGTCATTTTATGAGGTGATATTTACATATTCTTATCAGTCATCTGCTGCAGCGTAAATACTTCTGCTTCTCCAACACTGCATGATACAGTTCGCACAGATGAAACCAGTGTCAGCTTGATCGAATAAAGTAAAGAGAAAAATACTTTAAAAAAATTTAATTAAGCAAATGTTATTTGAAGTAAAAGGGTTTTGAATAAGATAAGATCTGAGCTGGTGTGTTTTTCCCCCCTTTTTTTAACCTTGAAAATAAATTTGATCCAATGACCTACGTTTGGTTATATTGACCAAATCCAAAATAAAGCCTTTATACAGTGATCTTAAGCTGTCGATTTAATGCAGTTCATTTAAAAAAATGTAATAGTGAGGCTATAGTGCATTGAAATATCTAATAACATTTCCTTCTGGAACCAATCCTGACCCACACAACAACAACAACAGCATGTTACTGTTACTTGCAGTCCTAATTGAATTGATGTCATCTCAACAAACAAATTATTTTTTGCTTCTGAGGAGCCCCTACAGAACACTGAATCGACCTTCACTAATATCACCATTAATTGGTGCGACATGCTCAAGAAACTACTTGACAATTCAATGGAGATAAACAACCGCCAACAGAAAACTGCAGTCTCTGCCTCCTCCGTCAGGGACAAAGTCTGTAAACCGGATGCTAGTCTAACAAATCAATTGACTCAGAGCACTTTAATATTCTGACTATTATTAATAGAATATGACAAACTTTGTTAACTCTCGTGATGCTCTATAGCTTAAATGAAACACTTTAGACAGTAAATGAATTTGCTGCACGTGTTTTGCTCCTTACAGGTTGGGGTTGGCCCAGATGCAGCCACGTCAGAGCTGTTGTGGTCTTCTGCCAGGTATTATATCTATATGTTTGTATGTATTCACACACAAACACAAACCATCCTCATCCCCCCCCTGCCCGGTCTCCCCATACCCCCGCCCCTGCACCCAGTCGACTCTGAGCTGCTCCAAGGCAGAAAAACAAACTCCCTCTTATCAATTCAGATCTACTGTCTTCTAAGGAATACAAGGCAAAGGAGAAAAGAAGCTCTGAGGGAGGAAATAAAAGATTGATATTTCTGGTCTATATAAAAATTTGCAATGAAACTGCAGTTGCTTCCTAAAGCATTCCGACCCCTTCACCCTTTAAACATTGTATTGATTTACTTTGGAATCGAGACTATTTTTGCCCACCAGTCTATCCAAAATAACCCACGATGGCAAAAGGGAAAAAATGTACAATTACTGAAAATATTCAGTATATTCACTATATATATATATAGACTTTGAACTTGTTTGTCTGGGCAAAAACTGGGCAATAAGGAAATTTATCAGGAACAAATGATACCAAGGCTTATTGAAGCTTCACAGGTCATCTGCAGGGATGTGAGAAATTAACCATCTTATATCCTACAATCCTCCTAGTGCAATGTCTATTATAGAAGCGGCAGCTTGTTCTCCATACAGTGATCGAGTGAGCCTGTTGATGAGGTTTCTATCACTCAACTGCTTTTGTAGTCAACAAAACATTATTTCCAAAATGATTGTTTTAAATAACTTTGAAAATCTGCAGATTTTACACACGCAATCACGCTTGGGCAATCTCGCGGTTAGTTGCATGTCTGAGGCTGAATTCACCCAACATAGTCCGGATTTCATGTCTGAAACAGGCTTTAGTAACATCCATTAATCAGGCCCGTGATTGCTGGAATGTGGTGTTGAGACTGAAGTAAAAGGGACGCCTCTATGACAGCCCGCTACTACGAGACTATGAGTAAAAGACTTTATTTGTTAAGTATTTGGAAATGAACTTCAAAGTCCATGTTTGGTAAACTCTGAATTCTGACTATGATGAAGCATGGCGGTGGCAGTTTACTTCAGCAGTAGGGACACCGAGAAAAGCCAACAAAGTTGGGTTTACAGTATATACAGCCCCCTGAACAAGTCTTGAATACTTGCTACTAGGGTAGACAGCAATATAAAATATGGAAAAAAAATATTATTTTTAAAAGTCTTAACAAGAATCATTTGTTTTGTAACTTCTCATAAAAAAGGTGCTAATTTTTTTTTAACCTTTTTTTAAACCCAAAAACCCTGGCGAAAACACTTTGCCCGCACATGACACTGCCCACAGAAACATTTCCTGTCATAACAGGACAATGTAGGTCAGCTGTTGCACTGCACAATAACTACTGGCTAGTTTTAGGATAAAGTTGGGATAAAATATGTAATTCATAAAAATTTATATGGATGTGCTAACAAAGGACATTAGGTTAGCTGGTGTCAGAGAGGAAGATGCCCAGGATAGAGTGAGGTGGATACGGCTGATTCGCTGTGGCGACCCCTGATGGGAAAAAGTAAGAGTTGTAGTAGTAGTATGTTTATAATAATAAATACATGATACATTTACAGAATATAATTGAAGTCATTTTTGAGACAGGTAACACATCAGTGCATCACATCCCGTCTTCCTCACTGTGCAGACTTGGCCAACAACAAAACCAGGGTTGTAATAAGCCAGTTTACCTGACGACATGTAAAGTCGTACTGTGATTTTTTTTTTTTTTTATGGGTGATTATAAATAAAACATATTTGATACCAAACCGACTTTTTTTTACCTCGAGATAAAGAGCACTGATGGATGGATAAAAGCTTGAGTGCTCGGTGTTCCACTTGCCAAGCTGCCCTCTGACTCCCACGGCGAACCACGGGTTCAAACTGAACTTGCACAAGCAAACGTGTGCACACTATTAACCACTAATGGGGCTTGTGTGCCAGCTTTGGCAGCTGCGTTTGTGTGAAACCTTTGGTCCGAGACCATAACCGAGCTGCTCTGCCATGCTGCTTCACATGTCGTCATAAACACATTAACAGCACAAACCGTGAAAACCATCCTTCCTGGTCACCTCCAGTTTTTATGAACTTATATCGTACTTGAAACACCACGACTCCCAACGTGAGACAACCCCCGTCGACTGTCCCCACCTCATCCCAGACTCTGCAGTACATACTTCTTCTTGGCACGCCCGATCTGCTGTGATAATGGCTGCCCGGAGGGGGAACTCGCTGGATGGATGGACCCGTTTTATTCTCGGAGTGGCAAACCTGGGTGACCCTGTCAGGAGGTGTCCTGGGTCGGGTGACTGCAGAGACTCCCTACAGGCACGGCACATATCGGGGAGCAGGCCCCACCTCCCGTTCAGTGGAGCGAAAAATGAGAAAGGGAAGCAAAGCTCACTTCTCATGCTCACATACTGTACAACGGGAATCGAAGCTTCAGAGAAATGCAGGTATTGAACGTCACATAAAAATGATTGGATAGTTTTTTGACCCTCAACACATTGAAAGTATATCTGAAAAATAAAAACAAGATAAAAACTGATGCACTAGTTGGATAATTGCCTCTCTCCATTAGCCATTTCTAATCTGGCTATATTCCACATATGTCTAATATACATATTTCTAATCTGGCTATTTTCCACAGGCCTTTGGTCCCCGCTGAGAATGCAGCGAAGAATGGGAAGAATGGGGCCTAAAAGAGGAGACACGGAGCCGTGACAGTACAGTCAAATACACACAGCATATATTATCCAGTCTAAAGAAAGCAACGTGCTCTTTATTGTCCCCAGAGTGTCCTGGACTTTCTGAAGCAAAGATATCTCACATATTAACTTAATCAGTAACAATAAGCAAAATCCTGGTTTAATTTTTGAGATTAGATTAAAAATATGTAGTCTCTCATCCCAGGTTTCCCCTGCAGACCAGCATCCTGGTATATCCCAGTTTATATTTGTCCATGTTTTCTCCTCACTGAGGTTCATAGTTAACCTGGCTGGAAGCTTTCAGCAAGCAGAGCATGGCAACACAAATGTTGTGTAATATAATCAATTTGGGGAAAGCAGACAGATTAATTTTCACCTGCACACAGATATCTACATTAACCATCCACTCCAGATCCCCTAATGCAGCATTGGAGTAAGTGGCTACTGCGCTTTGGCCAGAGGGCATCGCATTCAGAACAAGGTTGGAGTGACATGTGGACGCTGTGGAGTGGCACAAAGGTCAATTATCAAAAGGCCGACTGATGGTTGTGATTTGCGACAGCACAGCTTGCAGCGCCTGCAGAGTGACACATCACATCCTGTGTCTATTAGCACAACTCACACACTTCAATCAAAGTATTGAAACATTTAACCAGCAATTATCCGCAGCATTTCGGTCCAGGGCAGCGGGTCACCACGACCGACTGAGGGACAAGGCTTATGAATGGTGCTTTGCCTCAGCTGCCAGTTGTGAGTTTGGCTTGTGTGCATCGTCACCGTCTCCCACCGGTGTGTCTGTGCTCGGCAGGTTGGCTTTGGCGTACAATGCAAAACGCTTTCGCCTTGTTTCACACTTGGAAAATCCCGCCTATGCTGAAAGAAGTTGTGCAGATTGAGCATTATGACGACGCTGGGTAATTTAAAAAAGCAGGAGGGAATTCAAGAGAAAATCTGCATTAGTAAGACTGCAGCACATACTGACTTTCAATCTGAGAAACTATCTGCATCAAGTATTTAATTTGGGACGTTAACCAAAACTGATGTTGCTGTATCATCATCACATCTAAACGATTTCTCAAATTATTCAAAAAAAAAAAAAAAAAAAAAGTTCCTGACAGTATATCAACCCCTACAGCACAGCACAGTAAAATCAAAGGTTTTCTGCCTCGGAATATTTCACGGGCGCTGTGATGTGGGCAGCGGTCCAGCCCACCTACAGCAGTTTTTTCCAGTACTTAGCTCAGCCTGACAGCACGGACACGAGAACTCGCAATGTTATTCCAAACTTAACTCAAAGCGAATGTTTGGCCATCTGTTCGAAACACAAAAACTACATTTCAGGCCCGGTTAGTTTGGCGATACCCGGGGTTACCATGGTAACAATCAAGTCCAGTTTCATACCACAGCAAACACTCCTTGAGCAAACCACTTTGTCAGAAATACTACAGAGGACCAGCTGGTGCAACCAAACGAACGCCACGTTCGTCCAGAGTTAAGATCTGTCAGTCAACAATAATTGCAGCCGTTATCCAATTTCATGCTGCACATGCTGCAAGTGGCTCCGCACAACAACAGCAGGGCAGAGTAATGGGGCTGTTAACGTGCTAAGGAGCTGGGGTGCAGCCTGTCACATGCTGCTCTTCAACTAACAGCTAACTGGGACTGCTCGTTTCATCACTCCCTGCAATACATCACACTCATCGTCGTGACAAACATTTGCATTCGATGCATTTCTCCTCGACAATTCACAATAAAAGCTAACCCTTCCCTTTTGGTCGTTAATTGTTCGTTCAGGAAGGTGGACAGGAGTCGACCGGGCACTCTCATGGTTCGATTCCCGGACCGGTTTGCGTGTCCTCCCCAATGCTTGCGTAGGTTTCCTGTGGGTACTCTGGTCTCCACTACCACCAAATGCTCCGGTTGGCCCATAGTGGTGCCGCCATGTGATCATGTGACCTTGTTTGTATAATGACAAATGAAGCACCACCGACCCTGTGGTTATTGGAACTGCACCGTCTCCTTATCTGCAGCAGGCTCCTAAACAAGTCAACTTACTAACACAGACAACAAACCTTTCCTTGGCCAATTATCACAAAAAAAAAAAAAATATGACAGCATTTTCCATTTACTGTGTGCTTTTCTGAGACACAATCATTTAGCATAAATCACTAATTACTGCTAATAACTCAAAGCTGAACGCAATCGATTAACGTTTTTTTCCCCACATCAGAGTTTAGCTCAACACATGCTCACGCAATTAACGTATGCCAACAATCAAAAAGGAAATCTATTTCACAGTTTCACCAGTGATTTAATGTGATGTTAATGTCTGTAATCATACGCTCTGCTGTACTGATGCGAGAGGATTTTTCTTTGCGCTGCGAAATAACTACAACACTGAACACATGATGATGTGCTTAGGTTCACCGACACGCTCACTGATGCCGGATCCACATTTTGGGAAAAAAAAAAAAAGCACAGGCAGTCACTGCATGCTGATTATATCACGTCTTCTGGAAGGACGACGCTTGTTAGTGAGGGCAGAGAAAACATTACGTTTTATAGTGAAATCCAAAGTTCTGTCCCAGTAAAGCAGGACGATAAATGAACCGTCTTAACTCAAGCTAAAATGTGACTGAACTGTCTCCGTCAACCACTGGGGTCAGGAGGACAGATGCAGGCGCAATATGACAAAACTGTTTATTTTAAATTAGACTTCATTCATATTCTGTGTTCTATCAGACTCTATGAGCTGTGGCAGGCCAACAGCAAATTTGCCCTAAGGAAACTTTCAGCACACTGTGCATGAAAAATATAGTCACTTTTAAGTTTCAATGATGAAGTGCCAGTAGTGCGATTATCTTTTATGGTTTCTGCAGCAGCACCTGACCCGCTTCAAAAGACTGAGGGTATAACTTCACCGATTTCCAACTTTGGTTTCTACGGCTTTAGTTTGGGGAATAAATGTACAATTATGCTTTTAAACTTCCCTCGGACTTCTCCATATCAAAATATGTCTCTGCTTCAAGCTGAAAAACTCCTCCAGATGACGTCACCCAGAGGAGTTTTCCCTTATTGGTAGTTCAGCTTTGAAAATGAAGGTTGAATGCGATTAAAAACTCCAAAGTGAGAGCAACAAAATCACATCGTTGGAACTGAAGGTTCCTCCAGCTGATGTCATCTGGAGGCATTTCCTGAAGCAGGTTCAATATCAGTAAGGTGTCTTTTCATAAACGTAGGTCCTTTCATTGACAGAAATCAAGTCTTTTCACTTTGGTGAAAATGATTGCTCAATTTAGGTGATGATTCCTATGTCAGCTTTCATACTCAGGCACCTTTTTGTGTCAAAGGATTGCCCGAAGACGTCCTTAAGGGCTATTACAACCTGAGGACAACTCAAGTACGTTTAAGAGGAAAATCATAGTTGATACTGAATATCACTGGAGAAGATCTTTTATGCATGTAAAAATATTTAATAGCTGATTTGCCTGAGTAACTCAGTCGCATTTTGGCGCAACAATATCATGAGGAAATGGAAAAAATATATATTTGTTGCTACGTTAAATGGTGATTCACTTTCTCTGGAGTTGTATTTATTTCATCAGGGAGCCTGAATTTCCCTAAAAACAGACAAAATGTGATGAAACACCAGAAGGTGCTGAACAGAGTGGAAGATAAAGAGTGAAATATGACGTTTAGTCTGCGCTCCACGTTTAATATTACACTTGCAAATAACATTCATTCCACTGAAGGTTAATTACAGTCGGGGGCAGACAACTGCTTTTGTAACACGTGGTTAGTGTAAATCACAATTAATCGTGAGTAAAATGGACATCAATGGATGTGTTTGGATTAATAGTGTCTGTGTCTCACTCTCACACACACACACACACACACACACACACACACACACACACACACACACACACACACACACACACACACACACACACACACACACACACACACACACACACACACACACACACACACACACACACACACACACACACACACACACTACACACACCCTCTAGTTTCCCGCCAGGTCAGACTCGTTAGCTGTATTCCACGGCCGTTTAAAACCACTTAGCACAGGAAACAACCCCCCCCCCCCACTCGTTCTCTTCATCTCTCCTCTACCTCACTCCTTGACCGACTCATTCAATCACTTGTTTGTTATATGATCATCCCCCCCCCCCTCAAAAAAAAACTCTCTCTCGCCCATCGAATGGGTTCTGGCCATTTAGCACAGCCTATTAGAGCCGACTGTCTTTGGAGAGCAATGGCCAGTCAAACCAGCGCAGCCTAATCAGAGAGCAGGGAATTCATCACGATCTTATGGGGGAAGAGCTGCTGATGCCATTTGTTTAACTCGCACACTGTTCCAGAGGCAAAAATACACACAGCTCCACTAAAAGGCTCCACAGAGAGCGCGACTCGACGCTGGATGGTGGTGCAGTAGCTTCTCTTGGAATATACAAACAGTATCTGGACATTTGAACTCTTTAGGTCTCAAAAGGATTTCGGCTGGATTTGCATGAAATAAAACTTAATTGGCGACTAAATTACCTGTGGGTGTCGGCCTGTCCACTGTCCACAGTGGACCCGGCGTTTCGCCCTGATAGGTTCCAGCACCAAGCAAACCTAAACAGGAGACGTGGTTACAGATGATGAGTGGATGGTGCACTGGGTCATTAATGTCACAGATTGGATCACAGTATTTGGGTCACAGCTTAGATTTTTTGGATTAGAAAAAAGGAATTTTTATAACTCAATAATAAAAAGGAATTTTCGACCATCCTTTAAAACACAAAGTCATAATTGTATCGTCGTCTTTTAAACAGCTGAATGAAAACGTTTTTTGGACTAAAGACACAACGTAAAGAGCGAAGCAGAGTTTCAGTGAAACAGGAAGAGGAAGTTTAGAGTTGTACATTATAGCTTTGTAGTCTGCAGTTCATGTGCAGGCCAAACAGATACACTGCACCACTAGTACATGAGCACACCCCCGCATACAATGCAGAGGAGCGGCATCATGAACACGACTTTTACAAGTGCACATTGTCCATTTGCACTGAAGCCTTAACACGCGTCTCCCCCCCACACACTTCATGACAACGTCCTCCTTCAGACCGAGCTCTGGAATCACCGAGTTTAGTTTCTGAATTTACACTCTGAGGCTTCAGTAATACCAGCTGAGCCTGTCCTGCAAAATACGAGTCTATAGATGGTTTGTGCCAACGGGTTATTACTGCCGAAGGTAAGATTATATTTGGACACCTCTTATGAGTAGGTGCAGTCGGCAGCTTGGTCGCCCACATATCATAGAGTTGTGGGTTCGATCCTTGGCTCCTCTGGTCACATGTCGAAGTGTCCTCGAGCAAGACACTGAACCCCCACTTAGCTGCTCCAGGTGAGTGTTGGTCAGCTGCATGGTGTGTGTGTGTGTGTGTAATTGTGAGTGTGAACGGGTAAATAAAAATCAGTGTTAAGTGCTTTGAGTACCAACAGGTGGGAAAGTGCTATGAGTACAGACCATTTACCAGGATGGTTTGAAAGTATTTAGGGTGAGATAACGTGTTGGGAGGAAGTCAGGGCAGTTGTTTGTGTTTTAAGCAGGTGGGAAAAGTACATAAACCTAATATTTTAAGTAAAAGTGCAAGTACTTGCCCATAAGTGCCTCTTTAAATTATTTCCCCAAGTTAAAGTACTAACTTCATGCACTAAAATTAAACTAAATGATAAATGGCCACTTATACAGGCCTTTTATCCAAAGCACTTTACTATGTTGCTTCTAATTCACACACACACACACACACACACAGGATCAAACCACTGACCCCCAGGACGACTTACCGACTGAGCTACAGCCGCCCTAAACCTAAAGAACAAAACTGTACGAGCTCTTCGTGGCGTTGAATTTGATGCTGTTGGTAAAGTTTGCAAGTCCAGTCCAGATTTGTTTGACAAACTCTCAAAAAGGTGAAACTTATAAAGTTATGAAATTTACAGTAATCACATCTGTTTGAGTTACTGTCCATCAGCCTTTTAGTGTGTAACACAAACAGCAGCTGCTAAGAGTTGAGCTGACTTTAACACCTTTATGTGCTAAAAGCTGCTCTATCCATAATAAAGCATCAATATTCATCAGTTTATTACACAGACGAAAACAAAATTCACCTACAGAAAGTAACTAGTAACTCCAGGTACCAAATGAATGTTGTTCAGCATCATAAAACTGTCAAGCTCTCAAGTTTTTGGTTTTAACCACATCTGAAAAGTTTCATTAAAATATTCACATATTAAAATAAATCTGACTAAAACAGACTGCTACACCTTTATCATAATAGCTGACATGATTCCGACATATCTGAGCCCCTTGGATTTGCCAGGTTTTCTGCGTTAATTTCTCACAAACACTGTGTTCTGAGGCTAATACCACACAAGCCTTCATGACTTTATTGGACACAGCTATTAAACATTCCCGGTTTTGGTGTAAAAAAGTAATTGATTGTGTTTAATAACTGGTTAAACCTCCTTTGGCAGCAATAGCCTCCAACACGGGCCTCCAGGAGGCGATGAGTCAGACCAAAGGATTCAGGAGGGGTTTTTTGGACTGTGGACTCCTTACAGAACTTCAGCTCAGCCAAATTCACCAATATAAAAGAGATTCTGTGGTTGATTTTTTGTGGCCGTTTTGGTTCATTGTACGGCCGAGCGTCACCGGCAGGTATAACAGAGAGAAGTCCATGATCAGGGGAGGTGTCGAGCAATAACAGAGCTACATAAACAGACCTACAATCGATATTATGGCGTGTAAGCAGCTAGAGTACGTGACATGACACAGGCAAATGATCTGCTTAAAAAGGACAAATTGACTATCAAAAGTAAGATTTATTTCACCGAGGCACTCAGACTTTCTGTCAATAACCGGGACACACTGCACTCACGATTTGTCTCCACGTATCCTGAATTCTTGCAACAGCCTTAGATATTTGACAAATGGAGGAATTAAAAGTCGAACGGCCAAATGCTGAACAAGACCATTTGTCTTTGTTTGAAGTTCAGGATGTTCATTTCCTTTTCATTACTAATGTAATTTGTTCTCCAATTTGGTTAAAAGAGCTCTGAACTTGGGGATGGAAGCCTTTACATTTAGCCGTGAATAAAAAAAAAACGAGCCTTGTAGATTCTGTGGATGACTTTGAACAGCTGAACACATTAAGCAGTGATCATTTGTCTTCTATTGACTTTTATGTCAAGCCGTTTGTTGAGATCAATGTCACAGATTATTAAGATGTGCAACTTATCACTTTTTTGTTATTATCCTATTCCAACAACGTCAGCAAACTCGCTGGGATTTGTTATGGGTGACAAATATATCAAGAGTAGATGTTTGACATTAATGCTCTGACCTCATCGCTTGCCAAATGGTCTCGACCGAGCTTAACACAGGCACGCGGTCGGAATATTAAACTTTCCAATAAAACAGCCGCACAGATCGTTCTCATTCCCAAAGCATCAAAAAAAAAAAAAAAAACGTTGCTTTGTCCAGTCCTTTTGCATTACATGCTGACGCTTAAGGGACCCATTTGTGTCTGTGGACAGCACAAGACACCGGCCTTTCCCGCAGGAAACAAAGCCTATACTAGAATAATTCAATTCAATTCAACTTTATTTATATAGCACCAATTCACAACAGAGTCACCTCAAGGAAATTACATAATAAAGTCAAGACTATACAGATTAGTAGAGAAAACCCGACAAATGCCCATTGAGCAGCTACAGGCAACAGTGGAGAGGAAAATCTCCCTTTAACTGTTGTTAAGTCTTGCAACTTCACTTCTCTGTCACCAACATCGCTGGAGTTATTTTGAAATTGGTTATTTTGCTGGAATAAAGATCAGCGGACAAAGTCGACTGCACTGTGGCCAACGTCAGCGTAAAAGTTCCCGGTTCAAGCCACCGAGAAGCCAATTATAACATGTTGGAGTGAGTCAGAGTAAAATATATGATAAAAAATGCACAATGTCTCCTAGTTTACATTATAATAATTATGCAGCAAACAATAATCAACTTCAGCATAGTAAAAGACCAAGTCAAGTCATTATTCAGGACTTTATGCAGAAGCTATGGACCTCACAACCATTAATACTTTGATGTTTTAAGATTAAGAATAATACAACTGTCAATCAGCACAAACAAGAAGAGTTTATATGATGACATATTATAAGAGACAGACGTCAACTAAACTATTTTTTGTAATTTCACGAATTTGGATTCTAATGCTTTGGCCTAATGAGATTCTAGTGAAGCAAAAAAAAAAAAATTGTACAAGATCTCATGTCGGGTATATGTCACAAACTTTTCAAACTTCACCATGAGATACAGACTCCTGGAGCCAACAGTGAACAATTCAGCCCAAAGTCTTCAAACATGGTTCATATTTCATGACAGAAATCCTAAAATCATCTAAAGTTACTGGAAACAAACAGGTCTTTTTCACATCAGACATTTAAGCCTGTCATTGGAGGAGGATTATCCAAGTTTTTTATCAGTAAAAAAAAATTGCAAGTCATTTAGCTTTGCAGCAATAAACAAATGGATCTGATTTTACTTTGGTACATTTAAAAAGCTCTGGTATGTACGGTTTACTCGTACATGAAGTAACATCAAAAGACATAAACTAATGGAGTCATACATCATATTCCTGCTTTCAATCATAAAGAAAATAATTGCAATGCACTTGTCCAACAATCGCTAACAAAGGCCAATGACAACAGCAGCAGCAGGAAACACAAGCAACCAGCTTTGTGGTTCTACAAAGTCCACAACCAACAGAACCAGCTGAACAGAACCAGCAGAACAGAACCAGCAGAACAGAACCAGCAGCTCACGAACCCAGTGGCACAAAGAGCGAACACTCACCTTCCTGTGGTTAAAGTCTCAGCCCAGAGGAGACACAGCAACACTTCAACCTTCAGCCAATTTACAGGGGGGGTGGAGAGTGGGCGGGGCAAGGCAGGTGAAACGTCCCACCTTAATTACAGCAAAGGTGCGTTCGATTTATGTCCCAGCTGCCAGACTAGGTCACATGTGCATTTGAATCGTCTGCCTGATCCAACTTTGTTCTGCATCGTTTTCAGTGTCATACAGGCCAGGAAATCCAAACTGAGACCTTTGTTTAATGCATGAAAAAAAATCCTCAGTGTTATAAATAGTTATAGTAATAATTATTTTTTAACAGTAATTTCATAGGTGATCACTGTTGTAAGCTGTGTGTACTTTATTAAACATAGAGGCTGTAAAATAGCTCAGAGATGTTTTATAGGAAATATTAAAGTTTTTTTCTTTATGAGAATCAAATCCAATAAAACAGAATATCAAAACTAATGGAGGAAGACAGTTGGCAGCTTCCCTGTTTGTGCAGGACTAGTGATAACTAAAATGGAAGATTTTGGCAGAGGTGGTGTTTTCACACACCTGGTGCCACTGTAATAATGTATTTGAGCTCTGACGTTTTCTCAATATTCTGACTTTTTTCTTAGAATTTCGACTTTAATCTCAAAACCTCTGAGGAAAAAAGTCACATGTGAAATCATTTTTTAAAATGTACTTTTCTATTATTTTCTTGCCACCTTGCTACTGTCATTGGGAGCTCAGATTATTTCAGCCGTAATCTGATGTGGATTTGTTGAAATGCCCATTTTTGATCCAGTCCCAAAAGTGCATCGACAGGTGTGACGGAGCTTGAACCAGCCCTGCCGCGGAAGTGCATAGTCTCAGTTCTGTAAGCCTGCAAATACACCACATGCATACGAAGCGTCGCTCCAGGGCTGAGTAAGGGGCTCCGAGCAGAATGGATTACAGGAACTGGACACTGGGAAACTTCCTGCATGCAGCATAAAACTCAAAATGCTACAAAAAAAAATATGCAAAAGCCTTCCACATGGGACTATGAGAAGTACAGTATCAATGCATGCAATACCAAACAGCAGAGAAGGAGATGAATAATCATGAGTGTGTGTGTGTGTGTGTGTGTGTGTGTGTGTGTGTGCACGTGCTCACGACTGCCAGTCATTTTCATTTGGAAAGAAATTACATTTGTGACGCGAGTGTAGTAATTAGCATATTTTTCATTTGCGGAGTAACTGTGCTCCTCAGGCAATTACATCAAGCTGCACATTATTGCACAGATGGGACTGTATTGCATTGATTTAGGAGAAAAGGAGCAGTTGGAAAAGGCTGAAAAGCTCCGAGGGGGGAGTGACACAAGCGAGCTTTGATGTAACAGTTTCATGAGCAGCGGTGACGCAAGTGAAATGTGGGAGTGTTAACTGTCTCGACTATTCTTAGCGTAGATGCAAAAATATGAGCGCATGAATATGAAAACCAAACACAGTAATTAGCCTGCAGACAAAGATTTTTATCTGCAGTGAATGTGCAGATTAGCGCGGATATTTTTGCTCTTTTTCACAGATGTAACGAGCTCCGATGTTGAGGGAGAAAGCGGGGGGGTGGGTGGATGGAAAACCCTGACTGTGTTAAACTGTGTCATCAGCGAGCGGCAAATTGCAGCATGTGATGTCTGTCTGTAAATTAAAGTAAGACCATTTTACATATGGCGCCCAAACTTTACGGCTTGTGAGCCATCAGGCCTACAGACATAAAAATCTCCTCCATTCTACTAGACAGACAAAATGAAAGCGTGTGGCGGGAACCTTCTCTCCGGGCTTCGTGGCTGGTCAGCCACAGACGTGAACATCAGACACCACGGCTCCTCCTGTCGCCCTGCATGACTCAGACTTCACATCCAGCACGGCGCCGCCGTGCAGTGTGTCTGGCTGCAGGTATCAAAGGGCCGAACACAGAGGTGCTGTGGACGGGTTCGTGCAGAGGTTCGGCCTGTCTTCATCAAGGCTGCACATCCAGAGGTGAGAGCTGAGATACACATCCTCCCCTTAAGCAACATGATGCCGACCCTTCCCAGTCTGCACAACTTAGAACAGAATACTGACAAGAGTCCGACAATTTCCATCCACGTCTCCATTTGTTCTACATTTATATGTTCTGTATATGTCTTTGTGAGCACATGAGACACTCTGCTGGTCCAAATAGTAGTTGGAACAGAACTAAAGACTTAAACCGTCTGTCACAGACTTTTAGTGTCCGACAATCTAAAAGGACGCGGACACTTCATGACTGGACGTTCAACCCCAAAAATCCTGTGAGAACTGAAAATCGGACGTGTTCTTTGGTGACCAGTGTTTTATAAATGGAGCAAATTACACTGAAAAGAATGACAAGAAAATTTCAGGCAGACCTCTAGTTATTTTACATCGCCGTCGGCCGTCGCCTCTGTGAGTTGCAAATATTAAACCTCTTTAAAATCATCTTAAGAACCATGAGAGTGAGATTTTTAGACTTAAGCAGAAAATTACTTTGTCATCATCAATTATCTTAAAAAAGCTCTACACACAGAGAATTTTACACCTTCGCCCACCTGCAGACGTGGTATCGGGTGCAGAGAAATTTCAAGAGTGTGAGCACAAGAACACAAGTATCTGACCGGATGCCTGTATCAGCCTCGGGACACATGCTGTGGGAGTGGATGAGTGAAGTCATGAGTTCACCTCCAGCCTCCCAGTGTGTCATTCAGTGTAACTGATCGTCGGTGACACTCTGGACGTCTGACGTCTGACTTGAACCGTGTTTGGTCGGCACGTGTCCACCTGACACACGATGCTGCTCTCCTGTTGTGTTAGCTCAGGTTATTTGATTTACCAGGAAACCTACGACACAAAAAAAGCAAAGTCTTTCATTTGGGGGACGATTGAAGAACCTTTGGAGAAGTTCACAGTTCCAGGATCAGCACAAATGAGGGTCTTTGTTCAGCCTCTGTAATGAGGCAGCATCTGTGTCGTCTCTCCCACTTTGGCTGCCATCATATCTCACACAGTAAAATTCAATTCAATACTCAAGTAAAAATGTTTATTACAATATAGGTAGAAGTACTCATTCAAATTCTTTCTTAGAGGCAGTGGTTATATCTGCTTCCAGATGAAAGACACCTCCAGATGACATCACTTGGAGGATCCTTTTCTTCTTATTACTTCACCTCATTGCTCACACTGTGGAGCTTGTAATCGTTGTTAACCTTCTTTTCCAGAGCTCCACCAGATGACATTGTCTGAAGTTCATTGCGGGTAAAATAATGACTTGCTTGTGTTTTTTCTTTAACATTTGTAAGTATTGTCGTATTAAAAACCTCTCACAGCTTTTAAGGAACAAATGTGAGAATCCAACATTGTTTCCACCTACAGAGATTCACTTCCTGACAGGCTACAACTTTCAGAGCAAAGCAGTCAACATCCAGGGCTCTTTGTCTGCTGCTTTTTCAAATTCTCAGACGTACTTGATGTTCCAAGGACATTTATTACCTCAAAGCTCATGTAATTTTGATCTGTCAACCACAAATCAAACTCTTTTCTGCTCATTAACAAGCGTTTAGTGTCACACTCAAGGCAACTTAAGAGTAATAAGAGAATAGGGAGACGGTTTCTATCCTGTCTTTGGCACCGTCCCCATCCAACCCCACACAGTCCATCGCCAGGAGCAGGGTCTTTGTGCTTTGGACGTTGCTTCGTTTCACATAATTCATTGAAATGCCCTCATCTGCTCCTCAGTATTCGGAGAAGTGGCCGCCGATTCAAGGCTCCTCTGTAATAATGCTGCTGATTTCTTTTTCATTTTTCGCAGCGATCGCTCATCCCCAGGTGAGTCAATGTCTTTGTATTTATTTTGTTTTCAGTTGTTCCAGCGGGTAGATGGAGAGAAAAAAAAACACTAACAAACAATAACTAATTCATTTCCAAAGTCTGACATGCAAAAACACAGCCAGTCAAATATTGATTGAACGAGTAGAAACGGTCTGAAACTCCACATTCAGACAATATGAGACGTGAATGCACTGGCTGAGAGCAAGTTATGCAACTCCTAATTGAAATTCTCAAAGAAGGATGAGTGTGTTTCATTTTGAAACACTGTCATCATACAAAGCTTCATTAAAAAGCAGCGAAGCATTCTTTCTTCGCAAGTGCTCCCCGGCCGCTTTTTACAATAACACAGCGTCTCTGCGGCTACTTTTCAGGGACCATGGAGACAAACAGAAGAAGCCGTTTAAATCACAGACTATTTAAAACTCAGACACATAGAAAGCTGCTCGAACCTGCTCACTGGGTAGTTGGCAGATATTTTCTAAATCCTAAGCGGCGAGAAGAGTGAGCTTGCAGGGAAAGAAAGACATGCACAGAAAAAATCAAAATGAGATGGAGAGCTAATACTGATCCGGAGTATGATTATGCCAAGCATCCCAACATGGGGAATGTGGCTGTAATTAAGAAACCTAATTTATTTTATCACACCCAATGTAATATTGCTAATCTGCGTTGTAATAACTTGTTTAAAAGCCCCATAAACCAAGTCATCATATTATTGCACGATACTGCTTGTATCTTATGCAACATCTTGATCAGATTTACAAAAATACAGTAATAAAAAAAAGGGCATCGCTGCTCCATCAAATACAAAGAAATCATATGCTTAATCAAGTCTCTACAACTGTCTGTAATTTTTTGGGATGTGAGGAGACCAGTTGCTGGAGTTTAGGAGACGAATCTTGTCCCATTCTTGTCTGATGCAGGATTCTAGCTGCTCAACAGCCCTGGGCCGTTGTCGCCTCATTCTTAGTTCCATGATGTGCCAGATGTTTTCTGTTGGTGGAAGGTCTGGAGTGCAGGCAGGCCAGTTCAGCACCCAGACTCTTCTCCTGCAAAACCCTGCTGTTGTGATGGACAAAGTATGTGGTTTAGAATTGTCTTGCTGAACTATGCAAGGCCTTCACTGAAAGAGATGTTGTCTGGATGGGAGTATGAACTTTTCAGCATCGATGTGCCTTTCCAGATGTGTAAGCTGCCCACTCCATCTCAAATAGGGAATCTTTGAAGCCCGAGGGCTTCTACAACCAAATACCATTGGTTGTTTTGTGCTGGTTATGGTTATGTGAACTATAGAGTTGTATTTTACAGGAGGTCTGTCCCTTTTTTAACACCTACCAACCATTCCCATCCCCATCCCTACAAGCAGTAATTATTCTTCTGAATAAAACTGACCCTCTTAGTCCTGTTGTGACAAACTTGAATATCACAATGTAGAACACAAATCTTAAATCCTTCAGTAAAGTCTAACGCTCCTCACATTGGTCTTACATAACTCCGAAAGAAGCATAAATTATTTTATAGATGTGGCATCTGTGCCTAGAGGAACAGACCTTCTCCACTTTTCTACCAATAAAAAAAACAGAAGGTCTTTCTGGTCAAGTATAAATAGTAACACAATAGTGGGCCAGCGGAGAAAACAACCCGGAACGGTGATTTTCCCGCTCACCTCAGATGGGGTTAGAGCGGGGACACATCCAGCAGGAGGGCGCTGAGAGTTAATGGGGAGGGAGGTCGCCGTGAGTTCATTTGCATATCTTTTGCACATGTTGGCTTGAAACTTTGAAGCGAAGGAGGAATAAAACTTTAACGGAATTTGCAAGTTTAAATCAGATAAAATACTTGGGAGATGCGCAGAGGGGCAGGAGACGAGCAAACCCAGTTTAACAATAGACTCTGTGACACCCTGTCACAGACTCGTGGAGAATTCTGCTGTTTCTACCTGCACGAAACACTGGAAACCTCGCACATCAAAATCGAACATACAGCATTGCCCCGAGTCAGGAAAATGAATCATTAGTCATCACCTTTTCCCCTCATTTGGTCAAGTTCATGCCCCAACACTTGTCATCGGTTGTGATGAGCTGTCTACCTTGCCTAAGGCATCCTCAAAGCTGTCACACATTTCGAGGGAGGGAAGCTTCGTGTTCTTCTTCCGTGTTCTTGACCTTGCTATTTCTGCTACGCGTTTAGTGACTGCAGACAAATACGCACTGATAATGCCCGATGCATCTTTGTTAAGCCGTTATATTATATTGTTATAGTGATATTAATTTGAAAAGGCGGTATTCTTGTAAAATCGCCAATAAAACCATCTAAGGAGTAGGTGAGTTTGTTTTTTGTACTTTTATACAATATTTATTCATACACTGAGTATTTGAGAATTCACTGGACACAGCTTCACAAATGCAACTGACTGACTTTTATTTTCAACTTCAAAGTTGTCGCAAGAGGAAAACACAGAAACTGACAAGAAACAGCTTCAAAGTCCTTGGGCAGATGTGGACTTTCAGATACAGACTGACAAAACGGTAATGACCAACCAACCCGACATAGTAGTTGTGGACAAACAGGAGAACAAGGCTGTAGTGGTAGATGTGGCAACATCAGAAAGAAGGAACACGAGAAGCTCGAGAAATACCACGGGCTGAAAGAAGAGTGAGAAAGGATGGGGAAGGTTCCTGTGATGATGGGAACACTGGGAGCTGTTACATCCAAACTGGGAGAGCAGCAGTGTGAGGGTGCAGTGCTTGGAACGGCACATTTGCATCAGGCCTGTATTCACATCAACCTAATGTCACAGACAAACGCATCAGTTTCCTTTGTTGAGCCGCTCAGTGACGTACATTTTCTCTTCGATGTGGCAAAAAGGTTCAAGAGGAGAAAATGAATAAAAAATATCAGGTACAAGTATGGGTTCTCGGGAGGGACCTGGTCAGCTTGAAAATCCGTGACTTCACATGCCTGTAGCAGCCACTTAGTTCCCCTTTACATGCCTTTAATAGTGAAGCCTTTTAAATGTTTCATGTGGTTCTGAGCCATTAACAGTGATGTCGAGGTCTTTAACTTCTAACATACACATTATGGCACAGGCTTGAATACAGCGTGTGTGTGTGTGTGTGTGAGTCTCCTAAAACACTAAAACATACGTTATTGTACATTTTTGAATGGAATTTTAACTAGATTGGATTATTTATTAACACAATGTGCATAATTATCACTAACATGTTATCAGATGCTTTCTCGTGGTTATGGTTAGAGATGCATGTGCTATGAGTTATAAATGTAACAGAAAACCTTCCAGCGGCCATTGTTTATATCGAAGGTATGTTTTATAGGTGATCAATAATTTCTAAGGACTGATTACGTTAAAAAATCCATAACCATTTCCTGCTGTATACAACATGTATGTTTTATGGCTCAGTTCAAAGGCATCAGCTGGGCTGCAAATGTATGTTTAGTAAATGGAAACTGGAGCAGCTCTAATGGGACATTACGAGGTTCATATGACCCCTTCAAAAGTCTGTGACTTCTGTTATGTGCATGGATGTAAATAAAATAACCCAATTAATGAAAATATGCCTGCAGTAGTTTATAGTTTATATTTATATATTTATAGTAGTTTATATTTCACATTTACAAAGAACTAAATATGTTTGTTGTCACCAGGATTTACAGAAATAAAGAGACTGCATGTTCAATTATTTCTTCAATAACATTTTATTAACAAATATTTGTTGCACTGTTCTGTTTTCACAGCTGCATCACGGGAGGAAATTACTGAAACAATGTTTATAGCTTCATAAAACAATATTCACACAGAAAACTATCCAACTTCTCTTGTGTTATTCACTTCAGTAAAAGTAAAAACAATCAGAAAGTCCTACATTCAAAACCTAATGGAAGCAGCTTTATCAATGATCCCCTGCATGTGTTTAAGGTACAAAAAGCCCAAACGTAAAAGTGCTTTTGCAGAATAACATTAAGAGAGTTTATTGTCTCATTTGTCTAGAGTGCCATTACATAAGGGTGTGTGATGTTGTAAGTGGCTGAAATGGGCCCACAAAAATGTATTTGTTGATCATGCATTTTGTGTCTGACATCTTCACCTCCAAAGTTGCGACGCCTGCCAGAATTATTACAACCACTAACTTCAGATGTGGATAAAAAAAAACCCACCACGTCAATGCAGTACTCGAGCAAGCGAAGCGGTTGACGCAGCTGTGCATCACATCACAACTCGGCGACGTCCCGCCGCTCGGATGTCGCACTGACTCTCCTGGTTTTGCTTATCAGCCTTTTGTGTTGTACGTGGGAGGAGCAGGTGAACGATAAGAGATGCACGGAGTGGAAAGAAGGGCCCAAACGCACGGACCCCGGAGCAGCGAGTCGAGCTGAGACAAACAGGAGTGAATCACATTAGCATGGATGAGTTGTGCCTGAGGCCTGTATCACAGCCACCGTGTGCATGTGTGTGTGCGTTCAGTTTGGCCGTGTGGCTACACACACAAGCTGTGGTTAGTGTGACTCGATGCAAAGCTCCAAACCAAGGTTGAAGCTCTCTATTAAACTTTTACCCCCAACATGAAGTGCTTGGCCATAAATATGGAGAGGCAATATGCAAAATGTCAAGGTACAATATTCTATTAGCAGTTATACTGACAGGAAGGAGAAAATGTCCGTGTCTGTCCACATTATGTATGTTTCTAATATGTTGAACACGCAAGATTGATACTAATGTGAAGAAGTAATTTTCATTATTCAGTAATGAAAAAAACTATAAAATTCCCTCATCACAGTGGGCTGATTCAACATTGAGTGCGCTATGAAGATTTTCCAACATTAACATGATATAATGAGGCGTATTACGAAATATTAAAGTGTAAGTGTGAGGGCAGACTCATCATTGCCGGGATTTTGTTCACACACAATGTTTCCGCTTTGGATTAATGAAGCGATGATTTGGTACCTCTCCACAGAAGTAGATGCCCAGTCAAGATCACGCCAAAAAGGATCGAGAAAGACCCTGGAGTAACAGCTAAAGACTTCAGGGATTAACATCTGTGTTCATAAGTGAACCGTGGCATAAAAACATCGGCTGTGTCCAAAATCACCACAAATCACTATATGTTGTTATCGCCATAATGCCCTGGTGTCCAGATGTTGAGTGTGTAAATCTGTCCGCTCTGTAGTGAACTCTCAGTATCCCAGAACGCAACACAGAAAGTAGAACGCACATCCTACTTTCATCCCACAGTGCAATGCTGCCCATTTCACACATGAGTAAATGACTGTTGTGCAACTCAAACAGCTGTTAGTGATGACAACAATAGTTAAAGGGCGACTTCACCAGTTTCCAACTTGCTTTCCACGCTTTAGTTTAGGGTTTAAATGTACATTTGTGCTTTTAAACTTCCCCATATGAAAATATTTCTCCAATTCTCGCTGAAAAACTTCTCCAGACGACGTCGCCAGCTCAGCTTTCAGTTCAGAAGATGTCATCTGCAGGAGCTCTGAAAAAGAAGGTTGACCGTGGTCACAAACTCCAACAGGATGACAAAAAAATAAGAATTAAATGTTCCTCCAAGTGACGTCATCTGGAGGCCTCTTTCACATAGACGTACAGAGATAGTCAGTGGGAAGATTAATGGCATTTACTGTATGAACGTGTACACAAAGCAGAAGCTCAGAAGAAAGTGGGTGATGCAACAAGGCAACGTCGAAGCTAAAAAGCTGCGTTAGAAGCCTTAAGAACGCGGCTGCAGCGAAACAGTTCTGTAAGCACGAAGGGTCCAAAATAGTCAAGCAGGAGACGTTTGTTTCGTTGTCAATGTCATTAGTCCTCATTGATCCAACAGTGATGTGTATCCAGGCCCATATTCATAAAAAGTTTCTGACTACAGCACTTTTTGGGAGGATGACACAGTCATGCAACTGGGATAAATGATAGTATCTTAAAAAACCGACTTTCCTCTTTATGCGTGTGTGTGTGCGAGTCTCATCATGCTGAGATCTCTGGGGCGGTTATTATCTCACCTGTCCTCCTTTAAAATTATTTATAATTATTTTACCTGTTGGAATAAATAATGTAGAACGTCTCCTGAATGTTGATGTGGGTTTTTTTCCTGTGTGTGTGTGTGTGTGTGTGTGTGTGCGTCACTTTTTTAATGAGCACCTTGCAGGCAGGTTTCAACGATGAGGACTGCCGCTGCTCTCCCTTTCCACAGAGATGAAAAATGATGGTGGCAGCCCAAAGTGTAATTATAAAGTGGATCTAACAAACCAGTTGTTCTCGCACAGTTTAATGCCTCGGAGGAGAATGAGAAACTGAATTTTCCTGTAATTTTTTTCGTCTTTGTCTCTCATGTGTTTGTGGAAGAAGAAAAAAAAAGATGAAGGTGGGTTCGTCTTGTGCCTTCTCCACCTCCTCAAGCACCTACACACTGGCCGCTCTCCTCGCTGCAACTTCCCCTGTGAGTTGTGTTTTTCCAAGGAAGCAGTGACATCATCATCCGGTTGTCATGGTTATTAAACTGTAGCAACAACACGTTGGGATGCTGCTTGATGTGTTCTTTAAAATGCAAGTGGGAGGATGTTTGTGCATTGTTCTGTTTGTGTACTGAATATTCTTTCAGACACCCACCGAGAGAGAAATGTTTCTAAGGTGCTCAGTAGAATAGATAATATCATAATATCCCATTATGAACAATGGGATGAAGAAGAATACTTTAGACTTTTTATGTAAAATGCTCACATCCTGCTAAGAATCCTTCACATAAAAACAAGTAGACACTTCTTTGTTTTAATAGCTGTTTTAAACGGTGTGGTAGGTTTGGAATCCACAGCTCTGTACATCTGCACTGTGCTTATTTGAGCTTATTGCTAATGCTCAGCATGTTACGATGCTCACAATGAAAATAATAACGTTCTGATGTTAAGCAGATAAATGTGCTAATTAGCATTAAACACAAAGTACAGCTGCCGCTGATGGGAATGTCATTAGCTTTGCAGTTATTTGGTCATTAAGCAAAGTACTGGACAATTAAATTTTTGATCTGATGATGTTGCTGGAGAAAAACCTCAGAGGGCCCAAAAAAAGATCTTAATTCATCCGGAGAAGGGCACAAAAGTGAGCCCGGGATTTCAGAAGAGTCCATTAAAGAGTTGATAATTCAGCCGGGACCCCGAAGTCATGCTGCCAACGTGGTTTGAAACATCATGAGATGCTACTTCCAAAAACAGCCCCGAAACCTCGGAAACCAACCGAGACGCCGTGCCTCACTTTCCCAGGACCGTGAACGAGCACAGTTGACTTGTTATATAAGACGGTGGAGGCAAAGACGGCGAATGACAAACAGGTGGAGAGGGAAAAATGAGCAGCAGCAACGTCTGAAAAACTGCAGATCAGAAGATGCTTATTTCAATATAGATGTCCAGACGCTTCGATGGAGGCAAAGTGCATGAAGTAGCAATTTGCTTCTGGGGCTCAACTGTGTAGATTTCATACATTAACAGGTCATTTCGAACACATTGTCGAGTGTAGATTATAATTCCCGTAATGAAGCGAATCGCTTCCTTAATCTCCAGTGAACTCGGGATAACAGTGAAGAACGCGCTCGCAGGTATTACTGTCATAATGGTGGACAATTAGCTGTGCAATAATGATTATTATACAGTGGGTGGTTTAAGACAAGCAATCTAATGCCATAAATTTTAATTTGTTTAATGCCTGAAGTAAACCCACACTCAATACTGATTAGGCCTAAATTTAATTCTTCACCCAAGGTGCTATACAACAGAGAAGTGATTTAAATGGAAATTTGCTTATTCCATTTTAAGCACTTGCATGAGACTGGTGATTAGAATTTAATTTAAAAGTTAACAGTTATTCGACAAAAGGCAAAGAGGGTGGCTCGGCCAATCGGAAACATGAAACTGAAATCATATATTTTATGTTAAACATAATAACATATGGTTGGATGTGACGGGGATAATGTAATAAGCTGCTCTTTGCTCCTGTATTCAGCAGCAAGGGAAAAGTGTGTTTGCTTCACTTTGATGTGCAATCAGCACCGAAGGTAAACATCTCCAATTACAGACTCGAATGCCAGAAGAGAGACAGCAAACACAAACCCAACTCAATATCCATGCGAAGATGAAGAGTTTTTCCCAGTGTCGTGATAGTTTTAATACGAAAGGCGAAAGGCGACAGAAGAATCCGACACAGAAACTTTATCTCAGACAATGAAAGATATTGAGTTTCCGGAAATTCCTTGGTGACTACTGTTCTGCTTCCAAGATGATTTTATTATATAATATTTTCCCTCTCCGGTGCTCAGGAGAGCTTTAGTGCAGGGGAGGTTGAGAGCCGCCCAGCTCCGGTGTGACCACACTGCCCCCTGTTGAACGACAGCAGCACTTTGGAGCTCAGGGCTCCTCTGATTCCTTCTGACACACCATATTTCATAAAGCTCATACCATCCAACTTCTGGTTTCCACACAGACAGCTGTGACACCTGCTCAAATCTGTGCGAAGGAGGCGAGATGGAAGAAGAGTCAAAACTGTAAATATGGATCCATGCTGCATCCTATAGGAACATAGACTGTGTTGTTGCACATATTGTTGCATAAAGGAAGGAATTGCCAGGAAATTTCTGCTGATTGTTAGTTTTTAGCAATGAAATTAACCCAAAAAAGCAGAAATTCCCCATGTTGATGTGTGTTTTTTATGCTGAGATGTAAATGTATTAAATCCTGGTGATGTAACCTCCCACATCCATTATGCCAAATCGGACACGCTGACTGTACAGAGTAATAGAACAACCTGCCACCTTTTCATTAAATAGACCATGAAATTGATTGAGCTGGCCTCAATGTTATTATGGTGATGCTTCCCACCTTCAGAGTACAATATTTAATAATGACATAAAGACACTGTGGGTTTTTTGTGTGTTATTCAGACACACAGTGATCACAGTGAGCCCCACATCTTCACCGCTTTCTTTCTTCTATAACCCTAATGATGTGAAAGTCTCTCCCTGCGGAAAATTCTCCACCGAAGCTTTTCAAGGCAACGAGGGGTGAAATCTGACATCTGAGAGCCGACCACAGCAGGATGCTTCAGAGCAAGAACAAAGGAGGATTTTTCAAAATTCTTTTTTTAAAATGAGCTGTGCAGTTCGCCTGCTCGTCTTCATATCACACAGATGACGGAGAGACGTTGAAGGAAACATGAATTGGGGTCAAGCGATGGCGTTGAATGGTCAACGTGTGTCCTGTCTTCTATGATCTGGCCTCTGTCTCCCTCCAGTGGAAGAAAGCAGATCCATCTTTTCTGTTAATTGCCCACTGGCAGGAAGTAAGTCTGTTGTCTTGGGGAGATTTCCGCAGCATTTTGATTCTGCCAACTTCCAGTCACATGTGCGGTCGATGCATAAGTGCAGTAAATACAGCCAGGTGCATTGGCCGGCAACCATCCATGCTGCTCTGCTTAAAAGGTTTTACAGGATTTGTGGAGCAGATGCTTAGAGCTGAGCAGGAAGGCCGAACGTTGAAATGCCTCATCGCTGATGCAACTCTCCCATCACAAGTCATACGTAGATACAAGCGTCCGGCTAATAAGGTGAATAAAGATACTGGGCTCAGATTTGACTCAGGTTCAGCACTGGGCTTTGTTTGGTTCATCCTTCATTCTGTCAGGTGTTAAAAGGGCTCAGTTAGTGATTTTCTAATCAAAAGTCTAGACACCGGGATTAACAGACTGAATTATGTAGCATAAATAATTATATTTGAGTGTGAATAAGAATGTGAGAGTGTTGGGAATTTTTAGCAATTGTCTGATGCTTCACAACCATAAGTACACAACCATTCAACAACAACTACACTATACAACAACTGTAGAGTAAACTGATGATAATCTGCCCACTGTATATGAATCCACTTCACCTTTACAACCCACATTATGACCAGGTGGACAAGTCCAGACTAAATAACTCCTAACAAAAAATGTATTAACTGTATTAACTAAGTCATTTCAAGGCAAGTAGATGCATTTGTGGATGTTCAGACACTAACTGTTCACATATATAACTAAAATGAGTAAAAAGGAGACACCAAATGTTGAATAATTAAATAAAAACTAGGAATAATAATAATAAATGTCCAAAAATATTAACAAAATCATTCAAAAACAAAAAATGAACATTGAAAATGTATAAATATATAAATTGACTCAAATCAGAAACTACTAATCCAAATATATTGACATAATAACCAGAAACAGACAAAAAAAGGAATAAATGTTAGGAAATGAATTTTTAAGCGCTGAGACATGTGCAGGACAAAGGTCAAACCCTGTGATGTCTACAGAGACCAAAACAACAATGCATGTCCTCCTGGGTGCACTGTGTACGATCACACCGTGTGTCAAGAAAGAAAACCGACCGTGAAGTCCAACGAAAGCTGCGGTGAAGTGTAGATCAGCATGAGGTTTAATAAGTGTTTCCGGGAGCACGGCAGCCCCAGTAGATGTGAAACGAAATACGTTTCGAAAAGACAGGCATGTCTTAAACCGAAGTGAGCGACCGGCCAAGAAGGAAGTGCAGTCGGGGAGGTGAGCAAGAACACGACGTTTACTGTGCAGAACGTCTTTCTGCAGGATTTCTGAATAATCTGATTGATGGACACAATGGGCCAAAGACAATCTACGACCTAGAGCTTCAGTTCTCCTCCGGAGTGTTCTCCTCCGCAGTGTTCTCCCGGAGTGTTGTCCTCTGTTATCTTCAGGGGCCTGAGCCATGAGTAGCATTTCAGTACACTATGTCCCAACAGGGAATTCCAGAAAATCTGACCCCCCCTCGATGAATGTATGTTTAGCTGAGCCAGTGTCCAGGCATCAGGCTCAAGAGGGGCCTCGAAAGACAAAGACAAAAGAAAAACCACCTGAATTTTGCTGTCGGTGCAGTGATCACAGGCGGAGATCAGATGTGACTTCGGGAACATACTGTGCTCCTGACAGGGAGAAGTTGGCTCAGGGTTGACGGATCTATGGTGCAGAGCCCTCGTTGGCTACAGGGACACAGTAAATCCTCGTTAAAGTGATCAGAGCAGACTGTACTCGATCCATCAGCGGGACAAACACATTTAATATTTAGGATATTCAGGGAGCCAGTGTATCCCGAGGCTCTGGGAGTGTTTTCACCTCATGTACAGTATCGGTGCAGCTCAGTTCCCCGTGAAT
Organism: Channa striata; assembly: GCA_033026295.1. Taxonomy (NCBI): domain Eukaryota; kingdom Metazoa; phylum Chordata; class Actinopteri; order Anabantiformes; family Channidae; genus Channa; species Channa striata. The sequence continues at coordinate 5,114,453 of CM065182.1, forward strand.
AGAACGTCGCACTGAATAAAATTATATACGGATCGTGTTCAGGGATGTTTTCATCTTTTTAAAGATCATTACTTGTTTTCTCATTAGCGTTTTATAAAATATCTTCATATCCTTTGTTTTCCATGTGAGGCTCCATTCTCATGTAGTCACATTTATGGCTTCAGATGACAGTTTTCTCATAGCTGATAAATATTTAATAACTCGCCCTTTTTTGATTCAGTGTTTAAATTATTTAAATGTGGACTTTTCACAAGTAAAGTGCCCCAGAGTCCAAACATTTTACTTTATATATTTATTTTTGATGCCCATAGAACAATTTATAAATACAGTATTGTGCACTAACTAGGTTTTGCTTTACTTTTCAATTGGATTTTTTGGCCTTCCACAATACAGTGAGTTCAAAATTCTTTAACCTTTAGTTCATTTTAACGCTGCAGAATATTGAATCGTGCAGCATAAAAAGTAGAATGTGTTATATTATTTATTGGATTTTTAGACCACTGAAAACAGACACTAAATGAGCAAAATTATAAGGTAAATAACCAAAAACATTGAACAATTTCAAAACATTTTCAAATCAAAAATTTATTGGAAAAACAGACACTTTTTAGACAAAATAAAAAAAAAAAAACTAAACTTATAAACTTTTTAACAAAATGAGTAAAACAGAAAAATTTAAACAAAATAACTAAATTTTTGACAAAAGCAAACTTTATCAAAATTATGAACAAAATAACTAAACTAGATATTAAATGTCCATGGACAAAGTAGGTTTTATTTACTTTCTTTTTGACAGTATGTATATATTTCATCTTGCTCCTCACCAAATACACCATTTAATTAAATGAGTTATGAATGCTACTACTACAGTGCCCAGCTATATAGAAAATTGTGAAGCCTATTTTGAACATAAATACAGTATATATTTATGTCTGCTCTAGAGATTAATTTCTTGAATAGTAATAAATGTGTTTGGGATAGAGAGCCACACACAGGATATGAAATTCTTAAAGCATTGAACAATGGATGAGTTAGGAAAATTATAAAATTATAGAAATAAGTTTACTTGAAAAAAGGTGCATCCACTTGAAATAATTGTTTAAGGATAACAGCAAACTGGTTAAACCTATTGTTGTTTCCTCTAAGAACTGCATAACCCCATTATCGCTTTCATATTTAGTGCATCTCGTATGAATTAAAGCTATAAGCTTCATAAACACTGACCCAGCATGAACTGGTTGGTGCAGATGTTGTTGCCACTGGTGCCAAAAAGCTCTAACCCTCAAACCACAAATGTCAACAGTTTTCCAGCCAGTCGTGTTCCCAGCGGTGACTGGAGAGCCGTGGAATGTAATGTGGAATATAAGTGCACAAACACACAGAAAACGCTTGATCAGCAGAAGCAGCATGTAGAGATACGAGGGACGGTTCAGGCTGCAGGGACCGAAGACAAACGAGGAGAGACGAGACTGGAAGATAAAAACAAGGTCACGTCAGGGCTCGAGCTCCCAGGATGTGTGAGAGTAACCTTTTGCCGTGGAAAAGATCTCACCGTTCACATCTCGAGCGCTCGGAGAACACTGAGCAAACAAGAAGTGTAATAAGTCAAACACTCCCTGATTTGATATGGAACCCAACCACTGGCCGCTCCACTCTGTCAACATGCAGATACGCCGCTCGCCATGACCCGTGTTTTCTTATCAACGTTCCCGTCGCGACCTCGGCTCGGGGGCACTGCTCAACAGCTGTGTGAGGAGGCTGAGAGTGGAAAGCAAACACGTGCGTCTGAGCCAGTCTGCACAAAGTGGCGTGAAGCGGTCTCAGTGCAACTACTGTGACAGGCCTCTGGCCCAATCTAGTAGCCTGAAATCAGCATAAACCATTCTGGGATGTGTCAATAAATGATTATTAAAGTTGTGGGAGTCTTTGCCAAACTGACTGCAGGATTAGATGCAGTATGCATGTTTCCTGCATATTGATAATCAGTTTAATTCCCTGCTTCAGGATTCACATACTGCATTCATACAGTAAGACATACTGACAGACATCGAAATCTTATTTTGTCATCCTCATGTTTCTAATTTCCTGCATTATTCATCCATAAAATGTCATGTTCACCTAAAATCTGTGGTATTGTCAATGGTGTTTTAACACATTTTTATAACTGGGAGGCCACAGACGAAAGCTGATGCTATTTCGGAGGCTGTGGTGGGAGTTTCTGAGAGAATGTCTGGTATAATCTGAAATACTTTATAAATTTTCTTTTATACATTTTTCCTTTTTTCTTACTAAAAGAAACTAGGGGGCCTGGTTGATCAGTGGTAGAGCATTGGATTGTGATACAGAAGGCCGCAGGCTCGAATCCCACCCCATCAGATACAGGCCGACCCAGCCACCAACTGCGACCCCGGTGCAGGTCCTGAACCCAGATAAAAATTGGAGGGTTGTGACTGGAAGGACATCCAGTGTAAAAAAAAAACACATGTCGGTGTAAAAAATAAACATCCGAAACACAGACATGGTCCATAAATGTTCTACATACCAATGTGCAGATTTCATATTAAAGGGTGGATCCACATTGGCTAAATGGTGCAGGACTCAAAGTCCTTCATTGTCTCTCAAAATTATTCTTACTGCCAGTGCAACCAAAATGTTTAAGGTTGTCCACTGATCTGTGCTCAAACCATCGTGTCTTTCACTTCCTGAAGACGAGTCCAAAGCTAAAAACCTCCTGAAACGAGCAAAAACAAGGAAGCCTCAGCTGTGAGTGTGTATCTGGGAGAGTCGGCACGTCGGCCTCGTAGCTGTTTCATTGTGATAAAGCATGTCACTGCTTTGTGCTTTGCAGCTTTGGAACTTTCCAATAACCTCAAAACTTTTCACTGATTAGAGTTTGTTGTTCAGATCCCTGTTTCCTGTTGGGAAACTAATCTAAAAGCACAAGAAGAGCAAAGGTCTTGGTCAAATACACAAAGTCCCGCTTCCAAGAATTCTTAGTCTTGCTCAAGAAGTACTGTGCAGTACTGAGCCAAGGATTTGTGCCGAGCTTCTCCGGTTGAAGGACGAGAAAGTGAAAAGGAAGGACAGATTAGAATAAATATACCAAAAGCATTCTGGCATTTAGTCCTCTGAAATACTCTATGTGTGGTACATGAATCTGGATTAAACTGAAATCTTTTAAAAAAAACAGCCCAATGGAAAACTGCTGTGCAAAACAAAAATGCCACTGCACAATACGGAGCAGGAATTACAACATTCCCGCCGTGTCTTAGTCTCAGTGTTGCTGTGTTATTCAAGGCGGGTTAAAGTTTGACATTTGGTTTCACTTTTGGTTGACATAACAAGTGAGTTCTTGGAATTTGTGGCATTCGTAGAAAATGGGTGCAGCAGGTCATGGCACTACACTACAGACAGCTGGTCTGTGCTGGACTTCGGATCATACTCTGGTCTTCAGGCGTCCCTGTTGTGTTTGTGACCACCTGACTGTGGCCCCACCAACTGCTAATTACCTGGATCCAGTTATTTAAATTGGACTAATATCCAGTTTTTTTATACTAGTTCTCTAAACTTGAGTCTGTTCAGGTTTTGATTGGTGTTTGGAGATGTGATATCCTCTGTTTGTTTACATTTCATAGATTAAAGAATTATTGTTTTGAGTATATGTGGTTGTTTTGTGTGTCTTTGTGCTTGTTTGGTCATTTGTCTATAATAATCTCTGATGTCATTTGGTACCACAAGTTTTGTGGATACTTTCTTTTTTCTAAGATTTGTTTTTCGGGGCATTTTTTGTGATTTTTAGATTCATATTCCTAATGAAGAGGTGATCACAAAGGGGATGTAAACAGACAGAAATTCACAAAATATAAACGCACACATGCACAAAATGATGAAAAGCGAACACAAAATAAAAAAATCTGACATAACACAGCACAGAAAAAAGAATGCGTGGCTGGGCTGTGTGGGCTCCTTCTCCTGAATGTGCCCGGCATCACGTTAATGTGTTTTTTATTGATGGGAACCTGCTTCAGATCCATAAACTGGACGTACAGCAAACATCAGGCTGTGTTGGAGAATTAGACATGAATCAAGCGGCTTCTCTCTGCAGGATGAAGCTGCAGACACACGGATAAAACCCCCGACAGGGCCGTGGGGGAGGGGGACACACTGTAAACCTTCCATTTCCAGTGAGGCTCGTCCATTTTGTGAGCGGGGTCCCGTATGTCTGACCGACTAACACACATTTCAGATTAATAGGCGCGGTGACGTCACGAGGGGGGCGGAGTCCGGCTGTTCAAAACACAGGCAGCCGTCAGTGCTCCGTGACTGTTTGTTTCCTGTCCGCGTCTTCTTTGTTGTTTTCTGGCGCTTTTTTTTAATTATTGTTATTATTATTTTTAATCTGTGGACCTCTTCGTTTTGTAGAATGCGGCTGTTTTCACTATATTCATCGCAAGACACGTTCGGTTCCGACCCCGTTTCCTCTAACGACATCCGTCCGTGGTGGTCGCTCGTTTTGTTGCTTCGGGTGAAGATGGACTAGATTCGCAGGGCGGATAAATGCACGTGCCGTGGAGGAGAGACTGTGCACTTGATATCGAAGAGGTGAGGCCGCCCGAGCAAAAGACCTGCAAAACAGGAAGACGAACGGTGTGTGTGTGTGTGTGTGTGTGTGTGTGTGTGTGTGTGTGTGTATGTGTATGTTCGCGCGCTCACCCACAGATGGAAACAAAGTAACATGGCGCTGATTTAACTTTGCACCAAAGTGCGTTTTCCTCCGGACCGCGCGCAGCCTGCGAACATGGCGCGGACGCGGCTTCCGGCTGCACACTTGCCTCCTTCAGCCGAGTCGCGTAAATCGTTTGGCAGCAACTGGCGCCCAAAGTTGCTCAACAGCCTGTTGTGAGCAGCTGAGCGACTCCGCTGCAGCTCTGATCATTTCAAACGTCCCATAAGTGACTAAAGGTGAAAATGCGCATCAAGTTATGGAAGATGCATGTGCATTTATCATCGTTCATCATCTGGGAGAACGCAACCGACTTTTAACAGTGTGTGAGTCAGACTGCTCCCTTTGTTATGTCTCAACTCCTGCACTATTTCCCTCTTCCTCCTCCTCTCCCTCTTCCTCCTCCTCTCCCTCTTCCTTCACCTTCTCCTCCTCCTCCTCCTCCTCTTCCTCTCCAGGTGTTCGTGCCCTGGGTGCAGCCTGGCCGGTGCTGCGGTGGCGATGAAGAACCCGGGAGCTGTGGAGAGCCCTTCGGCTGGCCGGCCTGCTGGAGGCCGCTCTGCTCAGAGAGGCACGGCTCTGGAAGGTTCCCGTGTTCAAGAACGGGTGGATTCAGGTGTGGATACATGGGTTTTAGATTCACGGGTTGGTTTCTGACAAGTCCACATAAACATCTGGTGTGCCGGCTGCAGAATTCACTGGGCAACAAGGGCAGAAAATATTTAAGCAGCCAAAGTCTCTTAGGAACGACAGCGAAAGGAAAAATCATATTTTAAGTTAAATTATTACAATTATTTTATGTGACAGGATCCAACAAGCACAGTAGGAAATGTCTTTCTTTTGATCCTTTTGAAATATCAAAAAAAGGTCTTGTTTGTAAAATGCACTATAACCCTCGACCGTTCCATGTTTGTTTAGTATTACAGGCTTGACTAATGCAAAACTGTTGTTCACGCTCGCCTCATTTGTCAACCAAAGTTTTCTCTGCTTTGTCCACTCAGGGCGCTGACATCTCTTCATCCCAACACCAAGAGATGATCCTCTGGCTCGGGGACATGAGCAGGCTCTTCCAGTTCCTTCCCGAGACCTTTGCACTGGGAGTCTGCGTCCTCAACCGCCTGCTGTCCACCGTCAAGGTAAGACGGCTGCGATGGACCCGGGACTGAGAGATGAACATTACACTAATTGTTCAAGTCTGAATGGAGAAGCGGCAGCAGAGTCCCACTGTTCAGAACTTTGGGCGCCAGTTGCTGGTAAACAGTTTAATTTATAAAGCATGTGAACATAAGATATGCAGCAGAAAGAAGATTGTTTCTGACTTCCACATTTTAACAAAACACTAACTCAGCGTTTGACATCGGGCTGCACTCTGAACAGAACGTCACAGTGGATTGTGAAGAATTAACTCAAAAGTTGAAAGTAAAGTGCATTTAGCATCTTAAAGTCCAACTCACGTCACCATCTCAGACACAGCTACTGATGAACAACATGTAGCCTGAGGACGTGTTTAGCATCTGCGCACATTTTGGATTGTGAGTTGGCGAATTTGATTTTAATAAACGTTATAAAAATGCTGCTAATATCTCAGACTTACTCCGATTGTCGACACATGAAAGCAACTAAATGTGTTTTTTTTTTTTTTTTTTACACTTCTGTTTTTAAGGCTCAACCAAAATACCTGAAATGCATTGCTTTCACCTCGCTGGTGTTGGCTGCCAAAATCAATGAGGAAGATGAGGTAAGCTACATTCCCCTTTATGAATACACAAATAAGTACAATCAGCTCTTAAAAAACGACACGGACTTCAGTGCTATTTCAAAACAAAACATTTATTCACTTCCCTTTTTGTTGGTGTCTGTTTGAACAGGTTATAGGATCTGTTAAAGACCTGGTTGTGCAGAGCGGATGCAACTTTTCGACAGCAGAAATTCTTCGCATGGAGAGGATCATTCTGGACAAGCTGCACTGGGACTTGTACACCGCGACACCAGTCGACTTCATTCACATAGTAAGTCGGGTTTCAGCTGACACACAGGCGAGCAGGACCGGACAGGGCATCTCTTAGTAAAGTGGCTGAAATGCTCTGCGGATTCGGGTCCTGGTGTTGCTTCAAAACACAGCAGAACAAAAGCAGACATCAAAGCCGCCGTGCTTGCGTCGGGCTTGATTCATGGTGGCGTTGACGTAACCTCCCGCTCCCTCTTACCCTCCCCAACAGTAAAGAGTTGGTCCTGGTTGAGATTGTGCATTACTTATTTCATTTGGACCATGTGCCCATGACTCCATTCCGTCCTGGTCCCAAGAACAGAAATTAAACTGTGCCTCTCACGAGTAAAAACACGTGATCGAAGATTCAAATTGGACCATTTGTTAGATTTGCATTTGGTCTAAAATATAAGTAAATAATAGTTGATCTGCTTCTTCAGATCAGGAAATATGGCATCTGTGCAGGAATATTTCATCTCTAAAACTCCTTCACGTCATTTTGGATAAATGCAGTATAACCCAGGCTAAACACTCCCACTGCATGTGTGCAAACAAACAAAACAAAGACAGCATATTTCAGCACAAATGAATAGAGCTGCATGAGATTTCTCAAACCACATGAGGCTGCTTTTTGCAAGCTGCCAGCAAAATAAGATCAGTGTTGCATATCTGGCCAAGGCACTTCCGACACAGCCGCATACTGGAAACCTAAACCCTGCTTCCACCAGAGGGAGCGAGTGCAGACATAAGGTCGTCTAAGCTTTCAGACCTCGTGAGACTGGAGCAAAGACTCGGACGATTCGGGATGTTCTCAGCCTGGATCGGTGCCCAGTAGTTTCCTGTTAACCCTCACACGTCGTTGGGTAACCAATCGCAGAACTCTCAAACACACAATGATTGTAGGTCTCGGGCTGTATTCATAACGCTTTTGATTAAGTGGCACAAACACTTTCACAGTTTCATCATAGTGAAATGCGCTGGTCAGGCATAACTTTATGACCACCTTTGCAATTGAATCCAACACAGTGGCTCTGTCATGAATTCTACTCTCACAACTTTATTTCTCTCTTATTATTATTTTGTTGTATAAAATTCAAAAGTGTTATTGAGCTCAAAATGGTTAGTGGAGTCTCACTGGAATGAATTATCAGAGGATATATGGTCGCTTTATGCTTTTCAAATGGGGTGGCCAAAATATTGTAAAAGTAGAATTTATGGCACAGCTGCTGTATTGGATGGATTAAATATCTCAGCTGCTAATACTGTTATGTCTGACCAGTGTATTCTTACAGAGTATGAAAAATTAACTTTCCATCATCAAGTCCAGTTACTTTATATATTTTTTTCTAGTAGTTGTCCTACTCATAGTCATCAGGTCAAATTAACTGTCTACTACTTAGGAATTTGAATGACCTCTGTCTCTGAGGTTGTGGGTCAGCTTTATGAATACAGCCCATAATTGCCTGACAGAATTGGTTGGCACATTGTTTTGGAAAGTTTTCTAGTTGGTGGATTTGTCAGCTGATGCTCATCGTGTGTAAAATGCCCCAGTTGATTATTAAATTGTGCAATCTGCAAGTCAATAATTTCATCCGGGTCACATTACCACCTACATTCCCTTTAAAACATACGTTACAGCGCTTGCATTTATGATTTTTGAAATTGGTGAAGGACAGATTAATTTCCTTAAAAGCCACAAACTGTCACCAAAGTTATTGTTGTGAATCTTATTATGCTAGAACTTCCTGTTAAGAAACAGAAAATCCAAGACTTTTAAAATAAAGAACAGAATTAAATAAAAACTATAATAAAATAAAGACATTTTCTTTTTATGCTATTCAAATAAATACTTGTTAAACTATACTCTCAGTATTTCACAATTACATTCCCCATGCCCTGAACATATTACTCTGTGTTCCCTAAATAAAAGTGGCGTTGTCCATTCTCTATAAAATAGCAATTAATATAATCTATGAATTTGTCACAGACGCTCCACCATGACACTTTGATATGAATAAATACGTGGATTTACAGCGACACCGTGTCATAACTCCTCAGTACGTAAAATCAGCCACGTGATGCCCAGATCTTCAACGGGCAGAGGCCGCGTCTCTGTTTGCTACACTAGCCCGACTCGCCGGTGTTACGGTGGCGAAGGAAAACGTGAAGGGACTTTTCGACTGTGGCACCACATCACTGATTCTACTTTCTACAGAATTCCACTTCCTTTAAAAACGCATGGCTTGGATTTGCTACCGAGTGACAGACGAACTGAAGCGAATGGGCTAAACACAGAATGAATGAATGACGTTTAAAAGCCATTTGAATATAACAAACGTTGGAAGAATATGTTTTTGAAATCTAAAAGGTGCGTTTTCTTCACCGGCTGTTCCCTGGTGCACCTCCTCCTTTAGTCTGGTAGCTGATTATTTGCCTAAAATCCCCATCACCCACTCAGGGTGTTCATTCGAATCCCTGCCTACACATGGGAACACAGGAAAGCACTGCACGTACAGTACGATACAAGACGAGATTACTATGGTTCATTCCACGGGCAAACGGGAGGAGGAGGGGCTTTAAAATCAGTGTCGTCCTGCACAGAACACTTCAAAATCACAGACAGCAGAGAGACGGTTTCCCAGGTGGAGGAGAATGAAGGGACTGATGATGTTTTGACCTTTTCGATATGAATGAATGGTTGTTAAATTTTCATGAAGTAGTGGAGTTAAGGGTGATGGATGGATGGACGATGGATCAACAATGACATCGTTACGCTAACATTTTGGTCTCGTTTCTTTTCGTTCATCTGTCCGTCTCCATCCTAGTTCCACGCCCTGCTCATCTCCAGCCACCCCCGCCTCATTCCGTCCATCGGGCTCGGCTCCGGCGTCGGCTGGGACTCTGCGGCAGAACCCGGTGTGCTCCCGCCGGGCTTGGCCATCAGAAGACTCCCCCGGGCTTCCAGGCGGCATTGTGGACCAGGCAGGTGCAGCACTGTATGGCCTGCCACCAGCTTTGGCAGTTTAAGGGCTCCACGTTGGCCTTGGCCATCATCACTTTGGAGCTGGAGGCGCTCACACCCGACTGGTTTTCGGTGTTCACCGACCTGCTGAAGAAAGCACAAGTAAGAGAAAGGCGCAGACGTGCAGGGGAGCCTTGTTCTGATTCTAGAGCGAAGAGAGGAGCCTGAGGAAAGATCAACACTTGTTTATTACTTTCAGTTCAGTGAAGGTATATTGGACAAATAAAAAGAAATTGCAGCATATAAATGCCAGAGGTATGTTGAAAGTCTTTTAGAACCTAATTAACTTTCTCAGGTCATATTTAGTTCACAATCCACCAAATTAAACTCATTACTTTGCAGTGTCACTAGAAGTCGGTTTTCTTGTTGAAACAAACTATTGCACAGCACAGAAATATTTATAAATGTCTTAATTAGATGAACCTGAAAATGTCTTTAGGTTTGAACAAGAAATTGTATCTCGTGCCAATGCACAATTTCAAAACCTTCTTAAACTTTCATTATATGCACTTGCACTTTTCCTCCCCCACACTTGAAGGCACAGTCAGAGGGAGCGAATCAGCCAAAAACCACCAAGCATTTATTCAGACCTTTCTACAGGTCAACCACCGTCATTTGTTCTCATCAGAACAAAATCAGTCTAATGTAACAGCAGCGCACAACTTAAAATGCTGGCACACAAACCGCCTGTCAGGAAAGTGTTTAGACCCAGTTTGTCCATAAAACTGAAAACACGTACGGTTCCTCCTCACGGGGAAACTAAGGTTTGATCTTCTCCCCGGTCTCAGGTTGACAGCGCCGAGTTCATCCACTGCAAAGAAATGGTGGACGAGTACCTACACAGCCTGGAGTTCTCCCTGCCGACCAACGCCGTCTACATCTTCAATGGAGCCCAGATCCAGGAGGAGCGAGTCCACAGTCCTGCGCAGCTCGGCAGGCCACACGGGAGAGGACGGCGCGGCGCAGAGCAGGGAGACTCGGATGAGTATTACGACGGTTTTCGGCGTCTGTACAGCGAGGATGCGACTTCGGCGGCGGAGGGAGGCGGCGACAACGACTGTTTGTTCGATTCCCTGCAGACGGACGCCTCCCCGTGTCCTCCACTGCATCCCGCTGTCAACTAGCAGGACGTCCGGGTCCTACGAATGCACAAAGGTCCTAATTCTACATTTGAGCACATTTCAGAGCCTCAGTTGAACATGTCTCGGGATTCAAAGGTGACGGACATCCAGTTCCTCAGCTCTTGTAATTCTCTCTTTGTTTTTTCTTCAACTTTAACTCTTAATTTGAAGAAGTTGTCGTCTCTTCTATGCACCAAATGTGACTCTGGATCAGTTCAGCTGTGGTGATTCTGGATGCTGTGAACTGGGCGATCTGAATGGACTCAAATGTTTCTCTTTGGTGCAGAGTTATCGGCCCATTTAAGTTTGGTATTATTAATATCATTCTTTCCTTTTTAACCTCCTGTCCTTTATACCCACCATACTTCCTTGTGTCCGATAAGTTGTAGGTAAAGGACAAGAATTAGAGCAGTTGTGGTGTGTTTGTGTTTTTGTGAGTGTGGTTGGGGCCAAGAATGGCTTTTATGTTTGAGTTTATTTGTAGTTGATCATCTTGGTGCTCAGGTTCCCACCAGAGCCACAAAGCACTTTCAGAAAAAGACAAGCTTTTTTTTTTAAATGCAGATATTTCTATTTTTTCACAACCTTTTTTTTATTATTGTATCTTAATCTTGTACTTACTGTACTAAACATTTTTATTTGTACTATTTACAAAATAAGCTTTAATTTCACAACTAAATCCTGCAAATGTCTTTGATTAATGCTTCAGCTTGTTTTAACGGCTTGCTGCAGATGTTTCTTTAAAAAAAATATATCACCATTGGGAGATTGGTTCAACACTAGAGCAGTGATTTAAAAGCAAATTTTATTTTATTTCTTTTACACAGATTAGCTGCACATCACTGCTGTTTTTTTTTTTTTGTATACTGTACAACAGCACCAAAAGTAATATTTGGATTTGAACTGGTTTTAATGTTGGCAGACAAACAAAAAAAACAGACGGACTTTACCTCTGCCAAACACTTGAAACCTGGAGACACCGAACTGTGACTTTCAGACAAAAGCTGATGTCTTTAATGTGAACTGGTTACGGTTTATGTTCTCAGCTGTGTTACATCTCCATGCTGCACAAGTGACCAATGCAAAGGCTTATTTTCTATTCCTGCAGAGATCGAGGCAGCTGTATCTTATTGTTTTGTCAACCACAGAAATAAAGCTACAACTTCAAAAGTTTTAACTGTCCGTTTCTGGTTTGTCCTTTTTGGAAAAGCCATGTTTATTCCAGCATTAGATGGAGAAAATTCAGTGAAGTTGATATTGTGCAGAGACAGAGCAGGAAGTTCCACACGAGCCTGTTTTGCACAGATGTGATCATACTGACACAATTATTGCAATGGATTGTATCAGTGTGCGACATTAAACATTTATCAGTTTCAGGAGCTCACGTGGCGCCTGATTGGATGTCTGTTCAGTGCTATTGGTTTGTACAGATTACGCTTTATTAGTACAGATTTTTTTGGGGGGGATTACTTGAGCCTCATCCGACCCCACTGAAGCAGAGCTGTAATCAGCCAAGATCATTACAAAGACCTGTACAGGTATTCAGAGAGTTTGTGTGGAGGTTTATCACTGCCAAACGTTCACAGGCTGTAGAAATTAGACTTTTTTTTTTTTTTTTACTATAAACACTGAAGATTATGACCAACTGTGCAATTTCATGCAATACTTTACAGCAGCTCTGCCATGAAGGAAGGTTATAATTTCTTAGGTTTTAAGTTTAAACTGTCAGGTTATGATTCTGTGTGTTTATTATTGACGTCACACTGGACCACATTAAAACAAGTGGTTCTAATGTTTCGGCCAACTCATTTTATTTTCATGGTAGAACCCCTTTATAAAAAAAAACAAACATGTCAGTTTTAACTTAAATAAAAATCAAAAGTAGTAAAAGTGGAATTCATGGCAGAGCTGCTGTTTTGGATTGCATTAACGGTGGTCATAATGTTATGCCTGTGTATGTATTACTATGAGCCAAACATTACAAGAACATTTTGATAGTCTCAGTTTTAATGTACCGATTTTTAAATAATTTCTAAGCTGTTTTAACACATGTAGTCTGCAGTTCTGTGTGTGAAATTTGGCACGTCTTCAGTGTAGTTTACTTACAGCCTCCCTAATGCAATTTAGTAATTGCTGAAGGAAAACTAATTACTGAAATATACCTCAATCCTATTAGATGTACAGTCCGCAGCACAGACTGTGAGCGAGCAATTACCACTAAAAGAGAGAAGTCAGAGCTGTGAACAGATTGTCCTGCTGGATGAGCTCCAGCGAGCCCTGCAGGTGGTGGACAGAATAATAATAGCGCTGGCAGAGCCGACACAGGACACAGACCGATACTATGGGAAGATTTCAGAGCCGTGCCGTGACTTCGCCCGTCTGTTTCCAGTCGCCTGAATCACACGTGGTTAAATAAATACAAACCTGTAAACAGTGTTCAGACCAAACATAACATCTGAAACAAAAATTACAATGGACACTGGTTGCAATTTAAAAAATTAAATATTAGGATTCAAATACAACTGCCAGATTTTTGCCAGAAAGTTACAGATTAATAGGAAGAAATGAATGTTTTCTCTAATGTCAGTTATCTTAATCCAGCTCTCATGTCATGTTTACAACCTATATTATCCAAACTGTGGTGCTAAATCATCCACTTCATTTAAAAGTGAGAATAATCATCATTTAGGCAACAGAAAAGCTGAAATATGAAATGTGGAAATTGTGTCAGTGTTGAGATGCAGCCATGTAGTTCCCAAACATGTCGACAACCAGCTGCAGCTTGTGCACACACACACACACACAAACTGTAAACAGTCTTTCGCCTACACACACACTTCCTGCACAAACACAAACATTTTCTCTCTCACACACACACACTTCATCCTCTCCACCCAAAGGTGGTAAACATTGCATCTTGCACACACACCCAGCCGGGGTCAGCAGCACGATGGCGAAAGCAGACGGGATTGCGTGCGGATTGAGCAAACATCACTCAGCTGTTTAGCTGAGCAGGAAACGCAGCGTCTGAGGCCGACAGCTGCCGAGGCCGACGGAGAGAGAGAGCACACGTCTTCACCTGCCTGTGTTTCACTTTCATCTCCCTCCCGGTGGAATATCATCAAATAAAACACGGCAGAGAGAGACACATCAAAGTCAGGAGGGGGGTTGCATTTATTTCCAAAGACAGACAGTAAATACAGCTGCTCTCTTCTTCATCATCTCTAAAGTGTCATCACTTCTGCAGCGAGCTGAGGCATGTGTGTTTACCTGAACCTTGTGTGTGTGCATTTATATACTGGCTTCACGTTTCTACACGTCCGCTGTCGCAACACTCGCGTCGAGACGACGTCTCACGGTTTACAATAAAATTACATCATTTACGGACAATATACACAGTCATATGTGCTTCTTACATTAATATTCAAAAACTAGTACATTTTGCATATTAAGTTGTGTAAGCTCTAGAAAATATTCACATACATTTATTGCATTAGTATAAAACAGCACCAGAAAATTTGCATATGCTTTTATTAAGAATTAAGACTAAGTTTTAGGTTGTCAGTACCTTTGTATATGCTATAACATGTACAGTATACAGGTACTCAGTTTTATTGCTTGACATAATGCTATAAATGTATTATTTGGGCTCATCAGATACAGGGATTTATTCTACTGTGACTATTCTCATCGTTACAAATTTGGTCACACAGCAGGACGACATTTCAAACAGCTCAGGTATTTAAAAAAAGTTTCGGAATGGCTTCGTTTCACTGACATCTTCAATTTGGAAACATCCTAACTTTTACTTTTTAACCAACCGAACTGTTTCAAACATCGTACTCAGGTGTGAAATACTGCTGTACCAAAATAAAAAATTAAGGGTAAACCTCTATGTGAAGTTGATGATAAAACAAAACAAACTACAGAAAATTTTTAAATCACAAATAGAAAAACAAAATGCAAGTATATAAAAAAAAAAAAAGTCCAAAACAATGAAACAGAAGGAAAGATCCTGAATAAATGAGATGGCCACTGCTGGTCAGTGAACATGTTCCCTCATTATCTCTCACCATCTTTCACTCTGTTCCCCCCTGTGGCTTCACCATCGTCATCCTCGTCATCCTCAGTGTCTTTGGTCCGTGTGCACAATGTCAAGATGGAATGTCAGAAATAAACAGAAATGAACAAGTGTTGTCGCTGCTATGGTGATGGAGGACAAATCCATGGTCGTGTGTGGGAGGTGTGTGCAGCGCCCATAAATTAACTGAAAAACAATGACAATAAACAAAAGAAATTGAATGAATTGAACTACTATGAGTAAATGATAAAATAATCATAATTCTTAAAATGTGTTTCTACAAGTGAGAAGGCAGCACAAAGCAAAAGGGCGACTACAGTCAAAATAAGAAAAATTTTAAAAACCAATTGTTAGTAAATGGAAAAATAATATTGCTGATGAACACAACTAAATTAAATTTGATGCAGTCAGTCAGTCAGCAGGGGGAGGCTCGGCTGTTCATTTCTCTTTTCCAGCGTCATCTGAATCTATTTTCCAGAAGTCATCTGAATCCATGAAATGCCACTTTTCTTCTAGAATAATAGCGTCACTAGCAACACGCTTCTTTGAGTTTGACATAAAAGGTCTGAGCTGGAGAGATGGGATCAAACACCAAACATGAGAGCACTTTCCCTCACAAAGCCACAAAATGGAAGATGCAGTTTCTCCCAACAGTGCTGACGGTGAAGAGTGTGTGTGTGTGTGTGTGTGTGTGTGTGTGTGTGTGTGTGTGTGTGTGTGTGTGTGTGTGAGCAGCCACAAGATGGAGCCATCTGTCCTCTAAATTCCTGATTCCAAGAATGAAATGACTGGGACATCGACAGCAGGACCACTGTCCCAACCTTCACCTTTCAGTTTTTAGTGTAAAAATCAACGTGACCAGACTTTAAACGCTGCTCTAAATCTGTTTAACCTCTTTGCTAAGTAATTTTTGAATAATAGTTTTTCCTGAGAAAAAAAAAAGACCTTTGCGATGAGTTCAACAGAACAGATCCAAGACTTGGTTGCATTCACAACATGTGTTAAATTATCAAATATGCAGACATCAATGTCAAATTATGGGCATTAATCTCTGGGGAGGTTTTCCAAATTAACTTTTGAATCTGGATGCTGGGATTTGCTCCCGTTCTGCTATAAGAGCATTAAGAGGTCAGACCCTGAGGCCTGCCTGACGCTCAGTGTTTCCATTCATCCATGAGGTGTTGAAGTGGCTGAGTCTGAGCTCTTCGCAGGTCAGAAAACATCTTTCACCCAAATAATTATTTTAAAAACAAGAATTTGAAAAGGTCTGTCTTAATTTCAATACATCTAAAATGTTTGCCTTGGATTATGGCCTCAGTACAATCAGAAAGATAAATGATGTGTCGTTAATAAGCAAAAAAATTAAAACATGAAATTGTCGTTATACTTGTGGCTTCATGAATAAATTCGAAAACACCCTGTTGAAAATAAGTTTTACCCGGTGTTTGCTAAACTCCTCATTTATAAGCCAAGCTCTCGCATGCCTCAGTGCTGAGTTCACTGCCTCCTCTCTGAATATCCTGAATAATTAGAGCGAGGCAAAGGAAAAAGAGTGAAAGCACAGGAAATGTTAAGCTTGGGCAGGACAAAAAGGGGAGGAAGTTTCCTTAACACATGCCAGCCCTTTATAATAATAGCCGCAACGCTTGTGTGTTGGAGATGGGTCGACAGCAGCGCAGCACATTCAATTTAGGGCTCATTAATGTGACACGGGACTTAACAGAATGCAAACCACCTGCTTACAGAGCGAAAAGAGAAAGGAGGAGGAAAGCAAGAGAAGCCCGAAATGAAAAGACAACAGCGTGAAGAAAGGAGCGCAGCTAAAGAGCAGCGTCCCGCTGCCAAAAGACGACTGGAAAGAGTGAGTGACGGAGAGGAAGGAGCGGCTTACTTTTTCTTGTCTTTGTCCTTCTTGAGGGGCTGAGATAAGGACAGCGTCTCAGCTGCCACCTTCTTCTTGTTGAAGGCGTTCATCTCCTCCTCCAGGTCTCGCCGCTTCTCCTCCACCTTCCTCTTCTCCTCCTGGTGCATCCGCTTCAGCTGCTCAAACTTGTCATGAAGCTGAGAGGGAGGCGACGGACAGACGGGTAAAGGAAGGACAGCCAGAAGTCAGGGGACAAACAGATGCAACAATTTCTTTTTGTATTAACAGAGGATTCGATGACAATATGTCAATTATAACAAGTCACAATATTTCAGCCTATGTGAGATTATTGTTTTGGTTTTCAAGTGTCCAGCTCTGCTCTTTGCAGCCACTGAAGAACCTAAGAAACAGGTTAAAACATAAAACCAGGCGACTGCAACTAAACTGTAAAAAACTGCAGCTTTGAAGCTCGCGGTTGATTTTTGATTCCATCTTGAACCGAAGGTTCAGCTTAACTTTTGGTTTCGCCGACAGTCTTAATTATAGCAACAGCACTTGACACTGTTTAAAAATGGGTGATTATATTTCCTGTCTACCAAGCCTTTTCTGGTAACAAAAGCAATATTCAATTTCATGTTTGTACAATAACACAGAGATTTGCAAGACTGTCTATTTGAGTTGGTGTCTGGTGTGAAACGTTCAACAGGCTACGAGACTTCCTCCTTTTTGCCAAATTCTGACTTCCTATAAAGAAGTTGATATGACTGCGTCATATATCACAATCACAAATGAAGCTGCTCCTTGACACTGACCTCTCGCTCTTTTTCTTTCAGTTCCGCTTCCGTCTCTTTTACTTTGTTGACAAACATCTGTCGCATTTCTTCTTCTTTGCGCTGCAGGTCCCCCAGGAACTCTTTCCTCTTGGCTTCGTACGTCTCCTGCAGACTGAACAGAAGGAACAGAGAATAGTGTAAAAGCAGACAGAAACCGATCAGGTGAGTGTTTGCTGCTTTTAATAACAGCGGGTTTGGTTTTTGGTCACCATTTCCGCTCGCTACCTGAATGGCTGGCTGTCGGGGTCTGTGTCTTTGAAGCCCATCTCCTCCAGCTTGCAGCGTCGGTACAGCTCATAGTGACGGGCGTGGGTCTGCTCCCTCAGATCCTCCATGTTGACCGGATCAGCATCTCTCGGAGTTTCACAAAGTCGCAGTGGCTCTCGTTCTCAACTAAACACAGAAGAAAACACACACACACACACACACACACACACACACACACACACACACACACACACACACACAGAGTCTTTCTCAGGTGATCATTGTGGAATTTACTATAATCTTTCATTCAGCTTTGGTGTTAAAACACTTGTCGGAGTCATGTCTCGACTTTCTCCCTGCTCCCAACGTATTTTAACAACCCATCTGTCAGCCTTTACCCGCCTTCCACTTCGTTTCTCTGAAAACAGTAAATAACATCACATTTCTGCAGGAATGGGAAGTACTCGGCACAAATGTGACATATTCTAAACTGTCGATTATTTTTTTCTACTGCAGCGAATGTCCCGTCTTGCATAAGGGGAAAAAAACGTTTCCTCTCAGGTCACCTTATTTAACTCCACAGCAACTACATGGACTCCGCAGTAAATTAAAGTTCATTTCTGGTTCCTTCGGGGGCCAGGATGGTAAAATAAAAGGAAGATCAACTGAGTAGGAGTGCTTGAATGCGGACTGAACCCATCTGTGCTGTGAATCAATCTTCAGTCTTTAGGAAAGCCGCTTCACAAACACACTGGCTAAAGTATAAAACATAATGAAAAAACCAGCGGGGACGACATGGCCTGAATTATTTATTGGTATATAACATTTTTAAGTACTTCCCAGCAGTGTGTTACAATAATTCCTAATCATGCAATTCATTAAAGGAACACAACTCAGAAGAAAAGTCGACAACTAGATTAATCTACAGAAAAGGACTGATCCAATTCATCCCTCCATCTGTTATCCTGACCACTTATCCTGTTAAAGATACACCCTGCACATGTCATCCGACCACCTCTGAGGGGACACACACACACACACACACACACAGACGGACGCTATTCATGTTCAAACTAACTGCATGTCTTGGACTGTGGGTGGAAACTGGAGAACCTGGAGGAGGATTTTGCTAAAGATCAGCAGACGCCCATTGTGAAAGAATGAAATCCTTAGCTGGACGAGTGACGGTTCTGTCAGACGATCTGTACATTTTAACATTTTTGTCCTTCACACACAGTCACATCTATTCAGCTTTCAGTTTATTGGTGTTTTATGTCTCTGCAACTCTCAACTAGCAAGTTTTTGTAAATGTCATTTAAAATCTTTAACTTCCACTAAAACATTTTTTTGAAGAAACTGAATTCCCTGATGCTCTTTAACCAGAATCCTTTCTTCTGGCTCTAATCATCTGCACTTTTCATCAGGGAAAATAAATTTTCCCTTTTGAAAGTCATAGTTTTCTCTTAATTATGTTATACTTTCCTAGACGTTTTATTAACTTTACAGTGGAAACTTTGAAAGGGGCTAATTTAATTATTTGACATGTTCAACCAACTTTTTCAATTCAGACCAAATTTCTGCTCAAAGTACTAAAAACCTGGAACGCATCTGAGAGCAGCTGTAGTTTAGTGCATAACTTGATATGTCTGCCAACTATTCTTGGAAAAAATATCATGATATGTGACGCAAAAGGAAAAATGGCGTTCCCCTGCCAGGAAGTAACTGATCAAACTGTCAGCGAGCATCTGACTATATTGTATGTTATTGAGAGTTTCTGCCGTCTCATTCCATGTGTTTGGGAGGAGAAGGGCACATGCAGGGTGGAGTCACGAGGCCTTTCAGCAAACCTGCGCCATGAACGCCTGTGTGGCAGGGATGGAGAAAAGCTTCACGCTGAATCCACCACAAGCTGAGCTCTGAAGATGTAAAATCAGTGATTATGATATTGAGTCCAATTGGCCCAGCGTTTAGCTTGTCCTGGAGGAAAACACTCGAGATGCAGTTTGTAGTCTGAAAAAATGGACGCGGTCAAAGCAGCAAAGCAACCCAATAATCCCTCAGACGTGATTCGTTTAATGTATTACAGAAAAGCATCTGAATAACCACCAACTCACCTGCTACTTTTTAACATTTTTAGACCGAAAAATAACATAAGCTTTATGAACTGCTATTACTTTAAGTCAAATTTACAAGTGGACCACACATCATTAGTGGTAGGAAAGAGGAATGAGCTGTCCTCTGGGCTGCGTCCAGGCCACTGAAATTGCCTGTGTGTTTGGCATCTAAAAATCTGTGCCCCCCCCCCACTGAGGGCTGACTGAGGGCCAATCGTCTGACTGCAGATCCGTGAGCTGCTGTACATACACGAACAGAACCGCACACACAGGGAGAACGGAGGCACGAGCGGAAATAAATCTGCAGTTATCAAACTAAACAAAATCAGAGAAAAGGAGCAAAATGGAATTACATATAAGCATTCTAAATATACTGTAAGTATAAAAGTACCTGCTCTACGGCTAAAGAGTAAATATGCTAAATGACATGTGGAAGGACTCAGGGACTCACATTTAATTGTTTGTGAAAGGAGCTCAAGTCATGAATTACATAATTATTTTAAAACAGTTTTTTATTTCTATCATCCACACAAATGGCTTCCAGAGCATGAGGTCTTTCTTTTCAGAGTAATTCTTCCATTATCCCTTATTTCTATTCAAAAATTGCTAAGTGCTACAAATGTGGAGAAAATTCTTTGAGCCCACAGAATCATTTCTCCTGAATTTAAATGTTGGTGATATTAGGGCTCGGAGTGGTTCCAAAACTCACGCTCACCGAGCGTGTGAGATTAGTCATCTCACCGACTGAGCTGCTGCGACTTCATTCGTGCTTACAGCAGTTAGTCGGTGAAAACCCCATTTTGGTTAACTCACACATTCAAGACAGAAAATGAATCTGCAAATATTCTGATAAAATAAATAGATTAGTTGTAATACAAATGATAGAAATAGAATTATAGAAATATTTGCTACTTTTAGCTTCTCTAACAAAAAAGAAAAACCCTACAATCTGTGTGCGTGTGCACTTAAACAGTAGCTTGCAGAGAGAGAAAACAGCACTAGGCAGCTGGTATATGTTAGATCTCCGGAGTTCAGTGATAACCGAGCATCAAGATCCTGAGGGAAGCTAAACACACACACTGAGGCCCCTGCAATTACTCTTTGTCAGGGGACAGTCCTTCCACTGTCTTCCCTCACGTCGATGGAAATTTCCCATGGCTCTTTGAGAGGTTACCATAACCCATCTAAACGACATCTGGCATCTACAACGTGTTTACACTGACACAGGCCCTCCTTTCACTCGGCCGAGTGTCACAAAACACACAGATTTTTGTCTGTGCTGCCCGAGTCAGCAGATCCACAAAGCCTGCTGTATGGACAGTGAGACATCAGTTTCAAAGTGTGTCTGACTGAAGGGAAAGACGTTATCAGTTAATATTTTTTATATCAAAATCGGCGGGTGGGATTGTGTTTGTGCCTGATCAGTGTACACTGTGTGAGCTCACAGTAAAGACAGATGAAGTTTTACCCTCTTTACTGTCTTTTACTGGGCAGGAGTCCAGAGAGATGCGTCCCACAGGAGACACACAACAGGCTTTATAAATAACCACAGTGTGTGTCCTCTGAGGGTTGGGGAATGAGAGTGGTCACGAGTCATAATGGAGAGGGGAAAGGAAGAGAGAGTGAGGACCAGTGGACTGAGATGGATTGGGGTCTGCCCTGGGACTGCAACTCCCGTCTGAGCAGTAATATTCTTCCTGACATTATTAAATTAAACTGTTAACTCTCATGAGCTGTGGGAAACAATTATCCTCTGATCCCTGACACAATGGCCAACACATGCTTGCAGACCTACCAACACAAAGGCAGACACAATTACAATACAAGAAATAAAACGCAAAAGACACGCTGGCAATTTCTCAAAACACCCTCCACTCCCTCGCCCTTCATTTTTCAGTGTCGCTCTGCATGAATCTCACAGCTGTGGAGTCTGCATTTAGGGGCAGCGTGTAAATAAACGGGAAAACGGTGGGACGCACTCATCGTCGCTCTGCCACGAGCGGGAAACATCTTTCGTCTTGGATCCTGATGGACACCTCACTTGATCAGCTGCTGAGTTACGTGCTGTGCTGTTTTTCCATATGTGCAAAAACACCCTCAACCGCCAGAATGTGGCATGAACTAGATGCCAGTTTTTAATCCATTTAAACGTAGACTGATGGAACAACTAGCTAAGTTAGCTAATCTTTACCAGTTTAAAACATCGTAGTCAAAAATGGAAAGACATCTGCAAATCTGTAACCACTTCTGGACACATGCACAGTCACATGTTGCACCACAGCTCAAGTTCTGGTATTTTGTCTTGTGTGGTTGACAGACATTTGAATATTATAATACAGAAATCCACCCACATTAAGGCATGTATTACCCCAACTCATTTACCTATGTAATACCTGTAACCTAGCAACCAACCAACACCTAGTGCATACACAAACAAACCACCACCATGAGTTTAATACAGGGCAAACAACGCAGCCTGGGATTCTGCATTTGTGAGCGTCGGCTAAATGCCAAACATTTTTCTCCTAATCATTTGTGACACGAGAAACTGCTATAAAAGGCCTTTCTGTTGCTTCGTGATATGTAACACAAGTCTCAAGTGAAACTGGACAAAAATCAGCAAATTCTGAACAGTCACCAGTGAATCACAGGAAGTGACTGTATAATAATGAAGTTCCCACCAAGTTACGAAGTAACATTCAGTTTAATTCTTAATGCATCTCCTGTTTAGGTGTAAATACATGACACTTCGACAGTTATTTGGCTGTTCAAAATTAATTTTCCGTCCATCAACTAACAAACTAATCAAAAAACTGTTTTGGAATCTTAGATCACAGCACACAAGTACATACAGTTTTTTTTTCTTAAGTTGTTTCAAGTGAGGAGGCTGACCTATGCCGACACCTTCGTGTACTCACTGTTGAAACACCAAGACAGACAAATACAGACACACACACCGTGATCAAGTTGCTTGTCAGCACCTCTTACCTTGCACAACGCCCCATGGGTACTGCCTGGCCCGCACCGTTTTGTTTCCCACTTTGACCTCTTCCACGCTCCCAACCACAGCAAAAGGCAAATGGGCCTGCGCAGGAAAAGACGTTAAGTCCCACAAAGGTCAAGGGGTCACAGCTGTAACTGGAGATACAACCACAGACTCGTTTTCTGGATCCCTCTGTCCTCGGGGGTTCCCAGTTACTTCATGCCAATGTTCAGCAACTGTTTAACACGCCTAATTTAACTGGGCACAAACATGTTGTTTATAGCAATAATAAACCAATGAGAAGAATGAATGAAAACGGGGTGTTAAACTGTGGCTGCTGTCGCTGTTATTTTCACAACCAAACCGCACTAGAGCAAAGTCAAACCATGTTGACATCAAGCTGAAAATGTGGCTCGGATGGAGCTGAGAGGCCCATTTCGTTGAAGTGATTAAATATACGCACACACACTTTCTTCAGTGAGGGCATCATGGGGAAAACATGCCTGATATGCAACCTCAAAAATTAAATGGCGACTTGAAACCAGCTGGCTGTTTGCAGCTTAGAGGAACAAGCTGGTGAGTGTGGGCGCTGATGTAACCGTCTATGAATAGATGGGGATACTGTACAAGGACAGTGCCAGGGAAAAACCACACGCAGTCTTATTTATCCATGACACAATTGATCATTTCGGCAATTGTTCGTGTGTGGGTGTGTGTTTGAGCACAGATTTGTTCAACATCATTCGCTTCATAAAATCGGAACTAAACACAACATTTTAAAAAGCCTAAATGTTCTCTCCAGGAAATGCATATGTGCTGGTTGCTATAGTAAAAAGTCTGTAGCTTAATTTAAATTATTTAAGTAGCTTTCTTTTCAGTATTTGTGAAATGACAAAGAAAATCCATAAATTAACTACTGCAAACGGAAGGAGGAATGTGCTGTAATCCAATTTCCACATTCTTCCTATAATTGAATTTTAAGGTGAAGACCGAGGAGGTGGAGTGGTTTAAATAAAAGTGGTTTTCATATAAGTTTTGTGTTAAAGCAAATGCAACGGTGTTAACACTTGCTGCCATTAGCAAATATATATGTGATATGGTGATAATCAACATGGTCACAAACCCTTGTTAGTCCAATCATTGAGATTTTT
This sequence comes from Channa striata, assembly GCA_033026295.1. Taxonomy (NCBI): domain Eukaryota; kingdom Metazoa; phylum Chordata; class Actinopteri; order Anabantiformes; family Channidae; genus Channa; species Channa striata. The sequence continues at coordinate 5,138,539 of CM065182.1, forward strand.
TTTTTATGTCTGAACAATCTTTGTTATCTATAAACCACAGAATGACACAAGACTGAAAGATGGGAGTAAGGGAAGTGTTTTTTTGTTTTTTTGGGTGTTTTCTGGAATATCCCAGCATGACTTACATTCATGGAGGCGTTGATCTCACTGACGGCTTCGTCGTCTGTCGGGAACTGATATATCTGGACACCGTTGCTCACCAGCTCACTCATTATCTTTATTTTGAACTTATGAAGCTCACTCTTGGAGATTGTGTCCGCTTTGGCAATGATGGGAATGATGTTGACCTGAGAAAAGGAAGAGAGAAAAAAAAAAGGTTATTTTACTTTAACATTGTGTCCTTCTTGTTTTTAGTCGAGTACGCCAAAAAATGTACAATCAGTCTAGTAATGAAGCTGCTAAAAGTGTGTACATGTAATTTTTCATAAACGTACAAATAGTTGAGCCTGATCTGACATGCATTTTCTGATGATGACCACATCTGACAGGACAAATACACTTCTTGGGCTCAAGATGACGAGAGAAGCAGCAAAGGAATCAAGCATGTTTTCAGTAAACTACAGCTTAAAGAAGCACTAAAATTTGATAAGGAAGCACACCGGACCATATTCAGCAAAAATACAAGAAGGGAACAAGCTCAATCAGACCCCCAACAGATACATAAAACAAACAGTGATTATGAAAACAAACTGGGCTCCGTCTCCAATTAGGAGCAGATGTGCAGAAAGGCACACAGTTTGTCTGCATTCCTCTGTGTGCCTGCATTACTCAAATCTAACTGGGGATACGAGAAGGATTCCCACAGATTAACTTATTACTTCCATGGCGTGCCTCAGAGCAAGAGGCTGAGCTTGTTAGGAGTCAAATTACAGGCTCATCATACTTTACTGGATCATTAATTTGCAGCAGGGTAGCCAGTATCTTGTTTCAGTCTGTATTTAACAAACCAGCTTCACTAATTGCTATCCAATGCCGGCGTTTTGGTGTCACCATTTAAAAAAAAAAAATTGGGTGAAGCGAAAGTTCCTTGAAATGGGCAATTGGGACAGAAGAGGGAGGGGTATCCGTTCGCTTCCCACAACTGGGTTTTCCCAGCTGGCCTCTCAGCAGTCCTGAACAGATCTGTAATGTTTGTTCGGAGTAACGATAAACGCCAGACAGGTAGCAGCATTAAAGACGTTCATGTTCGATTATCATTTCACACAGAACAAATATCTGTATATGAAATCACGGGATCTTAAGAACTGTATTGACATATTCTGAACAGTTTTCCCCCTTTAATTGAAAGACATTGCAGGCCGCAACACCTGCACAGCAATAATTTGTAAAATACACTCCTTTGGAAATGATCATTTGCATTTGGGAGTTTCCGTCAGGTGCATGTCTACGTGCAGTTCTAAAGAATTTACAAAAAAACAAATCTTCACTTTCGACGGGTGACAGCAGTCCACGGAAACAGGATGCAAGGGGAGCACTTGCGAGCCGGTCTGAGAATATCAATTAATGGGCCTCTAGTGGGAGAATTTTTATAGAACGATGCCATGGTGAAAAGTTTTTCAATGCCAAGAAAAATTGCAAAAAGTGCAACAATGAGTCATTCACACTCTGTTCATGATGAGAAAATGAGCAGTTTCTTTAAAACTGCACCAACGTGAGAATAAACTCATTATTTGATAAGTTTCATTGTAGATTTCAACTTTAGAATTTTTTATGTAATTATACATTTCTCAAATGTCAACTTTGTTCCAAGTTCTCTTCTGGTGAAGTAACTGGTTATACTTGACCTTTACACGGATATTAGCATCCAAAAATCTTGTGTTGCTCAAGACCAATATAATTAATTATTTGAATGCATACACTCAAAACTTTTATCCTCCTCAAAGGAAATAATGTCAAAATATCATCCAGTATCCTCATGATAGTACATGACATGTACACAAACTGTATACATTTGATGGATTATAATGTTAATCGTAACTTCTTTCAAAAGGCTTGCAGAGAGGCTAGCAGTTTGCCAACTGGCCTTTACCTCCTACTATTAACTACTAATGATTTCCACCTATTCAAGACAAAACAATCCTGGTTTAAAACAAAGGACAGCTTCTCTGAACATTTCGCTCTTCCTGCTTTAAAACCAGAACAGACCACACACACACTCTGATCGGCCTTTAAGCATTCTCTGTTTTGGGGGGGGGGGCTGTACCCCATTGCAAGAAAAACACCATTGTCTAGCCTTGACAGCGAAATCTACAGTCTGAGAGAAGCAGCTTCTGCTCTACATCCCTGTTGTTTCCTGTGACAGGACTATCTGGCAGACACGACCGCTCGGTTCACGTATCTTTAGTTTAGTTAATATTCACACTCAAAATGATTTCGCTGACACCGGGTTATTAATTTTGCTCTGATTAATATTTATTAAGTGCCTTGTGACAAGGACCCAGAGCACAACACTGTTTAGACCCAAATATTCACTTTATTATCTAATACAGTTCTAAAACATTTGATTGTTTAATGATTGACTATCTACTTAGATAGCCAACAAATAAAGCACAGAAAAATGTCATTTGTTGAATCATGGTTGGTCAAACCTGGTACTGTCTTGTCCACCTTTAGTCATCTAGTCACAACAAAACGCTGATGTGGCAAGTGGCTGTTACCTGGTATTTACCAGGTATTTATTTTATCTAGAAATACACCACTGCATTTACAACCTGTAAGACACAAGAGCGTCACATCCGCCTGTTGTCACTCAGCACTGGCTTGCTGTCAGATAAAACGCCGCATTGTGGACAGATTGCTGGGACAGACCCACTGAGGTCACAGTGGTGTTTGCTGTGGCCTCCCACTCAGGCTAAAACGGGGTCCATTGTTGCACTCACAATGTAGCGTTACTTTAATTTACACTTTCAACACATTCTGCTCCTGTGAAAGTGAAAAAAAGAATAACTCAGAATAACTAAAACGTCTCTGATGGTCAAAAAAACAGAGGTAACTTCATCTAAGAGTCTTGGGTAATTTTGATCTAGTAAGCTGCTTTGCTTTGACTTATATTAGTGGAGAAAATGGCAGGTACGTTGTATAGAATTTCTATAGCAGTGGTGTTTCGAAGCTTAAAGCACCGTCTGATTTGAGTCGACTACCATTTCAGTTTTTCTGTGGTCATATAATTGAGACCTGTATGAATATATCTGCAGAGACATTGCATCAGCAGAGGCACGATAAGTCTTGTAAAGAGCGGAATAATATGTGCGTGTCAAAATCCTGCATTATGATGATAGATTTGCAGGAATCATCGATTTCTATGTAATGCTGCCTGCTTCAGTGCGGTTTATAATAAGAGATAAAGCTAATTTATTTAACTCCAGTCAGCTACCATTGCCTGCTTCAAAGCTGGAGGCACAGAGAGCTGGCGGTGGACGCCGTGGTGGTTGGATGGTGACAGGAAACAGGTGGCGATCACTGGGTGCCAGGTTTTGATCGCTCAGTCGGCTGGCAGGCTCAGTCTTTAGCGCTGTCACCCCACAATTTGGATGTCAGCAATTTCTGAAGTTTATGTAGTTTGCTCTCAGCTCACAACAGGATTTGGTTTTCTCCTGAGAGCAACTAAGAGCAGTAAAAGTTCTCCTGTCATTGTTCTGGAAAACAGCTTTGGCCTTAGACATTCAGATGGTCCTGAAGTTTTGGTGTACTAATATTTTAAACATTTAAAAACTAAAGATATTTAGTGACTAAACATCACCAAAGCCTGTAAGGTGCTGAAATACATAACAATAACAAAACTTTCCCCCCAAAACGATCATCTTTCCTTAAAAGTGACAGTTGGCTGAGGTGGCCTGTCACGGTCCTCGCTGGTATCAGCGGATATTTGGCAAAAATACGCAACCGTGCATTGACAGTTGGCAGAGGCGAGTCAGCAGGTTTGACTCACAAGCTGACCATCTGCTTTTTTTTTCTGTTTAGTTATTATTGCATCAACAGACACACGCGGGACTAAAGCTGGCACATTGTCATTCCTAAAGCGGCATTATCAGTAGGTGTGTATGTATATACAGAAATACTGTAAAAGGCAGCAACAGAACCATCACAGAAGCTGAATATCAACCGGGATATTCAGACAGGACATACAATCATATATTTTGACCTCTACACGTAGCTTCCGCAGGATAAACAAAGTTAAAGTGAATCCTGATTGACAGCTTTTCTCTCGCTGCCCTTCACGTGTGCATGGACGGCCTGTCTCTGTGTCACTGGCCGCCTTCTGGGCTTTGTGTACATGAGCTCTGAAATGTTTTGAGGAGCTTTTCCCTTGCTGAAATTCCACACTTGCCACACTTTACAACCATGATTTAGGATCAGAAACCACTTGGAATGACTTCAGCTGTGTTGATTGTCACACTGAGCAGTTTTCAATAACCTTTCAACAAGTCGAGTTGGATCAAGCACATAAACTGTAAAATTTGATATTATATTTTTTATATTTCTTTTGATTACAAAGGTGGGTAACATAAGCAATTGCAGCTAGAAAATAACTACTCTGAACTGATGGGAAAAACAGAAAGAAAATTCAAAAATTTTTTGTCTAACTGAGGCAAAGCTGGTTGTGTCTGCACTCTGCAACTCATCAGATGTACAGTATGGCAAAATACAAAGCCACCAACCAATCTGTGTAACAATAATAGTCCCTCAAGAGCAATGAAAAAGCCACAAATCAATATAATTCTGAACGGGACTACTGACTTGTACACAGCTATGTGCTGACCTATAAACATGTAACCCTTAAATATGTCAAACAGAACTATGAATTAGCAGGATGAACGTTGTATGTATTTAAAGGTCAGCTGATATTTTATCTTTTACGGTTTTGTGTATAAAGAAAAGTATGATTTTAATACAGCACAGATCTTCCAAAACCTTTTTCCTTCTAACACCTCAACCCTTTTCCACAGAAACAGCCAAAAGAGTTCACACCAAAGAGTGGCATGCAAACGTTTGAGCTTTCTATAAAATAGAAGCTTGCACATTTACTGCCACATTTATTATTTTAGCTTTATTCTTTTAGCACTCAGACTCCACACTCCTGCAAAAAGATCAGGGATCTCCACACATGAGTGAAATTCACACCAGCCACAGTGAAAGGAAGGCTCAGATTTCAGCAACAGGGATACCACTCACAGACAATGGCAAAGGACTAGAAGCGTGCTCTTTGCCAGAGGAGAAGATGAAAGCATATACGTGAACGTGTGTGAACTGTGTGTACCTTGCTGTCAAGTTTTTTCATAGTCACAAGGTCCAGAGACTTGAGGGAGTGTCCTGTTGGGGCGATGAAATAAAGGCAGATGTGGATCCTGGTGTCATGGTAGTTGAACAGCGAGCGCTTGATCTTCAACTCTTCCTGGAGATAGTTTTCAAACTGCGTGTCGATGTAGTCGACAATGGGCTTGTAACTGTGGAGACAGGCAAAGAGAAATCAGTGAAGATTTATGTCCGAGGGTAAAAGCTAAATATTTGCTTTCTTATTCATGCGTTGGTAATGAATGTTATAAAGAAATAAGGCCTTGCCACTGGGGAAATGAACTGAGACAGTCATGTTTTCAGTAACTGTATGATCTGATTCGGCGCCAAGATCTCAGCTTAGAGCTGTACAGCTTTGTGCCTCATGAAATTCGTGTTTGGCTTATGGGAATCTGTCTGTAAGAAATCACAGCGGCTGAAAAACATCCTGCTCTCTCTTGCAGCAAAGTTACAGCCTTTGGAGTCCATAGCGTCAACAGTAAAACTTTTAGTTTAGCAGTTTGAAAAGATTTGATTTTTTTGGTAATGCTTACTTTTCATGTGCAGCTAGGCATTTGGAATTTTTATGGCTATCAACACCGTGTGCCCTGCTAGATGGAAATAACTCAAGAAAAACAAACACAATGTCAAAAACCCCACTAACATTTAGAAAAAGGATTGCTAGATAGAAAAACATTACTACACATAAATTAGGTCAATATAAAATGTACCTCCAACTAAATCAACATGAGCTAACTAAATCAATCACAAAAGAAGCAAAACCTATTTTTTTGATACGGATGCTTGATTATCATGAGTCGAGGAGTTTTACAGCTGCTCGGTGGGTCATCGTGTTTGGAGACGTGTTCTAAGATGTGCAGCTTTCACTCGCTCCGGTCAAGCCGTTTCGCGAGCATCATTTAGAGCGTTATTTCTATTAGAAGCCAGCCGCATGCTTAACAAATGGGATCACAGCTGTGTGAAACGGAAGTCTCCTTCAATGGAATGCTGCTTTTCATTAACTGCAAACTGTAGCTGTACAGACAGTATCCGTGCTGAATCTACGCTTTACACCGCAGCTTCAGGGTTATAAGGAGAAAGGCTTTTGACGGCCAGGTGTTTGCTTGTACAATGTGAACACTAGAGACTGATGCAGCACAGACGGCATTAAACTTTAAAAGGTAAAGGTTTAAGTCAGACAAACGGCTAGTGACAACAAGAAACCACAATTAAAGACCCTATATCCAACATCCAACAAAGCTATTCTGTGTCCTCGACCAGCACTCCATTTACAGTCATCTGTCCTCATCTGTCCTTTGACATCTACCTTCAACCTTCCCTTTGGAATGCACAAACTAAGTGTGCATTTACAGTCCACTGCAACGTCTGCCCTTCCACATGTTGGTTTCTGTGGCCTACAGAGAAAGCTGCTATCAAAGGCAGCTTTCTCTCCAGCTGCTTGTTGGCTAGGTCACCAGAAGAACACTCCATTCCACAGCTGAATGTTACATTAAAAACAAGTCAACAATTTCCTCCATTTCCGTCCCACCTTGTCCTTTTTTTCATCATACTGAGAAAAGCTAAAATGGGCAGAAACCCTGGACTGATATTGTGTCTGGTTCACTTATATCACTAGGCAGTGCGGATCCAATGTAAACAAAAGTACGGCATCAACATCATGCAAATAGAAAGTTGGGTTTGGATAAAGACTGACAAATAAATCTGTAGTTACAGTCATACAGCGAACAGACTGAAGCACACATTGCCGACATGTGCTCTGATTATCAGATGAATGGAATCTGCATAAAGGGACAAGACAATGAGTACTTTTCATCGGAATACGCCAAATGTTCCCAGTGCAGTACCACTACATGTTTTCTACTGACTAAGCAACATTTTGCTGCTGCTTGATTCAAGTCATGGATCGGCAATTGTAAGTGGTGTGGTTTATTTTATAGATGTCTAAACAACAGATTTTATTTTCTTTGTTCCATTTCATTGCTTGTGATTAAAATATGTCCAATGTAGCTCTTGCATGTTATGGGTAAAATTACTGAACAAAAGTTATTTTGAAAATTCTGCCAGAAGAGTGAGCGGTGTTGAAAGCTCCGTCCCCTGTGACATCACACCCAGCCCTGAAACCGGATAGACGAGAATAAGCCCAACCCTGCCCAACAGTTACGGTGGTGGCCTACAAATTGGTGCAGAGCAAACAGAACGTCTGTAGACAGAGTTTGCACATTATCCAGGAGGAGCAAAGCAGGATGTTGGAGGAGTGGCTTTACACGCAACTACCTGAATAACTCTTCAAATGTTGCAAATGTTTCTATTACTAAGCTGAAGCACCTGTACTTCAACTATTTTTATTTTATGAGCAACTTACTTGTCAGGTATCTTTAATATTATTCCGCTGTTCAGAAAAATCCTGCTGTTTTTGTGCATCAGCAGTTTTTTACGCATCTTATTTGGGCTCACACTCCAGTTTACAGATGCTGTGTAATTACAATCTTACTCTTTTAACATCTCCAGTGGCCAATGTTATCAAAGTAAAGGTGCGACACAAGAGAAAATTCATCATTCAATACTAATTGTTTGGGCTTGACTAGGAAGCTGCGTGGATAATCAGTCAATAGGGGTCAACCATCGAACCAAATCACTTGGTCACCATCATTTCATGCCGCTCACCTGTCCTCTTTGTTGATCTGATCACCAAAGCCGACAGTGTCAACAATTGTCAGTTTGAGGTGGACATTGCTTTCTTGCAGGTCGTATGTTCTTGGCCGCAGATACACCCCATTCTGATAATGGCTCGCCTCTTCATTCTCAAACATGGTGTTGAAGAGCGTGTTCATTAACGTTGACTTGCCAATGCCGGTCTCCCCTGTGGATGATCCAAAGCAAAAAAAAATAACAATAAGAAGAGTCATTGGGGTGTACATCATCAGGTTTCAGATGTGGCTTTTTGAGTTAAAGCCCTGAGGGATTCTTTTGTGTCGGTAAAAAGAAAAAAACAATGTCACTGTAGATAAATATGTTTGAATCAAGCAGAGAAATATTATGCCAATGCATTTTTAAAGAGTTAATAATTGTAAACATAATGAACATATGTAGAATCCCTTGCTGTACTCACCTACGCAGAGGATGTTAAAACAAAATCCCTGTGTGACCGATTTACTGACCAGTTGGTCAGGAAGGCTGTCGAATCCAACATGGCCGCCCAAACTCAGGTTACGCTTCTCTTCATTCTGCAAGAAAACAAACCAACAAAAGTTAGGTTGCACGTGAAGAAAGCACAAGGCAGCCAGAGGAAGAGATGGGTAAAAGGAGATTACATTTCAAATGCAAATCAAAGACCCTCAGCTAGTTTTGCACATGTAAAACCCATCAACTGACATTATGAGTTAGGTAATCACTGCCTGCAGTGAGGATGAGCGTCAACAATTATCTTCCACAAGAAGGAGCCACTAAAGACAGAGAAAAGATGCACTTTAAAAAAAAAAAAAAAAAAAAAAAAAAAAAAGCAAAGAGGGAAATAACCTGATATGAGAGAGTCTGTGGAAGCAGAAAATATAAATCACGTACTGAATGTAAACAAATGTAGTCATAATCCAGCATAAATGCTGCACGTTTTTTAATTATGTAGCAGCTCTATGGAAAAATATTTACATCCCAATCAAACATAGCTAGCTAAAGCTATTCTTTTCTATCACTTCAGCACTAGTTGGTGCTCACAGCCACATAGTTCAAGCAGTCTGAATTTATCCTAATTTAGCCCTTTCATTCCTTTTCCTATACGATCAAATTGAGTGTTACAGGCTGCACCAAACAAACCTGCAAACAAAATGTGACATAATCTCCAAATCACCACTGCTACCATGAATGATTGCAGAAACTGTACACAACCACTCTAAACCAATCAATGCATTTAGAAAAGAGCATCCTACAATTAAACTTTAAAAATATAATATGCCGTGCAACAAACCAAAGATAAACCGTTTTTCTCCTTTGATGTCCTTTAACTAGCCTAAATCTTGTCTGAAGGAGAGAGACAGTGGACGAATGTGTTAAAGCCATAGAGGGGAACAGGCACTTTGAGATGAATGGAGCCACCCGAGCTCATCTGGCTGAGCCACGATGGACTGCATATTTGAAGGGTGATGTCACCGAGCACACGCAGTCTGAGAGCAAAGCTCAGCTGAATGCAACCCAAAATACTGAAATGTGAGGTGCAGGCAAGCTCTGCATACACCGCAGATGAGTTATAAACTTTAATAAACTGCACAATACAGACATTTTGTTTAGTTTCCTGTGTAAGGGTCGCAAATATGAGTATAGATTACTGTCACGAAACACAGGCTGAGCTGCAACACACTGAGTTTATAACACTGCATACGTAGCATGTTCAATAAGGAAAAAGTCAATACAAGCTGTGGTAAATCTATTTAATGTGACACCGTTTGTAAAAAAGCAAGTCGGGCAGTAAAATCTTGCATTTAAAAACTCCCATTTTTAACTTTTATGGTTTCCTTCTGGAAACACATAGCATAGATACACACACAGTTGATGCATAAGTCTCGCTTTAAGTTGCGCATGTGACATGTCAGAAAACATCTTTGTCATTTTGGCCCAGAGCCTCAGATGGCGATAATGCTTGTGGTGCTCAGCAGCAGATTTACATGGATGAGGAAGAGGAAGAGGCAGACGCCATTCTTTGTTATTCACCATAAACACAGAACTTGTTGTGCCACATTAATGCTTTCCTGTGTTATTCACCCTGCTGTACGACATTGCCAGAGATACCCGAGTCGATAGCTGGAGGGTTAGAGGGTGTGGCCTCAGAGAAGAAACTAGTACAATCACTCTCTGGATTCCTGAGCTGTGTTTAACATAGGAGACAAATTACAGTGATAATTTAAATTATCCTATTTGTCCAGGCAAGGATAAATAAAGGCCTGCACAGTAAAGTTCCATCAACACTGTTTTTTGTATCCAGTTTCACATAAGGCACTTCCATAATTCTCTACACAGTTGCTGGAGATGGTTCTTGCTCAAGGGCACCTCAACAAACGTCTTGTTCCCATGTCTAGAATTTACATTTAACTGTGGAACCCCACTGCACTGTACCTACTGAAAACATCTGGGATCTAAACATGTCAAAACTCTGACTTTTGAGAGTTATGGCCACTGTCAGCTTAATCATAGTCAACCCTTTGTAGACTTTGTGGACCTGGTCACTGTAAAAACTGCTCCAAACTTACCAAACCACAATGGCATGACTCTCAGACTCCTATAAATAACAAAGATTCTGACTCATGAGATAAGTGTGGGTTGACCTCCTACACTGACCCAGACTAAGCT